>CM035120.1:98704112-101104112 GCA_020205555.1 Panax stipuleanatus
CATGTCTAAGCAATCTGTCTGGTCGGCGCTGCCGCGCCGCCCAGAAAGCTACATTTGGCATTGTAGCGTCATTAGCTTTTCAGTTCTGCAGGATCGGCGCTACCGCGCCGTGCTTAATAGTAACCTCAGCGCCGCAGCGCCACTACCGTGTAGGGTTTCTGCATGGTCGGAGCTGCCACGCCATTTGTAGTACTAAACCCGGTGCTGCAACGCCAGGCCAGTTTCACAGTTGACCCTTGATCCGAGTCAAACCGGGTCAGGTAATGTTGAGCCGGGTCGGGTCGGGTCAAACCGGATCCGAAACTTAATTTTTTAAAAATTAATATAATAATTAATTAAATAATAATAATAATACTTAAATAGATTAATATTACGAGATTTTATTAATCAAAGATAATTAAACAATTAAAGTAATTTAATTGTGAGTTAATTAAATACAATTTGTGATTAAAAGTTTAAGACTTATTTGACTTGAAGAAGATTAAACAATTAAAAATAATTTTAATTGTAATTCAATAAGTGATAATTAATCTAATATTCTTAAATTATAAACAATTAAAACTAAATAAGATTTTAATTGTTAAACGAATAAATGTAAGGACCGAGAATTTCACTTGATTATATGTGTAATTTTTACGAATAAGTTTTTTTTAGAAAGTATTTGAACCATATAAGTGTATATGTGAATTAAGCTAGATAGTTAATTTATTAATTCAGAAGTATACTTAATCATTTTTAAGGAAGAATAATATAAGTTATGTTAGAAATTAACATAGTTTGAATGTTAGCCGTAATTATTAAATTAAAAGGATTTACAATCTTTAAGTAATTAATTATTGATATGAATATGTGAGTGTTTATAACTTATTAAGTTATTTAGAGCTATTAAGTTAATACACTAGTGGAACATGTTGTGATTTATGGGAATGAATTATGTGATTGAATAAATATGCATTAGATAATGTGTATACATTTATTTTGTAAAGAAAATTAAGTATAAAGTTATGTAACCTAATATATATATTAGGTAGGATAATTAAAAACCTAATGGGTTATAATATAAAAAAATGATAGTATTTAAAAATATATACTAATCCTAAGAAATTTATTTTATACATCTCAAATAATTAATTTTAGAACCTAAGTAAAGCAAGTCTAATTGGGTTATGAAATTAAATATATATGAGTAAGGAATTAACTTACTAATGTGTGTAAGGAAACCCTAACTAAATGATTAGGGTAAGATAAAAATTAAAAGTATGGGACTAAGTTGATTTTAGGGCCCAAAGAATTAATTTGTAGCCCAATTATTTATTTAAGCATGAGACTTGTAGCTAATTTGATTTAAGAACAATTAAATCATTAAACTAGCCCAATATTATATATAAAGGGCAAATATACTAGTGACCCAATTAATTAGAGATGGAGGCCAAGTGTATTTTTAATTAGTAGGCAAAAGAATTGAAATTGCAAGCCCACAAACATTTAAATAAAAGGCCCAACTCAAGCCCACCTAAGGAGGGGCATTATAGTCATTAAGTGAAGCAAGTAATAAAATAAAATGGAAGAGATAAAGAGGTCACTTGGCCAGATATAGGAGAGGGGGAGAAAGGGAGTGAATGTAATGATTATTGTCACTTTAGTTGGTAAGTAACTTTTAAGTTGTCAATTAGTGAAGCCAACACTTTGGTTGTTTCTTGCAAGCCACATTTTGTATTCTGAAAGAGAGAGAGAGATAGATATTGGGGAGGTGTAGATTGAATATATGTAAAGTATATCTCTATAATTTTAACCCACTACCAACGGATATATTCATTTCACTTTCTCTTTCATTGCATTTTTTTAGCAAACAAAGAAAGCTACAAAGAGAGAGAGAGAGAGAGAGAGAAGGGTTTCGACCATTATAGGGAGAGAGAGAGAGAGAGGGAGATTTTTGATAGTTACGTAGTTCTTTAATCAAGTACTCGAAAGAAGGAGAGAAAGAATCAAGAGAATGTATTAGGGATTTCTACTTTTATAGTTTAATTTCTTTTTGTTATGATTTGAGTTTTGATTTTTGTAAAAATATGATCTTAAGGTTTAAAACCTTAGATCTATATGTTTAAAAGTGTTTTATGTTTAGATCCAACTCTTTTATGGATCAAAAGTTGAATCTAAACTAAGAAATAGGAGTTAGGTTTTTCAAAAGTATAAAACCATAAATTTTCTTAGCCTTGGTTGTGTTTAATCATGTGTTTGTTGATTGTTTGGTGAATTGGATCATAGATCATATTAGATCTATGAGTATATGAGTTATTTTTAGTTAATATGATGAGTTATGTTGGTTTTATGGGTGACTATGGAAGTTTTCTTAAAAATCACCAAAGATTGAAAAATCAGTTTTTGGGAAAACGAAGTATGAAATGGAAATGACCATATCTCTCATTATATTTTGAATTTTTGAGTGTGGTCAATTTTTGAACTTAGATATATGAGTCTTATAATAGATCCAAGTAGAATCACTGAAAAATATGTTGTACATTTTCTTATGGACTGATTTTAGCAAAGGAAGCAAATCTAAAAATGACAAAAAGTAAGTTGTCTGGAAATTCCAAGGGCAATTTGTCCACTTAATTAATATAATAAGTTCCAATCTTTTGAGGCATGAATATATATGAGATAAAGTATCTTGTGTCCAAAAATGAGCTCATTCTGACTCAAATTGACCAAGTTATACCTATTTCAATATTTGGGTTTTTTTGACAAAAAACGCTATAACAGGAGTTCTATAACTCCGATGACCACAAAATTTAAATTGGAAGTTCACGTTAACAAGTGTAAGATCCTGCCAAGAGCTGGGAATTTCTGGAGTTAAGCATGATAGGGCGAATTTCTTAAGGTTTTAACTAGAAACGGATTTTTGAAAAATACTTAAGGGAGTTGAAAAATTTTAGAAAATTTTTTTTTGTATATGGAATATATATATATATATATATATATATATGATTGGCCAAATATAAAAAAATAATAAGCAGATTTTGTAGACCCAATTCAGGGTGCTGAAATGTCAAGAAGAGAAGTCAGTTTTGTTTTAGCTTGCTGAAATGGAAATTGAATTCATAAATAGTTTATCAAGTTATATTAAGAACTTATAAATGAACGAGTAAGTATTCAGTCTAAGGTAGTATAGTAGTACTCTTTAATGATTGATTATGTGATTACATGTTAAATAAATTGCTATGAGTAAGATATGTGATGCTAATTAAGAGATCGATCTTATTAATGATAGGTCTTACAAAAGAAGTTAACTTAAATTGCGTAGTAGTAGTCAGCGAATCAGGCAAGTTTCCTAACTCAACTTGAGTTATTATTTTTCAAGCATGGTAGTGAATAATTTTTGTTAGTTATTCACATCTATAATGCTTATTATTGTTCGCATGTAGTGCAATTGATTCTTGTTCTATTATTTGAACTGTTTATAAGTCATGTCTCAGCTAATTATTTTGGCGAGACTAATATTTGTTAAAGCTTGAAACGTTCTATTTAATATGAACTGATTTATTATTGGAAGATCTATGCCATTGATTTCAGCATGAAATCTGGGAATATTCCACTTTATTGAATATTGTTGTAGTATTGTAATTCTTCTTATTCACTTGAATATTATTGAATCTTTGAAAGAATATGACTCTTTCATCATTGATATGTTATTCAGTATGAAATTTGAGAAAGTTTTATTATTGAGATTGAATTATTCTTCAGCTACTTCAAAACCCTTTGATTATTGTTGAAGTTCTATAGAAGTTAGACTCTTCTATTCATGATATATATCCTTTATTGTATACTTTAACTTGATGAGCAAACTCGTTGCTCACCCTTGCTTAAATAAAACATTTCAGCTAAGGCGGAAGTAGCAGAAGGCTCTAACAGGGACAAAGGCAAAGGCAAGGCTCAGGAGTAGTTATTGTCAACTTTTAGTGGTCATGTTACAGTATGTAAATTAATTATGTAAACCTTTTGAATATATAAGTGTATATAAGTTATATTAAGGTTAGCTAACCTGGGATAACGATATAAGTATGTTTTTTTAAACATGTAATGAATGATGTTTTTCATTAATGAATGGGTAGTTAGATGTGATATGTATGATGGATCGTGAGCACCAAACCCGAGGTTAGGGAGCCCGAATTTGGAGGCATCACAATAAACAATTAAGATAATACTTAATTGTAAAACAATAAGACTTAAACCAATTGGTAATTGTGAAGACTATTTCTATTTGTATAATTAATCAAGTGTTAACAATTAAAGTGACTTTAATAAACATTTTAATTGTGAATAATAGTTATTAAACAATTAAATACTTTTGAAGAGTATTTAATTGTGAACCAATGAGACATTAATATAAGTATCCCTAATTATGATTAAGGGAATTATTCAGAGAATAATAATAAAGTACTAGATTAATGATATAATAATAGAGTTAACGATTAAGATGAAACAATGAATAATTATTTTGAGAAGTCTTAGATACATAAGGCTAGTGGGTTAGACCAATTTAGGTTTATATGCTTATATGTTGATAGAGATTAACCGTTACGATAACAATAGGTTAATCAAGGGATAACAAGTCGAGGTCGGAATTAATCAACGACTCATGCAAGTTCTCTAACTTACACAACTTTGGATATTGTGCAAGTTTCCTAACTTAATTTGATTTTATATTGAATGCAAGTATCCGAACTACACTCTTTGTTGAGCACGTACTTAAGCATGTACTATTATTGATCGTACGAGTAAACAATTGATAGTATGATTCTTGTCTTATAAATTGATACTTCATAGCTTGATTTAAAGCACGATTATATTCTTTAAACCATGTTGCGAGTATTGAACTTATAAATTATTCTTATATACATTGTAAAAGTTGTCTACGCCATTTGATTTGGCTAGACCAATATCATGAATTAGAAAGCAACCCAAACCATTTGCTTTGGTGCGAAATCTTATAAATCGACTGAGATGAACAACCCTTATTAAAGGGAAAACTATATAACTGTCGGGAGACCAACGTGCACATCAATGGCATGTGAATATTATGCATAATGTAGGGTACTTGAGGATGATCACCTGTTGTACTTGTTTATATCGGATTTTCAGTTAAATACTGTTAATTCTAGCAAGAGTTCTTGATCCTTAGTGACTGCTCAGTATTAGTCTTTATCTTTTGGAAAACGTTGAAACCTTTGAATCATTTTGATAATGCTTCGGTCTATAATGACATTCTGTTTACAATTCAAAGGACAGTTTTGGAACTATTGATATTTCTTTGTTTACAACATTATTCCTTAAAACTCTTAAGTTATCCTTTGACATCATACCTTAGATATTATTAAGTTTTATAATTATGCTTATCCTTATTGCTATATTACTTGCTGAGCGAATTTGTTGCTCATTATTGCTTTCCTTAAACATTTCAGTTAAGGCAGAGCAGTGCGGACCCTCTGGCACAGACAAGGGCAAAGGCAAGGCTACGGCGTAGATTTATTCTTCTTTAGGATTATTATGATGTTGTAATAAGACTTATTTTATATTATATATTAAGTTATGTTATGGTTTAAGATATGTTTAAGTTAGTCATAGTTGCGAGACCGTGGGACGCGAATATTTATATTAAATCAGTGTAAATTATTCTATTATTCCGTTGTATGAGATTTTAGTATGTTATTAGAATTAGAACGTGATGCACCGAATTCGAGGTACATGTATCTGAATTTGGGGGTGTCACAAGTTGAAATCAAAACGTTAGGTTATAAACCTTAGGAGCGAGAATCCTTATACTATAACCTTAGAAGAACTTAGAGTATAGAGGGAGATAAAACACATGTAGAGTTTTCCTAGAGACTTAGTGTGTTATGAAATATATTTTCATTCTATACAATGAACTTATGTTTTATTTAACATTTTAATGGAATTAATTATTTGTTTATCTTGTGTTTGTAGTTGTAGGATGACAGACTTTGGAGGACCTAGTAGAGTAGTAGAGAAGGAGCCACATGATATATACGTAGTGTATGAGACACCTTTGGTAGCCGAACCCGTTCAGGTAGTAGCATCATCCGAGTTTGACGACGAGGATGAGATAGAGGTGGAGTCAGATCCCGAGAAGGAACCTATGGAAGACGAGTCCATGGAAGATTCTGACGAGGCTACGTTTGAGGATAGGATGCTAGGAGAGTATGAGGAGCGGATTTTGGAGATAAATTATCGAGTTGAGGAGCTAGAGGCTGAGGCTCAGGAGAGAGAGACTGAGTTGCAGCAACTGAGGGATGAAGACCATAAGAGGAAGTTAGAGATGCAAGAGATGGAGGTGGAGATTACCTATCGCAAGGAAGCAGGAATTCATATGGGAATCCTTTTTCACCGTTAGATAGCTAGGAACGTGGATTTGGTGGGTAAGCTGGAAGAGTACTAGCAGAAGTAGTTGAGTGAGAAAGTTGAGAAGGAGGCTCTTCGCACTCAGCTTGAGCTAGAGGTTATGGAGAGGATTCACTTTGAGGAGAAGTGGGAGGAAGCCAAATTTAGGGCTAAGGACTTAGAGGATGAGACTAGGTGCAAGAAGAGGAAGATGAACCGAATGGGCTATGCTTTTCACACAGCTATGGATAGGTTGATCGATGGTATGTACCATTATCCGGCGGAGCAGGGATAGACCCGTTACTCCTTGAGTAGAGACATGATGGCTCACATGACTCAGGTGGAGTACCAAAGCGCTGTGGAGCGCAAGATGTTAGGTTGAGACCTATTAGTCTAGTAGTAGTAGTAATTATTTATATGTGATGTATATATTGTGATGTAATCCTATATGATATGGGATAGTTATATAAACCCCGAGTAGGCTTATGTTAGAGGGGTAGTATGACAGTGTTTTCCCCATCTTTTGTGATATTAGGGGATAGATGTTGACATTTATTGAGATTTGATGGACGAGTATGGGTGCCAGCTGTAACCGAACTGAGAGAGGAAATCTTTCACGAAGCACATAATACGATGTATTCTGTTCATCCAAGAGGCACGAAGACGTACTGAGATCTTAGACAACATTTTTGGTGGCCCAATCTGAAACGAGAGGTTGCGGAGTGGGTCAGTAGATGTCTTACTTGTCAACTAGTCAAAGCAGAGCACCAGAGGCTGAGTGGTTTACTTCAACCACTAGAAATACCAGAGTGGAAATGGGAGCACAATACGATGGACTTCGTGGTAGGACTTTCGGTGACTCAAAAATGTTATGATCCCATTTGGGTTATCGTGGACCGACTAACGAAGATAACTCATTTTTTACCGATCAAGATTCGATTCAGTTTAAATCAGTTAGCAAGTTTATATGTAAACGAAATCGTTTCACGATATGGAGTGCCAATATCGATTGTCTCCGATCGGGATCCGCGCTTCACGTTAAATTTCTAGAAAAGCTTACAAGAGAGGATGGGAACACAGTTAAGCCTGAGTACTGCTTATCATCCTCAGACAGACGGACAGAGTGAGAGGACTATACAAATGCTAGAGGACATGCTTAGAGCTTGCATGATGGACTTCAAAGGGAATTGGGACGACCACCTACCCTTACTAGAATTTTCTTATAACAATAGTTATCATGCGAGTATCGGTATGCCACCGTACAAAGCTCTTTACGGGAGAAAGTGCAGAACACTGTTGTGTTGGGACGTAGTCAGAGAACGGCAAAATTTGGGACCAGAGTTAGTTCAACAAACAGCCAATGTAGTAATAACGATAAGAGCCAGATTAGTAGCAACTCAAGATCGCCAGAAGAAGTACGCAAATTTGCATCATCAGAACCGAGACTTTGAAGTCGGCAGTTTCGTATTTTTGAAAGTATCTCCCTGGAAAGGAAAGATACGATTCAGTAAAAAAGGGGAATTGAGTCCGAGGTTCATAGGACCATTTGAGATATTGAAGCGAGTGGGCGAAGTGGCGTACAAAATAGCTTTACAACCCGAACTGGAACACACCCAAAATGTGTTTCATATTTATGTGTTACGTTCGTACAAGCCTGACTATAATCATGTGATATCCTACGAGCCTATTCAAGTAGAGAAGAATCTGACTTACAAAGAGATTCATGTCCAAATTATAGATAGGAAAGAACAGACTTTGAGGAATAAAGTTATATCTTCTGTAAAAGTAATTTGGTGAAACTACAACACCGAGGAGACTATGTGGGAATTAGAGGATAAGGTGAGGAGGGACTATCCCCACCTATTTGTGTAACCTTGTATCAATTCCGAGGATGAAATTTTTATAAGGGGGGAGGATGTAATACCCTAGAATTTTATTAATATATTTAGAATTTAAAACAAAGGTAATTGCAATTATTTCTGCATATATATATATATATATATATATATATATATATATATGTGTGTGTGTGTGTGTGTGTGTGTGTGTGTGTGTGTGTGTGTGTGTGTGTCATGCGAATAATAATTCAATATAAATTGAATCAAGTACGAAATGATTAAGAAGTATGTTGATGATGATGATAGGCTTACATAAGCTTAAGTGTTAAGCCTTGTGTGGCATAATTAATTTCCTAATTAGACTAGTTAGGTCATGATTTAATAAAGTATTGGACTTAGGTTATATCCAAGCCCAACCTTAAAATATAACATATTTATATATGTTAGGAAAAGTGACCCAATCAATTAAATTGCTAGATGTAGGTTTGAGCCCAATGTGTAAAGGTATTTATAACTTACCCAATTTAAATTAGCTTGAGATAGCTCAATGTGTGATATATGGATGATGGATACATGTATACATATATATATATGTGTGTGTGTGGGGGGGGGGAGTATAATAGAGGTATATATATGTGTGTATAAGGGACATGTAAGCTAGCATTGTGTGCAAAAGAGAAATAAAATGTGACATAGGGGTAGTGCACCCCCTCCCAACCGAACCCCCCTCCCCTTGGCCCTTAGAATGCTGATCTGTAGCTTAAATAAGCTCACAAGCAAGACTCATATGGTGGCAATGATGGTGTAGACCAATGGCTAGTAGTACTAGGAATAGTGTTAGTTGGTGAAGCTAGTCACCAACTCCCCTCTGTCGATTGTGTAATAACCTAATGTTGGATAATGGATTTCCTATAAATAGAGAGTCCCAAGTGTTGGTGGAATTTTGCCATTTCAAATCCTAAGTGTTGGGAGATATAGAAAGCTAGAGTAAGTTGAGAAAAAAAGAAGAAACCTAGAGAAGTTCTTGCAAGTTGGTGGTTCAAGAGAAACAATAGAAGGAAGGAACAAGGTGGAAACATACTCAAAGTTCCTAGCCAAGAGAAAGAAATCCATCAAAAGGTAGGATCACTAACTAACTTCATTATATACTTGTCATAGATGAGTTAGTATATGTTAGTTAGGTAGAAATGCATGTTAAGCTTGATATCTTATTTAAAACACTTGAAAGCATGAGATAAATTGTTAAGAGTCATAAATGTATAAGCCTTATATATGATCCAATAATTTTATGTTGAACCTCTATGAGATACAGACATAACCCAAGTGGAATCATAGTAATCGGACATAAAACGAACCCGTAACGGAACTTTTCGTAAAGTATGTCAAAATATAAACCCTAGCTTGGAAAAGTAATAAACTTAATTAAATAAATATTTTAGAAGATTGTTCAAGATATCACATATTGAAGATATACAAGTTTATGAGATAGTGGACGTGGTTTCAACTCATTTAGGAGGTAAAATGAACATGCTATGTAAGTTTGAATCAAAAGAGGTAAAAGAACATGTTGAGAAATTTTCATGTCTAAGCAATCTGCCGAACCGGCACTGCTGCACCGCTTAGAGAGCTACATCTGGCGCTGCAGCACCATTAGCTTTTCAGTTCTGCAGGACCGGCGCTGCCACGCCGTCATTAGTAGTAACCTAAACACCGCATCTCCATTGCCGAGTAGGGTTTATGCAGGGCCGGCGCTGTTGCGCCATCTGTAGTACTAAACCCGACGCTTGTAGCGCTATGCCAATTTCACAGTTGACCTGGATCCGGGTTAAACCGAGTCGGGTCATGGTGAGCCGGGTTAAACTGAATCTGAAACTTGATTTTTCTAAAATTAATATAATAATTAATTAAATAATAATAATACTTAATTAGATTGATATTATGATATTTTATTAATCAAAGATAATTAAAGAATTAAAGTAATTTAATTGTGAGTTAATTAAATACACTATGTGATTAAAAGTTTAAGACTTATTTTACTTGAAGAAGATTAAACAATTAAAAATAATTTTAATTATAATTCAATAAGTGATAATTAATCTAATATTCGTAAATTATAAACAATTAAAACTAAATAAGATTTTAATTGTGAAACGATTAAACAATTAAGATAATACTTAATTGTAAAACAATAAGACTTAAACCAATTGGTAATTGTGAAGACTATTTCTATTTGTATAATTAATCAAGTGTGAACAATTAAAGTGACCTTAATAAATATTTTAATTGTGAATAATAATTATTAAACAATTAAATACTTTCGAAGATTATTTAACTGTGAACCAATGAGACATTAATATAAGTATCCCTAATTATGATTAAGGGAATTATTCAGAGAATAATAATAAAGTACTTGATTAATGATATAATAATAGAGTTAACAATTAAGATGAAACAATGAATAATTGTTTTGAGAAGTCTTAGATGTAACGACCCCAAAATTCATACAATATAATTCTCATCCTCGATCGTTAGCAATACATCTTTAATCTATCTTTACATCATTATTCGATATTAAAATCACTAAAAATGCGGAATATTTAAAATTTTTATAAACTTTCTTTCTATATTGCCCTGAATCGCAACCTTAACATTACAAATATTTAATTCAATTCTATTACATGAATCGCTATAACGAAAGGACTATACAAAGTCTTACATCACTAAGCAATATCCATTATACGTCGAATAGCTCAACTTACAACTTAACAATTAAGTTACAATGAAAACATCAACTACAATTTGAAATTTAACAAAATTAATATTCTTCAACATTGATCTCTATAAATCACTTAACACGTATCTTTACCTTGCATCCTTGACCTGCAAAAATGGTTATTTGCAAGAGTGAGCTCGACAGCTCAGTAAAATCTAACAGTTTTCATGCATCACATAGCACATAATTAACATGCTCAACATTAAAGTAACATGGCATACATGCTTTGATCACATAACAAATATAAAGATTGAGTTCCATACTCAATCAACATTATTAAATCAATCAATGTAGTCATAAATTGACTTTAACATTTCATGCTTGCAACATATATAACATAGCATACTCTTTGCAATATAATTTTAAAACAGTTCATAATATCATCAAGTTCACATAGAAAATAGGAACCGAAAGACTTGTCTGGCTCGTAGATTATCAACTACTGAAAAACAGCTTAATATAATCTGCTTCATGATCCTACATAACGTATTGCCATACGCATCAATTATTAGTCACCTAGCAACGCTTATCAAACGTCTAAGTAAATAATACTTTATACTTTCTAATTCTCTTCTATTTACTCGTTTGACACTCGCTGTCAAATCATATGTAGAATTAACAATATTAGTTAATTATCACATAACTAATCCTCATCGTTAGTTATCCACATTAGGTTAACTCATTCCTCTTTAACTAATAAGTTAATAATTAATTACCATATAATTAATCACATCACATAACATACTCACATAATTACCTCAATTATGTATTTAACTAAATTATAATTAAACAATTATAATCCAAACACTTAATAAAATTATAATTACTTAAATTATAATTACCTTTTAAATTATAAACAAATTATAATTTATAATCAATTAAACTATATCATGCATTATAATTACACAAATTATAATTAATCATGCAATTATCAATTTATAATCCATAATTAAACATGCATTTATTAAATTATAATTACATAAATTATAATTTAATTAACATCTAATTGATTAAAATAAGTCGACTTCTATACATTATAATTTCACAGAATTTAAATTAAACATTTACTCTTAATTATAATTAATCAAATTATAATTAAGTAACTTATTTTACAATTAAACAATTATAGTTTATAATTTAAATACTATATTAAGTTTTCAAAACTTCCTTTTTCTCAAATTATGAAATTATCAACTTCATGTTAACAACATGTTATAGCAACTAGGTATATACTCAATATCATATCACAATTAAACTAAGCTCTAAAATACCACTGCACAATTAACTAGCATTCTCTACCTCTAATCAGGCAACGGCGCAGCTGCACCACTCTTTGCCTTGACACCGGTGCAGCTGCGTAGGGGCCAAACCTGAGTAAACTCAGCGGCGCAGCTGCGCCGCTTCTACCCTTACTTCCTGCGCAACTGTGCTGGAAGCGGACAGAAACAGAGCAGTTTCGCGAACAGTGCAGAGAAAAGCCAAATTGGCTTAATTCTCCACATCGAGTTCACAACACAGCCAACATTTGATATATATATATATAATCATAACAGAAACATAATATGCAGTTTCTAACATGTTTTAAATGTACACATACATCAAATAACAAGGTTTAAAACAATTAATTCTGTAAAATTTTAATAAAAGTAGTTTCCAGTATTCTCAATACATTTGAACACTGTCAATTCATTTTTAAATCAAATCACATAATTCAAATCACCATGAATTGGTTTCTTGACAAGTGAACATAATCTAACATGAATTTGTACGATAACTAACAATTAAACATGAATTCCTTTGATTCAAAAGAGAAAACTATCCTATATATATAATTTCAAAAATACTTCCACTGTAATAAATTCATCATACTTATCATATAATCATGAATTGAAAAATCTAAATCATCATACTAATCCATTATAACAAATTCCTAATAAGCATATTAACACACAATCAATTCATAACTTTTACTCTAAATTTGCTAATAACTTATAAAACCATAAGAACACCAATTTCTCCATTAACACATGTTCTGACAAAAATTTGATTTATGCAAATCCTTGTTTATGCATACAATTTATATATAAACCATATGAATAACATCCATATCAACATAATCAATTTCGTGCAAATAAATTTCATAGAGAATTCAAAATTAAAGAAACAACTAAGTAGAGTTCTCAAATTACCTTGTTGCTTAATAGAAGTGAAGAAGATGAATTTCCTTAAGCTTTTCTTGCTTTCTCTCCAAATTCTCCTTCTTCTTTCTCTTAACTTCTCTGCTCTTCTTTTCTCTCCTTGTATTCTTAGTTTAAACTTAGGAAAAACTAACGCAATTTAGACTAACTAACGTAGTTTTATTATACTGATATAATATACATATATTGATAATATGTAACTCCTAATTAATTAATATATATAATAAATACATTTATTATATAAGTTACAAAATTCAAAGCTACAATGCCTTGTTTGGCAAAACAAGTTATTTTAAAAACAGATTTTTAGTAGTTAAGGCCATGTTTGGGTAAAACAGTTTTAAAACAAAAGTAAGGGCCTTGTTTGAAAAAAATCATTTAAAAACTCTCTTTTTTTATTTTTTTTATAAATCCTTTTAACACATACTTTAATGTTACACTTTAATTAATTAAATCTTAACATTCTAATTTAATTAATTAAAAGTCTAACATCAATTAAATACATAAAATTTGCCACATAATTATAATTACTTGCTAATTATAATTCATGTAACACTAACACATAAATCATCTAATTTAATTCTCTCAATTAAATTAGAACTATAATATAAAATTAATATACATCAATTAAATTAAATATTACACATTCATTTAATCGATATATAACACTTAATTAAATCACTCTATAAATCACATAATTATTTATTTAACTCAATAAATAATTCAATTATTTACTCCAATAAGTATTAAAATTAACATTTAAATTATTTTCACATAAATTCACATATTTCACCATATATGACACGTATTCACATTCTCAAACTCAAAACATCAGATAATAAGAATTTTATTTATTAAATTCTCATTTATAAATTCTAAAAATATGGGATGTCACATTAGATACCTAAGGCTAGGGTGTTAGACCAATTTAGGTTATTATGCTAATATGTTGATAGAGATTAACCGTTACGATAACAATAGGTTAATCAAGGGATAACAAGTCGAGGTCGGAATTAATCAACGACTCAGGCAAGTTCTCTAACCTACACAACTTTGGATATTGTGCAAGTTTCCTAACTTCATTTACTTTTATATTGAATGCAAGTATCCAAACTACACTCTTTGTTGAGCACGTACTTAAGCTTCTACTATTACTGATTGTACGAGTAAACAATTGATAGTATGATTCTTGTCTTATAAATTGATACTTCATAGCTTGATTTAAAGCACGATTATATTCTTTGAACCATGTTGCGAGTATTGAACTTATAAATTGTTCTTATATACATTGTAAAAGTTGTCTACGCCATTTGATTCGGCTAGACCAATATCATGAATTAGAAAGCGATCCAAACAATTTACTTTGGTGCGGAATCTTATAAATAGACTGAGATGATCAACCCTCATTGAAGGGGAAACTATATAATTTTCGGGAAAACCGACGTGCGCATCAATAGCCTATGAATATTATGTATAATGTAGGGTACTTTAGGCTGATCACCTGTTGTACTTGTTTATATCGGATTTTCAATTAAACACTGTTAATTCTAGCAAGAGTTCTTGGTCCTTAGTGACTGCTCAGTATTAACCTTTATCTTTTGGAAAACGTTGAAACCTTTGAATCCTTTTGATAATGCTTCGGTCTATAATGACCTTCTATTTACAATTCAAAGGACAGTTTTGGAACTATTGATATTTCTTTGTTTATAACATTATTCCTTAAAACTCTTGAGTTATCCTTTGACATCATACCTTGGATATTATTAAGCTTTATAATTATGCTTACCCTTATTGCTATATTACTTGCTGAGCCAATTTGTTGCTCATTCTTGCTTTCCTTAAACATTTCAGTTAAGGCAGAGTAGTGCGGATCCTCTGGCACGGACAAGGGCAAAGGTAAGGCTACGATGTAGCATTGTTCTTCTTTAGGATTATTATAATGCTGTAATAAGACTTATTTCATATTATGTATTAAGTTATGTTATGGTTTAAGATATGTTTAAGTTAGTCATGGTTGGGAGACCGTGGGACACGAATATTTATATTAAATCAATGTAAATTATTCTATTAATCTGTTGCATGAGATTTTAGTATGTTATTAGAATTAGCACTTGATGCACCGAATTTGAGGTATATGTATCTGAATTTGGGGGTGTCACAACAACACTCACTATCGACCTATTGGGGCCTCAGCCTTAAAGCCAAGAATTTCTTTCGAAGTAATGTCTATCGGTCAAGAAATGATATCTTTAGATCTTTGTCCCTGCACAGGGCTAGGGAAAAATCAATAGGGGATAAGAAAATCCAGTTCAGATACCTAGCCAGACATGGAAGGTCGGATTAGGCTATTCCTATGGATCAAATCATAAGAACCCGCAAAAGCATCAGCCGGTTCATGTATCCACCATTCTGCTACCAGATCTCACAGATGCAAGATTCAGGAAACCAATGAGGTAAGTCCTTGCTTCTATATCCAACACACTGATTCCTAAGGTTAAGCCAGCTAGTGAGAAAGAAATCCAGATTCCTGTTAAGGAAAATAAGGAAAAGAATGAAAGGTTCCTACAAGAAGTGCAAGATTGGTTTGAGAAGATGTAATTTCTGGCACAAATTGAGGGTATGAACGATGATAACCCACGATCCTCTGCATATACAGGGCTAAGGAGAATGTTCCAAAGAAAGACGCTGACCCTGATATGAATTCAGTCATGGTCATCATCAAAGAGGAGGTGGATAACAGCAACCCCTACATCGCAGTTGTCAACGAGGACCTGACCCTAGACAACTGGATCAGCACTCCTTACATCAGTCGTAAAGGGTAAAAGGGCAGAGAGTCCATCTGCCTTGAAGTGTAGATATTATTTACTGCTTGCTTTTGTTGCATAGTACTAGCAATTATTTTTGTCATGCTTTCATTGATGCTTTGTATGATTAAACAGTTTCATATATTAAGTGAAAGCATTTTATTTTCAGGACTTCAAATTTGGATTTGTTTAGCCTTGCTAATGAATTGCCAAGTCTCAGCAATGACTACAACTTTGATGTAGAGCTTGACTTTAACTTGTTGAGGATTGATCAAGAGGAGATAGATGACTATGAGGTGCCTGAGTAGATTAAAGAATGGGTCACAGATAAACCCAAACCAAACCTCGATCAAACCACCACTGTCAATATCAGAACCTCAAAATACCCTAAAAATCCAAATAGGCAATGACCTTACCCCAAACCAAACAATATACCTGATTGACCTCCTAACTCAGTTCAAGGATGTGTTTGCATGGTCACATGAAAACATGATCGGCATGTCTACTGACATTGTCATTCATCGACTGCCCATTAAAGAGGGATTCAAGCCAGTCAAACAGAAAATCAGGAGACCGAAGCTTGAGTGGAGCTTGAAGGTCAAAGAAGAAGTTATCAAGCAATTCAAAGCAGGCATTATCATGGTATCAACCTACCCTGAATGGCTATTCAATATAGTTCTTGTGCCTAAGCCCGGAGGGAAGGTACGAGTATACGTGGAATACCGGGATTTAAACAAAGCATGTCTCAAAGACGACTTCCCAGTACCTTTCATCCACATACTGATAGAAAACACGACGCAATATGGCATGTACTCATTTATTTACTGCTTCACTGGGTATCATCAAATCATGGTTACCGAAGAAGATAGGGAGAAAATAACCTTTATCACCCCCTGGGGAACCTTTTTGCTATAGGTGATTGTCTTTCGTCCTTATCAAAGTTGGTGCCACATATCAGCGAGCCATGATGGCCCTCTTTCATGACATAATGAACAAAGAGATAGAGGTTTATGTGGATGATATCATTGTCAAATCCAAAAAAAAAAGATGACCACGCCGCCCATCTCAGAAAGCTATTTAACCGACTTTGCAAATACAACTTGAAGTTGAACCCAGCTAAGTGTGCTTTCGATGTCAAATTCGACAAGTTAGTGGGATTTCTGGTAAGCAACATAGGCATTGAGCTGGATCCCGTTAAGATTAAGGCCATCTCTATGACATCCCAGATTTTTTAAGAAATTATAAATGGGAATTTAATAATAAAATTCTTATTACGAGATATTTTGAGTTTGGATATGTGTTATATGTGGTGAAGTATATGATGTGGTGTGAATATAGAATATATATATATATATATATATATATATATATATATATATTCATAGGTTGGAGAAATGAGGTTTAGTAGTTAATTTATTTTAACTATTAAAGATGGGAAACGAAATTGTTGAAAAGAGAATTAAGTTAATTAAGTTGGAACTTATATTATTGAATAATATAATTTGATTATTATGCCTTGTTGGCACTATAATTATTATGAATTAAATTTCATAAATAATGAGAGTAATTCACTTAATTAAAATAGTGAATTAATATAAATATAATTATTTTAATAAAATATGAAGGTAATATATTACATGTAAGAGTAATACGTTTATGTAATGGCTTAATATATTATATTTAGCCAAGTGAATGTAAATGGGTATGAGAATGAGAAGAACCAATATAATTATAAATAAATATTGGTGTTAGGGTTAATGAATAAAATAAATATTCAATGGGAATTAGTATGGAATAATTTATTTAAGTATGATGGTATTAAATAAATTGATTAATATTTAAGTAGTGATTAGATGTATGGATTAAATAAATTGTATTGAGACAATTTATGCGAGGAAAGGAATTAAATAATTATATATTATAATTATATAATTCATGTGAGTTAAGTAAAATAAAGGGAATAAATATTAACTATTTTAATGGAAATATTTATTCTAATAGAGATGTTTATTTTAGTTACAAAGGTAATTTCATAATTTATAGTGTAGTAATTATACATGTTATAATTACATAATTACTTAATGAGGCTAAATAGTTTAACAATAAAATAAAGGTAGGACAAATGGGCCTTATAATAAAAGATTTATAATAATAAATTAGAAAGGTGTTATTTGATGCTAGCCAAACAAGGTCTTATGACCTTTGGTATTTTAAACAGCTATTTGTATTTTAACTGATGCGTTAAAAATATTATTAAGGTTTTGTCAGTTTTATTCACGTAAAAATATTCTTAAGGCTAAGAAGAAGAAGAACAGAGAAGAAGAGAGAGCCTAGAGGAAAAATTGAGAAGATGTTTTGTAAAATCAAAGAAGGAAGATGATTCAACCAAAGTTGCTCTAATCATCTAGATAATCTAAACAAGAATCAAAGGTAATAATCTAGCTTTGAGTTCTTAGTTTTATTTTCTTGAGTATTCCTTGAAAAGTTGGATTTCTACAGTTAATTCGTTAAGGAATTGGTTATAGATGTTAATGGATATGTTTAATATGCTTTATATAATCTAAAAGTGATTTTTAAGAAATCAAATTCATAAAGATGTGTTGGAAGATGAAGAAATTTGGGTTATGGCTTAGTATATGTATTTTGGTCTATTTTCAAGCTTAAATTGATGGTTAAATCAATTGTGTAATCTGAAATTGATTATAGATGTTGTTAGTATGTTGAAAGACGAAAACAATGAAGTTTAAACGGATTGATTTGGTTAGGAATCGAATTCGTGGTGAATGATTTCGCTAAAACATGTTAAAACATGTAATACTAATATGAACATGAGTTTTGAGTAAAAATTTAGGTTCTTAATGTTTCTATAAATTATGAATATCCTTGCTATGTCGTAGTTCTATGAATTACGAATCCATAGAGTCGAAAACGGACTCAATTGGATGTGTATAACACAATTTATGAAGATGGGAAGGAGGAAAGGGTTAGAGAATTCGCCAGAACAACATACTGGAGGAAAAAGTCGCGTAACACGCTGCCAGGGGCGCAGCTGCGCTGCCCCCAAGGCTGATTGGGGCGCAGCTGCGCCGGGTGGAAAGTTAGTCGGGGACTGTTTTGACCTCCTGTGGTAAAACAGCCATAACGTTTTCATACGAACTCGGATTGAGGTGATTAAAGATGATCCAGAACGAGCACGAGTAGACCTACAACTTTTGTTCTTTAAGTTTTTCAATTTGAGGTCGTTAGTTAGGGTCAAAATGATCATTTTTGGGACTGATGTGTTTTTGGAGGCAATCGGAGGGCGTCGGGCGTGCACGTAAGCACATGTAATGCTCCCGATCATGTAAAATGATGTTCTAACTTTCATAACATGACTATTAGGTATTATAATAATACTTAGCATTAACCCTTGAGTATTAGACAATTTGGTTGGGCGTGCTAAGCGTGCACAAATGCGTGTCATTTGGGCGTTCGAATAGGCAAGTTTGGCGTACGGACGTGCAAGCGTCTCAATGCCGTAACAAGGGTGTATGACCTTGTTTAATATTATGTTTTTATAACAGTGAAATATTATAGAGTAATGTAACCCAATATAGGAGCATGCAAATCACATGCGAAAGAGGCGAGTTAGGCGTGTGACGTATAAACGTAGAAACGCCGTGTAATGTGGTAATACACTTAAATAGTGTTTTGATTCTAATGAAATGAATATTATAATATATGAAATGTGGTTAATATAAAACCAATAGGTAGTCCTAGCAGGACTTAAACACCTGAATGAATTTTGAATATTATGAAAAAGAATTATAGTGAAATATAAGTCGATAGTTAACACAATCAAATTGAACATTGTGTATTGATAATAGGAAGGGTTATGAGATGTAGAGTAAAGTTTACGTTATAACTAATATGCATTGCTATGTGACTGATAATTGATGTGCATGATTATATAATTGTGTAGGGCACATGAAGTGCAGATATCTGTAAGCTGTTAAACTGTTATTGGTAAACAACGATCAAGGCAAGTCTTTCAGTTCCTATTTTCTACGTGAACTTGATGATGAACTGTTTTAAATTGTTTTGTAAAGAGTATGATATGTTGTATATATATTGTAAGCATGAAATGTTAAACTCAATTTATGACTACATTGATTGATTAAAGAATGTTGATTGAGTAAGGAACTCAATCTTTATATTTGTTATGTGAAGTAAAGCATGTATGCCATGTTACTTTAATTATTATGAGATGTATGTTGAGCATGTATTTATGTGCTATGTGATGCATGAAAGCTGTTAGATCTTGCTGAGCTGTCGAGCTCATTCTTACAAATAATCACTTTTGCAGGTTAAGGATTCAAGGTAACGCTATGTGCTACTTGAAAGAAATGAATCAGATGTAACGCATGAAGATTTATATACTTTGGCTGAATTATTTTTATTTTGGACCCTGTTTAAGGTTTCAGATAATGTATGATGCCTAACAGATGTTGAGTTGTAAAGTTTAAATTTTATCCGATGTATAAGGTTATTGAATGTGGTTGTAAGTTTTAGTTTATAATAACTCTGACGAAGCGATTCATGAAATAAGGTTGAATCAAAGTTATGTAATGATAAAGGTTGAGATTCAGGGATAATAAAGAAGGAATAATATAAAAGTTTTAAATATTCCGTATTTTTAGTGATTGTATCATGGATTAATGATGTAAAGTCTGAATAAGGATGTATTATTAACGACCGATGTTGAGAGTTGTATTGTATGAATTTTGGGGTCGTTACAGTTGGTATTAGAGCTGATAGGTTATACACCTTAGGTAAGAGTACCTTAGGCTATGACCTTAGAGAATGAGCAGTTAAGTTACGTATAACGAAAAGGTGATTCCTTTCACATAAGTAGAAGTGTAGGATGTGTGAAGTCCTAGTAATGTTATAAGAAGAAAGTGAGGATAACGAGGAATAAAACTCGAATAAAAGGTTGAACTTTATAAACGAAGTTAGAAATTCTTAAAAGAAGAGTTAATAAATAAACAAGAAGATTCAAAGAAGAATCTTGAAGAGATATGAAGATGAGAATCAGGAGTTACCTAACTCCAATAATAAAGATGACGAATAACAATGAATAGACGAAGTCTATAAGATTAATCATAATGAAGTCATGATATGACATGATGATAGGTAAAGATAAGAAGTTTTAAAACAAAACGATAATGAGATAAGAAAGAATCATAAGGGAGATGATTATAGAATAAGGTCACGACGTGATCTTTTAAAGTTGAAAGACAGATGGTCAGTAATGATTGAATAGTTATAGTTTGATGCTATAACGAGAATGTACTATGATATAGTACGAGGTTAACTCACGAGGAGTTATAAATGATGAGATACAAGGAAACTGTATCGGGTATAGAGCAAGTTATGAGCAAGATAGAGTTAGGTGGGATTTCAATTGAATAATCATGTGATGGCTGAGTTGTACAAACCTTTGTATGGGCGAGGGTTTGGTGCTTGCACTTTGTTTATCACATTGATAATCATTGGAATGTAGGTGTCGCGCTATCAATGTATATATGGTGAAAAGGTGATTCTTTTCTCATGTGTATATTTGATAGTTAGAGACTATTAAGATTAGTAAGATGTTATTAGGATTAAGTGCGAGTTCTTAAAACTCATGCTTATGGTAAGTTCATGACTCATAATCATATGGTATGTTTGGAACTCCTCAGCGAATGGACGCCTATAGTCTGACTAGGAAGTTCTTAAACTCATATTATTATGGAAAGTTCCTGACTTCCAAAGTGTGGAAAGTTTGATGAACTATACTGGGAATAGAAAGGTTATGGTGTAGGAAGCATTGATGTTGTTTAAGGTTGATAAAATGATTAAGTAATGATGGAGTAAATATTTAATTGATGGAGAAAGTTTTATATTCTAAATCTCCTAGCTTTGCTAGATTTTCGAAATTTATTGACTTCGTGCTAATGTTGCACTTCTGTTTTCTTAAAAAAATAAACATTGGATCAAATGATGGAACCAATGATTTTTTTTTTAAAAAATAGTGCTATTATTCACATGTCTATGCTAATTGCTTCTGCTAGACAAAAATAATTTTAAATTTTCAAAATGTATTTTAAGTGTTCTATGCATCATTTGATATGGTGTAGAGACAATAATCGAGGAAGTTATCAATGCAGTTAAACCTAGTGTTGGATGTGATCGTATGATCATCAGCCCACTATGGTATGATGTAGTATAACGACGTCATGTAATGACGAAATCCTCAACGTACCATTATTACGGTACAGTATCAGGATATTATGAAAAGATTCATTTATTTTTAGTTTCTTTAAACTATAAAAAAAGGGGGATTTATTTACTTTTAGTTTCTTTAAATGAAAAAAAAAATTGAGTTGGTTAAAGATGTATATATATATATATATATATATATATCTCGATTGATGTCCGAGTTATTGCTAGAAGTCTATGCTACTTGATTCAGCTAGACGACTATTAAAAGATGTTCATGAAATTCAAGCATTCTTTGTCAAACTATACCAAACCAAATTGTTTTGGTGTGGATGCAAATGTTAAGAAGCTGAGGTGAACAACCCTGTAAAGGGGACATGTTATCGGAGACAATGGTTCCGAAAGTAACGCATATAGTCGTTACGATGTTAAGATGTAATACGTTGTGCACGACGTAGGGGTACGATAGGCTGATCACCTAGAGTACTTGCAGAGAGTGTTTTCAGTCTGTGTGATTGCTAAACATTTTGTTAAAGATGCAGTGGTGATGCACTATTAAACCGGGAGAAGAGTTCAAGGTCTTATGACCTCTCAGCATGAAATAGAATCTTTTAAATTCCTGTTATTCATATCGCTTCCCAATTATTGAACAATTGTGGAAGATTCTTATTATTCTGAAGTGAAGGTGGCAAGAATGATATTTCCTAGAAAGAAATAGTTGTGGAACACATCAAGTTAGTGAATAAGATTAACTTAAAATCTACTTTGATAGATTGAATGAATGAAGATTAATGAAAATTTCGAGGACGAAATTCTTAGAAGAAGGGGCGAATGTGATAACCCGAACAATTATAGATGGTGAATTACGAGGTATATGAATTCTACGAGTAGAATATATAGTAATTATCGTTAGAAAGAAAATGAACGAGCTAAAGAATATATGATTGTGTTTAAATTGAAGGTTATGTAATAAAACCTAAAGCTTGTTGAAGAGGTGAATTTAGTAAGATATATGTGTAGTTTATATAATTGTTGTTAAGATAACGTGTTGAAGTATTCAACGATAGTCGTGGAAGAGATTTTGTGAAAACTGAGTAAGGAAGGTTCCGTTGATTCCGAGGACGAAATCCTTATAAGGAGGGAAGGATATGACATCCCAGATTTTTTAAGAAATTATAAATGGGAATTTAATAATAAAATTCTTATTACGAGATATTTTGAGTTTGGATATGTGTTATATGTGGTGAAGTATATGATGTGGTGTGAATATAGAAGATATATATATATATATATATATATATATTCATAGGTTGGAGAAATGAGGTTTAGTAGTTAATTTATTTTAACTATTAAAGATGGGAAACGAAATTGTTGAAAAGAGAATTAAGTTAATTAAGTTGGAACTTATATTATTGAATAATATAATTTGATTATTATGCCTTGTTGGCACTATAATTATTATGAATTAAATTTCATAAATAATGAGAGTAATTCACTTAATTAAAATAGTGAATTAATATAAATATAATTGTTTTAATAAAATATGAAGGTAATATATTACATGTAAGAGTAATACGTTTATGTAATGGCTTAATATATTATATTTAGCCAAGTGAATGTAAATGGGTATGAGAATGAGAAGAACCAATATAATTATAAATAAATATTGGTGTTAGGGTTAATGAATAAAATAAATATTCAATGGGAATTAGTATGGAATAATTTATTTAAGTATGATGGTATTAAATAAATTGATTAATATTTAAGTAGTGATTAGATGTATGGATTAAATAAATTGTATTGAGACAATTTATGCGAGGAAAGGAATTAAATAATTATATATTATAATTATATAATTCATGTGAGTTAAGTAAAATAAAGGGAATAAATATTAACTATTTTAATGGAAATATTTATTCTAATAGAGATGTTTATTTTAGTTACAAAGGTAATTTCATAATTTATAGTGTAGTAATTATACATGTTATAATTACATAATTACTTAATGAGGCTAAATAGTTTAACAATAAAATAAAGGTAGGACAAATGGGCCTTATAATAAAAGATTTATAATAATAAATTAGAAAGGTGTTATTTGATGCTAGCCAAACAAGGTCTTATGACCTTTGGTATTTTAAACAGCTATTTGTATTTTAACTGATGCGTTAAAAATATTATTAAGGTTTTGTCAGTTTTATTCACGTAAAAATATTCCTAAGGCTAAGAAGAAGAAGAACAGAGAAGAAGAGAGAGCCTAGAGGAAAAATTGAGAAGATGTTTTGTAAAATCAAAGAAGGAAGATGATTCAACCAAAGTTGCTCTAATCATCTAGATAATCTAAACAAGAATCAAAGGTAATAATCTAGCATTGAGTTCTTAGTTTTATTTTCTTGAGTATTCCTTGAAAAGTTGGATTTCTACAGTTAATTCGTTAAGGAATTGGTTATAGATGTTAATGGATATGTTTAATATGCTTTATATAATCTAAAAGTGATTTTTAAGAAATCAAATTCATAAAGATGTGTTGGAAGATGAAGAAATTTGGGTTATGGCTTAGTATATGTATTTTGGTCTATTTTCAAGCTTAAATTGATGGTTAAATCAATTGTGTAATCTGAAATTGATTATAGATGTTGTTAGTATGTTGAAAGACGAAAACAATGAAGTTTAAACGGATTGATTTGGTTAGGAATCGAATTCGTGGTGAATGATTTCGCTAAAACATGTTAAAACATGTAATACTAATATGAACATGAGTTTTGAGTAAAAATTTAGGTTCTTAATGTTTCTATAAATTATGAATATCCTTGCTATGTCGTAGTTCTATGAATTACGAATCCATAGAGTCGAAAACGGACTCAATTGGATGTGTATAACACAATTTATGAAGATGTGAAGGAGGAAAGGGTTAGAGAATTCGCCAGAACAACATACTGGAGGAAAAAGTCGCGTAACACGCTGCCAGGGGCGCAGCTGCGCTGCCCCCAAGGTTGATTGGGGCGCAGCTGCGCCGGGTGGAAAGTTAGTCGGGGACTGTTTTGACCTCCTGTGGTAAAACAGCCATAACGTTTTCATACGAACTCGGATTGAGGTGATTCAAGATGATCCGGAACGAGCACGAGTAGACCTACAACTTTTGTTCTTTAAGTTTTTCAATTTGAGGTCGTTAGTTAGGGTCAAAATGATCATTTTTGTGACTGATGTGTTTTTGGAGGTAATCGGAGGGCGTCGGGCGTGCACGTAAGCACATGTAATGCTCCCGATCATGTAAAATGATGTTCTAACTTTCATAACATGACTATTAGGTATTATAATAATACTTAGCATTAACCTTTGAGTATTAGACACTTTGGTTGGGCGTGCTAAGCGTGCACAAATGCGTGTCATTTGGGCGTTCGAATAGGCAAGTTTGGCGTACGGACGTGCAAGCGTCTCAATGCTGTAACAAGGGTGTATGACCTTGTTTAATATTATGTTTTTATAACAGTGAAATATTATAGAGTAATGTAACTCAATATAGGAGCATGCAAATCACATGCGAAAGAGGCGAGTTAGGCGTGTGACGTATAAACGTAGAAACGCCGTGTAATGTGGTAATACACTTAAATAGTGTTTTGATTCTAATGAAATGAATATTATAATATATGAAATGTGGTTAATATAAAACCAATAGGTAGTCCTAGCAGGACTTAAACACCTGAATGAATTTTGAATATTATGAAAAAGAATTATAGTGAAATATAAGTCGATAGTTAACACAATCAAATTGAACATTGTGTATTGATAATAGGAAGGGTTATGAGATGTAGAGTAAAGTTTACGTTATAACTAATATGCATTGCTATGTGACTGATAATTGATGTGCATGATTATATAATTGTGTAGGGCACGTGAAGTGCAGATATCTGTAAGCTGTTAAACTGTTATTGGTAAACAACGATCAAGGCAAGTCTTTCAGTTCCTATTTTCTACGTGAACTTGATGATGAACTGTTTTAAATTGTTTTGTAAAGAGTATGATATGTTGTATATATATTGTAAGCATGAAATGTTAAACTCAATTTATGACTACATTGATTGATTAAAGAATGTTGATTGAGTAAGGAACTCAATCTTTATATTTGTTATGTGAAGTAAAGCATGTATGCCATGTTACTTTAATTATTATGAGATGTATGTTGAGCATGTATTTATGTGCAATGTGATGCATGAAAGCTGTTAGATCTTGCTGAGCTGTCGAGCTCATTCTTGCAAATAATCACTTTTGCAGGTTAAGGATTCAAGGTAACGCTATGTGCTACTTGAAAGAAATGAATCAGATGTAACGCATGAAGATTTATATACTTTGGCTGAATTATTTTTATTTTGGACCCTATTTAAGGTTTCAGATAATGTATGATGCCTAACAGATGTTGAGTTGTAAAGTTTAAATTTTATCCGATGTATAAGGTTATTGAATGTGGTTGTAAGTTTTAGTTTATAATAACTCTGACGAAGCGATTCATGAAATAAGGTTGAATCAAAGTTATGTAATGATAAAGGTTGAGATTCAGGGATAATAAAGAAGGAATAATATAAAAGTTTTAAATATTCCGTATTTTTAGTGATTGTATCATGGATTAATGATGTAAAGTCTGAATAAGGATGTATTGTTAACGACCGATGTTGAGAGTTGTATTGTATGAATTTTGGGGTCGTTACAATCTCTGAGATGCCTGTACCCCAAACAGAAAAGGAGATACGGGGATTTCTCGGTAATTTTATAAGCAGATTCATCTCTTAACTCACTGTAACTTGTGAGCCCATCTTCTTGCTATTGAGGAAAAATTCTTCCAGAAAATGGAATGAAGACTGTCAAAAAGCCTTCCTTTCTATCAATAAGCATTTGATTGAAGCTCCTGTTTTGGTACCTCCAAGGGACAAAGTTCCCTTGTTCATTTACATATCAGTTAATGCCAACGCTATGGGCTGCATGCTGGGGCATAAAGATGATGGAGGCAAGGAAAGAGCTATCTATTACCTCAGTAAGAGATTCAGCAGAAGTGAGCAGAAATACACCTTGATTGAAAAATATGTTGTGCTTTAGCGTGGGCCTCCATGAGATTACAACATTATCTTCATGGGCACACAACCTATCTCATATCCCGCATGGATCCTCTGACGTACATATTCAGTAAGCCCGTGTTAAATTATCGATTGTCCAAATGGCAATTAATCCTCCAATAATTCGATATTATCTACATAACTCAAAAGTCAATCAAAGGTCAAGGAATTGCAGATCAATTGGTCGAAGCACCATCAGGGAATTTCGAAACCTTGGAAACATATTTCCCAGATGATGGAATATAGATAATTCAACAAAACCTTCGAGAAGATACATGTCAATTCTAAAAATTGTACTTCGACGGGGCTGTAAACATGGAAGGTGCATGAGCAGGGGTCGTTCTTGTATCTATTACGGGAGAACAATATCCCACAGCCATCAAACTACAGTTTGTTAACCGCAACAACACAACCGAGTATGAAGGCTGTATAACGGGATTAAAATTGGCCCAATTTATGGGTATCAAACGAATAGCGGTCTTTAGAGATTCTAAGTTGGTTATCAAACAAGTCACTGAGGCATATCACACCAAAGAATTGCATTTGCTACCCTATCATCGGCAGGTTATCAAGATGGCTATGGAATTTGAAGAAATAGCCTTTATCCACATACCTTGAAATAAAAATGATTTCCCGAATGCATAAGCAACACTGGCTTCCCTTATCCACATATCTGATAGAAGGGGGATTCCTGATATCAAATTTGCAAGCCAGAAGGCCCTATGGAAATTACATTGGATAAGTATCAGATGAACTGCCTCCCATCAAAAAGCCCTGGTACCAGGACATCAAAGAATATCTTCGAAATAGATCTACGCCCGCTGGGGAAAGTCAAGTTGAAAGGAAGCGGATCCATAAAATGGCCATGAAATTCTATTTAAGCGGAGATTCCCTTTACAAAAGGGATGTTGGAATAGGCCTTCTGAGGTGCCTAAACAAAGATCAAGCCCAAAGACTTATAGATGAAGTCCATGGTGGAGTATGTGGTCCACACATGAGTTGTCCTTTACTTGCCAAGAAGATATTAAGAACGGGGCATTACTGGATCTCTCTCAAAGCCGAATATTACAATCACGTCAAGAGATGTTATCAATGTCAAGTCCATGGAAATGCCATCCACTCTCCTCCAAATGAACTGCACAGTATGAGTTCGACATGGCCCTTTTCCATGTGGGGGATGGACGTGATCAGACCAATCTAGCCCAAAGCCAGCAATGGTTATCGATTTATCTTCACTATGATCGATTACTTCACCAAATGGGTTGAAGCTTCCTCCTTTCCCAAAGTCACCAATGTGGTAATCATTGGTTTCATAAAAAATAATGTAATTTGTCAATACGGGCAACCGGAGGTGATCGTATCAGAACTTGCTAAAAATCTGAACAACTAATTGATGAAGGAATTTTGCAGCAAATTCTATAGCGCCCCAAATATGGCTCCCTAGAACCTCGGACCTGGTGCATCACGATACATCATTTTCTTACATATTCTCTAACTAACGCAGAAATTACAAACTTAAATTTTTTATATAATCAATTCTTAAAACATAACCCAAGGTTTCTAACCTTAACTTGATACATATCTTCAGTAACTTAAAAGATTCACATATATGATTTATATCAGATAACTTAATAGTTATAAATGCATAATAATCTACTCTTGGAATTTACCTTTGCCTCTGTCTTTCTTCGAGCCCTCGTATTAATCTGAAATTTGTTATCATGATATAGCAAGGGTGATCAACTACTTTGCTCAGCAAGTTTAAATACAATAAAGATATATCATGATTAAAAGAAAGAATAAGCTTTCGAATTTTCAACAATATAATAATTGTAAAAGAGCATGAATTATAATTTCAATAATTAAATGACTGAATCAATAATGTTGGAAGGTCAACAATGACCATAAACAAATTTAACTAAACCTTATGGAAATGAAGGTGATCAGGCATTCATACCTGATGAACATATACAACATGCACTAACTGCGAATCAGTAATCATATATGTGGAATAATTTTTAATAATTAATCCACTAGCATGCTTAAAACATAATAACTCAAGTTTGAGTTAGGAAACTTGCATGTACCGTCGATTACTGCTAAGAAATCTAATTTAATCTCTTTATTGTAAAGACTCATCATTGTTAAGATTGATCTTTCAATCAGTATATCATATTATACTTCATAATACCACTACTTTATAAGTAAATTATCTAACATTTAACCACATAATCAAATATTAGATAACACCTTAAAATATCAGTATTATTATCGTCCTTTGATAATTTTTCAATTACTTTATCATATACATTATGATTTAACACTTAATCTTTTATTTTATAAGTTCTTCTTTATAATCCAGTAAGCCGTATACTAATACAGCAACCCAAATATCAATTCAGTAAACTGAATACCAATTCAGCAAACCAAATACTAATTCAGCAAACCGAATACCAATTCAGCAAACCGAAATTTCTAATTCATCAAACTATATATTCAATTTAGCATATTGAATGTCTAACTCAATAACTTAACTTCTCTTTATTATTCATCTTAAACTCTCATCTAATATTATTAATTATTTAATAATATTTATTCATTCACAAGTATTATTAATCATTTAATAATATCTTACTCATCTCATAATATTATTAAATATTTAATAATATTTTAATCCTTAGCTAATATTATTAATCATTTAATAATATTTTAATCATTTATTAAACTTATAAATAATTTATTTTAATTGTTTAATCTTTAGTAATTCATTTATTTAATGAACCTAAAATGTCATAAATATAATATCTCATCAACAATGATCAAAACACCTTTCAAAAATTTGCATATACCATATATAGGATTTTTAAGTCATAAAATCCTATTTTCCAAACTTTCAACATCACATAACTAATTTTACCCATTTATCCATGTCACAATCATTTATATGAAAAATACCAAAACATCTCCAAAAATATTTTTTTTCTGGAAATCAACATAATATGGTTACCTTATGAAAATATATTTTTCCTAGAATTTGTGAAATTCACTTTCTATTTTTAAATAGTCCAAATTAGCCGGATCTTGCTACATTTTTTATAAATCGAAACTTTGTCAAAAACTTCTGAAATTTTTAGAAGATTTTCCTGTTATATACATGTACTTCCAGTAAACATTTTACAATATTTGGAGTTACACACAAAGAGTTATTAAAGTTTACTTTTAAAATAGTCATTTCTCGTAAACTCCATAACTCTCATTCTATACATCTAAAAATTCCCATCTTTGGACTGGATTTAGATAACTCATCATATTATCACCCTAAATTTTCTCAAAATTTTGAAGTACAGAAAAGTGATGAAAATACCCATGGAAGGGGTTGGTCAGCAACAGTGTATTTCCCCTTTAAGAAAAACTGGACTGATTATATCAAAACAGCTCCTACGACTTGTAAACTCAACATTTTTGAGTGCTACCACTCGGGTTTACTAGTTAACTTACATATCTAACATCCCTCTTTGACGGGTTGCAAAAAGAAACTGTAGATCTAAAACGGTAGACATTCAAAAATATATAAAAGTTAGGGTTTTCTTACCCTTAATAAACTAGTTTTCATTTCTATGCTTTTAATCCAACTTTTGACACTTAAAAGGGTTAAATCTAAACATAAAACACTTATTAACATGTAGATCAAAGGTTTTGGAGTTCAAGAACATAAATTTATGTTTTGATTTAAAACAACTAAAAATAACTTAAACAAAAGGTGTTTATACCTTGATTTAAGGCTACATATCCTTGTTCTTCCAAAGTAGATGATGATCTTGGGTAGTTTGAAGATCAAAACCTCTTCTTCTTCCTCCCTTGTACCAGCCGAAAATGGCCTCCTCTCTCTCTCTCTCTCTGTTTTACTAATTAATGTTTGGAAAGGAGAATAAATGAAAAAGAAGGAAATAGATTTTATTTGTTTGTAAAAATATATAAATATACCTATGTATATCTACTCTAAATCTCCCAATACATCTCCTTTCTATCTTGTTTTTTACATTAGCTTTGCTTGCACTCTTTAGCTAATGTATTGGTTAAATGAAAATTGGACACATAAGGGGGTTAATAGGAGTTAGTAAAATGAAATCATCACATCACATGACCTCTCTCTCTCTCTCCCTTCATGTGGCCGAAATTACCCCTCATTTTTCTCCCATTTTGGTTTAATTTTTATTTCAATATTTACTTAATCAAATTTCCAAAAAGTCCCTTAACAATTGGGTTTTACATTTAATTCTTTTAGGCTTTCTAAATAATTCATTGGGCCATGTAAATTAACACAGTCCAATACTTTTAATTTTTATCCTACCCTAAACATTTAATTATGGTTTCCATTCACTCAATTGTAATTTAAATAATTACTCATGCACATTTAATTTATAACCCAATTAGGCTTACTTTAATTAAGTTATATAATTAATTAGTTGAGATGTATAAAATAAATCTCTTAGGATTAGTTTACTAGTATAAAATTTAAATACTATGATTTTTCAATAACTATAACCCTTAGGTTGTTTAATTTCCATTCCTAATATATAATATTAGTTTACAGTAATTTAATAAATTGAGATAATAAAATAAATTTCTCAGATTAGGTCACTAGTATATAATTAAAATACTAGTGTCGACGCCGGGAGAATTTTGATCCATCTTCTTATGTGTTTCTTATCCTTTATGTTTTATATGTGGATTTGTTTGATCTGAGGGTGAGATTTTAGAAAGAGTCCGACATACAATGTTGACGATTTGAAAATATTTGATTTTATTGGTCCGAATTAGACAGAGCCGCCAGTTGGTATGAATTAAAATAGTTGTACCAACTTAACGGAGTTTTGAAAGGTTTTGCAATATGGCCCAATTATTGGACTCTATTTAATTGGTCTTGGAAACCGAGATTCATAGAGTTCGGGGGCTTGCTTAAGCGGGGGGAAAGGTGTTAGGCACCCCCCGATTTTCGTGAAACACGGTTATCGCGCTTTTCATTCCCTAATCATTGTGTATGTATGTGTGTGCTACAGTTAATTGAGCCTAAGTGCTTTATTTGAAAGCAGTGATGTTCTTCGTTGGACCTATATACGAAGGGTTTGATTTATTAAAAAGTCCATTTTTAGACAAGAATATGAAAGTGCTATTTTGGAAAATGGTTTTCAAACCCTTTCGCTCGCATAGGAGTTGAAGCCCTTTGATACTTCCATTTTATTCCATATTCAGCTTTATTCGATTTTATTCTCAGGATGCGAAGCATCCTTGATAAAATAATATATATATATATATAAGTGTCGGACTCCTTATGGAAATGAAAGCCATCAAATTATGCCCGTACACCACACATAGAATTTCCATTATTACGGGGACCTTAAATTCGGATAACCATTTTAAAGTCCTATAGTTACAATTACAAAAGTTGCAAGCTGGCTGTACAACTCAACCAGGTCCATCATTGAAACTGGATCTAGATCCATGAGTTGAATCGTAGATCTTGTGGCTCCTAGGCTCACAGAATATCAAATAAACAGTCTGCATAATGAATATTTTATAATAAAAAGTAAAACTATACTAGACGTCACTAAACGAAAGATTCATCAGTCAAATCTTCGTACGTGCGTAGCTCATAGCTTCCAGTTTCCTCTAGATACAAATCTAGGGTCACGTGGTCGCTAAATATTTAAAAAACTAGAAAGAAAACTAGATCTATACAGATCTTAGCCAGCCTAGCTTTTAGGTTTAAGTTTTACAACTTTTGAACCGGTTAAAAGCTAGATCTGGCTAGATCCAGTACAGATCTAGTTGATGAATGGAATTTATACCCGCGAATTGAATACTTTTACACTTAAGAAGTTGTAGGTTCTTATTATTTTATATTGCTTTTATATTATTTTGTTAGTATTTTGTTTAATATATGTTTTATAGGAGTTTACAGGTCATTTCCAGCTTTCAGGGGCAGAATGGTCATTTTTACAATTTTGGCGGTGCAGCGCCGGTTCTTAGTACAAAACTGGCACTGTAACACTGCTTCTATGCCAGCTCAACCATCCTTAGTGCTGCATTGCCCCATTCCTTCACATTTCTGGCGCCGTATTGCCACTTATTGACCCAAGCCTTTGACCAAGCGCTGCAGTGCCAGTCCAAGGCTTAATCTTGGCGCCGCAGCACCAGCTCCTGTATTTAGGCAGTAACAAGTGGGAATGACATAAAGGAGAGGAATGCATATATATTAAAGCGTAGCCTCCTAAATCACATATGTTGGATCTTGGACTATCTAACAGATTTTGGAGCTTAACACTCTTAGTCTCTCAACTCCTTAGTATAGTCTAGCTTAATTTCTCTTAGTATTGTATATAGTTAGTGATAACACATAGAGTAGGGAGAGGATTGGGATTCATAGAGCTCAAGAGCACTTTGCAACATGGATTGGAAAACATGGATTGATTGAATGCTTGGAGATTGAAGAAGGCTTGAAAGAGTTTACTCTTCTCTATTTATTTCCTTTGATTTTGTAATCCATAAATGTTGTATATATTTCTACTTATGTTTAGTTTAAGAGCTATGAACTAATTATTAGCTCTAAGATCTTAATGGAACCCTTTGTTAATTTGAATTGATTATCTTATCTCTTTGGTTGGCACCATATGGTTTGGTTCAATATATTTATGCTTAATGATTCTTGCTAAGGAATTAGTGATGATTTTGGTAATCTATATGAAATTGAGAAATGGATTGTAGATTTATACCTTGATATATTGGCATGTGATTATGATTTGTCTACTTGATTAGACTGCATAATTTGTGTATAGGATATTAATATACATGTGCTCCATGTGTGACCTGATTGAGAACATATGCTTTAATTCTTTGTCTTTGGTTAATTCGTATAGGAATGTGTTGGACTATCACCTAGCTTGAATGTTCTTTTTTGTTCTACTCCCTTTAGGGTGGATCTAGAAAGTATAGGTTTATACATACCTCGGAAGAGGTGTATGAGCACTTGTGTGTTCTCTATCGATATTTCGTCTTGACCACTAAGACCAGAGAGAGAAAGTTAGGATGTTTGATGAAACATAGCACACCAAGTGTTTGACAAAATGCTAGGGTGGGGTGAAGTTATGATCTTAGCTTGTAGCACCTTAGATACCAATCGTTATCCATTTACTTGCTTTGATAATTAGATTTAACTAGATTATTTACACATCTTTTATTTAACTATTTGAATAAGACTTAAGCGATACAAAGTCATTATTTGGTAAATATTAGCAATAGTTCCTTGTGGGTTCGACTAACTCCCTTATCATTATATTACTTGTTAGACCGCGTATACTTGCGCTTGTTTTATTGATTGCGAAATCGACCAACAAGTTTTTGGCGTCGTTACCGGGGAACTATTTATTATAATATTGTCCAATATTGATTTCAATCAATTTTGTCTTAATTTGAACGTGTATATTTGTATTTAAGCTATTTTTGTTTTGTTTTGTTTTTAAGTTCTTTCAGGATGGATGAGCATAATTATCAATGGTCTTGTGAGAGGACAACACAACCAAGTTCAGAAGGAATACTTGAGCAATTGCAAAAACAAATCTCAAATCTCTCATGATTCTCTGATAATCTTGAGTGTCAATCTACTCAGAATGCCTACTGTAAGGATCAAGCTGATTACAGCTCCACCTACTATCATCCGGAGAGCTATCCGAGCTATTCATGGGACGACAACCAAGAGCAAGCCAGTGCTCTAACTTTTTCATATCCGTCAGATTATTCATACCAACCGCTACCAAAATATGAGGAAACCTCCAGATTTGAGGAGACTCTTGACCAGCACTTTAAGCATGAAGAAGAAAGACAACTGGAGGAGCTCCTTACCACATTCATAAAGCAGAATGAGATTCGGATGACGAACCAAGACACCTCATTGTGGAACCTTGACACCTCAATGCGGAACCTCAAGAGACAAATGGGACAACTTGCCAGTGCTATCATGAATCCACCGCGTAGCAATCAACCTGGAGTTACTGATCATAACGAAGGGGTTGAAGAGCATTGCACTGTGGATGTGCAAGGAAATAGCGAGAAGTTACACAAGGTTGTTGAGGGAAATATAGAAATGCATCCTGTGCAAACTGTGGATTCAGATAATGGAGAAAATAGGAGCATGAGTGGGTGTACTGTCAGGAATGAAGATCTAGAAACCACTCTAAAGGTTGTTGAAACCCTAGAGAAACCAAAGGTGCATGAAGAACGGTTCCAAATTTTGAAAGGCGAATTAGTGGATAATTCGACCAATGAAAGTTTCTTCGTGCCGATGGATGAAGTAGAGTTTGAGGCTCGCAAATCGTCCATGTTCGCTATGAAAATCAAAGAAAAGATAAAGAGGCGACATAAAATGGTTGTCTTCGCATATGAGCCGGAATGAAAGTAACTGCATAGAGTCGGGTAGTCAGCTATAAAACAAGCGCTCGATGGGGAGGCTACCCCATCTCAGTATCATTCTTATACCCTTTTAGCTTTCTATTATATTAACAAGTCTGGTTTCATATTATAATAGTTAGTATAGGCGTAGTAGGTTTACATGATATTTTGGTTGCGTTTGTATAGTCGTGTGTTAATTGTAGTTTGTCATTACGTTTTGGTAGTAGTATAGTGATAAAGTTCATTTCAGTATAATCTATGTTTTTGAACAAAGTGTCAACCTTGCTCCAGTTATGTGTTTGTCCTTTCGAAATAACTTTTGTCATGATGCAAGTTCATTTAGAAATTTTGTTTTGGCATTCTTGTGTTCAAGGTGGCGTCTTTGTTCCAAGTATAATAGTTTTTGGTTTTTAGTTCTTAGTGTTTGGTTAGTTTTATTAAGTTTTAGTATAGGTAAACTTTTGGTAATTAGCTGCTAGTTTAGTGTTATTGAGCTTTGTATTGTATAAGCATGTGTTCTGGAGTCAATTTTTGTTGAGCTCAGTTTTGGCCAAGTGATTTTATTTGTTATGCTAATCAGCTTAAAAAAATTTGTCTAGTACAGGGCCGGAGCCGCAGTGCCTAGAAAAGAAGGTAAACTGGCACTGCAACACCAGTGCCATTTAATTCCTTGTATAACCGTGCTGCAGCACCAAACCAAGAAGAAATCACAAAGGCACAGTGCCAACATCAATTCAACTCTCTGTATGGCCAACGCTGCAGCGCCTCTCTTCAAAGAAAAGTCATGACCGTAGCGCCAACACCTCTCAAACTCACTGCCTAAGCAGCGCTGCAGCACCCAGTAACGAAGAATAATAGGCGCCGCAGCGCCGGTAGAAAATTTTGGTTTTTAAAAATAGGCAGAATTGGGCAGTTTTAGGCCAAATAAACCTCTTTCTCGACACTAGCAACAACAACAAGACCCCAAATCCAAAAACGAATCCAAACCATCAACCCTAGGGTCTCCTAAACTGATGCTCCCATCCAATCATTTCCAAATTCAAGGATAGCTCACTGCAAATTTGTCCATCCTAGGGGTCTTCAGTTAAAGGTAATTTGGGATTTCTTTCTTCTCAAAGGAAACTGTGTTTAATTAAGTTTTAAGCTTGGTTTTTCTTAAGATTTCTTCTGGGTTGCTTTATTCTATCTGAATTGGTTGATTGCCAATGAGGGAAATATGGTTAGAGAAGGTCAAAGAGGCCATCAGTTTAGGTTTTGAGAGACGCACTCTAGGTATTCGATAAATTGCCTTAGTGAGTATTTGGGTTGGTTTTAGCTATCTTTGGCCCATTTTGACTTGATATTGTTGGGAATTGATTGGGCATTGATTAGGGTTCTCTTTGGCATTGGATTGGCATCGTTGTTACATAGTTCTGCTCAGACTTTTCTTTGGCACTTAGTGGCAAGCATTTTTGGTATTGGTTTAGTTGCAAATTGGCCTGTAAGTTTAAGGACACACTGAACTTTCCAACATGCCTCCCAAGAAATAGAGACTTAGTATCGGCGACTCTTCTTCATCACCACTACAATGGGACCGAACCAAATTTGTAAGTGAGGAGGTGTATGCGCATTACAACCAATCGTTCGCCAAGAAGAGCTTGGTGCCTGAGCGGGGATTGAGGCCAGACGATACGAAAGGTGGGCATTTGATGACTATGATACTCGAACGGAAATGGTTGCATTTCACCAAGTAACCAGGATCAGCAAACTTCAATTTAGTCCGAGAGTTCCATGCCAATGTCAGTTCTGAAGGTTCGGTAGTGGTTCAAGTTAAAGGCCAGACAGTGGCTTATGACAGAGTAACACTCAATGCCATTTTTGACATGCCTAACCATTACCTAGAGAATGGGGATCAAAACGACTATCTAAAGGATGGGATTATCATATATAACTTGAATAACATCATTAAGAGGCTTTGTAATCCAAGCACTACATGGAAGACACACGAATCCACTAGGAGAAGACTAATTTCCCGTAGAGCGCGCTCATGTGCTATGGCAAGGCATGGTACATTTTTATCTGTGCCAATATCATGCTTACTCGCCACCACACCGATGTCACCAAGGAGCGAGCGGTCCTCCTATTTACTATTGTCACCGGACTTGACATCGATATCGGCACCTGCATCCAAGAGTCCTTTCTTAAGGCAATCAAAGGCACTACATCTGGGGGACTTCCACATCTATCGCTAATTACTAGATTGTGCAAGAGGGAGAAGGTGCAGTGGCGAGAGGATGAGGTCATGCAGCTACCCATACCAGTCATTGACCACACCAAAATTTCACGATACGGTGTGTGGGACGGTGCAAAGTCGCATCCACGTGGTGAGGGCTATCTTCCTTCTACTCGGCCTCCACCTCCTTCTTCAGAGGTCTGTACATCTACACAGCCAACGAAGTTGGGCTCTTCATCACAAGGTCCATTGGCTGAGATTTTTGCATCTCTTAGCCTCCTACATCAGAATAAGAACGAAGTTGCTCAGAGGCAGGCAAAGCAGATAGTAGGGATTTCTCTGAGGCAGGATATTATGATGCAGTATCAGGCTGAACTCGCAAATATAATTCGGGATATCTATTCTTCTTTTAGTGGCGAGGATGCTGACTTCATGCCTTTTAAGTTTCCGGAGCCTCCTGTCTTGCCACCATACCCTCCACCATCACCGACTACAGAGGACGGTGCCGAAGAGGGAAATGATGAGATTCCAGACGACGATGGCATAGACTGATTCTACTTTCCACATATTCAGCCAATGAGGGCATTGGCCATTTGAAGTTTGGGGGTGTTTATCAGCTTTTCCTATCTGTTTTTGCTTATTATAACTATCATATGTTAGGATGCCATTAGTACTCTATGTTTACTATTTTGTTAGTATTTTGGGCTGCAAAGTATTGTATAACTTGCAGTCATGGATTATCAATTTTTGGATGCATGGATTATGTATGAATGTTTATTGCTTATTTCTATCCATGTTACAGCTTTATTAGTATGAATGGATGTTTATCTATCTTTTTGTGTCATGTTAGTATTAGACCCTATTTTGAGCTTTTATTTTTGCAAGGGTTTATATATTTATTTAGGTCTACCTAGCACTATAAAATTTACCTTACTTCTATTCCACTAACTCAAGAATTAGTATAGTAATAAGCAAGGATCGATCCCACAGAGAGAGTTTTGTTTTATAGTTATCCAAGTATTTTCTAATGAATTGGGGATTTTTAGTTTGAAAAGTTGAATTAACGAAAATGAATTTAAAAGAAATATCAATGAGTAAAAAGCTTCAATTCTTCAGTTCAATATCACCTTTTCACAATTATAGATTAACCAAGTGTTTATAATATTTATCTTCCAATGAGCTTAACAACCTTAGATAATCGCAATCGTTAATTACCCGAAATCCTCCTGAAGTGTAAATCTAATGCGACAATCGCCAACAAAAGATCATAACTATCATATAACCTAGAACTATCAGTCTAGATTTAATATGATAGAAGCATGAAGAATGAGAATTAGATTATTCCAAGCAATAATTACACAATCAGGAATTATTTAACTTGTCTTCTGAAAATCTTAACAATATTCAAAAGCTTGACCACAATCAAATATCATTAATTGCTACTTATGATCAGACATACATCATTTGCTTAATATATATCTTAATCTAGCAGATGATATCAATTTACTAATTTAATCTTCCAGAAACCAAATTAGTCAATTGAATAACAGACTAGAAAGTTTATGTAGATAATAAGAATAAATCTTATATACGAAAGAATAAATAATATAAACTTGATCAAACCATTAATTGTAAATAAGGTTCAACATCCCTTTAGAATTGAATTGAGTAATTTAGCCTGACATGCCTTGATTCTTCAAAACTAGGGTTTGAATAGCCTCCAAAAATTTGTAGATAAAAGATGATTTACTCCTAAGAGAATATCTAATATTTATAGTCTATCAAAACCCTATTATAATTAGGCAAGTCTTCAATACTTTTTCAGCTCAACTTTATGTTTGAAATGACCAAATCCTCATCAGATCCGTCTGCCACATGCGCCCCGCGCCTAGTTCCCTTCACAAGCGGCCCGCCCCGTGCTCGGCTTAGTACAAATTCAGCGCGCCCCGCGCCTGAGTGTCAGATCCATAATTTCTACATGATTTCTTCCCATTTGCCCAGCTACGCTCCTTGCCTGCAAATTCACACAAAACATGAAAAGTAACATGCACTACTTAAGTAATAACAATATATTAACCTATGTAATACTTAATTAGTAGGTTTTTAACCTACTCATCAAATACCCCCAAACTTAAACAATTGTTTGTCCTCAAGCACACAAACACATAACTCCACAGAATGAATGCAACTAACAAGATCGAGCAAAAATCTTAGTAACCAAATACAGGTTGTATATCCCTCACGAATTGACACTTTAACTTACAATCAATCTTGACTCATGAACAATCATAGACTCTCTCATCATCACCTCACTTATATGACTCTAATCCCCTTCCGTGCGTGTGTGTCCAATTTCATTTCAGCAATTCAAAGTGATTCATGTGATTATTCCCAAACAAACATTTTACCCTTCTCACAGATAACTAAACAAATATGGCATCCATATAAACATTACGAAAATTAGGCTTTATAAGCAATAAAAGATCAATCATCAAAGCTTATGCTTCGTGGGTGCGTTTTAACGCTCTATCCCACTAATTACTCTACATATCTGACTTGTGCAATGTTCAACCCCTTTAGGCTTTTCAATGTTACCCGTGTAATGGACTTTCAGCCAACGACTCCCAAACCCGAAGGCTTTAGGGCGCTAGGTGTGAAGACATCCCCTAGGGTTTACTTGTCCGAATAACAATGGCCACGAGATCAAACTAAGTCAGTTTTTTATTTCATAAGTACTTTTTTTTTCGATTCTTCTTTTCTTTATTTTTATTTTTCTCTTTTTTTATTTTTTTTAACCTCAATTCCCCCAAACTTATGTTTCAACTAATGTTCTATTTTTAATCTATAATCAAGTAAGTTCCCGTGTTCTAATACACACAAACTCCTAATCACGACTGACAGTCAATTGTTGTGCTTGAAATTTGAAAGAAAACCAGAATAATGTAATGAGGTTTCTATGTTCGAGCCTAATCAGTTCATGAAACTTAATTTTAGGCAAGATTAGTGAAAACCTGAAGTCATTAACCATTTATTTCATTACCATGACTCACTGCTCAATCTCCATGTATTATACTATATGCATGCTTCTACTGACACAATTCCTACATGAATGCAATTTTTTTTTTCAATGCATGTGATAAGTAAGTATGTATGAACTAAATTAAATCTACATACAACAATATGCCTAATATGTATGCAAAACACAAAGAATGAATTGAATTCCCCCCCCCCCCCCCCGCCCCAAAAAAAAATTAAATCAAGTAATGTCCTCATTACTTGTCATAGGAAATATTGAAAACGAGGACTTCCTTGAGTGACGAGTCAAGACTCGTCGTAACCTTCATCGTCTGATGAGGGGTAGGCAGGCAGAATTGGAGGAATGGGCAGCTGAACTGGCTCTGAATTTGGTGAGAAGCGGGAGAAGGCATCGGCCAATGCTGTAAATGCCCCAACATTGTATGTATGCATTGCGGCTTGGCATTGGGCAAGTAGCAGGTTTTGCCGATGACTTTGTCACTGAAAACTCGCTGAAGGCTATGCTCCGCCGGCTTCAGCCTTGGCTCATTTGCTTGTGTTGGTGAGGGTGGTGTGGATGGTGGTATCATGATGAAGCCCTCTCCCCGAGGATGTGATCGTGCTCCTTCCCATGGTTTATACTTCTCAATAGTAGGATAGTCAATGATGGCCATTGGTTGTTGGACCAGCTCCGAAGCGTGCCATTGAACTCCTGCTTGGCAGCAGAAATCAGTGATGAGGAATCTATGTAGTAACCCTCCTGTGGTACCCCTTCTCAGCGATCGTATAAATAGATTCTAGGATGCAAATGCCGATGTCGACGTTTAAAATTTCAACTTCATTATTCAAACCGTCCTCATGAGTGACAATGCCATAGAGTAGCCATGCTCGTTCCTTAGTTACGTTATTTTGGTGACGCGTAGGCATGAGTCGAGCATAAATAAAGGCATACTATGCTTTCCCATATCAGCACGGCATGTGGAAAAGTGACTTTTTCATCGGTGCCCGCTTTGGTCAACCATTGAGTTCTTGGCTTACAAAGTCGCTCTATGATTTCATTCAGATTGGGCAGATGGTCCTCGTATCGATCTATCTGTGGTGTTTCCACCCCAAAGTATTGGTTGATCGCCGCTGCTCTAAACGACACTTGTTTTCCACGAACCATCACCTCGTGATCAACATGTTCAATTGTGTTGGCGTAAAATTCCTGGACAATGTTGATCACAACCGGTTTAGGATTGCTCTACCAATTGAAACCATTCGTGCTCCACAATCATGAGTGTCATGTCTCTATCCAGATTGGCATCCGGTTTCAATCCTCTTTCAAGCTCTAGAGTTTTCTTGTCTATGACTTTGTTATAGCGGGTGGATATCGCCTCACTCACAAACATAGTTGCATCAAATCTTGGAGGAGCACCAGAAGTTGAAGTCCCTGGCCTTTTGGATGCCATAGTGATGCTCTCTCGTCGAATTGTGCCCAAAGAACTGAAGTTAGATGGTGGAAACCTATTGAAACAATTTATCAAACACATGGTGGACGAATGTGTTTCTCCCCCAAATTAGTTCACTTTGTATATCACCAATTTCCCAAATACAAACAATTCAAATCAACCTTGGGTCATTAGTAACCCAAGGGTTCCCAATACAATAGTGAAGCAATTCAATAAAACTTATGATACCTTAAGAAATAATACCTCAATATCAATTACTTACTTGTATTACCTATGGATTTTTCTTCAATTCAATGTGTGGGAATTCAAGTACTTTTCTTCTCCTTGCCTCCAATTCGTGAGGATGATTGTTGTTTAGGTGTAGCCGAAGTTAGGAGTGAGGAGGAGAAATGAATTTGGGGATTAAATAGATATGCGTTAATGAGAGGTTTGATTGGGAGTGTTAAGCTTTGGGGATTTTAGGTTTAGATTTGGATTGGGAGAGGGTAGTTGTTGAATTAGAATAGGTTTAGAGATATTGTATGGGAATAGTATTAGAAAGAGTTGGCCTTGAATTGGGTTTTGGAGAGGAAAAGTCGACATCACTGTTTGATTTTAAAACGGATTTAGCTTACCGGCGCGCCCCGCGCCCGATCTCTTCTTATTGTTGCGCGACCCGCGATGGGTTGCTTTAAGTGGATTAAAAATCTGGGATAGTAGCGCGCCCCGCGCCATCCTGATATTTTTATGCCTCGAGTGCCGGTGGGGTAGCGCGCCCCATGCGAGGTTGCTTGTTGTTATGGCGCGGCCCGCGCCACTTAGATTTGTGTGCTGTTTGATTTTTCCTTACCTAGACGTCCTGCCAACATTGAAAGTGTAGTGTATAAGAACTTGGATATAATAGACATCTATGAATGAAATATATATATATATATATATATATATATATATAAACTCAGAAAAATAATTACTACTATGGGATAGAGATTGGGTTGCCTCCCAAATAGCTGCCCTTGTTTAACGTCGTTAGCTCGACTGTAAACCACTCAATCATCCGGAAGCCTTATCCATCAGTGTCATCATCTCAACTTCCTCAACTTGAATACTATCCAAAATGGCTTTAACCTATGGCCGTTCACCTTGAACACATTCCCTGTTTTTGGATTTTGTATATCTATAGCACCATAAGGAAATACATTAGTAACAACAAATGGACCCTCCCAACGAGAACGCAACTTAACTAGAAATAATTTTAATCGTGAATTATAAATGAGAACTTTTTTCCAAACAGTGAAATTCTTTCAGAAAATCTGCTTATCATGGAAAGCTTTCGTATTAGCCTTATACAGTTTAGAACTCTCATATGATTCATTACGCAACTCCTCGAGTTCTTGTAACTGCAACTTCCTATGGATGCCAGCTTGATCCAAGTTCATGTTGCATTGTTTGATCGCCCAAAAAGCTTTATGCTCTATCTCCACAGGTAGGTGGCACGGTTTCCCGAACACCAGTCTATAAGGCGACATACTAATTGGAGTTTTGTATACCGTCCTATATGCCCATAGTGTATCATCTAATCTAAGACTCCAATCTTTCCTGTTCGGGTTGACTACTTTCTCCAAAATGGATTTTATTTCTCGGTTGGATACCTCAGTTTGGCCATTACTTTGCGGATGATAGGATGTAGATACCCTGTGAAGAACGTTGTATTTCTTTAACAAAGCTGCTAACACCCTATTACAGAAGTGAGTTCCGCGATCACTAATGATGGCCCGTGGTGCTCCAAACTTGACAAATATATTAGTCCTGACAAAATCTGTAACAACTTTAGAATCGTCAGTCCTGGTGGCTTTAGCTTCCACTCATTTTGAAACATAATCAACTGCTAATAAGATGTAAACATTTCCAAAGGAAATAGGAAAAGGTCCCATAAAATCAATAACCCAAACATCAAAGATTTCAACAATTAGAATAGGGTTTTGTGGCATGTGATGTCTGTGTGATATATTTCATGTTCTTTGACAGTTTTCACATGATTTGCAAAATAGATATGAGTCTTTGAAAATTGAGGGCCAAAAGAAACCACTCTCTAACACCTTATGTGATGTTCTTTTTTGTCCAAAATGACCTCCACAAGCATAGGAATGACAGAAAGCTAGAATAGATTGGAACTCATTATCAGGTACACAACATCTAACTATCTGATCAGCACAAAATTTCCACAAGTATGGGTCATCCCACACATAATGTTTTGCATCACTGCTAAGCTTTTCTTTCTGGGATTTTGAAAACTCACCCGATAAATACGCACTTACCAAATAATTCACAATGTCTGCATACCAGGGAGTTGTGTAGTGCCCCCAAATTCAGGTCTCCAGAACCTCGGACCTAGTACATTACGATACGTCATTTCTATAATTATTGCGGAAGATATAAACATAAATTATTTATACAATAACTTTTACACATAATTCTCAAGGTTTGTAACCTTAACTTAATAACTGCATTCAATATCCTACACAACATACAATGTCATTTGTATACAATACTATTACCATTTTAACCGTATAATAATTCAATCATGGAACTTGTCTTTGCATGTGCTTGTGTCCGAAGTTTTGTCTTTAATCCTGTAATGTTTTTCATGATATAGCAAGGGTTAGCAACAAGTTTGCCCATCAAGTTTTAAATACAAAGGAAGATACATCATGATGGAAAAGAATAATAAGCTAACAAACTTTCAACAATATAATATTGGTGAAAGAATATGAATCAATTTACATAACTGAATGACCAAGAAAATAATGATGAATGGCCAATAATGAACATAGACAATTTAACTGAACCAAATGGTAAGGAAGGTGATCAGCCTTTTATACCTGATAAACATATGCAACATGCACAACGTGCGAATTAATAATCAAAGATGTGGTGTAATCAACAAAGATTAACCACGAACATGCTTTTCAATAACAACTCGAGTTCGAGTTAAGAGACTTGCTCAATAAAAGAGTTATAGGAACTTACTTAATTAAAAGTATAGTTCGAGAACTTGCCTATACCGTTTATTACTGCTACGCAATCTAATTTAGCTTCAGTTGAAAGACCTATTATTAATACTATCAATTAGAAATAATATCATAACATATATCACTGTTATTTACAGTTATAATATAACTTAAACACATAAGCACATATCCCTAACAGTTACTAAAACACATAAAATCGGGTATCAAGTCAAACTATTTCAGTCTGATTTGAGTTCGGTACAATTTCAACATCCCAATTGCCCTATCGGATAATTATCGAGTTTATTTTCAATTAAACTCTACTTAACTGCTTCACAATTATCTTAGATAATTTAATTATTAGTCATAACATTTTTCAGTAGCTCATAATAATTTTCAAATAATTATTATCATTTATAATGATTTTTCAATCATTAATATTATTTTTAAATGATTTAAATACCAAATAATTTTATTATCATTAATATTTAATTAAGTTCAAATATTATTGAAATACATGTCACAATATTAAAAGTTATTTATTATAACTCAGAATATTTTTAATACCTTAATATCAACTTTAAATGATTTTTAAAATATTTCAAATCATTCTTAAATAATTGTCATTAATATTAAAATATTAATGTATTTCATGGTAAAATATTAAAAGTTATGTTTTATAACTTCAAATATTTTTTATAACCTTGAAATCATTTTTAAATGTTTTTTTAAAACATTAAAACTATTTTTATATAATTTATTTAATATAATTATTAAATAAATTTATTATCATAATATCAATCTATACCTTCATTTGATTACTATTTAATATTAATTAAATAGTTATTAATTAATTACCTTTTATTTATTATTTAATTAATAAATAATAGTCAATTAGATCTATTCATTATTTAATGGTAATTAGAAAATGAATAATCAATTTATTATTTGTCTTTAAATATTATTTAATATTAATTAAATAATAATTAATTAATTTCTTATCCTTGAATAGTAAATAATTGATTTATTTACTTCATTAGTATTTAATTATTCTTTATTATTATTTAAAGAATAATTAATTAATATTTGTCCTTATTTATTATTTAATAATAAATAATTAATTCATTTCATAAATCTTTAATCATTCTTTTTTATTAAATTAAGAATAATTAATTATTACTTGTCCTTATTTATTATTTAATATTTAAATAATAAATAATTATACACTTTTATGTTAATATAAGTAAGTAATCACTTAATCTTACTTAAACACTCTTTAATCATTATTTAATATTAATTAAATAATAATTAATCAATTGTTAAACTCTAATTATTATTTAATCTTTAATTAAATAATAACTAATTACTTTATTAACACTAACTTTACTTAATTATCATTTAATATCACTTAAATAATAATTAAATAGTTAATTATATTTAATCTTATATATAATTAATTTACTAACCACTTAATTTAAAAATCATTTATAATAATTATTCACTTTCCACTTAATTACGATTCTGCCATTCTCGCCCAAAATTTCTAGATTCGACGTCCTTTACGGAAACGCTTGTAACACGAAATCTACAACTCGGAATTAAGTTCCGTCAGAGGCGTTGGATTCGTATTTTCTTAAAATACAATTTTCATTTATCAAACATCTCATTTGGATCAGATTAGGTCCTGGAAAACAGTCTCGAAATAGGGGCCAGAAATTTTAATTTTTTTTCCAACTAGAAAGTGTTTTACTAAAAGTTCCACAACTTGTTCTTCCCACAACATTTTTGGGTCATTCAAAAGGGATTATACACTTATCTCATAGATCTAGCATACCCCCACAACAAATCACAAATACCAAATATAGATCTTCAAAATAAAATACATAGATCTCACTTTATCTATATAAAAAAATTCGAAAACTTCAACTTTTCTCAAATCTTTCCAACATAGATCCACATATATATACATGATACCCACAATAACTTTATGATCTAACCTTTTCATAAGGTTAACCCAACAAGAACATAAAAAATTTATGGATCAAAACAAGAATAACTAACTACATAAAGTCTTAACTAATTCTTGAAATTTCTAACTTTCTTACCTTGTTTTCCTTGTAATCTTTCTTGATCTTCCAAAATGGCTTAGGTATTAGGGTATATGAAGATTCAAAGTCCTCTCTTTCACCACTATGGCTGTTGAAAATCTAGGGGGCTCTCTCTCTCTCTTTTGCTTTGTTTTTACTAAGCAACTTGTAAAGGAAATGAGAAAGAAAATGAAGTATACTAGTTTTGGTTTACTAAACTAGTAAGTATTTATTGAATGTAATTTACCCACATGTTGCTTGCACTAATGAACAAAATGGTTGGCTTAGTTCTCCCCTTGACACATGGAAGGAGTTGGTAGCCTTTTCTCCACATTTTTGGACAACCTTCACAAATAAATTTTCTCTTCCCATTTTGCCCACAAGGGGGCCGGATTTCAAGCCCTTTTCTTTGCCATTTTTGATTTTTATTTTAATTTATAATTCACTTAAGAAATGACTAACGAGTTCCTCTTTACATTGATCAAACATTAGGCGCTTAAGTAATCCTCTTGGGCTTGAAATAATTAACTTGGGCCACTTGAAATCAAACTTAATCAAATTAATTATTACTATGGTTGGGCCACTAGCTAATTAAATTATTGGGCTTCCAAATGTGATGGTTAATAAATACCATCTAATAACTTAAGTCCGCTATCAATAATATGAGTGGGCTTGATAATAAACCAATAGGTTAGATTAATGAATTCACCCACTAATCATTCAAGTTCCTAATAATTTAATTACATGGGCTTGATTATTTAAATCAATTGAGCTAGTCCTCTAGTACTTTAATAATTGGACTATTACATAATCTCATTATATAAATATTTATACTTTATTTTCATAACCAAGTTAGACTTGCCTCAATCAAGTTTTAAAATTAACTATTTAAGATGTACGAATTAAATCTCTAGGGTTAGCATACTAGTACATAAATTATATACTAGCATACCCTAATTATTATAACCCTTGGGTTATTTAGTTCTTCATTCCTAATATATAATTAGGTTACTATACTTTTTTTTAATACTCATTACAAATAAATATATATACATACTTATAATATATATATTCATTAAATCACATATTCCACATAATTCACATAAATCACAAAGTATTTACTTCATTTATAAATAATTAATATTCTCATTAGGTTAGACATTTTATTCAATGTCTATTAAAACATCTTTATTTTAAATTTAGGTTTTATTCTTTAACCTTTATTTAATCATTTTCTCGGGTTGTCACATCCTATGGAAAGTAGATGCTCATATGAAAACATGTTCATATGAAAACATGTCTTGTAATGGTAGTGCTTCTTCCTCCTTAAGAATTCTGCTCAAGTGATCTGCTACCAAGTTATCCGCGCCCTTTTTATCTTTAATTTTAAAGTCAAATTCTTGCAGCAACAAGATCCACCTTATGATTCGAGGTTTGGACTCCTTCTTAGTAAGCAAGTACATGAGAGTTGCATGGTCAGAATAAACTATCACTTTAGTACCAAGTATAATCTAAACTTATCTAAAGCAAATACAACAGATCAGAGTTCTTTTTCAGTTGTGGAATAGTTTATATGAGTTGCATTCAATGTTCTAGAAGCATAGTAGATGGCATGGACAACTTTGTCAATCTTTTGGCCCAAGACGACGCTGACAGCATAGTTGCTTGCATCACACATTATCTCAAATGGGAACTTCTAATTTGGTGGTTGAATGATAGGGGCTGACGTCAACAATTTCTTTAAGGTATCAAAAGCCACCTTGCATTCATCATGAAACTAGAATTCCTCATCTTTCTGAAGCAGCTTGCATAAGGGCAATGCTATCTTGGCAAAATCTTTGATAAACCTGCGATAAAATCCTGCATGTCCAAGAAAAGAGCGCATCTCCCGCACGCTAACGGGGTAAGGCAATGCAGATATAATATCAATTTTAGCTTTATCGACTTCTAAACCATTAACTGACACTACATGACCAAGTACAATTCCTTGTTCTACCATAAAGTGACATTTTTCCCAATTTAGCACAAGGTTAGTTTCCAAACATCTATCCAATACACGTGTCATATTATCTAGGCAGGCATCTAACGAATCACCATGTACTGTGAAATATCCATAAAGACCTCAATACATTCTTCTAAAAGATCAAAAAAATACTCATCATGCATCTTTGAAAAGTACTTGGGGCATTGCAAAGTCCAAAGGACATTCGCCGATAGGCAAAGGTACCAAAGGGACATGTGAATGTGATCTTTTCTTGGTCTTCGGGTGTAATCACAATCTGGTTATAACCTGAGAAACCATCTAGAAAGTAATAATAAGTATGCCCAGTTAATCATTCTAACATTTGATTAATAAAAGGAAGGGGAAAGTGATATTTTCTAGTTACGACATTTAGCCTCCTATAGTCAATACACACTCTCCAACCTGTTTGCATCCGTGTGGGCACTAACTCATTATTATCATTCTTGACAACCGTGATTCTAGATTTCTTTGGAACTACCAGCACCGGACTTACCCATTGACTGTCAGAAATGGGGTAGATGATTCTTGCATCAAGTAATTTTATTACATCTTTCTTTACTACCTCCATCATAGGTGGGTTCAATCATCTTTGTTCATCCCTCGTAGGTTTAGCATCGTCTTCCAGCAAAATCCGATGCATGTACATTGCGGGGCTAATACCCTTGATGTCTGCTATAGTCCAACCAAATACTGTGATGTGGTCCCTGAGGACTCTCAACAACTTTTCTTCCTGCACTTTGGTTAGATTACTAGCAATTATCACAGGTAAAATTTCATTAGTCCCTAAATATGCATATTTCAAGTGTGCAGGTAATTGTTTTAATTCAAGTGTTGGAGCTTGCTCAACAGATGGTAATAGTTTTTGGTGAGACACAGGTAATTGAATTAACTGAACTGCATACTTATCTGAGAGTTTAGGCAATGAATGTAGTGCAGCCACAGTTTTCTTCAATTCCTGATTTTGCTCCAGTTCATACTTCCCATCCATGTCCAAACTGCTGGAAATAGCAACCTCCAAACTGTCTCTCTGAATTTGTTCAAAAGTTTCATGCACTAAAGAGTCAAACACATCAATTGCAAAAACTTGACAAATATCACTAGGGTACCTCATGACATCATAGATATTAAATTTGATCTTTTGGCCATCAAACTCCATTGTTAAGGTCCCATTGTACACATCAATCATAGTTCTTGCTGTCTTTAGGAAGGACCTTCCTAACAAAATGTGTGATGGGTTCGGTGATATATCATCTTCCATATCCACTATATAAAAATCTGCATGAAAGATTAGTTCGTTCACCTACACCAAGACATCTTCAACACCCCTCGAGGGTAAGTGTTAGTACGATCTGCCAATTGAATAATCACACCAGTATTTTTCAAAGGACCTAGAGTCAGAGACATTAAACAGATAATGGCATCACATTAATTGAAGCATCTAAATTTAACATTGCCTTCTCAAATCTAGTGTTTCCTATCTTGCATGAGATTGTGAACATGCCTGGATCTTTACATTTAATGGGCATTTTTCTTTGAAGAACAGCTGAGATATTCTCCCCAACTGTGACTTTTTCATAATTTTCCAATTTACGTTTGTTAGTGCACAATTCTTTTAAAAATTTTGCATACTGTGGCACTTGTTTAATTGTATCAAGTAATCGAATATTCACTTCTACTTTCCTAAAAGTTTCCAGAATTTTTTTCCCGTTCATCTTTCTTTGAAGTTCTAGAATTTCTGTGAGGAAAGGGAAAAGGAATATTTTTAAGCTGACAAGGAGGGTTAGGATGTACCTTTAATTTTTTCGGTTCCTTCTGAAAGTAGTATTCATACAAGCCAATCATGTATGATGATAAAGCATATACTTCGGAGACGATCTTATTTATTTTTTAATAAAAGTATTCATTTATTAAAGACATTTAATTATCTACATGATGCTGTTTTTATAATATGTAAATAACCCATAGTTTTTAGCAATGCTTTTAAAATCATGATGTTGATCATGCTAATGAGATCTAAATTCTTAGAAAGCTTAAAACTAAAATAGTTCCCAATCGTGGGATTACTAAAAAGGGGATTAGTAAATCCGGATAGATTGGTACATATGTTGCTTGCTCATTGGATGAGGATGATTGATCTCATGATCATTTGTGTGAAGACACTAAAGCAAGTATGTAGGTGCTTATTAGAGAATAAGTTCAATGAACGTGACTCACTATGGAATACCTAATGGAGTTTTACTTGCCTGTCAATAGGAATTCCTAATGTGATAGTAGTACAAGTGATCCTTGGACTTGAGATCATCATAGTATCTTGTATGTAATGAATTATACTTTGACTTATTCCTTAAAAACCCTTGGACCACTTCTAGTAAAAGAAGAGATATATCCTATGTGATTCGTTAAATGACAACCCAGTAGTCCTTGGCCATGGCGGAATGAAATTAGAAAGGAGTTTCTAATTTACATTATTTGGAGTTGTGCATTTTCTAATCGAAATATATATAATTAAATAAAATAAGACTTGACAGTAATTATGTGTCTTATATTTAATTGGGACATTGTATGATGGAAGGATTGAATTGTACGGTAACTACTTACTCACAGGTTCTTTTATGATTAATGTTGAAATCTATATTTTCTGGAAAGTCGTTGATCGCTAGGGAGGCTTATCCCTATTGTAGAATAAATATTATTTATTTAAATAGATTATTATTTTAATTTATTTATTTAAATAAGATTAGAATTATTTTAATTGATTTATTCAGAACCGGTTTAATATGGAGAACCTAAAGGGTCACACCATAAAAGGCAAAATAATTACTTAAGAAGATAATGACATAATCGTAATAATGCATTAAGTGTAATTAATTTAATCTTTGGTGATAGAATAAATTAAATAGCTTAATGTTTATTATTTAATATTTTGGAAATATTAAATATAAATTAATAAGAGGAGTCTTATTAATAATATTACAATTATTATTATTTTAATTTCTAAAGGAGTTTAGGAATTAATTTAATATTAGTACTCTCATTTATTCCTAATAAGATTAGGAGGCAAATTAGTTAAATGAATTTAATTAATTAATCTCAATGTGGTGGGAAGCCTAAATTAATTATAGGAGTTTAACTAATTAAATGAAACCTCATGTCTAATAGGATTAGAAGGATTGACCAATATCTATATATAAGAGGAGTCTTATATTAGATATCAGTTGATGTAATTTTAATTGTTGGAGAGTACTCCTTTTCTATAGAGAATAGAAAACTAGGGTTTAGCCAACCACCCTCCTTCTTGATAATTCCTCTTCCTTGGTGGATCACCTCTAGAGGCCAAACACTTGGGTGAGTAACGTTGATCAAAGGAAGGAATCTAACCCGAAAATTCAAGGAGATCACGAAGAACAAGGAGTTGAACTCGAACTTGTGAAAGCTTTGTTCTACAAGGGTATGATTCCATAACTTCTTATTTATCGTTTAAAATTAATAATTTTCATAATGGATGATCTGGGTAATAGTTTTGTAGAAATTTTTAAAACTCTGATATACCATGCTTCCGCTAATTTTGCAATTTGATTACGCCCATGATTTCGTACAAACCCAACAGTGGCATCAGAGCCAAACCTTTATGCAATTATTAATTATTTTGATTCCATATATATAAGGGTATGTATTTAGAATAATTTATTGAGTATAATTAGTTGTATAAAATTATGTTTTTATGAAGAAAAAAAAATCGAAAAGCTTCCTTTTGGGTAGTCTGTTTTTTTTTGTTCGCTGGTGGATTCCTGGATTTTTTAAAAACCAACTTCACGTTTATTGAGATGTGCTGTGAATGTTTTTTTTAAAAGTAACCGTAGCTACAGGGGAAAAAAAGGTGAGTCTTTGGTTGGTTATTAGTATATTATATATATATATATATATATATATAATATTTTTAATAATTTTATAATTAAAATAAAGAGTTTATTTTAATCTTGAAATTGGATTTCATGTAATTTAAAATTGCCCATGAAATGATACTCATATATATATATAGAATATTTTAATTCATGAGATGAATATTTATTTATTGATGCATATGGTGATATGTATGATAATAAATGAGATTGATTATGAGACTATTGACCAATGTGATTTGATTTGATTTTAGTTGAATGCCTGAATGAATGAGTTTTATTAAATGGGGTCTGCGTAACTCGTCTTCTCTAATTTTTTCTTGATGTAAATTTTTTTCTCCCTCCTATGTACCTCCCCTTGACTGCTGATCAAGGTTTCTATTTAATTTAAATAGTTTAATGTAATAAAAATAGATAGAATTATCTTTAAGAAATTGGAGACCAAGGAGCAAGGAGTGCGCGAAGACCCGTTTGTATGGAGCCCGGGTTTAAATGTAATAGTTACGTTTAAATTTAAATTCTTGCACTCCTAGGTTTGACCTTTTGGTTCACTTGGTGGCTCTAGTGAACCAAACTTGAATGAAAGTCCATAATCAATCCGAGTAGAATATAGTATTCTATATGTGCATGCTAAGTATTGTCAATGTCGGTTTAAAAATCCCGCGGGTCGGGTCGCAACCCGGGACTTTTAATCTCTTTTCCTAAGTTCTCTCTACCCTCACTCTTTTTATTTAGGAAAAATATTTTGAAGGGTTTTTTAGAAAAAAGGCCAACATGTATCATGTCGATGATTTGAACGTTTTACAGAGTCGCCAGTTGGTAGATTTTAAAATGGTTGTACCAATGTTGGGTAAAATCTAGTTATGCACAACACGCAAGTATACGTGGTCAACAAGTAATAAAGTGAAAGTAAAGTATCGTTCCCACGAGAAATTATTTAATAAGAATCACCAAGTACTAACCCGTAACCAACTCAATCTTATTCAAACGAATGAATTAACAATATATATAATTAAACTACTTCTATTCACCACTAGTTAAATTAAGATTACGGAGATTTAAGATCACAACTTCACTTATTTCTTCATTTAATTTAACACACTTCTCATCAATTATTCTCATTATTCTGAATTATTAATCAAGAACACTAAAGCAGATATAACCACCTCTCGATACATTATACCCAAACTCACTCGCATCCACAGATGATAGAATTAAGCAAGACACTCTAATTAACTAATCCACTATATCTTAATGTGAATTACAATTAAAGAGGATTTCACGCACAAGTAACTATTAGATTACATATGACATAAAGGTATATCTCTATCCTAAACACAAATTATGAATTCTATCTACGCAGAAATCACAAACACATGCTATTATGATCAGATCTAAACCCGTAATTCGTCTCTCGAGTTTATATGGATTATCACGGTATTTATTGATCAGGCAATTAAACAATTAAGTTCAAATCACAATAGACAATCTCAACGATAGATCATAACAATTGATAAAGAAGCATATTAAAACAACCTACATAATAAGATCCATTGTAATCTTAAACAAAGAATTAGTTCATTGATATTGAATTAAAACCAAGAATCCACAATTGAATACACGTTAAAAAGATAAGTGTAAAGATTAGAATCTATTGTCAGTAAATTCTTGCTCCGTCTTGTTCTTGATCTTGATCTCCAATGGCCTCAAAGTTCTTCAATCTCCAATCCCCTCTAAACTAGGGTTTGTTATTTTATTTGAAAATTAAAACTAACTAATCTAATAATAAGAACTAAACTAACACTGTCTCCCCTCTATATCATGTCGCAAGTCTTCTTTATATATCACAATGCTCTTGGCCCACCAATTTCCTCTATTATTGCAAGTCTGAATGGGAAAAGGAAAACAGCCTTGATCCGTAGGAAAAAGATATATAGCAGCTCTTCTTATTTCTAATCTAATATAATATATCCTAAGCTAAATCCACTTGCCTCTCTTTATTTCGTCCACTAGAAGCCGTCCTTGACTTCTTGTATCCAAGTCCTACGTGTAGTAGGACAATAGTCATGTTGCTTGCCAATCCTTATCCATGTCCACGTCATCAGGTCCATGGTCCCTTACACAGCCCACTTATATGCCTTACACTAGCCAATTCAACTACAAGATGGGAAAGGAGACCATCAGCTGCTGCATGGACCCATCTCCCCCTTTTCTAGCATTCGAATTCGAGAGGGAAAAGGAAAGCATCAGCTGCTGTTTTTATATCACCACAATACCCTTTTATCTCTCATTCCACTAGCAGCCTTGATCTCATGCTTATCTTGCGTCCAAATCCAATTTACGAAAGGAGAGTGCTGACGTCCAACTGCCGCACGGCCCCAGCGGGGGTCTCAGGCCTAAGGCCCCACCCCAACGATTAGACTTATTGTCCAGCCGATTTTCTTCCCTTGCATGTAGTCTTTTTGTTGTTGATTTCGTAGCTGCTCCTTCCTAAATATCCGGCCTATATGAGTTGCCTTTGGACCGTGAGCTTCTTGGGCTTTGCCATATATATATACTGCTAGGAGGTAGGCCCACGTAATCCCTTTTCCAGCTGCTCTTTTTAGCCAATTAAGAATGCATGAAAACCTTTTGCATGCCTTGATGACCCATGCTGAATATCTCATCTAGAAAGCCCCACATGATCTTGGACTTTTAATGGTCATGTATACAGAGTTTAGTTGCTGAATAGATGGCCCATAATGATATGAATATTAAGCTCACGCTCATAATAATAAAATCAGATAATTGCTAGGATCCGTGGCCCACTTTTGCATGTATTCCACCGAATTAAATTGACTTGTTTGTGGCCCATATTATTTGAGAATGAATTAAATTAATTGTCCTTTTAAACTCCTTTTGCATCCATTCCAATTCCTGCACATAATAACATAAAACCAAGTAAACTGATGGGAAAATTACTTGAACATAACAAGAACCAAGTTATAACGAATACCAATTCGCAGGTATGAAACCCACTTATCAAATAACCCCAAACTTGAGACTTTGCTTTTCCTCAAGTAAACACACAAATTAGACAGATTCATTCTATGGCAATAATCCACTCAAACAATAAATAAATAGGAACTTGAACACTGGCCTCAAAGGTTACAACAAATGATAACCCAAATAAAATTTCAAATCAATGTCATGTCTAAAATTTCAACACTTTCATCAGTTCCATATCTACTCATGATCCTTTAAGTGTGTGTGTGCATCCACATGTTCAAACTAGTCATGATTTACATAAGATCAACTAATCCTCATAAAAGATTTTCAAAAACAACTCTCAAAACTTCTTATCACATCAATCTCCGCTAATAAAGACAAAGCACAAAAATATTTTCTTGAGGATCAAACGGATATTTAAACAATTAAGCACATATGAACCCTTCCCGAGAACTTCAAAAATACATCTTTTCGATCTTTTTAGTGAGTGCGTTTTACGCTCCATCTCACTTTCCACTTTCCATTGAACGAGTGCATTTTACGCTCTATCTCGTGCCTGTGTTTATGGGTGAATGCGTTTTACGCTTCATCTCGACCCACCACAAGATTCAATTATTCAACTCGGGAAGGTTTCAATATTTTTTTTTCAAAAATACCCCAAGCTTTCCCCCAGACTTATGTGAGTGCCTAATTTTTACTTTGAATGATGCTCAAATAAGATTTCTCAAGTTGCAATGGTATCTTTCATAAGCATTTAGCTAAAAAAATTCAATCCCAACTGGCTAAACAAATGGATGTGTAATTTTATATGTGTAATTTTTCAAAAAATTTACAAGTAGTGTGAAACCAACTAATGAGTTGAAATATAGACTAAGCATGCTCATTAATTCTCCAAGAGTTAAAAACTCATTAACCACCCACTTATCATTGGCCAAAATCAAATTCCATCAAAACATTGCCAAAGTAAATACTGATAAATACCCCCAAACTTAAAACAGACATTGTCCTCAATGGCTAAAATAGGAAAAAGTAAAGTAGAGTACTTCCCTGAAAATATAGCAATGTTCCTCCTTGTCTGCTAAGTCTGAAGAATAAGCAAGGCACATGAATCGGGCGCCGCACTTGAATTGGACTTGACTAACCTGTGAACACAATAGAAGCAAGCTCATTAAATCCTAAAAAAATGAAAAATCTATCAAATAATATGAAACATAAAAACTAAAAATAAAAATTAAACTTGGGTTGCCTCCCAATAAGCGCTTGATTTATAGTCCTTCAGTTGGACTTTGTCTGGTCAACGCTATCCAATTCCTCTTCAAAGTTGAGGAACCCTCCATCCATCTGTAGCAAATAATCCTTTGGGAGGTTCCCACACGCAATGGCCAGTGCATCAAAATCATCTAGCATGCTCTGATTAGGTATAATCACCATGAAGAACGTCCAACAGCTAGGTGTTTTCTCTATTGTGTATGTGATCACTTTGGGGCATGGAAGCTTGTCACACATAATGGGCTCTTCGTCTATCTTCTCTTTCTCATTCCACCATGGCTTCAAAATTCTACTCTCTCTTATGTCATAAAGAGCTTCGCCGACAACATGACTATCAAGCGGGCATGGTTTTGCAAATCTGACTGACTCTTTGATCTTTGGTGGAGACCCATTTAGATCTTCGTTGACCTCTATTTCATTATCCCAATTTGTCTCCTCACTTTTGATATCTTGTGGCTCATCCAGTAGCAGATTTGGTTCGGGTTTTACATCAGTTTCGTCATCCATGTTATAACTCTAAGTGTTTAGAGGATGGTTGTTTAAGGCTTTAGTGAGTTGTTCCATCTGATTATTAAGATTTTGAGTTGATAACTCTTGATCTTGAATTGACCTCTCTTGATTAATCCTCCCCTCCTCTAGGTCTACTATGAACTTGGACCAACATTCCCCCAGCCTTGAATTATCTGTTTCTATTTCAGAATCCATGTAATTAGGACCATTTGGTGGGGTAGTGATAAGTTGTTCCATCTGATTATTAAGATTTTGGGTTGACAACTCTTGACTAATCCTCATCTCCTCTAGGTCTGCTATGCCCTTCAATATTACATCCATCGGATTTGGCTTTTCTTCTTCTGGCAATGGAGGTAGAAATGAAAATTCCGGTGTGTATGATGAGTTTGGAGCGTAATATTGGTCATCATAATTGTAGCTCCATGAAGAATCCGGGTGATACCCCCAATCTTGGTGATAGTTAAGATCAACATAGTTGTCAAGGTAATCACCACTATATTGTACCGATTCAAACCTGACGGTGCATTGATGACTCGAATGATTGCTATCACAATAACCACACATAATTTCGGCTCCGTTGGGCTGCGATAACATCCAACGTCTTCGAAAGGGTCTCAATCTGTGCTGATATTGTAGAAAATGTAACAAGTCCATCAATCCCTGTTTTCCTTGGTTGAGTCATGTTCGTATATGGCCACTGATAATTGAATCCAGCCATGGTACCTGAGAAGTGAGTAAAATAGGAAGAGAATTAATTAAAAAAATGTTTAAATTAAGACTAATTTGATTAAAATTAATATTGGCAAAAATTATTAAACTAATTCTCCGGCAACGGCGTCAAAAACTTGTTGGGTAAACTCTAATTACGCACAACACGCAAGTATACGTGGTCAACAGGTATTAAAGTGAAAGTAAAGTATCGTTCCCACGAGAAATTATTTATTAAGAATCACCAAGTACTAACCCGTAATCAACTCAATCTTATTCAAACGAACGAATTAACAATAAATATAATTAAATTACTTCTATTCACCACTAGTTAAATTAAGATTACGGAGATTTAAGATCACAACTTCACTTATTGCTTCATTTAATTTAACACACTTCTCATCAATTATTCTCATTATTCTGAATTGTTAATCAAGAACACTAAAGCAGATATAACCACCTCTCGATGCATTATACCCAAACTTACTCGCATCCACAGATGATAAAATTAAGCAAGACACCCTAATTAACTAATCCACTATATCTCTATGTGAATTACAATTAAAAGGATTTCACGCACAAGTTCTCTATTAGATTACATATGGCATAAAGGTATATATCTATCCTAAACACGAATCATGAATTGTATCTACGCAGAAATCACAAACACATGTTATTATGATCAGATCTACACCCATAATTCATCTCTCGAGTTCATATGGATTATCACGGTAATTGTTGATCAGGCAATTAAATAATTAAGTTCAAATCACAATAGACAATCTCAACGATAGATCATAACAATTGATAGAGAAACATATTAAAATAAACTACACAATAAGATCCATTGTAATCTTAAAAAAAAAATTAGTTCATTGATATTGAATTAAAACCAAGAATCCACAATTAAATACACATTAAAAAGATCTGAAAAAGATAAGAGTAAAGATTAGAATCTGTTGTCAGCAAATTCTTGCTCCGCCTTATTCTTGATCTTGATCTCCAATGGCCTCCAAGTGCTTCAATCTCCAATCCCCTCTAAACTAGGGTTTGTTATTTTATTTGAAAACTAAAACTAACTAATCTAATAATAAGAACTAAACTAATACTGTCTCCCCTCTATATCATGTCACAAGTCTCCTTTATATATCACAATGCTCGTGGCCCACCAATTTCCTCTATTATTGCAAGTTCGAATGGGAAAAGGAAAACAGCCTTGATCTGTAGGAAAAAGAGATATAGCAGATCTCCTTATTTATAATCTAATATAATATATCCTAAGCTAAATCCACTTGCCTCTCTTTATTTCGTCCACTAGCAGCCGTCCTTGACTTCTTGTATCCAAGTCCTACGTGAAGTAGGACAATAGTCATGCTGCTTGCCAATCCGTGTCCACATCCACGTCATCAGGTCCATGGTCCCTTACTCAGCCCACTTATATGCCTTACACTAGCCAATCCGAGTACAAGACGCGAAAGGAGACCATCAGCTGCTGCGTGGACCCATCTCCCCCGTATTTAGCATCCGGATCCGAGAGGGAAAAGGAAAGCATCAGATGTTGTTTTTATATCACCACAATCCCCTTTTCTCTCTCATTCCACTAGCAGCCTTGATCTCATGCTTATCTTGCGTCGAAATCTAATATGCGAAAGGAGAGTGCTGACGTCCGCGCGCCGCACCGCCCCAACGGAGGACGAAGGCCCCGCCCCAGCGGTTAGACTTACTGTCCAGCCTATTTTGTTCCCTTGCATGTAGTCTTTTTGTTGATGATTTTATAGCTGCTCCTTCCAAAATATTCGGCCCATATGAGTTGCCTTTGGACCGTGAGCTGCTTGGGCTTTGCCATATATATATACTGCTAGGAAGTAGGCCCATGTAATCCCTTTTCCAACTGCTCCTTTTAGCCAATTAAGAATGCATGAAAACCTTTTGCATGCCTTGATGACCCATGCTGAATATCTCATCTAGAAGGCCCCACATGATCTTGGACTTTTAATGGTCATGTATACAGACTTTAGTTGCTGCATAGATGGCCCATAATGATATGAATATTAAGCTCACGCCCATAATAATAAAATTCATTAATTGCTAGGATCCGTGGCCCACTTTTGCATGTATTCCACCGTATTGAATTGACTTGTTTGAGGCCCATATTATTTGAGAATGAATTGAATTATTTGTTGTTTTAAACTTCTTTTGCATCCATTCCAATTCCTGCACATAATAACATAAAACCCAGTAAACTGATGAAAAAATTACTTGACCATAACTAGAACCAAACTATAATGAATACCGATTCGCAGGTATGAAAACTCACTCATTAAATATCCCCAAACTTGAGACTTTGCTTTTCCTCAAACAAACACACAAATTAGATAGATTCATTCTCTAGCAATAATCCACTCAAACAATGAATCAATATGAACTTGAACACTGGCCTCAAAGGTTACAACAAATGATAACCCAAAGAAAATTTCAAATCAATGTCATGTCTAAAATTTCAACACTTTCATCAGTTCCATATCTACTCATGATCCTTTAAGTGCGTGTGTGCATCCACATATTCAAACTAGTCATGATTTACATAAGATCAACCAATACTCATAAAAGATTTTCAAAAACAACTCTCAAAACTTCTTATCGCATCAATCTCCGCTAATAAAGACAAAGCACAAAAATATTTTCTTGAGGATCAAACGGATATTTAAACAATTAAGCATATATGAACCCTTCCCAAGAACTTCAAAAATACATCTTTTCGATCTTTTTAGTGAGTTCATTTTACGCTCTATCTCACTTTCCACTTTCCATTGAACGAGTGCATTTTACGCTCCATCTTGTGCATGTGTTTATGGGTGAGTCCATTTTACGCTTCATCTTGACCCACCACAAAATTCAATTATTCAACTCGGAAAGGTTCTAATATTTTTTTTTTCAAAAATACACCAAGCTTTTCCCCAAACTTATGTGAGTACCTAATTTTCACTTTGAATGATGTTCAAATAAGATTTCTCAAGTTGCAATGGTATCTTTCATAAGCATTTAGCCAAAAAAATTTCAATCCCAACTGGCTAAACAAATGGATATGTGTAATTTTATGTGTAATTTTTCAAAAATTTCCAAGTAGTGTATAACCAACTAATGAATTGAAATATAGACTAAGCATGCTCATCAATTCTCCAAGAGTTAAAAACTCATTAACCACCCACTTATCATTGGCCAAAATCAAATTCCATCAAAACATTGCCCAAGTAAATACTGATAAATACCCCCAAACTTAAAACAGACATTGTCCTCAATGGTTAAAATAGGAAAAAGTAAAGTAGAGTACTTCCCTAAAAATATAGCAATGTTTCTCCTTGTCTGCTAAGTCTGAAGAATAGGCAAGGCACATGAATCGGGCGCCGCACTTGAATTGGACTTGACTAACCTGTGAACACAATAGAAGCAAGCTTATTAAATCCTAAAAAAATGAAAAATCTATCAAATAATATGAAACCTAAAAACTAAAAATAAAAATTAAACTTGGGTTGCCTCCCAATAAGCGCTTGATTTATAGTCCTTCAGCCGGACTTTGTCTGGTCAACGCTATCCAATTCCTCTTCGGAAATTGAGGAACCCACCATCCATCAGTAGTAAATAATCCTTTAGGAGGTTCCCACACGCGATGGCTAGTGCATCAAAATCACCTAGCATGCTCTGATTAGGTATGATCTCCATGAAGAACGTCCAACAGCTAGGTGTTTTCTCCATTGTGTATGTGATCTCTTAGGGGCATGGAAGCTTGTCACACACAATGGGCTCTTCGTCTATCTTCTCTTTCTCGTCCCACCATGGCTTCAAAATTCTACTCCCTCTTATGTCATAAAGAGCTTCGCCGATGACATAATTACCAAGCGGGCATGATTTTGCAAATTTGACTGACTCTTTGATCTTTGGTGGAGACCCATTTAGATCTTCGTCGACCTCTATTTCATTATCCCCATTTGTCTCCTCACTTTCGATATCTTGTGGGTCATCCAGTCGCAGATTTGGTTCGGGTTCTACATCAGCTTCATCATCCATGTTATAAATTCAAGTGTTTAGAGGATGGTTGTTTAAGTCTTTGGTGAGTTGTTCTATCTGATTATTAAGATTTTGAGTTGATAACTCTTGATCTCGAATCGACCTCTCTTGATTAATCCTCCCCTTTCTAGGTCTACTATGAACTTGGACCACCATTCCCCCAGCCTTGAATTATCTGTTTCTGTTTCGGAATCCATATAATTAGGACCATTTGGTGGGGTAGTGATAAGTTGTTCCATCTGATTATTAAGATTTTGGGTTGACAACTCTTGACTAATCCTCATCTCCTCTAGGTCTGCTATGCCCTTCAGTATTACATCCATCGAATTTGGCTTTTCTTATTGTGGCAATGGAGGTGGACATGAAAATTTCGGTGTTTATGATGGATTTGGAGCGTAATATTGGTCATCATAATTATAGCTCCATGAAGAATCTGGGTGATACCCCCAATCTTGGTGATAGTTAGAATCAGCATAGTTGTCGAGGTAATCACCACTATATTGTACTGGTTCAAACCTGACGGTGCATTGATGACTTGAATGATTGCCAGCACAATAATCACACGTAACGGTTATCTTTCGTCTCCGTTGGGCGGCGATAACATCCAACGTCTTCGAAAGTGTCTCAATCTGTGTTGATATTGTACAAAATGTAACAAGTCCATCAATGTGTTTCCTTGTTTGAGTCATGTTCGTATATGACCACTGATAATTGAATCTAGCCATGGTACCTGAGAAGTGAGTAAAATAGGAAGAGAATTAATTAAAATAAAAAAAATATTTAAATTAAGACTAATTTGATTGAAATTAATATTAGCAAAAATTATTAAACTAATTCCCCGGTAACGACGCTAAAAACCTGTTGGCTAAACTCTAGTTACGCACAACACGCAAGTATACGTGGTCAATGTGACAACCCGAGAATTTATAAGATTAATAAAATCTTAAATGATTAAATAAAGGTTAAGTAACTAGATTGGAAATAGAGGATTAATTAAAAAATTTAAAAGAACTTATATGGTTTGATTTAAAGTTTTAAGTAATGTAAAGAAATTAAATGAAGAGATGTATAAGTATAAAGAAATTGTGTATATATATTGGTACATATATATACTTAATGATGTGCTATATTTTAGCAAAAGGAATTGTAATAACCAAGAATTTCTAAGTCATTGTAAATAAATATATTAAGTTCAATATTAGTAATATTAAAAATTTTGTGACATATATTGCAAATGATATGTGAATATTATATATAATAATATTTGTCAAGGATAATAAGTATGTTAGAACATATGTGATATATGTTTAAGACTAAAGAAAAGTATACATCGTAAATATGTATATATAGTTGTTTATTATATTAAATAAAGCAACAAGGAATCTCATAACCTAATATAATATTATATTAGGAGTGGAAATTATATAACCTAAGGGTTATAGTAATTAGTATGCTAGTATATAAATTAGATACTAGTACACTAACACTAGAGAGTTATTTCATATATCTCAGTTAGTTAATTTTATAATCTAATTATAGTAAGTTCAATTGGATTATAAAATTAAAAGTTCATGTGTAGGTTCTTAAACTCTAAATGAGAAGGATGTGAAAACCTAATTAACTAAATAAGGTAAAATAAAATTAAGGTTTTTGATCATGTTTATTTAACTAGCTCAAACAATTATATTAAAAGCCCAAAAGAATTAAAAGAGTGGCCCAAACCTAGCCCACTTGAATAGGGGCATTTTGGTCATTTGTTTAAGCTTAATTTGGCAAGGAAAATAAATCAAAATTGGGAAGAAAAGAAGGGGTATAGCCGGTTTTGGAAGGGCAAAATGAGAAGGAAAATGTGATTTTATTAGATTGTCCAAAATATTGGTTAAAGGCTACCAACTCTTACCTAATCTCTCATATGTGTCAAGTTGTAAACTAGCCAACATCTTTGCTCATTTGAGCAAGCAACATGTGGGTAATTGCATACAATGAATACTTACAAGCTTAGTAAAAAAAATCAAGTTTACTTCACTTTTTCTCATTTCACTTCCAAGTTGCTTATCAAAATCAAAACAAGAGAGAGAGAGAGAGAGAGAGAGAGAGAGAGGAAGGGGGGTCACGACTAAGAAAGGAGGAAGAAGAGGAAGTGATCAAACATTCATGCACCCAAAGTCCATATCTTATTTTGGAAAGAAGAGAAGAATAGCCAACAAAGGAAGGTATAAAAATAAAAGTATTTCAAGTATTAGTTAAGGCTTTATGTAGTTAGTTATTATTGTTTTGATTCATAAATTTTTATGTTCTTGTTGGTGAAAACCTTATGAAAAGGTTAGATTTTTATTTATGTAGTGTAACTTGGTCATGTATGTGTGATGATGTTGAAAGATTTGGGATAAAGCAAGGCTAGTGAGATTTTCGAAAATTTTCTAGTTACTTAGTGAGATCTATGTTATTTACTTTGAAGATCTATGTGTGACATTTGTGATTTGTTTGTTGGTTGCACTAGATCTATAGTTTATGGGCAAAAGCCCTTTGGAATGACTTAAATATGTAGTGGAATGAACAAGATGTGAAAGATTTACTAAAACACCTTCTAGTTGGAAAATAGTTGCTGACCAGTCACTTTGGCCCTATTTTCCGGGACATATACAGCTTCAAATCTGGTGTTTGATAAATGAAAACTGTAGTTTAAGAAAATACGAATCCAACGCCTCCGACAGAACTTAAATCCGAGTTGTAGATTTCGTTTTACAAGCGTTTCCGTAAAGGTCCCTGAATCTGAAAATTTGGGCGAGAATGACAGAATTGTAATTAAATGGAAAATATAATAAATAAATCTTTAAAGCCACTAATTGGTTAGTAGATTAGTTACATATAAGATTAAATATAATTAACTATTTAATTATTATTTAAGTAATATTAAGTGATAATTAAGTAGAGTTAGTATTAATAAAGTAACTAGTTATTATTTAATTAAGATTAAATGATAATTGGAGTTAATCAAGTGATTAATTATTATTTAATTAATATTAAATAATTATTAAAGAATGTTTAAGTAAGATTATGTAATTACTTACTTACATTAACATAAAACTTTATAAAATAATTATTTATTATTTAATTAATATTAAATAATAAATAAGGACAAGTAATAATTAATTATTCTTAATTTGATAAGAAAGAATAATTAAAAATTTATTAAGTGAATTAATTACTTATTATTTAATTAATATTAAATGATAAATAAGGATAAATATTAATTAATTATTTTTTAAGTAATAATAAGGAATAATTAAAGACTAATGAAATAAATAAATTAATTATTACTATTCAATGATAAAAAAATTAATTAATTATTATATTAAATAATAATTAAACACAAACAATAATTTAATTATTCATTATCTAATTACCATTAAATAATGAATAGATCTAATTGGCTATTATTTATTACTTAAATAATAACTAAAGGTAATTAATTAATTACTATTTAACTAATATTAAATAATAATCAAATGAAGGTACAGATTAATATTATGATAATAAATTTATTTAATAATTATATTAAATAAATTTTGTAAAAATAGTTTTAATATTTTAAAATTCATTTAAAAATGATTTAAAGGTTTTCAAAATGTTTTAAGTTATAATATATAACTTTTAATATTTTATCATGAAATACATTAATATTTTAATATTAATGGCAATTATTTAAGAATGATTTTAAATATTTTAAAAATCATTTAAAGGTGATATTAAGGTATTAAAAATATTCTGAGTTATAATAAATAACTTTTAATATTGTGACATGTATTTCATTAATATTTGAACTTAATTAAATATTAATAATAATAAAATTATTTGGTATTTAAATCATTTAAAAATGATATTAATAATTGAAAAAATTATTATAAATGATAATAATTATTTAAAAATTATTATGAGCTACTGAAAAATGTTATGACTGAAAATTAAATTATCTAAGATATTATTGAAGCTTTTAACTAGAGTGTAATTGAAAATAGACTCGATAATTATTCGATAAGGCAATCGGGACGTCGAAATATTATCGAACTCAAATCAGACTGAAATAGTTTGACTTGATGCCAGGTCTTATGTGTTGTAGTGAATGTTAGGGATATGTGATGATGTGTTTAAGTTATACTATAACTGTAAATAATAGTGATATATGTTATGGTATTATTTCTAATTGAGAAATAGATATTATTAATAATAGGTTTTTCAACTGAAGCTAAATTAGATTGCATGGCAGTAATCGACGGTACAGGCAAGTTCCTATAACTCTTTTATTGAGCAAGTCTCTTAACTCGAACTCGAATTGTTATTGAAAAGCATGTTCGTAGCTAATCTTTGTTGATTACACCACATCTTTGATTATTGATTCGCACGTTATGCATGTTGCATATGTTCATTAGGTATGAAAGGCTGATCACCTTCCTTACCATTTGGTTCAGTTAAATTTGTCCATGTTCATTATTGGCCATTCATCATTATTGTCTCGGTCATTCAGTTATGTAAATTGATTCATGTTCTTTCACCAATATTATATTGTTGAAAGTTTGTCAGCTTATTATTCTTTTCAATCATGATATATTTTCTTTTATTTTTAAAACTTGCTGGGCAAACTTGTTGCTCACCATTGCTATATCATAATAAACATTCCAAGATTAAAGACAAAACTTCGGACACAAGCAAAGGCAAAGATAAGTTCCATTATGGAATTATTATAAGGTTAAAACTGGTAATAGTATTGGATACAAATGACATTGTATGTCGTGTAGGATATTGAATGCAAGTATTAAGTTAAGGTTACAGACCTTGGGAATTATGTGTAAAAGTTATTGTATAAACAATTTATGTTTATATCTTCCACAATAATTATAGAAATGACGTATCGTAACGTACCAGGTCCGAGGTTCTGGAGACCCGAATTTGGGGGCGCTACAGTCAACAAGTAATAAAGTGAAAGTAAAGTATCGTTCCCACGATGAATTATTTAATAATAATCACCAATTACTAACCCATAACAAACTCAATCTTATTCAAACGAATGAATAACAATATATATATAATTAAACTACTTCTATTCACCACTAGTTAAATTAAGATTACGGAGATTTAAGATCACAACTTCACTTATTGCTTCATTTAATATAACACACTTCTCATCAATTATTCTCACTATTCTGAATTGTTAATCAAGAACACTAAAGCAGATATAACCACCTCTCGATGCATTATACCCAAACTCACTCGCATCCACAGATGATAGAATTAAGCAAGACACTCTAATTAACTAATCCACTATATCTCTATGTGAATTACAATTAAAGAGGATTTCACGCACAAGTTCTCTATTCAATTACATATGGCGTAAAGGTATATCTCAATCCTAAACACGAATCATGAATTCTATCTACACAGAAATCATAAACACATGTTATTATGATCAGATCTAAACCCATAATTCGTCTCTTGAGTTCATATGGATTATAACGGTAATTGTTGATAAGGTAATTAAACAATTAAGTTCAACTCACAATAGATAATCTCAACGATAGATCATAACAATTGATAGAGAAGCATATTAAAACAAATACACAATAAGATCCATTGTAATCTTAAACAAAGAATTAGTTCATTGATATTGAATTAAAACCAAGAATCCACAATTAAATACACATTAAAAAGATAAGAGTAAAGATTAGAATCTGTTGTCAGCAAATTCTTGCTCCGTCTTGTTCTTGATCTTGATCTCCAATGGCCTCCAAGTGCTTCAATCTCCAATACCCTCTGAACTAGGGTTTGTTATTTTATTTGAAAACTAAAACTAACTAATCTAATAATAAGAACTAAACTAATACTGTCTCCCCTCTATATCATGTCGCAAGTCTCCTTTATATATCACAATGCTCGTGGCCTACCAATTTCCTCTATTATTGCAAGTCCAAATGGGAAAAGGAAAACAGCCTTCATCCGTAGGAAAAAGAGATATAGCAGCTCTTTTTATTTCTAATCTAATATATTATATCCTAAGCTAAATCCACTCGCCTCTCTTTATTTCTTCCACTAGTAGTCGTCCTTGACTTCTTGTATCCAAGTCCTACGTGAAGTAGGACAATAGTCATGCTGCTTGCTAATCTGTGTCCACGTCCAAGTCATCAGGCCCATGGTCCCTTACGCAGCCCACTTATATGCCTTACACTAGCCAATCCGAGTACAAGACGCAAAAAGGAGACCATCAGCTGCTGCGTGGACCCATCTCCCCCTTTTCTAGCATCCGAATCCGAGAGGGAAAAGGAAAGCATCATCTGTTGTTTTTATATCACCACAATCCCCTTTTATCTCTCATTCCACTAGCAGCCTTGATCTCATGCTTATCTTGCGTCCAAATTTAATTTGCAAAAGGAGAGTGCTGAGCCCAGCGGGGGTGCCAGGCCTAAGGCCCCGTCCCAACGGTTAGACTTACTGTCCAGCCGGTTTTCTTCCCTTGCATGTAGTCTTTTTGTTGCTAATTTCGTAGCTGCTCCTTCCTAAATATCTGGCCCATATGAGTTGCCTTTGGACCGTAAGTTGCTTGTGCTTTGCCATATATATATATACTGCTAGGAAGTAGGCCCATGTAATCCCTTTTCCAGCTGCTCCTTTTAGCCAATTAAGAATGCATGAAAACCTTTTGCATGCCTTGATGACCCATGCTGAATATCTCATCTAGAAGGCCCCACATGATCTTGGACTTTTAATGGTCATGTATACAGAATTTAGTTGCTGAATAGATGGCCCATAATGATATGAATATTAAGCTCACGCCCATAATAATAAAATCCGTTAATTGCTAGGATCCATGGCCCACTTTTATATGTATTCTGTCGAATTGAATTGACTTGTTTAAGGCCTATATTATTTGAGAATGAATTGAATTAATTGTCCTTTTAAACTCCTTTTGCATCCATTCCAATTCCTGCACATAATAACATAAGACCCAGTAAACTGATGGGAAAATTACTTGAACATAACAAGAACCAAGCTATAACGAATGCCGATTCGCAGGTATGAAACCCACTCATCAACCAACTCAACCGAGTTTTGTTTGAAAGAGGCCCAATTGCTGAACAATGTCGAAACTTGATCTTTAAAAACAAAGTTTTGAGTTCGGGGGCTTGGTTAAGTGTGCGGAAGGTGTTAGGCACCCCACAACTCCGGTGTAAACACGGTACCGCAACTTTTCAATATTTTCTTAAAATTAAAATGCGTGTGTGAATGCTGCTTGATAATTGGGCCTATATTTGATTGATTGAAAGTAGTGCTTTGCTTTGTTGAACCTATATACGAAGGGTTTGACCTGTTTGAAAAATAGTCTTTGATTTGATTTGGAAAAGTATTTAATATGATTTGCAAAAGCTTTTCTTTTGATTGAATTGGAATGATGTTTTGAAAGCTGGATCAAACCCTTACGCTAACATAGGAATTGAAGCCTGTTGATACTTCCAATTTTTATCTTTATAGCCTTAAGCCTGCATGTGAATGGTGATTTATCGGGCTTGTGAAGCATCCTCGACCACAACAATAAATATAAGTGTCGGTCTCTTCATGGGAATGATAGCCATCGGAGGGACGCTGACACGGCAAACCTTATTTTCACTATGTCGAAACCTTAAATCTGGATAATCATTTTAAGGTCTTTTTGTATGTACATTTTTACAGAAAAATCGGCAGGGTACATTCGTAAATTGGAGTTTGTCCATCGTGGGAATCAGATTCCGATCAGTTTGATCGTGAATCCCACGATTCCTGGGCTCACATATGAGTAACCAATAAACCTGCACAGTTCAAATTTGTACCGAAACAGATATATATACCAATATTTCCAGAACAAAGGATTCATTAGTAAATCCAGGTTCGCACCTAGCCGAAGAGACTCGTTCTCACTAGATAGCGATCTAAGGGACGCGATGTAGCTTTTGAAGCTAAAGCTAGAAAGAAAGCTAGATTTAAGGAAATCTCAGTCATTCTAGCTTCCCGGTTCAGTCTGGATGTTTTGAACCATTTGAAAGTTAGAGTTAGCTGAGATTTAAATAAATCTAGTCCGCCAGAAGATATGTCAGGACCAAATCATATAAATAGAATATTTACAGCTGCAATTGAATAAAATGAGCAAAGCATGAAATTTACAGTTATATATATATGCAAAAACCGTAAAGGGCGATTGGTTTTCATGCACAAGCCCGAACTGGAATTGATATATATATATATATATATATATAAAATGGTATAAAAGCCACGAAATGATCCAGTCTTGACAGAAATGAAATATATATATATATATATATATATATATATATATATATATAGAAAAAATAGTAAAAAGGGCGATAGGTTTTCAAGCCTGTGCCCGGACTGAAATTGAAATAGACATAAAAGTAGTCAACCAGTGACTGAAAAGATCACCTAGTATGGCGAAGAGTGCAAAAATAGTAAAGAGGCCACGAAGTAATCCAGGCGGTATTGAAATGTAAATGTACAGGAAAGTAGTCAAATAGTGACTGGGGAGATCACCCAGTATGGCGAAGAGTGCAAAAACAGTAAAAAGGTCACAGAATAATCCAGGCCAGAGTGAAAATATATAAATATATATATATTGATAGAAACGTAGTCAACCAAGACTGGAAAGAGAACCAGTGGTGGTGAAAGTCGCTTATATATGCATATAAATATATATATATATATATATATATATATATATATATATAAAAGCGGTAAAGTACCTCGGATTTGACATACGGGCTTGACAGAATTGAAAAATTAGTATATATATACAGTTGAATAAACACAAAAAGGGCCAAACCCAGACTGAGAAGATAACCCAGTCCGGCGAAGTTGCCAAAACGAAGAGTTTAGTGCGTTGGAGCTGTTAGAGATGACAGATCGTCAATTCGAGTTGTAGAAATGCCAAAAATTGAGTTTATGTACAAAAATATATCAAATTTTGACGAAAACGATCACGGAACTAAGTTCCGGGCATATTTAGAAAACAAAAATTGATGTGTAAGTGAAAAATAGTGCAAAAAAGTAATATAAACTTGCTGATCGTAAAAATACTCACAATGGACTGCTACACGAGCTTTTTGCCAAATCGTAGGCTCTATACATCCAAATCTATCGTTTATTTTCTAATATGTGTTGTATGTGGGTATATCTACGCGTTAGAGTGAAAAAAATTGGGTTTAGAAGAGGTGAAAAAGTTAGAAAATCAGACATGTAGAGGTTCGCTGCGTTTTAGAATTCTTTAAAATGAGGGGGGTGGCCTCATATTTATAGACCAGGGAACCTCAGCTCTACCTGCTGCTACCACAGGTAGAAGTGTGGCTCCCCTAGTGGGGCCCACCTGCCTGGTTTGATTGTATCGAAGTATGTGCACTCCGAGCAACGCGAGGTCGAAGTTAAAAGTTTCTAACTTTTGATCGGAGCGTCCGTTTGAGGCGTGCTATACCTTTCAGGAAAGCCCTCGCTGAGAGTGTCGCAATGAAATGGGATAAAAAATTTCCGGGTCCAAGAAGATGGGTTCATAACTAGGTCTTTGCTTCCCCGCAATTTATCCGTTGAGCTGTCTTGCGCTGTTTGTACTCGGGATCGTCGTTATGGTTCGTTCTGACCTTGGTGGCATCAATTCGGCTTGAGTTTGACCGAATCAGTTTAGGGTTGGTAAAATAACCATTTTTCCCCTCCCGAAGTTTCCTTTAGTGTCAGCATAGCCTTCGGTTGACTTTCGAGAGTTGTTTCCAAGACTTGGATCCCATTCGAGTTTGTTTGTCCTCAGTGTTGTCTGAGGCTGAGTTGGTCATTCCAGGTTTCCTCCTGGAGATGTTGTGAGGCTTCAGGTTTGTTCTCGAAGTTGACTTGACTTCCCAGGTTGAGACTGGGGCTGATCTGTACCTCGCGGGTTGATACCGGGGCTGCTCTGTACCTCCCGAGTTGAGATCAGGGTTGAACTAAGTTGACATCCCGAGGCTGACGATCGAGGCTGTGGTTGTTCCGGTATTGATGGCTAGGATTGAGTTGACAACTCGGTATTAAGACCGAGGCTAATTTGATGGCCCAATATTGAAATCGGGGTTAATCTGACGGTTTGATTGGAGATCAGAGTTGATTTGACGGCCCGATATTGAGATCGGGGTTAATTTGATAGCCCGATATTGAGATCGGGGTTAATTTGATTGTCTGATATTGAGATCGGGGTTAATCTGACTGTCTGATTGGAGATCGGAGTTGGATTAACGGTCCGATTGGCGATCAGAGCTGGATCGACGGTGCAATTGGAGATCGAAGTTGGATCGATGGTTCGATTGGAGATCGGAGTTGGATTGACGGTTCGATTAGCGATCGAAGCTGGATTGACGGTCCAATTGGCGATCGAAGCTGGATTGACGGTCCGATTGACGATCGAAGCTGGATTGAATACTGATATTGATGATCGAATTTGACTGGAATACCAATATTGGTGATCAGATTTGACTGGAGTACTGATATTGGTCATCGAATTTGACTGGATTACCGATATTGGTGATCGAATTTAACTAGAGTACCGGTATTGGTGATCAGATTTGACTGGAGTACCGATATTGGTGATCAGATTTGACTGGAGTACCGATATTGGTGATCGTATTTGATTGGAGTACCGATATTGGTGATCAGATTTAACTGAAGTACCGATATTGGTGATCGAATTTGACTGGAGTATCGATATTGGTGATCGAATTTGACTGGAGTACCGATATTGGTGATCGGATTTGACTGGAGTACCGATATTGGTGATCGAATATGGGTTAAAGGACCAGTATTGGTGGAAGGTTTTGAACTGGAGGACCAGCATTGAGGGCCGGGTTTGGATTGGAAGCCCGTTATCGGGACCGGGGTTGATTTTAATTGACGACTTTTCCCTCCTACAATGTTAGTATTGGGGCAAGGAAAATTTCGAGTGTCTACAAGTATTATATATATTATATTTTATGCAGACATGCTTTGCATGTTTAATAAAAGGACGCGTACTTTATATATATATATGTGCATGTGCGCTAAACAACATGAGACAAATAATAACAAGTCCCTCAAAGAAACTATATTAAGTCCAAAGCGTTCAAAGATATTTTGAATATCAAACGTCGCCTTCTAGCATGATAAATTGATAGAGTATTAAATATTTAATACGAGTTTGTTGTGCACACACAAGGCGAGTATTGCATATTTAAGATATTAATTTAATCACATTTGATGCTTATAAAGTTAATTGAACAATATTATTTTGTTGTGCACACACAAGGACAATATTTTTCTTTTTTGAATATATAGAGTGCTAGGTTGGACTTAACTTAAATTATTTTAGTTCGGATATGCACACACTTGACCATTATGATCTAAGAGGCAGAATACAAGGAGTTATATGTCAATGTAATTGACAAGAGTTATCTACCTATTTATTTATATATCGTTTGTTGTGCACACACAAGGCTATATACATTTGAAATGGGATCCTTATTCTCACTAGCAAATGTGAGAACCCAGAATTTCATATAATTCAAAATTTTTGAATAATTTTTTTTATATTGATATTGATTATCAATATTGTGCTGAGTATCGATGATACGAGTTTATCAGAGTGGTCAAACTGTATATTGACTGAGAAATATGAGTACAATTTTGTTTAACAGAGAATAGAAATCCTAACCCTAGTTATGGATAGGGATTCGATAGAAAATACAGTTATAATAATTGTATTGATGAATATATGAGTGTTTATAACTTATTAAGTCAATTAGGGCTATTTAGTTAATACACTGGGGGAATATGTTATGACATATGTGAATTATGTATGTGATTGAATACATGTGTATTATGTAAGGTTTATACAAATTATTTTGTATATACAGAGAATTAAGAATAAAGTTATGTGACCTAATATATAAATTAGGTATAGTAATTAATAACCTAAGGGTTATGGCATGGGAGAATATTAATATTGAAAATATTAACTAACTCTAAGGGATTTATTTTATTATCTCAATTTATTAATTTTGTAACCTAATTAAGGCAAGCCTAATTGGGTTATGCAAGTTAATTAATATTATTGATATATGTGAATGTGTATATATTAATAATAACGAATAATAGTCCAAGAGATAATTTATTCGATGGACTAATGTGGGTAAGTGAGTTAAATAAGCTCAATAGTTTATTTAAGCATTGGACTTGTAGCTAATTGATTTAATATCAATTAAGTTGTTAAGCTAGCCCAATACTAGATTTAATTATCTAGTATGCTAGTAGCCCATAGCTAATTATGTATGGGAGCCCAAGTTATTTTAATTAGTAGCCCAAAGGAATGAAAGGAATGGCCCAAATATTTTAATTTGGAGCCCAAGACTTTAACCCAATAGAAGAGGGGAATGTTGGGCATTAGTTAAACTAATTATTGAGCCCAACAAGGCCTTATGGCCGGCCCACTAGGAGGAGATAAGAAGGGAGCATGTGAATTAAATATATGGATAGATTTGAGAAGATATGGAAGGATATGATAAGATTTGGAAAGATATGATATGATTTGGAAAGATATGATAAGATATGGAAGGATATGATAAGATATGGAGAGATTTGGGAGATATGATTAGATATGGCAAGATATTGGGAGAAAAATATGGCACATGGCCGGTCACAAGGAAGGAGGGGGAGAGAATGCAATCATTAAATTTTACTAACTCTACCAAACACCAAACTCATTTCTCTTTCATCTCATTTCATTAGCTAGCAAAGCAAAACATAGAGAGAGAGAGAGAGTGACATGTTCGGCCAAGGAGAGAAGGAAAGAGAGGGAGTGTTCTTTCTTGTTTCATAGTTCCTTAATTAAAACTTAGGAAGAAGAAGGAAGAACAAGCTAAGGTATAAAGGTTTCTATTTAATATAGTTTAATTTCCTTTGTGATTTGATTTGAGTTTGATTTTTAAGATTTTGATTTGGTGGTTCAAAAACCTTGGATCTATATATTTTTAAGTGTTATATGTTTGGATCTATCACTTTTAAGTGTTAAAAATTGGATCAAAAGTAAGAAGAATGAAACTATGTTTCAAAAGGTTGAAAACCTTGATTTTCTTAGCATAAATTATGTTTTATTTGTGTTTGGTGGGTTTTGATGTAATAGATTATGGATCATGGTAGATCCATGAGTATAAGGTGTATTGGTATGCATTATGATGGTTTATTATGGCCAAAGTTAGATTAATCAAGAGATCATGCAAGATTTCTTAGAAAACACAAAGTTAAAAAAAATTAGATTTTCGAGAAAACTGAACCTGAAATTCAAACGACCATATCTCTATTAATATTTTGAATTTTTGAGTGTGGTTAATTTCTGGGCTTAGATCTATAAGTCTTCTAACATTTTCAAGTAGAATCACTGAAAAAGGAGTTGTAGATTTCCGTGTGGACTGAAATTAGCAAAGGACGCTAAAACTAAAAATGACAAAAGTAGGTTGTTCAAATTTTTGAAGGGATGTTTCGGCCACTTATTTTATGAATAAATTCCGGCCTTTTGGGACATGAAAATATATGGAATGAAGTACCTTGTGTCCAAAAATGAGCTCATTTCGACTTAAATTGACTAAGTTATGGTCATTTCAATTTTTGAGATTTTCCTACGAAAAATGCTATAACCGGAGTTCTATAACTCCGATGGCAACAAAATTTAAACTGGAAGTTCAAGATAACATGTGTAAGATCTCGCCAAGAGTTGAGAAGTTTTGGAGTTAAGCGTGAGGTAGTTAGTTTCTTAAGGAATTAACTAGAAATGGATTTTTGGAAAATACTTAATGAAATTGAAAAATTCATGAAAAATTATTTTTGTGTATGAAATACATGTATGTATATGTGGACAAAAGATAAAAAAATAATAAGATGATTAGAAAAAAAAAGGGAATCCAGCTTGCTGGATTGGCCATCAGATTGCTGGATGGCAATCTGGTTTGCTGAATTGATCATCAAGTTGCTGAAATGGAAATTAAAATGATATATGACTTATCTAAAATAATATTGAAGCTTTGAGATCGAGTTAATTAACAATAAATATGTTAATTGTCGGATAGGATGACTAGGACACCGAATTGAGACCGAAGTCCAACCAGACCGAAATAGTTAGACTTGATAAGTGTTTATACAGGTGATAAACACTGATGTGACTACGTGATGATGTGTCTAGGAGATATATTAACTGTAAATTACATTGCTATGTGTTGTGATTTGTTGTGCTTATTGTGAGATCGATATTATTAATTATAGGTCTTTCAAACGCAGATAGAATATATTGTGTAGTAGTAATCAACGAAGAAGGCAAGTTTTCTTAACTCAATATCGAGGTATTACTTTTCAAATATAGTGGTGGTTAATTATTGCTGATTATACCATGTCTGAGAATTATTGTTGATTATTCGCAGTTAGTGCATGTTTATTAATTCAAATTAAATATTAATTTTGAGAATATGCTTGGGGAATAACTGTTGTTGGTTATTCACATCTGTAGAAGTTATTATTAATTTCAAATAGTATAGTTAATTCCTGTTTATTATTGAATCGTGTTGAGATATGTCGTAGCTAATTGCTTTGGCTAGACGAACATTTGTTGAAACTTGATAGGTTCGAGAAGCGAACTCAATTATTATTGACAGGTCAATGCCAATTATTCCGGCTAGATCGAGAAAGCGATTAGATATTGAAATCATTGTATTTCGTTGTTGTGATTCGAATTCTGGTTATAAGACTGAGAAGAACAACCTTTTATATAAAAAGGGGCTTTGTGGTCGTAGATTCGGCCGTTGCGTGCGTGTAAGTATTATGCATAATATGGGGTATAATGAAGCTGGTCATTTTATATACTTGCAGAGGGGTATGATTTAATCTTTATGGTTATCTGATACACCTGGGTACTTCAAAGTAAAACCTTTGATAATTACTCGAGAAGAGAAGTTCAAAGATCTTGTGTGATCGCTCAGTATAAACTCTGGAAAATATTTCCATTTTGTTATTCAATCAAATATCGTAGAAACTTTGAAAGCGTTGTACTCCTTCACTATCGAATTATTATTTTGCATAGGATGCGAGAAGACTTGTTATTGATTAACGATTTTTTAGCTAATTCAAAGTCCTTTGAACTTTGGTGATATTCTATCGAATTGATAGTCTTATATTCTTGATTCTTATACTTTGTTGTATGATTTAACTTGCAGAGCAAATTTGTTGCTCACCCTTGCTTAAATACAATATTTCATCTAGGAACAAGGTAGCCGGAGGGGCAGAGAAAGACAAAGGCAAAGGCAAAGGTGTAGTGCTGGAGTAGTTATAATGAACATATTTATTATATTGTTTTGTATAACCCTTTTTGTATATCTAAGAATATATTTGTTATGTTAAAGTTAGAAAACCTGGGACAATGTATTATAAATATCAGTTAATGATATGTATATTTCTATTCATAAATAAATGGGTAATTAGATGATATTTAAATGTTGGATCGTGAGCACCAAACTCGGGGGTCAGGTAACCCGGATTTGGGGGCGTCATAGCAAATTTTTAATTAGATGTTACCGAACTATATAAGTGAGGGTAATATAGTTTGAAGAAAATAGTGGGAGATACCAATTTGGGGAGTGTATCTCTCTAAAATTGTCCTCAATAAAAGAGAGATCGCATGAGTTACTATCATGTATGCAATGAAATTTACAAGACTTGATGTTGATCAGTCATATTCTGGAGAAGATCACTGTAGGACAGTGATAAACATCTTAAAATACTTAACTAACACTAAGTATGTCATCATGACGCATGATGGGTCTGAATTAAACTAGAGGACTAAACAGACTCAAGTTTTCAGACTGACCAAGACGACAACAAATCCACTTTAGGGTAAATCGTTACCTAGAAAGGTGGTGCAGTGAATTGGAAAGGTTCCAAATAGCAAAAGGTTGCTGGTCTAGTGACAAAGACAAAGTATATAACTGTAAGTGAAGCTGCAAGTTGATGTTTCAGATGAAAAGTTCATTATAGAACTAGGAATAGTTGCTAAGTCTCATCTTGAATCCAAACATGTGTTACGGCAGTTTGATTAAAGAAATCATTGAAAGAGGAGACGTCACCTTAGAACGTGTAGACTCTCAAGATAAACTTTGCAGATCTATTTACTAAAGCTTTAACACAACAGTAGTTTGATCGTCACTTAGAGAAGATGGGTATTAGATACCATGGCGATTGGCTTTAGTGCAAGTGGGAGATTGAAAGCAGTATGCATACACGCCAATCATGTATGATGATAAAGCATATACTTTGGAGACGATCTTATTTATTTATTAATAAAAGTATTCATTTATTAAAGGCATTTAATTATCTACATGAATTTATTTTTATAATATGTAAATTTTTTAGCAATGCTTTTAGAATCATGACGTTGATCATGCTAATGGGATCTAAATTCTTATAAAGCTTAAAACTAAAATAGTTCCCAATCATGGAATTACTAAAAAGGGGATTAGTAAATCCGGATAGATTGGTACATATGTTGCTTGCTCATTGGATGAGGATGATTGATCTCATGATCATTTGTGTAGAGACACTAAAGCAAGTATGTATGTGCTTATTGGAGAATAAGTTCACTGAACGTGACTCGCTATGGATTACCTAATGAAGTTTTACTTGTCTGTCAATAAGAATTCTTAATGTGATAGTAGTACAAGTGATCCTTGGACTTGAGATCATCATAGTATCTTGTATGTAATGAATTATACTTTGACTTATTCCTTAAAAACCCTTAGGGTATATCAAAGGGTATGCTTGGGTGGCTAACGTTGATCAAAGGAAGTAATCTAACCTGAAAATTTAAGGATATCACGAAGAACAAGGAGTTGAACTCGTACCCGTGGAAGCTTCTTCTACAAGGGTGATTCCATAACTTCTTATTTATCGTTTTAAATTAATAATTTGCATAAAAGATGATCCGGGTAATAGTTTTGTATAAATTATTAAAACTCTGATATACCATGCTTCTGCTAATTTTTTAATTTGATTGTGCCCTTGATTTCGTACAAACCCAACAGTGGCATCAGAGCAAAACTTTTATGTAATTATTAATTATTTTAATTCCATATATGTATGGGTATGTATTTAGAATAATTTATTGGACATAATTAGTTGTATAAAATTATATTTTTATGAAGAAATAAAATTGAAAAAACTTCCTTTTGGGTAATCCGTTTTTTTTGTTCGCTGGTGGATTCCTGGATGTTTTTTAAAACCAAGTTCACGTTTTTTGAGATGTGCTGTGAATGTGTTTTTTAAAAAGTAAGCGTACCTGCAGGAAAAAAAAAGGTGAGTCTTTGGTTGGTTATTAATATATTCTATATATATATATATATAATATATTATTATTATTAAATAATATATATATATATATATATATATAAAATATATTTTTAATAATTTTATAATTAAAATAAAGAGTTTATTTTAATCTTGAAATTGGATTTCATGCAATTTAAAATTGCCCATTAAATGATACTCATATATATATATATATAATGTTTTAATTCATGAGATGAATATTTTTTTATTGATGCATATGGTGATATGTATGATAATAAATGAGATTGATTATGAGACTATTGACCAATGTGATTGGATTTTATTTTAGTTGAATGCTTGAATGAACGAGTTTTATTAAATGGGGTCTGCGTACCTCGTCTTCTCTATTTTTTTATGTAAAATTCTATCTCCCTCCTATGTACCTCCCATTGACTGCTGATCAAGGTTTCTATTTAATTTAAACAGTTTAATGTAATAAAAATAAATAGATATATCTTGAAGAAATTGGAGACCAATGAGCAAGGAGCGCGTAAAGACCCGTTTGTATGGAGCCCGGGTTTAAATGTAATAGTTACGTTTAAATTTAAATTCTTGCTCTTCTAGGTTTGACTTTTTGGTTCACTTGGTAGCTCTAGTGAACCAAACTAGAATAAAAGTTCATAATCAATCCGGGTAGAATATAGTATTCTATTTGTGCATGCTAAGTATTATATATGTTATATTTTATGCAGACTTGCTTTGCATGTTTAATAAAATGATGCGTATTATATATATATATATATATATATATATATATATATATATATATATGTGTGTGTGTGTGTGTGTGTGTGCATGCGTGCTAAACAAGATGAGACAAATAATAACAAATCCCTCAAAAAAAATTTATTAAGTCCAAACCGTTCAAAGATATTTGGAATATCGAACGTCGCCTTTTAGCATGATAAATTAATAGAGTATTAAATATTTAATATGAGTTTGTTATGCACACACAAGGCGAGTATTGCGTATTTAAGATATTAATTTAATCACATTTGATGCTTCTAAAGTTAATTGAACAATATTATTTTGTTGTGCACACACAAGGACAATATTTTTCTTTTTTGAATATATGGAGTGCTAGGTTGGACTTAACTTAAATTATTTTAGTTCGGATGTGCACACACTTGACCATTATGATCTAAGAGTCAGAATACAAGGAGTTACATGTCGATGTAATTGACAAGAGTTGTCTACTTATTTATTTATATATCGTTTGTTGTGCACACACAAGGCTATATACATTTGAAATGAGATCTTTATTCTCACTAGTAAATCTTTAATTAGATGTTGCCGAACTATATAAGTGAGGGTAATATAGTTTGAAAAAAATAGTGGGAGATACCAATTTAAAATAAGACATAATTTATTTTGGTATATATAAAATTAATTAAATGAATGTTTGCTAAAATATTGTCTTTTCACATACAGATATTTAAAAATGTCGAAATCACTAATTTCACTGTGTAGCATACTTGATGCTAACAAACTGACCGGGCCGAATTACATGGACTGGTTAAGGAATCTGAGAATAGTTCTCACTGCTAAAAAGATTTCTTATGTCCTAAATTCACTTGTCCCTGGAACTGTTCCAAAAACAGCCTCTGAGGAAGAGATTGCAACCATAACAAAGTGGCAAGATGATGCATCTGTAGCTCAATGCATCATGCTCGCATCCATGAATAACGAGCTTTAGCGTCAGCATAAAAATATGGATGCTCCTACTATATTGCTTCACCTTAAGGAGTTGTATGGTGAACAAAGTAGGACTATTAGATATGGGATATCTAAGGAGCTTTTTCGATTTCAGATGATCGAGGACACTGCCGTCGAGACTCATGTCCAAAGGGTGATCAATCTGATTGAATGCCTTGGACAGCTTGGGTTCGTCATGGATGGGGAGTTGAGTCAAGACTTAGTCTTGTAGTCACTCTTTGAGACCTTCTCGCAGTTCGTTGTAAATTTTTACTTGATTAAGTTAGATGTCAGCTTGCCTGAATTACTTAACATGTTGAAAACTGCAGAAGGTCACTTGCCATCCAAGAAGAACCATGTCTTAATGATGGATTCAAGAAAGAGGCCCAAGGTATCTTCTGAAAAGAAGAAATCTAAGAAGGCTAAGGGCAAAGTGAACAGAAAGGATCAAAAGAAACCTGATCTAGCTAGCAAAGGAATGTGCTTCCATTGCAACGAGTCGGGTCATTGGAAGAGGACTTGTAAGAAGTTTTTAGCAGAGAAGAAGCTTGGAGAAGCTTTGACTTTCAATCAAGGTTTGTTCATGATTGAAATTAATTTTTCAAAAAGTTAAAATTCTACTTGGGTATTGAATACTGGCTGTGGTTCTCACATATGTAATACTGTGTAAGGACTGGTCAGAATTAGAAAGCTAAACAAGGATGAGGTTGTCCTACGAGTTGGAAATGGAGCAAAGGTTGCTGCATTAGCTGTAGGCACTTATTGTTTAGCACTGCCTACGGGCAAGTCCATTTATTAAATAATTGTTATTTTGTTCCGAATATCATTAGAAATATTATTTCAAATTCTGTATTAGATATGGATGGATTTAAAATTATAATAAAGAACAACAGTTGTTCTATTTATAAAAAATAATATTTTATGTGTTGTTGGTAATTTGTGAAATGGACTTTACGTACTTGACTTGCATGAAAGTATATTTCAAATAGAACAAACTAAGAAAAGGAAAAGATATGATGTTAATTATACCTATATGTGGCACTGTAGACTCGGTCATATCAATGAAACAAGATTATCTAAGTTGCATAAGGATGGGCTCTTAGAGCTATCCGATTATGAATCATATCCAACTTGTGAAACTTGTCTCATGGGTAAATCGACTAAATCTCCTCTTAGTGAAAAAGGAGAAAGAGTTACAGAGTTGTTAGCGTTGGTTCACACAGACGTTTGTGGACCTATGACAACGATTGCACCGGGAGGGTATTCTTATTTTATTACTTTCACTGATGATCACTCAAGGTTTGGATATTTGTATTTAATAAAATACAAATCTGAATCATTTGAAAAGTTCAAAGTGTTTAGAAGTGAAGTAGAGAAACAAACAGGCAAGAGCATTAAGATTCTTCGATCAGTCGAGGTGGAGAATACTTAAGTGGTGAGTTTCTCAGTTGACTCAAAGAAAATGGTATAATCACACAATGGACTCCACCAAGTACACCACAGTTAAATAGAGTATCTAAACAGAGAAATCAAACATTATTGGACATGGTTCGTTCCATGATGAGTTTTAGCGATTTCCAATTTTATTCTGGGGTTATGCCCTAGAAGCGGCGGCATATCTACTAAATAAGGTCCCCTCGAAATCCATCTCAAGACTCCATATGAGATGTGGACAGGGAGGAAACTTGGTCTTAAGCATGTTAAAATTTGGAGATGTCCAGCTTATGTGAAAAGGTTTCAAAATGATAAGCTTGGGACAAGATCTGATAAGTGCACATTTGTGGGATATCCTAAAGAAAGTTTGGGATACTATTTCTACAATTCTACTGAGCAAAAGGTGTTTGTTGCGAAACACGCTGCGTTCTTGGAAAAGGAGTTTACCCTTGAAGGGGCTAGTGGGAGGAAAATAGATCTTGAAGAAATTTAAGAACCACAAACTACTACAGATCAATTGGATGAACCTGTCCAAGTAGAGACACCTACTATACAATACCCTATTCGTAAATCTGGAAGAGTACCGAAGATACCTGAAAGGTATGAATTCGTCATAGAGGATGACGAATAGGTCACGTTATCAATGATGATGATCCATTGAATTACGAACAGGCTATGAGTAATTAAGACTCAGAGAAATGGTAGATGACCATAAAATCTAAAATGGATCTTTGAAGCAATGCACAAGACCATTTGGATTTTACTTGCGATTGCAGCTTATTATTACTAGATCTGACAAAATGGATGTGAAGACGCCCTTCCTCAAATATAAATTATTAGAGGAGAATGTATGTATGATACAGCTAGATGGATTTGTTTCAATGGTTGAAGTAAATCATATATATGAGCTACAACAATCCATTTACGGATTGAAGCAAGCTTCTCGTAGATGGAACATCCATTTTAATGAGACAATCAAAAGAGTTTGATTTTATCAAAAATGAGGATGAATCATGTGTGTACAAAAAGGTTAGTGGGAGTGCTATTTTATTCCTTGTATTATATGTTGATGATATATTATTGATAGGAAATAACATTCCTATGCTACAATTGATCAAAAATAAAGTTGTCTAAATATTTCTCCATGAATGATTTGGGTAAAATATCCTACATTGGGGATATAAATCTGTACAAATAGGTTTAAAAGGATGTTCGACTTAACCTAAGGAACGTATATTCATTAGATGCTAAAGGCATTTAACATGGCAAACTCCAACAGGTGTCTCATGATGATGAGTCATGGAGTGTATCTCTCTAAAATTATCCTCAATAAAAGAGAGATCGCATGAGTTACTATCATGTATTCAATGAAATATACAAGACTTGATGTTGATCAGTCATATTCTGGAGAAGATCATTGTAGGATAGTGATAAACATCTTAAAGTACTTAACTAACACTAAGGATGTCATCATGACACATGATGGGTCTGAATTAAACTACAGGACTAAACAGACTCAAGTTTTCAGACTGACCAAGACGACAACAAATCCACTTTAGGGTAAGTCGTTACCTAGAAAGGTGGTGCAGTGAATTGGAAAGGTTCCAAACAACAAAAGGTTACTGGTGTGACACCCCCAAATCCGGTATCTTAATTTCCACAGGATTTGGTGTTCACTGTTCCAATATCATACAACTATCTACCCATAAATAATGAAATTCATTTATTAGATAAATAAATCATCATCTTACATCATCTGAAATAATAATACATCATAAATCCCAGGTTAAACTTAACCTTAATTCTCTGTTGCGGAAATGTAAATAAATAAGTCTTAAGTCATCACACATAAATCTTGAACTTTAACATTCTTAACATCAACACAAGTCTTCAACACTTGTTAGCTTTTCCTTTGCCCTTGCTACTAGAAGGTACATCACTTCGTTGATTATTAACTACAATGTTATTATGCAAGAGTGAGCACGAATGCCCGCAAGTATAAAAATATGACAGAATAATAACATGCGAGTGAAAAAAAATCTGATTAACAGATAGCTTAACTTTTGAATCAGGAATATTAATCGAGAATCAAATTAATTCTCAACTTTTGAATCAAGAATATTAATCGTGAATCAAATTACTTCTCGACTTTTGAATCAAGAATATTAATCGTGAATCAAATTACTTCTGAGGGTCATTAAGACCTTGAACCAAGTCTTAGGTTGTCAAGTATATTAACCTTTCAATCCTTTAACAGTCATAAGACTATAGACTTTTCTTCTCGTACTTAGGGAGATCAACCCTTTGTACTGATACTGTGCACATTATCTTAACGCTTAAAGCATCTTCATTAATCCCCTATATTAGGGTTGTTCATCTCAGTTTGACATCAGAATTCGCACCAAATAAAGTTGGTTTGGATAACTCAATAAATGATATTCAAATTGAATATTAACTTCTCAAGTTATAGAATCGAATGAGTATTGTACACTTGGATGATACTTTTAAAAGAATCAAGGCATCTCATGTGAAATTCTAAACTTGGATATTCAAGAGTAAGAATTTGCTCAACAGTAGTAATTAAGCATATCAATTGCTCAATTTAAAGAGTTTAGTTTAGGAAACTTGCCCAACAACAATAGTAAGTTAGGGATAGAAAACTTGTCTCGTGCGTAAGCTACAGTTATTACTCACTTCTTTAATTTCTCCTACCTATAACACATTTACAATATCAATTAATCATAGGTTCGATAAGATTATTGATTTACAATTAGTGTTCTTTGAACTCATTATTAGGTTTTTCAAATAATGATTCACGTTGATTAATTAACTTGTTAATTAATCACATAACTTAAGTTATTAACTTGTATTAACAACTTATTACATACATAACATGTCTTCATGTTTATTAGACTTAAAATAATGTCTTCATATTTATATCACATTATTTAAAGTTTATAAATAATAATTTAAGTCACATAATTAATTCATTAATTAATCACGTAACATAATTTATTAAACTCATATTAACATCCTATCATATTTACAACATGTTTTCATGTTCATTAGATTAAAAACATTTTTCTCAAATTTTAACACTTAGCAAATTTTTCAAAAATTTCAGACAGGCGCGACCGCGCTCCATTTTGCCTTGCAGCTGGCTCGGCCGTGCGGCTGCGAAATTTTAGAATCTGAAGTTCGCGAACGAACATAGATTTTCTCCCAATTCACATCGTTACACTGATTAATAACGTTACCCATGAAGTATAAACTTCATAGAAACATTATACAACACTTATATCATGTTCTTAACAATCATAATCACATAGTTGCACAATCTAACACTTTTAATTTCACTGTTCTACAACATTTTTGCAAACTTTAAAGAAAAATAAAAAATTTCTCATTGCGGATTCGTTACTACACCGAATCCACTCATTCCAATTTTATGTTCTTTATTTTAACACATACAATCATAATCATGTGTCAATTTTAATTAAATCATATGATTACAACATGTATTTCACCCATATGGGTTACTAACCCATATTCAAGACTCTGTCTTATTTAAAACCCATTTATTAACAATATTACTTGGTGTAATCACTGTGAATCATGAATGTATAGCCTAAATTATATCATGGACATATGTTAATATATATATATATATATATATATATATATATATATATATCCACGAAATCATCAATTGTCAATTTTCTCCATTGACAGAGGACTTTTACAAAACACGTATATGAAAAACTCTGTAAATCTTTGAAAACCCAATTAAAGGCCAAATTATATAAAATTGATCCTTTAAAACATGATTATATGTTATAGAACCCGTTATGATCACATACCCTTGTAGATAAAGTTATATCATAACCCAATTGGAAAACTCAATTTCACAAAAAACTCAAAACTCGTATATGAAAACTTTAGAAAATATAATTTTAAAAACTTTGAAAGAAGATTACCCTTTGTTAGTATGAAGATAAATCAAATACAACACTCAGGATTCCTCAAATCTCTCTCTCGATCTCCTATTCTTCTTCTCTCTAAAACTTTCTACGTTTTTCTTTCTCTGATTTCTCTAAATTTCTTTTGATAAAATGACTTAGGAAGATAACGTATACATATATATAAATATCTAATATATCCGTTGCAATATAACTCCCACAAGGGCCTTGTTTGGCTTCTTCTTCTTTTATTTTTCCATTTATTTTAAAAAACTAATTTACTATATAGTTAATTATCACATCACTTATTAATTAATTAATTTTATTTAAATCAATTAAATAAAATAAGATAATTCACATTAAATCACATTGTCACATAATTAATATTTTTATTTATTAATTATGTTAATTCATTAATTTTTTAATTAACTAAAGTAACATATGCTTATTTAATTAATTCAATTAATCAAATGAACTCAATTAATTAAATATTTTGAACTATTAAATCATTACACATTAATTTAATTAATGTAACACATATAATTAAATTAATCTACCACAAATTCATGACTTAATTATTTAACTCAATAATTAAATCATTAAAAATATTTATTTATTTTAATAAATATTCAAATATCTTTACAAAATTCTCGTTCGTCACATCTTTCCCCCTTTTAAAGGATTCTGTCCTCAGAATCACGGTTCGATTAATAATTTCGTCCCATTACATTCTCATAACCAAAATATTTAATAATTTCAATAAATATTCAAACAACTTTGCAAAACACTCGTTTGTCACATCTTTCCCCCCTTAAAAGGATTTTGTCCCCAGAATCACGTTCACCTATTCAAGAAAATAAGTGTGGATAATTTTTCATCATATTCTCTTAGAGTTCCCACGTAGCGTCTTCAGCGTTGTGGTTCCTCCAAATTACCTTAACAGAAGGTATTACTTTGTTCCTGAGAACTTGCTCTTTCCTGTCAACAATCTAAACAGGAACTTCTTCGTATGATAAATCTTTCTCAAATTGTAGGGGTTCATATTCTATCACATGTTTGTAATCAGGTTTATAACGTCGTAATACCGACACATGGAAAACGTTGTAGACATGCTCTAGTGCCGGAGGTAAAGCTACCTCATAGGCTACTTCTCCAATTCTTCGGAGTATCTCAAAGGGTCCAATGAACCTCGGGCTCAATTTTTCCTTCTTACCAAATCTGATCTTTCCCTTCCAAGGAGAGACCTTCAAAAATACAAAACTACCCGATTCAAATTCTACATTCTTGCGGTGTGGATCGGCGTATTTCTTCTGCCTATCCTGAGCCGCTACTAATCTTGTCCGAATTACTTTAACTATTTCTACCATTTGTTGGACTAACTCTGGTCCTAGCAATTGTCTTTCACCAACTTCATCCCAGTACAGTGGATTTCTGCACTTTCTACCGTACAACGCTTCGTAATGCGGCATACCAATACTAGCGTGGTAACTATTATTATAACCAAATTCTACAAGCGACAAATGTTCATCCCAATTGCCTTTAAAATCCATTATGCATGCTCTAAGCATAGCCTCTAATGTTTGGATCGTTCTTTCATTTTGCCCGTCAGTTTGAGGGTGATAAGCGGTGCTTATGCTCAACTGTGTTCCCATGAATTCTTGCAGTCGCTTCCAGAAATTCGACGTGAAGCGCGGATTACGATCAGAAATAATTGACACTGGCACCCCGTGCCTCGAAACAATCTCTTTTACATATAACTTCGCCAATTGTTCGAGGTTAAATCTGATTTTGATCGGGAGAAAGTGTGCGGATTTCGTTAATCGGTTGACGATAACCCATACTGCGTCATAGCCTTTCTGGGTTGTCAGAAGGCCAACAACAAAATCCATTGTAATATGTTCCCATTTCCATTCTGGGATTTCTAAAGGTTGTAACAAACCACTTGGTCTTTGGTGTTCTGCCTTGACCCTTTGGCAAGTCAGACACTTGGCAACACAATCGGCAACGTCTTTCTTCATATTTGGCCACCAAAAGTGTTGTCGTAAATCCTGAAACATCTTGGTACTTCCGGGGTGAATGGAATACCTCGAAGTATAAGCCTCGCTCAGAATGTCCTCCTTGATTTCTGGTATTGGCGGTACCCAAACTCTACTTTCAAATCTCAACAATCCTTCACTGTCCACTTTAAATCTAAGTTCAGTCCCTTCAGATATCTTTTTCTTTACTTCCTCACATTCCTTATCAAGAATTTGAGCTTCTTTAACCTTATCCAATAAAGTTATTCCAGCTTGCATATGAAACAGTTTCTCATCAATCTCCATTGAACATCCTACTTCCAATTCCAGCTTTTCCATTGCTGAAATCAATTATTCTTGTGCTGTCAGCATCATCAACTTTTCTCGATCCTTTCTGCTTAAGACATCGGCTGCAACATTTGCTTTGCCTGGGTGGTATAAGATATCACAATCATTATCCTTTATTAATTCCAGCCACCTTCTTTGGCGCATATTCCAGTCTTTTTGTGTGAAAATATACTTCAGACTCTTATGGTCTGTGTATATTTCACACTTCTCCCCATAGAGATAGTGTCTCCAAATCTTTAAAGCGAATACCACCGCAGCCAATTCCAAATCATGGATTGGATATCCCTTCTCGTAATCTTTTAGTTGTCGTGATGCATACGCAATGACTCTGCCGTTTTGCATAAGCACACAGCCTAGCCCTTTATGCGACGCATCACTATATACCACAAAGTTTCCTGTATCATCCGATAGGGACAACACAGGTGCTGTACTCAACCTTCTCTTAAGCTCTTGAAAACTTTCCTCACACTTCTCCGTCCAAACGAATTTTACAACTTTCCTAGTCAAATTAGTTAGCGGAGTGGCGATTTTGGAAAAATCCTGAATAAATCTTCTATAGTAACCAGCTAATCCAAGAAAACTTCTTACTTTCTACGGTGTTTTCGGCTGATCCCAATTCATCACTGCTTTGATCTTGGAGGGATCCACTGAAATTCTGTCATTATCAATCACGTGTCCGAGAAATTGCACCCTTTCAATCCAGAATTCACACTTTGAGAATTTGGCATACAACTTCTCTCTTCTTAATACTTCTAACGTCAATTTCAAATGCTCAATATGGTCTTCCTTGGTCTTAGAATAGACCAATATATCATCAATAAAAACCACTACAAATTTGTCCAGAAACGGCTTGAACACTTCATTCATTAGGCCCATAAATGCTGCAGGCGCATTTATTAGACCAAATGACATAACCAAAAATTCGTAGTGACCATACCGTGTCCTAAACGCTGTCTTCGAAACATCTTCTGGCCTTACCTTCAACTGATTATAACCACTTCTCAGGTCTATCTTTGAGAAATATCTCGCTCCTTTTAATTGATCAAACAGATCATCAATCCTTGGCAACGGATACCTATTCTTAATGGTAACCTTATTCAATTCTCTATAGTCGATGCAGAGTCGCATCGTTCCATCCTTCTTCTTAACAAATAATACCGGCGCTCCACACGGTGATACGCTCGGTTGAATATATTTCTTGTCCAACAGCTCTTGTAGCCGTACCATCAATTCCTTCATTTCTACCGGAGCCATCTGATACGGTGCTTTCGATATTGGAGCCGTTCCTGGCACCAAATCGATAACAAAATCTACTTTCCTGTCAGGCGGAAGTCCTGGCAGATCATCCGGGAAAACATCCACGAAGTCTCTTATGACTGGTATTTCTTCTAACTTTGGATTCTCTTTACGACTATCGACTATGTAGTCTAAATACCCCACACAGCCCTGTCTTAATAACTTCCTGGCCTGCATCATCGTCAGACAACTCGCTTGTCTAGGCGATTTGCTGCCATAAAACACAACTTTTGACGGAGTCATAAGGTTAATACATTTCTTCTGGCAATCAATTACTGATCCATAATTTAATAACCAATCCATTCCCATGATAACGTCAAATTCCCCAAGTTTAATCGGGATAAGATCTACATTCATAACGTTACCCTTAATATCCACTCTACAGTTCTTGTGTTATACTTAACAGGAATTACTTCCTTGTTAGCAATCTCTATGTTCATAGGGATTTCTAATTCGTCTTTAAGCAATTCTAAATTCTTTGCAAAGTCATCGAATATAAATGAACAAGTAGCACCCGAATCAAATAAAACATAAGCATTGACTTTATTGATCGGAATGATACCTGACACCACATCACGAGACTGCACAGCGTCTTGTACGGTCATGTTAAATGTCCTTGCAGTTGGTCGGTTTGTCGAAGTCGGTCTGGTAATGGTAAGAGGATTTCCACTATTATTTTCCATTATGTCCACCTGACCCTGCCCCTCCAGATGCTTTCTTTTGACAGTCTCTAGCCAAGTGATCCTTTGACCCACATGTGTAGCAGACGCCCTTCTTAGGGTTAGGGCAGTTAGGTGCTATGTGGCCTTCCTGACCACAATTGTAGCAAACTCATTTTCCTTTCATGCAGACTCCCAAGTGAGTCTTCCCACAGGTTGGGCATGGTTCTAACTTTTTCTTCTGACTACCTTGCTGACTTACAGACGAAGGGTTGTCATTCCATTTTTGTTTATGATTATTAGTTCCCCCTGTGTGACTGCCACTAGCCTTATTGTTTCCTTCACGATCATTCTTCTTCTTCTTTTGATCCTGATTGTACTTAGACACCGCTTCGCTTCCACCTTCAGCGAGAATGGCCTTCTCCATAGCTCCAGCAAAAGTGTTCAATTGAAACATTGACACCTTGCTATACAACCAGGGTTTCAGTCCCTGTTCAAAATGCCTAGCCTTTCTTTCGTTAGTATGCACATGATATTGGGCAAACCTAGACAATTTGTTAAACTTTGCCGCGTAGTCGGGCACAGACATATTCCCCTGCTTCAACTCCAAAAACTGCACCTCCATTTGATTCTGGGAGCTGGTCGGGAAATACATCTCGAAAAACATTCTTTAAACCTTTCCCAGGTTATTACACCTTCTCCTCCCCTGATCTTATTTGCCTGCCACCAGTAGCTGACTTCTGATTTTAATATAAATGTCGCGTAGGCGGTCTTCTGGTCCTCCCTAACTCGGACGACCTCAAAAATTTTCTCCATTTCCATAACCCAAGTCTGAGCTTCTATCGGGTTTGTGGAACCCTTAAAATCTGGCGGTCCCACTGCCTTAAAGTCTTTAAATGAGGTGTTCGATGGAGCTTGAGGCTGATTGTTCATCGCTCCAGCAAACAGATTTACCAACTGCTAAACGGGGTTCGCATTGGCATCATTGTTGTTATTGGTTGACCCTTCTTGGGCTTGTCGACGATTTTGTCTCCTTCTTGGCGGCATATTTCTGTTAAGAATATATGCTCATTAGATCTTTATTCAATCTCTTAAACATTTAAGACTTAACTCAAATATTTAACATAACCACTTTAACTCTTTTCTTTTCAAATAACCTTTGATATTTTATTTAAATCAAAAGTTTTAAACATAGTACTATAGCATCTCTGCCATTTACTTCAACTATCCCAAGATAAAAAATCTTCAGGATTTAGTTTCTCAAAATATTCCTTTATTTTTAATCACATCGGAATTTACATTAACTACTCCAAAGAGTATCACATAATGTTAAATACTTTAACATACTCACTTAACACATATCATCTTGAACAACTTTATTATTTTATTAAAACCAAAAGCTTTTAATACAATACGATAGCATTTCTGCCATTTACATCAACTATCCTGAAATAAAGTTTCTACAGGATTTACATTATCACAATATTCCTTTGTTTATAATCACATCAGAATTTACATTATTTACGATTATTTAAACATTAACAATATCATATTGTCCTATCACGGCCTACTAAGGCGTCGGACAGCTTCACTACGTTCCTCTTCTATAATGCGGGACATAGTCCTGCGATCTAACATATACCCAGGCAGCCCCTCGAACTGAATTGGATATCTCATAACTCGGTCCTGGGCCTCATCCATTGCCCTCAGAAACGTGTAGCACGTCTCTGCAACCTTAACTCTCTTCGCACGCGCATCATCCTCTGCCAGATCTGCACGTCGTGCATTTCTCACCCAAGCTTCTTCCACTATGGCGAGTCTTTCAGATTTCTCTTTCAACTCATTCTTTAACTTTTCTATCTCCTCTGTCTTCTGCTCAGTTTGGCCCTTCTCATGAACCAAATCCCACTCCACATTCCCAAGGCGGGTGTGGAATGTCTCAACTTCCTCATTCCGCTGCTCAATCGTATCTCGTAACTCTACGTTGCGATCATACAATAAAGTATACATAGCAGCGCTGACAGAGTTCGGTGGGAACTCCTCAGGGTCTTCCTCCTCTTATTCCTCCTCCTCGGCTGCCTCAGCCAAAATCTCAACCTCCTCAGCGTCCTCCTCTGAGTCAGTCTCTGGCTCATGCTCCTGACCAGAATCTGGAATCACAGGAGATGGCTCTGGCTGTACTAACTGCTCCCATACAGTATGTCTATTTCGGGGCTCCTCATCTCTAGTTTCTAGGGGTACAACATCCCTGGGCTGACTAGCTCCTCCAGTATCTGACATCCTGACAAAATAAGTTTTAAGTCTTAGTTTTTACGTGATGCTAATCAATACTCTAACAAGTATGAACACATAAGCATATAGCACATAAGGTAATTTTATTATCTTTCCTAGAACTCAATCATAGTTGTCATTACTATCTTCATGAAGGCTACTATCCTAAGGTTTTTCCCCCACCTAAGGTTCATAACCTACAGCTTTGATACCAACTTGTGACACACCCAAATCCGGTATCTTAATTTCCATAGGATTTAGTGTTCACTGTTCCAATATCATACAACTATCTACCCATAAATAATGAAATTCATTTATTAGTTAAATAAATCATCATCTGAAATAATAATACATCATAAATCCCAAGTTAAACTTAACCTTAAATCTCTGTTGCGGAAACGTAAATAAATAAGTCTTAAGTCATCACACATAAATCTTGAACTTTAACATTCTTAACATTAACACAAGTCTTCAACACTTGTTAGCTTTTCTTTTGCCCTTGCTACTAGAAGGTACATTACTTCGTTCATTATTAGCTGTAATGTTATTATGCAAGAGTGAGCACGAATGCCCGCAAGTATAAAAATATGACAGAATAATAACATGCGAGTGAAAAAAAATCTGATTAACAGATAGCTCAACTTTTGAATCAGGAATATTAATCGAGAATCAAATTAATTCTCAACTTTTGAATCAAGAATATTAATCGTGAATCAAATTACTTCTCAACTTTTGAATCAAGAATATTAATCGTGAATCAAATTACTTCTGAGTGTCATTAAGACCTTGAACCGAGTCTTAGGTTGTCAACTATATTAACCTTTCAAACCTTTAACAGTCATAAAGCTATAGACTTTACTTCTCGTACTTAGGGAGATAAACCCTTTGTACTGATACTGTGCACATTATCTTAACGCTTAAAGCATCTTCATTAATCCCCTATATTAGGGTTGTTCATCTCAGTTTGACATCAGAATCCGCACCAAATAAAGTTGGTTTGGATAACTCAATAAATGATATTCAAATTGAATATTAACTTCTCAAGGTATACAATCGAATGAGTATTGTACACTTAAATGATAATTTTAAAAGAATCATGGCATCTCATGTGAAATTCTAAACTTGGATATTCAAGGGTAAGAATTTGCTCAACAATAGTAATTAAGCATATCAATTGCTCAATTTAAAGAGTTTAGTTTAGGAAACTTGCCCAACAACAATAGTAAGTTAGGGATAGAAAACTTGCCTCGTGCGTAAGCTACAATTATTACTCACTTCTTTAATTACTCGTACCTATCACACATTTACAATATCAATTAATCATAGGTTCGATATGATTATTGATTTACAATTAGTGTTCTTTGAACTCATTATTAGGTTTTTCAAATAATGGTTCACGTTGATTAATTAACTTGTTAATTAATCACATAACTTAAGTTATTAACTTGTATTAACAACTTATTACATACATAACATGTCTTCATGTTTATTAGACTTAAAATAATGTCTTCATATTTATATCACATTATTTAAAGTTTATAAATAATAATTTAAGTCACATAATTAATTCATTAATTAATCACGTAACATAATTTATTAAACTCATATTAACATCCTATCATATTTACAACATGTTTTCATGTTCATTAGATTAAAAACATTTTTCTCAAATTTCAACACTTAGCAAATTTTTCAAAAATTTCAGATAAGCGCGGCCGCGCGCCATTTTGCCTTGCAGCCGGCTCGGACGCGCGGCTGCGAAATTTTAGAATCTGAAGTTCGCGAACGAACACAGATTTTCTCCCAATTCACATCGTTACACTGATTAATAACGTTACCGATGAAGTATAAACTTCATAGAAACATTATACAACACTTATATCATGTTCTTAACAATCATAATCACATAGTTACACAATCTAACACTTTTAATTTCACTGTTCTTCAATATTTTTGCAAACTTTAAAGAAAAATAAAAAATTTCTCATTGCGGATTCGTTACTACACCGAATCCACTCATTCCAATTTTATGTTCTTTATTTTAACACATACAATCATAATCATGTGTCAATTTTAATTAAATCATATGATTACAACATGTATTTCACCCATATGGGTTACTAACCCATATTCAAGACTCTATCTTATTTAAAACCCATTTATTAACAATATTACTTGGTGTAATCACTGTGAATCATGAATGTATAGCCTAAATTATATCATGGACATATGTTAATATATATATATATATATATATATATATATATATATATATATATATATATATCCACGAAATCATCAATTGTCAATTTTCTCCATTGACAGAGGACTTTTACAAAACACGTATATGAAAAACTCTGTAAATCTTTGAAAACCCAATTAAAGGCCAAATTATATAAAATTGATCCTTTAAAACATGATTATATGTTATAGAACCCGTTATGATCACATACCCTTGTAGATAAAGTTATATCATAACCCAATTGGAAAACCCAATTTCACAAAAAACTCAAAACTCGTATATGAAAACTTTAGAAAATATAATTTTAAAAACTTTGAAAGAAGATTACCCTTTGTTAGTATGAAGATAAATCAAATACAACACTCAGGATTCCTCAAATCTCTCTCTCGATCTCCTATTCTTCTTCTCTCTAAAACTTTCTACGTTTTTCTTTCTCTGGTTTCTCTAAATTTCTTCTGATAAAATGACTTAGGAAGATAACGTACACATATATATAAATATCTAAAATTTCCATTGCAATATAACTCCCACAAGGGCCTTGTTTGGCTTCTTCTTTTTTTATTTTCCCATTTATTTTAATAAACTAATTTACTATATAGTTAATTATCACATCACTTATTAATTAATTAATTTTATTTAAATCAATTAAATAAAATAAGATAATTCACATTAAATCACATTGTCACATAATTAATATTTTTATTTATTAATTATGTTATTTCATTAATTTTTTAATTATTTATTAAATTAACTAAAGTAACATATGCTTATTTAATTAATTCAATTAATCAAATGAACTCAATTAATTAAATACTTTGAACTATTAAATCACTACACATTAATTTAATTAATGTAACACATATAATTAAATTAATCTACCACAAATTCATGACTTAATTATTTAACTCAATAATTAAATCATTAAAAATATTTATTTATTTCAATAAATATTCAAATATCTTTAAAAAATTCTTGTTCGTCACATCTTTCCCCCCTTAAAAGGATTCTGTCCTCAGAATCACGGTTCGATTAATAATTTCGTCCCATTACATTCTCATAACCAAAATATTTATTTATTTCAATAAATATTCAAACAACTTTGCAAAACACTCGTTTGTCACATCTTTCCCCTTTAAAAGGATTTTGTCCCCAGAATCACGTTCACCTATTCAAGAAAATAAGTGTGGATAATTCTTCATCATATTCTCTTCGAGTTCCCACGTAGCGTCTTCAGCGTTGTGGTTCCTCCAAATTACCTTAACAGAAGGTATTACTTTGTTCCTGAGAACTTGCTCTTTCCTGTCAACAATCTAAACAGGAACTTCTTCGTATGATAAATCTTTCTCAAATTGTAGGGGTTCATATTCTATCACATGTTTGTAATCGGGTTTATAACGTCGTAATACCGACACATGGAAAACGTTGTGGACATACTCCAGTGCCGGAGGTAAAGCTACCTCATAAGCTACTTCTCCAATTATTCGGAGTACCTCAAAGGGTCCAATGAACCTCGGGCTCAATTTTTCCTTCTTACCAAATCTGATCTTTCCCTTCTAAGGAGAGACCTTCAAAAATACAAAACTACCTGATTCAAACTCTACATTCTTGCGGTGTGGATCGGCGTATTTCTTCTGCCTATCCTAAGCCGCTACTTATCTTGTCCGAATTACTTTAACTATTTCTGCCATTTGTTGGACTAACTCTGGTCCTAGCAATTGTCTTTCACCAACTTCATCCCAGTACAGTGGAGTTCTGCACTTTCTACCGTACAACGCTTCGTAAGGCGACATACCAATACTAGCGTGGTAACTATTATTATAACAAATTCTACAAGCGGCAAATGATCATCCCAATTGCCTTTAAAATCCATTATGCATGCTCTAAGCATAGCCTCTAATGTTTGGATCGTTATTTCACTTTGCCCGTCAGTCTGAGGGTGATAAGTGGTGCTCATCCTCAACTGCGTTCCCATGCATTCTTGCAGTCGCTTCCAAAAATTCGACGTGAAGCGCGGATCACGGTCAAAAATAATTGACACTGGCAACCCGTGCCTCGAAACAATCTCTTTTACATATAACTTCGCCAATTGTTCGAGGTTAAATCTGATTTTGATCGGGAGAAAGTGTGCGGATTTCGTTAATCGGTCGACGATAACCCATACTGCGTCATAGCCTTTCTGGGTCGTCGGAAGGCCAACAATAAAATCCATTGTAATATATTCCCATTTCTATTCTGGGATTTCTAAAGGTTGTAACAAACCACTTGGTCTTTGGTGTTCTGCCTTGACCCTTTGGCAAGTCAGACACTTGGCAACACAATCGGCAACGTCTTTCTTCATATTTGGCCACCAAAAGTGTTGTCGTAAATCCTGATACATCTTGGTACTTCCGGGGTGAATGGATTACCTCGAACTATGAGCCTCGCTCAGAATGTCCTCCTTGATTTCTGGTATTAGCGGTACCCAAACTCTACTTTCAAATCTCAACAATCCTTCACTGTCCACTTTAAATCTAAGTTCAGTCCCTTCAGATATCTTTTTCTTTACTTCCTCACATTCCTTATCCAGAATTTGAGCTTCTTTAACCTTATCCAATAAAGTTGTTCCATCTTGCATATGAAACAGTTTCTCATCAATCTCCATTGAACATCCTAATTCCAATTCCAGCTTTTACATTGCTGAAATCAATTCTTCCTGTGTTGTCAGCATCATCAACTTTTCCCGACCCTTTCTGCTTATGGCATCGGCTACAACATTCGCTTTGCCTGGGTGGTATAAGATATCACAATCATAATCATTTATTAATTCCAGCCACCTTCTTTGGCGCATATTCTAGTCTTTCTGTGTTAAAATATACTTCAGACTTTTATGGTCTGTATATATTTCACACTTCTCCCCATAGAGATAGTGTCTCCAAATCTTTAAAGCGAATACCGCCGCAGCCAATTCCAAATCATGGGTTGGATATCCCTTCTCGTAATCTTTTAGTTGTCGTGATGCATACGCAATGACTCCGCCGTTTTGCATAAGCACACAGCCTAGCCCTTTATGCGACGCATCACTATATACCACAAAGTTTCCTGTATCATCCGGTAGGGACAACACAGGTGCTGTACTCAACCTTCTCTTAAGCTCTTGAAAACTTTCCTCACACTTCTCCGTCCAAACGAATTTTACAACTTTCCTAGTCAAATTAGTTAGCGGAGTGGCGATTTTGGAAAAATCCTGAATAAATCTTCTATAGTAACCAGCTAATCCAAGAAAACTTCTTACTTCCGACGGTGTTTTCGGCTGATCCCAATTCATCACTGCTTCGATTTTGGAGGGATCCACCGAAATTCTGTCCTTATCAATCACGTGTCCGAGAAATTGCACCCTTTCAATCCAGAATTCACACTTTGAGAATTTGGCATACAACTTCTCTCTTCTTAATACTTCTAACGTCAATTTCAAATGCTCAATATGGTTTTCCTTGGTCTTAGAATAGACCAATATATCATCAATAAAAATCACTTCAAATTTGTCCAGAAACGGCTTGAATACTCCATTCATTAGGCCCATAAATGTTGCAGGCGCATTTGTTAGACCAAATTACATAACCAAAAATTCGTAGTGACCATACTGTGTCCTAAACGCTGTCTTCGGGACATCTTCTGGCCTTACCTTCAACTGATGATAACCACTTCTCAGGTCTATCTTTGAGAAATATCTCGCTCCTTTTAATTGATCAAACAGATCATCAATCCTTGGCAACGGATACCTATTCTTAATGGTAACCTTGTTTAATTCTCTATAGTCGATGCAGAGTCGCATCGTTCCATCCTTCTTCTTAACAAATAATACCGGCGCTCCCCACGGTGATACGCTCGGTTGAATATATTTCTTGTCCAATAACTCTTGTAGCCGTACCATCAGTTCCTTCATTTCTACCAGAGCCATCCGGTACGGTGCTTTCGATATTGGAGTCGTTCCTGGCACCAAATCGATAACAAAATCTACTTCCCTGTCAGGCGGAAGTCCTGACAGATCATCTGGGAAAACATCCACGAAGTCTCTTACGACTTGTATTTCTTCTAACTTTGGATTCTCTTTACGACTATCGACTATGTAGGCTAAATTGTAAGACCCCAACTTTTATGAATAAAGATTTAATTTTCTTTATATATTATTTCGCAATAGTAAGGTGTTGATTTGATAAATGTGAAAAGTTATGGGTGAAATGTGCAAATATTTTAAAATGAGCAAGTGGTTATAAAATATTCGTTGTTGTCGGGGGATATTCGTTTGGTCGTGGAATATTCTTGTTGTCGGGGAATATTCGTACGATGGCGCAGCTATTTGTGGGCCCCACAACGGAATAACTATCGGATATAGAAAGCAACAGAAATAACCTTTTTATAAAATAACGGCGTAGTTGTTACCGTTAGTACTGTTGAAATACCCGGTGGTTAAAATACAGTAATACGCGGTGTTGCACAGTAGCACACTGTATTGCACAGTATTTTGAATTATTTATTCTTACGTGAGAAGGCACTTACTCAATTATTGTTATAGTAATTACTATTCAATATTTTATATTATTGATTCAATAATTGCATAATATTTTATTGATTCAATAATTGCTACGTTGATATTTTATATCAATAATTGCTACGTTGCTGTGATTAATTCAATGATTGCTACAGTTGATATTTTGTATTATTGATTCAATAATTGTCATTGCACAGTATTTCACATTATCAACTCAATAATTCATATTATTTGAATAATATTATTAGATAGCATTATTGACAATGTCTAAGAAAGTTCTGTCTAGAAGGGGTTATTTAATTGCGCGCCAGTAAGGAGAAATCCTTATCGGAAGGCCCCCTCTTTCCTGGGAACGACCTGGTTGTCAATATTGTAGTTCTATAATATTAATTGTGAATAATTAATTATTGATTTATATGATAAGAAAATATTTATTGTGTGGATATAAAAGAAGGAATTAGTGCTGATGTGCTTTTATCAGTATTTTGGTGTGGAAAATCATCCATTTATGGATTTCGGATAATTTATGTTTGGAATTTAGAAAAACTTCCTTCTACAAAGTTGTAGAGAATTAAATTTCCTATAGAAGAACATAGAATTTGTATTTTTCTAACAAAGGGGCTATTTATTATGAATTATTGAAGTTTCGAAAAACAAATATTTTTTTAATGGGTGGGCCCCACTTTTGTTGTTTTGTTGAAAAATTCTAATTTTTTGAGAGCAGCCGGCGGAGAAATTTTTTAAAAATAAAATATTATTTTATTCAAAAGTCTACTTTGGCATCCTAAGCTTTTTCTATAAATAGGGTGCTTAGGTTAGAATTGAAAATCACACCAGAATCAGAAGTTTTCTCTCTCTATAATATCGAGCGTATTTTTGTGAGTATTTAGATACTTTGAGTGTTACTATTCAGTGCAAGTTTCCTTCGGTATTATATCCGATACTCCAGTCAGAACTACTATTCTTTTGAGGTAAGGGATGCTATTTTCTTTCGTAAATGATGTTATTCTTTTCAATATCATTATACCAAAATATTGGCATGGATTTTATTATGAAATTCTTATTTTTTCCGTCGAAGTTACTATTTACGTATACGGCACTATTCACGAAAAAAATTAAATTTTCTTCTATATGTCCAAGTTTCTTGTTAAAGTTCTTATCTTTGATTGGATCCAAGTTTTGATCTTTATTCTTGAATTTTTCTCCACAAAGTATTATTATGGAATATTATTGAACTTGGATAAACTAAATTATGAATCCCTAATTTTTGTCCTTTATCTCACTGGATTCGTTATTTATATTGTTTTTCATCATCCTCAGTCCTAAATGGTGATATAACTGAATATCTTTGGCCTGTAGAGCAAAGATGAATGATTACCTGATGAATATCTTTGGCCGTAGTGCAAAGATGACAGGTGTTGAGATGAACATGACCACTGGTGATACAAATGAATATCTTTGGCGTGTAGTGCAAAGATGAATATTTGATTCGAGATGTATATTGATTGATGTTACAGGGATAAAATATTGATGATGGACTTTTAAATCATAGAAGATAGTAGACTTCATTCTCTACTTAACTCTTCTAATGAATTGTTATTTCCGCTGCGAATATTGATCTAAAATTGGTTGTCCATTATATTTTATCTGATTTATTGAAGGCTAACGATAATTTATTTTCCATTATCTTAGTCGTAATATTCTTTACTGGGCTAGTTGAGCTCACCCTTTTCATCTATTGTCCTCTTCAGGAAATGAGAACGTTGCGGGAACTAGTCGGGGGACAGAGTGATGGTCCGAGTTAGAGCAGTAGTAGTCCTCACTATTTCTGATAAATAGTGTGATAATAATTGTAATGAGGACTTAGTTTGAATATTAATATTTTCTATATATTTGTATTGACACTCACAATTGTGTGGTCGTATTTTGCACGACCGTGTGATATAAAGTTTGTTTTTGAATTCTGTACCATGTATTTGGCGACTCAGAATGGGTTGGGTTGACTGGACCTATTCTGGGGGCGTCACAGTTGGTATCAAAGCTTAGGGATATGATCTATGGCGGAGATCGGGGAATAGAACTAGGAGGGGAGAGACGAGTAAATCCTTCGCTAGTGTGTCCTACCTAAGCTTATGTGGTATTTAATTGGTCAGTCGGAGCATAGGGTTAATATGTGGTATGTTAATTTCTTTGATTAACCCTTGTTTTATGGCAGTATTTGAGAATGGCAGCTGAGAATGTTAACAACGAAGTGAATGAGACCGTGGAGACACCTTTAATCACTAACCAGGAGAACGTGTAACAAGAAGGTAATGTTCATCCTGAAAACAACGCTGGTCAGACGATAAACGATGAGATGTTTAGAAGTTTTTTGCAGTTCATGCAAAACCAGACGAGGGAAACTCGTGTGCAAAATACAGGTGGAGATAATAACAACACGCAAATTGTCACTGCCAAGCAGTTCAAAGAATTAGGACCACCAGAGTTTCTGGGAAAGCCAGATCCGATTAAGGCAGAGACGTGGGTTAAGCAAATTATCAAGATATTTGATGTCTTGGGATGCACGGAGGAACAGAAGGTTCCATTTGCCACCTTTATGTTCCGTGGGGAGGCAGATTACTGGTGGGAGTCGGTGAAGCGTACCCAGCCTGCCGCACTTAAGATGTCTTAGGAAGCGTTCCAAAAACTGTTCAATGACAAGTACTTTCCTGAAAGTATTAGTCATATGAAGGAGGTAGAGTTTATCCGACTAGAATAAAATAACATGACGGTGTCCTAGTACGAGGCTAAGTTCGCGGAGCTGTCTAGGTTTGCACCTCATTTGGTGGAGAATGAGGAACGTATAACGCGGATGTTTCTAAGAGGTTTGAAACCCGAAATACGTTAATACCTCATTTCTCATAAATTTTCTCTATATGCGGATGTAGTGAACAGGGCCCAGTTGTTAGAACGAGATAATGATTATGTTCAATCGAGGGACCACAACCTAGGTCGTACCGGTGGCAGCAGTCATCGGAGCAATGACAACCAGCGAGGAGGAAAGTATGACAGAAGCGGTAACCACTCCGGTGGTAATCGTGGCCATGATAGTAGAAAAAGCAAATCGGGAGGAGATTTCAAAAAGAGAAGGTATAACAATGAGAACGTGAAGATGCCAACATCAGCACCATCATCAACTGTTTCTAGGGGAGGAGAACGACCACCGATCGTATGCTATAAATGCGGGAAAGAGGGACACATCAGCCCGAACTGCCCAAAACAATTCAAAGCATGTTATAACTGTGGAAAAGAAGGACATATAGCTCGAGATTGTCCTGTTGCGAAACCAAGTCCAGCGGGGGTGGTGATTCCAAAGGCGGTTTCGGACAAGTCAAAGTCGGTGATTCTTGGAAGAGCGTTTGTCATGACAGCCCAAAATGCGAGGAACCCACACGAGGTGATTACGGGTAAGCTAATCATAAACTCTTGCGAAATTTACACCTTGTTAGATACCGGTGCTACCCATTCTTTTATTTCACCTGCTTGTGCTCAACGTTTAAACTTGACTTTTGATAAGTTAGACTTTGACTTATCTGTTGAAACTCCGTTAGGAGAAACCTTTGTTACATCCACAGTTTACAAATCCTGCTTGATTCAGATTGGTACCCTTACCTTACCTGTTGATCTTATATCTTTGAAAATACTTGCATTTGACGTGATTTTAGGAATTAACTGGTTAACCACTTACCATGCCAAAATTGATTATTTTCGTAAGGTTGTTAGTTTTCATATTCCTAATCAACCTGTTGTGCGAATCCAAACCACCAAACCACTAAAATCAGTCAATATCATTTCAAATCACAAAGCTATTCGTTTATTGAAAAATGGATGTCAAGCTTTCTTAGCTCATGTCACTGATCTAAACCAGAATACGTCAGGTTTGAATGATATTTCCGTTGTTAAGGAGTTTCCTGATGTATTTCCCAAAGAACTTCCCGGTCTACCCCCAGAACGTGAAGTTGAATTCTTTATTGACCTTGAGCCCAGTACAAAACCCATATATCGAATGGCTCCTATTGAATTTCAGGAGTTAAAGGTCCAATTACAAGAGTTGTTAGACATCGATTTTATTTGTCCTAGTATGTCTCCTTGGGGTGCTCCTGTTTTATTCGTAAAGAAGAAAGACGGGAGTATGCGACTTTGTGTTGACTATCGGGAGTTGAACCATGTCACCATCAAGAATAGGTATCCGTTACCTCGTATTGATGACCTGTTCGACCAATTACAAGGAGCACAATTATTTTCAAAGATCGATCTTCGTTCTGGATATCATCAGCTGAAGATTAAAACTGAGGATATTCCAAAGACTGCTTTCAGAACTCGGTACGGGCATTATGAGTTCTTAGTCATATCTTTTGGATTGACTAATGCTCCTGCTCCTTTCATAGATATGATGAACCGTGTATTTAAGGAATGCGAGAAGAGCTTCCAAGAGCTCAAGAGAAGACTTATCTCGGCACCTGTTCTGACAATACCATCTGGTTCGGATGGATTTGTTATCTACAGCGATGCTTTGGGCAAAGGGTTAGAATGTGTTCTCATGCAACATGGGAAAGTCATAGCCTATGCCTCGCGACAACTAAAAGAATATGAGAGGAATTATCCTACTCATGATTTAGAGTTGGCAGCAGTCGTTTTTGCGTTGAAGATCTGGAGACACTACTTGTACGGGGAGAAAGTGGAGATTTATACGGATCATAAGAGCCTTAAATATTTCTTCACTCAAAAGGAACTCAACATGCGGCAACGACGTTGGCTTGAGCTGTTGAAAGATTATGATCATACCATCCAATACCATCCTGGAAAAGCGAACGTGGTAGCTGACGCGTTGAGTAGAAGATCATATGTGGGAATGAGTGCGATGATGTCAAGTATACGCATAGAACCAGCTTTGATTGATAAAGTTAAAGCTGCTCAAGCTACAGATCCGGAGCTGATGAAGATGAAGAAGAAGGTGCAAGAAGGTGCCATTCCAGAAGCAAGAATCGATGAAGAGGGAATACTTCGAGTCAACTCCAGACTTTGTGTTCCTAATGATTCTGACTTGAAGCATAGAATCATGATGGAGGCACACAACACACCGTTTGCAATCTATCCTGGGAGTACCAAAATGTGTCGTGATCTTCGACATACATTTTGGTGGAGCAATAAGAAAAGAGGGATCGCGGAGTTTATTTCGATATATTTAACTTGTCAACGTGTAAAGGCGAAGCATCAAGTGCCGAAGGGTCCATTGCAACCACTGGAGATTTTGAAATGGAAGTGGGAACACATTACGATGGATTTCGTTACGGGTCTTCCCAAGGTTTCTCAAGGCATAGATGCGATCGGGGTTATTATTGATAGATTAACCAAGTCTGCTCATTTCTTGCCGATACGAGAGACTTATTCCCTTGAACGTCTTGCTCATATATACGTGAATGAGATTGTGAAATTGCATGGCATGCCAGTATCCATAGTTTTGGATCGTGACCCAAGATTTACTTCACGATTTTGGATCAGTTTGCAAAAAGCTATGGGCACAGATTTACGATTCAGTTCGGCTTATCATCCTCAAACGGACGGACAATCAGAAAGAACTATTCAAACTCTTGAAGATCTATTGAGACATTGTGTTCTAGACTTCAAAGGGAGTTGGGATAAGTACTTACCATTGGTGGAATTTCCTACAACAACATTTATCAAGCAAGTATAGGCGTAGCTCCATTCGAAGCGTTGTATGGGAGAAAGTGTCGCTCTCCAGTATGCTGGAATGAGGTGGGTGAAGCAACATTATTGGGACTGGAGTTGGTACGTATAACTACAGAAAAGATCCAAATGATCCGACAACGTATACAAGCCGCTCAAGATCGACAAAAGAGTTATGCTGATCTTCATCGAAAGGACGTGGAATTTAATGTTGGGGACCATGTGTTATTACGTGTTGCTCCGTGGAAAGGAGTTACGAGATTTGGCAAGAGAGGAAAGCTCAATCCACGATTCATTGGTCCATTTGAGATTCTTGACCGAGTAGGAAAGGTGGCCTATAGAATTGCTTTACCTCCAAGCATGTCTCGTATTCATAACATGTTTCACATATCCGTGTTACGTAAATATGTGAAGGATCTAAACAGCATTATTGAGTTAGAACCAGACGACATTGCCGAAGATTTAACGTACGAGGAGGTACCTGTCAAGATCTTGGATAGGAAGGAGCATGTCCTACGCTCGAAAATTATACCTCAAGTTAAAGTTTTGTGGAAAAACCATGCAATTGAGGAAATGACCTGGGAGTTGGAATCGGAAATGAAAGCGAGGTATCCTCACCTTTTCGACATACCAGGTACGTACGTCAATTTCGAGGACAAAATTTCATAAGGAGGGGAGAGGTTGTAAGACCCCAACTTTTATGAATAAAGATTTAATTTTCTTTATATATTATTTCGCAATAGTAAGGTGTTGATTTGATAAATGTGAAAAGTTATGGGTGAAATGTGCAAATATTTTAAAATGAGCAAGTGGTTATAAAATATTCATTGTTGTCGGGGGATATTCGTTTGGTCGTGGAATATTCTTGTTGTCGGGGAATATTCGTACGACGGCGCAGCTATTTGTGGGCCCCACAACAGAATAACTATTGGATATAGAAAGAGACAGAAATAATCTTTTTATAAAATAACGGCGTAGTTGTTACCGTTAGTACTGTTGAAATATCCGGTGGTTAAAATACAGTAATACGCGGTGTTGCACAGTAGCACACGGTATTGCACAGTATTTTGAATTATTTATTCTTACGTGAGAAGGCACTTACTCAATTATTATTACAGTAATTACTATTCAATATTTTATATTATTGATTCAATAATTGCATAATATTTTATTAATTCAATAATTGCTACGTTGATATTTTATATCAATAATTGCTACGTTGATATTTTATATCAATAATTGCTACGTTGCTGTGATTAATTCAATAATTGCTACAGTTGATATTTTGTATTATTGATTCAATAATTGTCATTGCACAGTATTTCACATTATCAACTCAATAATTCATATTATTTGAATAATATTATTAGATAGCATTATTGACAATGTCTAAGGAAGTTCTGTCTAGGAGGGGTTATTTAATTGCGCGCCAGTAAGGAGAAATCCTTATCGGAAGGCCCCCTCTTTCCTGGGAACGACCTAGTTGTCAATATTGTAGTTCTATAATATTAATTGTGAATAATTAATTATTGATTTATATGATTAGGAAATATTTATTGTGTGGATATAAAAGAAGGAATTAGTGTTGATGTATTTTTATCAGTATTTTGGTGTGGAAAATCATCCATTTATGGATTTCGAATAATTTATGTTTGGAATTTAGAAAAACTTCCTTCTACAAAGTTGTAGAGAATTAAATTTCCTATAGAAGGGCATAAAATTTGTATTTTTCTAACAAAAGGGCTATTTATTATGAATTATTGAAGTTTCGAAAAACAAATATTTTTTTAATGGGTGGGCCCCATTTTTGTTGTTTTGTTGAAAAATTTTGATAGTTTGAGAGCAGCCGGCGGCGGAATTTTTTAAAAATAAAATATTATTTTATTCAAAAGTCTACTTTGGCATCCTAAGCTTTTTCTATAAATAGGGTGCTTAGGTTAGAATTTAAAATCACACCAGAATCAGAAGTTTTCTCTCTCTATAATATCGAGCGTATTTTTGTGAGTATTTAGATACTTTGAGTGTTACTATTCAGTGCAAGTTTCCTTCGGTATTATATCCGATACTCCAGTCAGAACTACTATTCTTTTGAGGTAATGGATGTTATTTTCTTTCGTAAATGATGTTATTCTTTTCAATATCATTATACCAAAATATTGGCATGGATTTTATTATGAAATTCTTACTTTTTCCGTCGGGGTTACTATTCAAGCATACGGCACTATTCACGAAAAAATTAAATTTTCTTCTATATGTTCAAGTTGCTTGTTAAAGTTCTTATCTTTGATTGGATCCAAGTTTTGATCTTTATTCTTGAATTTTGCTCCACAAAGTATTATTATGGAATATTATTGAACTTGGATAAACTAAATTACGAATCCCTAATTTTTGTCCTTTATCTCACTGGATTCGTTATTTATATTGTTTTTCATCATCCTCAGTCCTAAATGGTGATATAACTGAATATCTTTGGCCTGTAGAGCAAAGATGAATGATTACCTGATGAATATCTTTGGCCGTAGTGCAAAGATGACAGGTGTTGAGATGAACATGACCACTGGTGATACAAATGAATATCTTTGGCGTGTAGTGCAAAGATGAATATTTGATTCGAGATGTATATTGATTGATGTTACAGGGATAAAATATTGATGATGGACTTTTAAATCATAGAAGATAGTAGACTTCATTCTCTACTTAACTCTTCTAATGAATTGTTATTTTCGCTGCGAATATTGATCTAAAATTGGTTGTCCATTATATTTTATCTGATTTATTGAAGGCTAACGATAATTTATTTTCCATTATCTTAGTCGTAATATTCTTTACTGGCTAGTTGAGCTCACCCTTTTCATCTATTGTCCTCTTCAGGAAATGAGAACGTTGCGGGAACTAGTCGGGGGACAGAGTGATGGTCCGAGTTAGAGCAGTAGTAGTCCTCACTATTTCTGATAAATAGTGTGATAATAATTGTAATGAGGACTTAGTTTGAATATTAATATTTTCTATATATTTGTATTGACACTCACAGTTGTGTGGTCGTATTTTGCACGACCGTGTGATATAAAGTTTGTATTTGAATTCTGTACCATGTATTTGGCGACTCAGAATGGGTTGGGTTGACTGGACCTATTCTGGGGGCGTCACATAAATACCCTACACAGCCCTGTTTTAATAACTTCCTGGCCTGCATCATCGTCAGACAACTCGCTTGTCTAGGCGATTTGCTGCTATAAAACACAACCTTTGACGGAGTCATAAGGTTAATACATTTCTTCTGGCAATCAATTACTGCTCCATAATTGAATAACCAATCCATTCCCAGGATAACGTCAAATTCCCCAAGTTTAATCGGGATAAGATCTACATTCATAACGTTACCCTTAATATCCACTCTACAGTTCTTGTGTATATACTTAACAGGAATTACTTCCTTGTTAGCAATCTCTATGTTCATAGGGATTTCTAATTCGTCTTTAAGCAATTCTAAATTCTTTGCAAAGTCATCGAATATAAATAAACAAGTAGCACCCGAATCAAATAAAACATAAGCATTGACTTTATTGATCGGAATGATACCTGACACCACATCACGAGACTGCACAGCGTCTTGTACGGTCATGTTAAATGTCCTTGCAGTTGGTCAGTTTGTCGAAGTCGGTCCGATAATGGTAAGAGGATTTCCACTATTATTTCCCTTATGTCCACCTGACCCACATATGTAGCAGGCGCCCTTCTTAGGGTTAGGGCAGTTAGGTGCTATGTGGCCTTCCTGACCACAATTGTAGCAAACTCTTTTTCCTTTCATGCAGACTCCCAAGTGAGTCTTCCTACAGGTTGGGCATGGTTCTAACTTTTTCTTCTGACTACCTTGCTGACTTACAGACGACGGGTTGTCATTCCATTTTCGTTTATGATTATTAGTTCCCCCTGTGTGACTGCCACTAGCCTTATTATTTCCTTCACTATCATTCTTCTTCTTCTTTTGATCCTGATTGTACTTAGACACCGCTTCGCTTCCACCTTCAGCGAAAATGGCCTTCTCCAGAACTCCAGTAAAAGTGTTCAATTGAAACATTGACACCTTGCTATACAACCAGGGTTTCAGTCCCTGTTCAAAATGCCTAGCCTTTTCTTTCGTCAGTATGCATCTGATATTGGGCAAACCTAGACAATTCGTTAAACTTTGCCGCATAGTCGGGCACAGACATATTCCCCTGCTTCAACTCCAAAAACTGCACCTCCGTTTGATTCTGGAAACTGATCGGGAAATACATCTTGAAAAACATTTCTTTAAACCTTTCCCAGGTTATTACACCTTCTCCTCCCCTGATCTTATTTGCTTGCCACCAGTAGCTGGCTTTTGATTTTAACATAAATGTCGTGTAGGCGGTCTTCTGGTCCTCCCTAACTCGGGCGACCTCAAAATTTTTCTCCATTTCCATAACCCAAGTCTGAGCTTCTATTGGGTTCGTGGAACCCTTAAAATCTGGCGGTCCCACTGCCTTAAAGTCTTTAAATGAGGTGTTCGGTGGAGCTTGAGGCTGATTGTTCATCGCTCCAGCCAACAGATTTACCAGCTGCTGAACGGGGTTCGCATTGGCATCATTGTTGTTATTGGTTGACCCTTCTTGGGCTTGTCGACGATTTTGTCTCCTTCTTGGAGGCATATTTCTGTTAAGAATATATGCTCATTAGATCTTTATTCAATCTCTTAAATATTTAAGACTTAACTCAAATATTTAACATAACCACTTTAACTCTTTTCTTTTCAAATAACCTTTGATATTTTATTTAAATCAAAAGTTTTAAACATAGTATTATAGCATCTCTGCCATTTACTTCAACTATCCCAAGATAAAGAATCTTCAGGATTTAGTTTCTCAAAATATTCCTTTATTTTTAATCACATCGGAATTTACATTAACTACTCCAAAGAGTATCACATATTGTTAAATACTTTAACATACTCACTTAACCCATATCATCTTGAACAACTTTATTATTTTATTAAAACCAAAAGCTTTTAATACAATACGATAGCATTTCTGCCATTTACATCAACTATCCTGAAATAAAGTTTCTACAGGATTTACATTATCACAATATTCCTTTGTTTATAATCACATCGGAATTTACATTATTTACGATTATTTAAACATTAACAATATCATATTGTCCTATCACGGCCTACTAAGGCGTCGGACAGCTTCACTACGTTCCTCCTCTATAATGCGGGACATAGTCCTGCGATCTAACATATACCCAGGAAGTCCCTCGAACTGAATTGGATATCTCATAACTCGGTCCTGGGCCTCATCCATTGCCCTCAGAAACGTGTAGCACGTCTTTGCAACCTTAACTCTCTTCGCACGCGCATCGTCCTTTGCCAGATCTGCACGTCGTGCATTTCTCACCCAAGCTTCTTCCACTATGGCGAGTCTTTCAGATTTCTCTTTCAACTCATTCTTTAACTTTTCTATCTCCTCTGTCTTCTGCTCAGTTTGGCCCTTCTCATGAACCAAATCCCACTCCACATTCCAAAGGCGGGTGTGGCGTGTCTCAACTTCCTCATTCTGCTGCTCAGTCGTATCTCGTAACTCTACGTTGCTATCATACAATAAAGTATACATATCAGCGCTGACAGAGTTCGGTGGGAACTCCTCAGGGTCTTCCTCCTCTTATTCCTCCTCCTCGGCTGCCTCAGCCAAAATCTCAACTTCCTCAGCGTCCTCCTCTGAGTCAGTCTCTTGCTCATGCTCCTAACCAAAATCTGGAATCACAAGAGATGGCTTTGGCTGTACTAACTGCTCCCATACAGTATGTCTGTTTCGGGGCTCCTCATCTCTAGTCTCTAGGGGTACAACATCCCTGGGCTGACTAGCTCCTCCAGTATCTGACATCCTGACAAAATAAGTTTTAAGTCTTAGTTTTTACGTGATGCTAATCAATACTCTAACAAGTATGAACACATAAGCACATAGCATATAAGGTAATTTTATTATCTTTCTTAGAACTCAATCATAGTTGTCATTACTATCTTCACGAAGGCTACTATCCTAAGGTTTTTTCCCCACCTAAGGTTCATAACCTACAGCTTTGATACCAACTTGTGACACCCCCAAATCCGGTATCTTAATTTCCATAGGATTTAGTGTTCACTGTTCCAATATCATACAACTATCTACCCATAAATAATGAAATTCATTTATTAGATAAATAAATCATCATTTGAAATAATAATATATCATAAATCCCAGGTTAAACTTAACCTTAAATCTCTGTTGCGGAAACGTAAATAAATAAGTCTTAAGTCATCACACATAAATCTTGAACTTTAACATTCTTAACATCAACACAAGTCTTCAACACTTGTTAGCTTTTCCTTTGCCCTTGCTATTAGAAGGTACATCACTTCGTTCATTATTAGCTGCAATGTTATTATGCAAGAGTGAGCACGAATGCCCTCAAGTATAAAAATATGACAGAATAATAACATGCGAGTGAAAAAAAATCTGATTAACAGATAGCTCAACTTTTGAATCAGGAATATTAATCGAGAATCAAATTAATTCTCAACTTTTGAATCAAGAATATTAATCGTGAATCAAATTACTTCTCAACGTTTGAATCAAGAATATTAATCGTGAATCAAATTACTTCTGAGGGTCATTAAGACCTTGAACCGAGTCTTAGGTTGTCAAGTATATTAACCTTTCAAACCTTTAACAGTCATAAGACTATATAGACTTTACTTTTCGTACTTAGGGAGATCAACCCTTTGTACTGATACTGTGCACATTATCTTAACGCTTAAAGCATCTTCATTAATCCCCTATATTAGGGTTGTTCATCTCAGTTTGACATCAGAATCCGCACCAAATAAAGTTGGTTTGGATAACTCAATAAATGATATTCAAATTGAATATTAACTTCTCAAGGTATACAATTGAATGAGTATTGTACACTTAAATGATAATTTTAAAAGAATCATGGCATCTCATGTGAAATTCTAAACTTGGATATTAAAGAGTAAGAATTTGCTCAACAATAGTAATTAAGCATATCAATTGCTCAATTTAAAGAGTTTAGTTTAGGAAACTTGCCCAACAACAATAGTAAGTTAGGGATAGAAAACTTGCCTTGTGTGTAAGCTACAGTTATTACTCACTTCTTTAATTACTCTTACCTATCACACATTTACAATATTAATTAATTACAGGTTCGATATGATTATTAATTTACAATTAGTGTTCTTTGAACTCATTATTAGGTTTTTTAAATAATGGTTCACGTTGATTAATTAACTTGTTAATTAATCACATAACTTAAGTTATTAACTTGTATTAACAACTTATTACATACATAACATGTCTTCATGTTTATTAGACTTAAAATAATGTCTTCATATTTATATCACATTATTTAAAGTTTATAAATAATAATTTAAGTCACATAATTAATTCATTAATTAATCACGTAACATAATTTATTAAACTCATATTAATATCCTATCATATTTACAACATGTTTTCATGTTCATTAGATTAAAAATATTTTTCTCAAATTTCAACACTTAGCAAATTTTTCAAAAATTTCAGACGGGCGTGGCCGCGCGCCATTTTGCCTTGCAGCTGGCTCGGCCGCGCGGCTGCGAAATTTTAGAATCTGAAGTTCGCGAACGAACACAGATTTTCTCCCAATTCACATCGTTACACTGATTAATAACGTTACCCATGAAGTATAAACTTCATAGAAACATTATACAACACTTATATTTTCTAATCGAAATACATATAATAAAATAAAATACGACTTGACAGTATTTTCATGTCTTATTTTTATTTGGAACATTGTATGGTGGAAGGATTGAATTGTACGATAACTATTTACTCACAGGTTCTTTTATGATTAATGTTGAAATCTATATTATCTGAAAAGTTGTTGATCGCTAGGGAGGCTTATCCCTATTATAGAATAAATATTATTTATTTAAATAGATTATTAGTTTAATTTATTTATTTAAATAAGATTAGAATTGTTCTAATTAATTTATTCACAACCGGTTTAATATAGAGAACCTAAAGGGTCACACCATAAAAGGCATAATAATTATTTAAGAAGGTAATGATATAATCGTAATAATGCATCAAGTATAATTAATTTAATCTATGGTGATAGAATAAATTAAATAACTTAATATTTTAGAAATATTAAATATAAATTAATAAGAGGAGTCTTATTAATATTATTTTAATTATTATTATTTTAATTTCTAAAGGAGTTTAGGAATTAATTTAATATTAGTACTTTCATTTATTACTAATAAGATTAGGAGGTAAATTAATTAAATAAATTTAATTAATTAATCCCAATGTGGTGGGAAGCCTAAATTAATTAAAGGAGTTTAATTAATAAAATAAAACCCCATGTCTAATAGGATTAGAAGGATTGAGCAATATCTATATATAAGAGGAGTCTTATATTAGATATCAGTTGATGCAATTTCAATTATTAGAGAGTATTCAATTTCTATAAAGGATAGAAAACTAGGGTTTAGCCAACCACTCTCATTCTTGATAATTCCTCTTTCTTGGTGGATCACCTCTAGAGGCCAAACACTTGGGTGGCTAACGTTGATCAAAGGAAGGAATCTAACCCGGAAATTCAAGAAGATCACGAAAAACAAGGAGTTGAACTCGTACCTGTGGAAGCGTCGTTCTACAAGAGTATGATTCCATAACTTCTTATTTATCATTTTAAATTAATAATTTGCATAAAGGATGATTCAGGTAATAGTTTTGTAGAAATTTTTAAAATTCTGATATACCATGCTTTCGCTAATTTTGTAATTTGATTGCGCCCATGATTTCGTACAAACCCAACAGTGGCATCATAGCCAAATTTTTATGCAATTATTAATTATTTTGATTCATATATGTATGGGTATGTATTTACAATAATTGATTGGGCATAATTAGTTGTATAAAATTATATTTTTATGAAGAAAAAAAAATCGGAAAGCTTCCTTTTGGGTAGTCCGTTTTTTTGTTCGCTGGTGGATTCTTGGATGTTTTTTAAAACCAAGTTCACGTTTTTTGAGATGTGCTGTGAATGTTTTTTTAAAAAGTAACCGTACCTGTAGGGGAAAAAAGGTAAGTCTTTGGTTGGTTATTAGTATATTATATATATATATATAAATAGTTAATAGCATGCAGGATGTTATTATATATATATATATATATTTCAATTTCTTCTTTTGTAACTCAAGGCTAGAACACTTGTTAAATTCTGAAAGATCTAAGGAAGCAAGAGTCTTTGACCGCCCTTCTTTAGATTTACTAGAAGAACCTTTCACTAGGATAGAAATGATAAGAGTAGCGGGAAATTCTTTTTGATCTTGACCCCCAATTCTATTGACATCGAATTTATCCCACTATTTAATAAAGAATACTCGAGTAACCATGAAAACTGAACTAACTTTACTAGCCACCGAAGTAGAAGGAGAATGGGAAGATGACTGGAAAACTGACTCAATGACTGGTGTCTGAAGATTATATTGCCATCTTAAGATCCAAGGAATCTTATATTTACTAGAAAATTGGAGCAATATTGGGATACCTTCAAACTTTGGATTATACTAACTATGATTAGAGAAATAAAGAACCTAGGAACGATGCAATTCTGGGAAAATATATGAGGAGGGACCATACCGAGACCACCAAAAAAGAAACCAGAAAGGGATTTGACTCTTAAATTTGTGGTCAAACTGGATAAACCACGAATGACTGAAATTCTTGTTTTGATGAAGGATATCTTATGCCAGGCTTCAATATAATCATAGTAACATAAATAATGGTTTTGACTAGCAATTGGACTGAGATCAGAGGGAAGTTTTCCCAAATCTGATTGAGAAAGAATTTGCTTCATATAAAGGGAATGATAAATGATTTTTGAGGAATCATTCCTATCATAAATTGGCTTAATTGCAATTGATTCAGTTTGAATAAGGATTTCCTTATAAAAAGTGAGTGATTTATAAGGAGAAAGAGAAAGAAAATGCCATCCAGCCGGGAAAAATTGGGCAGCTAAACTGACTGGATTATTTTTGCGATTCATAACTGGTTCAACATGACAAAGATTGACTTCGTGATTAAAGATGTATTGTGAAATTTGACTCTTAGGAACATTCTGCTGAGGAGGGAAAAATGGATCAATAGGGATGGGCTTACTAGCCAAAACCTTATTATATAGTTTTTGGACGGAACCAAGAACATGAACCTATTGACTAAGTCCACAGAAGGGACAGGATTAACTGGGTGAGGGATCAGAGAATCCTTGGGCTGATTACTTGGGCCTGAAGGGTGACCCGAACCACGAGAAGAAGAACCTCCTCGAATACTCATTTTGAAACCGTGGGAGTACCTGAATTAATAAATTCCCGGGTGAGAAAATCGGGAATGGAATTATCACTACCTTTAATGTATTCAATATCAAAATCAAAAATACTCAAAAGGGCTTGCCATCTAGCAAAAGTTTGCTTAGCGACGATATTTTCAACATTTTTATCAAGAATATATTTAGCTGACTTACAATCTATTCTAACTAGAAACTTTTGATTTAACAAATCACTTTGAAATATATTAATACATAAAACCAAAGAAAGAATTTCTTTTTTAATAGTACTGTAATTTAATTATGTAGGATTTCATACGTCAAAATGAAATCGAACAATTTGTTCAGAAGAAGCAGGAGTTAATTTCTACTTCAGAATACCTCTGAATCCAATTTTAGAAGCATCGGTTTCAATAATTTTGAATGCTGATTCATTAGAAATGCCAAGGCAAGGCAATACCTTAACATATTTTTTAACTTGTTGGACAATGGAAGTATGTTCACCTGTCCAAGGAGGGGGATTATTTTGTAAACGCTGGAAAAGAGGTTTACAGATTTTTCTAAGATTTTGATAAAATTTACCAATATAATTGAGAGACCTTAAAAATCACTGAAGTTGAGTTTTATCAGTGATTTTATCCGGGAATTTATCTGCAAATTGAATAACACGCTGAATAGGTCGCACTAGACCATGATTAATAGCATGACCTAGAAATTTGACTCTAGTTTGGGAAAGACTGCATTTAGTAGAAGATAAAACAAGACCATTGACCTTTATTGTTTTGAAGAACGAATTCAAATGTTTGTGATGTTCTTCAATTGACTTGGAGAAGATAAGAATATCATCGATATAAACAATGATAAAATGACTAAATGGGTTTAGAATATAATTAAGAATATTCTGGAATTCACTAGAAGCATTTTTAAGGCCGAATGGTTGAACAATCCATTCGTAATGACCAAAAGGAATAGTGAAAGTAGTTTTATATCTATCATTGGGATTAATGCTAATCTGCCAAAATCCTGACTTGAGATCAAATTTATTGAAAATGGTGGCATTACTAAGTCTACTGAGTAGGTCTTCTTTATTAGGCAAAGGGTACCTAATCCATTCTAGAACCTTGTTTAATGGTTTATAGTTGATGACTATTCTAGGGGCACCTCTCTCCTTTTCTGCTTTATTATTGACTTAAAAAGCTAGACAGGACCAGGGTGACTTACTATGTTTAATTAAACCTTTGGCAAGTAAATCATTAATCTCTTGTTTACAAAAGTTCCATTTGTTAATGATTCATTTGTATAGGTCTTGCCTTAGTAGGAATTAAATGTTCTTTAAATTCCTTAGCATAAGGTAACCTTACAACATGCTTTCTTCTGTGCCAAAAAGCATTAAGAGAATCAGAACAAAGGTTTTTACTCATAAAATTCTTAAGCTCATCAATTTTATTTTGAACTTGTTTATTATTAAGAAGATCTTCAACTTTTTTATACTTAATCTCTTCCTTTAAGAATTTTAACTGAGTGGTCTTACAATTTAATAGGTTTAAATATTTAGAAATGGATTCATCTTGAATGAATTTCAAATCTCTTTCTTTAGGTTAGATAATAAATTTAAATACGACCTTCTGACCCACATGATTAGTGGTTAAACCATTATTACTAGTAGTAAAAGGATATAATAAATATATAAATGGTAAACCCAAAATGATCTTATCTGTCAGATTACGTATTAAAACAAAAGTTATTTTAAAACACATATTATCTTGACAAATATGAACTTTAGGATGTTTATATTTTATTTCTATTTTACTACCATTAGCTGAACTTAGTCTTTTACTAGTTTTCTTATAAAACTTAGTAGGGATTAATCCTTCTTGAATACAATTAAGATCTGAGCCAGTATCAACTAAAGCAGAAAGCTTAATTGTAAAAGTTTTATCGATAACTAGTTTAATGATAATATATCATTTTTGAATTGTAATATCTCTTAGTCTTTTTAAAGAATAACCTTGAACCATGAGTAATGACTCATTCTTAGAATTTGAAGATTCTGGTTCATCATCATCAGCTGATGACTCAGAGATGTGCAGATCTGAATCTTTAGTTGCTAAATTAGTCATTTGCTTGCGTAAATTAGAAATTTTAGCTTTAAGACCCAAAATTTCTTTTTTAAGCTTGTTAACTTCTTGATTTAAATCTGGAAGTGTAATTTCTCTATCAGGAGTTTTTAATCTCTCAAGAGTTTTATTAATACTGATAATAGGTTTTTCTTTTCTCTTAACAATCTTTTTTTTTAATAGTATCATCCCTAGTTATCTTTTGAAAATCAAAAATTTTAATTCTTCTTTTGTTCTTATGTCACCTTACTTATTGTGGAACACCTAGTTCGTCTGTCTTTTTCCCTTGTAAGTCTCAGTGTGGAGCAGTGTCGCGTAATGACTTAGAACATAGGTATGAGTCTGCTTAAGGTAAGACGGGTATGTATGGAAGAACTTTTGAAAAATTAAAAACTTATTTCTAAAGATGAGTAAACTGTTCAGGTCTAGTTCTTCAGTTAGCAACCGGTCAGCTTTACCTCCTGTTCCAGACATAGTTAACCAAGAAGAACATAGTTATGAAAATATTAATCAAGCTTTAAGTAATTGAAACATACTTAGTGTTTCTCCTAGAGAAATTTATCAGTCAACCTTTCTTGATAATTTTAAAACTGATTATAATGTTAAAACTGTGGAACGGGTTTATGCTATTAATAAAGAATATAAAAATTGTAGTATTTTAACTCCTGATGTTGTTAACAAACATAGGAATAAGGGTTACAATTTTATTCACATAGGATTAATTCAAGTTGCAGTTAAGCCATTAAATATTAAAGGAATTAATTCGAGTATTTATCTGTGTCTAAGAGATGCTCGTTTCCTTAATTATTTCCCTAGTAATTTTTGGTATTATGGAGTCAAGTCTGCATGATGGTCCTATCCATTTTAATTACTTTTCTGATTTCACTCTAAGCCTTAGTGATGCTAATTTATTAAAATCTTTAACTTTAAACATTAAAACTGTAGGAGAAATTACTCAAATGATTGAGGGTTCTCAGCCATTAGCTCTAATTTACAGAATTTATTATAAAACAATGAAAACTAATTTAAATGTCCATGCTCTTAATAAAAGCCCTAAGGATCAAACTGTTTTAATTCAAAGCAGTACTAGTAATGCTAATGTTCAAACTTCAAAAACTATTCTTTAGAAGGACGTTACTTTACCTAGTCAATGGGTTTTACCTAATGGAATTTCTCAAAAACCAGTTATTAACAATTTATTAAATGTTGAAAATATTAAATAATTTTCTGATGGTACTGTCAGAGTTAGCTTTGAACGTACCAGAAGACCTTTAGTAATAGAAGATTTTACTAGTTCTTCAGTTCCTTCTCGAAGAGATACTGAAATACTAAGTAATACTTCTATTTCAGATATAAAATTAAAAGGAATTTTACATCATGGTCAAGCTAGTCATCCTTGTTATACCACAAATGAATTTGTAGAAGATGAGCAAAGCCTTTCTCCTACACCTTCAGAAGTACCCACTCAGTCAGATTTTGGTATTCCTATCAACCCTCAGTTAAGAGTCTTAAACAAAGAATTCAAATTAGATTGGAAAAGTCTTGTTGAAGATTTTAATTCCAAAGCTAATAAAGATAAAAGACATGCCTTTTGTGCTAATTTTAACACAAAAGACAGAGAAAAAATTGTTAATAGATGGAAAAGATTTATTAACAGTGAAAAGATAAACATTACTTTTTATGTCTGGTATGATAAATATCATTCTAAATGTAGTGTTTTAACTAAAAGCCAGTGGATCAAGGAAGATAAGACAAAAGTGTTGTCTAGTCATCCTCCTTTGGAAACTGTTCTTTTACCAGTTAAAAATACTTCAGTTATTGCTAGTCCCTTTAAAATATCAGATGGTCAAAATGACGAGAAAAAGATTATTGAACAAAATAATTTCACTAATCAGTACTTAGCAACAATTAGAAAACAGTTGAATAAAATTGAAGAAAAATTTGATCAACCTGTTATTCAAAACCCTGATATAAAGATTGAACAACCTTTAATCAGTCTCCCTAAAAAAAGAACTGGTTTAGGTTTGCCTAATAAGCCTAATAAAGACAATGAATTAGTTAAATCCATAGATAAATTATTTAAAAAATTATCTGGTGAAACAAGTGGAACTATTGTTGTCATTGATCAGATTGAAGAATCTGAAAGTGAAAGCATTAGTCAATCTGATAAATCTAAAACTGTTTTGAGTTCAGGTTTAAATGATCAGCTTAATAAATTAACCTTTAATAAAACAAGTATAACAAAAAATTGGTATACTATACCCACTCCTCCAGACCTTCAGTTTGAAGAGAGAAATCTAGATAATCAATTTTCTGTTTCATCTAATAAAATTTATGAATGAAATATTGATGGATTTAGTGAACAGCAAGTTCTTACTAAAATGAATCATATGTCTATGGTAGCCAATAGTTATATTACAGCATTCAGTACGCTTACTTAGCCTGATATTGTTGAAATATTAACTAATGGATTTACTGGGGTACTTAGATCTTTGTGGGAAAAACATCTCTCAGAAGATTCTAGGTTAGCTATAATTCATGCAGTTCAAATGGATAATGATGGCAACCCCATCAATGATGAAGATAATGGTATTGTTTGTCCTCCTGATGGTATAAATACATTAATATTTACCATAATAAAATATTTAATTGGAACTCCTAGTAATATTACTGAAAGAATTCATGATCAATTAAGTAATCTCACTTGTCCCACTCTAACTGACTTTAGATGGTACAAAGATGTTTTTATTTTGCGCGTCATGATGAGAAACGACAGTAACAAGCCTTTCTGGAAAGAAAAGTTTGATAATGGCCATCCTAGTTTGTTTGTACAGAAAGTTAGAGAAGAGCTGAGTAAAAATCTTAGATATATCGATTATGATAACCTCACTTATGGAGACATAATCAGTTATATTCAAAAAATTGGATTAAAAATGTGTATAGATTTTAAAATTGCTAAACAAGCCGGTAAAGATAAGAACAAAGCTAAATATGAGCTTGGAACTTTCTGCGAACAATATAGTTTACCACCAGTTGCTCCCTCTCGTAGAAAGCATCGACAGAAACATATTGAAAAACGCAAAAGTAGTAAGCATCATAAAAAGCGATCTAGTCAGCCTAAAACGCAAGATAATTATTATGAAAAACCCAAGTCACGTAATAAAACTCATAATAAAAAATCTACAAGAAAACCTAAAAAATATGATAAGAGTAAAGTCACTTGTCATAATTGTGGTCAAAAGGGTCACTATAAAAATGAGTATAAGATTAAGCAGAAATTAAATCAGTTAAATATCTCTAATGAAGATACTAAACAACTCTTAGAATTAATAAAAATTGAGAATAAAATTGATAGTAATGATTATTCTGATATTCCTTATTCTTCTAATAGCAATAATAGTAAACAATTAGAAAGTGAAATTAAAGAAGTCACTTTATGCACTAATAATTGTAGATCTGATTGCTGCACTAAAATTGTTAATGTTCTTAACAAAGACGATGAAGAAAGCTCTTTGTTAATTGATTTAATAAGCAAAATTACTGATTCCGAATTAAAGGTTCAGTACATAAAATAGTTAAAAGATTTGTTAGCTAAGACTAATATTGTTAAAAATAAGATTATTAAGAGAAAAGAAAAACCTATTATCAGTATTAATAAAACTCTTGAGAGATTTAAAACTCCTGATAGAGAAATTACACTTCCAGATTTAAATCAAGAAGTTAACAAGCTTAAAAAAGAAATTTTGGGTCTTAAAGCTGAAATTTCTGATTTACGCAAGCAAATGACTAATTTAGCAACTAAAGATTCAGATCTGCACATCTCTGAGTCATTAGCTGATGATGATGAACCAGAATCTTCAAATGCTAAGAATTAGTCATTACTCATGGTTCAAGGTTATTCTTTAAAAAGACTAAGAGATATTACAATTCAAAAATAGTATATTATCATTAAACTAGTTATCGATAAAACTTTTACAATTGAGCTTTCTGCTTTAGTTGATACTGGCTCAGATCTTAATTGTATTCAAGAAGGATTAATCCCTACTAAGTTTTATAAGAAAACTAGTGAAAGACTAAGTTCAGCTAATGGTAGTAAAATAGAAATAAAATATAAACATCCTAAAGTTCATATTTGTCAAGATAATATGTGTTTTAAAATAACTTTTATTTTAATACGTAATCTGACAGATAAGATCATTTTGGGTTTACCATTTATATATTTATTATATCCTTTTACTACTAGTAATAATGGTTTAACCACTAATCATTTGGTTCAGAAGGTCGTATTTAAATTTATTATCTAACCTAAAGATAGAGATTTGAAATTCATTCAAGACGAATCCATTTCTAAATATTTAAACCTATTAAATTGTAAGACCACTCAGTTAAAATTCTTAAAGGAAGAGATTAAGTATAAAAAAGTTGAAGATCTTCTTAATAATAAACAAGTTCAAAATAAAATTGATGAGCTTAAGAATTTTATGAGTAAAAACCTTTGTTCTGATTCTCCTAATACTTTTTGGCACAGAAAAAAGCATGTTGTAAGGTTCCCTTATGCTAAGGAATTTAAAGAACATTTAATTCCTACTAAGGCAAGACCTATACAAATGAATCATCAACAAATGGAAGTTTGTAAACAAGAGATTAATGATTTACTTGCCAAAGGTTTAATTAAACATAGTAAGTCACCCTGGTCCTGTCCAACTTTTTATGTCAATAATGAAGCAGAAAAGGAGAGAGGTGCCCCTAGACTAGTCATCAACTATAAACCATTAAACAATGTTCTAGAATAGATTAGGTACCCTTTGCCTAATAAAGAAGACCTACTCAGTAGACTTAGTAATGCCACCATTTTCAGTAAATTTGATCTCAAGTCAGGATTTTGGCAGATTAGCATTCATCCTAGTGATAGATATAAAGTTGCTTTCACTACTCCTTTTAGTCATTACGAATGGATTGTTCAACCATTCGGCCTTAAAAATGCTTCTAGTGAATTCCAAAATATTCTTAATGATATTCTAAACCCATTTAGTCATTTTATCATTGTTTATATCTATGATATTCTTATCTTCTCCAAGTCAATTGAAGAACATCACAAACATTTGAATTTGTTCTTTAAAATAATAAAGGTCAATGGTCTTGTTTTATCTCCTCCTAAATGCAGTCTTTTCCAAACTACAGGCAAATTTCTGGGTCATGATATTAATCATGGTCTAGTGCGACCTATTTAGCGTGTTATTCAATTTGTAGATAAATTCCCGGATAAAATCACTGATAAAACTCAACTTCAGCGATTTTTAGGGTCTCTCAATTATATTGGTAAATTTTATCAAAATCTTAGAAAAATCTGTAAACCTCTTTTCCAGCGTTTACACAATAATCCCCCTCCTTGGACAGATGAACATACTTCCATTTCCAACAAGTTAAAAAATATGTTAAGGTATTGCCTTGCATTGGCATTTCCAATGAATCAGCATTCAAAATTGTTGAAACCGATGCTTCTGAAATTGGATTCGGAGGTATTCTGAAGCAGAAATTAACTCCTGCTTCTTCTGAACAAATTGTTCGATTTCATTCTGGCGTATGGAATCCTACACAATTAAATTACAGTACTATTATAAAAGAAATTCTTTCTTTGGTTTTATGTATTAGTAAATTTCAAAATGATTTGTTAAATCAAAAGTTTCTAATTAGAATAGATTGTAAGTCAGTTAAATATATTCTTGGTAAAGATGTTGAAATTGTCGCCGCTAACAAACTTTTGCTAGATGGCAATCTCTTTTGAGTATTTTTGATTTTGATATTGAATACATTAAAGGTAGTGATAATTCCATTCCCGATTTTCTCACCCGAGAATTTATTAATTCAGGTACTTGTGGTTCGGGTCGCCCTTTAGGCCCAAGTAATCAGCTCAAGGGTTCTCTGATCCCTCACCCAGTTAATCCTGTCCCTTCTGTGGACTTAGTCAATAGGTTCCATGTTCTTGGTTCCGTCCCAAAACCATATAATACGGTTTTGACTAGTAAGCCCATCCTTACTGATCCATTTTGCCCTCCTCAGTAGAATGTTCCTAAGAGTCAAATTTCACAATACATCTTTAATCACGAAGTCAATCTTTTTCATGTTGAACCAGTCATGAATCCCAAAAATAATCCAGTCAGTTTAGCTGCCCAGTTTTTCCCTGGCTGGATGGCATTTTCTTTCTCTTGCACCTTATAAATCACTCACTTTTTATAAGAAAATCCTTATTCAAACTGAATCAATTGCTATTAAGCCAATTTACAATAGGAATGATTCCTCAAAAATCATTTATCATTCCCTTTATATTAAGCAAATTCTTTCTCAATCAGATTAGGGAAAATATCCCTCGGATCTCAGTCCAATCGCTAGTCAAAACCATTATTTATGTTACTATGATTATATTGAAGCCTAGCATAAGATATTCCTTCATCAAAACCAGACTTTCAGTCATTCGTGGTTTATCAAGTTTGACCACAAATTTAAGAGTGAAATCCCTTTTTGGTTTCTTCTTTGGTGGTCTCGGTATGTTCCCTCCTCAGATATTTTCCCAGAATTGCTTCGTTCCCAAGTTCTTTATTTCTCTAATCGTAGTCAGTATAATCCAAAGTTTGAAGGTATCCCAATATTGCTCCAATTTTCTAGTAAATATAAGATTCCTTGGATCTTAAGATGGTAATATAATCTTCAGACACTAATCATTGAGTCTGTTTTTCAGTCATCTTCCCATTCTCCTTCTACTTCGGTGGCTAGTAAAGTTAGTTCAGTTTCCATGGTTACTCGAGTTTTCTTTATTAAATGGTGGGATAAATTCGATTGCAATAGAATTGTGGGTCAAGTTCAAAAAGAATTTCCCGCTACTCTTATCATTTCTATCCTAGTGAAAGGTTCTTCTAGTATATCTAAAGAAGGGCGGTCAAAGCCTCTTGCTTCCTTAGATCTTTCAGAATTTAACAAGTGTTCTAGCCTTGAGTTACAAAAGTTAGCTCAAACCATTCAAAAAAGAATTAATCAGCTTCATGAAGAAATTGAAGCTAGTGAATGTTCGTCTTCTTCTTCCAAGAAAATGGTCGGTAGTAAAGCTGAAGCTGAAGTTGAAGCTGAAGATGATGATGATGGTTACCCCTACGGTAGCATCAATCTTCAAGATGCTCAGAACCCATTTGCATAATCATCTTCCTTCTTTCCCATCGAAAGAAGCCCCAGTCACATGCAGATGTTCCTGCTTTTCATTAAAGTTAGAGAGATAGTCAAAAGGTTCCGCGTTTTAAGCGTAGTGCCCTTTTAATTTGTCGTCCATCAGTGTCTAAAGTTAGCCCAACTTAGTCAAAAGTTGCAAAAAGTTATTATGAATAGTAAAAAAGTCACTATTCATTTTACTGTTCATCAATAGTAAAGGTCAGATTCGAGTCGTAATAGTAAAGGTCAGGTACTATTTGTAATAGTAAAAGTTAGTTACTGTTTACTTTTGTAAAGTTTGTAAGTTCTTTCTTATGTTATAAAAGAAAGACCAAGTCAGTTGTTGAGGCAAGCTTTGCCACTTCTTCTTTTCTTATTTTTCTCTCCCTTCTCTCTACAAATGTACGAGTCCAGATTGTAGCTTGTGCACCTTTGTAAGTTATCCTTGTAACTATTTAATGTTTTAATAATATTATGTTTATTTAGTAAATTGATTATGTATACGCCACTTGTTTTTCTCTTTCTTCTTTCATCTCTTCCCTTCCGCCTTCTAATGGTATATATATATATATACACACACACACACACAATTATATTATATATATATATATAATATATTATTATTATTAAATAATATATTATTATTATTAAATAATATATATATATATATATAAATAATATTTTTAATAACTTTATAATTAAAATAAAGAGTTTATTTTAATCTTGAAATTGGATTTCATGCAATTTAAAATTGCCCATTAAATGATACTCGTATATATATGAAATGTTTTAATTCATGAGATGAATATTTATTTATTGATGCATATGGTGATATGTATGATAATAAATGAGATTGATTATGAGACTATTGACCAATGTGATTGGATTTTATTTTAGTTGAATGCTTGAATGAATGAGTTTTATTAAATGGGGTCTGCGTACCTCGTCTTCTTTATTTTTTTTCTTGATGTAAAATTCTATCTCCCTTCTATGTACCTCCCATTGACTGTTGATCAAGGTTTTTATTTAATTTAAATAGTTTAATGTAATAAAAATAGATAGAATTATCTTGAAAAAATTGGAGACCAAGGAGCAAGGATCGCGTGAAAACCCGTTTGTATGGAGCCCGGGTTTAAATGTAATAGTTACGTTAAAATCTAAATTCTTGCACTCCTAGGTTTGACATTTTGGTTCACTTGGTGGCTCTAGTGAACCAAACTAGAATAAAAGTCCATAATCAATCCGGGTAGAATATAGTATTCTATATGTGCATGCTAAGTATTATATATATTATATTTTATGCAGGCATGCTTTGCATGTTTAATAAAATGACCCCTCAAAGAAATTATATTAAGTCCAAAGCGGTCAAAGATATTTTGAATATCGAACGTCGCCTTCTAGCATGATAAATTGATAGAGTATTAAATATTTAATACGAGTTTGGTGTGCACACACAAGACGAGTATTGCGTATTTAAGATATTAATTTAATCACATTTGATGCTTATAAAGTTAATTGAACAATATTATTTTGTTGTGCACACACAAGGACAATATTTTTCTTTTTTGAATATATGGAGTGCTAGGTTGGACTTAACTTAAATCAATTTAGTTCGGATGTACACACACTTGACTATTATGATCTAAGAGGCAGAATACAAGGAGTTACATGTCGATGTAATAGACGAGAGTTGTCTACCTATTTATTTATATATCGTTTGTTGTGCACACACAAGGCTATATACATTTGAAATGGGATCCTTATCCTCACTAGCAAATCTTTAATTAGATGTTGCCGAACTATATAAGTGAGGGTAATATAGTTTGAAGAAAATAGTGAGAGATACCAATTTAAAATAAGACCTAATTTATTTTGGTATATATAAAATTAATTAAATGAATGTTTGCTAAAATATTGTCTTTTCACATACATATATTTAAAAATATCAAAATCACTAATTTCACTGCGAAGCATACTTGATGCTAACAAACTGACTGGACCGAATTACACGGACTGGTCAAGGAATCTGAGAATAGTTCTCACTGCTAAAAAGTTTTCTTATGTCCTAAATTCACTTGTCCCTGGAACTGTTCCAAAAACAGCCTCTAAGGAAGATATTGCCACCAGAACAAAGTGGCAAGATGATGCATCTGTGGCTCAATGCATCATGCTCGCATCTATGAATAGCGAGCTTCAGCATCAGCATGAAAACATGGATGCTCCTACTATATTGTTTCACCTTAAGGAGTTGTATGGTGAACAAAGTAGGACAACTAGATATGGGATATCTAAGGAGCTCTTCCGATTTAAGATGACCGAGGGCACTACCGTCGAGACTCATGTCCTAAGGGTGATCAATTTGATTAATCGCCTTGGACAGCTTGGGTTCGTCATGGATGGGGAGTTAAGTCAAGACTTAGTCTTGCAGACACTCCCTGAGACCTTCTCGCAGTTCGTTGTAAATTTCCACATGAATAAGTTAGATATCAGCTTGCCTGAATTACTTAACATGTTGAAAATTACAGAAGGTCACTTCCCATCCAAGAAGAACTATTTCTTAATAGTGGATTCTTCCAAGAAGAGGAAGAGGCCCAAGGTATCTTCTGAAAAGAAGAAATCTAAGAAGGCTAAGGGCAAAGTGAATATAAAGGATCAAAGAAATCTGATCCAGCTAGCAAAGGAATGTGCTTCCATTGCAACGAGTCGGGTCATTAAAAGAGGACTTGCAAGAAGTTTCTGGCAGAGAAGAAGCTTGGAGAAGCTTCGACTTCCAATCAAGGTTTGTTCATGATTGAAATTAATTTTTTAGAAAGTCAAAATTCTACTTGGGTATTGGATACCGGTTGTGGTTCTCACATATGTAATACTGTGCAGGGACTGGTCAGAATTAGAAAGCTGAACAAGGATGAGATTGTCCTACGAGTAGTACATGGAGCAAAGGTTGCTACATTAGCTTTAGGAACTTATTATTTAGCACTGCCTACAGGCAAGTCTATTTATTTAAATAATTGTTATTTTGTTCCGAATATCATTAGAAATATTATTTCAAATTTTGTATTAGATATGGATGGATTTGAAATTATAATAAAGAACAACTGTTGTTGTATTTTTAAAAAATAATGTTTTATATGTTGTTGGTAATTTATGAAATGGACTTTACATACTTGACTTGCATGAAAATATATTTCAAATAGAACAAACTAAGAAAAGGAAAAGAGTTGATGTGAATTATACCTATATGTGGCATTGTAGACTCGGTCATATTAATGAAACAAGATTATCCAAGTTGCATATGGATGGGCTCTTAGAGCTATCCGATTATGAATCATATCCAACTTGAAAAACTTGTCTCATAGGTAAATCGACTAAATCTCCTTTTAGTCAAAAAGGAGAAAAAGTTACAGAGTTGTTAGCGTTGGTTCACACAGACGTTTGTGGACCTATGACAATGATTGCACGGGAGGGATATTCTTATTTTATTACTTTTACTAATGATCACTCAAGATTTGGATATGTGTATTTAATAAAATACAAATCTGAATCATTTGAAAAATTCAAAGTGTTCAGAAGTGAAGTAGAGAAACAAACCGGCAAGAGTATTAAGATTCTTCGATCAGATCGAGGTGGAAAATACTTAAGTGGTGAGTTTCTCAATTGTCTCAATGAACATAGTATAATTTCACAATGGAGTCCACCAGGTACAACACAGTTTAATGGAGTATCTTAACGGAGAAATCGAACATTGTTGAGCATGGTTCGTTCCACGATGAGTTTTACCGATCTTCCAATTTTATTCTGGAGTTATGCCCTAGAAGCGGCTGCATATCTACTAAATAAGGTCCCCTCGAAATCCGTCCCCAAGACTTCATATGAGATGTGGATATGGAGGAATCCTGGGGTTAAGCATGTTAAGATTTGGGGATATCCAGCTTATGTGAAAAGGTTTCAAAATGATAAGCTTTGGATAAGATCTGATAAGTGCACGTTTATGTGATATCCTAAAGAAAGTTTGGGATACTATTTCTACAATCCTACTGAGCAAAAGGTGTTTGTTACAAAACACGCTGCCTTCTTGGAAAAGGAGTTTACCCTTGAAGGGGCTAGTGGGAGGAAAATAGATCTTGAAGAAATTTAAGAACCACAAACCACTACAGATTAATTGGATGAACATGTACAAGTAGAGACACCTACTGTACAACACCCTATTCGCAAATCTGAAAGAGTACCAAAGATACCTGAAAGGTATGAATTCGTCATAGAGGATGACGAATGGGTATACGTCATCAATGATGATGATCCATAGAATTACGAACAGGCTATGAGTAATTAAGACTCAGAGAAATGGTAGATGACCATAAAATCTAAAATGGATCTTTGAAGCAATGCACAAGACCATTTGGATTTTACTTGCGATTGCAGCTTATTATTACTAGATCTGGAAAAATAGACGTGAAGACGCCCTTCCTCAAATATACATTATTAGAGGAGAATGTATGTATGATACAGCCAGATGGATTTATTTCAATGGTTGAAGTAAATTATATATATGAGCTACAACAATCCATTTATGGATTAAAGCAAGCTTCTTGCAGATGGAACATCCATTTTGATGAGACAATCAAAAGAGTTTAATTTTATTAAAAACGAGGATGAATCATGTGTGTACAAAAAGGTTAGTGGGAGCGCTGTTTTATTCCTTGTATTATATGTTGATGATATATTATTGATAGAAAATGACATTCCTATGCTACAATCGATCAAAAATAAAGTTGTCTAAACATTCCTCCATGAATGATTTGGGTAAAATATCCTACATTGGGGATATAAATCTGTACAAATAGATTTAAAAGGATGTTCGGCTTAACCCAAGGAACGTATATTCATTAGATGCTAAAGGCATTTAACATAGCAAATTCCAACAGGTGTCTCATGATGATGAGTTATGGAGTGTATCTCTCTAAAATTGCCCACAATAAAAGAGAGATCGCATGAGTTACTATCATGTATGCAATGAAATATACAAGACTTGATGTTGATCAGTCATATTCTGAAGAAGATCACTGTAGGACAGTGATAAACATCTTAAATTACTTAGCTAACACTAAGGATGTCATCATGACACATGATGGGTCTGAATTAAACTTGAGGACTAAACAGACTCAAGTTTTCAGACTGACCAAGACGATATCAAATCCACTTTAGGGTAAGTCGTTACCGAGAAAGGTGGTGCAGTGAATTAGAAAGGTTCCAAACAGCAAAAAGTTGCTGGTCTAGTGAGAAAGATAAAGTATATAACTGTACATAAAGCTGCAAGTCGATGTTTCAGATGAAAAGTTCATTACAGAACTAGGAATAGTTCTTAAGTCTCATCTTGAATCCAAACTTGTGTTGCGGCAATTTGATGAAAGAAATCATTGAAAGAGGAGACGTCACCTTGGAGCGTGTAGACTCTCAAGATAACATTGCAGATCCATTTACTAAAGCTTTAACACAACAGCAGTTTGATCGTCACTTAGAGAAGATGGGTATGAGATACCATGGCGATTGGCTTTAGTGCAAGTGGGAGATTAAAAGTAGTATGCATACAAGCCAATCATATATGATGATAAAGCATATACTTTAGAGACGATCTTATTTATTTATTAAAAAAGTATTCATTTATTAAAGGCATTTAATTATCTATATGATGCTAATTTTATAATATGTAAATAACCCATAGATTTTAGCAATGCTTTTAGAATCATGATGTTGATCATGCTAATGAGATCTAAATTCTTAGAAAGGTTAAAACTAAAATAGTTTCCAATCGTGGGATTACTAAAAAAGGGATTAGTAAATCCGGATAGATTGGTACATATGTTGCTTGCTCATTGGATGAGGATGATTGATCTCATGATCATTTGTGTGGAGACACTAAAGAAAGTATGTATGTGCTTATTAGAGAATAAGTTCACTGAACGTGACTCACTATAGAATACCTAATGGAGTTTTACTTTCTTGTCAATAGAAATTCCTAATGTGATAGTAGTACAAGTGATCCTTGGAACTGCGATAATCATAGTATCTTGTATGTAATGAATTATTCTTTGACTTATTCCTTAAAAACCCTTAGGGTATATCAAAGGGTATGCTTGGGTATAATGAGTTATATATGGAGATAATGAATGATCAATACAGAATCTACCACTTATAGTAAAAAAAAAATATGTCCTATGTGATTCGTTAAATGACAACCCAGTAGTTCTTGGCCAATGCAGAATGAAATTAGAAAGGAGTTTCTAATTTACATTATTTGGAGTTATGCATTTTCTAATCGACATACATATAATTAAATAAAATAAGACTTGACAGTAATTCTATGTCTTTTATTTAATTGGGACATTGTATGGTTGAAGAATTGAATTATACGGTAACTATTTACTCACAGGTTCTTTTATGATTAATGTTGAAATCTATATTATCTGAAAAGTTGTTGATCGCTAGGGAGGCTTATCCCTATTATAGAATAAATATTATTTATTTAAATAGATTATTAGTTTAATTTATTTATTTAAATAAGATTAGAATTGTTCTAATTGATTTATTCACAACCGGTTTAATATAGAGAACCTAAAGGGTCACACCATAAAAGGCAGAATAATTATTTAAGAAGGTAATGATATAATCGTAATAATGCATCAAGTGTAATTAATTTAATCTATGGTGATAGAATAAATTAAATAACTTAATATTTATTATTTAATATTTTAGAAATATTAAATATAAATTAATAAGAGGAGTCTTATTAATATTATTATAATTTTTATTATTTTAATTTCTAAAGGATTTAGGAATTAATTTAATATTAGTATTCTCATTTATTCCTAATAAGATTAGGAGGCAAATTAATTAAATGAATTTAATTAATTAATCCCAATGTGGTGGGAAGCCTAAATTAATTAAAGGAGTTTAATTAATTAAATGAAACCCCATATCTAAGAGGATTAGAAGGATTGACCAATATCTATATATAAGAGGAGTCTTATATTAGATATCAGTTGATGCAATTCCAATTGTTAGAGAGTACTTATTTTCTATAGAGGATAGAAGACTAGGGTTTAGCCAACCACCCTCATTCTTGATAATTCATCTTTCTTGGTGGATCACCTCTAGAGGCCAAACACTTGGGTGGCTAACATTGATCAAAGGAAGGAATCTAACCCGAAAAATCAAGGAGATCACGAAAAATAAGTATTTGAACTCGTACCTGTGGAAGCTTCGTTCTACAAGGGTATGATTCCATAACTTCTTATTTATCGTTTTAAATTAATAATTTGCATAAAGGATGATCCAGGTAATAATTTTGTAAAAATTTTTAAAACTCTGATATACCATGCTTCCGCTAATTTTGTAATTTGATTGCGCCCATGATTTCGTACAAACCCAACAGTGGCATCAGAGCCAAACCTTTATGCAATTATTAATTATTTTGATTCCATATATGTATGGGTATGTATTTAGAATAATTTATTGGGCATAATTAGTTCTATAAAATTATATTTTTATGAAGAAAAAAAAATCGGAAAGCTTCCTTTAGGGTAGTCCGTTTTTTTTGTTCGCTGGTGGATTCCTGGATGTTTTTTAAAACCAACTTCACATTTTTTGAGATGTGCTGTAAATGTTTTTTAAAAAAGTAACCGTACCTGCAGGGAAGAAAAAGGTGAGTCTTTGGTTGGTTATTAGTATATTATATATATATATATATAAAATAGTTAATAGCATGCAGGATGTTATTATATATATATATATATATATATATATATATATATATATATATACCTGTATACGGTTTTTTTAAAAAGTAACCGTACCTGCAAGGAAGAAAAAGGTGAGTCTTTGGTTGGTTATTAGTATATTATATATATAATAGTTAATATCATGCAGGATGTTATTATATATATATATATATATATATATATATATATACCTATATACGATTATATTATATTATATTATATATGTATATAATATATATATCATTATTATTAAATAATATATATATATATATATATATAATATTTTTAATAATTTTATAATTAAAATAAAGAGTTTATTTAATCTTGAAATTGGATTTCATGCAATTTAAAATTGTCCATTAAATGATACTCTTATATATATGAAATATTTTAATTCATGAGATGAATATTTATTTATTGATGTATTTGGTGATATGTATGATAATAAATGGGATTGATTATGAGACTATTGACCAATGTGATTGGATTTTATTTTAGTTGAATGCTTGAATGAATGAGTTTTATTAAATGGGGTCTGCGTACCTCGTCTTCTCTATTTTTTTCTTGATGTAAAATTCTATCTCGCTCCTATGTACCTCCCATTGATTGCTGATCAAGGTTTCTATTTAATTTAAATAGTTTAATGTAATAAAAATAGATAGAATTATCTTGAAGAAATTAGAGACCAAGGAGGAAGGAGCGCGTGGAGACCCGTTTGTATGGAGCCTGGTGTTGGCCGATTTATCGGTCAATATATTCGCGCAAGTATACGCGGCCAACGAGTAATAAAGTGTAAGTACAGATATCGTTCCCACGAGGAATTAATGGATAAAAGACACCAAACTACTAGCTCATAATCATCTTAATCTTATTTAAACGGGCGAGAAGGAGAATGAATTATTAAAGCTAAGTTAAATTAGGCAATAATTAAAACATGCAATAACTAATCGTAGGGTAAATTCAGATAATGAAGACATGGGATTACAATTTCCCCCAACACTTCGTTTGAATCTCTTAACTCTCTCACTTAGAATAATAAGCACCTAGAATTGACAACCAAGAAATCACAATTACATAATAGCCTCTTTCGATGGACAACTATGAATCTTCCTAATGCGGCATGTAGGTATATGTCTATCCTACACACTATCAAGCAACTAATATCCAGAACAATTAACAAGACACACGTCACGGGAAATCTCGTTAACTACTCTATCAATTACCAACTTTCGCATAGGAAGTCATTACGATTAGATTCTCAAATGGTTGCATACGGCATTTAGGTATATTTCTATGCTAAACACTAACAAATTATCAACTCTTTAGGACAATGAATGAGACACACGTCACATAATCTCATAGATTACCCGCAAGAATCTCTAACTTTCGCATGATATCATAACTAGGTCTAAACCTATAATCCATTTGTCTAGTTCATACAGGTTCACAAGAAATCAATCTAAAAGCACAAGTTATGATAACCAATTCATAATAATATCAAAGAGAGAGCAATCAATACAAACTATGTGTTGGGTTCCATTGAAAGCCCAAAATATAAACTACGTCATAAATAACTTGAATATATTATCCACAAGTTAGATAAACATCATTTGAATACAATTTAATACAAGGAGAGTAAGAGATAGAGAAATGCAAATCTGGTGTCTTCTCCAAGCTTGGATCTTGATGCTATTACTTGCTTCAATCTTCACACACTAACAAAATCCCTAGAATCTAACTAACTAACACTAAACTAGCACTAATCTACTCTCTAATCTACTCCTAATCTAGACTAAACTAGAGGTAAAGGAAGAAAAGAGAGGAGCTAGGGCTTAGGGTCAATATATGATGCCTTTTCTTGCCAAAACCAAGCCCCCTTATATCCCAATCTCTAGTCAAGCCCGTTCAGTTGAAAAGTCAAAGTTTTTTCTGATGAGGATTGGCGCGGCCGCGCCCAAAATACACTAGAAATCCGCGCGCCCGTGCCAAAGATTTTCTACTGCAGTGTCCTCTGGTAGAATGGCCATAACATTTGATTCGGGAGGAGTTACGAGGCCTGTCACCTGTCAAATCGAAGCTATCGAAGAGCTCTACAACTTTAATTATTTGATCATTGAGAAATAATGGATGGAAGAAGGCTGAAATTGAGCTCCAAGTGACAGCTGTGTAATGAACACCCAAAACCGTGAAGTTTGACGTCCGTTGGTATACGGGGCATAACTCTCGCCTCCGAACTCCGATTGGGATGATTCAAGATGTTCTGGAAAGCTTATAAGATGCTCTAAAATATGACCCAAGCTCTAATCCAAAAACATGAAATGAACATAAACACCCCAAACGATGTCCGGAATTGCATATCCTTCCCATTTTTTGCTTTAAATGCCATTCTTGCTCCTTTTGGCCTCTAGACCCGTGGCATCACCTTCATTGCTTCCTCACCTATGCTATCTTCATGCTTTAAGCCCATTTCAGTGCTTTGCCCCATTTAAGCATTCTTTTGCCCTTTTAAGCTCAATTTGCACATGGAGAGTTTTTAAACCTGAAAATCACAAAACAAAGCAAAAACACATAAAACGCACAACGATACTTGAGTTTAAGCAACATAATGAGTTGGTTACTATCTGAATAAGTGGACATAAAATCCACTTATCAAATACCCCCAAACTTAAACGTTGCTTTCCCTCAAGCAACCAAAACAAAACTAAACAAAAGATGCAATGCAGTATCTACAATGTATGCAACCTACGCTATCATGAATGCGAATCCAAGTTCCCAGCCAGCATTGAACTTTCAAAGAAATGCCTCAAAAAACCACATGATAGTCGAACAGATAAGCTACCCAAAATAAGATAATAAGGCATATTCTGCAAATCCAAAACCATCAGCACTGATGTATCGTGCGTTGTGTGCTTAACAACCATTAGATATGCATTCATATAAATAACTCACCTACTATGCTTCTTAGGGGAAAAACAAGCTTTAACTTAAGAAAAATAGTAAATCATATAAGTTCTAACTAAGACCGTGCATTACTAGAGTTAAGAGTCAACAGGGGGTTTTCATTAAGGTCTTATTATTCACGAGGGCGTATTCGCACTTTCCCATGTACACTATCGACCGTGCAATGCCTAGTTCTCTTAGGCTCTTCAATGATATCCATGTAGCGAGCTTTCGACCAATGACTCCCAGACCAGACGGCCTTAGGGCGCTGGGTATAGAGACACCCCTAGGGCTTACTTGCTCGAATATCAAAGGCCACAGAACTCGACGTAGCCGAAGTGTTTATTCTATTTTTTCCTTTTTCAATGCATTTTCTTTTGTTTTCTTTTTCTTTTTCTTTTCCTGCAAGGGAGTGCGTCTTACGCTCCATCTCCCCGCATATATCATGCATGCCCCCTATTTCCTCCAAACTTAAGCTTTTAACAGTCCAGTTATTATTATATGCGAACTGAAACTCTTTTATTAAAACATAGTTTTTCCACCAGAAGATAAGTATGTAAACATTTAAACTTAGTATGTCATGATGGTTACTCTATCGTGCTCATTAGCTACACAGTATCTGACAGGTAAAGATTTACATATATGACCATGAAATCAGGCTTAAGTCTCAAATCAGTTCAATAATCAAGTGATTTCAGTTTCTTCACAGGCAACATACATAACTAACCAACTGAAAACTGGATTCATGCAGTATGCTCTCACACAGAATGCAAAAACAAAACAAAAAATTTAAAATTTTCACAAATTTTAACTATTTACAACCTACATGCACTAAATAAACAAACACAATATGCAATATGAATGCAACTACCCTATATGCAAAATAAAGCCAATACCCCCAAACTTAAACTATTCAATGTCCTCATTGAAGGTAAAGGTAAAATGAAAGAAACTCCCCTACTCGGCTTCTGATGCTGCATGAATGAAGTGGCGCCCTCTCAAAAGTTTCCCCGTCTCTCTCTGCTCTTGGTAAAATAAACCCCGCTCAGCAGTATACTCAATGAACAAACCCAACTCCATATCAATCTTGCTCTGCTAATGATCCCACACTCACTGTCTCAATTGATCAGGTTGAGAGGATGAGGTGGATGGGAATTGATACTTTTGATTGAGGAGGTGGGAGGTTTTCAAAAATAAAGCTTTTAGTGGGGGGGGGGGTTGAATGAGAGGGAAGAGATGGGAGATTGCATTAAGGAACTTGAGGGTTTGGGATAAGAGGGACTGAGGCTTGGGTGCTGCTGATAATTAACATAAAGCAGTGCCCCCAAAAGCTGCCAGAATTTTCCTTAAGTCAGGCCCAGTCTGTGAGAGGCGCGGCCACGCGCTATCTCATGCTTATCCTGGCGCGGCCGCGCGGCATGCCAGATCCCGTTTTACTGCAGAATTTTTCTAGGCACAGAGGCTATGGCATTTGAACTTTGCTCCCAAGCAGCTTTTAACCTGAAATATGCAGACAAGACTTATTAAGCCCTATAAAACCCTCAAAAGTTAATACTTAATATTTACATCAAGAGAATTACACATGGAAAGATATATGCATTCAAATTCCCAAAAAAAATTCTCTAAAGGCGTATATGCAATGCAAATGCATCAAAAGTATGCTATAAGCTCTGTAATCCCAAAAATATACGCATTCATGCCTAAGTTCAAAAATGTAGGCAATGAACTCCTAATTCCTACAGTATGCAAAAATTTAAACTAAATATTAACTAATAAGAATTAAACGAGGGGGAGGGAAATGTGATAGAAAGCATGCAAATGGAGAATTAAACATAGAGATAGAGAGGGATGATGGGAAGTAGGTAATGGATAATTTAACAAAGAGAGAGAGAAATGATGGGGTGCCTCCCATCTAGCGCTTGATTTATAGTCCTCTAGCTCGACTGTGTCTGCCCACTGCTACCTAACTCCCCGACTATACTGGAGAACCCCTCCATCCATTATAATAGCTGTGTGACTTTGGCGGCTTCCCAGTAGGAGCGGATGCAGATTTAAACTACCTAGCCTTGGGTAAGTAAAAGAATTCCCCATCCTGAAGGTTGGGGAGCTAGGCAAGGGTTTCATTGTGTAGGTAAAATGATCGGGGCATAGGAGGTATAGACCACACAACGGACTCTTCTTCTATTCTCTTCTCTTCTGACCACCATGGTTTGAAGCTCACGGACTCTCTCATGTCATCGAGATCCGTATCTATAATGTGGCTTCCAAGGGGGCAAGGGTGTGCAAACTTGACTGGCTTGTTCCACTTAGGCAGAGGAGGCTCTTGGGGGATTGTCACTGTTGGTTCACATTCATACTCCACAGCCCCAATTGGCTCCTCGATATCCATTGCCTTTTGCTCGTCCAGCTGAAATCGTACTTTTGATTCTCCATCAATCTCTGCATCCATCTCATAGCACCAATCCTTTTGAGGGTCATAACTTACGGCTTCGGTCATTGGAGGCACAAAATCTTGCACTGTTGTCTCTTTTTCACATACCTCCTCCTTCCTTAATGTCGTGCTAATCTGCTCCACCCAAATCTGAAGATCCTCAATTGATTGCTCTTGCTCAATCAAGGTCTCCTGTGTTGATGCTAATGAGTTCCCCCACAAACTATCCAATCCTTCCTTTTCTGTTTCAGCCACGGGCTCCATGTAATGAGTATCATAGGTAGGAGCATTGTTGATTGGGGCCATCTGATATTGAAAATTTTGGTTCAATTCGTCATGGCTCCTAATCACCTCCTCTTGGTTCGCTAAGCTCATATACATGAAATCCAATGTTGACTGTTCTCCTTACAAACATGGTGATGGATAAGTTGGGTTTGGTGCATAAGTCGGACTTGGCTCGCATATATCTTGATAGCTCGCAGTATTGGTTTGAACCCCTTGTTCTTCCTCTATCATCAAGGCCTTGCTAATTTGCTCTGCCCAGTTCTGGATATTCTTGACTGACTTTTGTTGCTCAATCAAGATGTCCTTCAGTGATATGTCACCTCCTTCCTCCAAGATTGTATTTTCTGTGTCACACTTAAAATTGTGTTAAGGCTCATAAACTGGAGTTTGGAATGTGCATTCTGGGGCGTAAACGGGATTTGGATCCCAATATTGGTCTTGATAATAGTCTGATGAAGGGTTTGCTGAAGGGGGTGATACCCCCAATCTTGCTGATAAATAGGATAAGGCTCATTGTAGGAGTACTCACCCCCATACTGCTCCTGTCCATAACTGATAGGCTCCTGATGGCTCATGTAGCTCCCAGCACCATAGTCATATGTCACTGCCGTCTCTCGACTCTGCTGGTGAAATAGTATCCAGCTTCCTCGAGAGAACCTCCAACTATGCTGAAAGTGAAGCAATTGGGTCGACGTCATCATTGTAAACTTCCCTTGGTTGCTCTTTTCTTGTACCATTCCATGGATAGAAATTTAAGTCCATTGTACCTGAGAAGAGAACAAATGAAGATAATTAAAACAAAAATAGAAAGTTTAAATTAAGACTAATTTGATTGAAACTAATGCTGGCAAACAGTTATCCAAATAATTCCCAGGCAACGGCGCCAAAAACTTGTTGGCCGATTTATCGGTCAATATATTCACGCAAGTATACGCAGCCAACGAGTAATAAAGTGTAAGTACAGATATCGTTCCCACGAGGAATTAATAGATAAAAGAAACCAAACCACTAGCTCATAATCATCTTAATCTTATTTAAATGGGCGAGAAGGAGAATGAATTATTAAAGCTAAGTTAAATTAGGCAAGAATTAAAACATGCAATAACTAATCCTAAGGTAAATTCAGATAATAAAGACATGGGATTACAATTTCCCCCAACACTTCGTTCGAATATCTTAACTCTCTCACTTAGAATAATAAGCACCTAGAATTGACAACCGAGAAATCACGATTACATAATAGCCTCTTTCGATGGACAACTATGAATCTTCCTAATGCGGCATGTAGATATATGTCTATCCTACACACTATTAAGCAACTAATATCCAGAACAATTAACAAGACACACGTCACGGGAAATCTCGTTAACTACTCTATCAATTACCAACTTTCGCATAGGAAGTCATTACGATTAGATTCTCAAATGGTTGCATACGGCATTTAGGTATATTTCTATGCTAAACACTAATAAATTATCAACTCTTTAGGACAATGAATGAGACACACGTCACATAATCTCATAGATTACCCGCAAGAATCTCTAACTTTCGCATGATATCACAACTAGGTCTAAACCTATAATCCATTTGTCAAGTTCATACAGGTTCACAAGAAATCAATCTAAAAGCACAAGTTATGATAACCAATTCATAATAATAGCAAAGAGAGAGAAATCAATACAAACTATGTGTTGGGTTCCATTGAAACCCCAAAATATAAACTAAGTCATAAATAACTTGAATATATTATCCACAAGTTAGATAAACATCATCCGAATACAATTTAATACAAGGAGAGTAAGAGATAGAGAAATGCAAATCTTGTGTCTTCTCCAAGCTTGGATCTTGATGCTATTACTTGCTTCAATCTTCATACACTAACAAAACCCTAGAATCTAACTAACTAACACTAAACTAGCACTAATCTACTCTCTAATCTAGACTAAACTAGAGGTAAAGGAAGAAAAGAGAGGAGCTAGGGCTTAGGGCCAATATATGATGCCTTTTCTTGCCAAAACCAAGCCCCCTTATATTACAATCTCTAGCCAAGCCCGTTCAGTTGAAAAGTCAAAGTTTTGTCTGTTGGGGATTGGCGCGGCCGCGCCCAAAATACACTAGAAATCCGCACGCCCGCGCCATAAATTTTTTGCTGCAGTGTCCTCTGGTAGAATGACCATAACTTTTGATCCGGGAGGATTTATGAGGCCTGCCACCTGTCAAATCGAAGCTATCGAAGGGATATACAACTTTCATTCTTTGAGCATTGAGAAATAATGGATGGATGAAGGCTGAAATTGAGCTCCAAGTTACAGCTGTACAATGAACACCCAAAACCGTGAAGTTTGACGTCCGTTGGTATACAGGGCATAACTCTCGCCTCCGAACTCCGATTGAGATGATTCAAGATGTTCTGAAAAGCATATAAGATGCTCTAAAATATAACCCAAGCTCTAATCCAAGAACATGAAATGAACATAAACCCCCCAAACGATGTCCAGATTGCATATCTTTCCCATTTTTTGCTTTAAATGCCATTCTTGCTCCTTTTGGCCTCTAGACCCATGGCATCACCTTCATTGCTTCCTCACCCATGCTATCTTCATGCTTTAAGCCCATTTCAGTGCTTTGCCCCATTTAAGCATTCTTTTGCCCTTTTAAGATCAATTTGCACCTGGAGAGTTTCTAAACCTGAAAATCACAAAACAAAGCAAAAACACATAAAATGCACAACGATACTTGAGTTTAAGCAACATAATGAGTTGGTTACTATCCGAATAAGTGGTCATAAAATCCACTTATCACCTGGGTTTAAATGTAATAGTTACGTTTAAATTTAAATTCTTGCACTTCTAGGTTTGACCTTTTTGTTCACTTGGTGGCTCTAGTGAACCAAACTAGAATAAAAGTTCATAATTAATCCGGGTAGAATATAGTATTTTATATGTGCATGCTAAGTATTATATATATTATATTTTATGCAGACATGCTTTGCATGTTTAATAAAATGACGCGTATTTTTATATATATATATATATGTGTGTGTGTGTGTGTGTGTGTGTGTGTGTGTGTGTGTGTGTGTGTGTGTGTGTGCATGCGCTAAACAAGATGAGACAAATAATAACAAACCCCTCAAAAAAATTATATTAAGTCCAAAGCGGTCAAAGATATTTGAAATATCGAACGTCGCCTTCTAGCATGATAAATTGATAGAGTATTAAATATTTAATACGAGTTTGTTGTGCACACACAAGGCGAGTATTGCGTATTTAAGATATTAATTTAATCACATTTGATGCTTATAAAGTTAATTGAATAATATTATTTTGTTGAGTACACACAAGGACAATATTTTCTTTTTTGAATATATGGAGTGCTAGGTTGGACTTAACTTAAATCAATTTAGTTCGGATGTACACACACTTGACTATTATGATCTAAGAGGTAGAATACAAGGAGTTACATGTCGATGTAATTGATAAAAGTTATCTACTTATTTATTTATATATCGTTTGTTGTGCACACACAAGGCTATATACATTTGAAATGGGATCCTTATTCTCACTAGCAAATCTTTTATTAGATGTTGCCGAACTATATAAGTGAGGGTAATATAGTTTGAAGAAAAGAGTTGGAGATACCAATTTAAAATAAGACCTAATTTATTTTGGTATATATAAAATTAATTAAATGAATGTTTGCTAAAATGTTGTCTTTTCACATACAGATATTTAAAAATGTCGAAATCACTAATTTCACTTCGTAGCATACTTGATGCTAACAAACTAACCGGACCGAATTACACGGACTAGTTAACGAATCTGAGAATAGTTCTCACTGCTGAAAAAATTTCTTATATCCTAAATTCACTTGTCCCTGGAACTATTTCAAAAATAGCCTCTGAGGAAGAGATTTCCACCATAACAAAGTGGCAAAATGATGCATCTGTAGCTCAATGCATCATGCTCGCATCCATGAATAACGAGCTTCAGCGTCAGCATGAAAACATGGATGCTCCTACTATATTGCTTCACCTTAAGGAGTTGTATGGTGAACAAAGTAGGACTACTAGATATGAGATATCTAAAGAGCTCTTTCGATTTCAGATAACCGAGAGCAATTTCGTCGAAACTCATGTCCTAAGGGTGCTCAATCTAATTGAACGCCTTGGACAGCTTGGGTTCGTTATGGATGGGGAGTTGAGTCAAGACTTAGTCTTGCAGTCATTCCCTGAGTCCTTCTCGCAGTTCGTTGTAAATTTCTACATGAATAAGTTAGTTATAAGCTTGCCTGAATTACTTAACATGTTGAAAACTGCAGAAGGTCACTTTCTATCCAGGAAGAACCATGTCTTAATGGTGGATTCTTCCAAGAAAAGGAAGAGGCCCAAGGTATCTTCTGAAAAGAAGAAATCTAAGAAGGCTAAGGGCAAATTGTGTAAGAACACGAATTTTAAAAAATTATTAAATAAGAATTTAATAAATAAAATTCTTAAAGCATGAGATGTGTTCGAATAAGAATATATATTGTGATATGAGGTATGTAGTATTGTGTTACATAGGGTAATATGAGCTATGTAATAAGTAATTTTGTACTTAATAAATATATAACATTATTATATATTAGTTATAAAATTGTAGAGATGAATTAGTAAGATGGTGGATAAGATTTATCTATCAACATTAAATAATTTATAGAATTATTTTATCATAGTAAGTTGGTGACATTAAATATGTTTGATGAATAATCACCATCTTCCTGAGTATATATACTAATAACTAGTTAGATGTAATATGAGTTTTAATTAGTGCTTAAGCTATCCATGGATAGATTGAGATAGTAAAACATGAATTAGTTAATTATGGGAATTAACTAATAAGTATAAATATTGGTTAATTTATATTAAAGTGGAAGTTATATTATGGAATAATATAATTTGAATATTAAAGTTTTAATTAACTATGGTGATATAACAAAGGGTTTAAGATCACTTAAGCAAATAGTGAGTTAATACATATGTGGAGTATGTAATTATAGTAGGTGCCCTTATATATATATTACTTAACATGATAATATGTGAATGTGCGAACGACGTTAATAAAATATATATGTATATATATATATATATATATATATATACGTTGTTAAACTAATATATCTTTAAATAAATATTGATTAGAAAATTTATTAATATTTGATATATGGTTAAATGTATAGATTTAAAGAAATTGTGTTGGGCACAATTTATAGAAAGGAAAGAGAAATAATTATTATATATTTTTAATAAAGGATATTAAAATAATTTTTAATTTTGAATTATTTTAATAAAAGGGGGAATGTTATTTTAAATAATAATATTACCTTATATGTCTTTGTATGTGGTAATAGGTATGATTAATATGGTAAATATATTAAAACATATTTGCTATATGTAATAAATTGATGGAAATAATTTATTATAATAAAAAATAAACTTATTATCTATAATACGTGTACATGTGTCGTACATGCAATTACTTTAGTGAGACGTGAATATTATATTAAAATAATATCTCGAGAAAATGAGTAAATTATTTTATTATAATTAATGCCTATATTGGGAGAGAACATGATAAAAACATTTTATGTCATGTTACATAATTTTTAATGTATTTCCAAGAGAGTTAATTAATAAAAGAAAGCTAAGTTATTTTAATGTACTAAATAACTTAAGTTATTATTTTACCGTGGATTCTATTATTTAAATAATTAATAGAGTAAATATTAATTATTCTAAGCGTAAAGGTTATACATATTATAAGTGTATGATTAATTGAGGTAGCTTAGCATTAAAGTGCATGTGTCACACAAACCTTATATTAAAGGGATATTAAAGTGTGGTGAAAGTAATAATGAGCTTAAGGTAAGCTTGTGAGACATGCCTAGTGTGGCAAAGTGGTGAGATAAGCAATTCATTAAATTAATAAAGGAATGATTAAACAAAATTAATTTATTGTTGTGTGCAAGATGTAAGATAATTAATCGTGTTATATATAGTATCTACATTCAATTAAAAAGAGAGTGTAGCGTGACACTTTATTGTAACTCTATAATATGTAAGAACTATATAGTAAGATTGAAGGAATGATATAAGTTACATAAATAATATTTATGTGACAATATGGGATGAGTGGATACATGTATACATATATATATATATATATATATATATGTATGAATGTATAAGGAAGGTATTTAATTACATAAGTATGTATAGAGACTTGCATGCTAGTTTTGTGTACAAGGTGGAAAATAATGAGGAATGACCATGAATAGTAGTAGTTAGTGGAGTTAGCCACCAACTCCACTCTTTTCCCCTTGGGCATTGACCATAGGAGGGTAATAGATTGGATATAAATAGAGAACATGTAAATTAGTAATGTAATGATATTACATTATGAACATATTATAAGAAGTGATATCGAGAATATTATTATGTTGTGAAATTATATTATTACTAAGCTTATGGACCATTAATTACTAAGTTCACATAATTATGCCTTATGTGGCATAAATAGTAGAGTTAAATCAAAGGAAGATTTAATTCGAAGTATTAAATTAATGATAAGTTAATAAATAATTGACATTAATTATCATTATAATATTTGGGTGTACTTGAGATAATAATTATGGGTTGAGAATACCCAACTAATTTATAATTTGCCTAATTAAAAATACTATTGGACTAAAACAATGTGCATAAGGTACATTACTTTATATGTATTGGTGTACATACATATGTGTATATATGTGCCCATAACTTATATTAATATAGCAACATTGAGTTATTAAGTTCGACTTGTATTGTCCAAAACAAAATAAACCTAAGTAGGTTATGTATATGTAAATAACCTAAGTGTTAGTATATCTTGCAAATGCTGAGTATTAGAGATCTGTCCCAATATGAGTGTCCTTTTCTCTTCTCACATGTATAGCTTATAAGCCTAAGCCTATTCCTTCTCAAACTCAACAAGAATTTTAGCAAATCATCATGAGGGGAGTGGGCATCATGATGGAATTCACCAACTACCACCAACTCCTCCTTGCACACTAGATTCTTCTTCTCCCCATTGGTTTGAATTGGTGGATAATTGCATTGTCTATGTAAGAGAATTTCTATATATAGAGCACTTCTCCTTCTCATTTCTATTGCTGAGATTTTCTGATTAATTGAGAATATAGAGTAAACATATATCAGTGGTAGAAGTCTAAAAAAGTAGGAAGCAACTAGCAGAGGTAATACTCATTTTTCTTCATTCTTGAAATTCTAAGTTATTGATCATGCTTGCATTCTGTGACAAGTGTTAATGAATGTAAAAAGTGTTTTAAGTCAAATGAAATGAACGTTATAAGATATGAAATGGGGTTAGTATAAAACTAATATGTAGTCCTAGAAAGACTTAAACACTTGAATGAATTTTAAATATTACTAAAAAGAAATATAGTGAAATATAAGTCGATAGTTAACACAATCAAATTGAACGTTGTGTATTGATAATAGGAAGGGTTATGAGATGTAGAGTATAATTTACATTACAACTAATATGCATTGCTATGTGACTAATAGTTGATGTGCATAATTATATAATTGTGTAGGGCACGTGAAGTGCAGATATCTGTAAGCTGTTAAACTGTTATTGGTAAATAACGATTAAGGCAAGTCTTTTAGTTCCTATTTTCTACGTGAACTTGATGATAAACTGTTTTAAATTGTTTTGCAAAGAGCATGATATGTTGTATATATGTTGTAAGCATGAAATGTTAAAGTCAATTTATGACTACATTGATTGATTAAAGAATGTTGATTGATTAAGGAACTCAATCTTTATATTTGTTATGTGAAGTAAAGTATGTATGCCATGTTACTTTAATTATTATGAGATGTATGTTGAGCATGTATTTATGTGCTATGTGATGCATGAAAGCTGTTAGATCTTGTTGAGCTGTCGAGCTCATTCTTGCAAATAACCACTTTTACAAGTTAAGGATTCAAGGTAACGCTATGTGCTACTTGAAAGAAATGAATCAGATGTAATGCATGAAGATTTATATACTTTGGCTGAATTGTTATTATTTTGGACCCTGTTTAAGGTTTCAGATAATGTATTTGATAATGTATGATGGTTAACAGATGTTGAGTTATAAAGTTTAAATTTTACTCGATGTATAAGGGTTATTGAACGTGGTTGTAAGTTTTAGTTTATAATAACTCTGACGAAGCGATTCATGAAATAAAGTTGAATCAAAGTTATGTAATGATAAAGGTTGAGATGCAGGGATAATAAAGAAGGAATAATATAAAAGTTTTAAATATTTCATATTTTTAGTGATTGTATCATTGATTAATGATGTAAAGTCTGAATAAGGATGTATTATTAACGACCGATATCGAGAGTTGTATTGTATGAATTTTGGGGTCGTTACACATTCCATGTTAAATTGATGGGAGAATGGTTGTTAGTTATTACATAAGTTAGTAAACATGATTAATAATGCAATGTAACTGAATTGGATTAGATTCATGAAGGAATTTTGATGTTGGGTTGTAAACTGCTGAAACAGAAAGCTGCTATATTTCTGGCCGAGACCCCTCGCAGCTGTGCCCGTTTTGTACTAGGGTGCAGCGTAGCTGCGCCAGGCACTGATATTGGTTTTCTGTTTCTGTTAACAATCTGGTAAGTCTAACTTGTTAGTATCACTTTAACAATGCATGAAGAACATGATTAACAGGTTTAACATGTATATATAAGTACTTTGACATAGCATGAGCACGCATAATTATGTTAGTATATAATTACTAAAGAAAGTTATAGCTTTTTAAAATGAGCCTTGACACATACTATTGATGCTTATGTTCTGAACTTTTGAGCATGTGAGTATGGTCTAGTTATGCATGAAAATCAGTATAACATATAGCTTAAAGTCCCTTTGCATCATATGAATTGTTTTGGTATACTTAAATGTATATTTCTAAAAGAAACAAAGGGGTTTTGAAAACGAAGTTGATGAAACTTGTGGTATTTAAGTTCTGATATTTTTACACATACATATTGTGAGTTATGAGTATGCATTAAGCATGAGAAGTGGTTCAAGGCTGTCTTGCATGTGCCAAATTGCTTTGACTTGGTTTAAAACGATTTCAAAGGCAAACACGTACAATTTTTGTAAACAAAGTTTTATAAACATAAAGTGGTTATATTCCGACCTTGTTAACATGTTAGATAAGCATGACAAATGATTCAAAGTAGCATTGCATGATTAGTTAAGCATGACATTGATTTTGGAGAATAAAACTTATGAAGTTTTGAAAGTAAGGTGGACGAACATGGAAATACTTACATTCTGATGTTATGTACAAGTATGATAAGACTTATATGCCTCTAGTCATGATTGGTAGGTGCACCTCGCTAGTTAGTCGTGATATGCACTATACGAGCAAGTTTTGAAGATGAACTATATGTAAATAGATAGAATATATGTGAGCATGTGTAATGAAGGATGTTTAGCATGTTATGTGTAGTACCTATGCATGCTATAAAACCAAAGTAAAATTAGAGACCAAAAGGCCAAATCTGGTATGGACAGGGAGCTGCGAAGCTGCGCCCCTCCCAAGTCTAAATACAGCACTGCTGCGCTACAGGGCAAGTTTGCTTGACAGTTTTAAAAGTAATCTGAAACTGGTAGTATGCGTACTTTGTTATTTTGAGTTATAGGACAGAGTCTAAATGATGCCTTGAGTGTTTATTGATGTAATGATGATATAAAACCCAAAATTGATAAATTTTCCTAAGGTTTGCGAAACATAAGAATAATATAGATCATGTATCTATGAGCTTTAAATATGTGTCGAACACTTAGTGAGTCGAGTGTGTGATAAAGGTATATGAATGTTGATATTAAAAATGGTTAAGGTATACCTATACATACCTAGCTATTATAAGAGTATGATAAGAAAGTGAAACGAAGGTTCTAAGAACCAAGATAGAAAATAATGTAATACTTATTATTATATTGAGAATGTATGAATGTATGACTGATGGGTATAAATCCATGATTATATAACTGTGTAGGATTACATGAAGTGCAGATATCTTTTAAGTAGTTAAGTCGTAGTTGTTAAACTATGAATCAGGAAAGTCTTTCAGTACCTATCTGTTATATGAAATTGAGAACTGTTAGTTGAATTATATTATTCTATGAGAATGTTGATATAAAATGCATATGGAATATGTATGATATTTGAAAGCTGATCTTTGATGATATATTTATGAAGTTAATCTCTATGCCTGTTATGTGAGAAGTAACATGTGTAGGAAATATTAATTGATTATGAATGCATGAACTGAGTATGATATTATATGCTATGTGATGCATAAAAATTGTTAGAATTGTTGAGCTGTTGAGCTCACTCTTGCAAATAACCACTTTTGCAGGTTAAGGATTCACGGTAGAGTTACGTGCTAAGTGATTGATAGCGTTCGTTAACATTGAAAGAAGATTACTATTTAATTAAAGTTACGCTCTTGAACCATGTTTAGGTTCTAGGATATGTACTTGATAGTTGTTTACGATGTTTAATTCTAGTCGTGTTGTAAAGATGTATTAGTTAATACATAGAGAATATCGAATCAAGATGTAAAATTTTATACAGTAATTAGAATAGAAAGAATCATAATACATTTGATTCAAGGATATGTAATTAATTTAAGTTATGAAATCAATAAAAAAATTTATTCAAAGGAGATTGAAAAAGTTTAAATTATTTCGCATTTTTATAATATCGAATATGATGTAAAGACAGGAATGGTAAATAACCAAGATTGGAACTTATAAAAGTTTGGGGTCATTATACAGATTTTAGAAATGGAAGGAATTTATATTCTAAATTGTAATAAAGTAAAGTTATATTCTTTAAGTAATGAATAAAAGATGTAATAGTTTTACTAGTAGTACTGTGACTGCACCGGATCTGAGGTAATAAAAGGGACCGGATTTGGGGGTGTCACAGGTTGGTATCAGAGCTGTAGGTTATAAACCTTCGGTAAGAGTACCTTAGACTATAACCTGAGAGAAAAAGATAAATATTAAAATATATACGTGAGGATTTAAAGAAGAACCTTGAAGTATCTAGAGAATGAGAATCAGAAGTTTCCCAATTCCGGTAATAAAAATGTTAAGACGGTGTCTATAAGATGAATATGACATAAATAATAAGAATGAACTCGAATGTAGTTTGGTTGATAATAGGGAAAGAACCCTAAGGTAAACCGATGATCACGACGTGATCAGATTGAGCTATGAAATGATAAATAGTCTATAACGACTAAATGTGTATAGCTTGATGCTATAAGAGAAGGTACTATGAAATGGTACGAGATGAACTCATGAGGAGTTTTATACGATGAAATATAGAAAATTTGTAATGAGCAAAGAGCAAGTTAAGAGTAAGATAGAGTTAAGTGTTGGATTTTTATTGAGGACTCATGTGATGGCTTAGTTATACAAACTTTTGTATGGGCAGAAGTTTTGTGCTTGCGCTGAGTGCATCACATTGATAATCGTTGGAATGTTAGTGTCGCGCTATCATTATACATATGGCAAAAAGGTGATTCTTTTCTCATGTTATTTTGATAGATAGAGATTTCTAAGATTAACTTTAGATAATATTAAGATTAGGTGCGAGTTCTTAAGACTCATGCCTATGATAAGCTTGTGACTCATAATCATATATATTTTTGAGCCTCTAAGCGTATGGATAGTCCCTGATTAATTCTTGGCAAAATGGATGTGAAGACGCCCTTCCTCAAATATACATTATTAGAAGAGAATGTATGTATGGTATAGCCAGATGGATTTATTTCAATAGTTAAAGTAAATCATATATATGAGCTACAACAATCCATTTATGGATTGAAGCAAGCTTCTCGTAGATGGAACATCCATTTTGATGAGACAATCAAAATAGTTTTATTTTATCAAAAACAAAGATGAATCATGTGTGTACAAAAAGGTTAGTGGGAGCGCTGTTTCATTCCTTGTATTATATGTTGATATATTATTGATAGGGAATGACATTCCTATACTACAATCGATCAAAAATAAAGTTGTCTAAACATTCCTCCATGAATGATTTGGGTAGAACATCCTATATTGGGGATATAAATCTGTACAAATAGATTTAAAAGGATGTTCGGCTTAACCTAAGGAACGTATATTCATTAGATGCTAAAGGCGTTTAGCATGGCAAGCTCCAAAAGGTGTCTCATAATGATGAGTCATGGAGTGTATCACTCTAAAATTATCCTCAATAAAAGAGAGATCGCATGAGTTACTATCATGTATGAAATGAAATATATAAGACTTGATGTTGATCAGTTATATTCTGGAGAAGATCAATGTAGGACAGTGATAAACATCTTAAAGTACTTAACTAACACTAAGGATGTCATCATGACATATGATGGGTCTGAATTAAACTAGAGGACTAAACAGACTCAAGTTTTCAGACTGACCAAGATGACAGCAAATCCACTTTAGGGTAAGTCGTTACCGAGAAAGGTGGTGCAGTGAATTGAAAAGGTTCCAAACAACAAAAGGTTGATGGTCTAGTGACAAAGACAAAGTATATAACTGTAAGTAAAGCTGTAAGTTAATGTTTCAGATGAAAAGTTCATTACAGAACTAGGAATAGTTCATAAGTCTCATCTTGAATCCAAACATGTGTTGCGACAGTTTGATTAAAGAAATCATTAAAAGAGGAGACGTCACCTTGGAGCGTGTAGACTCTCAGGATAACATTGCAGATCCCTTTACTAAAGCTTTAACACAACAGCAGTTTGATCGTCACTTAGAGAAGATGGGTGTGAGATACCATGGCGATTGACTTTAGTGCAAGTGGGAGATTGAAAGTATTATGCATACAACCCAATTATGTATGATGATAAAGTATATACTTTGGAGATGATCTTATTTATTTATTAATAAAAGTATTCATTTATTAAAGGCATTTAATTATCTACATGATGCTATTTTTATAATATGTAAATAACTCATAGTTTTTACCAATGTTTTTAGAATCATGATGTTGAACATGCTAATGAGATCTAAATTCTTATAAAGCTTAAACCTAAAATAGTTCTCAATCGTGGGATTACTAAAAAGGGAATTAGTAAATTCGGATAGATTGGTACATATGTTGCTTACTCATTGGATGAGGAAGATTGATCTCATGATCATTTGTGTGGAGACACTAAAGCAAGTATGTAGGTGCTTATTAGAGAATAAGTTCACTGAACGTGACTCACTATGGAATACCTAATGGAGTTTTACTTGCCTGCCAATAGGAATTCGTAATGTGATAGTAGTACAAGTGATCCTTGGACTTGAGATCATCATAGTATCTTGTATGTAATGAATTATACTTTGACTTATTCCTTAAAAACCCTTAGGGTATATCAAAGGGTATTCTTGGGTATAATGAGTTACATATGTAGATAATGAATGATTAATAAAGAATCTACCACTTTTAGTAAAAGAAGAGATATGTCCTATGTGATTCGTTAAATGACAACCCAGTAGTCCTTGGCCAAGGCAGAATGAAATTAGAAAGGAGTTTCTAATTTACATTATTTGGAATTGTGCATTTTCTAATCAAAATACATATAATTAAATAAAATAAGACTTGACAGTTAAGCCACTGTTGGGTTTGTACGAAATCGTGACGCAATCAAATTGCAAAAATTAGCGGAAGTATGGTATATCAGAGTTTAAAAAAATTTCTACAAAACCATTACCCGGATCATCCTTTATGCAAATTATTAATTTAAAACGATAAATAAGAAGTTATGGAATCATACCCTTGTAGAACGAAGCTTCCACAGGTACTAGTTCAACTACTTGTTCTTCGTGATCTCCTTGAATTTTCGGATTAGATTCCTTCCTTTGATCAACGTTAGCCACCCAAGTGTTTGGCCTCTAGAGGTGATCCACCAAGGAAGATGAATTATCAAGAAGGAGGGTGGTTGAATTGGGACATTGTATGGTGGAAGGATTGAATTGTACGGTAACTATTTACTCACATGTTCTTTTATGATTAATGTTAAAATCTATATTTTCTGGAAAGTCGTTGATCGCTAGGGAGGCTTATCCCTATTGTAGAATAAATATTATTTATTTAAATAGATTATTAGTTTAATTTATTTATTTAAATAAGATTAAAATTATTCTAATTGATTTATTCACAACCGGTTTAATATGGAGAACCTAAAGGGTCACACCATAAAATGTTGAATAATTATTTAAGAAGATAATGGCATAATCATAATAATGCATTAAGTGTAATTAATTTAATCTATGGTGATAGAATAAATTAAATAGCTTAATATTTATTATTTAATATTTTGAAAATATTAAATATAAATTAATAAGAGGAGTCTTATTAAAATTATTACAATTATTATTATTTTAATTTCTAAAGGAATTTAGGAAGTAATTTAATATTAGTACTCTCATTTATTCCTAATAAGATTAGGAGGCAAATTAATTAAATAAATTTAATTAATTAATCCCAATGTAGTGGGAAGCCTATATTAATTAGATGAGTTTAATTAATTAAATGAAACCCCGTGTCTAATAGGATTAGAAGGATTGACCAATATCTATATATAAGAGGAATCTTATATTAGATATTAGTTGATGCAATTCCAATTGTTGGAGGGTACTCCTTTTTTATAGAGGATAAAAAACTAGGGTTTAGCCAACCACCCACCTTCTTGATAATTCCTCTTCCTTGGTGGATCACCTCTAGAGGCCAAACACTTGAGTGGCTAACGTTGATCAAAGGAAGGAATCTAACCCAAAAATTCAAGGAGATCATGAAGAACAAGGAGTTGAACTCGTACCTGTTGAAGCTTTGTTCTACAAGGGTGTGATTCCATAACTTCTTATTTATCGTTTTAAATTAATATTTTGCATAAAGGATGATCCGGGTAATAGTTTTGTAGAAATTTTTAAAATTGTGATATACTATGCTTCCGCTAATTTTGTAATTTGATTGCGCCCATGATTTTGTACAAACCCAACACCTCCTTAGCTTGCTCTTTCTCGAACTCAACTGTGGCTGTGGGTGTATCCATCTGCTTCCCACTCCGCAAGGTTATAGCACTAGCATTCTCCTTAGGATTCACAACAGTTTGAGATGGGAGCTTCCCAGAACCTTGAGAGTCCAACCGGCCACAATAGTAGCTAATTGGCTCATTTGACTTTCCAAACTATGGATGGAAGATTTTGTCTCCTATTGAAACTATTGTGTCTGTGTCATAAATGCTTTGAACATGTCCTCCAAGGATGTTCCAGAATTGGCTGGTGCTATTGGTCTGGGTTGGTACTGTGGCTGATTTCGTTGAAATTGCTGTTTAGTTGGGTAAAACCCTTGCGCCTGCTGCCTAGCACCCCCATAACTCAAGTTGGGATGATCCCTCCATCCTGGATTGTAAGTATTGGAAAAAGGATCATATTTCCACTACGGCTGTGCCTGGTAATTTTCCACTGCATTAGCTTGCTGTGCATTCTCTTCCTATTGTAATGTCGGGCATGCATCTGTAGGGTGCCCCACCATTAAACATATTCTGCAAGCTTGTGTAATCGGCAAGTTACCTGTTGCTAATTGTTTCACCACAGTAGTTAAGTCAAAAATCTATTGCTCTATATTACTCGTGCTTACCTCACTTACCCTTTGTGCTGGATGATCATTCCGTGTTCCATATTATTGTGCATTGGCAGCCATATTTGCAATCAAATTCTTTGTAGCCTCCAGTGTTTTATCCACTAATGCTCCTCCATCGGTACAAGTCCCTCATAAAAGTATATGATAAGGTGTTGATCATCAATCTGGTGGGGTGGACAGCTGGAGCAAAGCTTTTTGAATCTCTCCCAGTATTCATACAATGTTTCATCACTGAATTGTCAAACTCCACAAATTTCTTTCCTTATGTTGGCTACTCTTGAAGCAGGAAAGTATTTCTCCAAAAATAACCTTTTCATGTCATTCCATGATTATATTGATCCCAAGGGGAGATAATACAACCAATCTTTTGCTAAATCCCCTAGTGAGAATGGAAAAGCTCTCAATTTTATCTGCTCCTCCGTAATGTTGTGTGGCTTTATGGTTGAGCACACAACATGAAACTCCTTCAAATGTTTGCAAGGATCCTCACCTGTAAGACCACGAAAAATAGGCAAAAAGGTGAATTAATCCGGATTTCAATTCAAATGCAACATTTAAAGCAGGATATTCAATGCACAGAGGTTGTTGATTGAGATTAGGAGTTGACAACTCCTTTAAAGTCATATTATTTGGCACCGCCATCTCCTCGTCTGATTCGCTTGAAGAATGATCTGAAAGTAGGGTAAGTGTGATGTTGAGGCCTGGTGATGGAGCTTTGTCGGAATCTGCAAGTGGACCTTGGGTTTTTCGAGCTTCTTTCCTAAGCCTTCGTGCGGTTGTCTCTATTTCTGGATCAAATTTCAATTCCAGAGAGTGAGAGGATCGAGGCATAAAAAAATAAAATGAAAACAATTGAATAAATAAAAACAAATAACACTCCTCGGCAATGGCGCTAAAATTTGGTAGCTATCATTTAGCACTACAAAATTAACCTTACTTCTATTCAACTAAATCAAGAATTAGTATAGTAATAAGCAAGGATCGATCCCACAGAGAGAGTTTTGTTTTATAGTTATCCAAGTATTTTCTAATGAATTGAGGATTTTTAGTTTGAAAAGTTGAATTAACGAAAGTGAATTTAAAAGAAATATCAATGAGTAAAAAGCTTTAATTCTTCAGTTCATTATCACCTTTTTACAATTATGGATTATCCAAGTGTTTATAATATTTATCTTCCAATGAGATTAACAACCCTAGATAATCGCAGTCGCTAATTACCCAAAATCCTCCTTAAGTCTAAATCTAATACAACGATCGCCAACAAAAGATCCTAACTATCATATAACCTAGAACTATCAGTCTAGATTTAATATGATAGAAGCATGAAGAATGAGAATTAGATTATTTCAAGCAATAATTACACAATCAAGAATTATTTAACTTGTCTTCTGGAAACCTTAACAATATACAAAAGCTTGACCACAATCAAATATCATTAATTGCTACTTATGATCAGACAAACATCGTTTGCTTAATATATATCTTAATCTAGCAGATGATATCAATTTACTAATTTAATCCTGCAGAAACCAAATTAGTCAATTGAATAGAATACAAGAAAGTTTATGTAGATATTCAGAATAAATCTCATATACGAAAGAATAAATAATATAAACTTGATCGAACCAATAATTGTAAATAAGGTTCAACATCCCTTCAGAATTGAATTGAGTAATTTAGCCTGACTTGCCTTGATTCTTTAAAATTAGGGTTTGAATAGCCTCCAAGAATTCCTAGATAAAAGATGTTTTACTCCTAAGAGAATAGCTAATATTTATAGTCTATCAAAACCCTATTACAATTAGGCAAGTCTTCAATCCTTTTCCAGCTCAACTTTATGTTTGCAATGACCAAATCCTCATCAGATCCGTCTGCCACGCGCGCCCCGCGCCTAGTTCCTTTCACAAGCGGTGCGCCCCGCACTAGCCTACCAGGGACTCCTCTTTAGTCTAGCGTGCCCCGCGCTCGGCTTAGTAAAAATCCAGCGTGCCCCGCGCCTGAGTGTCAGATCCATACTTTTAGCCTGCTTTCTTCCCATTTGCCCAGCTACGCTTCTTGTCTGCAAATTCACACAAAACATGAAAAGTAACATCCGCTACTTAAGTAATAACAATATATTAAACTAAGTAATACTTAATTAGTAGGTTTTTAACCTACTCATCAGCACCATATGGTTTTGTTCAATATATTTATGCTTAATGATTTTTACTAATAAATTAGTGATGATTTTGGTAATCTATATGAAATTGGGAAATGGATTGTAGATTTATACCTTGATATATTGGCATATGATTATGATTTGTCTACTTGATTAGACTGTATAATTTGTTTATAGGATAGGAATATACCTGTGCGCTATGTGTGACCTGATTGAGAGCCTATGCTTTAATTCTTTATCTTTGGTTAATTCACATAGGAATGTGTCGAATTATCAGCTAGCTTGGATGTTCTTTTCTGTTCTATTTCCTTTAGGGTGGATCTAGAAAGGTTAGGTTTTTATATACCTCAGAAGAGGTGTATGAGCACTTGTGTGTTCTCGGTCGACATTCCATCTTGACCACTAAGACTAGAGAGATAAAGTTAGGATGTTTGATGAAATATAGCACACCAAGTGTTTGACAAAATGCTATTGTGTGGTGAAATTATGATCTTAGCTTGTTACGCCTCAGATACCAATCGCTATACATTTACTTGCTTTGATAATTAGATTTAACTAGATTATTTACACATATTTTATTTAACTGTTTGAATAAGACTTAAGCGATACAAAGTCGGTATTTGGTAAATATTAGCAATAGTTCCTCGTGGGTTCGACAACTCTCTTATCATTATATTACTTGTTAGACCGCGTATACTTGCGATTGTTTTATTGATTGGGAAATCGACCAACAAGTTTTTGGCGCCGTTACCGGGGAACTATTTATTCTAATATTGTCCAATATTGATTTCAATCAATTTTGTCTTAATTTGAACGTGTATATTTGTATTTAATCTATTTTTGCTTTATTTTGTTTTTAAGTTCTTTCAGGATGGATGAGCATAATTATCAATAGTTTTGTGAGAGGATGACACAACCAAGTTCAAAAGGAATACTTGAGCAATTGCAAGAACAAATCGTAAATCTCTCAAGATTCTTTGATAATCTTGAGTATCAATCTACTCAGAATGCCTATTGTCAGGATTGTCGACATCGGGAAAAAATGTGGGTCGAGTTGGACCCGAATCTTTTTCTCTTCCCAAGTCTTTTATGGCTTTCTTCTACCCTTATTTTATTTTGTCTGCTTTATGAAGGGTGAAGGTTTTATAGGAAAAGGCCAACATGTATTATGTCAGATTTGAACGGTTTATAGAGTCGCCAGTTGGTAGATTTGAAATGGTTGTACCAACTGAACCGAGTTTTGTTTAAAAGTAGGCCCAATTGTTTGGACACTGTCGAAACTTGATCTTTGAAACCGAAGTTCTAAGTTCGGGGGCTTGGTTAAGTGTGGGGAAGGTGTTAGGCACCCCATAACTCCCGTGAAAACACGGTACCACATCTTTTCAATATTTCCCTTTTTATTTGCAATGTGTGCGTATATGATGGAAGAAATTGGGCCTACGTTTGATTGTTTTGAAAGTATGGACGTCCTTCGTTGAACCTATATACAAAGGGTTTGATTTGATTTGTAAAAGTCCTCTTTAGACAAGATATTAAAATGATGTTTTGAAAGGTGAGTTTCAAACCCTTTCGCTCACGTAGGAATTGAAGCATGTTGATACTTCCAATTCTTATCTTTTTAGCCTTTGGGCTCAATTTGAATGGTGATTGTTGGGCTGCGAAGTAGCCTCGACTATAAAATATATACAAGTGTCGGTCCTCTCATGGGCATGACAGCCATCAAAGTAACTCTAGCACTACAAACCATTATTTCATTATGTTAAAGACCTTAAACACGGATAACGTTTTAAGGTCTTTTAGATGTACATTTTTACAGAAAAACTGCAGGGTACATTTGTAATGTGGAGTTTGTCCATCGTGGGAATCAGATTCTGACCAATTTGATCATGAATCCCACGATTCCTAGGCTCACAAAGGGAAGCCAAGTAAACCTGCACAACACAGATATTTACAGAAAATGGATATTTGCATCCAGATGTCGCAAAAGACCAAGGATTCATCAGTCAAATCCTGGCATACGCGTAGCCAAAGCTTCTCGTTCCCAATAGATAGCGATCTAAGGGTCGCGAGGTTGCTTTCTAATGAATAAACTAGAAAGAAAGCCAGATTTAAATAAATCTTAGCAATTCTAGCTTCTCGGTTCTAGTTGGACTTATTTTGAATCGTTTGAAAGATAAAATTGGCGAGATTTAAAGAAATCTGGTTCGCCCAAATAGATATAGGGCCGATTCACATCAAATGAATATTTATAGCAGATATTTAATCACAATGAATAAAGGATATATATATAGTTATATATATATATATATATATATATATATGAAAGCTGTAAAGGGCGATGGGTTTTCACTCCGATGCCCGGACTTGAATGTAAATATATATATATATATATATAAGCAATAAAGAGCGACGAATTTCAAATCCTATGCCCGGACTGGAATGAATATATATATATATATATATATATATATATATTTTTAAAAGCTGTAAAAAGCCACTGAGTAATCCAAGCTGAACAGAATTGAAATATATATATATATATATATATATATATATATATATATATATATATATATATATAGACTGTAAAAAGCCACGGGTTGATCCAAGCTTGACAGAATGGATATATATATATATATAGAAGCTGTAAAGGGCGATGGGTTTTCACTCCTATGCCCAGACAGAAATGTAAGTATATATATATTTATAAAAGCGGTAAAAAGGTCACGAAATGATCCAGGCCAAACGAAAATTTAAATGTTAATATATACAGTTAGTATATATATATATATATTAAAGCAATAAAAAGGCCACGAAGTCCAAATACAGGCCAAATGAAGTCAGAATTTTTTTTATATATATAGTTATATATATACAAGCAGTAACTACCGCAGATTTGACATCCGGGCTTAATAGAATTGAAAAGTTAGTATATATATAGTTAAATATATACATAATAAAGCCAAAAAGGACACGAGTTAAAAACTCAGTTCAAATAAGTTCATGTATATATATATATATATATATATATATATATATATATATATATACGAAAGCAATTAAAAGTCGCGGATCGTCGATCCGGGCTGTGCAAATGCAAGAAAATGTATAAATGTACTAAAATGTACTAAAAAGTAAGCAAAAACAGCCACAGAACTGAGTTTTGAGCAAAACCAAAAAATAAAACTTAACGTGCACATGTATAAATGCGCATGAAGTAGTAGGAACTTTCTGGTCGTAAAAATACTCATAATAGACTGCTACATGGGCTTTTTGCTAAATCGTAGGCTTCAAACGGGCATTTCCAACGATTAATTTTTGATATGTGGCAGTATATGAGTATACCTACGTGTTAGAGTGGAGTTTCAGAGCGTTTTCTATTTTTTTTCTTTTTCAAAATGGCTAGGGGCACTTGTATATAAAGACCTAATGGGAGCAGACCTACCCGCGGTAGCCGCAGGTCTACCAAAGATGCCACGTAGCAGGCCTCGGGTGGTGGGTCCTATCACCTCAAAGTACGTGCACTCCGAGCAACGCGAGGTCATATTCGAAACTTCCTAACTTTTGATCGGAGCTTCCGTTTGAGGCCTGCTATACCTTTCTGGAAAGCCCTCGCTGAGAGCGTCACAATGACATAGGACTAAACCTTTTTTGAGTTCAAGAAGATAGGTTCATAACCGGGTCTTCAATTCTTCGCAATTTATCCATTGAGTTGTCTTGCGCTGTTTTCACTCGGGATCAATGTTATAGTTCTTTTTTATCTTCATGGCATCAATTTGGCTTGGTTTTGACCGAATTGGCTTCAAGTTGGTAAAATGACCATTTTGCCCCTCCAGGGGTTGTCTCCTGTATTGGCACGGTCTTCGACTGTTTTCCCGGGATTGTCTTCGAGGTTTTGATTTCATTCGATTCTGTTTGTCCTCAGGTTTATCTCCGAGACTGACTTGGTTTCCCAGGGTTGTCTCTGGGGTTGATGTGATGGTTCGGGGTTGTCTCTGAAGTTGATTTGGCCTCCTGGGTTGCGACCAGGGCTTAACCTGACCTCCCGAATTGTGATCGGGGTTGAATTGGATCTCCCGATGTCATCGCTGGGGTTACTGTACCTCCCGGGTTGTGACCGGGGTTTAACTTGAACATCCCGGGGTTGTCGCCAGGGTTGAGTTGACATCCTGGTATTGAGACCGGGGCTGAGTTGACATCCTAGTATTAAGACCAGGGCTGAGTTGACATCCTGGTATTGAGATCGAGGTTCAGTTGACATACTGGTATTGAGATCGGGGCTGAGTTGACATCCCGGTATTGAGATCAGGGTTGAGTTGGCATCCCGTTATTGAGATCAGGGCTGAGTTGACATCCCGGTATTAAGACCGGGGCTAAGTTGACATCCCGGTATTATGACCGGGGCTAAGTTGACATCCCGATATTGAGACTGGGGCTGAGTTAACATATTGGTATTGTGACCGGGGCTGAGTTAACATCCCGGTATTGTGATCGGGGCTGAGTTGACATCCCGGTACTATGACCGGGGCTGAGTTGACATCCCGGTACTGTGACCGGGGCTGAGTTGACATCCCGGTACTGTGACCGGGGCTGAGTTGATATCCTAGTATTGTTATCGGGGCTGAGTTGACATCCCGTTATTGTGACTAGGGCTGAGTTGACATCCTGGTATTGAGACCGGGGCTAAGTTGACGGTTTTGCCATCTTATAGGGTTAGTAATAGGAAATTACAATTTTGAGTGTCTACAACAGGAATGTAAAATTTTGAGTGTCTACAGATGCCCCTCTTTATCATGTTTATGTAATGCAATGAAATGAACATGATAAAGATTGCTAGACACTGGAAATATTATAAATATAAATATAATGTGATGCATGGCATGATATGTTATGAATGTTAGATACCTTTGAAGAGATGGGGCTATCACTAACTGTTTACGTCATTTTTTGCTGGGGATAACGTTATCCGTGATAGCCCTTGGTGTCGTACTTAGCCGGAGGTCATTCATGATAGCCTTTGGTGAATTCCCTCGACACCTACTTGAATGATATATTGCAAAGTCTCGATCACCACCTAATCTTTCTCGATGCTCCCTCTAGGGATTTGTATAACAAATTCCATCATCTGTCCTTTGTGGGGATAAACTGATATACTATTTTCGCTACCCGACGCTTCGCCAGAGTTGTCGTCAACAGCTGAACAGTCAAAACCTTTGACCTTCATTGAAGCAGCCTTCAACGGCTGATATCACCGGACCGTTCTCGATGCTTCGTTGGGGTTGTCGCCAATAGCTGATAGTGTCAGGCAATCTGACCTTCGCTGAAGTGGCCTTCAACGGCTGATATCACCGGACTATTTCTCGTTGCTTCGTTGGGGTTATGCTAACGGCTGATGGTGTCATGCAATCTGACCTTCGCTGAAGTAGCCTTCAATGGCGAATGTCACCTGACCATTCCCGATGCTGCGCTAGGGTTGTGCCAACGGCTAATAGTGTCAGAAAATCTGACCTTCGCTGAAGTATCCTTCAACGGCTAATGTCACCGGACCATTCCTGATGCTTCGCTGGGGTTGTCTCCAGTGGCTGATGGTGTCAGACAATCTGACCTTCGCTGAAGTAGCCTTCAACGGCTAATGTTACCGGACAGTTCTCGATGCTTCGCTAGGGTTGTGCCAACCGCTGATAGTGTCAGTCAATCTGACCTTCGCTGAAGTAGCCTTCAATGGTTGATGTCACCGGACCGTTCCCGATGCTTTACTGGGGTTGTTGCCTACGGCTGATGGTGTCAGGCCATCTGACCTTTGCTGAAGTAGCCTTCAATGGCTGATATCACCGGACCATTCCCGATGCTTCGCTGGGGTTATCGCCAACGGATGATATGTCAGGCAATCTGACCTTCGCTGAAGTAGCCTTCAATGCTGATATCACCAGACCGTTCCCGATGCTACGCTGGGGTTGTCGCCAACGGTTGATATGTCAGGTAATCTAACCAATCTCGACCTGGGGGTACTCCTTCTGAAAAATCTTATCGTCAAATCAATCTGGCTGCCTTGATACAGTTAGCACCTGCCGTTCATACCGTAGGACCTTCCCAATGCTCTGACAGCAGCAGTTTTCAACAGTTTTTCGCAATTTTTCAGCAGTTTTTCAGCAATTCTCATCATTGATCCCTGGATATCACTTCGGGATGATAACCAATGGCTTACATGAAGTTCTTCTTTCCGTCAGGAATCCGCCACTCATCGTAGGATTTTAGGACAGTCCGCTCAATCGCGTAGCAGTTTTTTTCCAAGATTTAACTTTTTAGCTCCTTGTAAACTACATTTCCACTCAAACTGGACCGAGCCAGAGGGGGTGGGTCCCACCCTGGGGAACCGCAGGTAGAGGTGCGGCAGCCGTAGGTGGGCCCGCTTCTTCCTGTAAGTTTAAGAGGGGAATCAATGGGCTCTAAGAATTCATTTTTAGTTTTGAGTCTTAAAGGAAATCCGATTTTCTTTTTTCAGATCTACGGAGTTCGGATAGTTTTTTTTTCAGATTCTATCAGTGCACACACGTTCTGCACATCTCAGGTAACATTTACATTCTTTCTTTTCTAGTTTTGACCGTTAGAATGCTATAAACCACGTAGGGTGCTTTTGAACGCAATGTATTAAAAATGTATGCTTATATGACTTGATAAAAATTTTCAGACTTTATAAGTATGCATATTTTACTGTGATGCACGTTTTGATGTAAGAAAAATTAAATTTTGAGACAATCAATTGACACCCTTTTGATCAGTTTACTCATCCTTTTTTAGGCCTAGTGAGCCTGGATTTTCAACTAAAAAATGTCCATGGTAATTTAGCTACCATGTGAAGTTTACTTTTGATTTTTTTCATAAATATGAACTGTTTCTATTTTTGGGTAGGTGTGCTACTGAATAGCCACCTAGTCATGCCTAAGAGCATGCGGATAGTTTATTTTACAAAGGAGACTGGCAAAAAATTTTCAAAAGCCTAAGCATTTAATAAACATGCAATTTTGACTTTATTGGGGATTTTAGTTGACCCATGCATGTTTTAGGACTTAGAAATGCATAAAATACTGATTTAAATTAATAAGCCACATGTTTTAGGCTTACCTCACCCTTTTTGAGGTGATTTGGAGACTTTATCCAGGTTATGGAGCCAGATAGACCTGGCAGTGCTAGCAGGGTCGTCCTAGAAGTTAGACGGAGGAGATTCTCGGATGTTCCTCAGCCACAGCCAGCCCGACCTCCTCGTAGATTGGCTGAGTCAGTGATTCATCCTATCCTGGTTGATCTGCTAGTAAATGTGGACGACGAGGATGCACCATTTGTTGACCCTGTCCCAGGTCAGGCTCCATGTTTGAAGCTTACAAGCATTGTGGTGCTACTTCAGGAGCTGCTGGGAGATTTGAGGCATCATCCATCGAGATTCCTTCATTCCAACCAAGTGACTGAAGTTTTCCTTATGGATTTTCTTTCTTTCTTTCTTTATTTTTCAATTTCAAGGCACAGGTTTGATATGGGTTGGCTGTTTGATGCAGGTTCCTAGCTTTACACAGCCCATAGAGAACTGGTTCAATGTGAATTCTTTGTACCATACTCTGCATCCGGAGTACAGGGCCATTGTTGACACCTGGGGGTTTCAGGCGTTCTTTTTTATCCCTCCCCGCTGTTGCCCCTGGGGTTATCTGAGGGAATTATCTGAGCACTAGTTCCACCTGACTCAGTCTCTCTATTTGCTGGATTGCGAGGTGATGATGACGCCTATGGACTAGAGGTTCATCACTGGGATAGAGTTTGTAGGTGAGCCAATGTCGGTCGTGGCAGACATTTCACCTACTGTCATTCGGTTCCTCTTAGGAGTTTGTGCAACGGCTATTCGAATGGTCCGTTCTGGTCCCTTGAGCGTAGATGCCCAGAGTGGGGCTTCGACTGAGGATGGCACTGGCATCACTCCACATTGACTGAGGTCCCCATAGCTGAGGGATTCACCCACTCCCACCTGCAGCTTGAGCTATTGACGGCCGAATCGATCTCGTGGGTCCCGTACACCTCAGACTTTTTGATAATCGGGTTTGAGGATAGCTTTCCCACTGGCCGGAAGTTGTCATTTCCACCCGCAGAGTCCCATTTTTGATAGAGAGAGGTTGGGACCTCTATTTAGGAGAGCGTGCTATTAGGAGCACCACGGGGGAGATCCGCATTCTCTTTGTTCCTCCTTCTTGGCATCACTGGCCACTAGCTCAGCCACTCACATACATTCTTATGGTGGGCGTAGATGGTTTCAACCTGTCAGAGGTCCTTACAACCATGAGGCATTTCACAGCTGGTGGAGTCCTCATACCATTGGGGCACAGACTCGTGCTACCCAGTTTATGGTAGATATGGTGTTGGGGTCTGTGATGATGACAGACTGGATAGCTTACTTACGGGATCTGACTCATCTAGATCAGATCACATGATTAACCCAGCAGTTGGAGAGGGCACATTTGTTTATCATGCACCTTGGCCGAGAGCCATCCGAGATAGATTCTTTTGCTCTTTCCAACTCTGGAGTGGGCCCTTCCATAGGTCTATTTTCCAGTAGTTTTACCGATACTGATCCTCCCTTATATCGACCTGACATTCCCACTAGCCGAGACTTTATAACTCAGGAGGAGCTGGAGCATGTTGATAGCTTGGATGCAGATATTCAGGATCTCTTTTGATAGCTTCCCTCGTTATATCTTTTGATAGGCCCTTGTTTAGCTATTGGGCGGCTGTGCCCTATTTTGATAGGCCTCTATTAGTAGTTGGACGGTTGTGCCCCTTCTTCTTGTACTTTTTATTTTGGATTATATGAGCAAACAGAGATGATGCTTGCAGTAGATAGTTTATTCTAGATATGCATAATATTTCCTATCTATTGCATCAAGTTTTATCATTGGAATTATGCATATATTATGTCATGGATATGTACTTAGACATATGAGTTTAGATTTGACCCCTGAATGGTCTTGTGATACGAGGATACAGATGTCGTCCTCTACGGTCAGCTGCATTGAGCACTCACCACCATTCTTAGTAGCGTCCTCCCTGAGGTCGTGGTATGATAGTCTGCCCTTCCCAGCCAGAGGGACAGTAGATCAGATGCTGGGGCATTCCTTGGCCCTTTTAGATTTTTAGGTTCCATACGAATTCATAGATGGCTTTCTATCCTGCTAGATACCTGAGCGGCAGGTTTTCTGCTTTGGACGACATGAGTTGACACCGACATTGGAGGAGTATGAGCGGCTTTTAGGTTTAATGCTGGATCTGCCTTGTGCTCGCACAGCTATCAGTGACATGAGGAGACCATTTATGCGTATGTCAAGTTTGAGGCATAGAGTAGTCATTGATGAGATCATTTCAGGACATGTGATCTCTATCGATTTTTTGATCGATCGCTTCGGTAGGCTAGATATCTATGAACGACACACCGGGGATTTTATGATTTTGGTAGATGAGTGGTAGTTGGCCCGGGTAGATGTTTTAATGATGTGCGTCACGGCCTATGTATGCATGCCACTATACTTTGATCAGTTGGATATAGGCTTGATGGTCGTGGTTTGTGCCCTTAGACATGGTAGTACTATTCTGCAGATGATACTGGCTGAGACCTTGAGGTCGGCTACCTATTGCAGCACCCATCCAGAGGGGTTTTTTAGAGGTAGCTACGTCTTACTGTACGTATGGCTCATGACATATTTCCTTCTGATTGGCACCTTTAGACATCATGGGTACTGCTTTACCCATGAGATAGCCCTGTCCTACTCCTTCCAGCCAGCGGAGTGTTAGGATGCAGTGACGTGGTCCTCCTTTCTGTCAGATATTGAGCATCCCTTTTTGATTCTGCCGTGTTCAGGGATTGTCTCCCCTTACAGCTTCATCACCCATGTAGTCGGTATGGATTATCTGCCCCTAGCGGGATTGAGAGGAGTGACCACTTACCATCCGTTGGCAGTTAAGGGTCACTTTGATCAGTTCCAGAGCCTACACCAATTTGAGGGGGCCGTTGATTAACGGATGTCAGCTTCATCTCTGTCATCAGCTGAGCTGATCAAGATTTATGAGTGTTAGACTCATAGGGAGAGGGTTGATTTCTCTACTAGCCATCCGGATATCTCTCCAGAGTATTCAGCGTGGTTGGAGGCTGATATAGCGGCAGCTGCAGTTATCCAATTAGCTTTGATTGTCGATTCAGATGAGGAGGAGCCTATGGAAGATCCTGATTCTCCCATAGAGGATGAGTTGTTCACTGGTTTGATAGCGACTTTAGTTGGTGACCCTCCGATTATTCCTGTCTGCATAGATCCAGATATTACTGATTCACTAGCTCAGATGACTTTCGAGATAGATCAGGCTAGGGCGTTGATGTTTATGGCACTATCTGCCAGTGATACAGCTTTTGCCGCTAGAGACGAGGCTCAGGCTACTTGGGATGCAACATTGGTTGAGAGATACGACGCTCTATCTACCCGAGATACAGCTCTTGAGGAGAGAGATGAGGTCTGATCTGTTAAGGATGCAGCCTTTGAGGAGATTGAGGAGGTTTTGATTTCCAGGGATGCTGCTTTTGTGGAGTGGGACGAGGCCATAGCCACCCAAGATGTATATATTGCGGATAGCATATCCCTCAGGTCATATACAGACAGCCTGGTTGGAGAGATGAGTGTGTTTCTAGATGGCCATTGCAGCACTATGCAGATGGCAGTGGATGTCTTTGCTCGTATAGAGGCTGAGGGTATTGCACTTACAGCTGCTCCTCCATCTTCAAAGAGAGATGCCATGTTGGCATTGTTGTCTCGTCTATCATTGGGTCCATAGATTAGCGTTATTTTCCATGCACATACTAGATCAGCCATTTTTGTCATGTACAAGACACTATGTATATACTAAACAGTGTTATATATCAAAGAAATATATTTTGATTCACTTCCCTAGTGGATATGTATGGTCATTGCTGAGTGATTATCACTTCTTTCATGACTTGTTGTTGTTGATATATCATGAGCTTCTCCTTGATGGATTGACAGTGAGATGTCGGAGAATATCTTAGATGGGCCTGTTGACCAGGGAGGCTTGATAGTATTTGGGTTCTTTAGGGTTTCGGTGTCTTGGGACTGGTTTTTATTGGTTTTTTTTTCTTTGATGGTTAAACCGCACCATAGATGGCTGCCTACGTACTCCCGGGTAAGGGAGATCAGGTCATTCGTAGTTCAAGTCTTGTGTGAGAGGTTTGAGAAGTGTCTCTTTTGAGTTTGGTTTGATAGGTTTTTGAAACTTTATTTAGTTTGACCGCACCAGGAATGGCTGCCTACGTACTCTCAGGCTGAGGGAGATCAGGTCATTCGTAGTTCAATTCTCTAGTGAAAACTGAAACTGATTTGACTTATTTGCAAGACCAGGATGATGGTTGGCATGTGGTTTAGACATAGTACCTTTTTATGGTGTCTGAGTTGATGAGTTGGGAAAATTCACTCCCGTCCATTTCTTGTAATCTGATAGCTCCTCCTGTCAGCACCTCTTTGATAATGAAAGGGTCTTCCCAATTTGGGGGGAACTTTCCTTTAACTTCATCTTGATTGGCCAAAACGTTCTTCAGCACTAGGTTGTTTTCTTTGAATTGCCAGATTCAAACTTTCTTGTTGTATGATCGAGCAATCCTTTGCTGATATAACTGCCCGTGGAAAATGGCTGTAGCCCTCTCTTCATCTATCAGGGACAGCTAGTGGTATCGTTCTTGGAACCACTAATCTTCTTCCATTTGAGCGTCTATTAACACTCACAAGGACTCCATTTCTACTTCTATGGGAAGTACTGCTTCCATGCTATAGACCAATGAATATGGGGTAGCCCCAGTAGAGGTACGCAATGACGTCATGTATGCTAATAGAGTCAGAGGCAACTTGTCAGGCCATCCTTTATGATTGGCGGACATTTTCTACATGATCTTCTTAATGTTCTTATTGGCTGCTTCGACAACACCATTCATCTTGGGTCGGTAGATGACGAAATTGAGATGCTTGATATAAAACTTGTTGCATAAGTCTCTCATCATCTGATTGTTTAAGTTCTTGGCGTTGTCTGATACGATCACCTCAGGTTGTCCATATCAATAGACAACATTATTTCTGATGAAACCAATGACTACCTCCTGGGTGACTTTGGGAAAAGAGGCATCTTCAACCTATTTGGTAAAGTAATCGATCATGGTGAAGATGAATCGATGTCTGTTACTGGCTTTGGGTTCTAATGGCCCGATCACATCTATTCCCCACATAGAGAAAGGCCATGGCGAACTCATATTGTGCAGCTCATTTGGAGGAGCGTGGATGGCATTTCCATGGACTTGGCATTGATAGCATCTCCTGACGTGATCGTCACAGTCAGCTTTGAGAGAGATTCAGTAATGCCCTGTTCTCAATATTTTCTTAGCCAACAAATAACCGCTTATGTGTGGACCGCAGACTTCACCGTGGACTTCATTCATTAATCTCTGGGCTTGCTCTTTGTCGAGGCATCGTAGCAGGCCTATTCCAGCATCCCTCTTATAAAGTGCGTCTCCGCTTAGATAGAACTTTATAGCCATCTTGTGAATCCTCTTTTGTTCTGCTTGGCTTGCCCCAACGGGTGTAGATCCATCTTAGAGATATTCCTTGATGTCTTGATACAAAGGCTGATTGATAGGAGGTATTTCATCTGAGATTTCTCCAATGTAATTCTCGTACGTTGGGGCCTTTTAGTTTTTAAATTTGATGTCGGGAATTCCCCTCCTACCCGATACGTTGATTAGGGAAGCCAATGTTGTCAATGCGTCTGCAAAGTCGTTCCTTCCTCGAAAGATATGGATAAAGGTTATCTCTTCAAAATCCATTGATATGTTGATGACCTGCCGGTGATAAGGTAGCAAATGCAATTCTTTGGTATGATATGCCTTAGTGGGTTGTCTAATGACCAACTGTGACGCCCCCAAATTCAGAGCGCCACAGTCTCGAATTCGGTTCGTCAAGTTCTAATTTCTAAGACAATAATAATATCCTGCATAACGAAAATACACATACTACGAATAGATTATATTTATTTAATATAATCATTCATGTCCTAAGGTTTCGTAACTTAAACATCTTACACATAGTTTAAACATAACTTAAACTTAACTATTATAATAGAATCTTATTACATCAACATAAGGGTTCTACATAAATAACAAGCTACTCCGTAGCCTTGCTCTTGCCCTTGTCAGTGCCCGAGGGTTTGCCTTGCTCTGTCTTAACTGAAATGTTTTTAGGAAAAAGCAAGAATGAGAAACGAGTTTGCTCATCAAGTAATATAACAATAAGGGTCAATATAATTTTCAATTTCCCAAGGGTATAACAATAAGTGATAGTTCAAGAATAGCAAGAAGTACCAATAGTTTTCAACAATAGTCGCTAAGGACAGAAAGATATCAATAAGATTCAAGGTTTAACCTTTTCACATTTCAAGAATAATGAATATTGAACAGTCACTAAGGACTATGAACTTCTACCAGAATTAACAGTAATATGTTGATAATCCAATAAAACAAGTACAACAGGTGATAAGCCTAAAGTACCCTACGTTATGCATATCGTTCAATCGTACTCAAGTTCTCACGTCGGTCTCCCGAGAATATATAGTTTTCCACTTCAAGAGGGTTGTTCATCTCAGTCAATATAAGATTCCGTAGCAATCAATTGGTTTGGATCGCTTTTCAAATTCATGATATAGGTCTAGCCGAATCAAATGGCATAGACTGCTCTTTCAATGTATATAAGAACAATTATAAGGTCAAAACTCGAGATTAAGGTTCGAAGAATATAAATCGACTTTATCTTAGCCACGAAGTATTTAAGTCATAAAACATAAATCATAATTCCAATAGCTTACTCGTATAACAAATAATAGTACAAGCTCAATATATGCTCAATAAAGAGTAGGGTTGGAGTACTTGCTTACAAGATTCATTGAATAAAGTAAATGCAAGGGTTTAGGATACTTTCCTTAAGCGTAGTTGATCAACCTTTAGCTTATCAATACTTCGATTTTCTATCGTAATATAGTTACATATATATGTATCTCATTAGTTACATAAGTCGAATACATATACTTGATATGAACGTTTAAGCACATACATACGATCCTATCTTAGTCGTATGATCCTACACGTGTCATTACGTACCTTACATATACTTAGCACATAATCAGTTTGTTAAGACATTATGGAACCAAGTAACATAGTTATACCACGTATAGTAATCATATCACTTAATCTATATCATCTTTACTATCTTTAGAATTCCTTTTATAAGTTAAACATCTTCATAGCATGTCGTTATCACATATCAGTACCACTTAGACTTTGTTTATTAGCTTACAGTATTATTATAACTGACTGATAAAATCAAAAAACAAGTAGAATACTTCAGACCAGACTTCAGGCTGGTGCAGCTGCGCCCTGGTTAAGCCTAGGGACGGCGGAGTTGCGCTGTCCCCTGGCCAAACCAGAGTTGTCTTTTGCTCTGCTGCTTCTGTCCACAACATAAGCATACATTGCCACATAGTATATATACACATGTTAAAGGGTCTTGCATGCTTACATAATCTTTCTAATTTTAACTTATATGTTATAGTTCTAGGTTAATATCTCTAATGACTTAAGGCCATACAAGGTCATGAAATCATATAGGCTATTATGTTCGTCGTGTGTACATATGAGGTGGTCATATAATCTGTTAATATGCATGCTCACAAGAGTTTACGTCATATACGCATAGCTAACATCATTTATTACTTTAAATCATGTCTTATTCATGCTTAACTAACTTTCACGGTATCTAACAAAGTATATGCACATGTAGGCCATCTAAGTGATGTTAAAAGCACTAGCATGTATGTTCAAAAATATCAGAATATAGACACACCATGTTCATGCAACTTAGTTTGCCAAAAAGTCCAAGTTTTGTTTTCGAAATCATTCTCAACGTATACCATGTATTCTAGTGCTTACTCAACACTTTAGACTAACATTTCATGCATATCTAGACCATACAACATCCTCAAAAATTCAGAACATATCCCATGTGGTATTCATGGATATTAGTTTCAAATATGTCAAATTCCCTTTGAAAAACCATTTAACTTAAAGCCAAACAAATCGAACATGAACAAGGAACCATATATCACAACTCATGCTTGCTTATGTCCATAAATCAGTCATATATGTATATTATCATGCTCATATGGTCAGAACGCAAATATCTCAAGTACATGTCAAAGTCCATTTTCAAGACTATAAGTTCATTCAATAATTATATACTAACGAAGCTAAGACGTTCATGCTATGTTAAGGTACATATACTACATGCTAACTCTGTTTCTCATGTATGTTAGAGTGATACCAATAAGTTAACACTTATCAGAAAGTAACAGAAATTGAAATTAAAGATCACTGCCTGGCGCAGCTGCGCTACACCCTAGTACAAAATGGGCGCAGCTGCTCCATTTCTCGGCCATAACCAGAATGGCTTCTGCTCGGCAGAAACCAAACCCAAATACAAAATTTTGTTACAAAACATGCTCAAGTCAAGCTACATTATATTTTTAACATACCTATAAGCTTAGACAACACTTAACAATCATCTCTCTATCCAATTAACATATAATTCATGCATAATTAAGAATGTAGGATTTCAAGAATGAAGAACATAGAATGAGAGTTATACCTCTGCTAACTAAACTTGCTGCTAAATGATTGCTCATTCTCAGACTCTCACCACTATAGTAAACTCACTCAATATCTTATACTTACAGAAAATCTCAGCAATTGAAATGGGAAGGAGAAGAGCTTCATTTATAGAAAAATGAATACACAGACAATGCTATTGCCTTCCAATTCAAACTAACGGAATGAAGGATTTCATGTTGGTTAATGGAGAATGGTTGGTAGAGTAGTTGATTATCACTGTTGGAGCCACTCCCCATATCATGATTTGCTATGTTTTGCTGAGTTTGATAAACAAGGAATAGGCTTAGGCTATTGAGTGTGCACGTGAAGAGAAGGAATGAGCCTCTCGTTATGGGACAAGGCTATATCTCAGTAACTTGGCAGAATAACATACTGCCTACTTAGTTTTATAACACATATACACATTACATATTATATACACTTAGGTTATAAATTCCATTTGAGTGTACACATGAACCTTTAATAAGACAACATTATTACAATTTAGCAAGTTGGGGTATATATCTTATACACATAATATAATCCATGTACATTTATAATACCGAATATAATCTAATTGGGTATTATCTTTCCATATTACCACAAACTGTTATTATTTCAATTATATCTAATTATTGAAATAATCCTTAAATAACAATTGTTTATTTAGTTTATAATAATATTCATACATACACCTTAATGTATCTACTTATCACATATTTGTCACATAAACATTAATTATGTAACTTACATCATTCATTAAATCTTACTATATAGTTTCTATATATTATAGTCACATGTTAGTGTCACACCCCATCATACTTTAGATGTAGGCACTTTAATACACAATCACCCATTACATAATATGACACTTAGCAATTAATTGAGTAATCATTATATTAATTATTCATTTACTCTTTAACCGGTTATTATTCATAATAAAAATTAAATACATTACTATATGATTAATTATCGCATGTATTGCACACAACAAATAATTAAATAAATATAACTCTTATTATATTCATCAATTATTTACTCATAAATGTTTTGTTACTCATAATAATAATTAATCAACATATTATTAATTAATTACTCATTAATAGGTTATCACTAATAACAATAATTAATTAACACTATAATATTAATTAATCCTTCACTTATTGATTTCCCTCTTTAATTAATCAAACCCTCAATAATTCTCATCTCGTGCCACACAAGGCATGTTACGAGCTTATCATAAACTTTACATTTTCTCAATCATTATAAATTCAATTTGAATTACTCATCTCATAACACATAAACATTTATATTCAAATAAATATTTATTTCCTTATTAATATCAAAATTAATACTTATTCACGAAATTCACGGTTCTTACACCAACTTAGAATCTTCAAAGACTAATAAACGCTGGATACCCATGGACTGGGATAGTTTTAACCCCATTATGCAGCCTTCATACTCAGCCGTGTTAGTGGTGTTGACAAACTCCAACTTAGTAGCCACAGGATACTGCTCCCTTGTACCAGAGATAAGGACTGCCCCGGCTCTGGCACCTTCCATGTTCACCGCTCCATCGAAATACATTTTCCATGGTTGGACTGTATTCTTTTGTCAGATTTGTTGAATTGTCATGATCCCATCATCCGAGAAATAAGTCTCCAAAGGTTCAAACCCTCCTGATTGTGCCTCGGCTAGTTGATCTGCAATGCCTTGCCCTTTGATGGATTTCTGAGTCACGTAGACAATGTCGAACTGTTGGAGGATCAACTGTGACAACCCGAGAATTTATAAGATTAATAAAATCTTAAATGATTAAATAAAGGTTAAATAATAAGACCTAGACTAGAAATAGAGTATGGATTTAAAAATTTTGTGAAAGACTTATATGGTTTTGTGTATTGTTTATATATTTATTTAACATATAAAGAGAATTAAGAATAAAGTCTTGTAACCTAATATATATATTAGGTATGAAAATTAAATAACCTAAGGGTTATAAGATGGAAGGATGTTAGTATTTAAAATATTAACTAACACTAAGAGATTAAGTTTATTATCTCAATTTATTAATTTTATTAAAGCAAGTCTAATTGGGTTAAGTAATTAAATGTATATGAGTAAGAAATTGAATTACAAATGTGATGAATAGAAATCCTAATTAAATAATTAGGGTATGATAGAATTAAAATTTGTGGACTATGCTAATTTACATAGCCCAACTATTTTATTAGCAAGCCCAAAACATTAAATGAGTGGCCCAACTTAGTCCAATCTTTTAGCCCAATTGTAAAGGACTTGTTAGACATTTAATTAAGTAATAAGGCATTATATAACATTAAAACTACAACAAAAATGTAAGGAATAGGCCACATTTTCGGTCAAGCAAGAAGAGAAGGAAAGAGGGAATGTATACAATAATTACTTTACCTTTAGTTGTTCAACAACTCTCATCATTGTCCCTTAGGTGTCAAGCTCTCAATTTAACACCTTATTTCTCCACCACAACAAGTAATCTCAAAATTGCAAGCAACATAAGAAAGGGTGATGCATTGGGAGATATAGATGAGATATACACAATATATTTATGTATATTTTACTAACAAACAAAATCAATTCTCTTTCTCTTTCTTCTCAATTTCCAACTAGCTAAGTAAGAATACTAGAGAGAGATAGGGATATTTTAGATGGAGTAGGGAAAGAAAGGAAGAGGCTTTGATCTTCCTTTTATCCAAAATCATCATCCCCTTTGATAGATCAACAAAAAATATCCTCAAAGCAAAGGTATAAACACTTTTTATCAAAGTTATTTTTATTTGTTTGAATCCAAACTTGGATCTAAGATTTTGAAACTTCAAAACTCTAGATCTACATGATTTAGAGTATGTGGTGTTTAGATTTAACCATTTTTATGATCAAAAGCAAGAAAAAGGAAACTATGTTTTAAAAGTTAGAAAACCTTGATATTCTTAGCATAAATTATGTTTTGCTTGGATTTGGTGTATGTTTGGTGTAATATATCATGGATTATGGTAGATCCTTGATCTTAAGGTGTATTAGTATGTATTATTATGGTTTATGATGTTTAATGTTGGGTTAATCAATAGATCTAGGAAGATTTCTTAGAAAACACAAAAGTTTTAAAATCAGATTTTTGAGAAAACGGAACATGATATTAAAATGACCATATCTCTCAATGTGTTTTGAATTTTTAAGTGTGGTTAATTTTTGGAGTTATATCTAGAAGTCTTCTAACTTTTTCAAGTGGAATCACTGAAAAATTCCATGTAGATTTCCGTGTGGACTATTTTGAACAAAGGACGCCAAATCTAAAAAACCCAAAAAGTAAGTTGTCCGGATTTTTGAAGGGCAGTTTAGTCCACTTATTTTATGAAATAAATTCCGGCCTTTTGGAAAATTAAAATATATGTCATAAAGTAGCTTGTATCCAAAAATAAACTCATTTCGACTTAAATTGAGCAAGTTATGACTATTTTAATATTTGTGTTTTTCTGACAAAAATTGCTATAACCGGAGTTATATAATTCCGATGGCCACAAAATTTAAACTAAAGGCTCATGATAACATGTGTAAGATCCCGCCAAGAGTTGGAAATTTTTGGAGTTAAGCGTGAGGTAACTATTTTCTTAAGAAATTAACTAGAAATGGATTTTTGAAAAATACTAAAGTAAATTGAAAAAATTTAGAAAAATTATTTTTGTGTATGAAATATGTGTATATATGTTCTGCCAAAGGGTGAAAAAATAATAAGATGATTATGTTAAAAAGGGGAATCCAGGTTGCTGGATTGAAGGATTAATGAATTTAGGTTGCTGGATTGTAGGACAGTTGAATCCAGGTTGCCGGATTGAATGACAATTGAATCCAGGCTTGCCGGATTGGAGGTCAGTTGAATCCAGTCTGCTGGATTGGAAAATAGTTACTAAATTAAAATTCAGTCTGAATCCAGGTTGCTGGATTAGGTATTCGACTTACTAAATTATAAAGGACTTATAAAATGAAAGATTAAGAGTTAATTTACAAGTTATATGATATAGTAGTGTTAAGTCCAAGGTAGTACAATCGTACTCTTTAATGGTTGATGTATAGTAGCTGGGCTAAATGACTCCTTCATATGGGGAAGGGATCTACGAATTAGTAACCGATCTAACTCACTGTGAAAATAATGTAGACTAGACGAAAACTAATTTGTTAGTTGTTTGTGGGAAACCACTCAGTATACTATATTGAATACTATTAAAGACTCGATGTTTGCTAGGTTTAGACTTGTAAATAAGAATGGTGTTAAGGATATCTAATATTTGACTATGTTGTTAAGTGTTAGATGGTTTACTTTTAAAGTAATAGTATTGTGGGATAATGTATATTATGCTAATTGAAAGATCAATCTTATAACTAATAGGTCTTTTCAATAAAGCGATTAAACTAGATTGCATAACAGTAATCGACGGTACAGGCAAGTTTTCTCTAACTCAACTTTGAGTTATATTTCAAAGCATGTTCGTGAATAATTATTGTTAATTATTCACATCTATATTGATTATTGATCCGCACGTTGTGCATATTGTATATATTCATCAGGTATAAAAGGCTTATCACCTTCATTATCATATTGTTCAGTTAAATTTATTCATGTTCATTGTTGGCTATTCAGCATTATTGATTCATATTCTTTCACAATTTTTATATTGTTGAAAGTTTGTCAGCTTATTATTCTTTTCAATCATGATATATCTTCATTTGAACTTAAACTTGCTGGGAAAACTTGTTGCTCACCCTTGCTATATCATGATAAATATTTCAGATTAAAGAAGAAACTTCGGACACAGTTAAAGGCAAAGACAAGTTCCAGGATTGGATTATTGTACGGTTAAAATTGTAATAGTATTGGACGCAAATGGCATTGTATGCCGTACAGGATATTGAATGCAGGTAATCAGTTAAAGTTAACAGACCTTGGGAATTATGTGTAAAACTTTATTGTAAAAGTTTATGTTTATATCTTCCGCAGTAGTTAGAGAAATGATGTATCGTAACGTACCATGTCCGAGGTTCTAGGAACCCGGATTTGGGGGCGTCACATCAACTGCCATTTAGATAATCAAAAATTCAACATTGGCTTGTTGAATAAGTATTTTAGTGGATCAATGCGAGATATGAGATAGGTCGTATGCCCATGCAAATAATGTTGCAACCTCATGGCGGCTCATGCTAACGCACAACATGTCTTCTCAATCAAAATGTACTTCTATTCACCGTTGAATCTTTTGCTGATGTAGTAGATAGCTCGATCCTTGCTACTATCATCTTTCTATCCCAGCATATAGCCCATTGCGTTGGCAATAACGGACAAGTACATAAACAGGGGAACTCCATCCCTCGGGGGTTCCAAGACAGGCGATTCGATTAGCTGCTTCTTGATGGCAAGGAAGGCTTTTTGGCAATCCTCATTCCATTTCGTGGAGAAATTCTTCCTTAGTAGCTTGAAGATGGGTTCGTGTGACGCCCCCAAATCCGGGTCCCTAGAACCTCGAACTTGGTACGTTACGGTACTTCATTATCATACATATTCTATCATCTAATGCGGAACTAATAAATATATATTATTTATTTCACATGATTCTATAACATTTCCCCTGGTTTATTAACCTTAACTGAATACATACCTTCAACATTACAAAAGGTTTACATAAGATACATAAAAAGTTATTTTGCATAACACTCTAATCTTGTCATTTGCTTGTGCCTTTGTCTTTAATCATTGAACATTCGTCTTAATCTGAAATGTGTGATCATGATCTAGCAAGAGTGAGCAACTACTTTGCTTAGCAAGTTTAAATACAATAAAGATATATTATGATTGAAGAAAAGAGTATAGCTTTCTGAATTTTCAACAATATATAACAATTGTGAAAGATTGAGAATTAAATTTCAATAATTGAATGACTGAATCAATAATGTTGGGTGGTCAAAAATGACCATTAACAAATTTAACTGAACCTTATGATAATGAAGGTGATCACCCTTTTATACCCGATGAACATATGCAATTTGAACTAAGTGCGAATCAATAATTAGATATGTGGAATACTTGTAAATAATTAAACCACTAGCATGCTTGAAACGTAATAACTCGAGTTTGAGTTAGGAAACTTGCAATAAATGTGAATATTCAATAATAATTTTAGATGTGGAATAATCAACAATAATTATCCACCACCATGCTTGAACAATAATAACTCGAGTTTGAGTTAGAGAACTTGCAATAAATGCGAATATTCAATAATAATCTTAGATGTGAAATAATCAATAATAATTATCCACTACCATGCTTGAACAATAATAACTCGAGTTTGAGTTAGAGAACTTGCCTGTTCGACGAGCTACGACTTACTAGCTTTAATTAAAACTCTTTGAGTGACCTAACATTAATAATGTAGATCTATCAATTAGTACTGCGTATAATTTGTTCATCAATACGCTTACTCGTATTATTATCTAACCAATAATACAATCACAAGGTACATATATATAATGTACTATCATTAATCCTATAAGATATTTAATTGATCTTTGGTTAAGAATTTAATAATTAATAAAGCTTTTTCTTAAGTGATAAACACTTATTAGATCCTTAAACAATTTATTATAATTATTTAATTAAGGAGTTATTTTAATTTTTTTTAATTGTTAACTCTCTCTACATTTGATTACTATTTAATATTAATTAAATACTAATTAATTAATTACCTTTAGTTATTATTTAATAATCAATAATAACCAATTATAACTCATCATTATTTAATGTTAAATAAATAATGGATAATTAAATTATTATTTATCTATAATAATAATTAATTAATTTCTTATCCTTGAATAAATAAATAATTGATTTATTCACGTTATTAGTCTGTAATTATTCCTTATTATTATTGAAAGAATAATTAATAAATATTCATCCTTATTTATTATTTAAATAATAAATAATTAGTTCTATAAACTTTCATGTCAATGTAAGTAAGTAATTACTTTATTATTACTTAATCTTAGTTAAATATTCTTTAATTATTATTTAATATTAATTAAATAATCATTAATTAATTGTTTAACTCTAATTATTATTTAATCTTAATTAAATAATAACTACTTATTTTATTAACACTAACTCTACTTAATTATTACTTAATATTATTTAAATAATAATTAAATAGTTAATTATATTTTACTTTATATGTAATTAGTTTACTAGCCCATTAGTGGCTTTAAAAGTTATTTATTATAATAATTTATTTTCCATTCACTTTATATTATCATTATAATTTTTGTCCAAATTTCATATTTGGGGTCCTTTACGAAAACACTTTTAGAACGAAATCTAAAACTCGGAATTAGGCTCCATTGGAGGCGTTAGATTCGTATATTCCTGAACTACAGTTTTCATTTATCAAACATCAAAGTTTGATCTATCTAGGTCCCGGAAATCAAGGTTAAAGTGACTGATCAGCAAGTATGTTTACAACAGTTGGTTTGTTTTTCATATTTGGGGTCCTTTACGGAAACGCTTGTATCTCAGGATTAACATCTCGGATTTTGATCCATTTAGTATAGTTGGATTTGTATTTTCCTGAAATACATTTTACATACATCAAACACCAAATTTGAATCTATTTTGGTTAGCGAAAATAACCCAGAAGTGACTGATCAGTAGCATGATTACAATAGTTGAGTAGTTTGGGATTAAATTCAGAACTTGCTCATTTTAAAACATATTTGAGTAGTTCGAAAGGGGTTTTGCCCTTAACTCATAAATCTAGCATGCCAAGAAAGAAAACCTCAAATATCACTTGTAGATTTCAACATGCACATGTTATAGCACACTAGTTAAATAAACATTTCCTCAAAAATCCATTTAACTTCCTTTTTTCAAACTTTATCATATGAACTTATATAAATCCACATGTTTTACTTATTAAACTCAGGATATAACATTCTAATATGATATTAACCAAATACAACATGCATCTTAAGAATCTAATATAAAGTTACCCAGTGCATGCATGCATAAGCTTTTCTTTACCCATTTTTGTACAAATCTCTCTTTTGATCTAACTTTCAACTTTAAAAATATTTTGATCCTCATATAAAACACTTATACCCAAATAGAAGAAGAGTTTTTAAAGATCAAACATAGGGCTCCTTGTTTCAGCAAAATCTAACAAATAAGGAAGCTAAACTTGAAAATCTTGAGAATCATTACCTAGTTCTTCTTGCTATTCTTCTTATCCTTCCAAAGTAGCTAAGATACTTAGCATGCATAAAGATCAAAGCTCCTTGAAGTGGCCGAATATCTCTCTCTCTCTCTCTCTCACTCTATATATATATATATATATATATATATATATGTATATATTTCTCTTTCTCTAACTAAGGAGCTTGGAAATGTAAGGATTCAAATGAAGTGAGTGGAGTAAGTATAATTAAAAGTGTAAGTTTTTTCTTCCACTAATTCTCTCTCTTAATCACTCTAATGGTTGCTTGTACACTTAACCATAAGTGTTGGACATGCTAAGAGAGTGACACATGTCTTAGTTGGTAGATTTAGTAGATTTTAACCAAGATTTTGGACAAGCTCAACAAAATCGATATTTTCCTCTATATTACCCCCATAGGGCCGGCCATGTGCCTCCTTTTTTTCCATTATAGATTTATTTTTATTATGTTATTTACTTATTCTAATGATTAACAAGTCCCTCCTTCCATGGACCAAGATTTGGGCCTCTTTAATTAATGATTGGGCTTATATATAAGTAATTTGGGCCACTAGTAGTCAAGTTCATTTATATAATACTTGGGCTACTATTTATTTCTATACATGTTGGGCTAAGGTAATTAATTACCTAATGACATTCAAGTCCATCCCCAAAGAAATCTAAAACTCGGAATTAGGCTCCGTTGGAGGCGTTAGATTCGTATCTTCCTGAACTACAGTTTTCATTTATCAAACATCAAATTCTGATCTGTCTAGGTCTCTGAAATCAGGGTTAAAGTGACTGATTAGCAAGTATGTTTACAACAGTTGGTTTGTTTATCATATTTGGGGTCCTTTACGGAAGCGCTTGTATCTCAGGATCTACATCTCAGATTTTGGTCCATTTAGTACCGTTGGATTTTTATTTTCCTGAACTACATTTTACATATATCAAACACCAAATTTGAGTCTATTTTGGTTACCGAAAACATCCCAGAAGTGACTGATCAGTAGCATAATTATAATAGTTGGGTAGTTTGGGATTAAATTCAGAACTTGCTCATTTTTAAACATATTTGAGTGATTCCAAAGGGGTTTTGCCCTTAACTCATGAATCTAGCATACCAAGAAAGAAAACCTCAAATATCACTTGTAGATTTTAACATGCACATGTTATAACACACTAGTTAAATAAATAATTTCTCAAAAATCCATTTAACTTCCTTTTTCCAAACTTTATCATATGAACTTATATAAATCCACAAGTTTTACTTATTAAACTCAAGATCTAACATTCTAACATGATATTAACCATATACAACATGCATCTTAAGAATCTAACATAAAGTTACCTAGTGCATGCATGCATAAGCTTTTCTTTACCCATTTTTGTACAAATCTCTCTTTTGATCTAACTTTCAACTTTAAAAATATTTTGATCCTCATATAAAACACTTATACCCAAATAGATGAAGAGTTTTTAAAGATCAAACATAGGGCTCATTGTTTCATCAAAATCTAACAAATAAGGAAGCTAAACTTAAAAATCTTGAGAATCATTACCTAGTTCTTCTTGTTATTCTTCTTATCCTTCCAAAGTAGCTAAGATACTTAGCATGCATGAAGATCATAGCTCCTCTTTTTACTCCATGAAGTGGCCGAATATCTCTCTCTCTCTCTCTCTCTATATATATATATATATATATGTATATATTTCTTTTTCTCTAACTAAGGAGCTTGGAAGTGTAAGGATTCAAATGAAGTGAGTGGAGTAAGTATAATTAAAAGTGTAAGTATTCTCTTCCACTAATTCTCTTTCTTAATCATTCTAATGGTTGCTTGTACACTTAACCATAAATGTTGGACATGCTACGAGAGTGACACATGTCTTAGTTGGTAGATTTAGTAGATTTTAACCAAGATTTTGGACAAGCTCAACAAAATCGATATTTTCCCTATATTACCCCCATAGGGCCGGCCATGTGCCTCTTTTTCTTCCATTATGGATTCATTTTTATTGTGTTATTTACTTACTCTAATGATTAACAAGTCCCTCCTTCCATGGACAAAGATTTGGGCCTCTTTAATTATTGATTGGGCTTATATATAATTAATTTAAGCTACTAGTAGTCAAGTTCATTTATATAATACTTGGGCTACTATTTATTTCTCTACATGTTGGGCTAAGGTAATTAATTACCTAATGATATTCAAGTCCATCCCCAATGAAATAAGTGAGTTGATTATTAATACAATTGGGCTAGTCCACTGATAATTTATATTACTAGGACTATTACATATTTAATAGAGGACTAACAAGTCCCCTCACTTAATGGCCCATGGTTTGGGCCATTTAATATAATATTTTGGGCAATCCAACCTTAATTACTTGGGCTTGATTTCGAATTAGCTTAACTACTAACTTCAATCAACTTATTAAACTCAAGATCTAACATTCTAACATGATATTAACCATATACAACATGCATCTTAAGAATCTAACATAAAGTTACCTAGTGCATGCATGCATAAGCTTTTCTTTACCCATTTTTGTACAAATCTCTCTTTTGATCTAACTTTCAACTTTAAAAATATTTTGATCCTTATATAAAACACTTACACCCAAATAGATGAAGAGTTTTTAAAGATCAAACATAGGGCTCCTTGTTTGATCAAAATCTAACAAATAAGGAAGCTAAACTTGAAAATCTTGAGAATCATTACCTAGTTCTTCTTGCTATTCTTCTTATCCTTCCAAAGTAGCTAAGATACTTAGCATGCATGAAGATCAAAGCTCCTCTTTTTACTCCTTGAAGTGGCCGAATATCTCTCTCTCTCTCTCTCTCTCTCTATATATACATATATATATATATATATTTCTTTTTCTCTAACTAAGGAGCTTGGAAGTGTAAGGATTCAAATGAAGTGAGTGGAGTAAGTATAATTAAAAGTGTAAGTATTCTCTTCCACTAATTCTCTCTCTTAATCATTCTAATGGTTGCTTGTACACTTAACCATAAGTGTTGGACATGCTAAGAGAGTGACACACGTCTTAGTTGGTAGATTTAGTAGATTTTAACCAAGATTTTGGACAAGCTCAACAAAATCGATATTTTCCCTATATTACCCCCATAGGGCCGGCCATGTGCCTCCTTTTCTTCCATTATGGATTTATTTTTATTATGTTATTTACTTACTCTAATGATTAACAAGTCCCTCCTTCCATGGACCAAGATTTGGGCCTCTTTAATTAATGATTGGGCTTATATATAATTAATTTGGGCCACTAGTAGTCAAGTTCATTTATATAATACTTGGGCTACTATTTATTTCTCTACATGTTGGGCTAAGGTAATTAATTACCTAATGACATTCAAGTCCATCCCCAAAGAAATCTAAAACTCAAAATTAGGCTCCGTTAGAGGCGTTAGATTCGTATCTTCCTGAACTACAGTTTTTTTTATCAAACATCAAATTTTGATCTGTCTAGGTCCCGAAAATCAGGGTTAAACTGACTGATCATCAAGTATGTTTACAACAGTTGGTTTGTTAATCATATTTGGGGTCCTTTACGGAAACGCTTGTATCTCAGGATCTACATCTCAGATTTTGGTCCATTTAGTACCGTTGGATTTTTATTTTCCTGAACTACATTTTACATATATCAAACACCAAATTTGAGTCTATTTTGGTTACCGAAAACATCCCAGAAGTGACTGATCAGTAGCATAATTATAATAGTTGGGTAGTTTGGGATTAAATTCAGAACTTGCTCATTTTTAAACATATTTGAGTGATTCCAAAGGGGTTTTTCCCTTAACTCATGAATCTAGCATACCAAGAAAGAAAACCTCAAATATCACTTGTAGATTTTAACATGCACATGTTATAGCACACTAGTTAAATAAATAATTTCTCAAAAATCCATTTAACTTCCTTTTTCCAAACTTTATCATATGAACTTATATAAATCCACAAGTTTTACTTATTAAACTCAAGATCTAACATTCTAACATGATATTAACCATATACAACATGCATCTTAAGAATCTAACATAAAGTTACCTAGTGCATGCATGCATAAGCTTTTCTTTACCCATTTTTGTACAAATCTCTCTTTTGATCTAACTTTCAACTTTAAAAATATTTTGATCCTCATATAAAACACTTATACCCAAATAGATGAAGAGTTTTTAAAGATCAAACATAGGGCTCATTGTTTCATCAAAATCTAACAAATAAGGAAGCTAAACTTAAAAATCTTGAGAATCATTACCTAGTTCTTCTTGTTATTCTTCTTATCCTTCCAAAGTAGCTAAGATACTTAGCATGCATGAAGATCATAGCTCCTCTTTTTACTCCATGAAGTGGCCGAATATCTCTCTCTCTCTCTCTCTCTATATATATATATATATATATGTATATATTTCTTTTTCTCTAACTAAGGAGCTTGGAAGTGTAAGGATTCAAATGAAGTGAGTGGAGTAAGTATAATTAAAAGTGTAAGTATTCTCTTCCACTAATTCTCTTTCTTAATCATTCTAATGGTTGCTTGTACACTTAACCATAAATGTTGGACATGCTACGAGAGTGACACATGTCTTAGTTGGTAGATTTAGTAGATTTTAACCAAGATTTTGGACAAGCTCAACAAAATCGATATTTTCCCTATATTACCCCCATAGGGCCGGCCATGTGCCTCTTTTTCTTCCATTATGGATTCATTTTTATTGTGTTATTTACTTACTCTAATGATTAACAAGTCCCTCCTTCCATGGACAAAGATTTGGGCCTCTTTAATTATTGATTGGGCTTATATATAATTAATTTAAGCTACTAGTAGTCAAGTTCATTTATATAATACTTGGGCTACTATTTATTTCTCTACATGTTGGGCTAAGGTAATTAATTACCTAATGATATTCAAGTCCATCCCCAATGAAATAAGTGAGTTGATTATTAATACAATTGGGCTAGTCCACTGATAATTTATATTACTAGGACTATTACATATTTAATAGAGGACTAACAAGTCCCCTCACTTAATGGCCCATGGTTTGGGCCATTTAATATAATATTTTGGGCAATCCAACCTTAATTACTTGGGCTTGATTTCGAATTAGCTTAACTACTAACTTCAATCAACTTATTAAACTCAAGATCTAACATTCTAACATGATATTAACCATATACAACATGCATCTTAAGAATCTAACATAAAGTTACCTAGTGCATGCATGCATAAGCTTTTCTTTACCCATTTTTGTACAAATCTCTCTTTTGATCTAACTTTCAACTTTAAAAATATTTTGATCCTTATATAAAACACTTACACCCAAATAGATGAAGAGTTTTTAAAGATCAAACATAGGGCTCCTTGTTTGATCAAAATCTAACAAATAAGGAAGCTAAACTTGAAAATCTTGAGAATCATTACCTAGTTCTTCTTGCTATTCTTCTTATCCTTCCAAAGTAGCTAAGATACTTAGCATGCATGAAGATCAAAGCTCCTCTTTTTACTCCTTGAAGTGGCCGAATATCTCTCTCTCTCTCTCTCTCTCTATATATATATATATATATATTTCTTTTTCTCTAACTAAGGAGCTTGGAAGTGTAAGGATTCAAATGAAGTGAGTGGAGTAAGTATAATTAAAAGTGTAAGTATTCTCTTCCACTAATTCTCTCTCTTAATCATTCTAATGGTTGCTTGTACACTTAACCATAAGTGTTGGACATGCTAAGAGAGTGACACACGTCTTAGTTGGTAGATTTAGTAGATTTTAACCAAGATTTTGGACAAGCTCAACAAAATCGATATTTTCCCTATATTACCCCCATAGGGCCGGCCATGTGCCTCCTTTTCTTCCATTATGGATTTATTTTTATTATGTTATTTACTTACTCTAATGATTAACAAGTCCCTCCTTCCATGGACCAAGATTTGGGCCTCTTTAATTAATGATTGGGCTTATATATAATTAATTTGGGCCACTAGTAGTCAAGTTCATTTATATAATACTTGGGCTACTATTTATTTCTCTACATGTTGGGCTAAGGTAATTAATTACCTAATGACATTCAAGTCCATCCCCAAAGAAATCTAAAACTCAAAATTAGGCTCCGTTAGAGGCGTTAGATTCGTATCTTCCTGAACTACAGTTTTTTTTATCAAACATCAAATTTTGATCTGTCTAGGTCCCGAAAATCAGGGTTAAACTGACTGATCATCAAGTATGTTTACAACAGTTGGTTTGTTAATCATATTTGGGGTCCTTTACGGAAACGCTTGTATCTCAGGATCTACATCTCAGATTTTGGTCCATTTAGTACCGTTGGATTTTTATTTTCCTGAACTACATTTTACATATATCAAACACCAAATTTGAGTCTATTTTGGTTACCGAAAACATCCCAGAAGTGACTGATCAGTAGCATAATTATAATAGTTGGGTAGTTTGGGATTAAATTCAGAACTTGCTCATTTTTAAACATATTTGAGTGATTCCAAAGGGGTTTTGCCCTTAACTCATGAATCTAGCATACCAAGAAAGAAAACCTCAAATATCACTTGTAGATTTTAACATGCACATGTTATAGCACACTAGTTAAATAAATAATTTCTCAAAAATCCATTTAACTTCCTTTTTCCAAACTTTATCATATGAACTTATATAAATCCACAAGTTTTACTTATTAAACTCAAGATCTAACATTCTAACATGATATTAACCATATACAACATGCATCTTAAGAATCTAACATAAAGTTACCTAGTGCATGCATGCATAAGCTTTTCTTTACCCATTTTTGTACAAATCTCTCTTTTGATCTAACTTTCAACTTTAAAAATATTTTGATCCTCATATAAAACACTTATACCCAAATAGATGAAGAGTTTTTAAAGATCAAACATAGGGCTCATTGTTTCATCAAAATCTAACAAATAAGGAAGCTAAACTTAAAATCTTGAGAATCATTACCTAGTTCTTCTTGTTATTCTTCTTATCCTTCCAAAGTAGCTAAGATACTTAGCATGCATGAAGATCATAGCTCCTCTTTTTACTCCATGAAGTGGCCGAATATCTCTCTCTCTCTCTCTCTCTATATATATATATATATATATGTATATATTTCTTTTTCTCTAACTAAGGAGCTTGGAAGTGTAAGGATTCAAATGAAGTGAGTGGAGTAAGTATAATTAAAAGTGTAAGTATTCTCTTCCACTAATTCTCTCTCTTAATCATTCTAATGGTTGCTTGTACACTTAACCATAAATGTTGGACATGCTACGAGAGTGACACATGTCTTAGTTGGTAGATTTAGTAGATTTTAACCAAGATTTTGGACAAGCTCAACAAAATCGATATTTTCCCTATATTACCCCCATAGGGCCGGCCATGTGCCTCCTTTTCTTCCATTATGGATTTATTTTTATTGTGTTATTTACTTACTCTAATGATTAACAAGTCCCTCCTTCCATGGACAAAGATTTGGGCCTCTTTAATTATTGATTGGGCTTATATATAATTAATTTAAGCTACTAGTAGTCAAGTTCATTTATATAATACTTGGGCTACTATTTATTTCTCTACATGTTGGGCTAAGGTAATTAATTACCTAATGATATTCAAGTCCATCCCCAATGAAATAAGTGAGTTGATTATTAATACAATTGGGCTAGTCCACTGATAATTTATATTACTAGGACTATTACATATTTAATAGAGGACTAACAAGTCCCCTCACTTAATGGACCATGGTTTGGGCCATTTAATATAATATTTTGGGCAATCCAACCTTAATTACTTGGGCTTGATTTCGAATTAGCTTAACTACTAACTTCAATCAACTTATTAAACTCAAGATCTAACATTCTAACATGATATTAACCATATACAACATGCATCTTAAGAATCTAACATAAAGTTACCTAGTGCATGCATGCATAAGCTTTTCTTTACCCATTTTTGTACAAATCTCTCTTTTGATCTAACTTTCAACTTTAAAAATATTTTGATCCTTATATAAAACACTTATACCCAAATAGATGAAGAGTTTTTAAAGATCAAACATAGGGCTCCTTGTTTGATCAAAATCTAACAAATAAGGAAGCTAAACTTGAAAATCTTGAGAATCATTACCTAGTTCTTCTTGCTATTCTTCTTATCCTTCCAAAGTAGCTAAGATACTTAGCATGCATGAAGATCAAAGCTCCTCTTTTTACTCCTTGAAGTGGCCGAATATCTCTCTCTCTCTCTCTCTATATATATACATATATATATATATATTTCTTTTTCTCTAACTAAGGAGCTTGGAAGTGTAAGGATTCAAATGAAGTGAGTGGAGTAAGTATAATTAAAAGTGTATGTATTCTCTTCCACTAATTCTCTCTCTTAATCATTCTAATGGTTGCTTGTACACTTAACCATAAGTGTTGGACATGCTAAGAGAGTGACACACGTCTTAGTTGGTAGATTTAGTAGATTTTAACCAAGATTTTGGACAAGCTCAACAAAATCGATATTTTCCCTATATTACCCCCATAGGGCCGGCCATGTGCCTCCTTTTCTTCCATTATGGATTTATTTTTATTATGTTATTTACTTACTCTAATGATTAACAAGTCCCTCCTTCCATGGACCAAGATTTGGGCCTCTTTAATTAATGATTGGGCTTATATATAATTAATTTGGGCCACTAGTAGTCAAGTTCATTTATATAATACTTGGGCTACTATTTATTTCTCTACATGTTGGGCTAAGGTAATTAATTACCTAATGACATTCAAGTCCATCCCCAAAGAAATCTAAAACTCAAAATTAGGCTCCGTTAGAGGCGTTAGATTCGTATCTTCCTGAACTACAGGTTTTTTTTTATCAAACATCAAATTTTGATCTGTCTAGGTCCCGAAAATCAGGGTTAAACTGGCTGATCATCAAGTATGTTTACAACAGTTGGTTTGTTAATCATATTTGGGGTCCTTTACGGAAACGCTTGTATCTCAGGATCTACATCTCAGATTTTGGTCCATTTAGTATCGTTGAATTTGTATTTTCCTGTACTACATTTTACATATATCAAACACCAAATTTGAATCTGTTTTGGTTATTGAAAACATCCCAGAAGTGACTGATCAGTAGCATAATTATAATAGTTGGGTAGTTTGGGATTAAATTCAGAACTTGCTCATTTTTAAACATATTTGAGTGATTCCAAAGGGGTTTTGCCCTTAACTCATGAATCTAGCATACCAAGAAAGAAAACCTCAAATATCACTTGTAGATTTTAACATGCACATGTTATAGCACACTAGTTAAATAAAAATTTTCTCAAAAATCCATTTAACTTCCTTTTTCTAAACTTTATCATATGAACTTATATAAATCCACAAGTTTTACTTATTAAACTCAAGATCTAACATTCTAGCATGATATTAACCATATACAACATGCATCTTAAGAATCTAACATAAAGTTACCTAGTGCATGCATGCATAAGCTTTTCTTTACCCATTTTTGTACAAATCTCTCTTTTGATCTAACTTTCAACTTTAAAAATATTTTGATCCTCATATAAAACACTTATATCCAAATAGATGAAGAGTTTTTAAAGATCAAACATAGGGCTCGTTGTTTCATCAAAATCTAACAAATAAGGAAGCTAAACTTGAAAATCTTGAGAATCATTACCTAGTTCTTCTTGCTATTCTTCTTATCCTTCAAAAGTAGCTAAGATACTTAGCATGCATGAAGATCAAAGCTCCTCTTTTTACTCCATGAAGTGGCCGAATCTCTCTCTCTCTCTCTATATATATATATATATATATATATATATATATATATATATATATATATATATATATATATTTCTTTTTCTCTAACTAAGGAGCTTGGAAGTGTAAGGATTCAAATGAAGTGAGTGGAGTAAGTATAATTAAAAGTGTAAGTATTCTCTTCCACTAATTCTCTCTCTTAATCATTCTAATGGTTGCTTGTACACTTAACCATAAGTGTTGGACATGCTAAGAGAGTGACACATGTATTAGTTGGTAGATTTAGTAGATTTTAACCAAGATTTTGGACAAGCTCAACAAAATCGATATTTTCCCTATATTACCCCCATAGGGCCGGCCATGTGCCTCCTTTTCTTCCATTATGGATTTATTTTTATTGTGTTATTTACTTACTCTAATGGTTAACAAGTCCCTCCTTCCATGGACCAAGATTTGGGCCTCTTTAATTATTGATTGGGCTTATATATAATTAATTTAAGCTACTAGTAGTCAAGTTCATTTATATAATACTTGGGCTACTATTTATTTCTCTACATGTTGGGCTAAGGTAATTAATTACCTAATGATATTCAAGTCCATCCCCAATGAAATAAGTGAGTTGATTATTAATACAATTGGGCTAGTCCACTGATAATTTATATTACTAGGACTATTACATATTTAATAGAGGACTAACAAGTCCCCTCACTTAATGGACCATGGTTTGGGCCATTTAATATAATATTTTGGGCAATCCAACCTTAATTACTTGGGCATGATTTCGAATTAGCTTAACTAATAACTTCAATCAACTTATTAAACTCAAGATCTAACATTCTAACATGATATTAACCATATACAACATGCATCTAAAGAATCTAACATAAAGTTACCTAGTGCATGCATGCATAAGCTTTTCTTTACCCATTTTTGTACAAATCTCTCTTTTGATCTAACTTTCAACCTTAAAAATATTTTGATCCTTATATAAAACACTTATACCCAAATAGATGAAGAGTTTTTTAAGATCAAACATAGGGCTCCTTGTTTCATCAAAATCTAACAAATAAGGAAGCTAAACTTGAAAATCTTGAGAATCATTACCTAGTTCTTCTTGCTATTCTTCTTATCCTTCCAAAGTAGCTAAGATACTTAGCATGCATGAAGATCAAAGCTCCTCTTTTTACTCCTTGAAGTGGCCGAATATATATATATATCTCTCTATATATATATATATATTTCTTTTTCTCTAACTAAGGAGCTTGGAAGTGTAAGGATTCAAATGAAGTGAGTGGAGTAAGTATAATTAAAAGTGTAAGTATTCTCTTCCACTAATTCTCTCTCTTAATCATTCTAATGGTTGCTTGTACACTTAACCATAAGTGTTGGACATGCTAAGAGAGTGACACAAGTCTTAGTTGGTAGATTTAGTAGATTTTAACCAAGATTTTGGACAAGCTCAACAAAATCGATATTTTCCCTATATTACCCCCATAGGGCCGGCCATGTGCCTCCTTTTCTTCCATTATGGATTTATTTTTATTGTGTTATTTACTTACTCTAATGATTAACAAGTCCCTCCTTCCATGGACCAAGATTTGGGCCTCTTTAATTATTGATTGGGCTTATATATAATTAATTTAAGCTACTAGTAGTCAAGTTCATTTATATAATACTTGGGCTACTATTTATTTCTCTACATGTTGGGCTAAGGTAATTAATTACCTAATGATATTCAAGTCCATCCCCAATGAAATAAGTGAGTTGATTATTAATACAATTGGGCTAGTCCACTGATAATTTATATTACTAGGACTATTACATATTTAATAGAGGACTAACAAGTCCCCTCACTTAATGGACCATGGTTTGGGCCATTTAATATAATATTTTGGGCAATCCAACCTTAATTACTTGGGCTTGATTTCGAATTAGCTTAACTAATAACTTCAATCAACTTATTAAACTCAAGATCTAACATTCTAACATGATATTAACCATATACAACATGCATCTTAAGAATCTAACATAAAGTTACCTAGTGCATGCATGCATAAGCTTTTCTTTACCCATTTTTGTATAAATCTCTCTTTTGATCTAACTTTAAACCTTAAAAATATTTTGATCCTTATATAAAACACTTATACCCAAATAGATGAAGAGTTTTTAAAGATCAAACATAGGGCTACTTGTTTCATCAAAATCTAACAAATAAGGAAGCTAAACTTGAAAATCTTGAGAATCATTACCTAGTTCTTCTTGCTATTCTTCTTATCCTTTCAAAGTAGCTAAGATACTTAGCATGCATGAAGATCAAAGCTCCTCTTTTTACTCCTTGAAGTTGCCGAATATATATATATATATATATATATATATATATATATCTCTCTCTCTCTATATATATATATATATATATATATATATATATATATATATATTTCTTTTTCTCTAACTAAGGAGCTTGGAAGTGTAAGGATTCAAATGAAGTGAGTGGAGTAAGTATAATTAAAAGTGTAAGTATTCTCTTCCACTAATTCTCTCTTTTAATCATTCTAATGGTTGCTTGTACACTTAACCATAAGTGTTGGACATGCTAAGAGAGTGACACATGTCTTAGTTGGTAGATTTAGTAGATTTTAACCAAGATTTTGGACAAGCTCAACAAAATCGATATTTTCCCTATATTACCCCCATAGGGCCGTCCATGTGCCTCCTTTTCTTCCATTATGGATTTATTTTTATTGTGTTATTTACTTACTCTAATGATTAACAAGTCCCTCCTTCCATGGACCAAGATTTGGGCCTCTTTAATTATTGATTGGGCTTATATATAATTAATTTAAGCTACTAGTAGTCAAGTTCATTTATATAATACTTGGGCTACTATTTATTTCTCTACATGTTGGGCTAAGGTAATTAATTACCTAATGATATTCAAGTCCATCCCCAATGAAATAAGTGAGTTGATTATTAATACAATTGGGCTAGTCCACTGATAATTTATATTACTAGGACTATTACATATTTAATAGAGGAGTAACAAGTCCCCTCACTTAATGGACCATGGTTTGGGCCATTTAATATAATATTTTGGGCAATCCAACCTTAATTACTTGGGCTTGATTTCGAATTAGCTTAACTAATAACTTCAATCAACTTATTAAACTCAAGATCTAACATTCTAACATGATATTAACCATATACAACATGCATCTTAAGAATCTAACATAAAGTTACCTAGTGCATGCATGCATAAGCTTTTCTTTACCCATTTTTGTACAAATCTCTCTTTTGATCTAACTTTCAACCTTAAAAATATTTTGATCCTTATATAAAACACTTATACCCAAATAGATGAAGAGTTTTTAAAGATCAAACATAGGGCTCCTTGTTTCATCAAAATCTAACAAATAAGGAAGCTAAACTTGAAAATCTTGAGAATCATTACCTAGTTCTTCTTGCTATTCTTCTTATCCTTCCAAAGTAGCTAAGATACTTAGCATGCATGAAGATCAAAGCTCCTCTTTTTACTCCTTGAAGTGGCCAAATATATATATCTCTCTCTCTCTCTCTCTATATATATATATATATATATATATATATATATATATATATATATTTCTTTTTCTCTAACTAAGGAGCTTGGAAGTGTAAGGATTCAAATGAAGTGAGTGGAGTAAGTATAATTAAAAGTGTAAGTATTCTCTTCCACTAATTCTCTCTCTTAATCATTCTAATGGTTGCTTGTACACTTAACCATAAGTGTTGGACATGCTAAGAGAGTGACACACGTCTTAGTTGGTAGATTTAGTAGATTTTAACCAAGATTTTGGACAAGCTCAACAAAATCGATATTTTCCCTATATTACCCCCATAGGGCCGGCCACGTGCCTCCTTTTCTTCCATTATGGATTTATTTTTATTGTGTTATTTACTTACTCTAATGATTAACAAGTCCCTCCTTCCATGGACCAAGATTTGGGCCTCTTTAATTAATGATTGGGCTTATATATAATTAATTTGGGCCACTAGTAGTCAAGTTCATTTATATAATACTTGGGTTTCTATTTATTTCTCTACATGTTGGGCTAAGGTAATTAATTACCTAATGACATTCAAGTCCATCCCCAAAGAAATCTAAAACTCAAAATTAGGCTCCGTTGGAGGTGTTAGATTCGTATCTTCCTGAACTACAGTTTTTATTTATCAAACATCAAATTCTGATCTGTCTAGGTCCCCAAAATCAGGGTTAAAGTGACTGATCATCAAGTATGTTTACAACAGTTGGTTTGTTAATCATATTTGGGGTCCTTTACGGAAACGCTTGTATCTCAGGATCTACATCTCAGATTTTGGTCCATTTAGTATCGTTGAATTTGTATTTTCCTGTACTACATTTTACATATATCAAACACCAAATTTGAATCTGTTTTGGTTATTGAAAACATCCCAGAAGTGACTGATCAGTAGCATGATTATAATAGTTGGGTAGTTTGGGATTAAATTCAGAACTTGCTCATTTTTAAACATATTTGAGTGATTCCAAAGGGGTTTTGCCCTTAACTCATGAATCTAGAATACCAAGAAAGAAAACCTCAAATATCACTTGTAGATTTTAACATGCACATGTTATAGCACACTAGTTAAATAAAATTTTTTTCAAAAATCCATTTAACTTCCTTTTTCCAAACTTTATCATATGAACTTATATAAATCCACAAGTTTTACTTATTAAACTCAAGATCTAACATTCTAACATGATATTAACCATATACAACATGCATCTTAAGAATCTAACATAAAGTTACCTAGTGCATGCATGCATAAGCTTTTCTTTACCCATTTTTGTACAAATCTCTCTTTTGATCTAACTTTCAACTTTAAAAATATTTTGATCCTCATATAAAACACTTATACCCAAATAGATGAAGAGTTTTTAAAGATCAAACATAGGGCTCATTGTTTCATCAAAATCTAACAAATAAGGAAGCTAAACTTGAAAATCTTGAGAATCATTACCTAGTTCTTCTTGCTATTCTTCTTATCCTTCCAAAGTAGCTAAGATACTTAGCATGCATGAAGATCAAAGCTCCTCTTTTTACTCCTTGAAGTGGCCGAATATATATATATATCTCTCTCTATATATATATATATATATATATATATTTCTTTTTCTCTAACTAAGGAGCTTGGAAGTGTAAGGATTCAAATGAAGTGAGTGGAGTAAGTATAATTAAAAGTGTAAGTATTCTCTTCCACTAATTCTCTCTTTTAATCATTCTAATGGTTGCTTGTACACTTAACCATAAGTGTTGGACATGCTAAGAGAGTGACACATGTCTTAGTTGGTAGATTTAGTAGATTTTAACCAAGATTTTGGACAAGCTCAACAAAATCGATATTTTCCCTATATTACCCCCATAGGGCCGTCCATGTGCCTCCTTTTCTTCCATTATGGATTTATTTTTATTGTGTTATTTACTTACTCTAATGATTAACAAGTCCCTCATTCCATGGACCAAGATTTGGGCCTCTTTAATTATTGATTGGGCTTATATATAATTAATTTAAGCTACTAGTAGTCAAGTTCATTTATATAATACTTGGGCTACTATTTATTTCTCTACATGTTGGGCTAAGGTAATTAATTACCTAATGATATTCAAGTCCATCCCCAATGAAATAAGTGAGTTGATTATTAATACAATTGGGCTAGTCCACTGATAATTTATATTACTAGGACTATTACATATTTAATAGAGGACTAACAAGTCCCCTCACTTAATGGACCATGGTTTGGGCCATTTAATATAATATTTTGGGCAATCCAACCTTAATTACTTGGGCTTGATTTCGAATTAGCTTAACTAATAACTTCAATCAACTTATTAAACTCAAGATCTAACATTCTAACATGATATTAACCATATACAACATGCATCTTAAGAATCTAACATAAAGTTACCTAGTGCATGCATGTATAAGCTTTTCTTTACCCATTTTTGTACAAATCCCTCTTTTGATCTAACTTTCAACCTTAAAAATATTTTGATCCTTATATAAAACACTTATACCCAAATAGATGAAGAGTTTTTAAAGATCAAACATAGGGCTCCTTGTTTCATCAAAATCTAACAAATAAGGAAGCTAAACTTGAAAATCTTGAGAATCATTACCTAGTTCTTCTTGCTATTCTTCTTATCCTTCCAAAGTAGCTAAGATACTTAGCATGCATGAAGATCAAAGCTCCTCTTTTTACTCCTTGAAGTGGCCGAATATATATATATATCTCTCTCTCTATATATATATATATATATATATATATATATTTCTTTTTCTCTAACTAAGGAGCTTGGAAGTGTAAGGATTCAAATGAAGTGAGTGGAGTAAGTATAATTAAAAGTGTAAGTATTCTCTTACACTAATTCTCTCTCTTAATCATTCTAATGGTTGCTTGTACACTTAACCATAAGTGTTGGACATGCTAAGAGAGTGACACACGTCTTAGTTGGTAGATTTAGTAGATTTTAACCAAGATTTTGGACAAGCTCAACAAAATCGATATTTTCCCTATATTACCCCCATAGGGCCGGCCATGTGCCTCCTTTTCTTCCATTATGGATTTATTTTTATTGTGTTATTTACTTACTCTAATGATTAACAAGTCCCTCCTTCCATGGACCAAGATTTGGGCCTCGTTAATTATTGATTGGGCTTATATATAATTAATTTAAGCTACTAGTAGTCAAGTTCATTTATATAATACTTGGGCTACTATTTATTTCTCTACATGTTGGGCTAAGGTAATTAATTACCTAATGATATTCAAGTCCATCCCCAATGAAATAAGTGAGTTGATTATTAATACAATTGGGCTAGTCCACTGATAATTTATATTACTAGGACTATTACATATTTAATAGAGGACTAACAAGTCCCCTCACTTAATGGACCATGGTTTGGGCCATTTAATATAATATTTTGGGCAATCCAACCTTAATTACTTGGGCTTGATTTCGAATTAGCTTAACTAATAACTTCAATCAACTTATTAAACTCAAGATCTAACATTCTAACATGATATTAACCATATACAACATGCATCTTAAGAATCTAACATAAAGTTACCTAGTGCATGCATGCATAAGCTTTTCTTTACCCATTTTTGTACAAATCTCTCTTTTGATCTAACTTTCAACCTTAAAAATATTTTGATCCTTATATAAAACATTTATACCCAAATAGATGAAGAGTTTTTAAAGATCAAACATAGGGCTCCTTGTTTCATCAAAATCTAACAAATAAGGAAGCTAAACTTGAAAATCTTGAGAATCATTACCTAGTTCTTCTTGCTATTCTTCTTATCCTTCCAAAGTAGCTAAGATACTTAGCATGCATGAAGATCAAAGCTCCTCTTTTTACTCCTTGAAGTGGCCGAATATATATATCTCTCTCTCTATATATATATATATATATATTTCTTTTTCTCTAACTAAGGAGCTTGGAAGTGTAAGGATTCAAATGAAGTGAGTGGAGTAAGTATAATTAAAAGTGTAAGTATTCTCTTCCACTAATTCTCTCTCTTAATCATTCTAATGGTTGCTTGTACACTTAACCATAAGTGTTGGACATGCTAAGAGAGTGACACACGTCTTAGTTGGTAGATTTAGTAGATTTTAACCAAGATTTTGGACAAGCTCAACAAAATCGATATTTTCCCTATATTACCCCCATAGGGCCGGCCATGTGCCTCCTTTTCTTCCATTATGGATTTATTTTTATTGTGTTATTTACTTACTCTAATGATTAACAAGTCCCTCCTTCCATGGACCAAGATTTGGGCCTCTTTAATTATTGATTGGGCTTATATATAATTAATTTAAGCTACTAGTAGTCAAGTTCATTTATATAATACTTGGGCTACTATTTATTTCTCTACATGTTGGGCTAAGGTAATTAATTACCTAATGATATTCAAGTCCATCCCCAATGAAATAAGTGAGTTGATTATTAATACAATTGGGCTAGTCCACTGATAATTTATATTACTAGGACTATTACATATTTAATAGAGGACTAACAAGTCCCCTCACTTAATGGACCATGGTTTGGGCCATTTAATATAATATTTTGGGCAATCCAACCTTAATTACTTGGGCTTGATTTCGAATTAGCTTAACTAATAACTTCAATCAACTTATTAAACTCAAGATCTAACATTCTAACATGATATTAACCATATACAACATGCATCTTAAGAATCTAACATAAAGTTACCTAGTGCATGCATGCATAAGCTTTTCTTTACCCATTTTTGTACAAATCTCTCTTTTGATCTAACTTTCAACCTTAAAAATATTTTGATCCTTATATAAAACACTTATACCCAAATAGATGAAGAGTTTTTAAAGATCAAACGTAGGGCTCCTTGTTTCATCAAAATCTAACAAATAAGGAAGCTAAACTTGAAAATCTTGAGAATCATTACCTAGTTCTTCTTGCTATTCTTCTTATCCTTCCAAAGTAGCTAAGATACTTAGCATGCATGAAGATCAAAGCTCCTCTTTTTACTCCTTGAAGTGGCCGAATATCTCTCTCTCTCTATATATATATATATATATATATATATATATATATATATATATTTCCTTTTCTCTAACTAAGGATCTTGGAAGTGTAACGATTCAAATGAAGTGAGTGGAGTAAGTATAATTAAAAGTGTAAGTATTCTCTTCCACTAATTCTCTCTCTTAATCATTCTAATGGTTGCTTGTACACTTAACCATAAGTGTTGGACATGCTAAGAGAGTGACACACGTCTTAGTTGGTAGATTTAGTAGATTTTAACCAAGATTTTGGACAAGCTCAACAAAATCGATATTTTCCCTATATTACCCCCATAGGGCCGGCCACGTGCCTCCTTTTCTTCCATTATGGATTTATTTTTATTGTGTTATTTACTTACTCTAATGATTAACAAGTCCCTCCTTCCATGGACCAAGATTTGGGCCTCTTTAATTAATGATTGGGCTTATATATAATTAATTTGGGCCACTAGTAGTCAAGTTCATTTATATAATACTTGGGCTACTATTTATTTCTCTACATGTTGGGCTAAGGTAATTAATTACCTAATGACATTCAAGTCCATCCCCAAAGAAATCTAAAACTCAAAATTAGGCTCCGTTGGAGGCGTTAGATTCGTATCTTCCTGAACTACAGTTTTTATTTATCAAACATCAAATTCTGATCTGTCTAGGTCCCGAAAATCAGGGTTAAAGTGACTGATCATCAAGTATGTTTACAACAGTTGGTTTGTTAATCATATTTGGGGTCCTTTACGGAAACGCTTGTATCTCAGGATCTACATCTCAGATTTTGGTCCATTTAGTATCGTTGAATTTGTATTTTCCTGTACTACATTTTACATATATCAAACACCAAATTTGAATCTGTTTTGGTTATTGAAAACATCCCAGAAGTGACTGATCAGTAGCATGATTATAATAGTTGGGTAGTTTGGGATTAAATTCAGAACTTGCTCATTTTTAAACATATTTGAGTGATTCCAAAGGGGTTTTGCCCTTAACTCATGAATCTAGCATACCAAGAAAGAAAACCTCAAATATCACTTGTAGATTTTAACATGCACATGTTATAGCACACTAGTTAAATAAAAAAAATTTCAAAAATCCATTTAACTTCCTTTTTCCAAACTTTGTCATATGAACTTATATAAATCCACAAGTTTTACTTATTAAACTCAAGATCTAACATTCTAACATGATATTAACCATATACAACATGCATCTTAAGAATCTAACATAAAGTTACCTAGTGCATGCATGCATAAGCTTTTCTTTACCCATTTTTGTACAAATCTCTCTTTTGATCTAACTTTCAACTTTAAAAATATTTTGATCCTCATATAAAACACTTATACCCAAATAGATGAAGAGTTTTTAAAGATCAAACATAGGGCTCATTGTTTCATCAAAATCTAACAAATAAGGAAGCTAAACTTGAAAATCTTGAGAATCATTACCTAGTTCTTCTTGCTATTCTTCTTATCCTTCAAAAGTAGCTAAGATACTTAGCATGCATGAAGATCAAAGCTCCTCTTTTTACTCCATGAAGTGGCCGAATATCTCTCTCTCTCTCTCTCTCTCTCTCTATATATATATATATATATATATATATATATATATATATTTCTTTTTCTCTAACTAAGGAGCTTGGAAGTGTAAGGATTCAAATGAAGTGAGTGGAGTAAGTATAATTAAAAGTGTAAGTATTCTCTTCCACTAATTCTCTCTCTTAATCATTCTAATGGTTGCTTGTACACTTAACCATAAGTGTTGGACATGCTAAGAGAGTGACACACGTCTTAGTTGGTAGATTTAGTAGATTTAACCAAGATTTTGGACAAGCTCAACAAAATCGATATTTTCCCTATATTACCCCCATAGGGCCAGCCATGTGCCTCCTTTTCTTCCATTATGGATTTATTTTTATTGTGTTATTTACTTACTCTAATGATTAACAAGTCCCTCCTTCCATGGACCAAGATTTGGGCCACTTTAATTATTGATTGGGCTTATATATAATTAATTTAAGCTACTAGTAGTCAAGTTCATTTATATAATACTTGGGCTACTATTTATTTCTCTACATGTTGGGCTAAGGTAATTAATTACCTAATGATATTCAAGTCCATCCCCAATGAAATAAGTGAGTTGATTATTAATACAATTGGGCTAGTCCACTGATAATTTATATTACTAGGACTATTACATATTTAATAGAGGACTAACAAGTCCCCTCACTTAATGGACCATGGTTTGGGCCATTTAATATAATATTTTGGGCAATCCAACCTTAATTACTTGGGCTTGATTTCGAATTAGCTTAACTAATAACTTCAATTAACTTATTAAACTCAAGATCTAACATTCTAACATGATATTAACCATATACAACATGCATCTTAAGAATCTAACATAAAGTTACCTAGTGCATGCATGCATAAGCTTTTCTTTACCCATTTTTGTACAAATCTCTCTTTTGATCTAACTTTCAACCTTAAAAATATTTTGATCCTTATATAAAACACTTATACCCAAATAGATGAAGAGTTTTTAAAGATCAAACGTAGGGCTCCTTGTTTCATCAAAATCTAACAAATAAGGAAGCTAAACTTGAAAATCTTGAGAATCATTACCTAGTTCTTCTTGCTATTCTTCTTATCCTTCCAAAGTAGCTAAGATACTTAGCATGCATGAAGATCAAAGCTCCTCTTTTTACTCCTTGAAGTGGCCGAATATATATATCTCTCTCTCTCTCTATATATATATATATATATATATATATATATATATATATTGAAAGTAGTATGCATACAAGCCAATCATGTATGATGATAAAGCATATACTTTGGAGGCAATCTTATTTATTTATTAATAAAAATATTCATTTATTAAAGGCATTTAATTATCTACATGGTGCTGTTTTTATAATATGTAAATAACCCATAGTTTTAAGCAATGCTTTTAGAATCATGATGATGATCATGCTAATGAGATCTAAATTCTTAGAAAGTTTTAAAACTTAAATAGTTTCCAATCGTGGGATTACTAAAAAGGGGATTAGTAAATCCGGATAGATTGGTACATATGTTGCTTGCTCATTGGATGAGGATGATTGATCTCATGATCATTTGTGTGGAGACACTAAAGCAAGTATGTAGGTGCTTATTGGAGAATAAGTTCACTGAACGTGATTCGCTATGGAATACCTAATGGAGTTTTACTCGCATGTCAATAGGAATTCCTAATGTGATAGTAGTACAAGTGATCCTTGGACTTGAGATCATCATAGTATCTTGTATGTAACAAATTATACTTTGACTTATTCCTTAAGACCTTTTAAGGCATATATAGGGTATGCTTGGGTATAATGAGTTACATATGGAGATAATGAATGATCAATAAAGAATCTACCACCTCTAGTAAAAGAGGAGATATGTCCTATGTGATTCGTTAAATGACAACCCAGGAATCCTTGGCCAAGGTGAAATGAAATTAGAAAGGAGTTTTTAATTTGCATTATTTGGAGTTGTGCATTTTCTAATCGAAATACATATAATTAAATAAAATAAGACTTGACAGTAAATCCATGTCTTATATTTAATTGGGACATTGTATGGTGGAAGGATTGAATTGTACGGTAACTATTTACTCACAGGTTCTTTTTGATTAATGTTGAAATCTATATTATCTGGAAAGTCGTTGATCGCTAGGGAGGCTTATCCCTATTGTAGAATAAATATTATTTATTTAAATAAATTATTAGTTTAATTTATTTATTTAAATAAGATTAAAATTGTTTTAATTAATTTATTCACAACCGGTTTAATATGGAGAACCTAAAGGGTCACACCATAAAAGGAAGAATAATTATTTAAGAAGGTAATGGCATAATCGTAATAATGCATTAAGTATAATTAATTTAATCTATGGTGATAGAATAAATTAAATAGCTTAATGTTTATTATTTAATATTTTAGAAATATTAAATATAAATTAATAAGAGGAGTCTTATTAATATTATTACAATTATTATTATTTTAATTTCTAAAGGAGTTTAGTAATTAATTTAATATTTAGTACTCTCATTTATTCCTAATAAGATTAGGAGACAAATTAATTAAATGAATTTAATTAATTATTCCCATGTGGTGGGAAGCCTAAATTAATTAAAGGAGTTTAATTAATTAAAAGAAATCCCATGTCTAATAGGATTAGAAGGGTTGACCAATGTCTATATAAGAGAAGTCTTATAATAGATATTAGATTGATGCAATTCCAATTGTTGGAGAGTACTCCTTTTCTATAGAGAATAGAAAACTAAGCCAAACACCCTCCTTCTTGATAATTCATCTTCCTTGGTGGATCACCTCTAGAGGCCAAACACTTGGGTGGCTAACGTTGATCAAAGAAAGGAATCTAACCCGGAAATTCAAGGAGATCACGAAGAACAAGGAGTTGAACTAGTACCTGTGGAAGCTTCGTTCTACAAGGGTATGATTCCATAACTTCTTATTTATCGTTTTAAATTAATAATTTGCATAAAGGATGATCCGGGTAATGGTTTTGTAGAAATTTTTTTAAACTCTGATATATCATGCTTCCGCTAATTTATGCAATTTGATTGCGTCACGATTTCGTACAAACCCAACAGTGGCATCAGAGCCAAATCTTTATGCAATTATTAATTTATTTTTGATTTCATATACATATGGGTATGTATTTAAAATAATTTATTGGGCATAATTTTATTGTATAAAATTATTTTATTTTTTTATTTTTTTTAAAAAAAAAGAAGACTTTTTTTGGGACGAATCACAATTTTTTTTTGGTGCTAATCTTGAATTCTGCAAAGAAAAGGTGTTGTCTCTTTCTTACTCCAAAAAGAAGGTGACCCATCATGAAAGGATTTTTTTAATAAACCTGCAGGACTCTTTTAATAAAAGAAGGTGACTTCTTTTTAAAAAATAAATATGATATATTTATATATTATATTCTAAATAATTTTATAATTAAAATAAAGAGTTTATTTTAATCTTGAAATTGGATTTCATGCAATTTAAAATTGCCCATTAAATAATACTCATATATATATGGAATGTTTTAATTCATGAGATGAATATTTATTTATTGATATATATGGTGATATGTATGAAAATAAATGGGAATTGATTATGGACTATTTGACCAATGTGATTGGATTTTATTTTAGTTGAATGCTTGAATGAATGGGTTTTATTAAATGGGGTCTGCGTACCTCGTCTTCTCTAATTTTTTTTTCTTGATGTAAAATTCTATCTCCTTCCTATGTACTTCCCCTTGACTGTTGATCAAGGTTTCTATTTAAATTAAATAGTTTAATGTAATAAGAATAGTTAGAATTATCTTGAAGAAATTGGAGACCAAGGAGCAAGGAGCGCGTGAAGACCCGTTTGTATGGAGCCCGAGTTTAAATGTAATAGTTATATTTAAATTTAAATTCTTGCACTCCTAGATTTGACCTTTTGGTTCACTTGGTGGCTCTAGTGAACCAAACTAGAATAAAAGTCCATAATCAATCCGGGTAGAATATAATATTCTATATTGCATGCTAAATATTATATATATTATATTTTATGCAAACATGCTTCGCATGTTTAATAAAATGACGCGTATTTTATATATATATGTGCATGCGCGCTAAACAAGATGAGACAAATAATAACAAACCCCTCAAAGAAATAATATTAAGTCTGAAGCGTTCAATGATATTTGGAATATCGAACGTCGCCTTCTAGCATGATAAATTAATAGAGTATTAAATATTTAATATGAGCTTGTTGTGCTATCCACAAGGCGAGTATTGCGTATTTAAGATGTTAATTAATCACATTTGATGCTTATCAAGAAAATTGAACGATCTAGTCTTGTTGTGCTATCCACAAGGACGAACATTTTTCTTTTTTGAATTTATGGAAGTGCTAGGCTGGACTTAACTTAAATCATTTTAGTTCGGATGTGCACACACTTGACCATTATGATTTAAGAGGCAAAATAAAAGGAGTTATATAGTGTTGTAATTGACAAGAGTTGTCTACCTATTTATTTGTATATCGCTTGTTGTGCTATCCACAAGGTTATATACATTTGAAATGGGATCCTTATTCTCACTAGCAAATCTTTAATTAGATGTTGCCGAACTATATAAGTGAGGGTAATATAGTTTGATAAAAATAGTGGGAGATACCAATTTAAAATAAAGACCTAAATTTATTTTGGTATGCAAAATTAATAAAATGAATGTTTGCTAAAATGTTATTTTTCACATGCAGAATTTTAAAAATGTCAAAATCACTAATTTCACTGCGAAGCATACTTGATGCTAATAAGCTTATCGGGCCGAATTATACGGACTGGCTAAGAAATCTGAGAATTGTTCTCACTGCTGAAAAGATTTCTTATGTCCTAAATTCAACTGTCCCTGAATTTGTTTCAGAAACAGCCTCTGAGGAAGAGATTGCCACTTTAAATAAGTGGCAAGATGATGCATCTGTGGCTCAATGCATCATGCTCGCATCCATGAATAACGAGCTTCAGCGTCAGCACGAAAAAATGGATGCTCCTGCTATGCTGCTTCACCTCAAGGAGTTGTATGGTGAACAGAGTAGGACTGCTAGATATGAGATATCTAAGGAGCTCTTCCGATCTCGGATGACCGAGGGTACTGCCTTCGAGACTCATGTCCTGAAAGTGATCAATTTGATTGAACGCCTTGGACAGCTTGGGTTCGTCATGGATGGGGAGTTGAGTCAAGACTTGGTCTTGCAGTCACTCCCTGAGACCTTCTCGCAGTTTGTGGTTAATTTTCACATGAATAAGCTAGATGTCAGCTTGCCTGAGCTGCTTAACATGCTGAAAACTGCAGAAGGTCACTTCCCATCCAAGAAGAACCATATCTTGATGGTGGATTCTTCCAATAAAAGGAAGAGACCTAAGGTATCTTCTGAAAAGAAGAAATCCAAGAAGGCTAAGGGAAAGGGGAAAGAAAAGGAACAAAAGAAACCTGAACCAGCTAAAGGAATGTGCTTTCATTGCAACAAGCCGGGACATTGGAAAAGGAACTGCAAGAAGTATCTAGCAGAGAAGAAGCTTGGAGAAGCTTCGACTTCCAATCAAGGTTTGTTTATGATTGAAATTAATTTTTCTGAAAGTCATAATTCTACTTGGGTATTGGATACCGGCTGTGGTTCTCACATATGTAATACTGTGCAGGGACTGGTCAGAAGTAGAAAGCTGAACAATGATGAGGTGATCCTACGAGTGGGGAATGGAGCAAAGGTTGCTGCATTAGCTGTAGGAACTTATTATTTAGCAATGCCTTCGGGCAAGTCCATTTATCTTAATAATTGTTATTATGTTCCGAATATTATTAAAAACATTATTTCAATTTCTGTATTGGATATGGAAGGATTTAACGTTGTTATAAAGAACAATAGTTGTTCTATTTATAAAGACGATGTTTTATATGGTATTGGAAATTTGCGAAATGGACTTTATACACTTGACTTACAAGAAAATATATTTTAAATTGAACAAACTAAGAAAAGAAAAAGAGATGATATTAATTATACCTACATGTGGCACTGTAGACTCGGTCATATCAATGAAACAAGATTATCCAAGTTGCATAAAGATGGGCTCCTTGAGTTATCTGATTATGAATCATATCCAACTTGTGAATCTTATTTCATGGGTAAAATGACTAAATCTCCTTTTAGTGGAAAAGGAGAAAGAGTTACAGAGTTGTTGGCATTGATTCACACAGACGTTTGTGGACCTATGACAACAAGTGCACGGGGTGGGTATTCTTATTTTATTACTTTCACTGATGATCACTCAAGATTTGGATATGTGTATTTAATGAAATACAAGTCAGAATCATTTGAAAAGTTCAAAGAGTTCACAAGTGAAGTAGAGAAACAAACGGGCAAGAGTATAAAGATACTTCGATCAGATCGAGGTGGAGAATACTTAAGCGGTGAGTTTCTCTATTGTCTCAATAAAAATGGTATAATCTCACAATGGACTCCTCCAGGTACACCACAGTTAAATGGAGTATCTGAAAGGAGAAATCGAACACTGTTAGACATGGTTCGATCCATGATGAGTTTTACCGACCTTCCAATTTCCTTCTGGGGATATGCCCTAGAAACGGCTGCATACCTACTTAACAAGGTACCTACCAAATCCGCCCCAAAGACTCCATATGAGATGTGGAAGGGGAGGAAACCAAATCTTAAGCATGTTAAGACTTGGGGTTGTCCAGCTTATGTCAAAAAGTTTGAACATGATAAGCTACAGACTAAATCCGAAAAGTGTAGATTTGTGGGATACCCTAAAGAAACTGTAGGGTATTATTTCTATCATCCAACTGATCAAAAGGTGTTTGTTGCGAAACATGCTGCCTTCTTGGAAAAGGAGTTTATCCATGAAGGGGTCAGTGGGAGTAAGATATATCTTGAAGAAGTTCAAGAACCACAAATTACCACAGATCAAAGTCAGGTACCTGACCAAGTAGAAGAACCTACTATGCCACACCCTGTTCGTAAATCTGGGAGAGTACCGAAGATACCTGAGAGGTATGGATTCGTTATAGAGGATGACGATGAGGTACACATCATGAATGATGATGATCCATTGAATTACGAACAGGCTATGAGTAATAAAGACTCAGGGAAATGGCTTGAAGCTATGAAATTCGAAATGGACTCCATATATGAAAACAAAGTATGGACTTTGATTTCACCACCTGAAGGCATTAAGCCTATTGGGTGTAAATGGGTCTTTAAAAGAAAGACTGGAGCGGACGGCAAAGTAGAGACCTATAAGGCCCGACTGGTTGCAAAAGGTTTCAAACAAAGACAAGGAGTTGACTATGATGAAACCTTCTCACCAGTAGCTATGCTCAAGTCCATTCGGATTTTGCTTGCGATTGCATCTTATAACGACTATGAGATCTGGCAGATGGACGTGAAAACGGCCTTCCTCAATGGAAAACTTGAGGAGGATGTGTATATAACACAGCCAGAGGGCTTTGTTTCAAAGGTTGGAACAAATCAAGTCTGTAAGCTGCAACGATCCATTTAGGGATTGAAGCAAGCTTCTCGTAGATGGAACATTCGTTTTGATGAGACAATCAAAGAGTTTTATTTTGTCAAAAACGACGACGAACCATGTGTGAACAAGAAGGTTAGTGGGAGCGCAGTTTCATTCCTTGTATTATATGTTGATGATATATTACTGATAGGGAATGACATTCCTATGCTACAATCGATTAAAATCTGGTTATCTAAACACTTCTCCATGAAGGACTTGGGAGAAGCATCCTATATTTTGGGGATAAAGATCTATAGAGATAGATCTAAAAGGATGCTTGGTTTATCCCAAGGAACGTACATTGATGCAATGCTAAAGAGGTTTAGCATGGAAGATTCCAAAAGAGGTCTCATGCCGATGAGCCATGGAATACATCTCTCCAAGAAACAGGCCCCAAAGACACCTGAGGAGAGAGACCGTATGAGTAAGATCCCTTATGCTTCTGCAATAGGATCTATCATGTACGGTATGATATGTACTAGACCGGATGTTGCTCATGCACTTAGTGTAATGAGCAGATACCAGTCAAACCATGGAGAAGAGCACTGGAAGGCAGTGAAGAATATCCTAAAGTACTTGAGAAGGACTAAAGATATTTTTCTTGTCTACGGTGGGTCTGAATTAAAACTCAAGGGATTCATAGACTCAAGTTTTCAAACAGACCAAGATGACAGTAAATCTGTTTCAGGGTATGTGTTTACCTTGAAAGATGGTGCAGTGAATTGAAAAGGTGCCAAACAACAAAAGGTTGTTGGTTTAGTACAAAGACAAAGTATATAACTGTAAGTGAAGCTGCAAGTTGATGTTTTAGATGAAAAGTTCATTACAGAACTAGGAATAGGTCCTAAGTCTCATCTTGAATCTAAACATGTGTTGCGGCACTTTGATTAAAGAAATCATTGAAAGAGGAGAGTGTAGACTCTCAAGACAACATTGCAGATCCATTAACTAAAGCTTTAACACAACAGCAGTTTGATCGTCACTTAGAGAAGTTGGGTATGAGATACCATGGCGATTGGCTTTAGTGCAAGTGGGAGATTGAAAGTAGTATGCATACAAGCCAATCATGTATGATGATAAAGCATATACTTTGGAGGCAATCTTATTTATTTATTAATAAAAATATTCATTTATTAAAGGCATTTAATTATCTACATGGTGCTGTTTTTATAATATGTAAATAACCCATAGTTTTAAGCAATGCTTTTAGAATCATGATGATGATCATGCTAATGAGATCTAAATTCTTAGAAAGTTTTAAAACTTAAATAGTTTCCAATCGTGGGATTACTAAAAAGGGGATTAGTAAATCCGGATAGATTGGTACATATGTTGCTTGCTCATTGGATGAGGATGATTGATCTCATGATCATTTGTGTGGAGACACTAAAGCAAGTATGTAGGTGCTTATTGGAGAATAAGTTCACTGAACGTGATTCGCTATGGAATACCTAATGGAGTTTTACTCGCATGTCAATAGGAATTCCTAATGTGATAGTAGTACAAGTGATCCTTGGACTTGAGATCATCATAGTATCTTGTATGTAACAAATTATACTTTGACTTATTCCTTAAGACCTTTTAAGGCATATATAGGGTATGCTTGGGTATAATGAGTTACATATGGAGATAATGAATGATCAATAAAGAATCTAACACCTCTAGTAAAAGAGGAGATATGTCCTATGTGATTCGTTAAATGACAACCCAGGAATCCTTGGCCAAGGTGAAATGAAATTAGAAAGGAGTTTTTAATTTGCATTATTTGGAGTTGTGCATTTTCTAATCGAAATACATATAATTAAATAAAATAAGACTTGACAGTAAATCCATGTCTTATATTTAATTGGGACATTGTATGGTGGAAGGATTGAATTGTACGGTAACTATTTACTCACAGGTTCTTTTTGATTAATGTTGAAATCTATATTATCTGGAAAGTCGTTGATCGCTAGGGAGGCTTATCCCTATTGTAGAATAAATATTATTTATTTAAATAAATTATTAGTTTAATTTATTTATTTAAATAAGATTAAAATTGTTTTAATTGATTTATTCACAACCGGTTTAATATGGAGAACCTAAAGGGTCACACCATAAAAGGAAGAATAATTATTTAAGAAGGTAATGGCATAATCGTAATAATGCATTAAGTATAATTAATTTAATCTATGGTGATAGAATAAATTAAATAGCTTAATGTTTATTATTTAATATTTTAGAAATATTAAATATAAATTAATAAGAGGAGTCTTATTAATATTATTACAATTATTATTATTTTAATTTCTAAAGGAGTTTAGTAATTAATTTAATATTTAGTACTCTCATTTATTCCTAATAAGATTAGGAGACAAATTAATTAAATGAATTTAATTAATTATTCCCATGTGGTGGGAAGCCTAAATTAATTAAAGGAGTTTAATTAATTAAAAGAAATCCCATGTCTAATAGGATTAGAAGGGTTGACCAATGTCTATATAAGAGAAGTCTTATAATAGATATTAGATTGATGCAATTCCAATTGTTGGAGAGTACTCCTTTTCTATAGAGAATAGAAAACTAAGCCAAACACCCTCCTTCTTGATAATTCATCTTCCTTGGTGGATCACCTCTAGAGGCCAAACACTTGGGTGGCTAACGTTGATCAAAGAAAGGAATCTAACCCGGAAATTCAAGGAGATCACGAAGAACAAGGAGTTGAACTAGTACCTGTGGAAGCTTCGTTCTACAAGGGTATGATTCCATAACTTCTTATTTATCGTTTTAAATTAATAATTTGCATAAAGGATGATCCGGGTAATGGTTTTGTAGAAATTTTTTTAAACTCTGATATATCATGCTTCCGCTAATTTATGCAATTTGATTGCGTCACGATTTCGTACAAACCCAACATATATATATATTTCTTTTTCTCTAACTAAGGAGCTTGGAAGTGTAAGGATTCAAATGAAGTTAGTGGAGTAAGTATAATTAAAAGTGTAAGTATTCTCTTCCACTAATTCTCTCTCTTAATCATTCTAATGGTTGCTTGTACACTTAACCATAAGTGTTGGACATGCTAAGAGAGTGACACACGTCTTAGTTGGTAGATTTAGTAGATTTTAACCAAGATTTTGGACAAGCTCAACAAAATCGATATTTTCCCTATATTACCCCCATAGGGCCGGCCATGTGCCTCCTTTTCTTCCATTATGGATTTATTTTTATTGTGTTATTTACTTACTCTAATGATTAACAAGTCCCTCCTTCCATGGACCAAGATTTGGGCCTCTTTAATTAATGATTGGGCTTATATATAATTAATTTGGGCCACTAGTAGTCAAGTTCATTTATATAATACTTGGGCTACTATTTATTTCTCTACATGTTGGGCTAAGGTAATTAATTACCTAATGACATTCAAGTCCATCCCCAAAGAAATCTAAAACTCAAAATTAGGCTCCGTTGGAGGCGTTAGATTCGTATCTTCCTGAACTACAGTTTTTATTTATCAAACATCAAATTCTGATCTGTCTAGGTCCCCAAAATCAGGGTTAAAGTGACTGATCATCAAGTATGTTTACAACAGTTGGTTTGTTAATCATATTTGGGGTCCTTTACGGAAACGCTTGTATCTCAGGATCTACATCTCAGATTTTGGTCCATTTAGTATCGTTGAATTTGTATTTTCCTGTACTACATTTTACATATATCAAACACCAAATTTGAATCTGTTTTGGTTATTGAAAACATCCCAGAAGTGACTGATCAGTAGCATGATTATAATAGTTGGGTAGTTTGGGATTAAATTCAGAACTTGCTCATTTTTAAACATATTTGAGTGATTCCAAAGGGGTTTTGCCCTTAACTCATGAATCTAGCATACCAAGAAAGAAAACCTCAAATATCACTTGTAGATTTTAACATGCACATGTTATAGCACACTAGTTAAAAAAATAATTTCTCAAAAATCCATTTAACTTCCATTTTCCAAACTTTATCATATGAACTTATATAAATCCACAAGTTTTACTTATTAAACTCAAGATCTAACATTCTAACATGATATTAACCATATACAACATGCATCTTAAGAATCTAACATAAAGTTACCTAGTGCATGCATGCATAAGCTTTTCTTTACCCATTTTTGTACAAATCTCTCTTTTGATCTAACTTTCAACTTTAAAAATATTTTGATCCTCATATAAAACACTTATACCCAAATAGATGAAGAGGTTTTAAAGATCAAACATAGGGCTCATTGTTTCATCAAAATCTAACAAATAAGGAAGCTAAACTTGAAAATCTTGAGAATCATTACCTAGTTCTTCTTGCTATTCTTCTTATCCTTCTAAAGTAGCTAAGATACTTAGCATGCATGAAGATCAAAGCTCCTCTTTTTACTCCTTGAAGTGGCCGAATATCTCTCTCTCTCTCTCTCTCTCTCTCTCTCTCTCTCTCTATATATATATATATATATATATATATATATATATATATATTTATTTTTCTCTAACTAAGGAGCTTGGAAGTGTAAGGATTCAAATGAAGTGAGTGGAGTAAGTATAATTAAAAGTGTAAGTATTCTCTTCCACTAATTCTCTCTCTTAATCATTCTAATGGTTGCTTGTACACTTAACCATAAATGTTGGACATGCTACGAGAGTGACACATGTCTTAGTTGGTAGATTTAGTAGATTTTAACCAAGATTTTGGACAAGCTCAACAAAATCGATATTTTCCCTATATTACCCCCATAGGGCCGGCCATGTGCCTCTTTTTCTTCCATTATGGATTCATTTTTATTGTGTTATTTACTTACTCTAATGATTAACAAGTCCCTCCTTCCATGGACCAAGATTTGGGCCTCTTTAATTATTGATTGGGCTTATATATAATTAATTTAAGCTACTAGTAGTCAAGTTCATTTATATAATACTTGGGCTACTATTTATTTCTCTACATGTTGGGCTAAGGTAATTAATTACCTAATGATATTCAAGTCCATCCCCAATGAAATAAGTGAGTTGATTATTAATACAATTGGGCTAGTCCACTGATAATTTATATTACTAGGACTATTACATATTTAATAGAGGACTAACAAGTCCCCTCACTTAATGGCCCATGGTTTGGGCCATTTAATATAATATTTTGGGCAATCCAACCTTAATTACTTGGGCTTGATTTCGAATTAGCTTAACTACTAACTTCAATCAACTTATTAAACTCAAGATCTAACATTCTAACATGATATTAACCATATACAACATGCATCTTAAGAATCTAACATAAAGTTACCTAGTGCATGCATGCATAAGCTTTTCTTTACCCATTTTTGTAAAAATCTCTCTTTTGATCTAACTTTTAACTTTAAAAATATTTTGATCCTTATATAAAACACTTATACCCAAATAGATGAAGAGTTTTTAAAGATCAAACATAGGGCTCCTTGTTTGATCAAAATCTAACAAATAAGGAAGCTAAACTTGAAAATCTTGAGAATCATTACCTAGTTCTTCTTGCTATTCTTCTTATCCTTCCAAAGTAGCTAAGATACTTAGCATGCATGAAGATCAAAGCTCCTCTTTTTACTCCTTGAAGTGGCCGAATATCTCTCTCTCTCTCTCTCTCTCTCTCTCTCTATATATATATATATATATATATATATATATATATATTTCTTTTTCTCTAACTAAGGAGCTTGGAAGTGTAAGGATTCAAATGAAGTGAGTGGAGTAAGTATAATTAAAAGTGTAAGTATTCTCTTCCACTAATTCTCTCTCTTAATCATTCTAATGGTTGCTTGTACACTTAACCATAAGTGTTGGACATGCTAAAAGAGTGACACACGTCTTAGTTGGTAGATTTAGTAGATTTTAACCAAGATTTTGGACAAGCTCAACAAAATCGATATTTTCCCTATATTACCCCCATAGGGCCGTCCATGTGCCTCCTTTTCTTCCATTATGGATTTATTTTTATTATGTTATTTACTTACTCTAATGATTAACAAGTCCCTCCTTCCATGGACCAAGATTTGGGCCTCTTTAATTAATGATTGGGCTTATATATAATTAATTTGGGCCACTAGTAGTCAAGTTCATTTATATAATACTTGGGCTACTATTTATTTCTCTACATGTTGGGCTAAGGTAATTAATTACCTAATGACATTCAAGTCCATCCCCAAAGAAATCTAAAACTCAAAATTAGGCTCCGTTAGAGGCGTTAGATTCGTATCTTCCTGAGCTACAGTTTTTTTTATCAAACATCAAATTTTGATCTGTCTAGGTCCCGAAAATCAGGGTTAAACTGACTGATCATCAAGTATGTTTACAACAGTTGGTTTGTTAATCATATTTGGGGTCCTTTACGGAAACGCTTGTATCTCAGGATCTACATCTCAGATTTTGGTCCATTTAGTATCGTTGAATTTGTATTTTCCTGTACTACATTTTACATATATCAAACACCAAATTTGAATCTGTTTTGGTTATTGAAAACATCCCAGAAGTGACTGATCAGTAGCATGATTATAATAGTTGGGTAGTTTGGGATTAAATTCAGAACTTGCTCATTTTTAAACATATTTGAGTGATTCCAAAGGGGTTTTGCCCTTAACTCATGAATCTAGCATACCAAGAAAGAAAACCTCAAATATCACTTGTAGATTTTAACATGCACATGTTATAGCACACTAGTTAAAAAAATAATTTCTCAAAAATCCATTTAACTTCCTTTTTCCAAACTTTATCATATGAACTTATATAAATCCACAAGTTTTACTTATTAAACTCAAGATCTAACATTCTAACATGATATTAACCATATACAACATGCATCTTAAGAATCTAACATAAAGTTACCTAGTGCATGCATGCATAAGCTTTTCTTTACCCATTTTTGTACAAATCTCTCTTTTGATCTAACTTTCAACTTTAAAAATATTTTGATCCTCATATAAAACACTTATATCCAAATAGATGAAGAGTTTTTAAAGATCAAACATAGGGCTCATTGTTTCATCAAAATCTAACAAATAAGGAAGCTAAACTTGAGAATCTTGAGAATCATTACCTAGTTCTTCTTGCTATTCTTCTTATCCTTCAAAAGTAGCTAAGATACTTAGCATGCATGAAGATCAAAGCTCCTCTTTTTACTCCATGAAGTGGCCGAATCTCTCTCTCTCTCTCTCTCTCTCTCTCTATATATATATATATATATATATATATATATATATCTTTTTCTCTAACTAAGGAGCTTGGAAGTGTAAGGATTCAAATGAAGTGAGTGGAGTAAGTATAATTAAAAGTGTAAGTATTCTCTTCCACTAATTCTCTCTCTTAATCATTCTAATGGTTGCTTGTACACTTAACCATAAGTGTTGGACATGCTAAGAGAGTGACACATGTCTTAGTTGGTAGATTTAGTAGATTTTAACCAAGATTTTGGACAAGCTCAACAAAATCGATATTTTCCCTATATTACCCCCATAGGGCCGGCCATGTGCCTCCTTTTCTTCCATTATGGATTTATTTTTATTGTGTTATTTACTTACTCTAATGATTAACAAGTCCCTCCTTCCATGGACCAAGATTTGGGCCTCTTTAATTATTGATTGGGCTTATATATAATTAATTTAAGCTACTAGTAGTCAAGTTCATTTATATAATACTTGGGCTACTATTTATTTCTCTACATGTTGGGCTAAGGTAATTAATTACCTAATGATATTCAAGTCCATCCCCAATGAAATAAGTGAGTTGATTATTAATACAATTGGGCTAGTCCACTGATAATTTATATTACTAGGACTATTACATATTTAATAGAGGACTAACAAGTCCCCTCACTTAATGGACCATGGTTTGGGCCATTTAATATAATATTTTGGGCAATCCAACCTTAATTACTTGGGCTTGATTTCGAATTAGCTTAACTAATAACTTCAATCAACTTATTAAACTCAAGATCTAACATTCTAACATGATATTAACCATATACAACATGCATCTTAAGAATCTAACATAAAGTTACCTAGTGCATGCATGCATAAGCTTTTCTTTACCCATTTTTGTACAAATCTCTCTTTTGATCTAACTTTCAACCTTAAAAATATTTTGATCCTTATATAAAACACTTATACCCAAATAGATGAAGAGTTTTTAAAGATCAAACATAGGGCTCCTTGTTTCATCAAAATCTAACAAATAAGGAAGCTAAACTTGAAAATCTTGAGAATCATTACCTAGTTCTTCTTGCTATTCTTCTTATCCTTCCAAAGTAGCTAAGATACTTAGCATGCATGAAGATCAAAGCTCCTCTTTTTACTCCTTGAAGTGGCCGAATATATATATATATATATATATATATATATATATATATATATATATCTCTCTCTCTCTCTATATATATATATATATATATATATATATATATATATATATATATATTTCTTTTTCTCTAACTAAGGAGCTTGGAAGTGTAAGGATTCAAATGAAGTTAATGGAGTAAGTATAATTAAAAGTGTAAGTATTCTCTTCCACTAATTATCTCTCTTAATCATTCTAATGGTTGCTTGTACACTTAACCATAAGTGTTGGACATGCTAAGAGAGTGATACACGTCTTAGTTGGTAGATTTAGTAGATTTTAACCAAGATTTTGGACAAGCTCAACAAAATCGATATTTTCCCTATATTACCCCCATAGGGCCGGCCATGTACCTCCTTTTCTTCCATTATGGATTTATTTTTATTGTGTTATTTACTTACTCTAATGATTAACAAGTCCCTCCTTCCATGGACCAAGATTTGGGCCTCTTTAATTAATGATTGGGCTTATATATAATTAATTTGGGCCACTAGTAGTCAAGTTCATTTATATAATACTTGGGCTACTATTTATTTCTCTACATGTTGGGCTAAGGTAATTAATTACCTAATGACATTCAAGTCCATCCCCAAAGAAATCTAAAACTCAAAATTAGGCTCCGTTGGAGGCGTTAGATTCGTATCTTCCTGAACTACAGTTTTTATTTATCAAACATCAAATTCTGATCTGTCTAGGTCCCCAAAATCAGGGTTAAAGTGACTGATCATCAAGTATGTTTACAACAGTTGGTTTGTTAATCATATTTGGGGTCCTTTACGGAAACGCTTGTATCTCAGGATCTACATCTCAGATTTTGGTCCATTTAGTATCGTTGAATTTGTATTTTCCTGTACTACATTTTACATACATCAAACACCAAATTTGAATCTGTTTTGGTTATTGAAAACATCCCAGAAGTGACTGATCAGTAGCATGATTATAATAGTTGGGTAGTTTGGGATTAAATTCAGAACTTGCTCATTTTTAAACATATTTGAGTGATTCCAAAGGGGTTTTGCCCTTAACTCATGAATCTAGCATACCAAGAAAGAAAACCTCAAATATCACTTGTAGATTTTAACATGCACATGTTATAGCACACTAGTTAAAAAAATAATTTCTCAAAAATCCATTTAACTTCCTTTTTCCAAACTTTATCATATGAACTTATATAAATCCACAAGTTTTACTTATTAAACTCAAGATCTAACATTCTAACATGATATTAACCATATACAACATGCATCTTAAGAATCTAACATAAAGTTACCTAGTGCATGCATGCATAAGCTTTTCTTTACCCATTTTTGTACAAATCTCTCTTTTGATCTAACTTTCAACTTTAAAAATATTTTGATCCTCATATAAAACACTTATACCCAAATAGATGAAGATTTTTTAAAGATAAAACATAGGGCTCATTGTTTCATCAAAATCTAACAAATAAGGAAGCTAAACTTGAAAATCTTGAGAATCATTACCTAGTTCTTCTTGCTATTCTTCTTATCCTTCTAAAGTAGCTAAGATACTTAGCATGCATGAAGATCAAAGCTCCTCTTTTTACTCCTTGAAGTGGCCGAATATCTCTCTCTCTCTCTCTCTCTCTATATATATATATATATATATATATATATATATATATGTATATATTTCTTTTTCTCTAACTAAGGAGCTTGGAAGTGTAAGGATTCAAATGAAGTGAGTGGAGTAAGTATAATTAAAAGTGTAAGCATTCTCTTCCACTAATTCTCTCTCTTAATCATTCTAATGGTTGCTTGTACACTTAACCATAAGTGTTGGACATGCTAAGAGAGTGACACATGTCTTAATTGGTAGATTTAGTAGATTTTAACCAAGATTTTGGACAAGCTCAACAAAATCGATATTTTCCCTATATTACCCCCATAGGGCCGGCCATGTGCCTCCTTTTCTTCCATTATGGATTTATTTTTATTGTGTTATTTACTTACTCTAATGATTAACAAGTCCCTCCTTCCATGGACCAAGATTTGGGCCTCTTTAATTATTGATTGGGCTTATATATAATTAATTTAAGCTACTAGTAGTCAAGTTCATTTATATAATACTTGGGCTACTATTTATTTCTCTACATGTTGGGCTAAGGTAATTAATTACCTAATGATATTCAAGTCCATCCCCAATGAAATAAGTGAGTTGATTATTAATACAATTGGGCTAGTCCACTGATAATTTATATTACTAGGACTATTACATATTTAATAGAGGACTAACAAGTCCCCTCACTTAATGGACCAAGGTTTGGGCCATTTAATATAATATTTTGGGCAATCCAACCTTAATTACTTGGGCTTGATTTCGAATTAGCTTAACTACTAACTTCAATCAACTTGGGCTCCCTTAGTTTATTTATTTGGGATACTAACATACTTGATAATCTAATATTGGGCTAACTAATAATTTAGTTATCCTTAATTAAACTATCTACAAGTCCAATACTTAATTAAACTAATGGGCTTGTTTAAACTATTTATTCTCCTTAGTCCATGAAATAAATTATCATTTGGACTCTTATACATTATTATTAATATAAACACATTCTCATATATCAATAATATCAATTAACTTACATAACCCAATTTGACTTGCTATAATTTGGTTTCAGAATATATAGTAACTTATCAGTATAAACTAAATTCCTTACATTGGCATATATATCTATTTATTCAATACGACACATATTCCACTTCTAACTCCAATTTTGACTTTTCTCCATAAAGTCGACTGTTGACTTTGACCAAAAAGTCGACCATTACACATTTTGTGTTTACTAACCTTTCTGACTAACCTTAACGTTTCGGACGCAACCGAGCAGCCTATGCTTCAAAATTCTATCTCTAACTCAAATTTTAAGTTTTAACTTACTCCATTTTTATTGTTAATCATATTAGCTAATAGCTCTATGCTTATTCATCTTCTTATTTGTCAGTCAAGGCCAATATTCAAGCTATGCTAATTACTAACATAGTTTTAACTTGATTCTCATATATTTACCTTAACTCATCATTCCTCCTGCTAGAATATATAACACCTTAATAAGTATATATATATATATATATATATATATATATATTTCTATACATATACTCATTTTCGTTTAACCTTATAGTATCTCTTCATGTGAATTTTTATTCCCTTAATAAAATTTTCACATGCATCATTATAACATTTCTTTGACCATTCAGTTCACATCGAGTTTATAGGTATCGTAATACCTTATCCTTAATATTTCTTCAAGTACATATTAATTCATTTCTAGTGTTTTGAAATTTTATAACCCATATTTTCTCTATTCACATTCGAATAGCAAACCATATAGGTTTTACTTGAAAATTTTAAATAAATTCTCAAATTCTCATCTAGGTTTTATTCTTTAACCTTTATTCTAATCATTCAAGATTTTATAATTTTTGGGTTGTCACATTCACCCCTTTTTCTAAGAATTTCGTCCCCGAAATTACAGTCTACTAATCACCACTACTTTTATTCATCGAAACTAGATTTTAATATAACCTTTATCTGATTTCATGCTCAACTAATGAGTACATATTGCTTCCTTCTATGAGGAGCTCTAACATAATCACATTCTTCCATGATTTCTCTCTAAGGAGTTAAAACTTTTCATATCGGGTTAAGGGGTCATATAGACTGTGAACTCTCAAGTTTAACAGTATTCATCGTAACCAAATATGTTAACAATGTTGCACTTGGTATGTTTACAATCATGAAGACGGTAAATTACAGATACGGGTACGTTAGGTGATCAATCTATTGTACCTTAGTTCTCAGAACGGTTGTATGCGTTCAAGGATTGGAATATATCATCCAACCATTATATCCCTATTTTTCAGGGTTGTTCACCTCAGTCTTAACATCAGAGTACGTACCAAATCAATTTGGTTAGGGATAAATTCTCAAAGAGATACTTGAATCTTCATAAACATTTGTCTAGCAAAATCAATTATCTTAGACGTATACCAATAATTCGAATATCAATCGAAATATGTATCTGGCAAGATTTAATTGGCACTTAACTTTTCTTTAAAATTTTGAAAATCATTTTATGACGTCATGATACCGAACTATTTTTTTACAGTCTGTTTGAGAATTTCGTCATTTTATGACTTTGTCATACTACATCGTACCATAGTGGGCGTCATCCTTAGATAACATCCAACACTAGGTAATTCTGCGTTGATAACTCAATCATTTTTATCATCGCTGCATCAGGTTCCATGATGCATCAATGATATACAAAATACATTTTGATATCTCAAATTATTTTTGTCTAGCCTAAACAATTAGCATAGACTCTTCTTTAATCCGTTCAAAAATCATTGAAAATCAGTTTTGATGTTATCATGCCGCAACTAGTAACGATGTGTTAGTGGTACGAAGCCCACTTCTACATAATTGTAACCATGTGTTGCTGATAACAAAAATTAATTTTAATTCGAAAAGCACATCAGTGCGAATTTAACTTGATATCAAAAATTTAAAGTCTAGCACAGCTAGAAGATTTGGAATACCTATGCTTCCACTATCAACTTCAATTTCTCTAATGATCAATTGCTTATTAATTCTATCTATTAAAAATCCTCAATTCTCCATCCACAACTTTCCTAGACCTCAGTATAGTTCAACAAACTTACCACACATTATGAGTTCAGAAACTTACCACAATAATATGAGTTTAGGAACTTATCCTAGCAATACGTAGTTCAAGAACCAATCAGAAACTGTTCATACGCTTAGGGGTTCAAAAACATACCATACAATTATGAGTCACGAACTTACCATAAGTATGAGTTCCAAGAACATGCGCCTATTCTTATATTCTCTACCTATCCGTCATACACATGAGAAAAGAATCATCTTCTCAGCATACATATAGCGAATAGCGCGACATCAACATTTCAATGATTATCAATATAAGAAGCTAAGTGGTTGTCGAACCTAACACAATCCCCTGCCCATACAATGAATTGGTCAACTCAGCCACTAATCAATACAGGAAGCTAAGTGGTTTGTTAGACCAATGGCAACACCCTGCCCATACAAGGAATTGTTCAACTCAACCACTATAACAATATAGGAAGCTAAGTGGTTCTAAAACCAAGCATAAATTTCCCGCCCATACAAGGAACCATACAACTTAGCTGCTAACATGAGTCCTCAATTGAAATCCCACATAATCTTAGTCTCCCGTATGCTCAATACGAATTTTATTTAATCCGTATCATCCTTTTCAACTCTTTTGAGTTTAACTCGTACTATTTCATAGTACTATATTCGTATAAAAATTCTGCTATAAAGTCTTCAATTTATAGATTGATCATCTGTCCTCATAGGACCTCATCAGATCACGTTGTGATCGTATCTTACAATCGTGTTATATTACGATTCTTTTATATCTCATGATCGTTTTATTTTACGATCATCTTTCCCATTAATCATATTATATTATGATTTTACACTTTTCATCCTATAGACTTTGTCTATTTATTATCACTTTTCATCTTTAATATTGGAGTCAGGTAACTCCAGATTCTTATCTTATAATTCTTCAAGATTCTTCTTTGAATCTTATTTATCATCTTCTTATCTTAATGATGAATTTCCTGAATCATCTCTTATTACTTCAACTCTATTTTAGTTTATTCATCATCCCCATCCCTGCAGTTATAACCTAAGGTAATCCTACCTAAGGTTTATAACCTATAGCTCTGATACCAACCTGTGACGCCCCCAAATTCGGGTCCCCAGAACCTCGAACTTGGTACGTTACGGTACTTCATTATCATACATATTCTATCATCTAATGCAGAACTAATAAATATATATTATTTATTTCACATGATTCTATAACATTTTTCTAGGTTTATTAACCTTAACTGAAAGCATACCTTCAACATTACAAAAAGTTTACATAAGATAACTAAAAAGTTATTTTGCATAACACTCTAATCTTGTCATTTGCTTGTGTCTCTGTCTTTAATTCTAGAACATTCGTCTTAATCTAAAATGTGTTATCATGATATAGCAAGAGTGAGCAACTACTTTGCTCAGCTAGTTTAAATACAATAAAGATATATCATGATTGGAAAAAAGAGTATAGCTTTCTGAATTTTCAACAATATATAACAATTGTGAAAGATTGAGAATTAAATTTCAATAATTGAATGACTGAATCAATAATGCTGGGTAGTCAACAATGACCATTAAAAAATTTAACTGAACCTTATGATAATGAAGGTGATCAGCCTTTCATACCCAATGAACATATGCAATTTGAACTAAGTGCGAATCAATAATTAGATATGTGGAATAATTGTAAATAATTAAACCACTAGCATGCTTGAAACGTAATAACTCGAGTTTGAGTTAGGAAACTTGCAATAAATGTGAATATTCAATAATAATTTTAGATGTGGAATAATCAACAATAATTATCCACCACCATGCTTGAACAATAATAACTCGAGTTTGAGTTAGAGAACGTGCAATAAATGCGAATATTCAATAATAATCTTAGATGTGGAATAATCAACAATAATTATCCACTACCTTGCTTGAACAATAATAACTCGAGTTTGAGTTAGAGAACTTGCCTGTTCGACGAGCTACGGCTTACTAGCTTTAATTAAAACTCTTTGAGTGACCTAACATTAATAATGTAGATCTATCAATTAGTACTGCGTATAATTTGTTCATCAATACGCTTACTCGTATTATTATCTAACCAATAATACAATCACAAGGTACATATATATAATGTACTATCATTAATCCTATAAGATATTTAATTGATTTAGGTTAAGGATTTAATAATTAATAAGGCTTTTTCTTAAGTGATAAACACTTAATAGATCCTTAAACAATTTATTATAATTGTTTAATTAAGGAGTTATTTAAATTTTCTTTAATTGTTAACTCCCTCTACATTTGATTACTATTTAATATTAATTAAATAGTAATTAATTAATTATCTTTATTTATTATTTAATAATCAAAAATAACCAATTATAACTCCTCATTATGTAATGTTAATTAAATAATGAATAATTAAATTATTATTTGTCTATAAGAATAATTAATTAATTCCTTATCCTTGAATAAATAAATAATTGATTTATTCACTTCATGAGTCTTTAATTATTCCTTATTATTATTGAAAGAATAATTAATAAATATTCGTCCTTATTTATTATTTAAATAATAAATAATTAATTCTATAAACTTTCATGTCAATGTAAGTAAGTAATTACTTTATTATTACTTAATTTTACTTAAATATTCTTTAATCATTTTTTAATATTAATTAAATAATAATTAATTAATTGTTTAACTCTAATTATTATTTAATCTTAATTAAATAATAACTAGTTATTTTATTAACACTAACTCTACTTAATTATTACTTAATATTATTAAATAATAATTAAATAGTTAATTATATTTTACTTTATTTGTAATTAGTTTACTAGCCCATTAGTGGCTTAAAAAGTTATTTATTATATTAATTCATTTTCCATTCACTTCATATTATCACTATAATTTCCATCCAAATTTCATATTTGGGGTCATTTACGAAAACGCTTGTAGAACGAAGTCTACAACTCGGAATTAAGCTTCGTCATAGGGGTTAGATTCGTATCTTCGTGAACTATAGTTTTCATTTATCAAACATCAAATTCTGATCAGTCTAGGTCTTGGAAATCAGGGTTTAAGTGACTGATCAGCAAGTATGTTTACAACAGTTGGTTTATTTTTCAGATTTGGGGTCCTTTACGGAAACACTTGTATCTCGAGATCTACATATCAGATTTTATTCCATTTGGTATCGTTGGATTCATATTTTTCCGAACTATATTTTCATATATCAAACACCAAATTTGAGTCTGCGTTGGTTACCAAAAACAGCCCAGAAGTAACTGATCAGTAGCATGATTATAATAGTTGGGTAGTTTGGAATTAAATTCATAACTTGCTCATTTTTAAATATATTTGAGTGATTCCAAAGTGGTTTTGCCCTTAACTCATGTATCTAGCATACCATGAAAGAAAACCTCAAATATCACTTATAAATTTCAACATGCACATTTTAAAGGACACTAGTTATATAAAAGTTTTCTCAAAAATCCATCTAACTTCTTTTTTCCAAACTTTATCATATGAACTCATATAAATCCACACGTTTCAGTTATTAAACTCAAGATCTAACATTCTAACATTATATTGACCATATACAACATGCATCTCAAGAATCTAACATAAAGTTACCTAGTGCATGCATGCAGAAGCTTTTCTTTACCCATTTTTGTACAAATCTCTCTTTTGATCTAACTTTCAACTTTAAAAATGTTTTGAACCTCATATAAAACACTTATACCCAAATAGATGAAGAGTTTTTAAAGATCAAACATAGGGCTTCTTGTTTCATCAAAATCTAACAAATAAGGAAGCTAAACTTGAAAATCTTGAGAATCATTACCTAGTTCTTCTTGCTATTCTTCTTATCCTTCCAAAGTAGCTAAGATACTTAGCATGCTTAAAGATCAAAGCTCCTCTTTTTCCTCCTTGAAGTGGCTGAATATCTCTCTCTCTCTCTCTCTCTCTCTATATATATATATATATATATTTTCTTTTTCACATACTATGGAGCTTGGAAGGGTAAGGATTCAAATGAAGTGAGTGGAGTAAGTATAATTAAAAGTGTAAGTATTCTCTTCCACTAATTCTCTCTCTTAATCATTCTAATGGTTGCTTGTACACTTAATCATAAGTGTTGGGCATGCTAAGAGAGTGACAGATGTCTTAGTTGGTAGAGTTAGTAGATTTTAACCAAGATTTTGGACAAGCTCAACAAAATTGATATTTCTCCCTATATTACCCCATAGGGTCAGCCATGTTCCTCCTTTTCTCCCATTATGGATTTATTTTTATTGTGTTATTTATTTACTCTAATGATTAACAAGTCCCTCCTTCCATGGACCAAGATTTGGGCCTCTTTTATTAATGATTGGGGTCATATATAATTAATTTGGGCCACTAGTAGTCAAGTTCATTTATACAATACTTGGGCTACTATTTATTTCTCTACTTATTGGGCTAAGGTAATTAATTACATAATGACATTCAAGCCCATCCCCAAGGAAATAGGTGGGCTTGATTAATAATCCAATTGTGCTAGTCCACTCATAATTTATATTACTAGGACTATTACATATTTAACAGAGGACTAACAAGTCTCCTCACTTAATGGACCAAGATTTGGGCAATTTAATATAATGTTTTGGGCAATCCAACCTTAGTTACTTGGGCTTAATTTCTAATTAGCTTAACTACTAACTTCAATCAACTTGGGCTCCCTTAGTTTATTTATTTGGGATACTAACATACTTGATAATCTAATATTGGGCTAACTAATAATTTAGTTATTCTTAAGTAATCTATCTACAAGTCCAATGCTTAATTAAACTAATGGGCTTGTTTAAACTATTTATTCTCCTTAGTCCATGAAATAAATTATCATTTGGACTTTTATACATTATTATTAATATAAACACATTCTCATATATCAATAATATCAATTAACCTACATAACCCAATTAGACTTGCTATAATTAGGTTTCATAATATATAGTAACTTAAGATTATAAAATAAATCCATTACATTGGTATATATATCTATTTATTCAATACGACACATATTACACTTCTAACTCTAATTTTGACTTTTCTCCATAAAAGTCGACTGTTACCAAAAAGTCAGCCCTTACACATTTTGTGTTTACAGCCCTTTCTAACTAAACTTAACGTTCCGGACGCAACCGAGCAGTCCGTGCTTTAAAATTATATCTCTAACTCAAATTTTGAGCTTTAACTTACTCTATTTTTATTGCTAATCATATTAGCTAATAGTTCTATGCTTATTCATCTTCTTATTTGTCAGTCAAGGCCAACATTCAAGCTATGCTAATTATTAACATAGTTTTAACTTGATTCTCATATCCTTAACTTAACTCATCATTTCTCCTGCTAGAATATATAGCACCTTAATAAGTATATATATATATATATATATATATATATATACATATACTCATCTTCGTTTAACTTTATAGTATCTTTTCATGTGAATTTTTATTCCCTTAATAAAATTTTCACATGCATCATTATAACATTTCTTTGACCATTCAGTTCACATCGAGTTTATAAGTATTGTAATACCTTATCCTTGATATTTCTTCAAGTACATATTAATTCATTTCTAAGGTTTTGAAATTTTGTAACCTATATTTTCTCTATTCACATTCGAATAGCAAACCATATAGGTTTTACTTGAAAATTTTAAATAAATCCTCAAATTCTCATCTAGGTTTTATTCTTTAACCTTTATTCTAATCATTCAAGATTTTATAATTTTTGGGTTGTCAAATTCACCCCTTATTCTAAGAATTTTGTCCCCAAAATTACAGTCTACTAATCACCACTACTTTTATTCATCGAAACTAGGTTTTAATATAACCTTTATCTAATTTCATGCTCAGTTAATGAGTACATATTGCTTCCTTCTATGAGGACCTCTACTATAATCACATTCTTCCATGACTTCTCTCTAAGGAGTTAAAACTTTTCATATCGGGCTGAGGGGTCATATAGACTGTGAAATCTCATGTTTAACGGTATTCACCGTAACCAAATCTGTTAACAATGTTGCACTTGATATGTTTACAATTACGAAGAAGGTAAATTACCGATATGGGTACGTTAGGTGATCAATCTATTGTATCTTAGTTTTCAGAACGGCTGTATGCATTCAAGGATTAGAATATATCATTCAACCATTATATCCCCATTTTTCAGGGTTGTTCACCTCAGTCTTAACATCAAAGTACGTACCAAATCAATTTGGTTAGGGATAAATTCTCAAAGAGATACTTGAATATTCGTAAACATTTGTCTAGCTAAATCAATTATCTTAGACGTATACCAATAATTAAATAGTAATTAATTAATTATCTTTAGTTATTATTTAATAATCAATATTAACCAATTATAACTCATCATTATTTAATGTTAATTAAATAATGGATAATTAAATTATTATTTGTCTATAATAATAATTAATTAATTCCTTATCCTTGAATAAATAAATAATTGATTTATTCACTTTATTATTCTTTAATTATTCCTTATTATTATTGAAAGAATAAATAATAAATATTCGTCCTTATTTATTATTTAAATAATAAATAATTAATTCTATTAACTTTCATGTCAATGTAAGTAAGTAATTACTTTATTATTACTTAATCTTACTTAAATATTCTTTAATCATTATTTAATATTAATTAAATAATAATTAATTATTTATTTAACTCTAATTATTATTTAATCTTAATTAAATAATAACTAGTTATTTTATTAACACTAACTCTACTTAATTATTACTTAATATTATTTAAATAATAATTAAATAGTTAATTATATTTCTATTTATATGTAATTAGTTTACTAGCCCATTAGTGGCTTTAACAGTTATTTATTATAATAATTCATTTTCCATTCACTTCATATTATCACTATAATTTTCGTCCAAATTTCATATTTGGGGTCCTTTATGGAAACACTTGTAGAACAAAGTCTACAACTCGGAATTAGGCTCCGTCAAAGGCGTTAGATTCATATCTTCATGAACTACAATTGCTATTTATCAAACATCAAATTTTGATCTGTCTAGATCCCGAAAATAATGGTTAAAGTGACTGATCATCAAGTATGTTTACAATAGTTGGTTTATTTTTCAGATTTGGGGTCCTTCACGGAAACGCTTGTATCTCGAGATCTTCATCTAGGATTTTGGTCCATTTGGTATCGTTGGATTCTTATTTTCCCGAACTACATTTTCCATATATCAAACATCAAATTTGAGTCTGTTTTGGTTACCGAAAACAGCCCAGAAGTGACTGATCAGTAGCATAATTACAACAGTTGGATAGTTTGGGATTAAATTCATAACTTGCTCATTTTTAAACATATTTGAGTGATTCCAAAGGGTTTTTTCCCTTAAATCATATATCTAGCATACCAAGAAATAAAATCTCAAATATCACTTGTAGATTTTAACATGCACATGCTATAGCACACTAGTTAAATAAAAATTTTCTCAAAAATCCATCTAACTTCCTTTTTCCAAACTTTATCATATGAACTCATATAAATCCACAAGTTTCAGTTATTAAACTCAAGATCTAACATTCTAACATGATATTAACCATATACAACATGCATCTCAAGAATCTAACATAAAGTTACCTAGTGCATGCATGCATAAGCTTTTCTTTACCCATTTTTGTACAAATCTCTCTTTTGATCTAACTTTCAACTTTAAAAATGTTTTGATCCTCATATAAAAAACTTATACCCAAATAGATGAAGAGTTTTTAAAGATCAAACATAGGGCTCCTTGTTTCATCAAAATCTAACAAATAAGGAAGCTAAACTTAAAAATCTTGAGAATCATTACCTAGTTCTTCTTGCTATTCTTCTTATCCTTCTAAAGTAGCTAAGATACTTAGCATGCATTGAAGATCAAAGCTCCTCTTTTTCCTCCTTGAAGTGGCCGAATATCTCTTATCTCTCTCTCTCTCTCTCTCTCTCTCTATATATATATATATATATATATATATATATATATATATATATATATATATATTCTTTCTCTAACTAAGGAGCTTGGAAGTGTAAGGATTCAAATGAAGTGAGTGGAGTAAGTATAATTAAAAGTGTAAGTATTTTCTTCCACTAATTCTCTCTCTTAATCATTCTAATGGTTGCTTGTACACCTAACCATAAGTGTTGGACATGCTAAGAGAGTGACACATGTCTTAGTTGGTAGATTTAGAAGATTTTAACCAAGATTTTGGACAAGCTCAACAAAATTGATATTTCTCCCTATATTACCCCCATAGGGCCGGCCATTTGCCTCCTTTTCTCCCATTATGGATTTATTTTTATTGTGTTATTTACTTACTCTAATGATTAACAAGTCCCTCCTTCCATGGACCAAGATTTGGGCCTCTTTAATTAATGATTGAGCTTATATATAATTAATTTGGGCCACTAGTAGTCAAGTTCATTTATACAATACTTGGGCTACTATTTATTTCTCTATATGTTGGGCTAAGGTAATTAATTACATAATGACATTCAAGTCCATCCCCAATGAAATAAGTGGGCTTGATTATTAATCCAATTGGGCTAGTCCACTCATAATTTATATTACTAGGACTATTACATATTTAACAGAGGACTAACAAGTCTCCTCACTTAATGGACCAAGGCTTGGGCCATTTAATATAATGTTTTGGGCAATCCAACCTTAATTACTTGGGCTTGATTTCTAATTAGCTTAACTACTAACTTCAATCAACTTGGACTCCCTTAGTTTATTTATTTGGGATACTAACATACTTGATAATCTAATATTGGGCTAACTAATAATTTAGTTACCCTTAATTAAACTATCTACAAGTCCAATGCTTAATTAAATTAATGGGCTTGTTTAAACTATTTATTCTCCTTAGTCCATGAAATAAATTATCATTTGGACTCTTATACATTATTATTAATATAAACACATTCTCATATATCAATAATATCAATTAACTTATATAACCCAATTAGACTTGTTATAATTAGGTTTCATAATATATAGTAACTTAAGATTATAAAATAAATCCCTTACATTGGTGTGTATATATATATATATATATATATATATTCAATACGACACATATTCCACTTCTAACTCTAATTTTGACTTTTTTCCATAAAAGTCGACTGTTACCAAAAAGTCAGCACTTACACATTTTGTGTTTACTGCCCTTTTTAACTAAACTTAACGTTTCGGACGCAACCGAGCAGTCCGTGCTTCAAAAATTTATCTCTAACTCAAATTTTTAGTTTTAACTTACTCCATTTTTATTGCTAATCATATTAGCTAATAGCTCTATGCTTATTCATCTTCTTATTTGTCAGTTAAGGCCAACATTTAAGCTATGCTAATTACTAACATAGTTTTAACTTGATTCTCATATACTTAACTTAACTCATCATTCCTCCTGCTAGAATATATAGCACCTTACTAAGTATATATATATATATATATATATATATATATTTCTATACATATACTCATCTTCGTTTAACCTTATAGTATCTCTTTATGTGAATTTTTATTCCCTTAATAAAATTTTCACATGCATCATTATAACATTTCTTAGACCATTCAGTTCACATTGAGTTTATAGGTATCGTAATACCTTATCCTTGATATTTCTTCAAGTACATATTAATTCATTTCTAGGGTTTTGAAATTTTATATCCCATATTTTCTCTATTCACATTTAAATAGCAAACCATATAGGTTTTACTTGAAAATTTTAAATAAATCCTCAAATTCTCATCTAGGTTTTATTCTTTAACCTTTATTCTAATCATTCAAGATTTTATAATTTTTGGGTTATCACAGTTCGCAAGTTGCTGTGAGCTGGGAATGAATCGGCTTATGAAATTGATTCTTCCCAGAAACCCGCGTATCTCCATCTCTGTTCGGGGTACTGGCATCTCCGTAATGGCTTTAATCTTGGAATGATCCAGCTCAATGCCTCTATTGCTCACTAGGATTCCCAACAACCTGTCCAATTTGACGCCTAAAAGCATAGTTGACTGGATTCAGCTTGAGGTTGTACTTACGCAACCTATTAAACAACTTCCTAAGATGGTTGATGTGATCGTCTTCCTTCTAGGATTTGACGATGATATCATCCACATAAACCTCTATCTCCTTATGCATCATGTCATGAAATAAGGCCATCATGGCTCGCTGATACGTGGCACCGGCGTTGATAAGGCCGAAGGACAATCGCCTATAACAGAAGGCTCCCCAGGGAGTGATGAAAGCTGTCTTCTACCTGTCTTATTCAGCGACCATAATTTGATGGTAATCAGCAAAGCAATCCATGAAAGAATACATGCCATAATGTGCTATGTTGTCTATCAGGATGTGGATGAAAGGTACCGGGAAATTGTCTTTGACACAAGCTTTGTTCAAATCTCGGTAATCCACGCATACTCGTACCTTCCCTCCGGGTTTAGGCACGTGAATTATGTTCGACAGCCACTCCGGGTATGTTGATACCATGATGATGCCGGCTTTGAATTGTTTGACAACCTCTTCCTTGACTTTTAGACTCCATTCAGGTTTCAAACGCCTGAGCTTCTGCTTGACTGGCTTGAATCCATCCTTGATGGGGAGTCGATGGATGACAATGTCAGTAGATAATCCAATTATATCTTTATGCGACCATGCAAACACATTCTGGAACTGTGTTAAGATTTCAATCAGGTCAGCTTTTTGATCCTTGGTGAGGTCTAGGCCTATCTGGATTTCTTTGAGGTTTTTTGAGGTTTCGATATTGACAGTGGTGGTTTGGTCGAGGTTTTGTTTGGGTTTGTCTTCGACCTATTATTTGATCTCCTCGAGCACCTTATAGTCATCTTCCTCCTCTTAATCAATCCTCATCAAGTCAAAGTTCAGTTCTACATCAAAGTCGTAGTCACTATGACAGGTTGGCATCTCATCAGCAGGGACAAACAAATCCAATCTTGGAGTCCTGAAAATAAAATACTTTCGCTTTAATATATGAAACTGTTTAAACATACAAAGCATTTAGCAAAGCATGACCAAAGTTACTGCTATAGCTGTGCAATAAAATAAGCAGTAAATGAAACCATGTTACAGGGTAGATGGATTCTCTGCCCTTTTACCCTTTTTGAATGAGGCAAAGGACGCTGCTCTAGTTGTCCAAGATCAGATCCTCATGAATAGGGAGGATATAGGATTTGTGGTTGTCTACCTCATTTCTAATGATGACTAAGACATCATTCAAATCAGATCTAGATTTTTTCTTTGAACTGCCCCCTTTCCTTTCTTGATGCGAGGAATTTGGATTTGATCCTCTTCATCACTATCTGGGATATCATCATTAATACCTTCATAGTGTATGAGAACATGCATGTTAGAAAATGGGTCTCTTCCTTCGTACATAAAATTTTCTTTTCCCTTTTTGCTCTCCCCATCAGGCTTTGGTGTTTTTCTCTCACTTATCAGTATGACCGGAGCAAACAGCATGGCTGACACAACAGCAGGAATCTTCCTCATTGGCTTCACAAACCCTGCATCAGTGAGGTTTGGCAACAGTATAATGGAAGCATGAACCTTTGGATGCTTGTGTGGGTTCCGGTGGTTTAACCCGGATATGTAGCCCAATCCGGCTTTCCCTGACTGGCTCGGGATCTGCACCGAATTTTTGATACCTTGCTGATTCTTTCCTAACCCTTCTCCAGGGAGGAAACCCAAAGATACCATCTCCTGGCCCACTGTCATCACTTTGGGGGAGACCTTTGGTTTCAGAACTGATGCCCTAAATGGTAGGTATTGAGTACTGCTCACCTCCAATGCTTGAAAACTAGCAGGTTCAATCCCTTCATCTAGACTGATCACCGATATATCTCCTTATATGCAGACTGGGTATTCTAGTTTGACATTCACCGTGATTAGGTTGCCATTGATAATGTACTTGAGATGCTGATGGAGGGTGGATGGAACTGCTCCTGCCATGTGGATCCATGGCCTACCCAGCAATAAGTTATATCCGGTGGTAATTTTGAGTACCTGGAAAGATACATAGAATGTATGTGGACCAATTTCCAATGGAAGCTCAATCTCTCCCACAGCCTCCTAGCGGAACACATCGAAAGCCCGGATAACTACATGACTTGTTCTAATCCGGTTTGGGTTGATTTTCATTCTCTCTAAGGTATCGTAGGGATAGATGTTCAGAGAAGATCCTCCATCTATAAGCACACCTCCGATCACATTCCTGGATGACATTGCTGCTATATATAGGGACTTGCGATGACCCGTCCCCTCTGCAGGTATATCATCGTCAGTGAAAGATATCACATTATTGTTGAAGATGTGTTCTATCACATGACGGAATTTCTCAACATCCATTATTTTTGGCAGATGGGTTTCTTCCAGTACTTTCACCAGAATGTTGCGATGATCCACTGATGATAAGACCAGATCTAAGATGGACATCTGCTTGGGTGCATCTTTTAGGCTTTGCACTACATTAATCTCGTTATGCCCCATCTTGCTGAGGAACTCTTTGATTTTCTCTTCAGACACCTTCTCTTTGGCCTTGATAACTGCATTGATCACCCACTGAGGCAGGTACAGTGGATTCTGCTCGGTTACAATGGCAATGTTGTTTGAGGTGGAACCTTCATCATTCCCATAGTTCCATGGGACTCTTTTCAGACTGATGACAAGATACTACGGCCTGAAGCATTATTAAAGGTTCTGGCACAGCTACCTTCACAAGATTTAACATTTCTTGGACCCCTTTTCCAGGCAGTACTAAGGGTGTTCCGGCTAGCTCTTTCTCACAGAAAATAACAGCCACTGTTCTCTGATTCCACGTCATGGAAATAAAGAGTGTTTCCTCATTAGGGAGGCCATATTCTTGATTCCCTCTTATCAGCTCATCGCTTTCAATCATATTCTGAATCAGGTGCCGAAGTCCCCAGCATTCCTCAGTGTCATGACCGGGCAAATTGGAATGGTATTGACAGATCCTGTCAGGTTTGAATTTCCTAGATCGAGGGTTCATCGGGGGTAACAAATCTGTAACCATCCCCTCATTGATTATCATCTGGAGGATTTCCTTCATCGGCTGGTTCAGATTAATGAAATTCCTGTGAAAGGCAAACTCCCTATCTGCTTGAAACTTCTCCTCCTTGGCCACCTTATCAACCCAGGGATCATGCTCATGAAACCGGTAATGGTCCCTCATAGCAATGGGACTAATTTTTGGTGTAGGAGGACTTGCTTCAGCCTAGTTAGATTGGTTTATCAGCTGTCTGGTTACCTAATGTTGGTATACGACCAGATCCGCTAACTGTCCAATCTGTTCCTTAATAGACTTAATATCATGTTCTATCAGGACTTTCTTTTCTGATAACTCCCAATTGTCTGGGCTATTATTGCTGGATTGAGTTGATTCTCCGACGTACCGGAGGTATTTGGATCCCTCTCCATTCTTCGTGCTAATCATGTTGACACTTTCCTCTTTATGCTGAGGGAGGGGATTATCTTGCACTTGCAGTTGTTCCGGTTTGGTCACCACAATCTCTCCGTTGTCTATTAAATCTTGGATTTTGTTCTTGAGAGCCCAATAGCCCTGTGTATCGTGGCCCGGAGATCTGGAATGGTATGCACACTTCTTACTTGGGTCAAAATTCCTTCCCCCTGTACTGGTTGGTGGAATGAGCTGAACAATCTTCTTCCGTGCTGTCAATAGTTTCAGCACGTTCTTGAGTGAATCCCCTTAAGGGGTGAACATTCTCCGACGTCTGGCCTCTAATTATTTCTAAAATGGAGGGTTAGAAGGTTGGGCTGGAGCTGGAAAAGGAGAATAGTTCCTCCTTTGAATGGGCATACTGCTCGAATTGCTTCTTTGATTCTGTCCTTGCAGTACTAAGGACACTTCTTCATCTTTCTTCTTGTGTACTCTCCGGGGATTACTGTCGTAACTCGCCGAATTGGATATGCTCGACAACGGCTTCCAAGGTGATCAGATCCTTTATCTTCCCAGATTTTAGCCCCATTTAAGCCATTTCTCCTTGCTTGATCATCTCTGAGAATGGTTTGCCTATGCCTTCTAGGACCCTTTCGTAATACGGAGCTTCTTGACACTGCCAAATGCCCCAATCCCTTTGATGGACTGGATGGTTTCTTCCATCTGCTGGACTTTCTTCAGAATATCACCAGCTTCCTGCTCTTTGTTAAGGATGGTGATTTCATGAGTTTTGTTAGTAGGATCCTGGTTCTGTGGTTCAAGAATCTAAGGGTCTTTTTTTCCAGTCTCTTGACTACCACCGGGTGTACCTGGTTCTGTATGACCCTGTGCTTATTTTCCTTTAAGAGCTTTACTTTTTTCTCTCAAGAAAATAGCCAATTCGGCTATCTGGTTTTTTAATCCTTCAAACTCTTCCCTAGAGACGGGGGATGGACTCTGGTTGAGCACTGTGAGCCATGTCTGGAGATGGACTTCGTGCTTTCTTTGATTTTAATCTGGTAACAGGACCAATTTTTACCTACAATAAATGTAGGTTTGTTAATTTCCTGATATAGGTGTTGCTCGGATGCATGCCATGCAGTATGTTTATTTTTGAGATTTTTTAATCTTATCCTATAAAACAAAGGTTAGTGGCTTTGATGACAGGATAACATGACAGAATTTACAAGACATGGAATATATATTATGACATTTATATTGGAATGGAAAACTTGACATTGAATTGAAAGAGGAAGGCATGAAGATGCTTCCTTTCGGAATTGGGTTAATCAGAGGCTGACCTATCTTAGGCTACTCTCACGATTTTTTGGCATGAAGGTCCCCAGATCATTGCAATTTACTAGAGGGGAAATTAATCTGATCTTTTAATTAGAGCGGATCTGAGTGGTGCGTTTCCTGAGCCTCGCAGACTTAGTCACCTTTGAGTCCAGTACTCAAACACCGACGGGTTCGCCTCCTAGTGGGAATCACACAACATACATTCACATACATCGCGTCTCACCATATGAAATGATGACATTGTGCAAAGCACTAATATAAAGCAGTAAAGCATTCATTCACATCCATTCAAGTTAAAGACGCAGCATTCCCACACACGCAGATATAAAAAGAAATTTTGAAAAGATTTGAACGCGGCCTAAGCCCTCTATTGTCCCAAGCAGAGTCGCCACCTGTTGACGTCGAGAAAAAATGCGGGTCGAGTTGGACCCGAATCTTTCTCTCTTCCTAAGTCTTTAGTGGCTTTCTTCCACTCTTATTTTATTTTGTCTATTTTATGAAGGGTGAAGGTTTTATCGGAAAAGGCCAATATGTATCATGTCAACGATTTGAATGGTTTACGAAATCGCCAGTTGGTAGATTTGAAATGGTTGTACCAACTCAACCGAGTTTTGTTTGAAAGTAGGCCGAATTGTTTGGACACTGTCGAAACTTGATCTTTGAAATCGAAGTTCTAAGTTCTGAGGTTTGGTTAAGTGTGGGTAAGGTGTTAGGCACTCCACAACTCCCGTGAAAATACGGTACCGTATCTTTTTAATATTTCCCTTTTTATTTGCAATGTGTGTATGCTGGAAGAAATTGGGCCTACGTTTGATTGTTTTGAAAGTATGGATGTGCTTCATTGAACCTACATACGAAGGGTTTGATTTGATTTGCAAAAGTCCTCTTTAGACAAGATATTAAAATGATGTTTTGAAAGGTGAGTTTCAAACCCTTTCGCTCACGTAGGAATTGAAGCATGTTGATACTTTCATTTCTTATCTTTTTAGCCTTTGGGCTCAATTTGAATGGTGATTGTTGAGCTACGAAGCAGCCTCGACTATAAAATATATACAAGTGTCGGTCCTCTCATGGGCATGACAGCCATCAAAGTAACTCTAGCACGACAAACCATTATTTCATTATGTTTGAGACCTTAAATTCGGATAAAATTTTAAGGTCTTTTGGATGTACATTTTTACAGAAAAACTGGCAGGGTACATTTGTAATGTGGAGTTTGTCCATCGTGAGAATCAGATTCTGACCAATTTGATCATGAATCCCACGATTCCTAGGCTCACAAAGGGAAGCTAAGTAAACCTACACAACACAGATATTTATAGAAAATGGATATTTACATCCAGATGTTGCAAAAAACCAAGGATTCATCAGTCAAATCCTGGCATGCGCGTAGTCAAAGCTTCTCGTTCCCAATAAATAGTGATCTAAGGGTCGCGAGATTGCTTTCTAATTAATAAACTAGAAAGAAAGCCAGATTTAAATAAATCTCAGCCATTCTAGCTTCTTGGTTCCGGTTGGACCTATTTTGAACCGTTTAAAAGATAAAATTGGCGAGAATTAAAGAAATCTGGTTCACCCAAATAGATATCAGTGCCAATTCACATCAAATGAATATTTATAGCAGATATTTAATCGCAATGAATAAAGGATATATATATATATAGTTATATATATACATACGAAAGCTGTAAAGGGCGATGAATTTTCACTCCGATGCCCGGACTAGAATGTAAATATATATATATATATATATATATATATATATATATATATATATATATTTATAAAAGCTGTAAAAAGCCACGGTGTAATCCAGGCTTGACAGAATGAAAATATATATATATATATATATATATATATATATATATATATATATATATATAAAAGCAATAAAGGGCGATGGGTTTTCACTCCTATGCCCGGACAGAAATGTAAGAATATATATATTTATAAAAGCGATAAAAAGGCCACGAAATGATCCAGACCAAACAAAAATTTAAATGTTAATATATACAGTTAGTATATATATATTAAAGTAATAAAAAGGCCACAAAGTCCAAATTCAGGCCAAATAAAGTCAGAAAAATTTATATATATATAGTTATATACATATAAGAAGTAACTACCACGAATTTGACATCTGGGCTTGACAGAATTAAAAAGTTAGTATATATATATATAGTTAAATATATACATAATAAATCCAAAAATGACACGAGTTAAAAACCCAGTCCCGTTGAGCCGTTGTAAGTCTCAAAGTGATCGAGCAGTTAGGCAAAAGGGAATCACTAGATCCAAGGGTATGCGTCTGTCAATACGTAAGAGGGTATGCACTTAAACGATTTTGGTCTGTCTTTAAGTGGAATGTCAACAGATCTAGAGATTCAGTTTGAACAAATTAAAACGAAGTAGACTGTTTAGATCGAGTTCATCAGTTAGTCAAGAGTCAGCCGTGTGATCCCTTGTATCAGACACAGTCTGATTTATTTTTATAAAAAAAATTTATAATTTTTTTTTGAAATAAACAGTTGGTGACCAAAATTTTGGTGATTTTTTTTCTCCTTTCTTAAAATTTAAACATAAATTTTTGGGGGAAAAAGGATTGAATCCCTGGATTTTTTTTGGGGTCGAAGGAATAGGGGATGGTGATCTATCTAAGAAGAAGATCAACAGCACCCACCGGCGAGAAAGGAGCCGGACCTCAACAGTCAAACGAAGTCAGACGACGCTGGCCCCCCAGGGTCCCACAGTCATCGGATGCTCCAGTCATCATCAGATGCAATCAACACATCCGACAAAGTCAAAAGTAAAGATCAACTTTACTTTAGTAAAAGTAATTTACTTATGTAAAAGTAAATGTAAAAACTTTAACTTTAGTTAAATATTTTTACTTTTAACTTTAAGTAAATGTAAAAGTTACTTTGGTAAATATAAATCGATAACTTTAGATTCTATTTAAAGGAACTGAAGTGTTAGAGTTTCCTTAGGTTTTGTTTTGATAAACCTCACAGAGGTTCTCCTCCTTCTCTCCCCTTTCTCTCTACCTTCTCTCTAGTTAGAAGAAGGTCGAAGCCCTTATGGTTTCGGCTTCCCTTAGTAAACTTACCCAGATTAAATGTAATCCTTTCCCAAATGTTTATAAATAAAGAAAGAAATTACTTTACCGATTCACCGGTCATCTTCTTTAAGTTTCAAAATTGTTTTATGTTTTATTTTAACTTTTTTTCCGCTATCAAATGGTATCAGAGCCATGCGGTGTTGTCTCTTGGTGTCACTATTTGTTTTTCAGTCAAACACAGAGGTCTGAGTTTAAAACTTGTTTATACTTCTTCTTTACTTCTGTTGCTCCATCCTTAAAGCACCTAGTTTGAGTCACCTATCACCTATAGAACACCCCGGATCGCCATAGGTCCCGTTAAGCCGTTGTAAGTCTCAAAGTGATCGAGCAGTTAGACAAAAGGGAATCACTAGATCCAAGGGTATGCGTCTGTCAATAGGTAAGAGGGTATGCACTTAAGCGACTTTGGTCTGTCTTTAAGTGGAATGTCAACAGATCAAGAGATTCGGTTTGAACAAGTTAAAACGAAGTAGACTGTTTAGATCGAGTTCATCAGTTAGTCAAGATTCAGCCGTGTGATCCCTTGTATCAGACACAGTCTGATTTGTTTTTATAAAAAAAAATTATGAATTTTTTTTTGAAATCAACAGTCGGTGACCAAAATTTGGGTGAATTTTTTTCTCCTTTTTTAAAATTTAAACATAAATTTTTGGGGGGAAAAGGATTGAATCCATGGATATTTTTTTTGGGTCGACGGAATAGGGGATGGTGATCTATCAGAGAAGAAGATCAGCAGCACCCACTAGCGAGGAAGGAGCCGGACCTCAACAGTCAGACGAAGTCAGACGATGTTGGCCCCCCAGGGTCCCACAGTCATCGGATGCTCCAGTCATCATCAGATGCAATCAACGCATATGACAAAGTCAAAAGTAAAGGACAACTTTACTTTAGTAAAAGTAATTTACTTATGTAAAAGTAAATGTAAATACTTTAACTTTAGTTAAATGTTTTTACTTTTAACTTTAAGTAAATGTAAAAGTTACTTCGGTAAATATAAATCAATAACTTTAGATTCTATTTAAAGGAACTCAAGTGTTAGATTTTCCTTGGGTTTTGTTTTGACAAATCTCACAGAGGTTCTCCTCCTTCTCTCCCCCTTCTCTCTACCTTCTCTCTAGTTAGAAGAAGGTCGAAGCCCTTATGGTTTCGGCCTCCCTTAGTAAACTTATCCAGATTAAATGTAATCTTTTCCCAAATGTATGTATATATATATACGAAAGCGATTAAAAGCCGCGGATCGTCGATCCGGGCTGTGCAAATACGAGAAAACGTATAAATGTACTAAAAAGTACGTAAAAATGACCACAGAACTGAGTTCCCAGCATAACCATAAAACGAAACTTAACGTGCACGTGTATATATGCGCAATGAAGTAGTAGGAACTTCCTGATCGTAAAAATACTCACAATAGACTGCTACACGAGCTTTTTGCCAAATTATAGGCTTGAAACGGGCATTTTCACTGGTTAATTTTTGATATGTGGTAGTATATGAGTATACCTACATGTTAGAGTGATAAAATCTGAATTTGGAGTACTAAAAGTCGGGCTAGGAATCGAAATGGGCGGAGTTTCAGAGCGTTTTCTATTTTTTTTTTCTTTTTCAAAATTGCTTGGGGGCACTTGTATATAAAGACCCGATGGAAGGGGACCTACCCGTGGCAGTCGCGGGTCTACCTGTGGTGCCACATGGTAGGGCCCAGATGGTGGGTCCCATTGCCTCGAAGTACGTGCACTCTGAGCAACGTGAGGTCAGATTCAAAACTTTCTAACTTTTGATCGGAGCGTTTGTTTGAGGCGTGCTATACCTTTTCAGAAAGCCCTCGTCGAGAGCGTCACAATTGTAGACGCTCAAAATTTACTTTGCCTGTTACTAACACTGTAGGAGGGCAAGACTGCCTTTTCAAATCAACCACAAGTCTCAATACCGTGTCATCAATTCAACCCCGATCTCAATACCGGGCCATCAATTCAACCCAGGTCTCAATACCGGACCATCAGTTCAACCTCGGTCTCAATACCGGGCTATCAACTCAGCCCCTGTCTTAACCCAGGAGGTACAGGTCAGCCCCTGTCTCAACCCAAGGAGTACAGGTCATCCCCGGTCTCAAACTGCGAGGTACAGTTCAGCCCCGGTCTCAACCCGGGAAGTACAGGTCAGCCCCGATCTCAACCCGATAAGTACAGATCAGCCCCGGTCTTAACTTGGGAGGTATAGTTCAGCCCTGGTCTCAACCCGAGAAGTACAGGTCAGCCCCGATCTCAACCCAAGAGGTATAGGTCAGCCCCGGTCTCAACCCGGGAGGTACAGTTCAGCCCCGATCTCAACTCAGGACGTATAGGTCAGCCCCAATCTCAACCCAAGAGGTTAAGTTCAGCCACGGTCTCAACTCGAGAAGTACAGTTCAGCTTCGGTCTTAACCCGGGAGGTACAGGTCAGCCCCGGTCTCAACCCGGGAGGTATAGTTAAGCCTCGATCTCAACCTGGGAAGTATAATTCAGCCCCAGTCTCAACCCGAGATGTACAGGTAAGCCTCTGTCTCAAACTGGGAAGTACAGGTCAGCCCCGATCTCAACCCAGGAGGTACAGGTCAGCCCCGGTCTCAACCCGGGAGGAACAGGTCATCCCCGATCTTAACCCAAGAGGACAGGTCAACTTCAGAAACAATCCTGAAGAATCACAACATCTCCAAAGGAAAACCTGGAGCGACCAAGTTAGCCTTAGAGACAACACTAAGGACAAACAGATTCAAATGGGATCCAAGTCTTGGAAACAACTCCAGGAAGTCAACCGAAGGCCATGCTGACACTAAGGGCAACCCCGGGAGGGGAAAAATGGTCATTTTATAAATTCTAAGCCGATTCAGTCAAACTAAAGCTGAATTGATGCCACTAAGGTCAGAACAAACTATAACGATGATCCCGAGTACAAACAACGCAAGACAACTCAACGGATAAACTGTGGGAAATCAAAGACTTAGTTATCAACCCATCTTTTTGGACCCGAAAAATGTTTTATCCTATGTCATTGTAACACTCTCGGCGAGGGCTTTCGGAAAGGTATCGCACGCCTCAAACGGACGCTCCGATCAAAAGTTAGAAAGTTTCGACTTTGACATAGCATTGCTCGGAGTGCACGTACTTCGAGACGACAAAACCTACCACGGGGCCCACATCACGTGGAGCCGCATCTCTACCTATGGCTGTTGCAGGTAGAGTGGAGGCTCCCGGGTCTATACATATGAGGTGACCCCCAGCTCATTTCATAATTCAGAAAAGCTCCGAACCTCTGCCTGTTTGGTTTTCCAGCTATTGTCTTGTGTTCAAAACCCAAATTTTTTCACTCTAACGCGTAAATATACCCACATACTACCACATATAAGAAAATAACCAGTAAATTTGGACGTTTAAAGTCTACGATTTGGTAAAAGGCCCGTGTAGCAGTCCATTGCGAGTATTTTTACGATCATAAAGTTATTCTTACTTCTTCGTACTTTTATACACTTGCATATCAAGTTTCATTTCTAAATTTTCCCGTAACTCAGTTCTGTGGCTGTTTTTGTCAACTTTTGGTACATTTTAGTGCCTAAACACATTTTCTGGCATTTCTACAGCTCGGATTGACGATCCGTCGCTTCCTGCAGCTTTTATATACTTGCACCTTCGTTACTAGCAACTTCGCCAGACTGAGTTATCTTCCTAGTCTGGGTTTGACTTTTTTTTATATATATTTAACTGTATATGTACTAACTTTTCAATTCTGTCAAGCCCGGATGTCAAATCCGTGGTAGTTTACTATTTTTATATTTACTTATGCATATACAAGCAACATTCACCACACTAGGTTATCTTCCTAGTCTTGGCTGACTACTTTTCTGTCTATATATATATATTTATATTTCAGTTCGACCTGGATCATTCTGTGGCTTTTTTACTGCTTTTATATATATATTTATGCATATATAAGCAACATTCACCACATTAGGTTATCGTCCCATTCTTGGTTGACTACTTTTCCGTATATTTACATTTCAGTTTGGTCTGGATCATTCTGTGGCCTATTACTATTTTTGCACCATTCACCACACTGGGTTATTTTCCCAGTCTTGGTTGACTATATTTTCTGTCTATATTTAACTATATATATTTATATTTCAGTCCGGGCACAGGCGTGAAAACCCATCACCCATTTTACTATTTTTCTATATATATTTCAATTCTGTCCAGCTTGGATCATTCTGTGGCATTTATACAGCTTTTATATATATATATATATATATATATATATATATATATATATATATATATTTCAATTCCAGTCCGGGCACCGGTGTGAAAATCCATCGCCCTTTACAGCTTTTGTATATATAATTGTATATATATTACTTTACTCGTTTGTATTAAATTGTTGCTTTAAATATTCATTTGATATGAATCGGCACTGTCATTTCTGCGGGAGAACTAGATTTATTTAAATCTCGCCAATTCTAGATTTCAAATGGTTCAAAATAGGTCCAAATAGAATCGGAAAGCTAGAATGGCTGAGATTTATTTAAATTTAATAATTTTCTAGTTTCAGTTATAAAAGCAATCCCGCGGCCCTTAGATCGCTATCTAGTGGGAATGAGACTCTTCGGCCATGTGCGAACCAGGATTTACTGAATGAATCCTTGGTTCTGGCGATATTTGGATATATATTTATTTTTGTACAAATTTGAGCTGTGCAGGTTTATTGGCTACTCATATGTAAGCCTAGGAATCGTGGGATTCATGATCCAATTGATCAGAATCTGATTCCCACGATGGACAAACTCTATTTTACAAATGTACTTTACCAGTTTTTCTGTAAAAAATGTACATAGAAAAAGACCTTAAAATGGTTATCCGGATTTAAGGTCTCAACATAGTGAAAATGTGGTTTGTCGGGTTAGAGTCACTCTGATGGCTGTCATGCCCATGAAAAGACCGACACTTGTATATATTTTGTGGTCGAGGATGCTTCGCAGCCCGACAATCACCATTCAAATTGAGCCAAAATGCTGAAAAGATAAAACTAAAGTATCAATATGCTTCAATTCCTATGTTAGCGTAGGGGTTTGATAACCTGCTTTCAAAAACTCATTTTAATAATCTTATCGAAAAAAAGCTTTTGCAAATCAAATGAAACACTTCTGCAAATCAAATCAAAGACATTTTGCAAATCAAATCAAACCCTTCGTATATAGGTTCAACGATGTATAGACATGCTTTAAATCAAACATAGGCCCAATTTTCAAACAACATTCACACACAATTTGCATATTTAAAAGAAAAATATTGAAAAGATGCGGTATTATATTTACATGGGAGTTATGGGGTGCCTAACACCTTCCCCATACTTAACCAAGCCCCCGAACTCAAACTTTGTTTTCAAAGATCAAGTTTCGATAGTGTCTAGTAATTGGGCCTCTTTTCAAACAAAACTCGATTGAGTTGGTACAATTATTTCAAATCTACCAACTTGTGACTCTGTAAAACGTTCAATCGTAGACATGATACATATTGGCCTTTTCCTAAAAAACTCCTTCAAAACCTTTATTCGAAATAAAAAGAGTAAGGGTAGACATAACTTAGGAAGAGAGAAAGATCCGGGTTGTAACTCGACCCGCGAATTTTTTCTGACGTCGACAACAATTACATGGGACTAAACCTTTTTCGAGTTCAAGAAGACGGGTTCATAACCGGGTCTTCGATTCTTCACAGTTTGTCCGTTGAGCTATTATGCGTTGTTTTCACTCGAGATCAATGTTATGGTTCTTTCTGAACTTCATGGCATCAATTCGGCTTGGTTTTAACTGGATTGGCTTCAAGTTGGTAAAATGACCATTTTACCCCTCTAGGGGTTGTCTCCTGTTTTGACACGGTCTTCGACTGTTTTATCGAGGTTGTCTCCGAGATTTTGATTTCAGCCGATTCTGTTTGTCCTCAGGGTTATCTCTGAGGCTGACTTGGTTTCCCAGGGTTTTCTCTGGGGTTAATGTGATGCTTTGGGGTTATCTTCGAAGTTGATTTGGCCTCCCGGGTTGCGACCGAGGCTTGACCCGACCTCCCGAATTGTGATCGGGGTTGAACTGGATCTTCTGGTGTCGTCACCGGGGCTACTGTACCTCCCGGGTTGTGATCGGGGTTTGACTTGACATCCCGGGGTTGTCGTCGTGGTTGAGTTGACATCCCGGTATTAAGACCGGGGCTGAGTTGACATCTCGGTATTGAGACCGGGGCTTAGTTGGCATCCCGATATTGAGATCGGGGCTGAGTTAACATCCCGGTATTGTGGCCGGGGTTGAGTTGACATCTCGATATTGAGACCGGGGCTGGGTTAACATCCCGGTATTGTGACCGGGACTGAATTGACATCCCGGTATTGTGACCAGGGCTAAGTTAACATCCCGTTACTATGATCGGGGCTGAGTTGACATCCCAGTATTGAGACCGGAGCTGAGTTAACGGTGTTGCCATCCTGTAGGGTTAGTAACAGGAACGTAAAATTTCGAGTGTCTACAACAGGAATGTAAAATTTTGAGTGTCTACAAGGATCAAGCTGAATACGGCTCCACCTACTATCATCCGGAGACCTATTCGAGCTATTCATGGGACAACAACCAAGAGCAAGCCAGTGCTCCAACTTTTTCATATCCGTCAGATTATTCATACCAACCGCTACCGCAATATGAGGAAACCTCCAGATTTGAGGAGACTCTTGACCAACACTTTAAGCATGAGGAAGAAAAACGACTGGAGGAGCTCCTTATCACATTCATAGAGCATAATGAGGTTCGGATGACGAACCAAGACACCTCATTGCAGAACCTTGACACCTCAATGCGGAACCTCGAGAGACAAATGGGACAACTTGCCAGTGCTATCATTAATCCATTGCGTAGCAATTAACCTGGAGTTACTGATCATAACGAAGGGGTTGAAGAGCATTGCACTGTGGATGTCTAAGGAAATGGTCAGGAGTTACACAAGGTTGTTGAGGGAAATATAGAAATGCATTCTGTGCAAACTGTGGATTCTGAAGATGGAGAAAATAGGAGCATGAGTGGGTATACTGTCAGGAATGAAGACTTGGAAACCACTCTAAAGGTTGTTGAAACCCAAGAGAAACCAAAGGTGCATGAAGAATGGTTCCAAATTTTGAAAGGCAAATTAGTTGATAATTCGACCAATCAAAGTTTCTTTGTGCCGATGGATGAAGTAGTGTTTGAGGCTCGCCAATCGTCCATGTCCGCCATGAAAATCAAAGAAAATACACAGAGGCGACATGAAATGGTTGTCTTCGCATATGAGCCGGAATGAAAGTAACTGCGTAGAGTTGGGCCGTCAGCTGTAAAACAAGCGCTCGATGGGGAGGCTACCTCATCTCAGTATCATTCTTATACCCTTTTAGCTTTCTGTTATATTAACAAGTATGTTTTCATATTCTAATAGTTAGTATAGGCGTAGTAGGTTTACATGATATTTTGGTTGCGTATATATAGTGTTAATTGTAGTTTGTCATTACGTTTTGGTAGTAGTATAGTGATAAAGTTCATTTTGGTATAATCTATGTTTTTGAACAAAGTGTCAACCTTGCTCCAGTTTGTGTTTGTCCTTTCGAAATAACTTTTGTCATGATGCAAGTTCATTCAGAAATCTTGTTTTGGCATTCTTGTGTTCAAGGTGGCGTCTATGTTCCAAGTATAATAGTTTTTGGTTTTTAGATCTTAGTGTTTGGTTAGTTTTATTAAGTTTTAGTATATGTAAACTTTTGATAATTAGCTGCTAGTTTAGTGTTATTAAGCTTTGTATTGTATAAGTATGTGTTCTGGAGTCAATTTTTATTGAGCTCAGTTTTGGCCAAGTGATTTTATTTGTTATGCTAATCAGCTTAAAAAAAAATTTCTGGTGCAGGGCCGGCGCCGCAACGCCTAGAAAAGAAGGCAAACTGGCGCTGCAGCACCAATGCCATTTAATTCCCTGTATAAACCGTGCTACATCACCAAACTAAGAAGAAAACACAAAGCCATAACGCCAACATCAATTCAACTCTCTATATGTCCAGCGCTGCAGTGCCACTCTTCAAAGTAAAGTTAGCGCCGAAGAGCCAGCACCTCTCAAACTCACTGCCTGAGCAGCGTTGCAGCTCCCAGTAACGAAGAATAACCGGCGCCGCATCGCCGGTAGCAAAAATTGGTTTTTAAAAACAGGCAGAACTCGGCAATTTTAGGCCAAATAAACCTCTCTCTCGACACCAGCAGCAACAACAAGACCCTAAATCCAAAAACGAATTCAAGCCATCAACCCTAGCCTCTCCTAAACTGATGCTCCCATCAATTCGTTTCCAAATTCAGGTATAGCTCACTGCAAAAATTGTCTATCCTAGGGGTCTTCAATTAAAGGTAATTTGGGATTTCTTTCTTCTCAAAGGAAACTGTGTTTAATTAAGTTTTGAGCTTGGTTTTTCTTAAGATTTCTTCTGGGTTGCTTTATTCTATATGAATTGGTTGATTTCCACTAAGGGAAATCTGGTTAGAGAAGTTCAAACAGAGGCCATCAGTTTAGGTTTTGAGAGACGCACGCCAGGTATTCGATAAATTGCCTTAGTGAGCATTTGGGTAGGTTTTAGCTATCTTTGGCCCATTTTGACTTGATATTGTTGGGAATTGCTTGTGCATTGATTGGGGTTCCCTTTGGCATTTGATTAGCATCGCTGTTACATTATTCTGCTCGAACTTTTCTTTGGCACTTACTGGCAAGCATTTTTAGTATTGGTTTGGGTGCAAATTGGCCTGCAAGTTTAAGGACACACTAAACTTTCCAACATGCCTCCCAAGAAATAGGGACTTAGTATCGGTGGCTCTTCTTCATCAGAACCACAATGGGACCGAACCAAATTCGTCAGTGACGAGGCGTCTGCGCGTTACAACCATTCGTTTGCCAAGAAGAGCTTGGTGCCTGAGCGGGACTTGAGGCCAAACGATAAGAAAGGTGGGCAATTGATGACTATGATACTCGAGCGGAAATGGTTGCATTTCACCAAGCAACCAGGATCAGCAAATGCCAATGCCAGTTCTGAAGGTTCGACAGTGGTTCAGGTTAGAGGCCAAGCAGCGGCTTATAACAGAGTGACACTCAATGTCGTTTTTGACATGCCTAATCATTACCTAGAGAATGGGGATCAAAATGACTATCTGAAGGATGGGATTAGGGCATATAAATTGGATGACATCATTAAGCGGCTTTGCAATCCTGACACTACATGGAGGACACAAGAATCCATTGGGGAGAAGACTAATTTCCCTTAGAGCGCGCTCATGTGCTATGGCAAGGCATGGTATAGTTTTATCTATGCCAGTATCATGCCTACTCGCCACCACACTGATGTGACCAAGGAGCGAACGGACTTGACATCGATATCGGCACCTGCATCCAAGAGTCCATTCTGCAGGCAATAAAAGGCACTACATCTGGGGGACTTCCACATCCATCGCTAATTACCAGATTGAGTAAGAAGACAAAGGTGTAGTAGCGAGAAGATGAGGTCATATAGCTACCCATAGCAGTCATTGACCACGCCATAATTTCACTATATGGTGTGTGGGACGGTGCAGAGTCGCATCCACGTGGTGAGAGCTATCTTCCTTATACTCGGCCTCCACCTCCTTCTTCAGAGGTCGGGACATCTACACATCCACCGGAGTTGGGCTCTTCATCACAGGGTCCATTGGCTGAGATTCTTGCATCTCTTAGCCTCCTGCATCAGAATCAGAATGAAGTTGCTCAGAGGCAGGTGAGGTACACAGCAACGATTGCTCAGAGGCAGGATATTATGATACAGTATCAGGCTGAGCTCGCAAATACTATGTGGGATATCTACTTGTCTTTTAGTAGCAAGGATGCTGACTTCATGCCTTTTCAGTTCCCGAAGCCTCTTGTCTTCCCACCATACCTGCCACTATAACCCACTATAGAGGACGGCGCCGAAGAGGGCAATGATGAGATTCCAGACGACGATGGCACAGACTGATTCTACTTTCCACATATTCAGCTAATGAGGGCATTAGCCATCTGAAGTTTGGGGGTGTTTATAAACTTTTCCTTTCTATTTTTGCTTATAATAGTTATCATGTGTTAGGATGCCATTAGTACTCTATGTTTACTATTTTGTTAGTATTTTGGGCTGCAAAGTATTGTATAACTTGCAGTCATGGATTATCAATTTTTGGATGCATGGATTATGTATGAATGTTGCTTATTTCTATCCATATTACAGCTTTATTAGTTTGAATGACTGTTTATCTATCTTTTTGTGCCATGTTAGTAGGAGACCCTATTTTTAGCTTTTATTTTTGCAAGGGTTTATATATTTATTTAGGTCTACCTAGTTGAGCCATGCTATGGTTTTTAACCCTATCTTGAACTGTTTATATGATTGGTGGGTTATATTTAGTTAAATTTTTTACTATGGCCAATGATATGCGTGTGTTATAGCTTTGTCAAAGAGGTTAAGCAATTATAAATGAGATTCTTAGATTAATTTTTAGTTACTGCTGTTAATCCTGTCTAGACTATCGAGCACGTACTAACTGTTATAACTAGTTATGCTTCTAATAGACTTAATTGGTAATTTTGACGAAATTTGTTTTTCATTAGCTCTTACGAACTTAAGTGAGTCGATGATAGTAAGATTTAGATTCTTATGCAAGTTCGGATACATTCGTGGTCTAATAGCGTAAAAATAAAATTAAATTAAATTAAATAAAAAGAATAAATTGATAACCTTAGTTGACTAAGTTTGATTACGTGGCTTTTATTACTCGAGTTAATAGATCCTTAAGGGTGTTCTACACCTAGTGTCCTAAAGCCATCTGGCTTGGGAGTTATTTATCAAAAGCTCGTTACAAGGGTAACTCTGAATAGCCTAATGTGATTAGACATTGCACGGTAATGCTTGAGGTTGCATTAATTAGAATTTAACGGATAAATAAATTCTAGTTTGGCTTAAGTTTGGCTACGTGGCTAGTGTTACTTGAGTTATTAGATTCTTAGGGGTGTTCTATGCCTAGTGCCCTAAAGCCATCTGGCTTGGGAGTCTTTGATCGAAAACTTATTACATGGGTAACTCAGCCTAAGGTAGCCGAATTTTGCACAAGTCATTTCTAGCTGTTCTCATGCTAATACCGAGTGGTCTGTTCTTGCATTTGTGTCTTGTAACAAAGTCTTGATGTAGCTTGAGAGTATTGAGTTAGCATTTTCCTTTGTACAATTATCTATGTTTACGAATTATAATTAGTTAGAATATTTGGTAGTCACACACACACAGATTTGGATCAGTAGCAGTCTAAGCTAGAATTTTGATCGAAGCCTTATTTATGAGTTTGCTTCTGCTTTGAAGTCGTTATTCTTATCCTTGAGGCCACAATGTATGTATATAATAGCTTGGTGTGATTCACACTTATACTTACTGTTGATATTTTTGTTATGATATGTTTGCTTGAGGACAAGCAAAGGCTTAAGTTTGGGGGTATATAAATTAGATTCTTATAGATTTTGTAATCCATAAATGTTGTATATATTTCTACTTATGTTTAGTTTAAGAGTTATGAACTAATTATTAGCTCTAAGATCTTAATGGAACCCTTTGTTAATTTGAATTGATTATCTTATCTCTTTGGTTGGCATCATATGGTTTGGTTCAATATATTTATGCTTAATGATTCTTGCTAAGGAATTAGTGATGATTTTGGTAATCTATATGAAATTGGGAAATGGATTGTAGATTTATACCTTGATTTATTGGCATGTGATTATGATTTGTCTACTTGATTAGATTGCATAATTTGTGTATAGGATAGGAATATACATGTGCACCATGTGTGACCTGATTGAGAACCTATGCTTTAATTCTTTGTCTTTGGTTAATTCACATAGGAATGTGTCGGATTATCACCTAGCTTGGACGTTCTTTTCTGTTCTATTCCCTTTAGGGTGGATCTAGAAAGGATACTTTATACATACCTCAGAAGAGGTGTATGAGCACTTGTGTGTTCTTGGTCGACATTCCGTCTTGACCACTAAGATCAGAGAAAGAAAGTTAGGATGTTTGATGAAACATAGCACACCAAGTGTTTGACAAAATGCTAGTGTGAAGTGAAGTTATGATCGCTTGTAGCGCCTTAGATACCAATCCTTATCCATTTACTTTCTATGATAATTAGATTTAACTAGATTATTTACACATCTTTTATTTAACTGTTTGAATAAGACTTAAGCGATATAAAGTCGATATTTGGTAAATATTAGCAATAGTTTCTCGTGGGTTCGACAACTCTCTTATCATTATATTACTTGTTAGACTGCGTATACTTGCACGTGTTTTATTGATTGCGAAATCGACCAACACTAGTTAATATAGCTCAAATATTGACTATTTAGAAGAAATGAATGGTGAAAACTTCAGATCTAGCAAATATAAGCTACTAAATATATGTATATAGCACTTATATACGTATTAGAGTATGTGAAGAAGATAGATCTAGAGAAATCTTATAGTATATCGTGAAAACGGCTCTCAAATGACTTTTAGCCCCTCAATACGCTTTTCCCACCGGTTAAAATTTGATATGTTGTAGTTTATATGTGTATGAACGTTTACAAAGAAGTTTTACAAAAATCGGAGTGAGTTATAGCCTCCGTTTAACCCTCTTAGCCTGTATTTCTCACGTCGCAGTCTTTTCTTCTTTTCTCTCTTTTTCTATAAGCTAAGAGGGGAGGGTGTATATATAGACCTCGATGGCTGCAGTTCTACCTATGGTTGGGCCTGGTGGGCCCAGCTGTCTCAAAGTACGTGCACTCTAATCAACGCGTTGTTCACTTGAACCTTCATAACTTGCAATCCGGGAATCCGATGGAGGTGTGATATACCTTTCTGGAAAGCCCTTTCCAAGATCTACACAATGAAATGGGGCTTGACCTTTTTTGAATCCGGGAAGATGAGTCTATGACCAGATCTTTGAGTCTTTACAGTCAGTCCGTTGAGCTGTCTAGCGCAGTTTTCACTCGGGATTGCTGTGATGGTTTTGTGTGACCTTCTTCACATTAATTTGATCTGATTTGATGTTGATTTGGCAAAATCCGGGATGGTTCCGGGCTTAACACGGCTGCAACTGTCTTTTTCAGGGTTGTCTCCAGGATTGGACTGTTGTTGACTTTCGCTTATCTTTAGGGTTGTCACTGATGTTCATTTGATGATTCCCAAGGCTATCTCTAGGGAGATTGATTTGATGATTTCCCAGTGCTATCTCCGGGGGTCTGGTTTGATGATTTCCCGGTGCTATCTCTGGGGGTCTGGTTTGATGATTTAATCCTCCAGGGTTGTCTCTGGAGTGTGAAAAGACGCTTTTGCCCTCCTGCAAGGTTAGTAACAAGAATGCAAAATTTTGAGTGTCTACAGATGCCCCTCTTTATCATGTTTATGAAATGCAATGGAATGAATAGGATAAAGATTGCTAGACACTGGAAATAATATAAATGCAAATGCAATTCAATGCATGGTATGATAGATCATGAATGCTATGTCTCTGTGGGGTCAGCTGCCATAGGTTGGATCAACGCCCATTCTCTATTTTCTACTGGGGATGACTTTCATGGTTGATACCACTGTACCTTTCTGAATTTGATGTTGGGGTTGTCGCCAACGCTCTCTCTTCCAGGATACTCATTATGACTTTACCTCCGCTGGGGATATTTCTCTGTTCACGAGTAACCTCAGTGGGGATTCCTGATATTTCTGATGATAACTTGCACTAGTTTATATCATCGAATCATTCCCAATGCTACACTGGGATTGTCACCAATGGTTTGAATTTCTATCCGGTTGATGGCGACATTCCTGTAGGGGATAGGATCTTTGATGCCTACTCGAACCGTAGTTTTCAAACTGTTTAACCATCATCAAACCTCCTTGATGCCTACTCGAACGGTAGTTTACAATGGTCTATCTGAACTGATTTGATGCCTACTCAACAGTAGTTTACAAGGTTGACCATCACCAAACCTCTTCAATTCCTACTCGAACGGTAGTTTACAACGATCAGCTGAACTGATTTGACTGCCTACTCAAACTGTAGTTTGTAGGGTTGACCATCATCGAACCTCCTCGATGCCTACTCGAATGGTAGTTTACAATAGTCTATCCAAACTGATTTGATGCCTACTCGAACAGTAGTTTACAAGGTTGATCATCACCGAACCTCCTCGATGCCTACTCGAACGATAGTTTATAATGGTCGATCTGAACTTATTTGATGCCTACTCGAACGGTAGTTAACAAGGTTGACAATCACCAAACCTCCTCGATGCCTACTCGAACGGTAGTTTACAACAGTCGATCTAAACAGATTTGATGCCCACTCGAACTATAGTTTACAAGGTTGACCATCACCGAACCTCCTCGATGCCTACTTGAACGGTAGTTTATAAAAGTCGATCTGAACTGATTTAATGCCTACTCGAACGGTGGTTTACAAGGTTGACCATCACCGAACCTCCTCGATACCTACTTGAACGGTAGTTTACAACGGTCGATCTGAAATGATTTGATGCTTACTCGAATGGTAGTTTACAAGGTTGATCGTCACCAAAAGTCCTCGATGCCTACTCGAACAGTAGTTTACAACGGTCGATCTAAGCTAATTTGATGCTTACTCAAATGGTAGTTTACAAGGTTAACCATCATTAAACATCCTCGATGCCTACTCAAATGGTAGTTTACAACGGTAGATCTGAACTGATTTGAAGCCTACTCGAACGGTAGTTTACAAGGTTAACCATCACAAAAACCTCCTAGATGCCTACTCGAATGGTAGTTTACAATGGTCGATCTGAACTAATTTGATGCCTACTCGAATGGTAGTTTACAAGGTTGACCATCCCCAAACCTCCTCGATGCCTACCTGAACGGTAGTTTACAATGGTCGGCTGAACTGATTTGATGCCTACTCGAATGGTAGTTTACAAGGTTGACCATCACCGAACCTCCTCGATGCCTACTCGAACGGTAGTTTACAACGGTCTATCATTGCCAAAATTTCTGCTTTGATGTCTCAGCTGGAGATTTCTTGTATAACAGATTCCATCATCGGTCCTTCCCGATGAAGATAGTTTTACACAGCCGTTCTTACCAGGTGTTTTAGATGTCATGATGGGTTGATGCCAGTGACTTGTAATGTTAAATTCACTAATCTTGGCAGAAATAGTTTTTCAACAGTTTACACCATCGGCCCTTTCCCGATGCTATTCTGGGGTTGTCACCAACAGTTTGTAATATTAGGTACTATGATCTTCGCTGAAGTAATTCTCAACGGCTTACACCACCGAACCTTTCCCGATGCTACGGTGGAGTTGTCGTCAATGGTTCACACTGTCAGGTACTCAAATCTTTGTCTAAACGATTTTAATCATCAGACCCTTCCCCGATGTTACGACGGAGCTGGTACCAACGGTTTGAATCACCAGATAATTCCCCGATGCTAAGCCAGAGCTGTTACCAATGGTTTGAAGAATATTTCATACTTCAAAGTTTGAAGCCCTGTTTCAGAGTTTCAAGCCCGTTCTTCTCAATCGCGTTGAACCTTTTTTGCTGATTTGACTTTTTGGCCTTAGGGAACTCTGCTGTGACTCAAATTTGATTAAGACGAAAAGGGTGGGACCCACCCTAGGTTGTCATAGGTCTACCTACGCCTGCCGTACGTAGAGTCACGAAAGACCACAGGTGGATTTATACCCCCCTAGCCTTTTGAAAAATCTTTTTTAACTTGAAAGAAACTAAAAATTCAAAATTTCTCTCTCAGATTTACTCAGTTCAGGCTGCTTTTCGAGAAATCTGTCACTGTACAAATGTTCTGTACAACTCCGGTAATGTTTACATCATTTCTTTCCAAGTTTTGACCGTTAGAACGTCAGTTTTCATGCAGTATGAGTTTAAACGCAATGTATCAAACATATATGCATAGATGACTTAATAAAAATGAACAGACCTAGTAAGTACATGTATTTTACTATGCTAAACATTCCGTCGTGAAAATTTTTCCTTTTTGGGACAGTCAATTTGCACCCTTTTTAGCTGGTTTATTCATTCTATTTGAGGACAAATGAGCCTGGATTTTCAAATAAAAATGCACATGGTAATCTAACTACTATGGTGAGTTTGATTTTGATGTTTTTCATATATATGAAATGATCATGATATTGGGTTGGTGTGCTAATGAATGGTCACCTAGTCATGCCTATATACATGCGGATAATCTGTTTTACAAAGGACACTGGTGAATTTTTTTTCACGAGTCTGGGAATTTAATAGGCATGCAATTTTAACTCTACTGGGAAAGTATGTTAAACTAATGCATGTTTTCACATGGGATATGCATGATGCAATGATTTGAATTTAATGGCTTTAATTTTAAAGCGTACCTCACTCTTTCTGAGGCGATTTGGAGATTTTATTCAGGTTATGGACCCAGATAGATCGAGCAGTTCTCGCCGGGTTTCTTCAGGTGTTAGGAGGAGGGCTTTTGACGTCCCTTTTCCTTGTCCGGCCTGGCAGCCTCGCCGGTCGACCGAGTCAGTGATTCATCCCATCCAGGTGGATATGACAGAGGCTATAAACGAGGAGGAGGATGTTCCTATTGAGGATCCTAATCCTTCTTCTTCTACTCCCTGTTGTGAACTTCCAGCTATTAGCGTGACGATTCTAGATTTATTGGATGATTTGAGACAACACCCGTCTATTTATATTCACGCGAACGAGGTAATAACAGTTTTTATTTTTTTCCTTTTCTCTTTTTCCACTTTTGGGGCAATGGTTTGATCTTGATTTAAAACTTTATGCAGGTTCTCGGCTTTACTCAGCTCAGGGGGAACTGGTTCAGCATTCATTCTTTGTATTGGATCCTTCATCCGACGTACCAGGCCATTGTCCACTCTTGGGGCTTTGAGGCCTTCTTTTCCATTTCACCCTGTCGTTGCCCATATCTGAGGGCTTTTTTTGAGCGCTGGTTTAACCATACTCAGTCACTCCATCTGCTGGACTGTGAGGTGATGATGACACCGATGGATTGGTGGTTCATCACTGAGATGGAGTTTACAGGGGAGCTGGTGCCTTTGGTGACGAATATTTCTCCGACTGCAGTTCGATCCCTCTTGAGAGTTCCTGCTATGGCCCTCAATGGTCGGGCTGTCCGTTCTTGCCCTTTGAGCATTAATGCTGTGAATGGGGTTTTGTCAGTGCCTCTACCTAATGATCAAAGGGATAGAGATCGCATCTTTTGGTGATTGTTCTTGGTCATCATCAGGGGTTGTTTCCTAGCAGACAACTCCTCGACGATTTCTTTCGATTTGGTCAGCGCCACTCGGGATGTGGACCATATCAGAGAGTTTGATTGGGGCTCATTCACCTTTGCCTACTTCCTTAGAGGGATGCGCCTAAGCTCAGAGGGCGTGATCGAGGCTTTGCTAGGCTTTTACCTATTTCTTCTGGTGAGAAATTTCTCCTTTATCTTTTAATTTTTCTCGTTCGGGTTGTCGATCTTTATCACTGAGGACATTTAATCTTTGCATTTCTAGTTTTGGGCATATGAGAGGCTCCCTTGCCTACGCCCGGTTACTACTTTAGGTCTAGAGACCTATCCGCGAGGAAAACGATGGCATTATTCCACCTTTACAGAGGTCCCTGTTGCAGAGGGCTTTACTCATTCCGCTTGTAGTTGGAGTTGTTGACCGCCAATTCCGTCACAAGGGTTCCTTACTCCCCTGATCATCTGATAGTCGGTTTTGAGAACGATTTTTCGACTGGGATGGAGTATATATTATCCACTCGTCGGATCCCTTTCTTGACGGAGGGAGGCTGGGAGCTATATTTGGGATAGCGTTCCATCAGGAGTATTATAGGGGAGATTTGTATTCTATATCTTCCCCGTGCTGGACGTCATTGGTCTTATCTCAGTCGACCACAAAGATTCCCTTGGCGGGTTTGGACGACTTTACACTGTCAGAGGGCCCTTATACTCAAGAGGTATTCTATCGCTGGTGGACTCCTCGCACCATTGGGGCTCAGACCGGTGCTACTCAGTTCTTGGAATACATAGTTCCCGGGTCTATGATGATGACAGACTGGATTGCCTATATCTGAGAGCCCACTTATTTGGAGAAGATTTCCATCTTAACCCAGTGATTGGACCGGGCACATTTTCTTATCAAGCATTTGGGCAGAGATCCCTTAGAGGCAAATTCTTTTGATCCGTCCAGCTCTGGCGCTGGCCCCTCAGGTGGCCCATATTCTGATAGCTTTACTAGAGCAGATCCCCCGTTATACCGACCCGATATCCTGTCTAGCAGAGATATAGTAACTCAAGTAGAGTTGCAATAGGTTGATCGGCTAGATGTAGACATCATAGATTTCTTTTGATAGGCTCATTATCTCTTTTGATAGGACTCTGTTAGATATTGGGCGGATGTGCCCCATTTCCATATACTTTCTATTTCTTTAGCTTTCAGACAGAGATGATGTATTAGATGATGATGTATTTAGGAATGTATATATAATGCTTTCTATTCATTGCATCATACTGTCATTTATGATTGTCATTTATCATGATGCATGCATTATATGTCATTGATATGCATGTACATTGTCGAGTTTAGCATTGACCCCTGGATGGTCTCATGATATGGTTTTATAGATGTCTTCATCCATCATTACCAGGATCGAGCATAGTCCTCCCACTTTGATAGCCTCGTCTTTGAGGTCATGGTATGATAGTCTACCCCATCAAGATCGAGTGACAGTTGATCGTTGTTGGCCGATTTATCGGTCAATATACTCGCGCAAGTATACGCGGCCAGCAAGAAATAAAGAGTAAGTAAAGATCGTTCCCACGGAGAATTAATGGATAATAGGTCGCCAAAGCACTAGCACATAATCATTTCAATCTTATTTAAACGGGAGAGAAGGAGAATGAATTATTAAAGCTAAGTTAAACTAGGCAAGAATTAAAACATGCAATAACTAATCCTAGGGTAAATTTAGATAATGAAGACATGGGATTACAATTTCCCCCAACACTTCGTTAGAATCTCTTAACTCTCTCACTTAGAATAATAAGCACCTAGAATTGACAACCGAGAAATCACGATTACATAATAGCCTCTTTCGATGGACAACTATGAATCTTCCTAATGCGGCATGTAGGTATATGTCTATCCTACACACTATCAAGCAACTAATATCCAGAACAATTAACAAGACACACGTCACGGGAAATCTCGTTAACTACTCTATCAATTACCAACTTTCGCATAGGAAGTCATTACGATTAGATTCTCAAATGGTTGCATACGGCATTTAGGTATATTTCTATGCTAAACACTAATAAATTATCAACTCTTTAGGACAATGAATGAGACACACGTCACATAATCTCATAGATTACCCGCAAGAATCTCTAACTTTCGCATGATATCACAACTAGGTCTAAACCTATAATCCATTTGTCAAGTTCATACAGGTTCACAAGAAATCAATCTAAAAGCACAAGTTATGATAACCAATTCATAATAATAGCAAAGAGAGAGCAATCAATACAAACTATGTGTTAGGTTCCATTGAAACCCCAAAATATAAACTAAGTCATAAATAACTTGAATATATTATCCACAAGTTAGATAAACATCATCCGAATACAATTTAATACAAGGAGAGTAAGAGATAGAGAAATGCAAATCTTGTGTCTTCTCCAAGCTTGGATCTTGATGCTATTACTTGCTTCAATCTTCATACACTAACAAAACCCTAGAATCTAACTAACTAACACTAAACTAGCACTAATCTACTCTCTAATATACTCCTAATCTAGACTAAACTAGAGGTAAAGGAAGAAAAGAGAGGAGCTAGGGCTTAGGGCCAATATATGATGCCTTTTCTTGCCAAAACCAAGCCCCCTTATATTCCAATCTCTAGCCAAGCCCGTTCAGTTGAAAAGTCAAAGTTTTGTCTGTTGGGGATTTGCGCGGCCGGGCCCAAAATACACTAGAAATCCGCACGCCCGCGCCATAAATTTTTTGCTGCAGTGTCCTCTGGTAGAATGGCCATAACTTTTGATCCGGGAGGAGTTATGAGGCCTGCCACCTGTCAAATCGAAGCTATCGAAGGGATCTACAACTTTCATTCTTTGAGCATTGAGAAATAATGGATGGATGAAGGCTGAAATTGAGCTCCAAGTGACAGCTGTACAATGAACACCCAAAACCGTGAAGTTTGACGTCCGTTGGTATACAGGGCATAACTCTTGCCTCCGAACTCCGATTGAGATGATTCAAGATGTTCTGAAAAGCTTATAAGATGCTCTACAATATGACCCAAGCTCTAATCCAAGAACATGAAATGAACATAAACCCCCCAAACGATGTCCAGATTGCATATCTTTCCCATTTTTTGCTTTAAATGCCATTCTTGCTCCTTTTGGCCTCTAGACCCGTGGCATCACCTTCATTGCTTCCTCACCCATGCTATCTTCATGCTTTAATCCCATTTCAGTGCTTTGCCCCATTTAAGCATTCTTTTGCCCTTTTAAGATCAATTTGCACCTGGAGAGTTTCTAAACCTGAAAATCACAAAACAAAGCAAAAACACATAAAACGCACAACGATACTTGAGTTTAAGCAACATAATGAGTTGGTTACTATCCGAATAAGTGGTCATAAAATCCACTTATCACCTGGGTTTAAATGTAATAGTTACGTTTAAATTAAATTCTTGCACTTCTAGGTTTGACCTTTTTGTTCACTTGGTGGCTCTAGTGAACCAAACTAGAATAAAAGTTCATAATTAAGGCGCGCGAGCTGGCTGCCTTAACACTGGCGCGGCCGCGCGTGCCATGAAATTCTGCTGGTGCATTTCATTGTTGTTGCACTTGGCTTCCGCTCCGCTTCCTTGCACTTCTGCACTTTTAGCCTCGCAACATCTTCATCTACCATGCTATCATGCCTTTAACGCTCAATTTGCTCTCGGAGAGTTTCTAAACATAAACGCTGCAAAACAAAGGAAAAATATATTAAACGCACAGGATTACTTGAGTTTAAGCAACAGAATGAGCTGGTTACTATCTGAATAAGTGGTCATAAAACCACTTATCAATCGTATGCTGGGACATTCCATGGCCTTCTTGACATTCCAGGTTCCAGTGGGCTTCGTAGAGGGCATGTTATCATGTTGGATTCCTAAGAGATAGGTCTTCAGGTTAGGGACTTACGAGTTGACTCCTACACTGGAGGAGTATGAGCGGATTACAGACATTCCACTGGATCGGCCCTATGCTAGGAATTGAGGCGGTAGTTTATGACCTTGACCAATTTACGACGCACTATCGTCTTAGACGAGATTATCTCAGGATATGTAGTATCTCTAGATTTCTTGATCGACCATTTCGGATCTCTAGATAGCTATCTACTGCACTCAAGAGATTTTTCCATTACCGAGGATGAGTGGAGGGCTGCCCGGGTAGATGCTTTATTGATGTGCGTTGTGGCTTATCTATACATGCCACTTTATATGGTTAATCTAGATATTAGCCTGATCATAGTAGTTAGTGCTCTCAGAGAGGGTCGTACCATCTTGCCAATGATATTATCGGAGACCTTGATGTCAGCCTCCTTCTTCCGTACCCATATTACTGAGTTCTTTAGAGGGTAGTGTAATATTGTTATACATCTAGGTTTATGATGCATTTGAGACCGATCGATATTTTCAGACCCCATGGATATTGCTTGACACATGAGATATTTGCAGCTTATTCTTTTTGACCGGCTGACTGTGTAGATACAACGTCTTGGTTTATCTTCTTTGCCGTGATTAAGGATCCTTTCTCCATTTTGCATTGCTCAGGATTTAGCTCCCCTTACTGCTTTGTCACCTATGCAGTTGGTATGGACTTTTTGCCATTGGCTAGTCTGTGAGGAGTGACAACATATCATCCTTTGGCTCATGAGACAGTTCGACCAGTACCAGGATGTTTATTCTTTTGATAGAGCTTTTGATCAGCTATTACCAGCCTCGTCCTTATCAGAGGATGATTTGTCTAGAGTTTATGATTATTGTTTCCATCGAGAGAGGGATGATTTTTCCTCGAGTCATCCAGGTCGTTCCTCTGAGTATTTTTCATAGCTAGAGGCTGATATTGCGTCATCTATGGTTGCTTATTCAGAGCCTAGCACTGATTCTGATGAGGAGGAGCCTATGGAGGATCATGTTTCTCCCACCGAGGATGAGATGTTTGCTGGCTTGACAGCAGTCCTTATCAGTGATGTTCCTAGTTCTTCAGCGGCTACTGCCCCACCTTCTATAGAGTCTTTAGAGCATGTGATATAACTTTTGACCTTTTAAAGGGATCATGCTAGAGCCTTAGTGTTGATGACCCTTTTCAGCCGGGATGCTACTTTTGCCGAGAGAGATGAGGCTTGGGCTTCCAGGGATGCTTCTATTGTTGAGAGAGATGAGGCTCGAGCTACCAGGAATGCTTCTGTTGCTGATAGTACAACTCTCAGATCATATATAGAGGGCATTATTGCAGATATGAGTACCTTTATGGATTACCATGGTAGCACCTTGCAGATGGCGGTAGATCTTTTAACTCGTATTGAGGTTGCACGCCAAGAGCTTAGAGATGCGCCTCCATCTCCAGATAGGGATGCTATATTAGATTTGTTGTCCCGTTTGACCGCGGGCTTATAAACTAGCTTCCATTTTCCTGCATAGACTAGATTAGCCATGTTTGTCATGTACAGGAGACATTGTATATATTAAACAATATTATATGGCAAGGAAATATATTTTGATTCACTTCCCCTTTTGCATATGCCTTGATCTTGTCTTGATAATTGCCATTTTCTTTTGGACTTGTTGTCTTGATGTATCACGAGCTCTTCCTTGATGGACTGGTATTGAGATGTCGAAGGGTCATTCAGAAAGGTTTATTGATCATGGAAGATTTATAAGATTTAGGTTTTATATAAGGTTTGGTATCTTGAGATCGGTATTTAATTGGATATTTGAGTGTATAAGTAAAGTGTTTTGGTTTTCTTTTAAAGGTTAGAACGCACCATAGATGGTTGCCTACGTACTCCCGAGGTTGAGGGAGATCAGGTCTTTCATAGTTCAGGCCTTGTAGCAAAGACCTGAATTGATATGATTTGATTTCTTTTCTTCTTCTTTTTTTTAAGAACTAGGATGGCGGTTTACATGTAACTCAGACATAGTACCTTTTCACGGTGTCTGAATTGATAAGCTTGGGGAAATTTTTCCCCATCCACTTCTTGCAATCTGAGGGCTCCTCCTGTCAACACTTCCTTAACAATGAAAGGGTCTTCCCAGTTTGGGGCGAATTTTCCTCTGGCTTCATCTTGATTGGCGAGGATCTTTTTCAACACCAAGTCATTTTCTTTGAATTTCCTAGACTAGGACTTCTTGTTATAGGACCGAGCAATCCTCTGCTGATACAACTGACCATGGAAGATGGTTGCCGGCATTTTCTCATCTTTCAGAGATAAGTGGTGGTATCTCTCTTATATCCATTGGCCTTCTTCCATCTAAGCATCTATCAATACTCTTAATGATTCCATTTCTACTTCTATGGGGAGTATAGCTTCCATGCCATAGACCAATGAATAGAGGGTAGTCCCAGTAGAAGCGCGCATTGACGTTCTGTAGGCTAACAAAGTCAGAGGCAATAAGTCAGGCCATTCTTTGTGGTTGGCGAACATCTTTCGCATGATCTTCTTGATATTCTTGTTGGCTGCTTCGATAGCACCATTCATCTTGGGACGATATATGACGGAATTAAGATGTTTAATATGGAATTTGCTGCATAATTCCTTCATCATCTGGTTGTTCAGATTATTAGCATTGTCTAATACGATCATTTTCGGTTGTCCGTATCGACATATTATGTTGTTTCTGATGAAACCAATGATCACCACCTTAGTGACTTTGGGAAAGGAGGCAACTTTGACCCATATAGTGAAGTAGTCGATCATGGTGAAGATAAACCGATGACCATTGCTGGCTTTGGGATCTATTGGCCCAATCACGTCCATCCCCCACATGGAAAAGGGCCATGGCGAACTCATCTTATGTAGTTCGTTTGGAGGAGCATGGATGGCATTTCCATGGATTTGGCATTGATAACATCTTCTGACGTGATCATCAACGTCGGCTTTAAGAGATTTCCAGTAATGCCCTATTCTTAATATCTTCTTAGCAAGTAAAGGACCGCTCATGTGTGGACCACAGACTCCACCGTGGACTTCATCCATAAGTCTTTGGGCTTGGTCTTTGTCTAGGCATCTTAGCAGGCCTATTCCAGCATCTTTTTTGTAGAGTGCATCTCCGCTTAGGTAAAACTTCATGGCCATTCTATGGATCCACTTTCTTCCAACTTGGCTTGCCCAAGTGGGCGTAGATCCATCTTGCAAATATTCTTTGATGTCCTGATACCAGGGATGTTTGATGGGAGATAGTTCATCAGATACTTCGCCAATGTAATTTCCATAGGCTGGTGCTTTCTGGCTTGCAAATTTTATATCAAGGGTTCCTCTTCTATTAGATATGTGGATCAAGGAAGCCAGAGTTGCTAATGCATCTGCAAAATCATTTTTATTTTGTGGGGTGTGGATGAAGGCTATTTCTTTGAACTCCATTGCCATCTTAATGACGTGCTGATGATAGGGTTTGCAAATGCAATTCCTTAGTGGGATATGCCCTTGTGGCTTGTTTGATGACCAACTCGAAATCTCTAAAGACTTCTAACCGTTGGATACTAATAGATTGGGCCAGTTTCAATCCCATTATACAGCCTTTATACTCGGCTGTGTTGTTGGTGTTGACAAACTATAATTTGATTATCATGGGATACTGTTCTCCCATGATGGATATAAGAACTACCCCTGCTCCTACACCTTCCATTTTTACAGCCCCGTCGAAGTATAGTTTCCATAATTGGCCGGTATCTTCTCGAGAGTTTTGCTGAATTGTCACTATTCCATCATTTGGGAAATAAGTTTCCAAGGGTTCGAAGTTCCCTGATGGTGTTTTGGCCAATTGATCTGCAATTCCTTGATATTTGATAGACTTTTGAGTCACGTAGATGATATCAAATTGTCGGAGGATCAATTATCGTTTGAACAATCGGCAATTCAACATGGGCTTGCTGAATATATACTTCAGAAGATCCATGCGAGATATGAGATAAGTTGTGTGTCCATGAAGATAATGTTGTAATCTCATGGCGGCCCATGCTAAAGCACAATAGGTCTTTTCAATCAAGGTGTACTTCTGCTCACCACTGCTGAATCTTTTACTGAGGTAAAAGATAGCTCTTTCCTTGCCTCTATCATCTTCCTGCCTCAGCATACAGCCCATAGCATTGGCATTGACCAATATATATATGAATAAGGGAACTTTGTCCCTTGGCGGTACCAAAATTGGAGCTTCCACTAGTTGTTCTTGATGGCGAGGAAGGCTTTTTGACAGTCTTCATTCCATTTTCTGGAGGAATTTTTCCTCAACAGCTTGAATATGGGCTAACTAGTTGAGGTGAGTTGAGAGATGAATCTGCTTATGAAATTGATTCTCCCAAGAAATCCCCGTATTTCCTTTTCTGTTTGGGGTAAAGGCATCATAGTAATGGATTTAATATTGGCGAGATCTAGCTCAATGCCTCTGTTGCTTACCTAAAATCCTAATAATTTGCCAAATTTGACACCGAAAGCACACTTGGCTGGATTCAGCTTCAAGTTGTATTTGCAAAGCCTGTTGAATAGCTTTTTTAGATGGTCGATGTGGTAATCTTCCCTTCGGGGTTTGACAATGATGTCATCCACATACACCTTTATCTCCTTGTGCATCATGTCATAAAAAAGGCCCATCATGGCTAGCTGATTTGTAGCACCAGCATTGATAAGGATGAAAGACAGTCGCCTATAAAAGAAGGTTCCCCAAGGGGTGATAAAAGTTATTTTTTCCCTATCTTCTTTGGCAACCATGATTTGGTGATACCCGGTGAAACAGTTGATAAATGAGTACATGCCATACTGTGTCATGTTGTCAATTAGTATGTGGGTGAAAGGTACTGGGAAGTCGACTTTGAGATAAGCTTTATTCAAATCCTGATAATCCACGCATACTCGTACCTTCCCTCCAGGCTTAGGTATAGGAACTATATTGGACAGCCATTTAGGGTAGGTTGAGACCATGATAATGCCTGCTTTGAATTACTTGACAACTTCTTCTTTGACCTTTAGACACCACTCGGGCTTTAGTCTCCTAAGTTTTTATTTGACAAGCTTGAATACCTCTTTAATGGGCAATCGGTGAATGACAATGTCAATAAACAAGACAACCATATCTTCATGTGACCATGCAATCACATCTTGGAACTGAGTTAGGAGTTCAATCAGGTCTGTCATTTGGTTTGGGGTATGGTCGTTGCTTATTTGGATTTCTTTAAGATTTTCTGAGGTTCCGATATTGACTGTGTTGATCGAGGTTAGGTTTGGGTTTGTCGTCGACCCATTCCTTGATCTCCCCAGGAACCTTATAGTCATCTGTCTCCTCTTGATCAATCCCCATCAAGTTAAAGTCCAGTTCTACATCAAAGTTATAGTCACTACTGAGATTTGGCAATTCATCGGCAAGGCTAAACAAATCCAAATTTGGAGTCCTGAAAACAAAATGCCTTCACTTAATATATGACATTTTTTAATCATATAAAGCAGTAATGAAAGCATAACAAAAGTAACTATTAGTACTATGCAACAAAAGTAAGCAGTAAATAATATCTACATTTCAAGGCAGATGGACTCTCTGCCCTTTTACCCTTTACGACTGATGCGCAGAATGCTGATCCAGTTATCAAGGGTCAGGTCTTTATTGGCTGAGATAAGGAAGGTGTTGTTGTTATCTTCCTCCTCTTTCATGATGACCATGACTGAATTCGTATCAGGGTTTCTTTGAATTGTTCTCTTTATCCCTGTTGATGCGAGGGATTGGGATTTGATCTTTTGAATAGTCATTATATGGGATATTGTCATTCATACGCTCAGTATGTACCAGAAAATACATCTTTGCAAATCGATCTTGCACTTCTTGTAGGAACCTCGCATTCCTTTCCTTGTTTTCCATAACAGGAATCCAGATTTCTTTCTCACTAGCCAGTTTAACCTTAGGAATCAGCATGCCTAACATAGATTAGGGACTTTCCTCGTTGGTTTCACAAATTCGGCATCTGTGAGATCTGGTAGCAGAATGGTGGATGCCTGAATCGGTTGATGCTTGTACGGGTTCTTGTGATTTGATCAATAGGAATAGCCTAATCCAGCCTTCCTTGTCTGACTACGTATCTGCACTGGATGTTTGATCCCTTATTAATTTTTCCCTAGCCTTTTGCCGGGACAAAAATCTAAAGAAATCATTTCTTTATCGATGGACATCACTTCGGAAGAAATTCTTGGCTTCAAGGATGGAGCTCTAATGGGTCGATAGTGAGTGTTACTCACTTCGAAGGCTTGAAAACTGGCTGGCTCAACTCCTTCGTCGAGGCTGATTAAAGGCATACCCCCTTGTATATAGACAGGATACTCTGGTTCGATATTAACAGTGATTAGATTGCCATTGATAATGTACTTGACTTGTTGATGAAGGGTGGATGGGATTGCTCTTGCCATAAGAATCCATGGTCTTCCCAACAGTAAGTTATATCCCGTGGTGATGTTCAACACTTGGAAGGATACGTAGAATGTAAATGGACCAATCTCCACTAGTAGTTCGATTTCTTCTACAGCATTTCATCGAGACCCATCAAAGGTTCTTATGACTATATGGCTAGTCCGGATTTGACTTGGACTGATCTTCATTCTTTCTAAAGTTTCATAGGGACATATATTCAAGGAAGACCCTCCATCTATCAACACGCCTCCTATCAAGTATCTAGAGGACATCACTGCTATATGCAATGACTTGCAATAACCAGTCCCTTCCACTGGTATGTCATCATCAGTGAAAGATATCACATTGCTGTTGAAGATGTGCTTTATCAAGTGACGAAACTTTTCTGTATATACAGCCTTCGACAGATGTGCTTCTTCCAGTACTTGTATTAAGATTTTGTGATGATCTTCTAAAGACAAGACCAAATCCAGAATGGAGATCTGTCGAGGTGCCTCTTTTAATCTTTGCACCACCTTAGCTTCATTCTGCCTCATTTTACTGAGGAATTCTTCAATCTTTTCCTCGGGAACTCTACCCTTGGCTTTGGTGACTGGCTTTATCGCTCGCTGAGGTAGATACAATGACTTTTCCTTTGATATAGCAGTCGTATAATTTAATGTTGATCCCTCGTTCTCCCCATAATTCTATGGGACTCTTTTTAAGCTGATCAAGGGATACTACGGTCTGAATTGTAACATCAATGGTTCTGGTGCAGCCACTTTTAAAGGATTCTTTCCCCCTTTGTCCCCCTTTCCTTAAATTATTAGGGGTATAACAGTTATGTCCTTCTCATATGAAATGACTGCTACAACTTCCTTTAGACTCTATGATAGAGGATGAAATATTTTTTCTTCATCAGGAAAGCCAAGGGCTGGGCTTTCTTTTAGCAGTTCACCACTTTTAATCAGGTTCTGGATTAGATGACGAAGTCTTTAACAATCTTCTGTATCGTGCCCAGGAATGTTGGAATGATATTAACATATTTTGGAAGGATTGAACTTCCATGATCGAGGGTCCACTGGAGGTAATAGATATGACTTTTCCCTCATATATCAACATCTGGAGAATTTCTTCCAAGGGCTGATCTAAAGCTGTGAACTTTCTCTTGAAAGTAAACTCTCTATGAGCTCGGACTCTTTCTTCCCTGGAAACTTTGTTTGCCCAAGTTTCGTGTTCATAGAACTGATAATTATCCTTCCTTGCAATTGGAAGAACTTTGGGCGTGGGAGTATTTGTTCTCCTTTGGTTGACTCGAGTTATCAACTGTCGTGTCACTTGGTGCTGGTATACCATCAGTTCTACCGGTTGACCAATCTGATCCTTGATAGACTTCGTTTCTTGTTCTATCAAGAAGCGGCATTCTAAATAGTCCCATTTATCAGAGCTATCCTTGCTTGTTTGTGGAGAATCCCATACATATTTGAGGTACTAGGAACCTTCTCCATTCCCCATAATGATCATGTTGACTCCCTCCTCATTATGTTGAGGCAAAGGGTTATCTTGAACATGTGGCTGCTCTGATTTTTTCACCACAATCTCACCACTGTCTATCAGGTCTTAAATCTTGTGCTTTAAAGACCAACATTCTTGGGTGTCATTGCCAGGAGATCTAGAATGGTAAGCACATTTCTTGCTTGGGTCAAAATTCTTCCCACTTGGATTGGCTGGTGGAAGGAGCTGAGCAATTTTCTTCTGTGTTGTCAGAAGCTTGAGTATATTCTCCAGTGAGTCCCCTAAGGGTGTAAATGTCCTTCGACGTTTAGCCTCTCCAGTTTTTTGGAACGTCTGATATGCAGGTTATACGGATGCTTATAAAGGGGAATAATTTTTCCTTTGAATAGGCAGGTTTTGGTTGCCTCTTTGAGTTCGACCTTGTAGTAGCAAGGATACATCCTCTTCTTTCTTCTTATGAACTCTCCGAGGATTACACCCATAATTTCCATCCTGAATGTGCTCAGCCACGGCTTCTAAAGCAGTAAGGTCTTTAATCTTTCCAGACTTCAGCCTCATCTCGGCCATTTCTCTATGTTTGATCATCTCTGAGAATGGTTTTCCTATGCCTGCTAGGACCCTTTCATAGAATGGAGCTTTTTGTATGTCGATGAATGTCATCACCATCTCAGTCTCTGTCTTTGATGGGGTGACTTGAGCAGCCAGACGCCTCCATCTTTGGGCATATTCTCTAAATGACTCGGTATTCTGCTTTTTAACCTTGATAATTTGATATCTGTTTGGAGCCATTTGTGACTGGAAGCTGTATTGATTTAGGAAGGCATGGGCTATGAATTTTGGAATTGTCTAGTCAAGCATACCAAGCTCTTGTTAGGTTATTAAGACTCATGGATACAATCAAATTGCATAAAATAAGCGGAAGCATGGTAAATCAGAGTTTTAAAATTTTACAAACCATATACCCGAATCATCCTTTATGCACAGTTATTAATTAAACAAAATAGATTAAAAATAAGAATCATACCCTTGAAGATTCTAGCTTCCTCAGGTACGAGTTCAACTCCAAATATTTTCTTGGTCTCCTTGAATTTATCGGGTTAGATTCCTTCCTTTGATCAACGTTAGTCATCCAAGTGTTTGGCGTGTAGAGGTGATCCACGAAGGAATAATGTTTACTCAAGAAGAAGGGTGTTTGACTAAACCCTAGTTTCCTTCTCTCTAGAAAAAGAGTGCTCTCTCCAACTATTTGAATAAAGTGTCTAACCTTGTTCCATAATAAGACTTTCTTATTTATAGATGTAGGCAACCCTCCTAAATAATTTTGGATTATGGTTTCATATTAATTAATTAGGTTTTCCAATCTTATTGGGAATAATTAAACTCTTTTAATTAATTAGTCTCCTAATCTTATTAGGAATATATATATATATATATATATATATGAGATAGTATCTTATTAATTAATTTCCAAACTCTTTTAGGAATTAAATAATAATAAGACTCCTCTTATTAATTTATATTTAATATTTCTAAAATATTAAATAATAAATATTAAGCTATTTGATTTATTCGATCACCGTAGATTAAATTAAATATACTTAACTTATTATTACGATTATGCCATTTGCTTCTTTAATAAATATTCTTCCTTTTATGGTGTGACCCTTTAGGTTCTCCATATCAAACTGGTTGTGAATAAATCATTTAGAATAAGTCCAATCTTATTTAAATAAATAAATTAAACTAATAATTTATTTAAATAAATAACATTTATTCTACAATAAGGATAAGCCTCCTTAGCGATCAACGACTTTTCAGATAATATAAATTTAATTATTAATCATAAAGAACCTGTGAGTAAATAATTATCGTACAATTCAATCCTTTCACCATACAATGTCCCAATTAAATATAAGACATGGAATTACTATCAAGTCTTATTTTATTTAATTATATGTATTTCTATTCCAAAATGCGTAACTCCAAATAATGCAAATTAAAAACTCCTTTCTAATTTTATTCCACCTTGGCCAAGGATTCCTGGGTTGTCATTTATCGAATCACATAGGACATATCTCTTCTTTTAGTAGAAGTGGTAAATTCTTTATTGATCATTCATTATCTCCATATATAACTTATTATACCCAATCATACCTTTTGATATACCCTAAGCTTCTTCAGGGACATGTCAAAGTATAATTCATCATACACAAGATACTATGATAATCTCAAGTCTAAGGATCACTTGCACTACTATCACATTAGGAATTCCTATTGACAGACAAGTAAAACTCCATTAGGTACTCCTTAGCGAGCTACGTTCAGTGAACTTAATTATTCTCCAATATGCACCTACATACTTGCTTTAATGTCTCCACACAAATGATCATGAGATCAATCATCCTCATCCAATGAGCAAGCAACGTATGTATCAATCTATCCGGATTCACTAATCTCCTTTTTAGTAATCCAGCGATTGGGAACAATTTTAATTTTTAAGCTATCTAAGAATTAGATCTCATTAGCATGATCATCATCATAATTCTAAAAGCATTGCTTAAAACTATGGGTTTATCACATATAATAAAAATAGCACCATGTAGATAAATAAATGCCTTTAATTAAATAATACTTTTATTAATAAATGAATAAGATTGTTACAAAATATATGCTTTATAATCAAACGTGATTGGCTTGTATGCATACTACTTTAATCTCCCACTTGCACTAAAGTCAATCGCCATGGTATCTCATACATTTCTTCTCTAAGTGAAGATCATCCTGTTGTTGGATAGCTTCAGTAAATGGATATGCAATGTCATTTCTGAGAGTTCACTATCTGTATAGTGACTTCTCCTCTTTCAATGATTTCTTTAATCAAATGAAAGTACCACAACACATGTTTGAATTCAAGATGAGACTTAGGAATAATTCCTAGTTCTGTTATGAACTTTTCATTCGAAACATCAACTTGCAGCTTCATTTATAGCTATATAATTTGTCTTTATCACTAAACCAGCAACTCTTTGCTGTTTGGAATCTTTCCAATTCACTGCACCACCTTTCACGGTAACGACTTGCCCTAAAGTAGATTTGTTGTCGTCTTGGTCAGTTTGAAAAAATATAGTCTGTTCAGTCCTCTAGTTTTAATTCAGACCCATCATGAATCATGATTACATCCTTAATGTCGGTTAAGTACTTTAAGATGTTTGTCAATGTCGTACAGTGATCTTCTCCAAAATATAACTGATCAACATCAAGTCTCGTACATTTCATTGCATACATGATAGTAACTCATGCGATCTCTTTTTTATTGAGCACAATTTTAGAGAGATACACTCCATGGCTCATCATCATGAGACATCTCTTGGAGTTTGTCATGCTAAACGCCTTTAGCATCAAATGAATATACGTTCCCTGGGTTAAGCCGATCATCCTTTTAAATCTATCTATATAGATTTATATCCCCAATTTGGGATGTTCTACCCAAATTATTCATGGAGGAATGTTTATACAACTTTATCTTTACTGATTATAGCACTGGTATGTCATTCCTTATCAGTAGTATATCAACATATAATACTTAGTAATGTCACAGTGCTCCCACTGACCCTTTTGTACACACTAAGTTTATTCTCACTTTTGATAAAATCAAACTCTTTTGATTATCTCATCAAAATGAATGTTCCATCATTGAGAAGCTTGCTTCAATCATAAATGGATTGGTGTTGCTTATATACAAGATTTTTTTCAACCATTGAAACAAATTCATCTGGTTGTATTATACATACATTCTCCTCTCATAATATATATTTGAGGAAGGGCGTCTCTACGTCCATTTTCCAGATATAGTAATATTAAGCTACAATCGCAAGTAAAATTCGAATGGTCTTGAGTATTGCTTCAAAGATTCATTTTAGATTTTATGGTCATTTACGATTTCTCTGAGTGTCTACAACTCTTAGCCTTATCGTATATAACTGGATCATCATCCTCTATGATGCGTACCTCATCATCATCATATATGATGAATCCATACCTTCCCAGGTATCTTTGGTACTATTCCAGATTTATGATTCGGTTGTGGTACAATAGGTCTAACTACAGGTTCCTCCTTTTGACTAATAGTGATTTGTGATTCTTGAACTCCTTCAAGATCTATTATCCTCCCACTAGCCCTTCAATGATAAACACTTTTATCTTAGATGGCAGCGTGTTTTGCAACAAACACCTTTATTAAGTAGAATTATAGAATATTTACCCTAACCTTACTTTAGGATGTCCTACAAATTTGTATTTGTCAAATCATTTCTCAAGCTTATCCTTTTGAAACCTTTTCACCTAAGCTGGACAACCCTTTATCTTAACATACTTAAGATTATAAATTCTCCAAGTTCATAACTCTTATGAAGTCTTTGGGACGGATTTTGAGGTTACCTTATTTTGTAGATATACAGCCGTTTTTAGGGCATTACCCTAGAAGGATACTGGAATGTCGGTAAAATCTTTATGGACCGCCCCATGTCTAACAAGGTGCAATTTTTCCTTTTAGATACATCAATCAATTATTGTGTATCAGGAAGTGTCCATTGTGAGAAAATCATTTAAAATGATCTTAAAACTTATTGCACAAGTATTTATTCCTTGATCCAATCGAAGAATCATAATACCTTGTCAATTAGTTTTACTTCTGAATTCTTTGAACCTTTCAACTGTGACGAATGAGATTTTGTATATTAATTTTAAATATTTATTGAATTAAATAAATATTTTAATTAATTTATTTATTGAGTTAAATAAATAATTTTTGTGATTTTTGTGGAGTAATTTAATTAAGTGCAATATATTAATTAAATGAATATTTAATATTAAATTATTGTGTAAACAATTTTGTTGTATAGTTCTAATTTAATTGAGATAATTAAATTAGATGAATATTACATGGTAATTGTTACATGAGATTATGATTAGTGAGTAATTATAATTATGTAGCAATTTAGTATTATGTGACAATTTTAATTAATTAATGAATGTTAGCTTGTATTTAATTAAATTAGAATGTTAGGATTTAATTAAGTAAAGTGTGACATTTGAAACTATGTGTTAAATAATTTATTACAATAAAATAAAAGGATTTTAAAGAGTTTTACAAAACAAGACCCTTACATCTGTTTTTAATCCTGTTTTACCAAACAGGGCCTTAACTACTAAAAATTTATTTTTAAAAATAAATAATTTTTGCCAAACAAGCCCTAGTGGCTTTTGATTTCAAATATAATTGATGTATTTATTAGGGTGATTAATTGTTATCAGTTATATATATTATGTAATTATATGTATAATATATCAATTATATTATATCAGTTAGTGTATTATACGTTAAGTTAGAAAATAAGAAGAACAGAGAATGAAAAGAGAGAAAATGAGAAGAAACAAAGAGGAAGAAGAAAGCTTAGAGAAATCAAAAGCTAGATAATCATCATCATCACCATATTCATCTTCTTTCTCTAGAAGCAAAGGTATAACCTAATTCTAATTATATTTTTCCATTGTGTTTATAAAAAATATGTTTTTAGAACTTCTCTGTAAAAATTATTTTTCATGAAATTTATGTTATTATGAAGTATACATGTTGTATTGTATATATATACTATTATATATGTGATATATAATAATTTAAGTAGTTTAATTCATGTAAATATGATGAACATAAAAAAATCATGTTAATAGCAATTTATAGTGAACTTACTTTGAAAAATAGTCTTTGATTATCAAAATTTGTGTTTGATTATGCTATGTTATATAAATTAAGTTTAGATTGTAATAATATGTTAAGAAACAAAATCAATATACTTTGAATTGTGTGATTTGATTTAAAAACCAACTCACAATGTTAATGTTCTTCAAAAAACGCTTACCAATGGTGTTTTCTTTAAAATCATGAAATTAAGTGTTTTGATTATGTGTTTGTGGTGTTTATGTATATTAAAAATATGTTAGAAGATTAAGATTATGTTTTTATAAAGTTTCTTATGCATTGTGTTAGTTAAAATCAAAATTTGGTGCGAGAAAATAAGTCAAATTGTCTTTTTTCCTTCATAGTTCACGAACCAGGTTTTCCACTAGCAAGGGGACCCGCCCAAGCGGACTTTTTGCCTTGAAAAATCCACCCCAGCGGACTTTCCTGCTGTCCGAAAAATTGTGTTGTGTGTTTTAAGTCCTAACTTGATGAATTAATTGAATGTAATGAATTTGATGACATGTTAAGTATATAGAACAATAATATAACATATTGTTGACATGTACGAGACAATTTGAAGTCTCATATTAACATGTTATGTGTAAACTTAGATATTGTTATCATAGGGTATTATTAAGATGGTTTAAAATGTTATACACGTGTGATATGCATGTTGTGAGTTTAAACTCATGTTATGTGGTTAGTTAGCGAGTTAAGTTTACAAACCACGTTGTTAAGTTGAACTTAAGTAAGAAGTTCAACGGTTAAACATAGTGGTTATGAAACTAATGGATATTGTAAACGTAATGTAATATGTAGGATAATTGTGGAACGTGATTGTAAATTGTAGCTTGCGTTTGAGGTAAGTTTTTTAACTATACTATTTCATTGAGCAAGTGTTCTAAACTCAAATTTTACTTTGATTGAGCAAGTTGTTCTATCCTTTCTTGTTATGTTTATGCAAATTATTGTATTCTCTATAATTTTTATATTGAACAAGTATCTTATTGAAGTTCATTATTGAATTGATGTGACCTTGACTTAATTGTTCAAGCAATGTCCATATTATCTTTCAAATGCTTTAAGTTTATTTCTAAAGCATGATTGTTAAATATGATGTCTATTATTATGACTCATAGTGAATTCCTAATTCTTTTATTATCGAATTCTAAATTATTGTAAGTTGATTCAACTACCCTTTAGTTGATGATAGTTAAATTTCAAATTTTCCTTTAAGCTTATGCAAATCAAACTTTCTTTGATGCAGACTTGTTATCAAATACTGAGATGAACAACCTTATTTAATAGAAAAATACCATGCGAAATCGTTAAGATGTTTGTGCACAACACATGATACGAAGGGCTGATCTCTCTAAGTACGAGTTAAGAGTCCATATAGTCTAACGACTGTTAAATGTTTTAAATAGAAATGTTTATAACCTAGGACATAGTTCAAGGTCTTACGACCCTCAGATGAATTCAAAGTCTATACTCAATTCTTGATTATCGATGATAGAAATATTATTCAATTTCGTTGAAGTTATTCAGTTTATGTCATCTCTATTGATTGTTATTTCCAGTGAGCTCTTGTTTGCTCACTCTTGCATTATATAACCATTGCAGCTAAAGTTGAGAAAGTTGACGAACCGTCAACTAGCAAAGGCAAAGAGCAAGATGAACAAGTGAAGACTTGTTTATATTATGATATGATGTGTAACAAGATTTTTATTATGTTATGATATTTTATTATTTACATTGACGATGTTAAGGTTAGATAACCCTGTGAACGTTTTGAATATGTTGTAATCCTTTTTATAAGAAAATTTTTATTTGATTTATAAAGGTTGTAATTTATTTTACATTCCTTATTTATGAGCAGTAGTTATGTTTTATTTAGATAGTGAGCACCAAATCCCGTGAAATTGAAGTACTCGAATTTGGGGGTGTCACAGGTTGGTATCAGAGTTTTAGGTGGGGAACCTTAGGTAGTAGCCTTATAGGAGATCGAAAAGATAGCGATGATAGTTAAAGATAATAAACTACCTTATGTACTATGTGTTTACGTTTAAGTATTCGAAGAGTATCGATCGATATCACGTATTAATTAAACTTTAAAATTTTGTTGTCAGCATGACGAATGTTGGAGAGTCCAGTCAGGTTAGGGAGGAGTTACCCTAGATGCCTAAGGACGAGGAGCCCCAAGACATCCACATTGTCTGGGAGCAGTTGGTTCAGAGAGAGCCATCTCCATTTATCACCGTAGTTGGTCAGGAGCATGAGCCAGTTTTAGACCGAGATGATGAAAATGAGTCAGAGGAAGAGGAGGATCCTGAAGAGGAATTTTCACCTAACTCTGTTAGCGCTGTGATGTACGAGAAAGTCTACGACCGCAACGTTTAGCTATATGGTCGAGTCGGAGAGCTTGAGAAACTGGTGGACGAGAGTCAGACTACCATACAGCAGAGAGACATTACTAGAAAAAAGTAAATAGACAACGTTTAAAAAACGTTGTAATAGATCTCCCTAAAATGTCGTGATTAGCAGTGTCATCTATTAGACACAAATAGACAACGTTTAAAAAACGTTGTCTTTTGACACATTAGACAACGTTTTTTCAAAAAAACGTAGTCAATTTGTCAAATAGACAACGTTTTTAGACAAATAAATAACGTTTAAAAAATATTGTCTTTTGACACATTAGACAACATTTTGTCTAAAAATCGTTGTCTATTTGACACATTAAACAACGTTTTTTCAAAAAACGTTGTCTGTTATACACATTAGACAATATTTTTTTTTAAAAACGTTATCTATTTGACACATTAGACAACGTTTTTTTCTAAAAGCGTTGTTCTATTGTACACATTAGACAATATTTTTTTTCTAAAAAGTGTTGTGTATATGTCACATTACACAACGTTTTTTTTAAAAAGCGTTGTCTATTTGACACGATCCACAACGTTTTTTTCTTCTAAAAAACGTGTATTTTACACATTATACAACATTTTTTACTAAAAAACATTGTCTATTTAAAAAACACAATCCACAACATTTAAAGCCAAAATATAAGCATTCTATGTTTCAAAATACCATACATCACAATAATACCATACGTTTACAGTTTCAAATTCACTTTTCAATTTAATTACTAGTACGTACATTGCAAATTTGACTACATCCACAAAATATACCAAATTATCCATAAAATTAAGATGTGGTGTACTACATAATCATGTGCAAAACAACCTTCTCCCAAAATACAATTCCATGAGAAAGTGAACAACAGGATAAATAATGTTGCTGAAATCGCTTAATTTGTATAACTTAGAAATCCATTCTTACTTGTTCTTCACTGTTTGTTCCCTTTAACAAAATCTGCAAAATAAAAATTCACAATTCAGTAAATTAGATGGAAACTTGATTCAATAAGAGAAATTATAAAATTATAAAATTATAAAATACCCTTCAAGAAAAAAGTTAAATAATGGTACTTTGATATCCATTAAAAAAAGGGAAAATGTCTCAATATCAATGTGGGTAAAATTTATGGGCTAATCTCTTCTATCTCATCTTTCTGACCATCATCCTAGTCATGAAGATTTTAAATGGCATACCCTCCTACAAACATACAACCCTTTATGCTTATTGTTTGAGAGAACAAGCTCATATTATTTACCATTTACAATTATGGTGATGATTATAACTAGAATGATACAACAATCCCATTTTATTGGGTTTCAATGTATTACACAGGAGTTAGCGGAGCTGGATGGATTAGGGTTGAAATGAATCATAAGGAACTAGCAGAAGAAACCAGACCTGATCATTTCCTCGAAAGGAATTTGATATGCTACCACGCATCACCATTTGGAACTACTTCTTGTGTTCCTTTTTTTTCAGCCTTCCTTATAGTTACAGCCTGAAAAATGTTTGGGTTCATTATTAAAATAAACAGCATAACCATTATCGAATGTTAAGAATGAGATGAGCGGGCAATAGAAAATTGTGTTCTTTCACAGCTAACCAAATGACAAAACAACCTCTAACCTGGGTCTCAGCCAAGCAAATAAGGCTCATAATAGATGACACAGATGATGTAGTTTCAGGAGGCCTTTCCGGAGGCAATGCAGACTGTTAACAGGGAAGAACCTCACGAGCCAAAGAGTGATAAACTCCAGCAGCTTTTCTAAATAGAGTCGCAGATTGCACCAAATCTACAATGATGCATAAGAAGTAAAAGCAAATCAATAGCTATGCAAATGGTAAACATGGGTAAAAATTTAATTCCTACCTTTGGACAGTACATCAGAAGCACATTCTCGTAGCAGAGCGCCATAGAGAAAAAGCATCATATTGATCTCAATTTAGCAGCATGAAATATAGGTCAAGGAAAAAAAGTTGCAATTTTAAAAAAGTACAGGAATGACATCAGAATAAACTAACCTCATCAGATATCCCCATGATCTGAATCTCTAGATGGGTAATCTAAAGAAGGATTTGTTGACGGAGTCCTAGGATGCTTCAAAGCAGCTACACGATAAAGCAGCTCATTGTAAAAAGGCAGCCAGGATGATATATATGAGGCCTCATATTGGCAAACTGCAAAGAGCAATGGAAACATAAAATTATTAAAAAAAAAACCTGACATGGATGGACCACCAACACCAATAGCTCCACCAGAAACTTTAGGATGGCCAATTGTAGGAGGATTGGACATCCAACCGGCAAGTGGAGTTGGAACTGGTGCTGCTGTAGGTTGGAATGGCTGCACACAAAAATTGAGTTCCATTTTCAATATAGAATGGCATATATTGAAACCCATATTGAATGGCATAAAGTGAAACCCATATTGAATGGCATATAGTGACCAACCTAAAACTGGAAGACAAAAACCAGCATCAAATTCTTGTTTGGTAAAATTCCATTTAGTGAATAAACATTGCCACTCTATTGTTTTCAATGAAGAAGAATATCGACACACCTCGAAGAAATTTATTAAAAAACCTTCATATATATGAGGGATATAAATTGAGTTTCTTGTATCTGACTACTAAATACTTTCCATGGAAGATAATTGAACTCAGAAGGCTTCATAAAAAGAATTAAAACTAGGTTTTCAGCAAGAAAAACATTATATATCTAAACCTGAAAGTTCATTATCAATCTAACTATTATTTAAAAGATGTTTTGAAACCCAACTTCAAAACCAAAAATAGATGCAACAAAGAATTTTGCTGCACAAACAATAAGACCTTTACGCTATCAATTAAGATCCACCAGCTGCATTAATTCTTAAATGAAAGCCATTTTTGGTTCATTAACAACTAGATGAATAAAGAGCGTACTAATTTCTCAACCAAGATAACTGGTAAAAATGCATGAAGATGATTGACCGAGGAGACTGCAAAATGTAATTCTATTATTCTAGTAAGGCAGTACCAGCTTTAGCTAGAAATTGGCAAATGGCAAGGTCAGTAATGCCCTTAACAGGAAAGGGGCTTTTCCAAAATATTTGTACAAAAATCATACTAATTTTCATTTGACTGAGGAAATATTCGAAACCTGCGTATCAAATTTTGCCGAGAAATCATCACATCGCAATGGCAATATGAGCATATAGAAACAGACAGATTCTATCAACAATCATTCATCCAAATAATAATACTCAACAAAAATCAGGAGAGAGAGAGGGGGGATTTAGATTTTAGAATGAATAAAATGAGTACCTCAGCAGAACTGTCGCGAATTTCACGGAGGACGACTTTGTCGAGGCCATTGATGCCCTTACAGAGCTCAACATGAACCCTTTCGCTCGGCTAAGGGCTGCACTGCTGCTTAAATCGTAAAGATCTGAAATGAAATGAAATGAAAATAAACAAGATCTGATATGAAATTGATGGACCTGGAGGGCTTGAGAGGGCTAGGGCTTCGATTGAGAGGTATGGTAAGACGTGAAATCACGCTAGGGCTTCAATTGAGAGGAAAAGAAGAAAGGTGAAACTGATTAGGAAGATAGGAAGAAGAAAGTTAACCAAATTGGTGCGATGAATTGACTTCAGACGGAGAGATGTTTTCCATAGTAGAAGAGTTTGATTTGAAGTGAAAATTCCGCGGTGGGGAAGATTGGAAATGGCTCGCGTAGCTGTGTAGACCTCCATTTTTCTTCTTTCAGTGGGAAGTTTGGAAGTTTGGAAGTTTGGTATGACCCATCCGTGTTTATAACATAGATGACGTTTAAGCTGAGTTTGGTATGAGTATGACCCCTCCGTGTTTTTAAGATACACAACATTTTTTAAAAAAAAAAACGTAATAAGCCTAAAATACCACAACGTTTTTTATAAAAACGTTGTTGTTTAAGCGTTGTCTTTTTATTATTTTATAGTAGTGGAGGAGACGATTCAAGAACTGGACGATGAGCTTGGAAACACGAAGTGAAATTTAGTCCTTGTGGAGAGCGAAAGGGATGATGCACTAACTGAACTAGCGAAAATAAAGAATGACATCAAAGAGGAGTCAGCAAAGCGTGTCAGAGCTGAGGATGCTTGCTAGAAGGCTACTCTATGGGCAGATCGAGCTGAAGACGAGGTTCAAGTAAAGAAGACCAAGCTGAGAGAAAAAGACTATGCTTTTCATACGACTATAGATAAGGCCCAAGATCGTGACTTCTATTACCCAGCTCAGTTCAAAGATTTACCGTGGTATATGGTGGATCGCAGAACAGTGTTCTGGGTGATGAAAGAAGAACGTGGAGAGGCTGTGCGACGTCTTAATATTCCTAGATAGTAGAGTAATAAACTATGTGTTTTCTTATTTAATAAATAAATGTAAATCCCATAATTTGAGATAATAATGGGATAAGATAATTGTAGACACTCAAAATTTCTTTTTCCTTCTACTAACACTGTAGGAGGGCAAGATTGTCTTTTAAAATCAACCTCGGTCTCAATATCGGGCCATCAACTCAACCCCAGTCTCAATATCGGGCCATCAACTCAACCACGGTCTCAATACCGAATCTCCAGTTCAACCCCGGTCTCAATACCGGGCCATCAATTCAACCCCGGTCTCAACACCGGGCCATCAATTCAACCCCGGTCTCAATACCGGGCCATCAATTCAACCCCGGTCTCAATACCAGGTCATCAACTCAACCCCGGTCTCAATACTGGGCCATCAACTCAACTCCGGTCTCAATACCGGGCCATCAATTCAACCCCGATCTCAATGCCGGGCCGTCAGTTCAGCCCCGATCTCAACCCGGGAAGTACAGGTCAGCCCCGGTCTCAACCCAGAAAGTATAGTTCAGCCCCGGTCTCAACCCAAAAAGTATAGGTCAGCCCCGGTCTCAGCTTGGGAGGTACAGTTCAGCTCCGGTCTTAACCCGAGAGGTACAGTTCAGTCCCGGTCTCAACACGGGACGTACAGGTCAGCCCCGGTCTCAACTCGGGAGGTACAGTTCAGCCCCGGTCTTAACCCGAGAAGTACAGGTTAGCCCCGGTCTCAACCCGGGAGGTATAGGTCAGCCCCGGTCTCAACCCGGGAAGTACAGGTCAGCCCCAGTCTCAACACGGGAGGTACAGGTCAGCCCCGATCTCAACCCTGAGAGGTACAGGTCAACCCCGGTCTCAACCCGGGAGGATAGGTCAACTTCAGAAACAATCCTGAAGAATCACAACATCTCCAGAGGAAAACCTGGAGCGACCAATTCAGGCTCAGAGACAACACTGAAGACAAACAGATTAGAATGGGATCCAAGCCTTGGAAACAACTCCAGTAAGTCAACCGAAGGCCATGCCGATACTAAGGGCAACCCCGGGAGGGGCAAAATAGTTATTTTATCAACTCTAAGATGATTCGATCAAACTCAAGTCGAATTGATGCCACTAAGGTCAGAACGAACCATAACGATGATCCCTAGTGCAAACTTCATAAGACAGCTCAACGGATAAATTGCGGGAAATCGAAGACCTGGTTATGAACCCGTCTTCTTGGACTTGGAAATTTTTTTATTCCATGTCATTTTGACACTCTCGGCGAGGGCTTTCCGGAAAGGTATCGCACGCCTCAAACTGACCCTCCGATCAAAAGTTAGAAAGTTTCAACTTCGACCTCGCGTTACTCGGAGTGCGCGTACTTCGAGACAATAGAACTCGCAGGAGGGCCCCAAGCCACGTGGAGCTGCACCTCTACCTGTGGCTGGTGCAGGTATAGTGGAGGCTCCCTGGTCTATAAATATGAACTCACCCCCCGGTCATTTAAAAAATTCAGAAACGATCCGAACCTCTGCCCGTTTGGTTTTCCAGCTATTTTTTTATCTTCCAAACTCAAATTTTTTCACTCTAACACGTAGATATACCCACATAATACCACATATAAGAAAATAACCGGTAGATTTGGTCATTTAAAGCCTATGATTTGGTAAAAAGCCCGTGTAGCAGTCCACTGTGAGTATTTTTACGATCAGAAAGTTATTCTTACTTCTTCGCACTTTTATACACTTGCATATCAAGTTTCTTTTTTTAAATATTCCCAGAACTCAGTTCCGTGGTCGTTTTTGTCAACTTTTGGTACATTTTAGTGCCTAAACGCATTTTCTGGCATTTCTACAACTCGGATTGACGATTCGTCGCTTCCAGCAGCTTTTATATACTTGCACCTTTGTTATTAGCAACTTCGCCGGACTGGGTTATCTTTCTAGTCCGGTTTGGCTTTTTTTGTATATATTTAACTTTATATATACTAACTTTTCAAATCTGTCAAGCCCGGATGTTAAATTCGCTATAGTTTACTGCTTTTTTATATATTTATGCATATATAAGCAACATTCACCACACTGGGTTATCTTCCTAGTCTTGGTTGACTACTTTTCTATATATATATATTTATTTATTTATTTATATTTTAGTTTGACCTAGATCATTCTGTGGCCTTTTTACTACTTTTATATATATTTATGCATATATAAGCAACATTCACCATACTGGGTAATCTTCCCAGTCTTGGTTGACTACTTTTCTGTATATTTATATTTCAGTTTGGCCTAGATCATTCTGTGGCCTTTTACTATTTTTGCACCATTCACCACACTGGGTTATCTTCCCAGTCTTGGTTGACTACATTTTCTACCTATATTTAACCATATATATTTATATTTCAGTCTGGGCACAGGCGTGAAAACCCATCGCTCTTTTTACTGTTTTCTATATATAGTTCAATTATGTCCAGCCTGGATCATTCCGTTGCTTTTATACAGCTTTTATATATATATATATATATATATATATTTCAATTCCAGTCCGGGCACCGGTGTGAAAATCCATCGCCCTTTACAGCTTTCGTATATATAATTGTATATATATTGCTTTACTCATTTTTATTAAATTGTTGCTTTAAATATTCATTATATATGAATCGGCATTGACATTTCTGCGGGCGAAATAGATTTATTTAAATCTCACCAATTCTAGCTTTCAAACGGTTCAAAATAGGTATAGACAGAACCGAGAAGCTAGAATTGCTGAGATATATTTAAATCTAGCATTTTTCTAGTTTCAGTTACAAAAGTAACCTCGCGGTCCTTAGATAACTATTTAGTGGGAACGAGACGCTTCGGTCATGTGCGAGCCAGGATTTACTGAATGAATCCTTGGTTCTGGAGATATTTGGATATGTATCTATTTCTGTACAAATTTGAGCTGTGCAAGTTTATTGGCCTCCCTATGTGAGCCTAGGAATCGTGGGATTCATGATCCAATTGATCAAAATCTGATTCCCACGATGGGCAAACTCCACTTTACAAATGTACCCTGCCAGTTTTTCTGTAAAAAATGTATATACAAAAGACCTTAAAACGGTTATTCGGATTTAAGGTCTCAACAAGTGAAAATATGGTTTGTTGTGTTAGAGTCACTCTGATGGCTGTTACACCCATGACAAGACCAACGCTTGTATATATTTTGTGGTCGAGGATGCTTCGCAACCCAACAATCACCATTCAAATGGAGCCAAAAGGCAGAAAAGATAAAACTAAAGTATTAATATGCTTCAATTCCTATGTTAGCGTAAGAGTTTGATAACCAGCTTTCAAAACATCATGTTAAATAATCTTATCGAAAAGATAAGCTTTTGCAAATCAAATCAAATACTTTTACAAATTAAATCAAACACTTTTTAGCAAATCAAATCAAACCCTTCGTATATAGGTTCAACTATGTATAAGACATGCTTTCCATCAAACATATGCCCAATTTTCAAACAGCATTCACACACACATTGCAGATTTAAAAGGGAAATATTGAAAAGATGCGGTACTGTGTTTACACAGGAGTTGTGGGGTGCCTAACACCTTCCCCAGACTTAACTAAGCCCCCGAACTCAAACTTTGTTTTCGAAGATCAAGTTTCGACAGTGTCCAACAATTGAGCCTCTTTTAAACAAAACTCGGTTGAGTTGGTACAACCATTTCAAATCTACCAACTGGCGACTTTTAAAAACGTTTAATCGTCGACATGATACATGTTGACCTTTTCCTAAAAAACCCTTTAAAACCTTTTTCGCAATAAAAAGAGTAAGGGTAGAGATAACTTAGAAGAGAGAAAGATCCGGGTTGTGACCCGACCCACGGATTTTTTCCCGACGTCGACAGGTGGCGACTCTGCTGGGGACAGTAGAGGGCTTAGGCCGCGTTCAAATCTTTTCAAAAATTTCCCTTTTAAAACTACTTATGTGTGAATGCTGCGTCTTTACATGGAATGAATGCATGAATGTTGCGTCTTTACATTGAATGAATGTGAATGAATGTTTTCCTGCTGTTTAGTGCTTTACACCCATATTAGTGCTTCGTACCCATGTCATCACATGCATAACAGTGAGACACGATGTATGTGAATGTATGTTATATGATTCCTCCTTCGGGAGGCAAAACCCGTCGATGATAAGTAATGTCTTTGGGGACGGATAGTCTCTCGGGCTAATGAAAATGCACCACCCGGATTTGCTCCAGTTGAAAGATTGGATTAATTTCCCCTCTAGTAGATTATGATGATCTGAGGACCTTCATGCCAAAAAGCCATGAGAGTAGCCTGAGATAGGTCAGCCTCTGATTAACCAAATCCAATGGGAAGCTTCTTCATGCCTTCCTCTTTCAATTCAATGTCAAGTTTTTAATTCCAAATGTAAAGGAGCACAATGTAAATATCATAATAAAAATTTACTTTCCCTGTTATAATACATCTTATCATCCTGTCATTAAAATAACTTACCTCTGTTTTTCAGGATAAGATTAAAAAACCACAAAAACACATCATGGCATGCATCCTATCCCTACCTACCTCAGGAAATTGACACACCTATGTTTGTTATAGGTGAAAAATTGGTTCTGTCACTAGATCTAAGTCTAAGAAAGCACTTAGTCCATTCACGGACATGACTTCTAGTGCTCAACCAGAATCCACCTCTGTCTCTAGGGAAGAGTTTGAAGGACAGAAGAATCAGATAGCCGAATTGGCCAGTTTCTTGAGAGAACAAAGTAAGGCTCATAAAGGGAAACAAGCCCAAGCTCACACAGAACCGGGAACACCTGGTGGTAGTGGTGGCAGTCAAGAGACTGAAAAGATAGAGACTTAGATTCCTGGACCACAAAACAAGGACACAACCAGCAAAACCCCTGAAAGCACCATCCTTAGCAAAGAACAGGAAGCTGGTGACATTCTGAAGAAAGTACAGCAGATGGAAGAAACTCTCCGGTCTATCAAAGGGATTGGGGCATTCGACAGTGTTAATTACTCTGACCTCTGTATATTTCCCGGGGCACGTTATCCCGAAAAGTTTTAAGTCCCCGATTTCAAGAAATACGATGGATTGGGAGACCCTTATACTCACCTGAAAGTATTCATTGGAGAACTCGGATCCTATGTAGAGGACGAGAAACTTTGAATGCAGTTATTCCAAAAAAGTTTAACTGGTGAGGCCAGAGCTTGGTATGCCCGTCTGGACAACTCTAAGATTCACAGTTGGGAAGAACTGGCGCATGCTTTCCTCAGTCAATATAGCTTCCAATCTCAGCTGGCTCCGGACAGATACCAAATAACCAAAATCAAGAAACAAAGTACTGAGTCATTCAGAGAATATGCTCAACGGTGGAGGCGGGTCGCAGCACAAGTCACCCCAGCTATGACTGAGTCTGAGATAGTTATGACCTTCATCGACATTCAAGAAGCTCCATATTACGAGAGGGTCCTAACAGGCATAGAAAAACCATTCTTTGAAAAGATCAAACATGGAGAGATGGCAAAAATAGGGCTTAAGTCCTGGAAGATAAAGGATCTAACCGCCCTCGAAGCTGTTGCTGCACATATCCAGTCTGAAAATTACGGGAGTAATCCCCGGAGGGTACACAAAAAGAAAGATGAAGAAATGTCATTAGTGTTACAAGGACAGAATCAAAGAGGCGAGTCAAACAGTATGCCTATTCAAAGGAGGAACTATACCCCTTTCTAAACTTCAGCACAGCCTTCAAACCCTCCATTTTAGAAAAATATGGAGGTCAGGCGTCGAAGAACTTTCACCCCTCGAGGGGATTCACTCGAGAATGTGCTAAAGCTGTTGACGGCACAGAAAAAGATTGTCCAACTCCTTTCCCCAACCAACACTGGTGGACAAAATTTTAAACCAAGCAAGAAATGTGCTTACCATTTCGGATCCCTGGGCCATGACACTCAAGACTTTTGGTCTCTCAAGCACAAAATCCAAGACTTGATTGACAATGGAGAGATTGTGGTGACCAAACTAGAGCAACCACACGTACAAGACAATCCCCTCCCTCGGCACAAAGAGGAGAGTGTCAATATGATCAGTACAGAAAATGGAGAAGGATCCAAATACCTACAATATGTCAGAGAATCAACTCAATCTAGCAACAATAACCTAGACAGTTGGGAAGTCTCAGAAAGACAATTCTTGATAGAGCAGGAGATAAGGTATATCAAGGAACAAATTAAATAGTTAGCAGAGCTGGTTGTATACCAACATCAAATCACCAGACAGATGATAAAACAGACTAACCAGTCTGATGCAAGTTCTCCCACACCGGAGATGAGAATTTTCGAGATGGTAGGAAATTCTTATTTCAAAGGAATTTCACTAACCTGAACCAGTCGATGGAGGAAATCCTCCAGATGTTAATCAACAAAAGAATGGTTGCAGATTTATTACCTCCATTGAACCCGCGATCCAGAAAATTCAAGCCTGACCAAATTTGTCAATACAACTCCAATGCACCCGGCCATGATACTAAAGATTGTTGGGCACTTTGTAACTTGATTTAGAATATGATTGAAAATGTTGACTTGATAAGAGGGAATCGGGATTATAGCCTCCCAGATGAAGACACTATCTTTATCCCTACTGCATGGAATCAGGATACAGTGGCTGTCATTTCCTGTGATAAGGAGTTATCTCTCACACCCTTAGTACTTCTAGGGAAAGGGGTCCAAGGAACACAAAATCCTGTGAATGTGGCCGCACTCGAGCCTTTAATCTTGCCCTTCAGACCTCAGTATCCAGTTATCAGTCTGAAGATGGTCCCATGGAACTACGGTAACGATGAAGGTTCCACCTCAAACAACATTGCCATTGTACCAAAGGATAATCCGTTATACCTGCCTCATCGGGTGATCAAAGTAGTCATCAAAGCCAAAGAAAACGTGACTGATGAGAAATTGAAGAGTTCCTTGACAAAATGGGACACAATGAAATCAAAATAGTGCAAAGCTTGAAAGATGCACCCAAGCAAATGTCCATCCTAGACTTGGTCTTATCATCGGTGGATCATCGTAACATTCTGGTGAAAGTACTAGAAGAAGCTCATTTGCCAAAGATAGTGGATGCCGAGAAATTCCGTCATGTGGTAGAACACATTTTCAACAGCAATGTGATATCTTTCACTGACGATGATATCCCCGCAGAAGGGATGGGTCATCGCAAATCCCTACAAATAGCAGTGATATCTTCCGGGTATGTGATCGGAGGTGTGCTTATAGATGGAGGATCATCCCTCAACATCTGTCCCTATAATACCTTAGAGAGAATGAAGATCAACCCTAACCGGATCAAAGCTAGTCATGTGGTCATCCGAGCTTTCGATGGATCTCGCCTAAAAGCTATGGGAGAAATAGAGCTTCCTTTAGAGATTGGTCCTCACACTTTTTATGTGTCCTTTCAGGTGTTCAACATTGCCACTGGATACAACTTGTTGCTGGGCAGGCCATGGATCCACATAGCAAGGGCAGTGCCATCCACCCTCCATCAATAACTTAAATACATTATCAATGGAAACCTAATCATGGTCAACGTCGAGCCAGAATACCCTGTCTACATATAGGGAGACATGCCGGTGACCAGCCTTGATGCAGGGATTAAACCTACTAGTTTTCAAGCCCTAGAAGTTAGTGATACTCAGTATCTACCTATCGAAGCACCAGCTCTAAAGCTAAAGGTCTCCCTTAAAGTGATGACAGTAGGCCAAGAGATGGTATCTTTGGGTTTCCAACCTAGAGAAGGGTTAGGAAAGAATCAACAAGGTATCAGAAGTCTAGTCCAAATCCCAAGCCAATCAGGGAGAGCCGTATTGGGTTATTCATCCGGGTCAAGCCGTCGGAATCCACATAAGCACCCTAAGGCCCATGCTTCCACCATATTACTGCCAAACCTCACTAATGTCGGGTGGGTAAAGCCAATGAGGAAGATCCCTACAGTGGTATCAGCCATGCTGTTTCATCCAATCATACCAGTAGATGAAAGAAAATCCCCAAAGCCTGAGGGTGATAGCAAAAAGGTTAAAGAAAAGATCTTGTATAAAGGATGAGACCTATTTGACATGCGGGCCATCATAAACTACGAGGGTATGAATGATGAGATCCCAGATAGCGACGATGAGGATCAGAAATTTCTCGCATCAAGAAGGGAAAAGGGAGCAGTTCAAAGAAAAACCCCGGCCCTATTATAAAAGATGTCTCAGTTGTTATCCGAGACGAGATAGATGATCACAGTTCCTTAATCCTCCCAGTTCATAAGGATCTAACCCTGGATAACTGGAATAGCGTCCCATGCCTCAGTCAAAAAGGGTAAAAGGGAAGAGAGTCCATCTTACATATAACATGCTTTCATTTACTGCTTACTTTTGATTGCACAACTATAGCAGTAATTTTTGTCATGCTTTGCCAAATACTCTGTATATTTAAGTAGTTGTATATATTAAAATGAAAGCATTTTTGTTTTCAAAACTCAAGTATTGGATGTGTTTGTCTCTGTTGATGAGATGCCAACCTGTCAAAGTGACTACAACTTTGATGTAGAACTGAACTTTGACTTGATGGATATTGATCAAGAGGAGGAAGATGACTATGAGGTGTCCGAGGAGATCAAAGAATGGGTCAAAGATAAACCCAAATCAAACCTCGACCAAACCACCACTATCAACATAAGAACCTCCGAAAACATCAAAGAAATCCAGATAGGCATAGACCTCACCCAAGACTAAAAAATGACCTGATCAAACTCCTTATACAGTTACAGGATGTGTTTGTGTGGTCATATGAAGACATGATTGGCCTGTCTACTGACATTGTCATCCATCAAATACCCATCAAAGATGGATTCAAGCCAGTCAAACAAAAGCTCAGGCGATTGAAACCTGAATGGAGTCTGAAAGTTAAAGAAGAAGTCGTTAAACAATTTAAAGTCGGTATCATGATGGTATCAACATACCCGGAGTGGCTGTCAAACATAGTCCCCGTGCCTAAGCCGGGAGGGAAAGTACAAGTATGCATAGATTACCGGGATTTGAACAAAGCCTATCTCAAGGACAATTTCCCAGTACCTTTTATCCACATCCTGATCGACAATACGGCTCAGTACGGCATGTATTCCTTCATAGATTGCTTTGCTGGTTACCATCAGATCATGGTTGCAAAAGAGGACCGGGAGAAAATAGCTTTCATCACTCCCTGGGGAACCTTCTATTATAAGCGACTATCCTTCGGCCTCATTAATGTCAGAGCCACATATCAGCGAGCCATGATGGCTCTGTTTCATGACATGATGCACAAGGAGATAGAGGTCTATGTGGATGACATCATTATCAAATCCCGGAGGGAGGATGATCACATTGACCATCTTAGGAAGCTGTACAACAGGTTGCGTAAATATAACCTCAAGCTAAATCTCGCAAAATATTCTTTTGACGTCAAATCAGGCAAGTTGTTGGAATTCCTGGTGAGCAATTGAGGCATCGAGCTAGACCTTACCAAGATCAAAGCCATCACTGAGATGCCAGTACCTTGGACAAAGAAGGAGATACGTGGGTTTCTGGGGAGAATCAACTTCATAAGCCGATTCATTTTCCAGCTCACAGCAACCTGTGAACCCATATTCAAGTTACTAAGGAAGAATTCCTCCACCAAATGGAACGAGGATTGTGAACGAGCCTTCCTTGCCATCAAGAAACAGCTGATCGAAGCACCTGTTTTGGTACCTTTGAAGGATGGAGTTCCCTTGTTCATGTACTTGTCCGTCAATGCCAATGCAACGGGCTGCATGCTAGGACAGAAGGATGATAGTAGCAAGGAGAGAGCCATCTACTACATCAGTAAAAGATTCAGCAGTGGTGAACAAAAATACACTCTGATCGAGAAAACATATTGTGCGTTAGCATGGGCCGCCATGAGGTTGCAACACTATTTGCATGGGCATACGACCTACCTCATATCCCGCATGGATCCCCTGAATTACATACTCAATAAGCTAATGTTGAATTGTCGACTATCCAAATGGCAGTTGATCCTACAACAATTCGACATTGTCTATGTGACTCAGAAGTCAATCAAGGGTCAAGGCATTGCAGATCATTTAGATGAAGCACATGCAAGAGGGTACGAGCCCTTGGAGACCTATTTCTCAGATGATGGAATCATGACAATTCAACAACTCCAGCAAGAGAATACAGTCCAACCATGGAAAATGTATTTCGATGGAGCAGTAAACATGGAAGGTGCCGGAGCTGGGGCAGTCCTTATCTCTGGTACAGGAGAACAATATCCTATGGCTACCAAACTTCAATTTGGCAACACCAATAACACATCCGAGTATGAAGGCTGCATAATGGGGTTAAAAATAGCCCAATCCATGGGTATCAAACATTTACTGGTCTTTGGAGACTCTGAGTTGGTCATCAGACAAACTACTTGGGCATATCACACCAAAGAACTGCATTTTCTGCCCTCTCATCGGCAGGTCATCAAAATATCCCCGGAGTTTGAAGACATAACTTTCAGCCATATTCCTCGGGGGTAAGAATGACTTCACTGATGCATTGCTGACATTGGCTTCATTGATCCGCATATCTGATATAAGTGGGATTCCCTGCATAAAATTTATAATTCAAAAAGCCCCGACATACAGGAATTACATTGGAGAAGTTTTAGATGAAATACCTCTTATCAATCAGCCTTGGTATCAAGACATTAAGGAATATCTCAGAGATGGATCTACACCCGCTGGGGTAAGCCAATTCGAGTGAAAGCAGATTCACAAGATGGCTATGAAGTTCTATCTGAGTGGAGATGCACTCTATAAAAGAGATGTTGGAATAGGCCTGTTAAGATGCCTTAATAAAGAGCAAGCCCAGAGATTAATGGATGAAGTCCACGGTGGAGTAGGTGGTACACACATGAGCGGTCATCTGCTGGCCAAGAAGATATTAAGAACATGACATTATTGGATCTCTCTCAAAGCTGGCTGTGATGATCACGTCAAGAGATGTTATCAATGTCAAGTACATGGAAATGTCATCCATGTTCCTCCAAATGAGCTACACAATATGAGTTCGCCATGGACTTTCTCCATGTGGTGAATGGATGTGACCGGTCCAGTGAAACAAAAGCCAGCAATGGTCATTGATTCATCTTCACCATGATTGATTACTTCACCAAATGGGTTGAAGCAACCTCTTTTCCTAAAGTCACCAAAGAGGTCATCATTTGTTTCATCAATAACAATGTCATTTGTCGATATGGACAACCGGAGGTGATCATATCAGACAACGCCAAGAACCTGAACAATCAAATGATGAAAGAACTGTGCAGTAAGTTCCACATCAAGCATCTCAATTCCATCATCTATCGGCCCAACATGAATGGTGTTGTTGAAGCGGATAACAAGAACATCAAAAAGATCATGCAGAAAATGTCCGCCAATCACAAAGAATAGCATGACTTGCTGCCTCTAACCCTGTTAGCATACAGGACGTTAATGCGTGCCTCTACTAGGTCTACCCCCTATTCATTAGTCTATGGTATGAAAGCAGTCCTCCCCATAGAAGTAGAGACATAGTCCTTGCGAGTATTAATCGACGCTTAGATGGACGAAGATCAATGGCTGTAAGACCGGTATCACCAACTGTCCCTGATAGATGAAAAGAGGGCTACAACCATTTTCCACGGGCAATTATATCAGCAAAGGATTGCTCGATCCTACAATAAGAAGGTCTGAATACGGCAATTCAAAGAGAACGACTTGGTGCTGAAGAAAGTTTTGGCTAATCAAGATGAAGCTAAAAGAAAGTTTGCCCCGAATTGGGAAGGCCCTTTCATTGTCAAGGAGGTGTTGACGGGAGGAGCTATTAGATTACAAGAAATGGACCGGGCAGAATTTCCCCAACTTATCAACTCAGACACCATAAAAAGGTACTGTGTCTGAAACACATGCGTACCCGCATCTTGGTCTTGCGAATCAAATCAGGTTCGGTTTTCACTAAAAGCCAGAACTACGAATGACCTGATCTCCCTATACCCGGGAGTACGTAAGCAACCATTTCTGGTGCGGTCAAACCAAATAAAAACTCAAAACTCATCAAACCAAACTCAAAGCACAAGATAAATACTTTTCAAACCTCTCTCACACAAAAATTAAACTACGAACGACCTGATCTCCCTACACCCGGGAGTACGTAGATAGCCATTTACGGCACGATTTGACCTTCAAGAAAAAACAAAAACCATTGAAACCCAATTCCAAGACACCGAAGCCATATGAAACCTAAAAACTATGAAGCCTTCTTGGTCAGCAGGCCCATCTGAGATACTCTCTGACATCTCACTGTCAGTCTATCAAGGAGAAGCTCAAGATATATTAACAACAGCAAGTCATGAAAGAAGTGGTAATCACTCAACAATGACAATACATATCCAAACATGGAAGTGAATCAAAAATATATTTCTCTGATATATAAAATTGTTTGATATATACATAGTGTCCTATACATGACAAAAATGGCTGGTCTAGTATGTGGAGGAAAAGTAAATCTAGTCTATGGTCCCAAGGATAAGCGGGCCAGAAATGCCAACATGGCATCTCTCTCTGAAGATGGTGGAGTAGCTGTAAGTGCAATACCCTCAGCCTCCATATGGCTTAAAATATCCACAGTCATCTGCAATGTGGCACTATGATCGTCAATGTATGCACTTATCTCGGTAACCAGACCACGAGTCTAAGATCGAAGAGTAGTGCTGTTGGCAATGTGGAAATCCCAGGAAGCTATGGCCTCATTCCTCTCCACAAAAGTTGCATCACTAGAAATCAAAGTCTCCTCGATCTCAGCAAAAGTTGCGTCTGTGGCAGATCGGATCTCCTCTCGCTCAATCAATCCTGCATCCAGAGCAGCTCTAGCCACGTCTCTCTCTGCCAAAGCTATATCTCTGCCAGACAAGGCGGTCAACATCAGCGCTCTAGCCTAATCCCGCTTTAAGGTCATCCGGACTAGTGAGTCCGGCAAAACAAGATCTGTCCCAGCTGGAATGATCGGTGGGTCACTAACTAGTGCTGCTGTCAAACCCATGAATAACTCATCCTTAATAGGAGACTCAGGATCCTCCATAGGCTCCTCCTCGTCTGAATCTACAATAGGAGCTGACTGGATGACTGCGGTCAATACTATATCTGCCTCCAACCACGCTGAGTACTTTGGAGAACGATTCGGATGGCTACTGGAGAAATCAACCCTCTTCATATGAGTCCAACACTCAAACACTCGGATCAAATCAGCCGATGACATAGACGAAGTTGACATCCTCTGATCAGTAGCCCCCTCAAACTGATGCAGGCTCTGAAACTGATTGAACTGGCCCATAACAGCCAGAGGATGGTAAGTAGTCACTCCCCTCAATCCTGTTAGGGGCAAGTAGTATATACCAGGTGCATGGGTGATGAAGCTATAAGGGGAGACTAGCCCTGTGCAGGGCAGAATTGAGAATAGATGTACGATATTAGACAAAAATGATACCCATGTCTCTGCATCAGTGCACTCCGTGGGTTGAAAGGAGTAGGACATAGCTATATCATGGGCGAAGCAATACCCCCGATGTCTGAAAAATTAAATTGATCGAATATGGGATATGAGCCATACATACAACAAGACCGAACTGCCTCTGAAAAAACCCCTCCGGGTGGGTAATGCAGTGGGTGGATGCTCTCACCTTCTCAGCCAATATCATCGGTATAATGGTGCTACCTTGCCTAAGGGCCCTAACCACAACTATCAACCCCACATCCAAATGGTCCAAGCGTAGCGGCATATAGACATAGGCTACGATGCACATCATCAAAACGTCTATCCTGGCCAAATGCCACGCCTCTGTTGATACAATAAAATCCCCGGCATGTCGATCGTAACTGTCAAGCTCACCAAACCGATAGATCAAAAAGTCAATGGAGATCACCTGTCCAGAGATGATCTCATTTATAAATACGCTCTGGCGAAGACCTGACATCCTTATAAACAGTCTCCTCATATCACTGATCGCCGTACGAGCGCATGGCACCTCTAAAGCTAAGCCAATAAACTGCTGGTACTCCTCTAGGGTCGGAGTCAGCTCATGATTCCCAAAGCGAAAGACTTGTCTATCGGGTATCCAACAGGATAAGATGCCATCTACGAACCCGTATAGCACCTGAAAGTCTACCAGGGCCAACGAATGCCCCAACATATGATCCACTGTCCCTCTGGCTGGGAAAGGCAGGCTCTCGTACCACGATCTGAACGACGATGCCACCTCAGACAGTGGTAAATGCTCGATATGGCTAACGGTAGATGATGCCATCTGTATCATCATATCACAAGACAATCTGAACTTATTGTCTAAACGCATACACATGACATAATACATGCATGATGACAAATATAAAACATGATGCGATAGATAGGAAATATTATGTATATCTACAACAAACTATTTACTACAAGCATCATCTTTGTCTGATAATATAAGGCAAAATAAAAAGTACAGGAAAATGGGGCACCACCACTCAGCTACTAATAGTAGTCTATCAAAATGGGGCACAGCCGCCCAATAACCAAAACAGTGGTAGACCAAAAGATATAACTACAATAGCTATCCAAAAAGATCCAAAACATCTGCGCTCAGGTGGTTAACCTGCTCCATATCCTCCGTAGACACAAAGTTGCGACCATCAGGCATGTCTGGGCGGTACAAGGGAGGATCAGCCCCTGCAAACCTGTTAGAAAATTGACCAAAAAAGGGGCCCGCTCTTGAGTTGGAAGGGTCAAAAAAAGATGCCTCTGATGGATCTCGACCAAGATGTCTGATAAAAAAATGAGCTCTCTCCAACTACCGGGTCAACTCTACGATCTGGTCTGAATGAGTAGGCTCACTGAGGAAAGCTATCCAGTCTGTAATCATCATAGACCCAGGCACCATATCTGCCATAAACTGGGTAGCACGAGTCTAAGTTCCAATCGTGCGAGGACTCCACCAGCTGCTAAATGCCTCATGGCTATAAGGGCCCTCTGATAGGGTAAAGCCATCTATGCCCTCCATAGGGATATCTGTCAGTGGCAGGATCAATGGCTAATGATGCCAAGCAGGAGGAACAATGAGAATGCAGATTTGCCCCGTAATGCTCCTGATCGCACGCTCTCCTAAATAGAGCTCCCAGCCTCCGTCTGTCAAAAATAGGACTTTACGGGCTGACAATGCAAACTCTCGACCAGTGGGGAAGCCTCCCTCAAATCCAACAGCCAAAATCTCAGAGGTATACGGCATCCAGGAGATCGATCCAGCAGTCAAAAGCTCCAACTGTAGGCGGGAATGGGTGAATCCCTCAGCAACAGGGACCTCCGTCAGAGTGGAGTGATGCCAACGCCGTCCCCGAGGATAGGTCTCCAGATCTAAAGCAGTGGCGGGTCATAGGCAAGGAAGCCTCTCATATGCCCAGAACTGGCCATGTAAATATCAAAAGTCCTTAGTGACCAAGACTGACAAATGTAAATACAAAAATAAAAAAGGTACAAGAAATATGTACTCACCAGCAGAAATGGGTAGAACCCGAACCAAGCCTCCGTCAATCCGAAAGCATGCGCATGCCCCGGAGAAAATAGGCAAAGGTGTAGGAACCCCAATCAAAGTCATTAAGGCGCTCTACTTATAGGGTAGCGCTAACCAGGGCGAAGGACAAAGTCAATGAGTTGTCCACCACAAAACAACCCCTGATGATCACCAGAAATAATCGCCACAAGATGCAATCTCTAACCCTCTGATCATCAGGAGGAGGCAAAGTAAAGCCCCACTCTGGGTATCTATACTTAAGGGACCTGATTGGACCGTCCGACTCTTGATCGTCATCGCTGGAATGCCCAGCAGAGATCGAACGGCAGTAAGTGTGGTGTCAGGCACGACAGGCACTGGTTCACCCTCGAACTCGATGTCGGTGTTGAACCTCCAGTCCATAGGGGTCATCATCACCTCATAGTCCAACAAATAAAGGGACTGAGTCTGGTGGAACCAGCGCTCAGACAGAGCCCTCATATACCCCCAGGGGCAAAGACGGGGAAGAATAGAGAAGAAGGCCTGAAACCCACAGCCATAAACGATATCCCTGTAGTCCTGGTGCAAAGTATGGTACAGGGAGTGCATGTTGAACCAGTTCCTCGAGGCTGCGTAAAGCCGGGAACTTGCATAAAAAAAAACCTAACCCATGTCAAAAACTTGTGCTCTGAGAATGGCAAAAGGAAGAAAGAGAATCCAGAAAGAAGAAATCTTCAAGTCATCAAGTTGGCGTGGAGAAATCTCGATAGAAGATTACTAAAGTCTTCCAGCAAATCTTGGGTCGGCACAACAATACTTGAAAACTCTGTACGTGGTGCCTGAGCCGGAGCAGGAGCATCAAAATAAGCCTGCTCATCATCAATATCAATCGGCTACTCGTCTTGGGCTGGACGAATCACCGACTTTGCTAATTTGCGAGGCGGTCGAGCTGGACGTGGCTGAGGAACATCAGAAGCTCGCCTATGTCTAACGCCTGAAACTACCCTGCTAGCACTGTCGGGTCTATCTCAGTCCATCACCTGGACAAAGTCTCCAAATCACCTCAGAAAGGGTGTGGTAAGCCTAAAATATGTGGCTTATTAGTTTAAATCAATATTTTATGCATTTCTAAGTCCTAAAACATGCATGGGTCAGTCAAAAATACCCAGTAAAGTCAAAACTGCATGTTTTTCAAAAGCTAAATCCTAAAACCTGCATGGGTCAGTCAAAAATCCCCAGTAGAGTCAAAATTGCATGTTTATTAAATGCTCGGGCTTTTGAAGAAATTTTTCCAGAGTCTCCTTTGTAAAATGGACTGCCCGCATACACATAAACATGTCTAGGTGGCCATTCAGTAGCACACCTTCCCAAAAACTGGAACATTTTATATTTATGAAATAAAATCAAAAGTAAACCTCACATGGTAGCCAAATTACCATGGACATTTTTAGTTGAAAATCCAGGCTCACTAGGCCTCAAAAAGGATTAGTAAACTAATCAAAAAGAACAAATATGACTGTCTCAGAATCTGAATTTTCTTACATCAAAACGTGCGTTACAATGAAATATGCATACATATGAAGTCAAAATTTTTTAACATGTCATATAAGTATACATTTTTCATACATTACGTCTAAAAGCCCCCTACATGGTTTATATGCTTTTAACGGTCAAAACTTGCAAAAAAGGACGTAAAACGTTACCTGTGATGCGCTGAACGGGTAGGAGCTGACTGAATCAGAAAAGGCTACTCGAACTTCGTAGATCTGAAAAAGAAAATCGGATTCCGTTTGAAACTCGAAATGAAACTTGAAAATTATAAACTCCTGCTGCTCAATATTAAGCCACAGGTAGAAGCGGACCCACCTGCGACAGCCGCACCTCTATCTGCGGCTCCCCAGGGTGGGTCCCACTACTCCGAGCTCGGTTCGGTTCGAGTTGAAATAGAGTTTGTATGAGCTAAAAAGTTAAATATGAGAAAAAATCACTAAGCGATTGAGCGGTTTGTCCTGAAATCCAGCGTTTAAGCAGCGGAATCCTGACAGAAAGGGAAACTCCCTGGAAACCCTTGGTATTCATCTTGAATCAATGTATGGGTATCACTTATGAAGAATACTGAAAAATTGTCAAAAACAGCCACTTTCAAAGCATCGAGTACTGACCGATGACAGTTTAGCTGTTGGCTCAACCCCAGCAAAGCATCGGGTACAGACCGGTGATAGTTCAGCCGTTGCCTTCATCCCCAGTGAAGCGTCAAGTACTGAACGATGATAGTTCAGCCAGCTCAACCCCAGCGAAGCGTCGGGTACAGACCGGTGACTAGTTCAGCCGTTGGCACAACCCCAGCAAAGCGTCGGTTATAGACCGGTGACAGTTCAGCCGTTGGCTCAACCCCAACTATACGTCGGGTACTTACCGATGATAGTTCAGCCGTTGGCACAACCCAAGCAAAGCGTCGGGTACAGAACTGATGACAGTTCAGCCGTTAGCTCAACCCCAGCGAAGCATCGGGTACTGACCGATGACAGTTCAGCCGTTCGCTCAACCCCAGCTAAGCATCGGGTACAGACTGGTGACAGTTCAGCCATTGGCACAACCCCAACAAAGCGTCAGGTATAGACCGGTGATAGTTCAGCCGTTGGCACAACCCAGCGAAGCATCGGGTACAGACTGATAACAGTTCAGTCGTTGGCATAACCCCAGCGAAGCGTCGGGTATTGACCGATAACAGTTCAGCCGTTGGCACAATCCCAGTGAAGCGTCGGGTACTGACTGATGACAGTTCAGCCGTTGGCACAACACCAGTGAAGCATCGGGTACTGAACGATGACAGTTCAGTCGTTGGCACAACCCCAGCTAAGCGTCGGGTACTGGCCTATGGTATTTTAGCCGTTGGCACAACCCCAGTGAAGCGTTGGGTACTGACCGATGACAGTTCAGCCGTTGGCACAATCCCAGCGAAGCGTCGGGTGCTGACCGATGACAGTTCAGCCGTTGGCACAACCCAAGTGAAGCATCGGGTATTTACAGATGACAGTTCAACCGTTGGCTCAACCCCAGCGAAGCGTCGGGTACTAACCGATGACAGTTCAGCCGTTGGCACAACCCCAGCGAAGCGTCGGGTATTTACCGTTGACAGTTCAATCGTTGGCTCAACCCCAGCGAAGCGTCGGGTACTGACCGATGACAGTTCAGCCGTTGGCTCAACCCCAGCGAAGTATCGGCTATAAACTGGTGACATTTCAACCGTTGGCACAACCCTGGTGAAGCGTCGGGTACAGACCGGTGACAGTTCAGCCGTTGGCACAACCCCAATGAAGCGTCGAGTACAGACTAATGACAGTTCAGCCGTTGGCCCAACCCCAGCGAAGCGTCGGGTACAGACCGGTGATAGTTCAGCCGTTGGTACAACTCCAGCGAAGTGTCGGGTACAGACCGAGACAGTTCGGCCGTTGGCTCAACCCTAACGAAGCGTCGGAAGGGATCCGGTGACGGAAGCAATATAATAATCCCTCCCAAATGATGGAATCTGTTATACACATCCTCATAGGGAGCACCGAAATGAAGTGGTAATTCAACTTACTGTGGCGAACTACCGGTGTAGATTATCGTCAAGATAGGCATCGGGAGCACTCATTGGAATAACTTGGCAGCAACAATGTCATCCTCATCAGAGTCACCTAGGCTATCATGGATGATGTCATCCCCAGCGGAGAGTGACAAAAATAGTTCACGGTAGCCTATTAGCGGCCTTTCCAGCAAAATGAGATAAGAACAGTCTGTGATAGCAGTGTAACTCTGATAACCTGCCAGTGGATGTCCTACCAACAACCAGCTGATAATGCTGCAACAAGGGTTATCACGGGTGACATTATCCTCAGTAGTAACTACCGTAAACATTGAATGATAATCCTAACACCTCAAAGGTATCCAACCTATATAGCATGTCTTACAATGGTGACATTTCTAGTGTCTAGCAATCTTTATCTAGTTCATTTCATTACATTGCATAAACATGATAAAGAGGGGCATCTGTAGACACTCGAAATTTCCTTTCCCTGCTACTAACACTGTAGGAGGGCAAAATTGTCTTTTCAAATAAACCCCGGTCTCAATACCGGGCCATTAATTCAACCCCAGTCTCAATACCGGGCCATCAACTCAACCCCGGTCTCAATACCGGGCCATCAACTCAACCCCAGTCTCAAAACTGAGCCGTCAGTTCAACCCTGATCTCAATACCGGGCTATCAATTCAACCCCGGTCTCAATACCGGTCCATCAATTCAACCACGGTCTCAATACCAGGCCATCAATTCAACCTCGGTCTCAATACTGGGCCATCAACTAAACCCCAGTCTTAATATCGGGCCATTAACTAAACCCCGATCTCAATACGGGCCATCAATTCAACTCTGGTCTCAATATCGGGATATCAGTTCAACCCCGGTCTCAACCCAGGAAGTACAGGTCATCCCCGGTCTCAACCCGAAAAGTACAATTCAGCCCCGGTCTCAACCCAGGAAGTACAGGTCAGCCCCATTCTCAACTAGGGAGGTACAGTTCAGCCCTGGTCTCAACCTGGGAGGTACAGTTCAGCCCCGATCTCAACCTGAAAAGTATAGGTCTGCCCTAGTCTCAACTTGGGAGGTACAGTTTAGCTTCGGTCTCAACCCGAGAAGTACAGGTCAGCCCCGAATCAACCCGGGAGGTATAGGTCAACTCCGGTCTCAACTCGCAAAGTACAGGTCAGCCCCGATCTCAACCTGGGAGGTACAGGTTAGCCCCTGGTCTCAACCCGGGAGGTACAGGTCAACCCCGGTCTCAACCTGAGAGGTACAGGTCAACCCCGGTCTCAATCTGGGAGGTACAGGTCATCCCCGGTATCAACCTGGGAGGCAGGTCTACTTTAGAAATAATCCTGAAGAATCACAACATCTCCAAAGGAAAACATTGAGCGACCAAGTTAGCCTTAGAGACAACACTGAGGACAAACAGATTCGAATGGGATCCAAGTCTTGGAAACAACTCTAGGAAGTCAACCGAAGGCCATGCCGACACTAAGGGCAACCTTGGGAGGGGAAAAATGGTCTTTTTATCAACTCTAAGCCGATTCGGTCAAACTCAAGCTAAATTATTGCCACTAAGGTTAGAACGAACCATAACGATGATCCCGAGTGCAAACAGCACAAGGCAGCTCAACGGATAAACTGCGGGGAATCGAAGACCTGAATATGAACCCATCTTCTTGGTCCCCAAAAATGTTTTATCCCATGTCATTATGACACTCTCGGTGAGGGCTTTTCGAAAAGGTATTGCACGTCTCAAACTAACGCTCCGATCAAAAGTTAGAAAGTTTTGATTTCGACCTTATGTTGCTTGGAGTGTACGTACTTCGAGATGACAAAACTTGCTGCAGGGCCCATACCACGTGAGGTTGCACCTCTACCTACGGCTGCTGCAGGTAGAGTGGAGGCTCCCTGGTCTATAAATATAAGCTCACCCCCCGCTCATTTAAAAAATTCAAAAACGCTCCGAACCTTTGCCTGTTTGGTTTTCCAGCTATTTTCTTGTCTTCCAAATCCAAAAATTTTCATTCTAACACGTAGATATACCCACATACTACCACATATCAGAAAATAACCGGTAGATTTGGACGTTTAAAGCCTACGATTTGGCAAAAAGCCCGTGTAGCAGTCCATTATGAGTTTTTTTACGATCTGAAAGTTATTCTTGCTTCTTCGCACTTTTATACACATGCATATCAAGTTTCATTTTCTAAATAAGTCCGGAACTCAATTTCGTGGTTGTTTTTGTCAACTTTTGGTACATTTTAGTGCCTAAACGTATTTTCTGGCATTTTTACAACTCGGATTGACGATCCGTCGCTTCCAGCAGCTTTTATATACTTGCATCTTTGTTATTAGCAACTTCGCTGGACTGGGTTATCTTCCTAGTATGGGTTTGGCTTTTTTGTATATATTTAACTGTATATGTACTAACTTTTCAATTCTGTCAAGCCCGGATGTCAAATCCGCGGTAGTTTACTGTTTTTATATTTATTTATGCATATACAAGCAACATTCACCACATTGGGTTATCTTCCTAGTCTTGGTTAACTACTTTTCTGTCTATATATATATATATATATATATATATTTATATTTCAGTTCGACCTGGATCATTCTGTGGCCTTTTTACTGCTTCTATATATATTTATGCATATATAAGCATCATTCACCACACTAGGTTATCTACCTAGTCTTGGTTGACTACTTTTTTGTATATTTACGTTTCAGTTTAGCCTGGATCAGTTTGTGGCCTTTTTACTATTTTTGCACCATTCACCACACTGGGTTATCTTCCCAGTCTTGGTTGACTATATTTTCTGTCTATATTTAACTATATATATTTATATCTAAGTCTGGGCACAGACGTGAAAACTCATTGCCCTTTTTACTGTTTTTCGATATATATTTCAATTCTGTCCAGCCTGGATCATTCCGTGGCTTTTATACAGCTTTTATAAATATACCAGTAATTGCCATTGTCTGAAGGCACTATGTAACGAAAAATTAGATTAAAATTCAAAAAATACTACATTACCTAAAGACTCTTTGCAATCTAAAATAACTTACAATCAGACATAACAATTATCATAATACACCATTGTAAGAACCCGAATTTTCAAAAATTATTAAAATAAGAATTATAAAATAAAATTCTTAAGGCATGAGATGGGTTCAAATAAGAATATATTTGTTAGGAAGTATATGGTATTGTGTTGCATAAGATAATATGAACTATGGAATATGTGATTCTTGTGTTTAATAAATATATTATTATTATATATTTGTTAAGAATTGTAGAGATGAATTAGTAAGAAGATGAATAAGATTTATCTATCGACATTAGATAATTTATAAAATTATTTTATCATAGTAAGTTGGTGACATTAAATATCTTTGATGAATAATCACCATTTTCTTGAATATATATACTAGTAACTAGTATGATTGTAATATAGGTTATTATTAGTGCTTGAGCTGTCCGAGAATGGATTAAGATATCAAAGCATGAATTGAATAAATATCCATTATGGAAGTTTATTAACCTAGAATAAATATGGGTTAATCAAGTTATATTATAGGATTTTATATAGTCTTAAATGGCAGTAGTGTGGAATAAGAAAGAGTTGATTCACTTTCATAATACGATGAATTAATATGTATTTAGCATAAGAGGATAACAGGAATGTGTTAATTAATATTGATATTTTTGATATATTACATAATATTGTAATATGTAAAAGGGTTAATACTTGAAAGATAAGTGATTAATAAAGGAAGAGAACCAATATTATTATAAATGAATATTGGTTAGAGATGGAGGTATGATATTAGCATTTAAGATATGGCTAAATGTGAATATTAAAGAAATTGTATTGGGACAATTAATAGAAAGGAAAGAGAAATAATTATATTTCTAATAAGGGATATTAAAATTAGTTCTAGCCTTGAATTATTTTAATAAAAGGAGAATAATATTTTTTATGATGATGTTACCTTATATAGCCTTGTATGAGATAACATGTATGATTGCTATATGGAAATGATTTAACATAATAGGAAATAAACTTATTTTCTATATATAATGTGTACATGTGCCGTACATGTAATTATTTTAATGAGATATAGATATTATATTAAGAATAATATCTTGACATAATGAGTGAATTCTTTTATTATAATTAATGTGACACCCCCAAATCTGGGTACTTTGTTTTCACATGATTTGGTGTTCACTTTCTATCTATAACATACCTTTACCCAATATATCTCAAAATAATTTACAACCTTAATTCAAAATAATAAAATCTCCCTTAAAACAAGGGTTACAACCTTCTCAAAACTCAATCCCAGGGTTATTCTAACCTTGACATAATCAATAAAGTGCGGAATAAAAACATGACCTAAAATTATTACAATCACTTCAAAATAATTAAACAAATCTTCACTTGTTCATCTTTCCCTTGCCTTTACTTGTAGACGGGGCATCAACATTAGCAACTTTAACTGTAATTGTTATTTAATGCAAGAGTGAGCAAACAACAGCTCACTGGAGTTTAACAATAATAAATACATGAAAGAATATCTTTACAAAGATCTGAATAACTTAGCTTACTTCAACAATAAAGAATTGAATAATAATTCTCTATCAATATCAAAATTCGAATATAGAATTTATCTGAGCTTTGAACTCTTCTTGTCCTAGGTTATAAATATTTCTATTTAAACCTTTAACAGTCAATAAGACTATGGACCTCAACTCATACTTAGGGGGATTAGCCCTTTGTACCATGTATTGTGCACAAACATCTTAACGCTATGCGTACTAACCTCCCCTAATAATTAGGGTTGTTCAACTCAGTAATTTGAATTCAAGTCCGCACCAAAGAAAGTTTGGTTTAGATAAGCTTATAATGATAATTTACAATTCACGTTCATCAACTAAGGATTAGTTGAATCGACTTTCAATAATTCATAAATAAAAGAATTATGAATTAACATATGCTTTCGAAGTAAACTTAAAGCATTTAAAATAATAAACTGGATCTTACTTGAACAATAAGTCAAGATCTCTTCGGTTAAGTAAATAATTGCCAAGTACAGAAATGAAAAGGACATTCTCAACAATGAAAATATGAACATCAAAGAACTTGCGTATAAATAACGAGTTTAGGGTTTAGAAGACTTGCCTTAAGCGCAAGCTACTTAACACAATTCACGTACTTTAATACTTCCTACACATATATATTAAGTCACAAAAACTTAAATTAGTTAACACATAACTAATTCACATAAGTGGTTAACCCTCATGGTTAACACACTCTAATTAAATAAATAATCAACCATCACATAATTACTTACATCACACACATACTCACATAATTAAATTAATTATGTATTTTAGCTAAATTATAATTAAACAATTATAATTTAAACACTTAATCTAATTATAATTACTCAATTATAATTACCTCTTAAATTATCAAAATTTCATAATTAATAGTTAATTAAACTATATCATGCATTATAATTACACAATTTACAATTAATCATGTATTTATCAATTATAATTTAATTAAGGTTTTCAAAATTCTTTTCTCCAATTATGAAATTGTCCAACTCATACTAGCAACATGTTATAGCCACTGAATTCATGCTCATTATCATAACCAATTATCATAAGCTATCAAATAAAACTGCACAAGTAAGCAAAACTCACTGCCCAAGCACTGTGCCCGGCGCAGCTGCGCAGCCAGCTGCCTTATAACCGGTGCAGCTGCGCAGGGAAGGAATTTGGGATAGGCCAGTGGCGCAGCTACGCTGCTCCTGGCCTTGCTGCGGGTGCAGTTGCGCAGCAGCTCGGCTAGACGCAGACAGCCACGGCTCTCTGTTTAACCAAACAACCCAAACAACCCAACAACGCCAAAAATACAGTACTATAGACTCTGTAAAAACATATATACGCTATTACACATATATAAAGCATGCTTCCAAGACACAAAATCATTTAAACAATGATAATCACAAGTTTTGAAAATCCATGTTGGCCATTTTCATGAAAACTCATACTTTCTCAAAAATAATCTACTGTAACTATTTTTCTCCATCAATTCTAATTTATATACATGCATTATATACAAGTTGAATATAATCATCAAACAATTTCCCAATAAGCATGCTAGCATATTCCAATTTATAAATTTCTCAATCCAAAATTGACAACAAAACTAAAACTCATATGAACTCATATCAACATAAATTTTCTGTTAAAATATTTTTCTACACTAATTTGATTTCTGAAAATCGTTATGGCATACAATCACTATTAGTATATCATGAACACAATACATATTCAATTCATGATTATACCTCTTTTATGAAAATTTACTTTTATAGAGAATGAAAATATGAAGAACATAAAATTCAACTTCAAAACAATAAGTTCTAGAAACATAAAATTCAACTTCAAAACAATAAGTTCTAGAAATTATACCTTTTTGCTTAATAGAAATGAAGAAGATGATGATTTTCTTACTCCTTCATTCTCTTCTTCTCTAATTCTTCTCTGCTATTCTTCCTCTCTACTCTCTCTTTTCTTCTTAGTCTTAGGCTTAAACTAACGTAGTTTTTCCTTACGTAGTATATAGGTATATAACTGACATATATCAATAATATACGTACTAACTAATATTTAATAATCCAATTAAATTAGGAGTTACAAAATTCAAAAGTCCTTTTGGCTTGTTTGGCAAAAGGAAAGTTAGAAACTAGTTTTACTAACTTAGGCATGGTTTAGATAAATTAGGTTTAATCTAGTGTAAGCCCTATTTGGCAACATTCTTTTAAAACAAAAGCAAGGGCCTTGTTTGGTAAAAATCATTTAAAAAAAAATTCTTTTCTTTATTTTAACAATTTATTTAACACATACTTTAATATTATATTTTAATTAATTAAATATCAATAATAATTTAATCAATTAAAATCTAACATCAATAAATCACATAAAATTGCCACATAATTATAATTACTCGCTAATTATAATCCATGTAACACTTCATCACATATAATCCATGTAACACTTCATCACATATCTCATCTAATTTAATTATCTCAATTAAATTAGAACTATAATATAAAATTAATATACATTAATTAAATTAAATATTGAACATTCATTTAATTAATATATACACTTAATTAAATCACTCCATAAATCACATAATTTATTTATTTAACTCAATAAATAAATCACTTAATTAATATATACACTTAATTAAATCACTCCATAAATCACATAATTTATTTATTAACTCAATAAATAAATTATATAAAATATTTATTTAACTCAATAAATATTTCAAATTATTATATAAAATCACAATCGTTACAATCTTCCCTCCTTAAAAGGATTCTGTCCCCAGAATCACACATAAAAAAAAATTATCGCCTATTACATTCTTCCCTCCTTAAAAGGATTCTGTCCCCAGAATCAGTACACAAGGGGTTACATAACTAAGCAAATAAATGCGGATAAGATTTCATCATAACATCTTCGAGCTCCCACATAGCTTCTTCAGCACTGTGGTTCCTCCAGATTACCTTAACAGAAGGTATCACTTTATTCCTAAGTACTTGTTCCTTTCTATCAACTATTTGAACAGGCACTTTTTTATATGTTAAGTCCTTATCAATTTGCAAAGGTTCATACTCTATCACATGTTTATAGTCGTGTTTGTAAGGTCTTAACACAGAAATATGAAAGATATTATGTATATTCTCGAGCTCCGGAGGTAATGCAATCTCGTAAGCTACCTCGCCCACCTTTCGTAATACCTCAAAAGGTCCAATAAATCTGGGACTCAGCTTTTCCTTCTTACCAAATCTAATCTTCCCCTTCCGGGGAGATACTTTCAGGAACACGAAACTTCCTGATAAGAATTCTCGGCTTTGTCGATGAAGATCGCCATACTTCTTTTGTCTGTCTTGAGCATCAATTAATCTCGTTCTGATCAGCTTCACAATTTTAGCGATTTGTTGTACCAATTCTGGTCCCAACAATTGACGTTCACCGACTTCATCCCAGCACAAAGGAGTTTTGCATTTTCTGCCGTATAATGTTTCGTAAGGTGGCATGCCAATACTCGCATGATAACTATTGTTGTAGGCGAACTCCACCAACGGTAGATGATCCTCCCAACTTCCTTTGAAGTCCATCACACAAGCTCTCAGCATATCCTCTAGCGTCTAAATCGTTCTCTCGCTCTGTCCATCAGTCTGAGGATGATACGCTGTACTCCTTCACAATTGCGTTCCCAGACATTCTTGCAAATGCTTCCAAAAATTCGATGTAAAACGTGGATCTCTGTCGGACACAATCGACACCGGAACACCATGTCGAGAAATAATTTCCTTCACGTATAGCTTCGCTAGCTTATCCAGGTTGTACTTAACCCTGATCGGCAGAAAGTGGGCTGACTTCGTCAGTCGATCCACTATAACCCATATCGCATCAAATCCCTTCTGAGTCATTGGAAGACCTACCACGAAATCCATCGTGATGTGCGCCCACTTCCACTCTAGAATTTCTAACGGTTGTAGCAAACCACTAGGTCTCTGGTGTTCTGCTTTAACTTTCTGACACGTTAAGCATTTTGCAACACATTCAGCCACATCTCTCTTCATATTTGGCCACCAGAAATAGTGCCTTGAGATCCTGGTACATCTTTGTACTCTCGGGGTGAATAGAATATCTAGAACTATGTGCTTCGCTCAGAATCTCCTCTTTGACCTCAGGTACTGGAGGTACCCAGATTCTACTTTCAAAACGTAACAGACTTTCATTATCGATCTTGAACTTAAACTCTTCGCCACCGGTTATCCTTTTCTGAATCTTCTCACATTCTTCATCGTGAAGTTGTGCTTCTTTCACTTTGTCTACTAGAGTAGAACCAGTGGTTACTTGAAACAACATCTCATCCGATTCCTTCGAAAACTTACCTCCAACTCCAATCTAGCCATCTGTTCTATTAATCGATTCTAATCAGTTAACACGTTCAGCTTCTCCCGACCTTTCCTGCTCAAAGCGTCGGCGACAACGTTAGCTTTACCCGCATGGTAAAGTATCTCGCAATCGTAGTCTTTGATCAGTTCCAACCATTTTTTTTGGCGCATGTTCAAATCCTTCTGGGTAAATATATACTTCAGACTCTTGTGATCTGTGTATATTTCACACTTTTCTCCATATAAGTAGTGCCTCCAAATCTTTAGGGCAAACACTACTACCGCCAATTCTAGATCATGGGTCAGATACCCCTTCTTGTAATCCTTCAGCCGACATGACGCATAGGCAATGACTTTGCCGCTTTGCATTAACACACAGCCTAATCCTTTATGTGAGGCATCGCTATATACTACGAAATTCCCCAAACTATCCGGTAAGGACAATACAGGAGCAGTACTCAGCCTCTTCTTCAGCTCTTGAAAACTCTTCTCACACTTCTCCGTCCAAACAAACTTAACTATTTTACGAGTCAAATTCGTCAACGGAGTTGCGATTCTAGAAAAGTCTTGGATAAATCTAAGGTAATAACATGCCAATCCCAAGAAACTCCTCACTTCAGATGGCGTCTTTGGCTGTTCCCAGTTCATAACAGCTTCAACCTTCGACGGATCTACCGAAATACCATCCTTGTCGATCACGTGGCCAAGAAATTGCACACGTTCCAACCAAAATTCACACTTTGAGAATTTAGCGTAAAGCTTCTCTTGTCTCAGGGCTTCTAAGGTTAGTCGTAAGTGTTCAACATGCTCCTCCTCGGTCTTGGAATAAACCAGGATGTCATCTATGAATACTACCATGAACTTGTCCAAAAATGGCTTGAACACCTTGTTCATTAGGTCCATAAATGCAGCTGGGGCATTCGTGAGACCAAATGACATCACCAAGAACTCGTAATGACCATATCGAGTCCTAAAAGTCATTTTCGGTATATCTTCCTTCCTCACCTTCAATTGATGATACCCGCTTCTCAAATCAATTTTCAAGAAGTACTTCGCACCCTTCAGTTGATCAAACAAGTCATCGATCCTAGGTAAAGGATATCTATTCTTGATCGTAACTTTATTCAATTCCCTATAATCAATGCAAAGATGCATCAATCCATCTTTCTTCTTAACAAACAAAACAGGCGCTCCCTACGACGAAACACTTGGTTGGATATACTTCTTATCTAGTAATTCTTGCAGTTGAACCATCAGTTCCTTCATCTCGACTGGAGCCATTCTGTACGGAGCCTTTAAAATCAGAGCAGTTCCCGGCGCTAAATCGATCACGAACTCTGTCTCCCTATCTGGCGGAAGTCCTGGCAAATCGCTTAGAAAAATGTCCACAAACTCCTTAACTACCGATATCTCCTCCACCTTCGGGCTTTCCTTACACATATCTACAATGTAGGCTAGGTATCCCACACAGCCTTGCGTCAGAAGTTTCTTGGCTTACATAATCTCAGACAACTAGCTTGTCTAGGCGATTTGCTACCATAGAACACTAACTTTGACTGAGTCGTAAGGTTTACCGACTTCTTCTGACAGTCGATTATCGCCCCATGGTTGAACAACCAGTCCATACCCAGTATGACGTCGAATTCCCCAAGTTTAATCGGAATCAAATCTACTCTAAGTTCCTGGCCCTTAATGTCCAATCTACAGTTCTTATAAACACACCTAACAGGAATAACTTCCCTATTCGCAATCTCTATGTTCAAGGGGTAAACTAACTCTTCTACAGGTAAGTCTAAGGTTTTAGCAAAATCATCAGATATGAATGAACAAGTAGCACCCGAATCAAATAATACATATGCATTTATACTATTAACTGGAATAATACCTGACACCACATTTTTTGATTGCACAGCATCCTGCACCGTCATATTGAATGTCCGTGCAGTGGGTCGAACAACTTGCAATAGTGCAGCGATAGTCACGGAACTGCCGCTTCCATTTCCTCCGCTCCCTGTTGACCCTGCTGTGAGCTTTTTAGGGCAGTTGCGAGCCATGTGATCCTTGGATACACATATAAAGCAAGTCCCTTCTTCGGGTTTGGGTAATTAGGTGCAATGTGGCCTTCCTGACCATAGTTGAAGCACACCCGCTTCCCCTGCATGCACACGCCAGTGTGATTCTTACCGCATATAGCACATGCTTCGAACTTCCTCTTCTGCTGGCTTCCTTGCTGACTCCCAGAAGAGGTGTTGTCATTCCATTTCCTTTTCTGGTTCATAGTGCTGCTACCCCCAGACTTTGTTTCTACCTCATTCTTCTTCTTCTTATCTTGGTTAAACTTCGTTACCGCTTCGCTTCCTCCCTCAGCAAGTATGGCCTTCTCTAGCACAGCCGCAAAGGTGTTCAACTGGAACATGGAAACCTTGCTGTAGAGCCAGGGCTTTAGTCCCCGCTCAAACCTTTTCGCCTTTCTAGCGTCAGTATTGACCTGGTGAGTAGCGAACCTGGCCAACTCGTTGAACTTAGCGGCATACTCGGACACCGTCATCCCTCCTTGCTTAAGTTCTAGGAATTGGACCTCCATCTGGTCCTGGGAACTCACTGGAACTTACATCTCGTAGAACATTTCCTTGAAACGTTCCCACGTGATGACTCCCTCTCCCTCTCTGGTCTTGTTAGCCTGCCACCAAAAACTAGCATCCGACTTCAACATAAAAGCCGCGAATGCTGTCTTCTGGTCTTCCCCTACCCTAGCCACATCAAACACCTTTTCCATTTCCATTACCCCTGTCTGAGCTTCAATAGGGTTAGTCGACCCTGCGAACTCAGGCGGTCCTACTGCCTTGAATTCCTTGAACGTGGTACCCTGCATTGGCGACTGATTCGCAAGAGCTCCTGTCAACAGGTTCACCAACTGCTGAACCGAGTTGGGATTCGCCCCATTATTATTGTTGTTCGTCGAACCCTCGGGGTTTTGACGTGTTATTCTTCTTCTAGGAGGCATTTTTTGTTAAGAAAATATTATTATTAGACCCTTTATTCAATTTTTTAAATATTCAAATTCATACTTAAACGTTCTAAACAATTCAGTTCACATAGAACACCAAGCACGTCAATAAACTTTTTTTATTCATTAGTCGTAGTTTTAAAAAACATCAATTAGATGGCATTTCTGCCATTTACGTCATCCTTCCTGAACTGGAAAAGTTACAGAATTATATTATTAACTTATCCCATTCTTATTTTAATTTATGGGATTTACTTTATTTACTACAAAAAGCAACACATAAATAAAAGCTTTACTACTACTGGTACTACTGCTACTGCTACTGCTACTGCTACTGCTACTGCTACTGCTACTGCTACTGCTACTGCTACTGCTACTGCTACTGCTACTGCTACTACTGCTACTGCCTAGGCATATTAATACGTCTCACAACCTCTTCGCATTCCTCTTCCATTACCCGAAACGCCGTTCTTCGGTCCACCACATACCACGGTAAACCTTGGAACTGAGCTGGATAGTAGAAAACACGGTCCTGGGCTCTTTCTATTGCTGTTTGGAAGGCATATTCTGTTTCCCTCAGCTTGGCCCTCTTGGCTTCAGCTTCACCTTCAGCTCGATCGGCTCGTTGATTAGCTCTCAATCTTGACTCTTCAGCTCTAGCACGCTTCCTCGACTCCTCCTGGATATCTTGCTTCAATTTTGCCAGTTCAAATCGAGCAGCATCTCTAACAACCTCCATATGTATTAGGTTCCACTGTGCATCTCCTAGGTCACTTGCCATTTCTTCGATTGTCTCGTCCCGCTGCTGAATGGTTTCTTCGAGATCTCCTACTCGTCCATGAAGCTCCACATTGCTATCGTAGACTGCCTCGTACATTCAGCACTAGTAGAGTGAGGTGGGAATTCCTCTTCGGGATCCTCTTCCTCCTCTTCCTCCTCTTCAGACTCGTCCTCTTCTTCTGGAATAGGTGTCAGCTCACGCTCCTGACCATCTATGGTGATCACTGAAGATGGCTCTCTCCTAACCCACTGCTCCCAGACAACATGTATGTCACGGGGCTCCTCCTCTCTAATCACCTAAGGTACATCCTCTCTAGCCTGACTAGGTTCTCCAACGTTCGACATCCTGACAAAAGAATTTTTAAAGTTCATTATTACGTGACATCGAATCGACACTCTTCGAATACTATAATGTAAACACATAGCACATAAGGTAGTTTATTATATTTTACCTATCACACCTATCTTTTCGATCTTACCATAAGGCTACTACCTAAGGTTTTTCCCCACCTAAGGTTTCATAACCTATAGCTTTGATACCAACCTGTGACACCCCCAAATCAGGGTACTTCGTTTCCACATGATTTGGTGTTCATTTTCTATCTATAACATACCTTTACCCAATATATCTCAAAATAATTTACAACCTTAATTCAAAATAATAAAATCTCCCTTAAAACAAGGGTTACAACCTTCTCAAAACTCAATCCCAGGGTTATTATAACCTTGACATAATCAATAAAGTGCGAAATAAAAACATGACCTAAAATTATTACAATCACTACAAAATAATTAAACAAATCTTCACTTGTTCATCTTTCCCTTGCCTTTATTTGTAGACGGGGCATCAACATTATCAACTTTAACTGTAATTGTTATTTAATGCAAGAGTGAGCAAACAATAGCTCACTGGAGTTTAACAATAATAAATATATGAAAGAATATCTTTACAAAGATCTGAATAACTTAGCTTACTTCAACAATAAAGAATTGAATAATAATTCTCTATCAATATCAAAATTCGAATATAGAATTTATCTGAGCTTTGAACTCTTCTTGTCCTAGATTATAAATATTTCTATTTAAACCTTTAACAGTCAATAAGACTATGGACCTCAACTCGTACTTAGGGGGATCAGCCCTTTATACCATGTATTATGCACAAACATCTAAACGCTATGCGTAATAACCTCCCCTAATAATTAGGGTTGGTCAACTCAGTAATTTGAATTCAAGTCCGCACCAAAGAAAGTTTGGTTTGGATAAACTTACAATAGTAATTTAGAATTCACGTTCATCAACTAAGGATTAGTTGAATCGACTTTAAATAATTCATAAATAAAAGAATTATGAATTAACATATGCTTTCGAAGTAAACTTAAAGCGTTTAAAATAATAAACTGGATCTTACTTGAACAATAAGTCAAGATCTCTTCGGTTAAGTAAATAATTGTCTAGTACAGAAATGAAAAGGACATTCTCAACAATGAAAATATGAACATCAAAGAACTTGCGTATAAATAGCGAGTTTAGGGTTTAGAAGACTTGCCTTAAGCGCAAGCTACTTAACACAATTCATGTACTTTAATATTTCCTACACATATATATTAAGTCACAAAAACTTAAATTAGTTAACACATAACTAATTCACATAAGTGGTTAACCCTCATGGTTAACTCACTCTAATTAAATAAATAATCAACCATCACATAATTACTTACATCACACACATACTCACATAATTAAATTAATTATGTATTTTAGCTAAATTATAATTAAACAATTATAATTTAAACACTTAATCTAATTATAATTACTCAATTATAATTACCTATTAAATTATCAAAATTTCATAATTAATAGTTAATTAAACTATATCATGCATTATAATTACATAATTTACAATTAATAATGTATTTATCAATTATAATTTAATTAAGGTTTTCAAAATTGTTTTCTCCAATTATTAAATTGTCCAACTCATACTAGCAACATGTTATAGCCACTGAATTCATGCTCATTATCATAACCAATTATCATAAGCTATCAAATAAAACTGCACAAGTAAGCAAAACTCACTGCCCAAGCACTGTGCCAGGCGCAGCTGCGTAGCCAGCTGCCTTATAATCGGCGCAGCTGCACAGGGAAGGAATCTGGGATAGGCCAGTGGCGCAGCTACGCTGCTCCTGGCCTTGCTGACGGTGCAGCTGCGCAGCAGCTCGGCTAGACGCAGACAGCCACGGCTCTCTGTTTAACCGAACAACCCAAACAACCCAACAACGCCAAAAATACAGTACTATAGACTCTATAAAAACATATATACGCTATTACACATATATAAAGAATGCTTCCAAAACACAAAATCATTTAAACAATGATAATCACAAGTTTTGAAAATCCATGTTGGCCATTTTCATGAAAACTCATACTTTCTCAAAAATAATCTACTGTAACTATTTTTCTCCATCAATTCGAATTTATATACATGCATTATATACAAGTTGAATATAATCATCAAACAATTTCCCAATAAGCATACTAGCATATTCCAATTTATAAATTTCTCAATCCAAAATTGACAACAAAACTAAAACTCATATGAACTCATATCAACATAAATTTTCTGTTAAAATATTTTTCTACACTAATTTGATTTCTGAAAATCGTTATGGCATACAATCACTATTAGTATATCATGAACACAATACATATTCAATTCATGATTATACCACTTTCATTTAAATTTACTTTTACAGAGAATGAAAATATGAAGACCATAAAATTCAACTTCAAAACAATAAGTTCTAGAAACATAAAATTCAACTTCAAAGCAATAAGTTCTAGAAATTATACCTTTTTGCTTAATAGAAATGAAGAAGATGATGATTTCCTTACTCCTTCCTTCTCTTTTTCTCTAATTTTTCTCTGCTATTCTTCCTCTCTGCTCTCTCTTTTCTTCTTAGTCTTAGACTTAAACTAACGTAGTTTTTCCTTACGTAGTATATAGGTATATAACTGACATATATCAATAATATACGTACTAACTAATATTTAGTAATCCAATTAAATTAGGAGTTACAAAATTCAAAAGTCCTTTTGGCTTGTTTGGCAACAGAAAAGTTAGAAACTAGTTTTACTAACTTAGGCATGGTTTAGATAAATTAGGTTTAATCTAGTGTAAAGCCCTATTTGGCAACATTCTTTTAAAACAAAAGCAAGGGCCTTGTTTGGTAAAAATCATTTAAAAAAAAATTCTTTTCTTTATTTTAACAATTTATTTAACACATACTTTAATATCACATTTTAATTAATTAAATATCAATAATAATTTAATCAATTAAAATCTAATATCATAAATCACATAAAATTACCACATAATTATAATTACTCGCTAATTATAATCCATGTAACACTTCATTACATATAATCCATGTAACACTTCATCACATATCTCATCTAATTTAATTATCACAATTAAATTAGAACTATAATATAAAATTAATATACATTAATTAAATTAAATATTGCACATTCATTAAATTAATATATACACTTAATTAAATCACTCCATAAATCACATAATTTGTTTATTTAACTTAATAAATAAATCACTTAATTAATATATACACTTAATTAAATCACTCCATAAATCACATAATTTATTTATTTAACTCAATAAATAAATTATATAAAATATTTATTTAACTCAATAAATATTTTAAATTATTATATAAAATCACAATCGTTACAATTAATGCCTCTATTTGGAGAAATCATAATAAAAATATTTTATGTCATGTTATGGTGGAATACATAATTCTTATAGTAGTAATGTATCCCCAAGAGGGTTAAATCTATAAAGAAAAACTAAGTTATTTTAATGTATTAAATAACTTAAGTTATTATTTTATCGTAGATTTTATAATTTAAATAATTAATAGAGTAACTATTAATTATTCTAAGCGTAAATGTTATACATATTATAAGTGTATAATTATTTGAGGTAACTTATCATTAAAGTGCATGTGTCACACAAATCTTATATTAAAGGAATATTAAAGTGTGATGGAAGTGATAATAAGCTTAAGATAAGCTTGTGAGATATGCCTAGTGTCGCAAAGTGGTGGAATAAGCATTCATTAAATAATTTAATGAATGAATAATTAAAGAAATTAATTAGTATTATTATGTGGATTAATTGCTATGTGCAATAATGTGTCATTATAAGTTATATAGTAGCTACATCTATATAATATGAAATGAAGTGTGACACTTCAAGAAAACTATATAATATAGGAAACTATATGGTAAAGTGAAATGAGTCACATGAGTTACATGAATGGACATATGTGACAATGTATTATGTGTGACACATAGTGTACTTTATGAAGGATATTAAATTAAACTAAATAAATAAATATTGTTAATAATTATTTCCATGATTAAGTATAAGTGAAATAATAAAGTTTATAATAATGAGGTGTGACACTTAATCTAACTATATTCGGTATTGTCAAATGTACATGGATTATATGATTATAATATTTGGGTGTATGTGTGACCCTATCATATCATATGGTAATAATATTAAGTTATTAGATATAAGCTTGCAAGTTGGCCCATGTGAGAGCAATGATGGTTAACTAAATGGCTAGTACAATGAATAGTAGTAGTTGGTGGGAGTTAGCCACCAACTCTTCTTTGCCCCTTGGGTAATGTCCATAGGAGGGTAATAGCTTGGCTATAATTAAAGACCATTTATTGGTGTGCAGAGTTTGTTAGTTCAATTGCTAAATTGTTGCTAAGTTAATAAATAATTTATATTAATTATCATTATGATAATTGGGTATATTTGAGATAATAAATTTTATGGGAAATGATGGGATGAGAATACCCAACTATTTTATATCTAGTCCCATTTAAAATATTTACCCAATGTACATGAGGTACATGATAATATGTGTTGGTGTATATTTAAAGTATGGATATACTTATGTAAGTGTACATATGTGTTTGTATATATGCACCTATGACTTATATTAATGTAGAATTATTAAGTGAACATAGTGTGACTTATATTGTTCAAAAGAATAAAACCTAGTGTGCTAATACCCAAATTGCAAATGCTGAAAATAAAGAAAAAGGCTAGCTAGATTGGTGATAATGGCTATGAAATGAGTGCAATGATGGTGGGGGGAGTGGCTTGAATAGTGACCCTCCACCAACTTCTCCTTGTCCATCATATTCTCCTTCTTTCCTTTGGATTGATTTGTTGGGCAAAGCCATGAATTGGGTAAGAGTTCTTCTATAAATAGAGACCCTTCCCTTCATAATTCTAGTTGCTTGAAGTCTTGGAAAGTTCATATAGAGAGTGTGTTGGTGAGGATTGGTAGAGCAATCTGAAAATGAAAGCTAGTTTGAGTAATGCAGGCTTCAAGAGGTATAACTCTTACCTTGAGTTCTTAGTTTAAAAGTTGATAAATTCTTAAAAATTTCATAATTTAGTTGAGAATTGATATGTGAGATGATAGTAACATGTTAGTAGAGTCTATATATATGTTATAGATGCAATGTGATGGATTTCAAGCATGATTCATGAGGAATTATAGAATTGGTTTTGAGCTTTGCTATTGCAGAAGCCCATTTTGGTATGGAACCGAAGTGGCGCGACCGCGCCACTCCCAAGTACAAAAGCAGCACGGCCCCGCCGTTCTGCAGAAATGGAAAATGATTTTTAGTTTTCTGGTTTGTTGAGAATGCTAGTTAGACTTCAATAAGTGTATAAATAAGTCTAATATGTGACCTTAGGTTACCATGCTTGTAATGAAGGGAATGGCCTTAGTATTAATGATTTTCTAAAAAGAAAACTTGAGGTTTTGAAAATGGAACTTGACGAACTTTGTGTCTTTTAAGTTTCTACACTTCAAACATTAGTATGTGACCTAGACGTGTGAGAGAATGGATTAGGAATGTGGTTTTAATATATATTGCATATAGAAGGTTGTTAAGCATGATATAACTTATCCGAGTATGTTTCGAAGTAAGTTTTCAAAAGAGAGATTTTGATTAACTATATGTAAACGTAGTTTTAAAGTTACTAGATTGTTATAGCTTGGTTTAAAATGATTTGAAGGAAAGCTTGGAAGTTTGAGAACGAATGGTTTTTAACATTGTGTAAATGGTATTATGGCTTTCAAAGCATGTATACTAGGACGCTTTATGCCTCTAGACGTATCGAGTGTCACCATGTATCTAAGCATGAATTAGACCTTTCAAACATGGTTTAAAATGAGTTTTCAAGAAATTTGCTATGCTACGTCTATGTAAATAAGATAGATATATGAGAGCATGCTATTAGAGGCTTATTAGTATCATTATATGGTTTAAAGGCTTATGTCAATGACCCTTTATTAAAAGAAGATGTTGAGCCTTGTTGATTTAAGTAATTCAACGTAGAGCTACGTGATTCAAACCTAAATGATTCGAATATGAATCTGAAAACCTACTTGATGTATGCTTATATGCAGCGCGGCCGCGCCGTGTTGCAGAGTTGCCAAGAGCAGTTTGTTAACTGCCTGGTCTTAAGTTATGTTTATATATTTTCCTTAAGGACCCTAAGGACTGAAACAGTATGGTTTTAATAGAATACGTATGAGAGTATGATGTGGTAACATTGTGGTTATCCTAAGATGAAGTAAAATGAAACCAAGTTAGAAAACGATATACAATTTGTTCTTATATTAAGAGCGTATGAAATGTATGACTGATGGATATGAATCCATGATTATATAACTGTGTAGGAATACACGAAGTGCAGATAGCTTTAAGTAGTTAAGTCGTAGTTGATAAACTACGAACCAGGCAAGTCTTTCAGTTTCTATTTGTTATATGAATTCGATAACTGTTAGTTGAATTATATTATTCTATGAGAATGTTGATATGAAATGCATATGGAATATGTATGATATTTGAAAGTTGATCTTTGATGATATATTTATGAAGTTAATCTCTATGCCTGTTATGTGAGAAGTAACATGCGTAGTATATTTAAATGATTATGAATGCATGAACTGAGCATGATATTATATGCTATGTGATGTATGAAAACTGTTAGAATTGCTGAGCTGTCGAGCTCACTCTTGCCAATAACCATTTTTGCAGGTTAAGGATCCACGATAAAGTTACGTGCAAAGTGATTGATAGAGTTCGTTAGCATTGAAATAAGATTACTGTTTAATTAAAGTTATGCTCTTGAACCATGTTTAGGTTCTAGGAGATGTACTTGATAGTTGTTTACACTGTTTAATACTAGTAGTGTTGTAAAGATGTATTAGTTAATAAATAGAGGATATCGAATCAAGATGTAGAATCTTATACAGTAATTCAAATTGGATGAATCATAATATATTGATTCAGGGTTATGTAATTGATTCAAGATTATGAAATCAATAAAAGATTTTATTCAAGAGGATTGAAAAAGTTTAAGTTATTCCGCATTTTTGTAACATCGAATTTGATGTTTAGACAGGGATGGTAAATGACCAATATTGTAACTTTTAAAAGTTTGGGGTCATTATACAAGATCCTAGAAATGAAAAGAATTTATATTTTGAATTATAATAAAGCTAGTTTTATTCTTTAAGTTATGAATAAAAGATGTAAATATTTGACTAGTAGTATCGTGACTGCACCAGATCAGAGGTAATATAAGGGACCCGGATTTGGGGGTGTCACAACCATACCACCACAATAATTGATACATACTCAATCATCAACACATATCCAACCACCAAAACATCAAGCTAGTTGCTACTAATTTTAAAAAAATTCGATAGGGTTTCCTTTAAAAAAAGATATCCAAAAAAATCCAAACCTGTCTACAAATTTTACAATCATCAATACATACCCAAACCACCAAAACAAACATAATTTCATACCCAAAATCATCATAACAATGTATAATTAGTTAACTTTACAAAAGACAGAACACAAAAAATACACACACGCAGAAAATAGAAAAATAACTTCGTATTCTTTACAGCTTACACCAAGTATCCTTCAATGTATACCTGAAAATATTTGAAATATAAAAATTATCGAAATATGTGAGTAAAATTAAAACAATTGTAAATTTGAAACATAAGACTCCTTACTTTTTACTTTAGTTGGATTCAATATAATTAGATAAATTGAATATGAAGAAATTCAATATGCAGAAAAACATCAAGATAATTCCATAGCAAACAACAATTCAACAATGTTAGCTTCTTTTTTTTCTTTTGAAAAGTATAGAAGTCACTATTAGCTTATTTTAATGATCATTAGTTGAATGTACAACCTCTATAATAGGAAAAGCTTATTATAATGAAATTCATGGACATGATCATGCACAAAATTGTATGATTCTAGCAATCAGTTGAACATATAACCTAAAGCAAAGCTGCTAACAAATGATCAGAAGAGTAATTACTTGAGAAGTAGCAAGCCACTAAATTATGGCCTTTAGTTTAAGATCTCCACCAAAAGCACTACAATCTCAATTCCCTGTTACAATTTCAATTTTATCTTGATGGGCCATATACTGACTACCCTTTTCCCGTAGTTTCTTGAGCAATTTATAACTCATATTTTTCACATTTTTTTTCAAAAGATGTTGGAGTTTCATTTAACTGAGGAAAAGCAGAATACAAACAATAAAAGTATTAGGAACCTAATTTAAGAATTCGTTAATTCAATTGAAAAGTTTAGCGTTTGCATTAGGGTTGTATTTTAGGAATTGAGATGGATTAAATTAGACTTAATTACAGGGATTATATTAGGACTAATTAAGGAGATTTGAATATGAGTGGTGCAACTATATAACTAATAGTTGGATCTAATCTTCAGGCAAGGATATTGCTAATATTGTATTTAGCAATTAGAGGTTGGGGTTTCCTCATAATAACCCAAATTGGAATAGCACTAACCTAGGAATATCACATCCATTCGACTTCCATCGCCAATTCGTATACTGAGAATATTATCTTCCATTACTTTGGCAATCATAAGCCTCATCAATAAAAGGTCAATTCCAAGGTTTAAAAATTGGATAATTTTCTTCATCTTTAACCCAACTCCCAACATAAAAATTGCAACTTTTCATCGTCTCCATTATTTTAGCATAAAACAAAATCTACAGTCCTAAAGGCAACTGAAAATAGATAAAATTGATAGTTTAAATACAAATGCATAAATTGGAATATAGAGAAAGAGGTACATACTTTTCTGAGGAAAAAGAGGATTAACTTTGATCATATAGTTCAATATTAATTTTGGGGAAATTTTGTTTATTACCATCACATTCCTACAATATTATCAAAGGCCACCAAATCAAATTCTGAAAAATGAAGTTAAAAATTGAGAATTTGATATATGGTGTATACGTAAATATATAGAAATACAAATATATAAGAATAAAGAATATACTTGGAGAGGTTGTGGAAAATGAAGGAGGCGAGGGATTTCAAGCCATGCTTCTGGAGATTCCTAAAAGAAAAAATTATGATAGGATCTTATCCTCCTTCTGTTATAGGCTTAATGATGCAAGAACTCCATAGAACCAATCCAGCAAAAACACAATAATTCTCTAAATCGTCTAAAAACTTCCAAAATTTATTCAAAAAAATAATCAACAACCTAAATTGATAGATCCACGAACTCCATAGTTTGCAATCTCTCGATTTACTCCACCCAAAAAGGCCCAATCGTTCAAATTCTAGAGAAAGAAACCATAAAGAGAAAAAGAGAAAACGACAGCTAAAAGGGTTATTTACTTCCAAATTGAAGCCTTCAGAAAAAAAGTTTTAGCAAAGATTTTCCATTCGAATCGAGATTGAAAATGGGCTTCAAGTCATAGCTAGGGACGATAGTATGCCTAACCTCATATCAGTATTAATATATAAAGAACACACAAAAGTAAATCTGATGATGTTAGCTCAAATAAAGGGATGCTTGAAACAACTCTAAAAATCTGGAATACAACTCTAGTAAATATTATACTTTTTACTACCTTATACTTTCAAGTTTTGACCAATTATATATAAAATTCTAGTTAGGTTCTGTAGTTATATGACATTGCCAATGAAAATGAGTTGTTTTGCAATGAATTCTTTTTTTCTCTATCTGTTGTTGCCTTCCCCAGTGCTTTTTACAGGAATACTTCATTTGAACAACATACATCTATACCATGATCATTGTGTTTTAATGATTATTAGGTTACTAAATTTTTAACATCTAAACAGTACTTGGAGAAAGAACTGAAAATATATTTTTCTAACTCTGGAAAATTTGCATTGCGTAATGCCTATCCACATAATTGGCAATTAGCACAACAAATCCCTTCCTTGTGTTCTACTACTCCCACAAAGATCCACTAATAATTTAGTAAAGGAACCTACAGTTCTTCATCTCACCTTGTGAAGCCAATCCAATCAAGTTAATAGTAAAGTGTGGCTATTGGAGCCTTTGGTATATACATCCAAATACATATGGAACTAATTTATCAAAGAGTGAATACCTGAACAATGAGACTGGCATAGAACTTGAATCCATCATTAGCGATCCCAAGAATCAAAAAATCGGCTACACTGATCAAACCGTTGGCTCTCGTCTCTATACTTTAAGAATCTCTCCCTATCCACACATATCACAATCTTAACAAATTAATAAACTTCATCACAAATTCATATTTTTTAGTAAATTCAACTCTAAGAAAATTAATATACTCCCAAAAAATCATAATTTTTTTAGTAAATTTAACATTTAGCTACTCACTTAACACTTAAACTACCAAATGAGCCCTAATATAAAACGTACTCAATTTTGAGGAGGAATTTCTGAGAATCAGGGTGGAGGTCGGCCCATGTAGTTCCATAGCTAGTGGGAGCCTTTTCGTTGGTAAAGAGATAAAGTTAATTATGTTGTTGTTGATGTTGAAATTGTTGTTGTTGTAATTGCTGTAATTTTTGATGTTGTTGTTGGGGTTGAAGGAACGGGGAGCTCTGCTGAAATGGAGGTTGAGGTTGGAACAGCGACGGTTGTTTGTGCTCAGGCGTTAGTGGAGGAGAAGGATTGAGAGGAAGAGAAGTTAGTGAAGAGGAGATCGAGGGAAAGAAGAGCAGTCGATCGGGAAGAAGAGGAGTCGGTTCACTGAACGCTGGATTCGATTCTAAACTCGCGTGAGTTTTTCAATTGAGCGAGTTAATTAGTTGACCAAGTGAGTTTTCAATTGAACGATGGAGATGACTAGTGAATAGGAGAGAGAGTAGCTGTAAGGGATTTGGGTAGACTGCAGGAGGGGGTAGCATGTAGGGGTTGGGTTTGATTTGAGTGGGGTTTTTTTTTGTGTGTGAGATGAAATGTGAGCCTCTAGATTTAGTTGGAAAAATTAAGTTAGAATGAATCTGAACCATCCTTGTGCTTTCGCAAATGTTTAAATTAAATTAAATTAAATTTAAAGTGGGAAAATAATTCAAATATAGGTCATTAAATTAAAATTAGAATGAATCTGAATCGTCCTTGTGCTTTCCCAAATTGAATTTAAATTAAAGATTCAAATTGGGTTTCTATATACTAAAAGTTACCCCTATACACTCTAAATCCATAAAATAGCATGGTGATTTCCTAATATTTTTTTGAAAAGGATAAAAATGGTGGTTTTTTAAATAAAATTCTAATACCTTGCACCCAACTTTATATTCTTCTGCTAGTTGTACTCTACTTTAGCTGAAATAAAAACTTGGGACTCCTTCCTCTTTCTTTGATCACAATTCACAACTTCCTCAAACTTGCAACCTATATACTATCGCAGTTCACCTCAACTACGTGTGTCTACATAGTTTCCAAGGATCTCAGAAGGAAATTTTTAACTTAACAGATAACTATAGTCCAAACTCATTTGAATAGGATTACTCATAAATTTGAAGGTGGACGATAAATAAATTGACATTCTTCTGAATTACAACATAATTTTCCTACCGAACTGTCACACAAAACATAAGTTTTTACGGAAATGAACTATTTATAACTGCTAAATGAGCATCATACATACAAATATTTATACAGATTCTAACTGCTAAATGAGCATCATACATACAAATGAGCATCATATATACAAATATTTAAATAGATTATAACTATTAAATTCATTGGGCGGGAGTGAAAAGTACGCGTTCATACTACATACACGCTGTATTTGTTTATACATCATCACTTACATTAAAATTTAGCATAGCCACATAAAAAATGCTGAAAATGAAACCATCGATATACAAAGATAACTGTAATATCGATGATCAAGTTAAGTGTTATAAACAAACCTTTGGGGAAAACAAATGTAAACACATACAAAATGATATAAAGTACAGTAAAATAACGACATACAAACTTCTTACTTACTGTTATCATAATAAGATCTAGAATTTTGAGAATCAAACACTATCAAATATCATAAACCCCAAACAAAAACTATAACAGCTACTGTGAGGATTCATATCCACATAATAAAGTAGTCATTGCCAACAATTCAATTCAAAATTCCACATAAAGTCTGAATCACTGATTTTACACTATAGGTATCAAATTAATAACAATTCAAATAGAGAAAGGGGGCGGGGGCGGGGGCGGGGGCGGGGGGGGGGGGGGGGGGACGACTTTTAAGTCAAATTTAAAATTTCAACCAAAAAACTCAACAAATTGATACAACCAGAGAATAGAATACAGAATACCCATTTCCAAATTTGGGGCAAACAAATGTAAACCCAGAGTACAAAGATGAAATTTGTTACCTGGGTGGGCGAATGATGAAGTTGATAAGTGGTTCCATACAGATATTCAATTCCATATATTTGTTTCATTAATCTCATATATATATATATATCACTTTTCAGATCTGGCTTGATCATTTCATGATCATTCTATGTATTTATATACAGGCTCATAGGTATTTATTTGATTTATTTTTCTTTCTCTGTATTTTGGTGAGCATCGGATTTTTGCCAGGGCTAAATTATAAAGCTGGATTATATATTATGCTATTCAGATTCAAAACTTTCAACCCCATTTTAAAGAAAACCTGAAGTACCTCATTCCTAGTCAAAGTTCAAAACTTTAAACCAAATTCAAACATTGAAAACTAAATTAATAATCCGACAGAAATTTCGAACTAAATTATATGTTGAATGATATGAGAGGACTTGAGAATGGGTGGCGATTGGGCGGCAATTTGAAGTTCCGAATCAGAGTGACGGACCACCGAGTGGGACCCACCTGGGCTGTCGCAGGTAGAGGTGCGGCAGCCACAAGTGGAGCTGCGGCTACCCAACTTATTTAATGTGCTGCGGGAATTTTCATTTTGCAAGTTTCCCGTTTGAGCAGCGAAAGGATTTTTGATCTTCTTTTTCAGCTCTACAGAGTTTTGGCTGTCGGATTCTGAATCCGTCAGTTCCTACGCATTCACCGTAGCGCAGGTAACGTTTTACATCCTTCTTTCGTAGTTTTTGACCATTAAAAGCATGTGAACCACCTAGGATTCTTTTAAATGTAATGTATAAAAAATGTATGTCTATATGACCTATGGAATTTTTTTTTGTCTACATTTGTATGTATATTTTACTGTAATACATGTTTGGATGTAAGAAAATTCAGGTTCTGAGACAATACTATTTTGAGCTTTTTGGTCAGTCTAATCATCCTTTTTGAGGCCTAGCGAGCCTAGATTTTCAACTAAAAATGCATATGGTATTTTGAAGACCATGTGAGGTTGGTTTTTGATTTGTTTCAGTAAATATGAACTATTTTTGTTTTTGGATAGGTGTGCTACTGAATTACCACCTAGGCATTCCTGTGTGCATGTGGACAGTCCATTGTACAAAGGAGACTCTGGCAAATTTTTTCCAAAATCTTAGGTTTTGAAAAGCATGCATTTTTGACTCTGTGGGGAGTTTCTTACTGATCCAATGCTAGTTTTGAGCTTCTGGGATTTTGAAAACATGCAGTTTTGACTGTACGGGGTATTTTTGATGGACCCATACATGTTTTAGGACTTGGATATGTATGCTGGATTGATTGATTAATAAGCCACAGATTTCAGGTTTACCACACCCTGTCTGAGGTGATTTTGGAGTACTGGTGTATGCGATGGATCGTGATAGACCCTACAGCTCTACCAAGGTTTCATCAGGCGTTAGACGGAGGAGGGCTTCTGCCGTCCCACAGGCCTGTCCAGCTAGGACGCCTCACAGATTGGTAAAGAGCAGGATACGTCTAGCACAGGACGAGCAACCCATTAACATTGATGACGAGGAGGCTGTTTTTGTTGCTCCTATTCCAGCTCAGGTTCCACGTGCGGAGGTCCCGGGCATTGCTGTGCAGACACAAGAGTTGCTGGGCGACTTGAGTCGCCATCATTCTAGATATCTTCAGGCCAACGAGGTGACTTGAAGTCTTTCTTCCCTCTAGATTCTTTTCCCATCTTCTGGCCATTCTCGAGGCACAGGTTTTTTGACATGGGTTAATTTTTGATGCAGGTCCCTGGCTTGACACAGCCTCGGGGGAACTAGTTTAGTGTGCACTCCCTCTATCAGACTCTGCACGAGGATTACAGGGAGATTGTAAATGGCTGGGGATTTCAGGCTTACTTCTCGATCCTGCCCTGCCGTTGCCCTTGGGGATATATGAGGGCTTTGTTTGAGCGCTGGTTCCACCAGACTCAGTCCCTTTATCTTCTTTATTGAGAGGTGATGATGACTCCTTTGAACTGGAGATTTATCACCGACATTGAGTTTAAGGGCGAGACAGTGCCTGTCGTGTCTGACATTTCACCCACCGTAGTTAGATCCCTATTGGGAGTCCCTCAGTCGACATTCAAGGGTCGGGCAGTCCGATCTGGTCCCTTGAGTATGGATGCCCAGGACGGGACTTTGCAGTTGCCTCCGCCTGATGATCGGAGGGCTAGAGATCGCATTCTGAGGCGATTATTTTTGTCGATCATCAGGGGTTGTTTTGTGGAGAACAATTCGTCGACGATGTCCTTTGCTTTGATCAGCGCCACTCAGTATGTAGAGCACCTCAGTGTCTTTGATTGGGTCTCCTATACCTTTGCCTATTTTCTCTGGGGCATGAGCCTGCTTTCGGAGGGTGTGACGGAGACTTGGTTAGGATTCCATCAGTTTTTGCTGGTGAGTACATCTTTCTGTACCTTTTTAATTTCTGCACTTATTTTTGGCAATCTTAGTCACTGAAGACTTTTGATATTTGCATGGATAGCTTTGGGCATTTGAGAGGCTTCCTTGCCGACGGCCTATTTCAGCATTAGGTCTGGAGACCTATCCACGTGGACAGAGATGGCATCACTCCATTTTGACGAAGGTCCCTATTGCTGAGGGATTCACTCATGCCCGTCTGCAGTTGGAGCTTTTGACGACGGGCTCGATTACCTGGAAACCGTACACATCCGAGCACTTGACCGTCAGATTTGATGGAGGTTTCCCCACTGGTCGGGAGTTTGATTTATCGACCCGCAGAGTCCCTATGTTGACGGAAGGAGGCTGGGAGCTCTATCTTGGAGAGCGTGCCATTCGGAGCATCACAAGGGAGATCCGCATTCCCATTGCTCCTCCTGGTTGGCATCACTGGCCATTGTCCGTGCCTTTGACAGATATCCCTTTAGAGGGTATAGTCGACTTTGATCTATCAGAGGGCCCTATACAGTCAGGCAGCCTTTATAGTTGGTGGAGTCCTTGCACTATCGGGGCTCAGACTCGTGCCACCCATTTTATGGCAGACATGGTGCCAGGGTCTGTGATGATGATGGACTAGATAGCTTGTATTAGAGAGCCTACTTATGTAGACCAGATAGCACATCTGACCAGGGAGTTGGACCAGGCTCATTTCTTTATCAGGCATCTTGGCCGAGATCCATCAGAGGCATCTTCATTTGACCCATCTAGCTCTGGAGCAGGCCCCTCTTCAGGTCTATTCAGTAGTAATTATACATTGGCAGATCTTCCCTTATACCACCCAGATATGCCTGATCCCAGCAGCTTTGTGCAGACAGAGGATCTAGAGCAGGTCGATCAGTTTGATACCGAGGTCTTTGACTTCCTGTGATAGCTATAGCAGCTATATTTTTGGTCAGCTACTTTTTTGGCTATTCGGTGTCTCTGCCATAATTTTGATAGATCACTGTATTAGCTGGGTGGTGGTGCCCCATTTCCCTGTATTCTTCCTTTCACTTTGTACCAGGATATAGGGATGATGTATGCAGTAGATAACTTTTTGTAGATATTTCTGTCATCTTTATATGCTGCATTATGTTTATATCATTGTCATCATGCATGTATCATGTGTATGCATTCAGACAAGCTGCGATTTAACTTGATGTGGGATTGGTTATCGTAGTCAGAGTCCTTAGGCAGGGGAGTACCATTATCCCTATAATCTTGGCGGAGACTCTGAGGTCGCTCACCTATTGCAGTACCTATCCAGCGGGGTATTTTTTGGGGTAGCTCGGTCGTGCTGTATATATGGTTGATGTCACACATACGACCGATTGGATCATTTAGACCTCATGCCTATTGTTTTAGCCATGAGATATCCTCAGTTTACTCCTTCCGTCCACCTGATTGCGTCGACTCAGAGTCCTGGTTCGGATATTGAGCATCCGTTCGCAGTTTTATTATGCTCAGGGATGGCAACCCCATTCAGCTTCATTACTTATGCATCTGGCATAGATTATTTGCCTTTGGCCGGATTGAGGGGTGTGGCTACTTATCATCCCTTGGTAGTTATGGAGCAGTTTGATTAGTGGCAGAGTATGCACCATTTTGAGGATTCTGCTGATCAGAGGATGTCATCTTCATCTATATCACCGGCCGACTTGGTTAGAGTCTATGAGTGTTGGACTCACAGGGAGAGGGCTGAGTTCTCCAGTAGACATCCGGGTCGTTCTCAGGAATATTCTGCATGGTTAGAGGCAGAGACCGTAGTCGTAGTAGTAGAGCTTCATTTACCTCCGCTTGCAGATTCTAACGAGTAGGAGCCCATGGAGGATCCCGATTCTCCTACTGAGGATGAGCTGTTCGCAGATTTGGCGGTAGCTTTGATTAGTGATCCCCCAGTTATTCCCACAGGGATAGATCCAGCTTTGTCAGATTCTCTATTTAGGATGACTTTTGAGAGAGATTCAGCTAGAGCGCAGATGTTGGCTGCCATGTCTGGCAGGGATTTCGCTTTTGCTGAGAGGGATGGTCTTAGGACCACTTTGGATACTAGATTTATTTAGCGGGAGGAGCTTCGCTCTGCTTTAGATACTGCTATTGTGGAGCGAGACGAGGTTCGCTCAGCCAGAGATGCAGTATATGTTGGGATTGAGGAGACTTTGATTTCTAAGGATGCAGCTTTTGCATAGAGGGATGAGGCTATAGCTTCCTATGATTTCCATATTGCTGATAGTACGACTCTCCAATCCTACACCCATGGTTTGGTTACCTAGATGAGTGCTTACATTGATGACCATAGTGCCAGCTTACAGATGACTGTAGATGTTTTGAGCTGTATAGAGGCTGAGTGGACTAATCTTACAGATGCTCCTCCATCTTTAGAGAGAGATGCCATACTGGCATTGCTGACCCGCTTGTCCTTGTGTCCATAGACTAGCTTTATTTTTTCTGCCCAGACTAGATCAGCCATTTTTGTCATGTACAGGGCACTATGTATATAAAGCAGTTTATATATTAGAGAAATATATTTTTGAGATACTTCCCTGCTTAGATATATATTGTCATCACTGAGTGATTACCACTTCCATCATGACTCGTAGTTATTGATGCATTTTGAGCTTCTCCTTAATGGACTGACAGTTAAGGTGTCAAGGGAGTTCCTTAAATAGGTCTGGTAACCAGAAAGATTGACATAATTTAGCTTTTATTTATCTTTGGTATCTTGGAACTGGTCTTCCATTTTTTTTGTTTTTTCTTAAAGGTCAAACCGCATCGTAGAGGGCTGCCTACGTACTCCCGGGTTAAGGGAGATCAGGTCATGCATAGTTCTGGTTGTTTAATTGAAGAGGTTTGCAAAGAGTTTATCTGGGGTTTGAATTTGGTTCGATGAGCTTTGGAATTTGATGTTGGGATTTGCAAGTTCTTTGGATTTTTTCTTGGTTTGACCGCACCATAGATGGTTGCCTATGTACTCCCAGGTTGAGGGAGATCAGGTCATTCATAGTTCATGCTTCTCTAGTGAAAAGCCGAACCTGATTCGATTTATAGGACCAGATGCAGGTATGCATGTGCTTCAGACGTACTATTTTTTCACGGTGTTTGAATTGATGAGTTGGGGAAATTCGTTCCCATCCATTTCTTGTAGCCTGATGGCTCCCCCCTGTCAGCACTTCCTTGACAATGAAAGGGCCTTCCCAGTTTGGGGGAAATTTTCCTTTGGCTTCATCCTGATTGGCCAAGATTTTCTTTAGCACCAAATCATTTTCTTTGAATTATCGGATTCAGACTTTCTTGTTGTAGGACCTGGCGATCCTTTGCTGGTATAATCGTGAGTGGAAAATGGTTGTGGCCCTCTTTTCGTCTATCAGGGACAGTTGATGATATCGGTCTTGCAACCATTGATCTTCATCCATCCGAGCTTCTATTAACACTCGTAAAGACTCTATCTCTACTTCTATGGGGAGGACTGCTTCCATGCTATAGACCAGTGAATAGGGGGTAGCCCCAGTAGAGGGCATTAACGTCCTGTAGGCTAACAGGGTGAGACGTATCAGGTCAGGCCAGTCTTTGTGATTGGTGAACATTTTCTGCATGATCTTCTTGATTTTTTTGTTGGCCGCTTCAACAACACCGTTCATCTTGGGCCGATAAATAACGGAGTTGAGATGTTTGATGTGGAACTTGTCGCACAGTTCTACCATCATTTGATTGTTCAGGTTTTTGGCGTTGTCTGATACGATCACCTCCGGTTGTCCATATCGACAGAAGACATTGTTTTTGATGAAACTGATGATGACCTCTTTTGTGACTTTAGGAAAAGAGGCTGCTTCAACCCATTTGGTGAAGTAGTCGATCGTGGTGAAGATGAACCGATGACCGTTGCTGGCTTTGGGTTCAACTGGACCTATCACGTCCATTCCCAATATAGAAAAAGGCCATGGTGCACTCATGTTGTGCAGCTCACTTGGAGGAGTGTGGATGGCATTTCCATGTGTTTGGCATTGAAAGCATCCCTTGACGTGATCATCGCAATCAACTTTGAGCGAGATCCAGTAATGTCCTGTTCTGATTATCTTCTTGGCCAGCAGATGGCCGCTCATGTGTGGACCACAGACTCTGCTATGGATTTCATCCATTAGCCTTTGGGCTTGCTCCTTGTCAAGGCATATTAATAGGCCTATTCCAGCATCCCTTTTGTAGAGTGCATCTCCACTTAGATAGAACTTCATGGCCATTCTGAGAATCCATTTCCGCTCTGATTGGCTTGCACCAGTGGGTATAGATCCATCATGGAGATATTCCTTGATGTCTTAAAACCAAGGTTCCTTGACAGGAGGTATTTCGTCTGATACTTCTCCAATGTAATTCCCGTATGTTGCGGCTTTTTGATTTATGAACTAGATGTTGGGAAACCCGTTCCTGTTGGATATGCGGATTAATGAAGCCAACATTGCCAGTGCATCGACAAAGTCATTTTAACCCCGAGGAATGTCGACGAAGGTTATTACTTTAAACTCCTGGGATATTTTGAAGACCTGCCGATGATATGGCAGCAGATGCAGTTCTTTTGTGAGATACTTGCCGGTGGTTTTTCTGATGACCAACTCTGAATCTCCAAAGACTAATAAGTGTTTGATACCCATGGATTGGGCTAGTTTCAACCCCAGTATACAGCCTTCATACTCGGCCGTATTATTGGTGTTGCCAAATTATAGTTTGGTAGCCACAGGATATTGATCACCTGTACCAGAGATAAGGACTGCCCTAGCTCCGGAACCTTACTGTATTCCCTGACTGGAGTTGTTAAATTGTCATAATCCCATCATCTGGGAAATATGTCTCCTGGGGCTCGAACCCTTCTGAAGGTGCTTTTACTAATTAATCTGCAATACCTTGGCCTTTGATAGACTTCTAAGTCACGTAGACAATGTCGAACTACTATAGAATCAACTGCCATTTGGACAGTCAGCAATTTAACATTGGTTTGTTGAAGACGTATTTTAGTGGATCCATACGGGATATGAGATACGTCGTGTGCCCATACAAGTAGTGTTGCAACCTCATGGCAGCCTGCTAATGCACAGCATGTCTTCTCGATCAGGGTATACTTTTATTCCACATTGCTGAATCTTTTGCTGATGTAGTAGATAGCTCTTTCTTTGCTACTATCATCCTTCTGTCCTAGCATATAGCCTATGGCATTGGCATTGACGGACAGGTACATGAATAAGGGGACTCCATCCCTTGGAGGTACCAAAACAGGTGCTTCGACAAGTTGCTTTTTGATGGCAAGGAAGGCTTGTTGACAATCCTCATTCCATTTGATGGAGGAATTCTTCCTTAGCAGCTTGAAGATGGGCTCACAAGTTGTTGTGAGCTGTGAAATGAATCGACTTATGAAGTTGATCCTTCCTAGGAATCCTAGTATCTCCTTCTCTGTACGAGGAACAGACATTTCAGAAATGGCTTTGATCATAGCAGGGTGTAACTCAATGCCCCGATTGCTCACCAGGAATCCTAGCAGTTTGCCTGCCTTGACGCCAAAAGCATATTTGGCGGGATTTAGCTTGAGGTTATACTTGCGCAACCTATTAAACAGCTTCCTAAGATGGTCTATGTGATCATCTTCCCTCCGGGACTTGATGATGATGTTGTCAACATAGACTTCTATTTCTTTGTGCATTATATCATGAAAGAGGGCCATCATGGCTCGCTGATACGTTGGCCCCGGCATTGATGAGGTCGAAGGATAGTCGTCGATAGCAAAAAGTTCCCCAGGGAGTGATAAAAGCTATTTTCTCCCGGTCTTCTTCAACAACCATGATTTGATGGTAACCAGCAAAGCAGTCTACGAAGGAATACATGTTGTACTGTGCAGTATTGTCAATCAGGATGTGGATAAAAGGTATCGGGAAATTATCCTTGAGGCAGGCTTTGTTCAAATCACGGTAATCCATGCAAACTCGTTCCTTCCCTCTGGGTTTAGGTACGGGGACTATGTTTGATAGCCATTTGGGATATGTTGATACCATGATGATCCGGGCTTTGAATTGCTTAATGATTTCTTCTTTGACTTTGAGACTCCACTCAGGTTTCAATCGTCTGAGCTTTTGTTTGACTGGTTTGAACCTTCTTTGTTGGGCATTCGATGGATGACAATGTCTGTGGATAGACTGATCATGTCTTCATGCGACCATACAAATACATCCTGGTACTGTGTCAGGAGCGTGATCCGGTCGGCTTTTTGATCCGATGTGAGGTCTAAACCTATTTGGATTTCTTTGATGGTTTTGGAGGTTCCTATGTTGATGGTGGAGGTTTGGTCAAGGTTTGGTTTGGGTTTGTCTTTGACCCATTCCTTGATCTCCTCTTGCACCTCATAGTCATATTCCTCATCTTGATCAAGATCCATCAAGTCGAAGCTCAATCTTGCATCATGGTTAGAGTTATGTTGACAGGTTGACATCTCATCAGTAGAGACACACATATCCAATGCTTGGGTCTTGAAAACAAAAATGCTTTCATTAATATACACAATTGCTTAAATACACATAGCATTTGTAAAGCATGACAAAAGTGACAGCTCCAGCTGTGCAATCAAAAATAAGCAGTAAATGAAAGCATGATTAAGGGCAGATTGACTGTCTGCCCCTTTACCCTTTTCGACTGAGGCAAGGGACACTGCTCCAATTATCTAGGGTTAGATCCTCATGGATAGGGAGGATGCTGGAGGTGTGCTCTTCTGTCTCCTCTTGAATGACAACTGAGACATCCTTTAGGATATGGCCGAGGCTTTTCTGTGGATTGTTCCTCTGTTTGCTGTGAGGAAAGTGAGCACGTTCTTCGTCGTCACTGTCTGGGATTTCATCATTCATCCCTTCGTAGTTGATAATGACTTTTATGTTAGCGAATAGGTCTCGTCCTCCGTACATGATCTTTTATTTTCCCTTTTCGTTATCTGCCTCAGGCTTGAATGCTTTCCTTTTATGGACATGTATGATTGAAGGAAAGAGCATGGCTAATGCCCCCGTAGGGATCTTCCTCGTAGGTTTCACCTATCCGGCATTTGTGAGGTTTGGGAGCAGAAGTGTGGAGGCTTGAGCCTTGGGATGTTTGTGCGGATTCCGGTGGTTTGACCAGGATGAAAATCCCAATCCTGCTCTCCCCATCTGACTTGGGATTTGGATTGGCATCTTAATGCCGTGCTTGTTTTATCCTAACCCTTCTCCAGGCTGGAAACTCGTAGCTACCATTTCTTGGCCCACTGTCACTACTTTAGTGCAAATTTTAGGCTTTAGGGCTGGTGCCCTAATTGGTAAATATTGAATATCGCTCACCTCAAGAGCTTGAAAACTTGCAGGCTCAACCCTGGCATCCAGGCTAATCACTGGCATGCCCCCATATATGTGGGTAGGGTATTCCGGTTCAGCATTCACTATGATGAGGCTGCCGTTGATAATGTACTTGAGTTGTTGATGGAGGGTGGATGGAACAGCCCCAGTCATATGGATCCATGGCCTGCCCAACAACAAGTTGTATCAGGTGGCAATGTTAAGCACCTGTAAAGATAGGTAGAAGGTGTGTGGACCAATTGCTAGAGGAAGCTCGATTTCCCCCATAGCCTGGCGGTGAGATCCATCAAAAGCCCGGATAACCATGTGACTGGCTTTGATCTGGTTTGGAATTATCTTCATCCTTTCCAATGTGTCGTATAGACAAATGTTGAGGGAAGATCCTCCATCAATAAGCACTCCTCCAATCACGTATCCGGAGGATATAACGGCTATATGCAGGGACTTATGGTGGCCCCTTCCCTCATCCGGGATATCATCGTCTGTGAAGGAAATCACATTATTGTTGAAAATATGTTCTATCACGTGACAGAATTTCTCTGTGTCTACCGTGTGTGGCAGATGGGCTTCTTCTAGTACCTTCACTTGGATGTTACGGTGATCCTCTGATGATAGGACCAAGTCAAGGATGGATATTTGCTTGGGTGCGTCTTTCAAGCTTTGCACTATCTTAATTTCATTGTGTCCCATCTTTTTGAGGAACTCTCTTATCTTTTCTTCAACCACCCTTTCTTTTGCTTTGGTAACTGGTTTAATCACCCGTTGAGGCAGGTACAATGGATTATCCTTTGACATGATGGAAATGTTGTTTGAAGTAGAGCTTCAATGTCCCCGTAGTTCCATGGGACCTTCTTCAGACTGAGGATTGGATACTGAGGCCTGAAGGGCAAAATTAGAGGCTGAGGTGCAGCCACCTTCACAGGATTTTGTTTGTCTTGGACCCCTTTCCCTATCAGTACCAGGGGTGTGAAGATTGATTCCTTATAGCAAGATATGACAACCATTGTGTCCTGATACCATGTATCGGGATCCAGAGGCTATCTTTATCCGTCATATCGAGGATTTGATCTCCTCTGATTAGGTCGCCTTTCTCAATCAGGTCTTGAATTAGGTTATAAAGTGCCCAGCATTTTTTTGTATCATAGCCAGGAGAGTTGGAATGGTACTGACATATTTGGTCAGGTTTGAATTTTCTGGATTGAGGGTTCAGTGGAGGTAGCAAGTTTTCAACCATTCCCTTGTTGATCAGCATTTGTAGGATTTCTTCCATTGACTGGTTCAAATTGGTGAAATTCCTTTGAAATAGGAACTTCCTACCTGCTTGGACACTTGCTTCTTCGATCCCCATGTCAGTCCAGGGTGTAAGCTCACAAGTCCGGCTATGATCTTGATTTGAATTGACGTTCCGCTGGAGGAGAGCGACTACAAATAGATTGATGGATTTGCTTCAACATCTTTCTGGTGAGTTGATGTTGGCAGACGACAAGTTCAGCCAATTGCTCGATTTATTCCTTGATAGACTTTATTTCTTGCTCTATCAGGAATTATTTTTCAAAAGCTTCCCAACTCATTGGGCTGATGTTGTTGGATTGAGTTGATTCTTCAACATAGCGGAGGTACTTGGATCCTTCTCCACTTGAAGTGTTGATCATGTTGACACTCTCCTCCTTGTGCTGTGGGAGAGGGTGAACATGTGGTTGTTCGGGCTTCGTGACCACAATTTCTCCAATATCAATGAAATCTTGGATTTTGTTCTTGAGGGACCAACAATCTTGGGTGTCATGGCCCGGTGATCCGAAATGATAAGAACACTTCTTGCTAGTTGAAGTTCCTTGAATTAGTGTTAGTTGGCGGAAGGAGTTGGCCAATCTTCTTCTGAGCTGTCAGAAGTTTGAAGACATTCTCGAGTGAATCCCCTAGTTGGGTGAAAGTCCTTCTAAGTATGACCTCCATTTTTTTGGAATGAAGGATTTGAAGGCTGTGTTGCAGCTTGGAAAGGGGTATAGTTCCTCCTTTGAATGGGTGTATTGTTTGAATTATCGCTTGAATTTTGTCGTTGTAACACTAAGGAAACTTCTTCATCTTTCTTTTTGTGGACCCTCCAGGGATTACTCCAGTAATTTCTGGATTGGATATGCTCAGCAACAGCTTCGAGTGCCGTTAGGTCTTTTATTTTCCCTGTCTTGAGTCCCATGTCGGCCATTTCGCCGTGTTTGATCATTTCAGAGAAAGGTTTTCCTATGCCTGCTAGGACCCATTCATAATAAGGAACTTCTTGAATGTCGATGAAAGTCATGACTATTTCAGATTCAGTCATGGCTGGGGTGACTTGTGCTGCGACCCATCACCATCGCTGGGCATATTCTCTTAATGATTCAGTGTTATTCTTCTTGATTTTGGTAATTTGATACCGATCTGGACCTAGTTGAGATAGGAAACTGTATTGGCTGAGGAAGGCATGGGCCAGCTCTTCGCAACTGTGGATTTTAGAGTTGTCCAGACGGGCATACCAGGCTCTGGCTTCTCTAGTTAAACTCTTCTGAAATAGCTGCATTCGAAGTTTCTCGTCCTCAGCATAGGATCTTAGTTCTCCAATGAAGACTTTCAGGTGTGTTTAAGGATCCCCTAATCCGTCATATTTCTCGAAATCAGGGACTTGAATTATTTTGGGATACCGAGCCCCGGGAAATATGCATAGATTTGAGTAGTTGACACTACCAAATGCCCCAGTTCCTTTGATGGACCGGAGGGTTTCTTCCATTTGTTGTATTTTGTTGAGAATGTCACCAACTTCCTGTTCTTTGCTTAGGATGGTGATTTATGGAGTTTTGTTAATTGTATCCTGGTTCTGGGATCCAGGGATCTGAGTTTCGGCTTTTTTTGTATCTTGACCGCCAACACCACTACTAGATGCTCCTGGTTCTGGATGAGTTTGAGATTGTTTCTCTTTGAAGGCCTTGCTTTGCTCTCGAAAGAAACAGCTAGCTCGGCAATCTGATTTTTCAATCCTTCAAATTCTTCCCTAGACACAGGGGTGGATTCTGGTGGAGCACTTAAAGCCATGTCCGTAGATGGACTGGGTGATTTTTTGGCCTTTGATCTAGTGATAGGACCAATTTTTCCCTACCTACACCAAAACATATGCGTGTCAGTTTCCTGTGGTAGGTAATGACTGGATGCATTTATGATGTGTGTTTTTTAAGTTTATCCTGCAAAATCGAGGTTAGTTGTTTTGATGGCAGGATGACAGGATATTTGACAGGAAAGTAAATCTTTCATTATTGTCATTTACATTGTGCTCCTCAGTAATTGGAGACTTAACATGGAATTGAAAGAGGAAGGCATGAAGAAGCATCCCATCGACTTTGGTTGATCAGAAGCTGACCTATCCTAGGTTACTCTCGCGGCTTTTGTTTCGGCATGAAGGTTCCCAGATTATCGCAATCTACTAGAAGGGAAGTTAATCCGATCATTCAACTGGAGTGAATCTAGGTGGTGCATTTTCAGGAGGCAGCCCCAGAGACTTAGTCATCCCCAGAGTCCTTACTTATCACCGACTGGGTTAGCCTCCTGGTGGAGGGACTCACAGTATACATTCATATACATCGGCTTTACCGCTTATGCATGCAATGACAGTTCGTGCGAAGCACTAATATGGGTGCAAAGCACTAAAGCATTCATTCTCATTCATTCAATATAAAGGCATAACATTCATACTTTCAATGAAAGACGCAGCATTCACTCATCCATTGACTGTGGAGATGCAGGATTTCACGCATTCAATAGTTTTAAAAGGGAAATGTTTGAAAAGATTGAAAGTGGCTTAAGCCCTCTATTGTCCCCAGCAGAGTCGCCACCTGTCGACGTTGGAAAATTTAAGAAATACCGCGGGTTGGTTTATAACCCGATTTTCCTCAAATCGATCTTCCTAAGTTATCTCTACCCTTGTTCTTTTCATTGCAAAAAAGGTTTTGAAGGGTTTTTTAAGAAAGAGGCCAACATGTGTATATGTCGACGATTTGATTTGATTTAAACAGAGTCGCCAGTTGGTAGTTTTGAAAATGGTTGTACCAACTCAACCGAATTTGATTTGAAAAGAGGCCCAATTGCTGGACACTGTCGAAACTTGATCTTTGAAATCGGAGTTTTGAGTTCGGGGGCTTGGTTAAGTGTGGGGAAGGTGTTAGGCACCCCACGACTCCCGTGTAAACACGGTACCACAATTTTTTCAATATTTCCCTTAAAACTGGAATGCGTGAGTGAATGCTGTTTTGAAAATTGGGCCTTTTGATTGATTGAAAGCTTTGACAAGCTTCGTTGAGCCTATATACGAAGGGTTTGATTTGATTTGAAAATCAATCTTTAATTTGATTGGCAAAAAGCATTATTAATTTGATTTGCAAAAGCTTTTGAATTGAATTGACAGTGATGTTTTGAAAGCTGATTTTATCAAACCCTTACGCTGACATAGGAATTGAAGCATATCGCTACTCTCAATTTTATCTTTATAACCTTAAGGCTGCGTGCAAATGGTGATTTGTTGGGCTAGCGAAGCATCCTCGACCATAGAAATATAAAGTGTTGGTCTTCTCATGGGTATGAAAACCATCGGAGGGACGCTGACACGACAATCCATATTTTAACTATGTTGAAACCTTAAATTCGGATAACCGTTTTAAGGTCTGTGCATGTACATTTTATAGAAAAAATTGACAGGGTATATCTGTAAACTGGAGTTTGTCCATCGTGGGAATCAGATTCTGATCAGTTTGCCCATGAATCCCACGATTCCTAGGCTCACATATGAATAGCTAGAAAGCCTGCACAGTTCAAATTTGTACAAAAGCAGATAAATATCCCAAGATAGCCAGAACCAGGGATTCATTCAGTAAATCCCGGTCCGCACGGCTGAAGCATCTCGTTCCCACTAGATAGCGATCTAAGGGATGCGAGGTTGCTTTTGAAACTAAAACTATAAAAATAACTAGATTTAAAGAAATCTCAACCATTATAGCTTCCAGGTTTTGTCGGGACATGTTTGAACCATTGAAAGCTAGAAGTGGCGAGATTTGGATAAATCTAGTTCGCCCGTAAAATTGTCAGTGCAAATTCATATATAAATGAATGTTAAATGCAGTAGTTGAATAAATTGAATAAATCAATATATATAATTAGATATATATAAAAGCTGTAAAGGGCGATGGGTTTTCACTCGTAAGCCCGGACTGGAATTGAAATATATATGTAGATATATATATTGACAGAAACGTAGTCAACCAAGACTGGAAAGATGACCAGTGATAATGAAGGCTGCTTATATATGAATATATATATATATATATATATATATATATATATATAAAAGTAGTAAAAAGGCCACAGAATGATCCAGGCCAAACTGAAATGTAAATTGCAGAAAAATAGTCAACCAGTGACTGGGGAGAGCACCCAGTATGGCGAAGTGTGCAAAAATAGTAAAAAGGGCGATGAGTTTTCACGTCTCCGCCTGAACTAAATTAATATATATATATATATATATATATATATATATATATTGACAAGAATGTAGTCAACCAATACTGGTACGAAGACCAGTTATGGTGAAAATCGCTTAGATATGCGTAAATATATATAAAAGCGGTAAACTACTTCAGATTTGAAATTCGGGCTTGACAGAATTGAAATGTTAGTATATTTGCAGTTAAAAATATACAAAAAGAGGCCAAACCCGGACTAGGAAGACAGCCCAGTCCGACGAAGTTGCCAAAACTGTGTGTGCTAGTGCATTGAAGCTACTGGAGCTGACGAATCATCAATCCGTGTTGTAAAAATATTAAAAACAGAGTTTACGTACAAAAATATATTAATTTTTGACGAAAACGGCCACGGAACTAAGTTCTGGGCATATTTAGAAGATAAAACTTGATGTGCAGGTGTAAAACAGTGCAAATTAGTAGTATTCACTTGCTGATCGTAAAAATACTTACAATGAGCTGCACTACGGGCTTTTTGCCAAATCGTAGGCCTCAACTGTCCAAATCTACTGGTGCTTTTTTGATATATGGTAGTATATGGGTATATCTATGTGTTGGAGTGAAAATACTTGGGTTTGGAAGAGGTGTAAAAGTCGAAAAATCAGTCGGGCAGGGCTTCACTGCGCTTCTTGCTTATGAAAATGAGAGGGGGTTGCCCCTCTATTTATAGAGGGGGGAGCCACACCTCTACATGCGGCTACCACAGGTAGAGGTGCGGCCACTCGAGGTGGGTCCCGCGTGCTAGGTTTGGTCATCTCGAAGTACGTGCATTCCGAGCAATGCGATGTCCGGTCGAAAACTTTCTAACTTTTGATCGGAGCGTCCGTTTAAGGCGCGCTATACCTTTCCAGAAAGCTCTCACCGAGAGTGTTGCATGACATGGGAAAATCATTTTTTGGGTCCAAGAAGACAGGTTCATAACCAGGTCTTCGATTCCCCGCAGTTTGTCCGTTGAACTGTCTTGCATTGTTGCCACTCGGGATCGTCATTAGGGTTTATTCTGACTTTGGCGGCATTAATTTAGCTTGAATTTGACCAAGTCAGTTGAAAGTTTGTAAAATGACCGTTGTACCCCTCCCGGGGCTGCCTGTAGTGTCTGCATGGTCGCTAGTTGACTTCCGGGAGCTGATTCCAAGACTTGGATCCCAGACGAGTCTTTTGACCTCAGGGTTATCTCTGAGGCTGATGTGGTCATTTTAGGTTTTGCTATAGAGTTTTTGCAATGCTTCAGGCTGATGTCTGAAGTTGGCCTAACGTCCTGGGTTGAGACCGGGGATGACCTGCACTTCCCGGGTTGAGACCGGGGTTGATTGGTACCTCCCAGGTTGCTACCGGGGCTGATTGATACCTCCCGGGTTGAGATCGGGGTTGAGCTTGATGATCCTATTGACTGTCGGAACTTGATTACCAATATTGGGAATCAGATTTGACTGGAGTACCGATATTGTGGATCAGATTTGGGGTTGATTGACGGTTTTACCCTTCTACTAGATGAATATCGGGGCAAGGAAAATCTCGAGTGTCTACATTAGAAAGCTATCCAAACCAATTGATTGGTGCAAAATCTTATAATTGACTGAGATGAACAACCCTCTTTGAAGGGAAAATTATATATTTGTCGGGAGACCGACGTGCGCACATGAGTACAATTAAATGTTATGCATAACGTAGGGTACTTTAGGCTAATCACCTGTTGTACTTGTTTTTGTTGGATTATTAGCATATTACTGTTAATTCTAGTAGAAGTTCATAGTCCTTAGTGACTGCTCAGTATTCATTATTTTGAAATCTCGAAATGATTAAGCGTTGAATCTTATTCCTTAGTGACTATTGTTGAGAACTATCGATACTTCTTGCTATTCTTGAACTATCATTTATTATTGTATCCTTGGGAAATTGAAAACTATATTGATCCCCTTATTGCTATATTGCTTGCTGAGCAAACTTGTTGCTCATTCTTGCTTTCCCAAAAAACATTTTAGTTAAGGCAGAGCAAGGCGAACCCTCGGGCACTGATAAGGGCAAGGGTAAGGCTATGGAGTAGCTTTGTACTTATTTAGAACTATTATGATTATTGTAATAAGATTATATCATATTATGTATTAGTTAAGTTTAAGTTATTTTTAAACTATGTATGAGATGTTTAAGTTACGAAACCTTGGGATATGAATGATTATATTAAATAAATATAATTTATTCTATTAATTTCGTTGCATGAGATGTTATCGTGTCATTAGTGTTGGTTTCCAAATGCACGTTAGTTATCTATAAGGGGGGTTGAATAGATATTTTAAAAAAAATTCTTTAAAATACTTTGTCAGTATTGATTATACTGACAGCAGCGGAATATATGTTTTGTTCTCCTTCAAGATATTGCAGTTAAGGTTTGATAAGCAGTTATGACAGTTATAGCATATATAACAGTTATAGCAGTTAATGAGAGACAATGAGACACAAGGTTTTAAGTGGTTCAGAGCACACAAGGCTCCTAATCCACTCTTCTACTCCACGAGTAGGAAATCCACTAAGGATGTCTTTTACAACTGAATCACTTAGATTCCTTCAAGGCCAGCAGCCCTGGAACTTCTTTTAGTTCACTTAGAACTCTTCAAGTCCTCTGACTTTGTACTTCTCTTAGTTCACTTTTGAACTCTTCAAGCCCTCTGACTTGGATCTGCTCTTAGTTCACTTTTGAACTCTTCAAGTCCCCTGACTTAGTTCCTCACTTGGATTGACAGTTGTTGTTGAGGAGTGCTACTCAGTTGCAATTAAGCATAAGTTCTGAAGAACTGAGTAGCGAAGCAAGCTTTCCTCTTTCAGGATCGTAGAGTTGATCGTTGAGTGTTCTTGAACTTTTCTCAATGTATTCTTTCTTTTCACATCTTGCTTGCTTAGTCTGAATCCTTGTCTAATTTCCTTATAAAAGCGCTATTCAAAATATATCCGTTTGAATGCTCCCATTGCTGCATTTAATGCTTCAGACGTTTCTGTGCAGTTGATGTTGACATCCTGCTTTCCTGCTACACTACCGACTGGCCCACTGACACAGCAGACTACAACTTCACCTAACACTTGAAAAGGTGTTTTCTGCAGGCAGTTTAGTCTTTTCCTTAGCTTCTTTAATATGCTTCTTCAATTTGAACTAAGGATGAATATGGAATCATTGGGACTATCAAATTGTTAACGACTATTAACCTTTCTTCATTTGTTGCTCTTCCTCCCTTCATCAGAACTATGCTCTTTGATGCTGACTGGAGGAGCACTACGATTATAATCATTGTACCATAATCGTTGTGTGTTGGCTTGCACAGCTTGACGCAGACTTGATCGTAGACAACACTACGATTTCTCTTAAGCTCTTTGGAAAACTACGATTCCTGCTTGCTTGTCTTTCAGACTCCACACCTTCGAGAGCACTCTGCGATTATAAACTTGGCTCGCCAGAAGCTTAGATCTTCTTCATGATTCTTAGTGTGGCTTTCAAGGCAGACTACGCTTCTGATGTGGTCACTCAAGCTCCATGAGTCTTGCCTTGACCTCTGCAGACTTAATTCATTTGGCAAACTACGATTCTGAGTATCTTCATTTAAACTCCACGATTCTACCTTGTCTTTTGCAGACTGTAATACTCTTGGCAGACTACGATTCTAGATATCTTCGTTTGAGCTCTACGATTTTGCCTTGTCTTCTGAATGCTACCTTTGAAAGACTACGATTCTGTCAAGGCCTTAACTTTTACAAGCTCAAATAGATCAACCTAACAAATTTGATCTTTTCTTCTATACACTTATTTACATAAATGATAAACATTAAAGCTCAGATCAACTTAACAATTTTGATCTATCATCTAAGTCCTTGTACATATGATCATTGAAAGACTGTACACTCAAGCATTTATATTTACTTTCAATATCAAATATGAATATGCAATTCCCAACAATCTCCCCTTATTTGATGTGGACATAATCAAGGAGATTTAGATCATAGCATCATTTTCTAAATGCAGAGTGCTAGAAAGTAAATATGGCTTAGTGTTTCAGTGAGCAACTAAAATTTCTAGAGAGTAAGCATGAATTTATTGATGTTTAAAAAAATATTACAATCTAGCATAGCAACATCAATACATAGTTAAGCTTAGACTTATCTCTATTTTCTTTGCCTCTTACTTCTCTGCAAGTTGGTATGCTCTGCAGCTCTCATTCTTCTATTTTGCTCATCTCTCCATGCAATGTCTTCATGCTCTTCTCGAGACAGCTAATGAGTAGAAGTCATGCCTTGTGAACCAGAAGCTTGACCTTGACTCCTTTCAAGAGGTATAGCCACAGGAAGGCGTTGCTGATTAGATCGTGGAGTCAGAAAGTTGGGACTCCTGGAGTTGCCACTCGACGACTGACCAGCTTGAGTTTGCCTTTGTCTTCCCTGCTGAGGTGATGGTTGAATGTATGTCTGCCTCTGTCTTCCACCTCTGTTGCTGCTGGTGCCTCTGCCTCTGCCTCTATCTCCTTGCTCATTATTCTCCCCCTTTATGTCAGCATCAAGGGTTCAAATATCTTCAGAGAGGCGTCTGACTCCTTCTACCAGCTCAAGCATCTGAGAGCGGTTTTGAGAGATGTCACTGCTTTGTTCAGCAACTATAGCCTCAGTGTCTCTTCTTTGTTTCTGAAGTAGCTCCATAGCAGTGTTATTTTGACTGATTTGAGCTACATTGCAGGCTTGAAATTGTTATAGTGAGACACGTAGTTCTGAGATCTATTTGGTCATCAGCTCATTTTGGGATTTCTGCTTCTTCTGCATTAGTTCCATAGCTTCCTTATGCTTCTTTGTTGCAGCAAAATGAATAGCATCCCTTGCCTTGAGGCTTGCATCCATTTCTTTGAAAATCTCCCTCAGCGTTTTGGATAATTCAGTTCCCAAGTGTCCTGGAAGAGTCTTGACAGAGTCGATGATGTGGTTGAATCTCAAGTGAATTGCAAGTGAGTGTGCTTCAAGAATCTCTCCAGACTCTGAACCCATTTAGTTTAATATTTCAGTCAGCTTCTTCTTAGTTGGTATTAGAGCCAATTGATCTAGAATTCGTTGTGTTTCAGGAGGAGGAGGGGTTGTCGTAGTGTGTTCACCTCTCCTGACATGCTTGCGAGGGCAAATGTCATATTGAAATACTCGTTGTTGGAGGATGATGGAATATCAGCTTGGGTTAGAGGGGTTTGAGTTGGCGTTTGCTGTATAGGTGTAGTGTTTGGCTCAAGTGTCTCTGATTCGTTGAGTAATTCTGGTAACTCTACGATTACCGAATTAGATTGAACATTAGGCATAGATAGTTGTTCATCGTCCTAAGTGGATATCTCAATGGTTGAGCTATCGAGCATCTCCTCGACGATTCTGGTGATGTGTTCAAAAACCATTGGATCACAGGTAGTTTGCTTTATGAGGATAAGTTGGTTGTTTGGTTCGACAGTCACAGAGTGTTGGGACTCTGTGACTGGAAATTGGTTAAGTGGGTGAAGAACCACTTCCATCCATTTAGGCAATTCATAGAACTCATTGAAGTTCGATGATGGAGAATAGTTGACAATAAAAGAGAGGGGAGTGGAATGTACCTCATACTTAGATTCTAAAGTTGATTTATTTGAAATCATCTTCTGGGCAAACTTCCTCTCTCTTGGAAAACCATTGACAAGCACTGAGATTGCTGGATATGCTTTGAAGGTCCAGAATATATTATCTCAGTTGCTGACAATCAGAGCTCTATGATAAGGCATCATAGGCAAGTAGTTGAACAACTATGTGTAGTTAGCTGCCCTTTCTGCATTCCTGCCTATGGCTAAGATCTCAATATCATCATTCAGCTCTTCATCATCGTCTTCATCTTCATCAAGATTTTCCACCATATCTTCCAACACATCATCATCTTCAACATCCACCATCACAGCATCAGCAGACACTACAGTTTCTTCATTGACTGAGGAGACTACGTTTTCTCCGATAACTGGTAGCTCCCCCTCAACTTCTGTATTCTCTGAAACTTTTGCTTTTAGCAACTTCCCCTCAGTTGCAGAATTCTCTTGATCAGGAGCTTCCAGAGTTTCTTCTTCAGCATTTTGAGCATCAGCATCTTCAGCTTGGTTTATCTCTGAATCAGGTGCGACAGTGTTGTCTGCATGATCGATGTTGGCCTGACCCTCTATGATTCTGGTCTCTTCTGGGTTTAGACCAGATGCTTGAGGCTCAGTGATTTGATTAGCCTTCTCATTAACCTTTCTTCTGTCCTCTTCCCTTAGTATGTTCTCGTTGATAAGAATATATTTCTTAATCACAGTTTTCTTCCTTTTGGGCTTGATTATATCTTTAGAACCTTCTTCAGCTTCATCCCTGATAGTCTGTTCAGGCTGAGAAGCCGTTGCAGTTTCTCCTTCAACAGTGGCAGCCAGTCTAGACTCGACTATTGATGAAGACACCACAATCGTAGTTAGTAAAGATTTCTTAGATCTGTAGCTGTGTTTCTTCTTTTTTTGAGGCTCAGAGCTACCTTCGGCCCTGTCCTCACTTATTTCCCTATTCTTCTTCTTCTTCTTCTCTTTCAGAGTCCCCTCCTCTGGTACTTGAGTTTCCTTAGGAGTAATAACTCTATCAGGCATTAAGCTTTGAAGTTCTATTTCAGTATTGGGGTCTACTTGAGGTGCATCAGTGGTTGAGCCTTGGGGTTTCTCAGCCACTTTCATATCTTCATTCACCTTCTTCTTCCCTTTGTTCTTTCTGACCAGAGCTGTAGGTTCTTCTTGGTTTACGTCTTCATCCTCCTCAGCCTCCTTCACAGCAGATGAAGCTGCAGACATCATTTTAACATTTTCAGCTGGATTTCTCTTCCAGTTTTGAAACAGATGTTGGGTTATCTTTTGGTTGGGAATAATGGAGATGCCTTCCTTATCTTCAATCTTGTCCCCCAGAGTAGCTTCCAAGATGATGCTGATAAACCTTCTATAGGGTATCTTCGCAGTGCTCTTGGTTTTCTTGGGGCTTTCCATCCATTTCCCAAACTAATTTATCAGCAGAGCTCCATAGTTGAGTTGAACTCTATACCGGATGGTTGTCATGAGTTTTAGTTACTTCTCATTGACAGTATCGTGGCCCGAGCCCTTGCAACATATGCATTTGCCAACAATATCAGCAAGGAACTCATATTCTTGGGGAAACTCTTTCTTCCTGTAGCCACTATTTCCTTCAGTTCTGACGTGTTTCATCTTCTTTAGGCCTTTAAGAAAATCAATTCTTTCTAGTGACGGAAGACCATCATTGTTGAAACCCGGGGCTAGGTTTATGCTCTCGGCGTTGAATCTTATTTGCTCGCCCTTGACTTTGGTAAGGATGGGGTCTCCTTGAACAATTCCATTAATGTAGAACTCTTTCACCAGTCTCGTAAAGATTAGGGTGCTGGCGCTTAGGGCTTCTTCGAGTCCGACTTTCTTCAACAGAGAAAGAACTTTGTGAATTTCTGGGCCAGCCTTCTCGAATCCGTCAAAACATAGTTGGTAACCTGAGACAACTCTGGAAGCAGCCATTGATGTAGATTGATTTTCCTGTAATGAACGGATTGACCTTAGCTTTCTGAAACTTAAGGTTTAGTTTGAGAGAGAGAGAGAGATAGAATCATTTGGAATTCAAAAAGTAAACTGACAAATGATAGTTTAAAATTGATTTAAAAACTTCCGTCCATATGTTCTGCATCATGGGACACGTGTTAGATTTTGCAGAACTACACGATTTTAACCCATGTGGAAATATCCATTTTGCCCTTAGCTCCCCCTGAGCTAGTGAGTCCTTGTGAGAGGACTACGATTGCCGAGAACCACTCCACGATTGTTGTGTTCGATCCTTTGCTTGCTCTTTGACCATAGACTCTACGGTTTTCTGTGATGCCTTCTAAAATGACATCCCTTCTGGTTTAAGGTTGCTCAGGAAGGGCTAACCTCTTAGTTTGTCACTAAGGATCAGGTTTGTCCCTGAGACACTTATCAGAAGGGTTGTTTTTCTTGATGATGTTGCTATCACAGTGAGCTTTTCTATTTTAACTGGATCACTCCACGATTGTGGTTTCTCTTTGTCATCTCTACAATTTTGACTTAGCCTTTATATCTCTAAGGTTAGCACCGTCTAGAGCATAGAATTTATGGTTGTAAATTTAATATACCTAACTCACTTATTAGTTTATTAAATCTGGATTCATTTAAGGGTTTAGTAAACACATCAGCAAGTTGATTTTCAGTAGGGATATATTGCAAAGATATTGTTCCATTTTGAATATGATCCCTAACAAAATGATATCTTATTTCTATATGCTTGGTCCTAGAATGCATGACAGGATTATTTGTTATTGCTATGGCACTTGTATTATCATAGAGTATGGGTATAGATTTGAAATCAAACCCATAATCTGCTAGCTGATTCTTCATCCATAGGATTTGAGCACAACAACTGCCTGCAAAAATGTATTCAACTTCTGTTGTAGAAGTTGATACTGAGTTTTGCTTCTTGCTGAACCAGGACACTAGTCTATTTCCTAGCAGTTGACAAGTGCCACTGGTACTCTTTTTATCTATTTTGCATCCTGCAAAGTCAGCATCTGAATATCCTACTAGTTCAAATGAGGACTCCTTGTGATACCATAGACCCAAGTAGGGTGTACCTTTGAGATACCTGAAAATCCTTTTTACAGCAATTAAGTGTAATTCCTTAGGATTAGCATGAAATCTAGCACATATACATGTTGCAAACATTATATTTGGTCTACTGGCAGTTAGGTAGAGAAGGGAGCCTATCATACCTCTATATTGAGTAATATCAATACTTTTAACTTTCTCATCTTTGTCAAGCTTAGTTGCTAGAGCAATTGGTGTTTTCATGGGAGAGGCTGATTCCATGCCATACTTCTTAAGTAAGTATTTGATGTACTTGGCTTGGCTTATGAAGATACCTTCATCAGTTTGCTTTACTTGCAGTCCAAGGAAGAAGTTCAGCTCACCCATCATGCTCATTTCAAACTTGCTCTGCATAAGCTTGGCAAATCTCTTACACAAATTTTCATCAGTAGAACCAAAGATAATATCATCTACATATATTTGAACTAGTAAAACTTTATCTTTATGCTTTCTAAGAAATAGTGTAGTATCTACTCTACCTCTAGTGAATCTTGAAAAAAGTTTGTTAGTGTTTCATACCATGCTCTAGGTGCTTGTTTAAGTCCATATAAGGCTTTATCTAATCTATAGACATAATCCGAGAGGATTGGATTGACAAAACCTGGAGGTTGTTCAACATATACTTCTTCTTGAAGTTCACCATTAAGGAATGCACTCTTGACATAAATCTGGAATACTTTGAACTTCATGTGAGCAGCAAATGCAAGGAATATTCTGATTGCTTCAAGTCTGACAACTTGTGCGAAGGTCTCATCATAGTCTATGCCTTCTTCTTGAGAATAACCTTTGGCCACCAGCCTTGCTTTGTTCCTTGTGATCACCCCATCTTTATCCATCTTGTTTCTGAAAACCCATTTGGTGCCGATGACTAGATGATTCTTTGGTCTTTGAACTAATCTCCAGACTTTGCTTCTTTGGAATTGATTCAGTTCCTCTTGCATGGCTTCAATCCAGCTTGCATCTTGCATTGCATCTTCAATCTTCTTGGGCTCTATTTGAGACAGAAAACTCAAATAGAAGCATTCATTCTGAGTTATAGATCTTGTTCTGATTCTGGCTGTTGGATCACCAATGATCATATCTTGAGTGTGATCCCTTACCCATCTGTTCCCTATTGGAACATCAGTTTTAGTGCCTTCTTGTCCGAACTCCTCAAGATTGATTTCTGGTTCTTGTTGGTCAGAATCGTTGTCTAGTTCAGTTCTCTCTACGATTTCTTCTTCGGACACTACGACTCTTTCTTCAGGAACTACTGTCGTAGTGTTAGGCTCGACCACTTCATTCGTAGTGTCGGTATCTTCAATCGTAGTGTCTTGTGGTGCAGACTTGTCCAAGTCTATTTCATCAAAGATGATGTGGATTGAGACTTCAACACTTAGTATCTTATTGTTGAACACTCTATAAGCTTTTCTGTCTGTGGCATATCCAAGGAAGATTACTTCATTTGACTTGGGTTGGAACTTAGTCAGATATTGCTTCCCATTGTTGAGAATGTAGCATAAGCAGCCGAATACATGGAAGTAACTGACATTTGGCTTTCTTCCTTTCCACAGCTCGTAGCGAGTCTTCTTCAACGTAGAGTGTACAAGAGATCTATTCTGTGTATAACATGCAGTGTTGATGGCTTCTGCCTAGAAGTATTCAGGCAGATGAGCTGCTGCTAGTAGAGTTCTTCTAGTTTCTATCAGTGTTCTGTTCTTCCTCTCAGCTACTCCATTTTGTTGAGGAGTTTGTGGTGTTGAGAAGTTGTGGTTGGTGCCATTGTCTGCGCAGAACTGATCCATTTCTGAAAAGTTGAACTCTCTGCCATGATCATTCCTTATTGCCTTGATAGTCTCTCCTTTTTCATTCATCACCAGCTTGAACATCTATATCAGTTAGGGAGCTTGTCTCATCTTTGGAGCTAAGAAAGAACACCCATGTATATCTGGTGTAGTCATCCACTATGACTAGTGAGTATCTCTTTCCTCCTAGGCTCACAGTTGGAATTGGCCCAAAGAGATCCATATGTAGTAACTGTAGGGGCTTGTCAATTGAGTTGGCTGCTTTGCCTTTGAATGAGCTCCTTGTTTGCTTTCCAAGCTGGCATGCGTTATATGGTCTTTCTTTAATGAAGCTGAACTTGGGTAAACCTGCTACCAGATCTTTGGAGGCCAACTTAGACATACTCTTGAAGTTGAGATGAGATAATCTTCTATGCCAAAGCCAACTTATTTCTTCAGATGCTTTAGCAAGAAAGCATACTGTCTCATCAGAACTGAGCTGAGCAAGGTTAACAGTGTATACATTTCCTTCTTTTGTTCCTGTCAGCTTGATAGAGGATGTCTCCAGATCTCTAACTTGACACTGATTGTTGAGAAAGGTGATTTGATGGCCTTTATCGCAGAGTTGGCTGATGCTAAGAAGATTGTGCTTTAGTCCATCAACATAAGCCACTTTACTAAAGAACACCGCACCATTTCCAGCTGATGCATAGCCTCTTTTCTTGCCAGAGCTGTTATCTCCAAAGATAACTATTGGTCCCTCATTCTCTATGTAGTTCGACAGGAGGGCTTTGTTCCCGGTCATATGCCTTGAGCAACCACTGTCCAGATACCATGTTGTAGTCGTGGTGCTCATTTCCTGCAGACAGATTCATCTTTAATGTTGGTACCTAGACTTGCATGGGTCTTGCAATGTTAGTACCCTTAGGAACCCAAATCTGCTTGACTTTGGGTCTCCTATGCACAATATTATGAAAGCATGATGCAGCTTTATGACCAAATCTTCCACATACAAAGCATCCAATATAATTTTTGTGTGTGTGTGTGTGTGTGGATTCTTTCTCCATTTGGACTTGTGTAGGTATTTGTTGGCCTTACCCTTATATTGCATCTTCCTTTTCCATACAGCCTTGGAGTTCAGGTTTTGTGCTGAGTAAACCTTATCACCACGATTCCTTTCAAGTTGATCCGTGGAGTCAGTTTTACTTAACTCTACGATTCGTCGAGGTTGGAAAGTGGTGACTGAGTCACTCTTCACCTTTTTGAATCCTAGGCAAGCATGAGATCTGTAGTGTTCAGGAACATGTCTTGGATCAGAAGAGCAAGGTTGCACTGGTTCATCCTTCTGTGTGGACTTTACAAATGTGATACTTCTATTTAAATTAGAAGCAATACTCATGTTAGTTTCCTTTGTCTTTTCCACACTGGGTTCTGAGGTAGATTCCCCAAACCCTAAGCCTGTTCTATCAGATACACTTCTCTGATTGGATATCAGAGAGTCCATAGATGAAGAAGATCTATTCCATGTGGAGATAGTTTTTTCTAGCTCCTCAATTTTAGAGGTTAGATTTGACTCTCTTTGCATACTCAGTTCATTGGACTCTCTCAAGATTTTATTCTTAGCTTCAAGCTTAGAGAGAGAGTCAGAACTTAGTAGAGCTACTTCCAGCTCTTTCTGAACTTTCTCTTTGTCCTTTTGAAGATCATTATAATCTTTAGATAGAACTCTTAACCATCTCATATTTTGATATAGGTCAGTTGACATGTCACGAATGCCAGTTCTTAAATCATTAATGTCTATATCAGGAGAGTTGAAATTAAATGCCTCATCTATGACTGCTTCAGCATCTTTCCTGCTGAGTGCATATTTGGCCATCAGACGTATGTTAGCTTTTTGAGGTGCTTCATCATCTTCAGACTCAACAATGGTGTCGTTGTTTGAATCGTTCCAAGTGCTTCCAGCTACAAGCCCTTTGTCTTTCTTCTTATTTTTTTTGTAGCCTTTGAGCTCCTTCTTTGGATTTGACTTTCTTTTCAACTCCTCTCTGATAGGCTTATTGCAGTTGGCAATGAAATGACCAGGCTTCTTGCATTTATTGCATAGATCACTGATCTGCTCCTAACTGTTGTTCTTGTTGAATCTTTTTGGTTTGCTGCTTCTTCCTTTGAGTATGAGCCTTCCGAATCTTCTGGCCAGCATTGCAGCTTCATCATCATCATTATCATTATCCTCATCATCTTCCTCAGAGTCAGATTCGTCTTCAATATGTGCTCTGGAGATTTCTTCCTTTACTTTAAGAGCAACTCCTTTATCCTTCTTTCTTCCTTCCAACAGAGTTTCTGCACGTTGAGTCACTTCTAGCTCATAAGTAAGAAGATTTCCGTAGAGTTGTTGAAATGTCATCTTATGCAGATTCTTTGACTCTCTAATTGCAGTGGTCTTGGCATCCCATCTACTTGGCAGGGATATCATGAACTTGATGACTAGATCTTTATTTGGATAGGTCTTTCCATAAGCTCTTAGAGAGTTGAGCAGCATTGTGAATCTTTCATAGGTTGAAGTGACATTTTCTCCAGGAACATGGGCAAACATCTCATACTAATGAGTCAGTAGAGATTGCTTGTTTTCTATAACTTCTTCAGTTCCTTCATGCATGATGAGAAATGCCTCCCAGACTTCTTTAGCAGTTTTGCAGTTGACCACATTTTCAAATAGAACATCTTCTAAGGATTGGAACAAAATATTCTTAGCCTTCTTGTCAAGCTGAACATTTTTCTTCTCATTTTCAGTCCATTCAGATTTAACTTTGATCACCATTTTGTTTGGATCTTCTGGAGTTGGTGCAAGCCTTGTTGGAATATAGGCCCTATTCAAAACTGTTTGAAATAGATCATCATCTATTGAATCCATATAAGCCTGCATTCGAACTTTCCAGTTGGCAAATTTATCTTTGTTGCACATAGATGGTTTGCTTCCTCCACCTATCTTGGTCTCGCTTATCAGTTGTGCCATTGGATCTACTCAAGCTTGTATGTTAGTTGAGAGAACCTGCTCTGATACCAATTGTTAGTTTCCAAATGCACGTTAGTTATCTAGAAGGGGGGTTGAATAGATATTTTAAAATTTCTTTCTTTAAAATACTTTGTCAGTATTGATTATACTGACAGCAGCGGAATATATGTTTTGTTCCTCTTCAAGATATTGCAGTTAAGGTTTGATAAGCAGTTATGGCAGTTATAGCAAATATAACAGTTATAGCAGTTAATGAGACACAAGGTATTTAGTGGTTCAGAGCACACAAGGCTCCTAATCCACTCTTCTACTCTATGAGTAGGAAATCCACTAAGGATGTCTCTTACAACTGAATCACTTAGATTCCTTCAAGGCCAGCAGCCCTGGAACTTCTCTTAGTTCACTTAGAACTCTTCAAGTCCTCTGACTTGGTATTTCTCTTAGTTCACTTTTGAACTCTTCAAGCCCTCTGACTTGGATCTGCTCTTAGTTCATTTTTGAACTCTTCAAATCATCTGACTTGGTTCCTCACTTGGATTGACAGTTGTTGTTGAGGAGTGCTACTCAGTTGCAATTAAGCATAAGTTCTGAAGAACTGAGTAGTGAAGCAAGCTTTCCTCTTTCAGGATCGTAGAGTTGATTGTTGAGTGTTCTTGAACTTTTCTCAATGTATTCTTTCTTTTCACATCTTGCTTGCTTAGTCTGAATCCTTGTCTGATTTTCTTATAAAAGAGCCATTCAAAATATATCCGTTTGAATGCTCTCTTTGCTGCATTTAATGCTTTAGACATTTCTATGCAGTTGATGTTGACATCCTGCTTTTCTGCCGATTGGCCCACTGACACAGCAGACTGCAACTTCACCTAACACCTAAAAAGGTGTTTTCTGCAGGCAGTTTAGTCCTTTCCTTAGCTTCTTCAATACGCTTCTTCGATTTGAACTAAGGATGGATACGGAATCATTGGGACTATCAAATTGTCAACGGCTATTAACCTTTCTTCATTTGTTGCTCTTCCTCCCTTCATTAGAACTATGATCTTTGATGCTGACTGGAGGAGCACTACGATCATGATCATTGTACCATAATCGTTGTGTGTTGGCTTGCACAGCTTGACTCAGACTTGATCGTAGAGAGCACTACGATTTCTCTTAAGCTCTTTGGAAAACTACGATTCCTACTTGCTTGTCTTTCAGACTCCACACCTTTGAGAGCACTCTGCGATTATAAACTTGGCTCACCAAATGCTCAGATCTTCTTCATGATTTTTAGTGTGGCTTTCAAGGCAGACTACACTTCTGATGGGTCACTCAAGCTCCATGAGTCTTGCCTTGACCTCTGTAGACTTGATTTATTTGGCAGACTACGATTCTGAGTATCTTTGTTTAAACTCCACGATTCTGCCTTGTCTTCTGCAGACTGTAATACTCTTGGCAGGCTATGATTCTGGATATCTTCGTTTAAGCTCCACGATTCTGCCTTGTCTTCTGAATGCTACCTTTGACAGACTACGATTCTGTCAAGGCCTTAACTTTTACAAGCTCAAATAGATCAACCTAACAAATTTGATCTTTTCTTTTATACACTTATTTACATAAATGATAAACATTAAAGCTCAGATCAACCTAACATTTTTGATCTATCATCTAAGTCCTTGTACATATGATCATTGAAGGACTGTACACTCAAGCATTTATATTTACTTTCAATATCAAATATGAATATGCAATTCCCAACAATTAGTTATTTAGCACGTGACGAACCGAATTCGAGCCGCTAGTGGTCCGAATTTGGGGGCGTCACATGTTGGTATCAGAGCGTTAGTTATAAACCTTAGGAGCGAGAGTCCTTAGATTATAACTTTAGGAGAACTTAGAAGATAGAAAGGGATGAAACTCATATAGATTTTTTCTAGAGAGACTTAGTGTGTTATGAAATATAATTTCATTCTATACAATGAACTTAGGTTTTGTTTAACATTCTAATAGAGTTGTTGTTTGTTTGTCTTGTGTTTGTGATTGTAGAATGACAGACATGGGAGAACCTAGTAGAGTGGCCGAAGAGGAGCCTCGAGATATACATGTCGTATATGAGGCACCTTTAGAGGCTGAGCCTGTGCAGGCAGTTGCACAGTCTAAGTTTGACGACGAGGATGAGATAGAGGTGGAGTCAGACCCAGAGGAGGAGCCCATGGAGGACGAGCCCATGGAGGACTCTGATAAGGCTACTATCGAGGAGTGGATGTTAGGAGAGTATGAGGAGCATATCTTAGAGTTAGGCTGCAGAGTTCAGGAGCTAGAGGCTGAGGTTCAAGAGAGGGAGTCCAAGTTCCAGAAACTGAGGGACGAGGACCACCAGAGGAAGTTAGCAATGCAGGAGTTAGAGGTAGAGATTGCTTACCGCAGGGAGGCAGGGATCCAGATGGGGACTCTGTTTCACAGGTCGGTGTCTCAGAATATCGAAATGGCAGGAAAACTGGAAGAGGTGGAGCAGAGAGAGTTGAGCGAGAAGGCGGAGAAGGAGGCGCTCCGTACTCAGCTCGAGATGGAAGTGATGAAGAAGATCCACTTGGAGGAGAAGTGGGAAGCATCTAATGACAGGGCAGAGGACCTAGAGGATGAGGTGAGGTGCAAGAAGAGGAAGGTGAACAAGATGGGTTACGTGTTTCGCTCGGCTATAGAGAGGGTGATTGATGGCGTATATCACTATTTAGTGGAGCAGGGACAGACTCGACACACTATGAGCAGGGAGTTGATGGCGTACATAGCCCAGATAGAATACACGTAACCCAATCTAGAAAATCTAGATTAAAGCAAATCAAGGGTTTCAAATTTCACCCATATCCAGTTGGATAGAGGGAGACTCTTCACAAGCACATTGCACACGGGGGTTTCTTCATACAAACATACAGGTAACTTCAATTGTGGGTTATTATTAGAGTTAATTTCAGGTCTTTACACAAGTGGTTGGATAATTCACAATTTGGGGTAAACAATTAAAGTTTGGGGGTAAGTCTGACAATCAATCATAGTAAGCACACAAGGTGTTTGATAAAAAGTCTCAACAATCGTCGACCTCTCTCTCACTTAATTACCAGTGGGATTCATACCGTCGGGATCATGACATCCAAAAATCAGAAAAGGCAATGCAGTGAGAGTTCATCCACCCCTGCTCGGCAGTTTGACAGACATAAATTTTTGAATGTCGAGATGGCGGAGAAGTTCGAGTATTTAGCAACCAAGGCATTGACTCTGGAGCGTGGCTTGACTCCCGATGAGTTTGATGGGGCAATGCTTCAACAAATTCATAAGAGGCGATGGGAAACATTCATGGCACAGCCCGACGCCGCCGTGGTGGCGGTGGTGAAGTAATTTTATACAAATACCCCAGATAATTCACCATTCTTTGCATTCGTCAAGGGTAAGATGGTACCGTTCACTGTGCAAGAGATCAAAGATTACTATAATTTGCCATCGCAATTGAGTTGTTCGTTTTCGACCCTCAAAGAAAGAGGGCCAAATTGTGATCAGATTCTAACCGAGTTGTGCAAGCCAGACGCTACATGGTCATCGAATGGGTCTCGCTTTTAGACTAGCCATCTCAGTTTGTATGGGAAGATATGGCATGCCTTCTTGTGTGCAAAATTGCTGCCATCTGCACACATAAGTAATGTCATGCATATGCATTCATGTAGATAGTTTTCTTTTATGTTTTTGCTTGAGAACAATCAAAGTCTTAAGTTTGGCGGTATTTGACGAGTGGGTTTCATACCTACAAATTGGATATCATTTAAACCTAAGATATTGATACTTTGGGTATTTTAAGGTTCCTTTTTATGTATTTGTATTGGTTTAAGTGCAGGGAATGGCCGGGAGGACAAGAGCAAGGGAATGAGTGCTTAAGGAGGAAATTCTTCAGGAAAGCTAGGAAGCTCACAGGGGCGCACATTTTGTGTTGTGGATTCTCGCCTAGGCGCATGTGCGCCGGAGCGCAGAATTAAAAGGCTAAAAACTCGCCTAGGAGAAGTACGCGACAGAAAAGATTTAGTTTCCTTGTTTGAATGGGATTCTGGAGATAGTTTGCTGGGGTATTTGGAATGCGATTAGGAGAGTATATAAGGCAAAAAGAGGGACAGACATGAGGGATGCTTGGACATTAACAAACCCTAATCTCTGGGAGATCACTCGTGGGGAGAATTAAAGCGAGGCTAAGGCACGAAGAATGCAAGGCGAGCTTGGAGAAGAGTAGCTATAAACTTTCAGATTATATTGTCTCTCTTCATCTATTCTTTGTATTCAGGATGCTAGTAACTTTGTGGATGATGGTTCTAATTTATCTATGATTAACTAATTTACTGTTTAAGTTTACAATATATCTTATTATATAACTGAGAATCGACATGCTTTCAGCTTAGTTTATTGAGACTATTTTTATATTATTTGCTATGATTTGCGCTTAAAGTATGTTATTGCTTGATCACCAATAAGTTGTTATTCCATATGAACTCGAGAGATGAAAAATGGAATTAAAACTGATCATAGTAATGTATGTTTGTGATTTCTATAGAAAGTTAGAATTCACAATTCATGTGTATGATAGAGATATCTATACATCATACATAATCTAAAGAGAACCTTGACATGAAACCTTTTTTAATTATAATTCACGTAGAGATATAGTGAGTTAATTAATTAAGGTGTCTTGCTTAATTCTATCAATTGTGGATTTGAGTGGGTATGGGTGAATGCATTAAGATATGGTTATATCTACTATTGTGTTCTTGGTTAATAATCTAGGATTAGTTGATTTAACTTGAACGAAGTATGTCATTCGAAATGAAATAATAAGTGAAGTTGTAGGCTTAATTCTCCGAAAACTTGTCATATTCCTGGATAGAGTTAGTTATAGTTTAAGTGGTAGTTTTTCATAAATATCATCACTGGATCATTAGTTTAATAAAATTGAGATAATATAAAGTTGGTAATTGTAAGGATAAAATTTAGTTATTTTCTCCGTGGGAACGATACTTTACTTCCACTCTATTACTTATTGACCACGTATACTTGTGTGTTGTGCGTATTAGATTTTACCCAATACCAACGAGATCGCAACTTACTAGGAAACAATTTCAGTCTTGAATTATAGAGAAGAACTTTTTGTCCAACGGTGAAATTTTTCTGCAAAATTTGCTTGTCGTAGAATGCCTTTGTCTTATTCTTGTACAGTCTAGAACTCTCATATGCTTCATTCCGTAACTTCTCCAGCTCTTGTAATTGCAGTTTCCTATGCACTCCCACTTCATCCATACCCATGTTGTATTGTTGAATTGTACAAAAAGCTTTGTGTTCTAACTCCACAGGTAGATGACATGGCTTCCCTGTGAGAACTCGAATTTTCAAAAATTATTAAAAAAGAATTTAATAAATAAAATTCTTAAGACATCAGATGGGTAAAAATAAGAATATATGTGCGTTGTGAGGTATGTGGTATTGTGTTGCATAGGATAATATGAACTATGTAATATGTGATTTTTTTTATATTTAATAAATATATTATTATGATATATTTGTAGAGATAATTTATTCGAAGTAAAGGAGATGGATAGAATTTATCTATCGATATTAAATAATTTATGTAAAATTATTTATCATAGTAAGTTGGTGGCATTAAATATCTTTGATAATCACCATTTTCTTGAGTATATATACGAGTAAGTGTTAAGTCTAAGGTAGTGCAATCGTACCTTTAATGGTTGGTGTATAGTAGCTGGGCTAAACGATTCCTTCAGAGAGCGGAGGTATATACGAATTGATAACCGATCTAATTAACTGTGAAAACAGTGTAAACGACTAATTTGTTAGTTGTTTGTGGGAAACCACTCAGTATACTATATTGAATACTATTAAAGACTCGATGTGTGCTAGGTTTAGACTTGTAAATAAGTATGAGATATAATTAGTGCTTAAGCTATCCATGGATAGATTGAGATAGTAAAGTATGAATTAGTTAATTGTGTGAATTAACTAACGAGAATAAATATTGGTTAATTTAAATTGAAAGTTATATTATGAAAAAATATAATTTGAATATTAAAATCTTAATTAACTATAGTAATATAGTAAAGAGTTTAATTCACTTAAGCAAGTGGTGAGTTAATATATGTGTGGAGTATGTGATAATAGTTAGTACTTTTATATATATTACTTAAAATGGTAATATGTGAGAAAGTCTAATGTGCAAATAACGTTAATAATATATATATATATATATATATATATATATATATATATATATATATATATATATATATATACGTTGTTAAAGGAAGAATAAAACCAATAAAGATTGACTAGAGAATTATAGATTAATTTGATATACGGCAAGATGGGAAGATTAAAGAAATTGTTTTGGGAACAATTTATAGAAAGGAAAGAGAAACAATTATTGTATATTTTAAATAAAGGATATTAAAATAATTCTAGTAATGAATTATTTTAATAAAAGGAGGATATTATTTTATTACCTTATATGACTTTGTATGAGGTAATATGTATGATTAAGTAATATGGTAAATATATTAAAATATATTTGCTATATTTAAATGAATTGATAGAAATAATTTATCATAATAGGAAATAAACTTATTTTCTATATATAATGTATACATGTGCCGTACATGTAAATATTTTTATGAGATATATATATATATTATATTAAGAATAATGTCTTGTGATAATGAGTGAATTCTTTTATTATAATTAACTGCCTTTAGTTTCCAAAATTATAATAAAAACATTTTATGTCATGTTATGGGGGAATACATAATTGTTATTATAATAATGTATTTCCAAGAGTGTTAAATCTATAAAAGAAAACTAAGTTATTTTAATTTACTAAATAACTTAAGTTACTATATTACCGTAAATTTTATAAGTAGTAATGTGGTAAAAATGAATAAGATTATGAGATGATAAGTGATGAGGATGAGAATAAGCTTAATGTAAGCTTGCGAGATATGCCTAGTGTGAAAAAGTGGTGGAATAAGCATTCATTAAATAATTTAATGAATGAATAATTAAAAAAATTAATTAGTATTATTATGTGAATTAATTGCTATGTGCAATGATATGCAATTATATGTTATATAGTAGCTACATATATGAAATGAAGTGTGACACTTTAAGGTAACTATATAATATAGGAAACTATATGGTAAAGTGAAATGAGTCGCATGAGTTACGTAAATGGACCTATGTGATAATGTGTTAGGAGTGGTACATTAATGTGTACTTTATGAAGGATATTAAATTAAACTAAATAAATAATTGTTGTTAATAATTATTTTAATGAATAAGTATAATTGAAATAATAAAGTTTATGATAATGTGGTGTGACACTACTCAATTAAAATATATTCGGTATTGTCAAATGTACATGGATTATATAATGTGTAATATAAGTTAATGGATACATATATACATATATGTATAGGTATATATGTATATGGATGTATAAGGGAGGTATTTAATTACATATGTGTATATAAAGACTTGTATGCTAGCTTTGTGTACAATGTGGGACTTAAATATGTGACATGGTGCAATAGACCCCCTCCCATAACCCCTATTCTATGCCCAAATGCTGAAAATTTTGTGTCATGGTGAAGTTTACAAGCTAGAGCCATGTGGGAAGAATGATGAGGAAGGACCATGAATAGTAGTAGTTGGTGGAGTTAGCCACCAACTCCACTCTTAGCCCCTTGTATTGTCCATAGGAGGGTAATAGATTGGCTATAAATAGAGACCATGTATTAGTGTTAAGTGTTTGTTAGTTCATTGCTAAGTTGATATAGAGAGTAAATTGAGTGAGTAATCTGAGAATTAGAGAAAGCTTAACCAAGCTCAAGCCTTAGAGAGGTATTATTACAATTCTACATTCTTGATTCTTAGATTAATAAATTGCTAGAATTTCCATGAATTCTTATTAAGTTGATTTCAAGTTGATATGGAAGTATTAGTTAAGTTATATACATGTTATATATACAATGTGATAGTAATCAAGAATGATGCATGAAGAATTGCATGAACTGTTGGAAGCTCTGCCATAGTAGAAAACTTCCTGTCTGGAAAAGGAGAGGCGTGGCCGCGCCTATCTGCAGAGGAAGAATCCCACTTTTGTGGTTTATGAAAGATTGAGGCATGATAGTTTGACTTAAATAAGTGTATAAATGAGTCTAATATGTGACCTAAGGTTACCATGCATATAGGGAATGGAATTACCTTGGTATTAATGATTTTCTAAAAGAAAACTTAAAGTTTTTAAGAAATGGAAGTTGATGAATTTAGTGTCGTTTGAGTTCTGACCTTGGACCCTACGTACGTGTATCAACGTGCATAAAATGTAGTTGTTAAGTTACCCTGCATATACTAGATCGATATAGCTTGGTTTAAAATGTTTTGAAGGAAAACTTGGAAGTTTTGAGAACTAATATTCTTGAACATTGTGTAAATAGTATTCTGACTTTTCAAGCATGTATACTAGGACATTTTATGCCTCTAGAAATGACGAATGTGTTCACATGTAGCTAAGCATGACTAGACAATTCAAACATGGTTTAAAATGAGTTTTCGATTAATATATTATGCTATGTCTATGTAAATGAGATAGATACATATGAGCTTGCGTATTAAAAGCTTATTAGTACCAATACATGGTTTAAAAGCTTATAAACATTGAACCTTTGTTAAAAGAAGTTGTTAAGCATTGTTGATCGAAATAATTCAATATAGAGCTATGTGATTCAAGACTAGATAGTTTGAATGTGAATTTGAAGAAATACCAAATCCTACTTAATGTATGTTTATAGCATATATCAGAATACATGGTATGATAGGACTAAACTGTGCAATAAAAATCTCAGTTCTGGTTTTGACAGGGAGCAGCGCGGCCTGCGCCGTTCTGCAGAATGGCCAAGAGCAGTTTGTTAACTGCTTGGACTTAAGTCATGTTTATATGTTGTCCCTAAAGACCACATAGAATAAAACAATATGGTTTCAATAGAATAAGCATGAGAGTGCAATGCGGTAACAACATAGCTATCCTAAGATGAAGAGAAATGAAACCAAGTTAGAAAACGATATACAATTTGTTATTATATTAAGAGCATATGAAATGTATGACTGATGGGTATGAATTTATGATTATATAATTGTATAGGAATACACAAAGTGCAGATAGCTATAAGCAGTTAAGTCGTAGTTGATAAACTACGAGCCAGGCAAGTCTTGCAATTCCTATTTGATATATGAATTCGATAACTGTTAATTGAATTGTATTATGCTATGAGAATGTTAACGTGTATATATATATATATATATATATATATATATATATATATATATATATATATATATGAAATGTATATGAGATATGTATGAGATTAAAAGTTGATCTTTGATGATATGCTTATGAAGTTAGTCTCTATGCTTGTTATGTGAGAAGTTATATGCGTAGTAAATATTAGATGATTATTATTGCATGAATTGAGTATGATATTATATGCTATGTGATGCATGAAAACTGTTAGAATTGCTGAGCTGTCGAGCTCACTCTTGCAAATAACCATTTTTACAGGTTAAGGACTTACGATAAAGTTATGTGCTACGTGATTGATAGAGTTTAATAGTATCGCAAGACGATTACTACTTATTTAAAGTTATGCTCTTGAACCATGTTTCGGTTCTAGGAGATGTACATGATAGTAGTTTACGCTGTTTAATACATGTTGAATTGTAAAGTCGTACTATCGATATATAGAGGATATCGAATCGAGATGTAAAATCTTATACAGTAATTCGAATAAAGTGAATCATAACATAAGTTGATTCAAGGATATGTAATTGATTCAAAGTTATGAAAATCAATAAGAGATTTGATTCAAGGATATGTAATTGATTAAGATTGTGATTTAGATATAATAAAGTGAGAAGATTGAAAAAATTTAAATTATTTCGCATTTTTATAGTATCGAATATAATGTAAAGACAGGAATGGTAAATGGCCAAGATTGGAACTTATAAAAGTTTGGGGTCATTATACATATCTTGGAAATGGAAGAAATTTATATTCTAATTTGTAATAAAGTGAAGTTATATTCATTAAAATATGAATAAACGATATAGATAATTTGACGATATTAGTATCGTGGCGGACCGGATCTGAGGTTCGAAGGGACACCAGATGTGGGGGCGTCACAAGTTGGTATCAAAGCTGTAGGTTATAAACCTTAGGTAAGAGTACCTTAGGCTAAAACCTGAGAGAGGGAAAGATAAAAATTAAAATATATACGTGAAGATTCAAAGAAGAATCTTGAATAATTTAGAGAATGAGATTCAGGAGTTTCCTAACTCCGGTAATAAAAGAGTTAAGATAATGTATATAAGATGAATATGACAAAGATAAGAAGAATGGACTCGAATGGAGTTTAGTTGATAATAGGAAGGAACCATAAGGTAAACAGATAATCACGACGTGATCAGATTGAGCTATAAAATGATAGATGGTCTGTAACGACTGAGTAGTTATAGCTTGATGCTATAAGAGAAGGTACTATGAAATGATACGAGATGAACTCATGAGGAGTTGTATATGATGAAATATAAAAATTCGTAACCAGCAAAGAGCAAGTTAAGAGTAAGATAGAGTTAGGTGTTGGATTTCAATTGAGTACTCATGTGATGGCATAGTTGTACAAACCTTTTTGTGGGCGGAGGTTTTGTGCTTGCGCTGAGTGCATCACATTGATAATCATTTGAATGTTGGTGTCGCGTTATCGTTATACATATAGCGAAAAGGTGATTCTTTTCTCATATTTATTCTAATAGATAGATATTTCTAAGATTAAATTTAGATAATATTAAGATTAGGTGCGAGTTCTTAAGACTCATGCCTATGATAAGTTTGTGACTCATAATCATATATATTTTTGAGCCCCTAAGCGTATGGACAGTCCCTGATTGGTTCTTCGACTACGTATTGCTAGGACAAGTTCCTAAAATCTTAGTATCGTGGTAAGTTCCTGAACTTCCATGGTGTGGTAAGTTTGATGAACTATACTGGGAATAGATATATTATATATCAAGAATTAAGAGTTTTGGTATAGTGAGCATTGATGGTATTAAAGATTGATAGAATGATGAAGCAATGGAGTATGAGATTGAAGTTGACTAGATTTTCAAAATTTATTGACTTCGTGCTAAGTGTTTGCACTTCTGTTTTCTTAAGAAAACATTGGGTCAGATGACTGAACCAATTAGTTTTTAAAAGCGATATCGTTATTCATATGTCTATGCTATATGTTTCGGCTACGACAAAAATGACTTGAAAATCTTTTAAAATGTATTTTTGACCATATGCATCATTTGATATGGTGTAGGATGGTAAACGATGGAGTCTTCAATGCAATCAAACCTAGTGTCCGGAATGATCATAAGATCTTTTGTCCATTATGGTATGATGTAGTATGGCAAAGTCATAAAATGACGAAATCTTTAACGTACTACTAAGTTGGTATGGTATCATGACGTCATAAAAGAATTTTTGGTTTTCATTTAAACTATGAAAAAGATCAATTAAGCTGATTAGATTCGATTGATGTCTGAATTGTTGATGAAAGTCTAAGCTATTTGATTCGGCTAGATGACTGTTAAAGAATAATTATGGATTCAAGCATTCTTGTGTATTTATGCCAAACCAGATTGCTCTGGTGCGGAATTAGATGTTGAAAAGATGAGGTGAACAACCCTATAAAGGGGACATATTTTCAAAGACAATGGTTCTGAGTGTAACGCATATAGTCATTACAAAATACTACGTTGAGGCTCAACGTAGTGGTACAATAGGATAATCACCTAGTGTACGCCTGGAGGGTGTTTTCAGTCTTTGTGATTGATAAACACTCTGGTTTGCAGTGTGAAGAATTTTATTGAATCATTAGTAAACCTAGAGAAGAGTTTACGGTCTTGTGACCCCTCAGCATAATTTGGAATTTGAGTTATTCATACTACTTTCCGATTATTGAACAATCGTGGAAGATTCGTATTCTTTCTGAAGGGTGAATGTAGCAAGTAGAATGTTCATTAGAAAGGAGAAAGTGGTAGAATGCAATTGAGCAAGTTATAATAATAAAACTTCTGAATAGAGAAGGGATAAAATAATCTAAAGAAAATATAATGTTCGGAATCGTACCGAGTAGGGAAGGTTTCGGTGATTCCGAGGACGGAATTCTTATAAGGGAGAGAGGATGTGATAACCCGAATTTTCAGAACTTATTAAACTAAGAATTTAATAAATAAAATTCTTAAGGCATGAGATGGGTTCAAATAAGAATATATGTGCGTTGTGAGGTATGTGGTATTGTGTTGCATAGGGTAATATGAACTATGTAATATGTGTTATTATTATGATATATTTATAGAGACAATTTATTCGAAGTAAAGGAGATGGATATAATTTATCTATCGATATTAAATAATTTATGTAAAATTATTTATCATAGTAAGTTAGTGACATTAAATATCTTTGATAATCACCATTTTCTTGAGTATATGTACGAGTAAGTGTTAAGTCTAAGGTAGTTCAATCGTACCTTTAATGTTTGGTGTATAGTAGCTGGGCTAAATGATTCCTTCAGAGAGCGGAGGTATATACAAATTAGTAACCGATCTAACTCACTATGAAGACAGTGTAAACGAGACGGAAACTAATTTGTTGGTTGTTTGTGAGAAACCACTCAGTATACTATATTGAATACTATTAAAGACTCAAAGTGTGCTAGGTTTAGACTTGTAAATAAGTATGTGATATAATTAGTGCTTAAGCTATCCATGGATAGATTGAGATAGTAAAACATGAATTAGTTAATTATGGGAATTAACTAACGAGAATAAATATTGGTTAATTTAAATTGAAAGTTATATTATGAAAAAATATAATTTGAATATTAAAATCTTAATTAACTATGGTAATATAGTAAAGAGTTTAATTCACTTAAGCAAGTGGTAAGTTAATATATGTGTGGAGTATGTGATAATAGTTAGTACTTATATATATATTACTTAGAATGGTAATATGTGAGAAAGTCTAATGTGCAAATAACTTTAAATATATATATATATATATATACACGTTGTTAAAGGAAGAAGAAAACCAATAAAGATTGATTAGAGAATTATAGATTAATTTGATATACGACAAGATGGGAAGATTAAAGAAATTATTTTGGAAATAATTTATAAAAAGGAAAGAGAAACAATTATTGTATATTTTAAATAAAGGATATTAAAATAAGTTCTAGCAATGAATTATTTTAATAAAAGGGGGATATTATTTTATTACCTAATATGGCTTTGTATGAGGTAATATGTATTGTGACAACCCGAAAATTTATAAGATCTTAAATTATTAGAATAAAGGTTAAAAGAATAAACCTAGATGAGAATTTGTGGTATAATTTAAAATTTTTAAAGAACAACCTCTATGGTTTATTATTCGAATGAGAATATATGGGTTACAAAATTTCTAAATCCTAGAAATTTAATTTATATGTACTTGAAGGAATATTAAGGATAAGGTACTACGATACCTATAAAGTTTGGTGACCTAATATATATATTATGTGGGATAATTTAATAACCCTAAGAGATTTATTTTGTACATCTTAAATAGTTAATTTTATAAATCTTAAATAGTTAATTTTATAACTTGATTGAAGCAAGTCTAATTGGGTTATAAAAATAAAGTATAATTATTGATATTATAAAGTTAGGTAATAGTCCAATTAGTAAATTACTAGAGAACTAGCCCAATTGAATTATCTATCAAGCCCACTTAATGAATTAGTTATGGATTTAAAAGATTAGAATATGAATTGAATAATTAACCAACATATTGGGAGCCCAATAACTTAATAAACTAGAAGCCCAAGGTTGGTAATAACTAATTTAATTAAGTTTGGTTTTCTAGTGGCCCAAGTTGATGTATTCCAAGCCCAAATGAATAATTAAGTAGCCCAATAGTTTATTTAAGCATTGGACTTGTAAATAATTGATTTAATAGCAATTAAGTTATTAAACTAGCCCAATATATCATGTATAGGGCAAATATTATAATGGCCCAATTTATTTATGGGTGGAAGTCCAATTGCATTTTAGTTAGTAAGCTAAATGATAAAATTAACAAGCCCAAAAGAATTAATCAAAGCCCAAGACTTAAGCCCAAACCAAGGAGGGGTTGTATAGTCATTAGATAAGCTTTAATAAAAATCAATTTGGATGAATACAAGGCACATGGCCGGTTTTGTAAGGAGGAGATAAGGGAGATGTATATCATCATTAGAATTGCTTTAGTTGGTAGATTTACTTTTGAGGTGTCATTATTTCAATAGGCAAACCCTTTATTCTTTCTTGCAAGAAACCTTTTCATGATGAGGAGAGAGAGAAGAAGCCAAGATGTTAGTGGATTAGATATAACAAATATATCTACTAGCACACAAATTACCAAATTAATAAAACTTAATTTATTTTTCTCTCATTTTTTATTTCTTCTAGTTACTAGCAAGAGAGAGGGAGAGAAAGATAGGGTCATGTTTGGCCAAGCAAAGAGAGAGGATAGAAGGAAATTTTTGGTGTTCATAGCTTCATAATCAAGGTTTAGAAAGAAGAAGAGGAAGGAAAAATCAAGTGAAGGTATAAAAGATTTTACTTATATAGTCTAATTTCTTCTTGATTTGATTTGAGTTTGATTTTGTAAAGTTATGATTTTGAGGCTCAAAAACCTTGGATCTAGGTGTTTAATAGTATTTCAAGTTTAGATCTAACCCTTTTATGGATCAAAAGTTGTATCTAAACTAAGAAATGGGAAATAAGTTTTTAAAAGTAAGAAAACCTAATTTTTCATAGCTTTACTTGTGTGGATCTTGTGATTGGTGATTTTTTTATGAATTAGATCATGGATCATAATAGATCCATGGGTATATGAGGTATTAGTTTGTGGTATGATGTTTTAATGATAGATTATGTTGATGAATAGGTGAGGATATGGAAGATTTCTTAGAAATCACAAAAACTGGAAAATCAGATTTTTAGAAAACGCAACATGAACTTCAAAAGACCATATCTCCTATTATATTTTGAATTTTTGAGTGTGGTTAATTTCTAGAGTTAGATATACAAGTCTTCTAACTTTTTCAAGTGGAATCGCTGAAAAATTCCATGTAGATTTCCGTGTGGACTAAATTTAGTAAAGGACACAAAATCTGAAAAAGGCCAAAATGCAATCTGTCTGGAACTGCTAGGGGCAGTTTCGTCCACTTAGTTTTTGAAAAAAATCCCAATCTTTTATTACAATAAAATATATGAGATAAAGTAGGTTGTGTCAAAAAATGAGCTCATTCTGACTTATTGAGCAAGTTATGACCATTTCAATATTTACGTTTTTTCGATGAAAATCTCTATAATAAGAGTTGTATAACTCCGATGGCCACAAAATTTAAACTGGAGGCTCACATTAACATGTGTAAAATCCCGCCAAGAGTTGGGAATTTCTGGAGTTAAGTGTGAGGTAGCTAATTTCTTACGGTTTTAACTAGAAATTGATTTTTGAAAAATACTTAAGGGAGTTGAAAAATTCTAGAAAAATACTTTTTGTGCATAGAATATATGTATATATGATTGGCCAAAGGATATGAAAATAATAAGTTGTTTTGGTATTTTCGTGAATAAGGAATTTCAGCTTCCTGAAATGAACATTTCAGGTTGTTGAAATGAACATTTCGGGTTGCTGAAATGAAAACTGAAAATGTTAGGAAAACAGTTTGGTTTCAGCTTGCTGAAATGGAAACTGATAAGGTTAGGAATGGAAGATAGTTTGATTTCAGTTTACTGAAATAGTAAACAATTTACCGAGTTATAATAATAACTTATAAATGAACGAGTAAGTGTTAAGTCTAAAGTAGTGCAATCGTACCCTTTAATGGTTGATGTATAGTAGCTGGGCTAAACGACTCCTTCATATGGAGAAGGTATGTAAGAACCCGAATTTCCAAGAATCATTATTAATAAGAATTTAATGAATAAAATTCTTAGAGCATGAGATAGATTCGAATATGAATATATCTGTGAGGTGATGTTAATAGTATTGAATTACATAGGGTAATGTAAACTATATAATACGTGATTGTTAGTGTTTAATAAATATATATCATTATTATATATTTATAGAGATGAATTAGTAAGGGAGATGAATAATATTTATCTATCGATATTAAATGATTTATAGAATTATTTATCATGGTAAGTTGATGACATTCAATGTAACGACCATGAATTTTAAACTCTTTATTAATTAAATATGTGATTTAATTTTAACGAGTTAGTTTTGTGAGTTTATTTAAACCTTATGTGGTTATGTGAATTTTTGAAACGATTAAAGGAAGTCACTAATGAGAAAATTAAATTGGTGGACTAACCCTAAGGCTTTATATCAAAAGAATTGATGGAAGTGTTAGTAATTAAATATTCAATCTACTTGAATATAGTGAAAAAATTAAATGTGTTGATAAATTGTTATTGTAGATAAATAATAATTAATAAGTAAGAGATTAATAAATATAATAATATTATATTTACTTGGTTAATTATTTTATACAAGTATGCGATATTAAACCTTTAATATATGGTAGTTATCTATATAATACAATGTGACCTTTGATATGGCTATGTATATATAGACTATATAGTAACCTTAATTGAATTATGTGAGATTGATAAATTGAATGTGTACATAAGAACATGTGACAATATAGGGATGGACATTTATATGTATACCCTATTAACTTAATATCAATAAACAATTGTTATTGGCCAGGCGATTTCAATAAGTTATTAATCGAAGTAATAACAGTTATAGTAATGAGTAATAATAATACTCAATTGAATTATATTAAGGAAAATGTACATGGATTATATGATTGGTATATAAATACCTACTTGATACATTATTTTATTAATTAAGATAACATTGTAACTTCTATTTAAATGTGTATGGAATAAATACTTATAACCTATGTATATACTATGTGTATATATATATAGTATATAACTTAGTGTATATTATTATATGGCTAAGTGTTGGGCATATATGATATACACCCATTTAATGTATAACTTAAATATATACTATATATGTATATATCTAAATATTAGTACTTAGAATGTTAGTTACTGAGTAATATGAGAGCCCCAACTTCATTCTCTTCCCACACGTAAACTGTCACATGGCTACACCACCCTATAACTCTCCTCAAATTCATCAAAGCTATCCATAATCATTATAGGGGGGTGGGATTTATGATTGCATTCACCGACTTCTTGTTATCTAGCATACAATCATGTAATCTTTTGTGTTGATTTGGTGAGTAAAATCAAGAACCGTGTATTCATTTTTCTATATAAGAGTTCTTCCCCTTCTCAATTTCTATTGCTGAGATTTTCTTAGAATTGATAGAAAGAGAATTGAGAGTGAGTAGCATAGTAGGATTATATAATCTGTAACAGCAAGCTTGGTTTCCATCACAGAGGTATAACTTCCCATTCTCATTCTCTACATAGTTTTCAAAATTCTTGATTATTGAATTAATTCATGGATTGAGTAATTAATTGATTGGGATATGTTATTAAGTGGTTATATGATGTTATAATAGTTTAGAATTGCTAAATGTTATGTTAGAAACGATTTTCATTGGAAATTTTGTGAATTGGGATAGCAGGCTGCCGAAGCAGCCTGCGTCTGCGTCTGGTCTGTGCCCGGCGCAGCTGCGCCAGGTTTTGAATTGGCCAGCTGCGCAGCTGCGAAGAGCCTGCTGCAGAATTTTTGCTTCTGTTTCGTTTTCTGTTCAGGCTAGCTTGATGGTAACCTTTAGTCAAGCATGGGAACTGATATGAATGCATAATATAAACTTCTTGGTATTACATGGCTATATTAGCATGTTTTATGAAAGGAAAGTATAAGGTTTACGAAGAAAAACTTATGTTTTGAAAATGAAACTTGTTGCTTTGAATGCGAACTTTATCATATAGGTAACATGCATGTATTCTGATATTATGAGCATGATAGTAGGTTTATATTAACTTGAAATGCATGTTTAAAATGTTGAACACGTTAGCATATGAGATTGATGGATTTAAAGGTTTTCAAAGGAGAAACTTAAGACTTTTGAAAACAAACTTTACCAAGATTTTGTCTTGTGATTTATAACCTTGTGAACATATGTAAATAACTTAGATATGTATATGAAGAAGTATAACATGAGGCATATGTTTGCTTCATGAATGATCAGTTTTTATAGCTTTGCATTAAAGGACTTTTCTAAAGGAAACCTTGAAGACTAGTTATCAATAACTACATTACAAGTATTCTAGGATCTAATATCATGGTTAAGTGTGTCATAATTTACAAGCATGCTAGCTAGTCATATGTATCGTTAAATAGTAGAACATGGATTTCACATATGTATACTTAAACCATAGGAAATGAATTTCTAAGGCATGAAATAGGTGGATTAAAGTATACATGTATAGTATACGCATGACCACGCATGTTATGTATTGTTTAGCCTTGTTATGTGGTAACATGACCTTAGTAATCAACTTTGAAGCATGAACTTGTATTAGTTAAAGTATGTGAATTACCGGCATGAAAACATGACTTCAAATTGAATATAGAAAGAGCATGCTAGTTTTGAATGAGAAATTTTAACTTGGATTAATGTCAGTAGTTGCATGCTAGAGTTACGCCGAGACACTTTCAAGCCCGAACAATTGCTTAAGTCTGATTTTAACAGTTAGCATATTATGATGCTATAAATGGTATGCTTGATATTGAACGTGATTTTATGTGATAAACTTATACGATAAGTGGGTTATTATAAGTATAGATTTATATTAGTTTATAAATGCTAATTGAAAGGCCGACTTATTAATGTTAGGTTGTTTCGACGCAAGTTAACTAAAGCTAGAACTTAATCGTAGCTGAGCAAACAGGCAAGTATTCTAAATTCTTGGACTGCCTTTTTCAATGAATCGTGTAAGCGAGTTTCTTAACTTCACTTGATTTGAATGCAAGTTCCCTTACACTCTTTATTGTGCAAGTTCCTATCCTTCTCATATTGTATTGAGCAAGATATTATCGTATTGACGGTTAATTATTTAAAGATTGAACTTTATTTCCAAGCATGCTATTAGGTGGTTTAATAACTTTATAATTATTCCACATCGATATTATTGATTTTTGCACTTGGTGCACTTGAGTTTGTACAGTCTTGGACTTGTACCTTATTTAAAAGTTCTATAATTCTTGAACTGCGTCAAATAGAGTCTGAACCCTTGTTCGGTCAGACAATTGTATGAAGTTTTATAAAAGCTATCCAGACCAATTGATGGTATGGATTTTTAGACTGAAAAGAACACCCCTCATATATAGGGGAGTACCCAAGGTATCTAGTATAAAGATACAAACAGCAGAGTTGAATGTTATGCATATACATTGCGTACGCGAGGCTGATCCCCTCAAGTACTATTCTATAGCCAGTAACCAAAGGGTCAATCATCTATTGATTCCATTGGAGTTTTATAGTTCAAAGTCTACTTGACTATCAGTTATACTAAAAGCAATTATTATTCTTGCTTCCGATATTCATATTGTTGAATTCCTTGTCAGATATATTCCTTTCATCATGATATATCCTTTATTATTATATTTAAACTTGCCGAGCAAACTTGTTGCTCATTATTGCTATATCATGACTTATATTGCAGATAAGCCCGAGACTTCAGGGAAGGACAAAGGTAAAGGAAAGACGTAGTGATAGTTTGCAAGGAGCAGACTTTATGTTTAGTTTAATTCCTATTATTGTAATTTAAACCCTAATGACTATTATAGGTTATGTTTGTTAAGATGTATTAAGGTTATCAAATCTTGGGACTAGTAACACCTTTTGAATGAATGATGTACGTTTATTATATTCCGCACTTTAGTTATCGTATGTTGTTTAGAGGTGGATGTTTAGTATTGTTTCGTGATGACCGGACCGGGGTCAGAGGACCTGGATTCGGGGGTGTCACAGGTTGGTATCAAAGCTGTAGGTTATAAACATTAGGAATGCAAAACCTAGGTTATAACCTTAGTAGAAACTCAAGTAGAGTATGTAAGTGATGGGTTGAGGAGATCCATCGGGTTTTATTGTGATACTGAAGTTGTTTATTTGAATCAAATATGATTGGTAGACATCTTAAACTTCTTAATGCTAACATTAATAGCATATCACGTAAAGCCTAATGTTTTCTTCCTTTCTTCAGATCATGCCGCCTAGGAGGCTACCACGAAACCAGAGGGAGGAAGGATCCGTTAACAACGGTGGAAGGGGAAATGCAGATCCAATGCAGAACTTCATTGACTTGTTAACAGAAGCAATGCAAAATAGACCCCCGCCAGCAGGGCAGCCAGGACAACACTTGTCTAGCTTCAAAGATTTTAAGTTGGTAGGACCACCGGAGTTCCGGGGAACCTTAGACCCAATCGATGCCCAGACATGAATAGAAGAGATGGAGAAAATGTTTGAGGTCGCACGGGTGGCCGAAGCACAGAAGACGAGTTTTGCCACTTTCATGATGAAGGGCGAAGCTAACTATTGGTGGAAAGCCAATAAGGGACGAGCAGGCGAAGGAGTTATTCCTTGGGATAAATTGAAGGAGCTATTTCTCGAGAATTACTTCTCAAAGAATACGCAACAGGATATGGAAGTTAAGTTTCTGGAACTGAAACAAGGTAGTATGTCTGTCACAGAGTACGCGGTAAGATTTAACGAGTTGTCCCGATTCGCTTCACATCAGGTTGACACGGAGGCCAGGAAGGCAAGGAGGTTCGAATTAGGACTGAAACCATGGGTACAGAAAGCAGTGGCTGTGTTGAAGATTAAGACTTATTCTGATCTATTGAAAAGGGCTATCATTGCAGAAGGAGGCAATGAAGCCATAGTACGATTTAAACAAGAAAAGAAGATCGGACATGAAGGACAGAAAAGAGGAAGTAGCGGAGGCAGCAACCCCAACAAGCGTAAATGGATGGAGAGCCAATCCTCTGGAGGTAACAAGTCCGGGGGAGAGGCTAAGAAAAATGTAAAGTGCAACAACTGTGGGAGGAACCACTCTGGGGAATGCATGAAGGGAAAGAACGCATGTTATCGTTGTGGACAACCGGGGCACATGGCTCCTCAGTGTCCGAATAAGCAGAAGGGAGGATGTTTTTCGTGTGGAGCCTCAAATCATCAAATCAAGGACTGCTCGAAGAGGAAGGGTGATGCAGCTAGCAGAAACCGCAACAACAACAACAACAACAACAATGGACTAAGCATCGGAGGACCAGCCAGTCAAGCTAACATACCAACAGCATGCACGTTCAACATGACAGTACAGGATGCGGTGGAGTCCAAGGACATGGTGTCAGGTATCATCCCGATCAACAATATTGATGCTTATGTGTTATTCAATTCGGGTGCTACCTGCTCTTTTGTTTTCGAAGAATTTGCTAAATAGTTAGACTTACCCCGTGAGAAATTAGAACACCCTATGAACGTAGAAGTAGCAAACAAGGAAGTTATTCCTGTAGAATACATTCATAGGAACTGTTACACCGATTTAAAAGGATTTAAGCTCAAAGTGGATTTGATACCGATTTGTTTGGGGGAGTTCAATGTAATCCTTGGAATGGATTGGTTATCGGTTCACGGAGCAGTTATTGATTATAAGAAGAAATGTGTACACCTGAAGACTCTGAGTAAGTCGAAGGTGGTGTTTTATGGTAGTAAATCACCGAGACAATCTCATTGTCTGACGATGATGCAAGCATAGAGATTGCTTAAGAAGGGTTGTATAGGTTATTTGGCTCACGTGGTTGATACTCGACGAGTCGAGGGTGAACTGGGTCAGATACCTATTGTAAGGGAATTTGCCCATGTCTTCCCAGATGAGATTTTGGGATTGCCACCGGATAGAGAGATTGAGTTTGTTATTGATTTGGCACCAGGGACAACACCGGTATATAAAGCGCCGTATCGTATGGCACCGGTAGAGATGAAAGAACTAATGGCTCAATTGCAAGAGTTATTGGATAAGGGATACATTCGACCGAGCGTATCACCGTGGGGAGCGCCAATCTTATTGGTGAAGAAGAAAGATGGATCGCTCAGACTTTGTATCGACTACCATGAGTTGAACAAGGTCACCATTAAGAACAAGTACCCATTGCCTAGGATCGACAATTTGTTTGATTAGTTGAAGGGGGTGAAGTATTTTTCAAAGATTGACTGGAGGACCGGTTATCATCAACTGAAGGTGAGGCCGGAGGATATTTCAAAGATGGCATTCAGGACTCGGTATGGACACTTTGAGTTTCTGGTTATGTCATTCGAATTGACGAACGCACCGGTATCATTTATGGACTTGATGAACAGAGTGTTCAAACAGTATTTGGATAAGTTTGTTGTTGTGTTCATCGATGACATTCTGGTGTATTCAGAGATGGGGGAAGAGCACGCCGAGCATCTAAGGATAGTATTGGAGACTCTAAGAAGGGAGAAGTTGTATGCAAAATTTTCCAAGTGTGAGTTTTGGTTACAGAGAGTGCAGTTTTTGGGGCACGTTATCGACAAGAATGGTGTTTCGGTGGATCCAGCAAAAGTAGAAGCAGTTATCAATTGGGAGCAGCCGAAGATGCCAACAGAAATCAGAAGTTTCTTAGGATTAGCGGGATACTATCGAAGATTCATCCAGGATTTTTTGAAATTAGCATCGCCGTTGACCAATCTGACTAGAAAGACAATTAAATTTGTTTGGACGGAGAAGTGTGAAGAGAGTTTCCTAGAATTAAAGAAGAGGCTTAGTCAAGCACCTGTGTTGGCTTTACCGGACAAAACAGGGTGATGCGTCACACAAGGGTCTTGGCTGTGTACTGATGCAACACAGCAGGGTCATTGCATATGCTTCACGTCAGTTAAAGGACTATGAGAAGGGTTATCCGACTCATGACCTGGAATTAGCAGCGGTAGTTTTTGCCTTGAAGATTTGGAGACATTATTTGTATGGCGAGAAGTGTGAGATATACACAGATCACAAAAGTCTGAAGTATATCTTCACACAAAAAGAATTAAACATGAGGCAGCGCCGATGGCTAGAATTGATCAAAGATTATGATTGTGAGATTCTGTACCATCCAGGCAAAGCAAATGTAGTGGTAGATGCCTTGAGCAGAAAAGGCAGAGAAAAGTTATCGAAGTTAACCGTTAAAGAAGAATTAGTGAAAGATTTTGAACGACTAGGTTTGGAGGTTAAGTATCCGATGGAGACCAACGAGAAATTATTTACAGTGATAGCGAGCCTGACTTTATTAGATAAGGTTAAGAAGGCACAAGAGAAGGACGAAGATTGTGATATTATCAAGAAGCGGATTGTTGAAGGTGATGATTTGAAATTCAAGATTGATAGCACTGGACTGCTAAGGTTTGAAGGACGAATTTGGGTACCATTAGTACCGGAATTAAGAGAAGAGATTTTACAAAAAGCGCACAGTACGAGATACTCGATACACCCAGCAAGCACAAAAATGTACCAAGACTTGCGTCATCACTTTTGGTGGCCCAACACGAAGAGGGAGGTTGCAGAATGCGTAAGTAGGTGTTTAACTTGCCAGAGAGTCAAGGCAGAACACCAACGACCAAGCGGGTTATTACAACCGTTAGAGATTCCAGAATGGAAATGGGAGCACATCACGATGGATTTTGTGGTGGGACTTCCGGCAACGCAGAAAGGGCACGACGCCATATGGGTAATTGTAGATCGTCTTACAAAGTCAGCTCACTTTTTGCCGATTAAGATTAAGTATAGTTTGACCAGCTAACCAGATTATATGTCAAGGAAATTATCTCGAGACATGGGGTGCCGGTATCTATTGTATCAGATAGAGATCCATGATTCACGTCAAACTTCTGGAAGAGTCTTCAAGAGAGATTGGGGACACAATTGCGAATGAGTACCGCGTACTATCCGCAGACCGATGGGTAAAGCGAGAGAACAATTCAAAAACTTGAAGACATGCTCCGAGCTTGTGTGATGGACTTTAAGGGTAGTTGGGAGGATCACTTTCCATTAGTAGAGTTCGTGTACAACAATAGTTATCACGCCAGTATTGGAATGCAGTCGTACGAAGCAATGTATGGGAGAAAGTGTCGAACACCGTTGTGTTGGGACGAAGTAGGAGAACGTCGAATGTTGGGACCTGAAATTGTACAGCAGACCGTAGAAATTATCAAGGTGATAAGAGCACGGCTGGTAGCGGCTCAAGATCGCCAGAAGAAGTATGCGTATTTGCATCGCAAGAAGAAAGAATTTGAATTAGGAAGCTATGCTTTTCTGGAAGTATCTCCCTGGAAGGGGAAGATTCATTTTGGGAAGAAGGGCAAGTTGAGCCCTAGGTTCATAGGACCGTTCGAGATTCTGAGGCGAGTCGGTGAAGTGGCGTACGAGGTGGCGTTACCTCCTGAACTTGAGTACATTCACAACGAGTTTCATGTGTCAGTGTTGCAGCCGTATAAACCAGACTACAAGCACGTTATCTCCTATGAGCCGATCTAAGTCAAGAAAGACTTATCATACGAAGAGGTTCCTGTCCAGATACTAGATAGGAATGAACAGAAGCTGAGGAATGAGATCATTTATTCCGTTAAGGTTCTTTGGAGAAACCACGCAGTTGAAGAAGCTACATGGAAGCTAGAAGAGAAAAAGAAAGCGAATTATCTGTTTTTATTTGAGTAACCTTATTTTTTACAATTCCGAGGACATAATTTTTATAAGGGGGGAGGGATGTAACGACCATGAATTTTAAACTCTTTATTAATTAAATATGTGATTTAATTTTAACGAGTTAGTTTTGTGACTTTATTTAAACCTTATGTGGTTATGTGAATTTTTGAAACGATTAAAGGAAGTCACTAATGAGAAAATTATATTGGTGGACTAACCTTAAGGCTTTAATATCAAAAGAATTGATGGAAGTGTTAGTAATTAAATATTCAATCTACTTGAATATAGTGAAAGAATTAAATGTGTTGATAAATTGTTATTGTAGATAAATAATAATTAATAAGTAAGAGATTAATAAATATAATAATATTATATTTACTTGGTTAATTATTTTATACAAGTATGCGATATTAAACCTTTAATATATGGTAGTTATCTATATAATACAATGTGACCTTTGATATGGCTATGTATATATAGACTATATAGTAACCTTAATTGAATTATGTGAGATTGATAACTTGAATGTGTACATAAGAACATGTGACAATGTAGGGATGGACATTTATATATATACCCTATTACCTTAATATCAATAAACAATTGTTATTGGCCAGGCGATTTCAATAAGTTATTAATCGAAGTAATAACAGTTATAGTATGAGTAATAATAATACTCAATTGAATTATATTAAGGAAAATGTACATGGATTATATGATTGGTATATAAATACCTACTTGATACATTATTTTATTAATTGAGATAACATTGTAACTCCTATTTAAATGTGTATGGATTAAATACTTATAACCTATGTATATACTATGTGTATATATATATAGTATATAACTTAGTGTATATTATTATATGGCTAAGTGTTGGGCATATATGATATACACCCATTTAATGTATAACTTAAATATATACTATATGTGTATATATCTAAATATTAGTACTTAGAATGTTAGTTACTGAGTAATATGAGAGCCCTAACTTCATTCTCTTCCCACACGTAAACTGTCACATGGCTACACAACCCTATAACTCTCCTCAAATTCATCAAAGCTATCCATAATCATTATAAGGGGGAGTGGGATTTATGATTGCATTCATCGACTTCTTGTTATCCAGCATACAATCATGTAATCTTTTGTGTTGATTTGGTGAGTAAAATCAAGAACCGTGTATTCATTTTTCTATATAAGAGTTCTTCCCCTTCTCAATTTCTATTGCTGAGATTTTCTTAGAATTGATAGAAAGAGAATTGAGAGTGAGTAGCATAGTAGGATTATATAATCTGTAACAGCAAGCTTGGTTTCCATCACAGAGGTATAACTTCCCATTCTCATTCTCTACATAATTTTCAAAATTCTTGATTACTGAATTAATTCATGGATTGAGTAATTAATTGATTGGGATATGTTATTAAGTGGTTATATGATGTTATAATAGTTTATAATTGCTAAATGTTATGTTAGAAACGATTTTCATTGGAAATTTTATGAATTGGGCTAGCAGGCTGCCGAAGCAGCCTGCGTCTGCGTCTGGTCTGTGCCCGGCGCAGCTACTCCAGTTTTGAACTGGCCAGCTGCGTAGAGCCTGCTGCAGAATTTTTGCTTCTGTTTCATTTTCTGTCCAGGCTAGCTTGATGGTAACCTTTAGTCAAGCATGGGAACTGATATGAATCCATAATATAAACTTCTTGGTATTACATTGCCATATTAGCATGTTTTATGAAAGGAAAGTATAAGGTTTACGAAGAAAAACTTATGTTTTGAAAATGAAACTTGTATCTTTGAATGCGAACTTTGTCATATAAGTAACATGCAAGTATTCTGATATTATGAGCATGATAGTAGGTTTATATTAACTTGAAATGCATGTTTAAAATGTTGTACACGTTAGCATACGAGATTGATGGATTTAAAGGTTTTTAAAGGAGAAACTTAAGACTTTTGAAAACAAACTTGACGAATATTTTGTCTTGTGATTTATGACCTTGTGAACATATGTAAATAACTTAGATATGTATATGAAGAAGTGTAATATGAGGCATATGTTTGCTTCATGAATGATCAGTTTTGATAGCATGGCATTAAAGGACTTTTCTAAAGGAAACCTTGAAGACTAGTTGTCAATAACTACATTACAAGTATTCTAGGATCTAATATCATGGTTAAGTGTGTCATGATTTACAAGCATGCTAGCTAGTCATATGTATCGTTAAATAGTAGAACATGGATTTCACATATGTATACTTAAACCATAGGAAATGAATTTCTAAGGCATGAAATAGGTGGATTAAAGTATACATGTATAGTATACGCATGAGCATGCATGTTATGTATTGTTTAGCCTAGTTATGTGATAACATGACCTTAGTAATCAACTTTGAAGCATGAACTTGTATTAGTTAAAGTATGTGAATTACCGGCATGAAAACATGACTTCAAATTGAATATAGAAAGAGCATGCTAGTTTCGAATGAGAAATTTTAACTTGATAAGCATGTGTATTGGTTTAATGTCAGTAGTTGCATGCCAGAGTTACGCCGGGACACTTTCAGGCCAGAACAATTTGCTTAAGTCTGATTTTAACAGTTACCATATTATGATGCTATAAATGGTATGTTTGATATTGAGCGTGATTTTATGTGATAAACTTATACGATAAGTGGATTATTATAAGTATAGACTTATATTAGTTTATAAATGCTAATTGAAAGGCCGACTTATTAATGTTAAGTTGTTTCGACTCAAGTTAATTAAAGCTAAAACTTAATCGTAGCTGAGCAAACAGCCAAGTATTCTAAATTCTTGCACTACCTTATTCAATGAATATTGTAAGCGAGTTTTTTAACTTCACTTGATTTGAATGCTAGTTCCCTTACACTATTTATTGTGCAAGTTCCTATCCTTCTCATATTGTATTGAGCAGGTTATTATCGTATTGACGGTTAATTATTTAAAGCTTGAACTATATTTCCAAGCATGCTATTAGGTGGTTTAATTACTTTACAATTATTCTACATCGATATTATTGATATTTGATGAGTAGGTGTCATACCTACGAATTAGATATTGTTTGAGTTTACTTATTGTTATCTTTAAGTGTTTTTAGGATCTATTTATTTATTTTTGTGTTTATTTCTTGTAGGTGGAGTTGGAAGGGCAAATATGTCATTTTGGAAGAGAAAAGAATTAAAAAGAAGTCAAAAATAGGCGTAATGGCATTTTCGTAATTAATTGGTCCTCGTCAAGAGCCTAGGCGCTTGGATTTGCCCTTGGACAAGCGCCTAGGCGCTCATGCACGATTTTGGATGCTAATTTATGCGGCTGAGTACAATTGGAGGCCAATCAGACTGGATATTAGGGTTTTAAAAGTAAGGGACAGAGAGAGATACAACGGAAGAAGGATTTGAAGGAGATCACGAAGGAGAGATACAAAAGGTTGAAGATCAAGTTAGAGATTTGGAGCGGCTTAATAGTTTCTTCTATCCCTTTCCTCTATCTTTAATTTTGTAATCTTTGGGATGTTTGGATTCGTAATTTGGATGATGTTTTTCTCTATCATTATGAACTAACTTTTTATTAAGATCGCAACGGAACTTAGTATGTAATTTGAATTTGATGCTTCTTATTTGATTTAAGTTAATTACTCTTGAATCGTTTATCATATCTTGTGTTCATTGATTAATTGTCTGATCAACAATTACCGGGATAATTTATACAAAATTGGAAAATGGAGTATGAGTTAGATCTAGATATGATATCATCTGTTCATATAAACTGAAAAAGGTTAATATGTTTAGCATATAGGATAGGAATATATCTATATGTCTTTTGCAACCATTAAAGAATCTGTACTTGAAAATCCCAATTATCTTAATTCACATAGGAATATAGTGGATTAATTATTTAGGGTGTTCCTTGTAAATCTGTTACGTAACTGCTGGATGTATAAGGATTCGTTTACGTGTCTTCGGAAGAAGTACTTGAATATTATAAAGAATTCTTGTTTAGCTATTCATAGTGATTGAATAATTAAATGAGTGTATTGGTTTAAATGAAATACTAAGGGAAGTTGTGATCTTAACCTATTCCATCTGCATTCATTCTTGTGACGATATACTTTAGTTGTTAATTAAATTCTCAAAATCACAATCATTATTCGTAGTTTAATTTAAGATTAATTGAATTGAAATTGATATTTGGTAATATTAAACTATTTCCTCGTGGGAACGATATCCTTGCTTGCTAAATGTTATAAACGAACACGTATACTTGCGTGTTTAATTGCTGTTAATAAAATAGGCAACAATATTCGCACTAGGTGTACTTGAGTTCATACAGTCTTGGACTTGTACCTTATTTAAAAGTTCTATAATTCTTGAACTGCGTCAGATAGAGTCTGAACCCTTGTTCGGTCAGACAATTGTATGAAGTTTTATAAAAGCTATCCAGACCAATTGATGGTATGGATTCTTAGACTGAAAAGAACACCCCTCATATATAGGGGAGTACCCCAGGTATCTAGTATAAAGATACAAACAGCAGAGTTGAATGTTATGCATATACATGGCGTATGCGAGGCTGATCCCCTCAAGTACTATTCTGTAGCCAGTAACCAAAGGGTCAATCAGCTATTGATTCCATTGGAGTTTTATAGTTCAAAGTCTATTTGACTATCAGTTATTCTAAAAGCAATTATTATTCTTGCTTTTGATATTCATATTGTTGAATTCCTTGTCAGATATATTCCTTTTATCATGATATATCCTTTATTGTTGTATTTAAACTTGCCTAGCAAACTTGTTGCTCATTCTTGCTATATCATGACTTATATTACAGTTAAGCCCGAGACTTCAGGGAAGGACAAGGGTAAAGAAAAGATGTTGTGATAGTTTGCAAGAAGCAGACTTTATGTTTAGTTTAATTCCTATTATTGTAATTTAAACCCTAATGACTATTATAGGGTATGTTTGTTATGATGTATTAAGGTTATAAAATCTTGGGACTAGTAACACCTTTTAAATGAACAACGTACGTTTATTATATTCTGCACTTTAGTTATCGTATGTTGTTTAGAGGTGGATGTTTAGTATTGTTTCGTGACGACCGAACCGGGGTCAGAGGACCCGGATTCGGGGGTGTCACGTTAAATATTTTTAATAGTCACCATTTTCTGGAGTATATGTACGTGTAAGTATTAGGTTTACGACAGTGCAACCGTACCATTTAATGGTTGATATATAGGAGCTGGGCTAAACGATTCCTTCAGTGAGCGAAGGTATATATGAATTAGTAACCGATCTAACTCACTGTGAAAACAGTGTAGACGAGACGGAAACTAATTTGTTGGTTTTTTGTGGGAAACCACTCAGTGTACTATATAGACTACTAGTAAAGACACGGGGTGTGCTAGGTTTAGACTTGTATATATGTACGTTGTTAAAGAGAGAAAAGAAATCAATATATCATTAGATATGTATTGGTTAGAGAATTATTAATAATTGAATACACAACGAGAAGTGTAGATTAAAGGAATGTAAATATGTGTTATATATATATCTTGAATTATGTGGATTGGTGGAAAGAGAAATAATTATTACATATTTCTAATAAAGATTATTAAAATAATTTCTTATATTATTTTAATAAAAAGGGGGAATGTTATTTTAAATAATAATAATAATAATACCTTGTATGTTTTTGAATGAGGTAATACGAAGGAGGGTAGATATATTGAAACATATTTGCTATATGTAGTATATTGACAGAAAATAACTTGTGGTCTATTTTTTATATAGAAGGTGTACATGTCTTGTACATATAGTTAATTTAACAAATACTTAGATATTATATTTAAATAATATCTTGAAGAAATGAGTAAGTTATTTTTAATGATTAATGCCTCTATTGGAGATAATATTATATAATAAACTTATTATATCATGTTATGAAGGAATGATTAAACAAGAATAATTAATATTATTATGAGAATTATTGCTATGTGCAAATATACATGATATGTGAGTTAGTGCCTATGCGAATAATTACTAGGAATTAATTTATAGGGAGTCACTAATGATTTATTTAAATTAGTAGACTAGCCATAAGTTTTATATCAAAAGAATTGATAAAACGGTTAGTAATTAAATATTCAATTTCTTGAATATAGTGTAGAGGTTTAAACGTGATTGATTAATATTTTGAATAATTAATCGATAACGTATGAATTGATTGTTATTGAGAATAATAAAACATAAGCGTGTAAAGGATTGATTGTGATTACAAAGGATGGATGATTTACGAGTAATTAATTGATAATATGTCAATTAACTATTATTGTGAATAAATAATATGTTAATGAGCAAAGGATTAATAAATATAATGAGATTATATTAATTGTTTATGCAAGCATGCAATAATTAAACCTTTACTATATGGTTGTTATCTATATTATATGTAATGCAATGTGGCACATTAATGAGGTTATATATTATAGATTATATAGTAAGGTTAATTGTATTACGTAAGTTAAATAATAATGTTTTTCTGACTACATGTGTGGGTGAACCTTATTTAGTACCATGTGGATATTTTAAGGAGTAAGCAATTGTTAATTGATGAGTACTTCAATAAGTTATTATAATTAAAATAATAACCGTTATAATGAGTAATAATAACACCCAATTGTATTATACTCAGTGTTAATGAAGTATACATAGATTATATATGTGCAAGTTAAAATTACTACTTGGTAATAGTAATTGTTTATTGGGACTACATTGTGACACAACTAAATGTATAACTTAAGTATACATGGTATGTAATGTATATATATAACCCAAGTGTGGTAGTACATATGAATTGCAATTTGCTGAGTTTCATTTGTTTGTCCAACATTGAGTGCCCAATTCTTCTTCACGTGTATACCCACATGGCTAGCTACCCTATACTCTTCCCTCATTTTCATCAAAGTGCAGCTAATGATTATGAAGGGAGTGGATTTCATGATGGATTTCACCTAGTAATCAACAACTCTCCTTTAGCCAACAAACAATTCTTCATTCCTTTGGTTTTAATTGGAAGACAATTATTTTGTCTGGGTATCAAAATCTCTATAAATATAGCTTCTCTTCCTCTCATTTTATATTGTTGAGATTTTCAAAGAGAAGTAAGTTGAGTAGTATTTTGAGAGAGTTATCAGTTGAGAGAGAGACTTGATATAACAGCCAACTCATTTCCTTAGCAGAGGTATACTTTCTACCTTTTTCCATTCTTGTTCTTCATTCTGTAAATTTTCTAGGTTCTTAATTCTTGAATTGATCATGGATTGATTAATTAAGTGATTGGAATATGATTATTAAGTGGTATATAAGTTGACATATATGTTAGAACTGTGTTATAACATATCTGGAATAAATTTCGTAGAAAATTTCTGAGTTTGGCTAAGGTTCCTGCCCAAGCAGCCTATGTCTCTTTTTGGCCGGCCACCTGCGCAGCTGCACCAGTTTTGTACTGGCCAGTGGCGCAGGTGCGCTAGGCCTGAACCAGAGTTTCCTGTTTCTGCTGCAAACTGTTATGTGATAACTTGTTGATATGGTTTAAGGCAAGCATGAAAACTGGTATAACTCCTATAAACTTTTCCTTGATACAACATGCATATTTATGGCCATGATAGCATACACTAATTGATAAAAAGCTTTCTAGTTTAGAAGTGAACTTGGAATGGTTAAAAAAATGAACCTTGTCATGGACGTAGCATGTGAACATTCTGATTTTATGAACATGATAGTATGGTTTATATTAATATGAAATGTATGTTTAAAGTGTTGAACAAACTAGCATACATAATTAATATATTCAAGAGGTTTTCAAGAAAAACTTAAAGACATTTAAAGTGAACTTGACCAAGACTTATGTCTTGTAATTTTTGATATTTGTAGCTTGTGTAAATGACTTAGACATGCATGAAGTCAGGTTTAACATGTATGAATAAGTACCTTGACATAGTATGAACATTCTTGACTTCGTTAGTGTGCGATTTCTAAAGAAAGTTATAAGATTTTAAAATGAGCCTTGACACTTACTATTGATGCTTATGTTCTGACTTTGTGAGCCTGGTTGCATGGTCTAGATAGGTGTTAATGCCAAGATTATGCCACGCGCCTCAATCACCAAAACGCGCTTCAATCCTACACAGTAAACACGTAAGCACCGGATCTCGACGGCTTTGGGCCGCCGGGAATCGCTCCGGTGTGAGAATAAGTACAGGCCAAAAAAAAGGATTAACAATGGAGGTTGTGTGTTCTAGTGTCTGGAGGGAAAAAATGTTCAGTTTCCTCCCCTGTGTTGTGCTCTGTACTCATATATTATCTCACCAACTTGCATGTTTTCCCCCGATGCATATGTCAGCTGACTGCATGCAGGCTTTACCATACCCTGCTCTCCACTAAGTCAATATTATGTCAACTCCACATTAATGAAGGTGCCTTAAGACGGTTGGGCCCATCACCTCAATCAGCCGCCTGCTAATCCCATAGATTAGGGATAATATTTAGTCTATAAGCTGCCACCTGTCACTCACTACCAGCTCCGGCCCAAGCTAATTAATCATTTAGAAAATAGCCCAATGCTCCAAGGGTAAAAATGGGCTTTATCTGAAAAGCCCAAAATGAATAAGATCCGACTAGTCCAAAGGTTACGGCCCAACATTGCCCCCTAGTCTTTTATTAAATAATACATTTGATGAAAAAGTATAGGTGACCGACTCATTACACCTCAGAATTTTAAATAGATCTAAGCAAAGCCCACTTAACAAAAGGCCCATGTCCGGATGCAGACCCCCCAAACTCAAAAGTAGATACTAACCCTCAAAATTTAAAAATTAATGATAGCTTCTTCAACTCCAGGAACAGACACTAACTATTGACCCTTCAATTTCAAATCCGGATACCAACCCTGCACTTCCATCATTATCTTCATTGAATGTGCAGCCATTGGGTTTCGTGAATCACCAAAAAGACAACCCTATAAAGCCTCAAGCCCTTCAATTTGGACAACTCTGCCTGCTCATTTGAAATTCAAATACTCTTTAGCTGTTCTTCCTTCTCCGGTTTTCTTCTTCTTAGTTAGTCTGTCAATAATGGCAGCCTAGAATTCTGATAACACCATCCCAACCACCGAAATTCCTTCAGCCTCTATTCTGACAGCTCAAAATCCTACCCCGACCATTCCCATGTCAAACCCGAAGTCCAAACCCTCATCCAGCAAGAATCCACCAACCGATACTGCCAAAGACGCTCCCCTAGAACCCCCCCAGAACCCCCCTTTGACTTTACTGATGCCAAGCGATTCGTTCATGCCAATACCCCTTCTATAATTGCTAAAATAGAGATTCTAGCCATCCAAGACTGATACCAGATTCCACCCAACTATCAGTTGCGAGCCCCTTCCACGACTGACCTCATGTATCATCGTCCCGATGGTTATGTTGCCATGCCCGTTACTCTTCTGGAGAAGGGACTCCGCTTCCCTCTTCATGCCTTCGTTCTGAATATGCTAGGATTTCTAGGGGTTGGGGTGGCCCAACTGGTCCCCAACTCTTACATTTATATCCTTGCATTTGTGGCCTGGTGCTTCGAGAAGAGCATCCCACCGTCCATCGATTTCTTCTTTTCCCTTTTCGTGGTGGACCAGTCCAGAGAGAAAGGTTTTAAGGGGCTAAGCAAACCGTCCAGCTTCAAGATTGAAAGAAGGTCCTTGATAGACACCCCCTCAAGAAACCGAGGGTGGCATAAGGACTGGATCTTTATCAATGGACCGGACATTTCCTCCATCCCTGACTGGACCACTATCCCTATTCTTTCTCCAGACTTCGGAGACCTCACACAAGAGCTGGGGAACGAAATGGGAAAGCTGCTAAACAAACTTCCTCTAAAGGGATGGAGCTTTGGACTCCTCGGCAAACAGGCTTTGTTGTATGACCACAAGTGTAAGTTCTGAACCCACCCTTTGTGATAATTTTTTCAAATTTCCTTCAATAATTGTTCTGAAGTATTACTTTATGTCTTCTGCAGTATCTCTAATTAAGCCTACTTCCATTGATAGAATAGATTTAGAAAAATTCCTTTCTGCCAAATTGGCCTCAGCTTCTACAGAAGTCGAAGACCCAGAGGCCCAAACTTCTGAAGCCCAACACGTGGATCCCCCTGCTGCTGAAACACAAAATACAGAAGCCCCAATAAATGAAAATCCAACAAATTAGCCAACTCCCTCCGAAGGGCCAAGTCGAGCCCGCAAGAAGAAACACGCTGCCAAGAAATCAAAATCTATTCCAACTCCGGTTCTCACTGAAAGTCTCTTGGATATGCCAAAAGAGCAACGCACCAAAATCATCCACACCAAAAAAATGAAAAGCCAAAGTCAAGATTATCCCCCTCACCACCGAAGAGTTAAGAATCCTGGCTAGACAATCCCCCCTCCATCGGCTGAAGCTGACGAATTCGAGGCAGACCCCAGTTATCCTCCTTTTCAAAAATGAAGAACTGTCTCGGATGATCAACCGCCTTCACCTCCCCCTAGACAACCGACACCTTCACCAAAACGAGCAGCACCCCCTTTGCCCCTTTTATCATCTTTCTATGGTCCAAAACCGGGGGTTCCCCGTTCACCCAGTTTATGGCCGGATCAAAGGGAAGATTTTTCTTTACACCTTTACAATTCATTTGTTCTGAATACCGACAATCATCGCTTCGATAACAGCTCTATTTCTGACTTGCTCGAAGAGGGCATGATTAATCAGGCTAGAGTAAGTACATCATATTTTACCCATCTTAGTTTATGGATATTTTTTTAAAATTTCTTTTAACTTCAAATAACTGCAGGCCAATGGGTCCTTCGGGCGTCTCCACTAAAAATATAAAGAGGTTGATGTGACGCCCCCAGAATAGGTCCAGTCAACCCAACCCATTCTGAGTCGCCAAATACATGGTACAGAATTCAAATACAAACTTTTATATCACACGGTCGTGCAAAATACGACCACACAACTGTGAGTGTCAATACAAATATGTAGAAAATATTAATATTCAAACTAAGTCCTCATTACAATTATTATCACACTATTTTACAAAAATAGCGAGGACTACTACTGCTCTAACTCGGACCATCACTCTGTCCCCCTACTAGTTCTCGCAACGTTCTCATTTCCTGAAGAGGACAATAGATGAAAAGGGTGAGCTCAACTAGCCCAGTAAAGAATATTACGACTAAGATAATGGAAAATAAATTATCGTTAGCCTTCAATAAATCAGATAAAATATAATGGACAACCAATTTTAGATCAATATTCGCAGCGGAAATAACAATTCATTAGAAGAGTTAAGTAGAGAATGAAGTCTACTATCTTCTATGATTTAAAAGTCCATCATCAATATTTTATCCCTGTAACATCAATCAATATACATCTCGAATCAAATATTCATCTTTGCACTACAGGCCAAAGATATTCATTTGTATCACCAGTAGTCATGTTCATCTCAACACCTGTCATCTTTGCACTACGACCAAAGATATTCATCAGGAAATCATTCATCTTTGCTCTACAGGCCAAAGATATTCAGTTATATCACCACTTAGGACTGAGGATGATGAAAAATAATATAAATAACGAATCCAGTGAAATAAAGGATAAGATTAAGGATTCGTATTTTAGTTTATCCAAGTTCAAAAATACTCCATATTAATACTTTGTGGAGCAAAATTCAAGAATAAAGCTCAAAACTTGGATACAATCAAAGATAGTAACTATAACAGACAATTTGGACAAATCGAAGAAAATTTAGTTTTTCTGTGAATAATGCCGTATACGTGAATAGTGTCGTATACGTAAATAGTAACGCCGACGAAAAAAGTAAGAATTTTATAATAAAATCTATGCCAATATTTTCGTATAATGATATTGAAAAGAATAACATCATTTACGAAAGAAAATAACATCCCCTACCTCAAAAGAATAGTACTTCTGACTAGAATATCGGATATAATACCGAAGGAAATTTGCACTAAATAATAACACTCAAAGTATCTAAATACTCACAAAAATACGCTCGATATTATAAAGAGAGAAAACATTTGATTCTGGTGTGATTTTCAATTCTAACCTAAGCACCCTATTTATAGGAAAAGCTTAGGATGCCAAATTAGACTTTTGGATAAAATAATATTTTATTTTTAAAAAATTCCGCCGCCTGCTGCTCTCAAAAAATTAGAATTTTTCAACAAAACAACAAAAGTGGGGCCCACCCATTAAAAAAATATTTGTTTTCCGAAACTTCAATAATTCATAATAAATAGCCCCTTTGTCAGAAAAATACAAATTTTATGTCCTTCTATAGGAAATTTAATTCTCTACAACTTTGTAGAAGGAAGTTTTTCTAAATTCCAAACATAAATTATCCGAAATTCATAAATGGATGATTTTCCACACCAAAATACTGATAAAAACACATCAGCACTAATTCCTTCTTTTATATCCACACAATAAATATTTTCTTCTCATATAAATCAATAATTAATTATTCACAATTAATATTATAGAACTACAATATTGACAACCAGGTCGTTCCCAGGAAAGAGGGGGCCTTCCGATAAGGATTTCTCCTTACTGGCGCGCAATTAAATAACCCCTCCTAGACAGAACTTCCTTAGACATTGTCAATAATGCTATCTAATAATATTATTCAAATAATATGAATTATTGAGTTGATAATGTGAAATACTATGCAATGACAATTATTGAATCAATAATACAAAATATCAACTGTAGCAATATTTGAATTAATCACAGCAATGTAGCAATTATTGATATAAAATATCAACGTAGCAATTATTGAATCAATAAAATATTATGCAATTATTGAATCAATAATATAAAATATTGAACAGTAATTACTGTAACAATAATTGAGTAAGTTCCTTCTCACGTAAGAATCAATAATTCAAAATATTGTGCAATACCTTGTGCTACTGTGCAACACCGCGTATTACTGTATTTTAACCACCGGGTATTTCAACAGTACTAACGGTAACAACTACGCCGTTATTTTGTAAAAAGGTTATTTCTGTTGCTTTCTATATCCGACTGTTATTCCGTTGTGGGGCCCACAAATAACTGTGCCGTCGTACGAATATTCCCCGACAACAAGAATATTCCACGACCAAACGAATATCCCCCGACAGTAATGAATATTTTATAACCACTTGCTCATTTTAAAATATTTACACATTTCACCCATAACTTTTCACATTTATCAAATCAACACCTTACTATTGCGAAATAATATATAAAGAAAATTAAATCTTTATTTATAAAAGTTGGGGTCTTACAACCTCCCCTCCTTATGAAATTTCGTCCTCAAAATTGACGTACGTACCTGGTATGTCGAAAAGGTGAGGATACATCGCTTTCATTTTCGATTCCAACTCCCAGGTCATTTCCTCAATTGCATGGTTTCTCCACAAAACTTTAACTTGAGGTATAATTTTCGAGCGTAGGACATGCTCCTTCCTATCCAAGATCTTTACAGGTACCTCCTCGTACGTTAAATCTTTGGCTATCTCGTCTGGTTCTAACTCAATAATGCGGTTTGGATCCTTCACATATTTACGTAACACGGATATGTGAAACATGTTATGAACACGAGACATGCTTGGAGGTAAATCAATTCTATAGGCCACCTTTCCTACTCGGTTAAGAATCTCAAATGGACCAATAAATCGTGGATTGAGCTTTTCACTCTTGCCAAACCTCGTAACTCCCTTCCACGGAGCAACACGTAATAACACATGGTCTCCAACATTAAATTCCACGTCCTTTCGATGAAGATCCGCATATCTCTTTTATAGATCTTGTGCGGTTTGTATCCGTTGTCTGATCATTTGGATCTTTTTCGTAGTCATACGTACTAACTCCGGTCCTAACGATGTTGCTTCACCTAACTCATCCCAACATACTGGAGAACGACACTTTCTCCCATACAACGCTTCAAATGGAGCCACGCCTATACTTGCCTGATAACTGTTGTTGTAAGAGAATTCCACCAATGGTAAGTACTTATCCCAACTCCCTTTGAAGTCTAGAACACAGAACCTCAATAGATCTTCAAGAGTTTGAATAGTCCTTTCTGATTGCCCGTCTGTTTGAGGATGATAAGCCGAACTGAATCTTAAATCCGTGCCCATAGCTTTCTGCAAACTGATCCAAAATCGTGAAGTAAATCTGGGGTCACGATCCGAGACTATGGATACTGGCATGCCATGCAATCTCATAATCTCATTCACGTACATATGAGCAAGACGTTCAAGGGAATAAGTCTCTCGTATCTGCAAGAAATGAGCAGACTTGGTTAATCTATCAACAATAACCCAAATCGCATCTATGCCTTGAGAAACCTTGGGAAGACCCGTAACGAAATCCATCGTAATGTGATCCCACTTCCATTTCGGAATCTCAAGTGGTTGCAATGGACCCTTCGGTACTTGATGCTCCGCCTTTACACGTTGACACGTTAAACATCTCGAAATAAACTCCACGATCTCTCTTTTCATATTGCTCCACTAAAATGTATGTTGAAGATCACGATACATTTTGGTACTCCCAGGATGGATTGCAAACGGTGTGTTGTGTGCCTCCATCATGATTCTATGCTTCAAGTCGAAATCGTTAGGAACACAAAGTCTGGAGTTGACTCGAAATATTCCCTCTTCATCGATTCTTGCTTCTGGAATGGCACCTTCTTACACCTTCTTCTTCATCTTCATCAGCTCCGGATCCGTAGCTTGAGCAGCTTTAACTTTATCAATCAAAGCTGGTTCTACGCGTATACTTGACATCATCGCACTCATTCCCACATATGATCTTCTACTCAACGCGTTAGCTACCACGTTCGCTTTTCTCGGATGGTATTGGATGGTATGATCATAATATTTCAACAGCTCAAGCCAACGTCGTTGCCGCATGTTGAGTTCCTTCTGAGTGAAGAAATATTTAAGGCTCTTATGATCCGTATAAATCTCCACTTTCTCCCCGTACAGATAATGTCTCTAGATCTTCAACGCGAAAACGACAGCTGCCAACTCTAGATCATGACTAGGATAATTCCTCTCATATTCTTTGAGTTGTCGCGAGGCATAGGCTATGACTTTCCCATGTTGCATGAGAACACATCCTAACCCTTTGCCCGAAGCATCGCTATAAATAACAATCCATCCGAACCAGATGGTATTGTCAGAACAGGTGCCGAAATAAGTCTCCTCTTGAGCTCTTGGAAGCTCTTCTCGCATTCCTTAAATACACGGATCATCATATCTATGAAAGCAGTAGGAGCATTAGTCAATCCAAAAGACATGACTAAGAACTCATAATGCCCGTACCGAGTTCTGAAAGCAGTCTTTGGAATATCCTCAGTTTTAATCTTCAGCTGATGATATTCAGAACGAAGATCGATCTTTGAAAAGAATTGTGCTCCTTGCAACTGGTCGAACAGGTCATCAATACGAGGTAGCGGATACCTATTCTTGATGGTGACATGGTTCAACTCCCGATAGTCAATACAAAGTCGCATACTCCCGTCTTTCTTCTTTACGAATAAAACAGGAGCACCCCAAGGAGACGTACTAGGATGAATAAAACCGATGTCTAACAACTCCTGTAGTTGGACCTTTAACTCCTGAAGTTCAATAGGAGCCATTCGATATGGGGTTTTAGAAATGGGTTTTGTACAGGGTTCAAGGTCAATAAAGAATTCAACTTCACGTTCTGGGGGTAGACCGGGAAGTTCTTTGGGAAATACATCAGGAAACTCCTTAACAATGGAAATATCATTCAAACCTAATGTATTCTGGTGTAGATCAGTGACATGAGCTAAAGAAAGCTTGACATCCATTTTTTAATAAACGAATAGCCTTATGATTTGAAATGATATTGACTGATTTTAGTGGTTTGGTAGTTTGGATTCGTACAACAGGTTGATTAGGAATATGAAAACTAACAACCTTACGAAAACAATCAATTTTGGCATGGTAAGTGGTTAACCAGTCAATTCCTAAAATCACGTCAAATGCAAGTATTTTCAAAGAAATAAGATCAACAGGTAAGGTAAGGGTACCAATCTGAATCAAGCAAGATTTGTAAACTGTAGATGTAACGAAGGTTTCTTCTAACGGAGTTTCAACAGATAAGTCAAAGTCTAATTTATTAGAAGTCAAGTTCAAACGTTGAGCACAAGCAGGTGAAATAAAAGAATGGGTAGCACCGGTATCTAACAAGGTGTAAACTTCGCAAGAGTTTATGATTAACTAACCCGTGATAAATTCATTCGGGTTCCTCGTGTTTTGGGCCACCGACTTTAATTTGTCTGGAATAGTCTTTGGTGTCACTATCCCAACTGGTATTGACTTTGCTATACAGCTCATTCCACCCTCAACTGCTTCGTCACACTCCTGATCTATGATTTGAATCATTACTCTTCGATCCATATCGAATTGGGGTTGACCGCTATGCACAGGATAATTCCAAACTCGATGTTGGATTCTTCCGATTGCTGTCCAAAAAGTGAAATCCATATCATCTATTTTGGCCTTCTTAGATCGGACGTCTCTTTTTAAAATATCAACGCGTCGTGCGACTTTTACCCATGCATCTTCAATTCTCACTCGTTCCGTTGCTTCTTCTTTCAGCTGATCGTTGACATTTGCATTTTCAGATTCTAGCTCTAATATCATATGCTCTGCCAGAGAGAGCTTCTGTTCAAGCCTCGCATAACGAGTAGCAAAATCTTGAATTTCTATATCCCTTTCTTGAATTGTTGTATCCCTTTGTTCCACGGCTGTCTGTCGTTCTTCACCCTGCTCTTCTAACTCAAAAATACGATTTTACAGTTCTACATTTCGATTATAAAATTCTACTAATAAATCTTCCTCCTCAGGTTCCTCTTCTTCCTCACTCTCAGCTGCTACCTCTGCGATTAGCTCGGGTGCAACTATTAATTCTTCACTTACCACATGGATATTTCTAATTTCTTCTTCCCCCGATATCACATTATCCTGGTCGGTGATTAGCGGTGCCTCCACGCTCTCATTCACTCCATTGTTAACATTCTCAACTGCCATTCTCAAATACTGTCATAAAACATTAAACAAATTAACATACCACATATTAACCCTATGCTCCGACTGACCAATTAAATACCACATAAGCTTAGGTAGGACACACTAGCGAAGGATTTACTCGTCTCTCCCCTCCTAGTTCTATTCCCCGATCTCCGCTAGAGATCATATCCCTAAGCTCTGATACCAACTGTGACGCCCCCAGAATAGGTCCAGTCAACCCAACCCATTCTGAGTCGCCAAATACATGGTACAGAATTCAAATACAAACTTTTATATCACACGGTCGTGCAAAATACGACCACAGAACTGTGAGTGTCAATACAAATATGTAGAAAATATTAATATTCAAACTAAGTCCTCATTACAATTATTATCACACTATTTTACAAAAATAGCGAGGACTACTACTGCTCTAACTCGGACCATCACTCTGTCCCCCTACTAGTTCTCGCAACGTTCTCATTTCCTGAAGAGGACAATAGATGAAAAGGGTGAGCTCAACTAGCCCAGTAAAGAATATTACGACTAAGATAATGGAAAATAAATTATCGTTAGCCTTCAATAAATCAGATAAAATATAATGGACAACCAATTTTAGATCAATATTCGCAGCGGAAATAACAATTCATTAGAAGAGTTAAGTAGAGAATGAAGTCTACTATCTTCTATGATTTAAAAGTCCATCATCAATATTTTATCCCTGTAACATCAATCAATATACATCTCGAATCAAATATTCATCTTTGCACTACAGGCCAAAGATATTCATTTGTATCACCAGTGGTCATGTTCATCTCAACACCTGTCATCTTTGCACTACGACCAAAGATATTCATCAGGTAATCATTCATCTTTGCTCTACAGGCCAAAGATATTCAGTTAAATCACCACTTAGGACTGAGGATGATGAAAAATAATATAAATAACGAATCCAGTGAAATAAAGGATAAGATTAAGGATTCGTATTTTAGTTTATCCAAGTTCAAAAATAGTCCATATTAATACTTTGTAGAGCAAAATTCAAGAATAAAGCTCAAAACTTGGATACAATCAAAGATAGTAACCATAACAGACAATTTGGACAAATAGAAGAAAATTTAGTTTTTCCGTGAATAGTGCCGTATACGTGAATAGTAACCCTGACGGAAAAAGTAAGAATTTCATAATAAAATCCATGCCAATATTTTGATATAATGATATTGAAAAGAATAACATCATTTATGAAAAAAAATAACATCCCTTACCTCAAAAGAATAGTACTTCTGACTGGAATATCGGATATAATACCGAAGGAAACTTGCACTAAATAGTAACACTCAAAGCATCTAAATACTCACAAAAATACGCTCGATATTATAGAGAGAGAAAACTTCTGATTCTGGTCTGATTTTCAATTCTAACCTAAGCACCCTATTTATAGGAAAAACTTAGGATGCCAAAGTAGACTTTTAAATAAAATAATATTTTATTTTTAATAAATTCCGCCGCCGGCTGCTTTCAAAATATTAGAATTTTTCAACAAAACAACAAAAGTGGGGCCTACCCATTAAAAAAATATTTGTTTTTCGAAACTTCAATAATTCATAATAAATAGCCCATTTGTCAGAAAAATACAAATTCTATGTCCTTCTATAGGAAATTTAATTCTCTACAATTTTGTAGAAGGAAGTTTTTCTAAATTCCAAACATAAATTATTCGAAATCCATAAATGGATGATTTTCCACACCAAAATACTGATAAAAATACATCAGCACTAATTCCTTCTTTTATATCCACACAATAAATATTTTCTTATCATATAAATCAAAAATTAATTATTTACAATTAATATTATAGAACTACAATATTGACAACCAGGTCGTTCCCAGGAAAGAGGAGGCCTTCCGATAAGGATTTCTCCTTACTGGCGCGCAATTAAATAACCCCTCCTAGACAGAACTTCCTTAGACATTGTCAATAATGCTATCTAATAATATTATTCAAATAATATGAATTATTGAGTTGATAATGTGAAATACTATGCAATGACAATTATTGAATCAATAATACAAAATATCAACTGTAGCAATTTTTGAATTAATCACAGCAATGTAGCAATTATTGATATAAAATATCAACGTAGCAATTATTGAATCAATAAAATATTATGCAATTATTGAATCAATAATATAAAATATTGAACAGTAATTACTGTAACAATAATTAAGTAAGTGCCTTCTCACGTAAGAATCAATAATTCAAAATATTGTGCAATACCGTGTGCTAATGTGCAACACCGCGTATTACTGTATTTTAACCACCGGGTATTTCAACAGTACTAACGGTAACAACTACGCCGTTATTTTATAAAAAGGTTATTTCTGTCGCTTTCTATATCCGACATTTATTCCGTTGTGGGGCCCACAAATAGTTGCGCCGTCGTACGAATATTCCCCGACAACAAGAATATTCTACGACCAAACGAATATCCCCCGACAACAATGAATATTTTATAACCACTTGCTCATTTTATAATATTTGCACATTTCACCCATAATTTTTCACATTTATCAAATCAACACCTTACTATTGCGAAATAATATATAAAGAAAATTAAATCTTTATTCATAAAAGTTGGGGTCTTACAGTTGAGGCTGAGGAAGAGGCGGCCCGAAAGGAGAACGCCATTCTGAAGTCGGCTTTAGCGAAGGAGAGGAGCGAACATGAGAACCTCCGCTTCAACTGTAAAGGTCTTCAAGGTGATCTTGCCAAGATGAAGGAACAGCTAGCGGCAGCCGAAGCCCTCCAACAAATGACTGTTGAACAGAATGAGCGATTGCAACAGGCCGACGAACAACTAATTCAAAATAATCGAGGGCTGACCCAAGCAATCATTAAGGCTAAGAAGTCCGAAGAACGACACGTTGACCTTCGGGGCAAGGTCGAAAAGGAACTTCGTGACCTCAAACTGGCTGGCCCCCCACTCACCGACGAGCTCCGTCAGAAGATACAAAATGAATACCGCAAATCTCCTGCTCTAACCAATGAGATAGTTGAAATGTATGCTGAGGGCTATGAGGCGGCCCGGAGTAAAGGCAAATCGAAACTGGCCGCTGCCTCCCTCAACCCAACTCTCTTAGATTCTTCCGAAGACTGAAGATGAAGAATAGTGCCAAAGACCACCTATCTTTTACCTTACTTTATTTTTATGAACTTTGTGAAAATTTAATCAGTATCATGACTTCTATCTATTTTAATAAACTTTATCAAAGCTGTAATTTCTTTTTCTTCGTTTATAAAATAGATTTTGTTCCTTATTACTCCTTTTCGTTTCGGATTATACTGTTATTTAAACAATATATAATTTGAACTCAACACTTCAAATAAAACCAAGTAATAATGTAAGACGAGACTTACATATTATTGAAGAACACTATACGCCATTGTTAGAATGAATGATTCACCGATCTTTTAATAAGAATATTAGTTCCGAAGAACTTGTAATGTCATCCAGCCTTATAACAATTTGGTAATCCCGTTCTCTCCGAGAGCCGAAGGGGTTAGACCAGAAATATTCACTTCGTCGTCCTAAGGCCAAAGGAATCCAACCTTGTTCAGCCAAAAATATATTTTACTTCGCTACGAGGAGACGAAGGGATCCAACCTTATAACTTGGTGAACTCGTTCTCTTCAGGAGCCAAACGGGTTGGACCAACAATAGTTCGCTTCGCTACGAGGAGATGAAGGAATCCAACCTTATACCAAGCTGACAACCTCGTTCTCTCCGAGAGCCGAACAGGTTCAACCCAAAAAATATTACTCTTCGCTTGTCAGAAAGTCGAAGGGATCCAACCTTATAATTGGTGACAACGTTCTCTCCGAGAGCCGAACGGGTTGGACCATCAATAGTTCGCTTCGTTATGAGGAGACGAAGGAATACAACCTTATACCAAGCTGGAAACCACGTTCTCTCCGAGAGCCGAACTGGTTCAACCCAAAAAATATTCATCTTCGCTTTGTCAGAAAAGTCGAAGGGATCCAACCTTATAACTGGTGACCACGTTCTCTCCGAGAGCCGAACGGGTTGGACCATTAATAGTTCACTTCGCTACGAGGAGACGAAGGAATCCAACCTTATACCAAGCTGGCAACCTCATTCTCTCCGAGAGCCGAACAGGTTCAACCCAAAAAATATTCCTCTTCGCTTTGTTAGAAAAGTCGAAGGGATCCAACCTTATAACTGGTGACCACGTTCTCTTCGAGAGCCGAATAGATTGGACAATCAATAGTTTGTTTTGCTACGAGGAGACGAAGGAATCTAACTTCATACCAAGTTGGCAACCTCGTTCTCTTTGAGAGCCGAACAGGTTCAACCCAAAAAATATTCCTCTTCGCTTTGTCAAAAAAGTCGAAGGGATCCAACCTTATAACTGGTGATCACGTTCTCTCTGAGAGCCGAACGGGTTGGACCATCAATAGTTCGCTTCGCTACGAGGAGACGAAGGAATCCAACCTTATACCAAGCTGGCAACCTCGTTCTCTCTAAGAGCCAAACAGGTTCAACCCTAAAAATATTCCTCTTCGCTTGTCAAAAAGTCGAAGGGATCCAACCTTATAACTGGTGACCATGTTCTCTCTGAGAGCTGAACGGGTTGGACCATCAATATTTCACTTCCCTACGAGGAGACGAAGGAATCCAACCTTATACCAAGCTGGCAACCTCGTTCTCTTCGAGAGCCGAACAGGTTCAACCCAAAAAATATTCCTCTTCGCTTTGTCAGAAAAGTCAAAGGGATCCAACCTTTTAACTGGTGACCACGTTCTCTCCGAGAGCCAAATGGATTAGACCATTAATAATTCGTTTCGCTACGAGGAGAGGAAGGAATCCAACCTTATACCAAGCTGGCAACCTCATTCTCTCCGAGAGTCGAACAGGTTCAACCCAAAAAATATTCCTCTTCGCTTTGTCAGAAAAGTCGAAGGGATCCAACCTTATAACTGGTGACCACGTTCTCTCCGAGAGCCGAATGGGTTGGACCATCAATAGTTCATTTCGCTACGAGGAGACAAAGGAATCCAACCTTATACTAAGCTGGCAACCTCATTCTCTCCAAGAGCTGAACAGGTTCAACCCAAAAAATATTCCTCTTCGGTTGTCAAAAAGTCGAAGGGATCCAACCTTATAATTGGTGACCACGTTCTCTCCGAGAGCCGAACAGGTTCGACCATCAATAGTTCGCTTCGCTACGAGGAGACGAAAGAATCCAACCTTATACCAAGATGGCAAACTCGTTCTCTCCGAGAGCAGAACAGGTTCAACCCAAATAATATTCCTCTTCGCTTTATCATAAAAGTCGAAGGGATCCAACCTTATAATTGGTGACCACGTTTTCTTCGAGAGCCGAACGGGTTGGACCAATATAATTCGCTTCACTATGAGGAGATGAAGGAATCCAACCTTATACCAAGCTGGCAATCTCGTTCTCTCCGAGAGCCGAACAGGCTCAACCCAAAAAATATTCCTCTTCGCTTTGTCAGAAAAGTCGAAGGGATCCATCCTTATACCATCAAGAAGAAAAGCCATGATTGGAGAAAAAAGCCACTTTTATTGATAATTGTCATCGTAATAACAGACTTCCGGACTTTGACACTGGCTCTATTGAAAATATTTGCGGAGCCTTCCAGCATGCCAAGTATTCTTAATCTCAGACCCATCTAAGGCTCGCAATCGGTAAGTTTCGGGCTTCGGTACGCTAACTACTTCATAAGGGCCCTCCCAATTTGGCATGAGTTTATCCATATTCTAAGGTGTAGAAGCCTCTACCTCCAGAAGAACAAAATCCCCAACTTCGAATCTCCGAAGCTTTACCCCTTTGTTGTAGTAATTAGCCACACGACGTTGATATGTAGCCAATTTTATCAAGGCTGCCTCTCTGACCTCTTCGAGTAGATCTAATTTGACTTTAAGTCCCTCATCGTTATACACTTCCCTAAAATGACTGACCCGAAGACTTGTAGACCCAATTTCCACTGGAACTAGAGCATCTGAACCGTACGCCAGCCAAAATGGCGAGTCTACCGTTGTAGTCCTTGGCTTAGTTAGATAAGCCCATAACACACTGAGTAATTCTTCGGGCCATCTGCCCTTTGCTTCGTCCAATCTTCACTTAATCTCATTTAGGAGTGTTCTGTTAGTTACTTCAACTAGCCCATTAGATTGTGGATGAGCAACCAAAGTCTTTCTATGCTGAAACCCCAACTCCTTCAAGAATGTTTCAAATTTTGAACCAACAAATTGACGCCCATTATCTGAGACTACTGCCATTGGAATGCCAAAGCGGAACACCACATTCTCTTTCAAAAACTTCAAACATTCCTGCTCCGTGATTAATCGAAGTGGTTTCGCCTCTACCCACTTAGTCATGTAATCAATTGCAACGATGACAAAGCTGACTTGCCCTTTTGCCTTTGGTAACGGACCCAGTATATCTACCCCCCAGACAGCGAAAGGTATAGGAGATAAAACCGAGTATAACTCTTCTGGTGGTTGATGTGGGATCAAACTATTCAACTGGCATTTCGGGCATTTCTTCACATAATCGGTAGCCTCTTTAAAAATTATTGGCCAATAAAAACCCTGACGAAGCACTTTATATGCTAACGACTTCGCAGCCATGTGATCTCTGCAATTTCCTTCATGAACCTCTGGAAGGGCATACTCAGCCTCAGTTGGAACCAAACACTTTAGCAAGGGAGAAGAATAAGCCCTTCGATAAAGATCTCCATCAATAAGCACAAAGTTTGCGCTTTTATACTTTACTTTCTTTGCTAGCATCTGGTCCGAAGGTAGTATGCCATCTACCAGGTAGTTTATATATGGTGTCATACAGCAATTAGATCGCTCGATGCACATTATCTCCTTGTGCTGTATGCTGGGCTGCTTTAAAATCTCCAAGTAGACGGACCCATCAAAAGTGCTTGATTCAGTAGTAGCCAGCTTCGATAATGCATCGGCGTTGGAATTATCAGTTCGACCAACACCTTGAAATTCGCAAGATTCGAAGTGTCAAAGCTCATTCTTCAATTCTGCAAGATACTCAACCATTTTTGAACCTCGAGCTTCATATTCCCCCGAAACCTGCTTGATGACCAACTGAGAATCACTGTAGATGATCATCTTATGAACTTCCAAGCTTTTCGCCAAATGCAACCCAGCCAGCACTGCTTCATATTCAGCTTCATTATTCGTTTCCCTAAACCCAAATCTGATAGCCTATTGCACTTTGAATCCCTCCGGACTCGTCAGAATGATACCAGCACCGCTAAGGTCCGAAGTAGAAGATCTATCAACATATAATGTCCAAGAATCATGCACCTGCTGAAGTGTAGCCACCGTTTCCGTAGATCCCTCCACTTCGTTTAGACTCCCATCAGCTTTGGAAAACGAGCATTTTACCACAAAATCAGCCAGGGCTTGACCTTTAATAGCTGTCCGTGGATAGTATTCTATGAAGAACTGAGATAATTCCATCATCCACGTAGCAAGTCTCCCTGAAACCTCTGGCTTTCCCAACACCTTCTTCAGTGGCTGATCTGTGTATACCACTGTTACCCGACCTTGGAAGTACTGTCGAAGCTTTCTACTAGCAACGACCAAAGCAAAGGCAAACTTCTTAAGGTTTGGATACCTTGTTTCTGCGTCCCTAAGGGCATGGTTTATATAGTAAACCGGGTGCTGCTTACCCCCAACTTCACGCACCAAAACTGCTCCTACTGCTAAGGAACTTGCAGCCAGATACAAATACAAAGGTTCAGCAGGAACTGGCTTCACCAACAAAAATGCCGACGATAAATACCTCTTGATTCCTTGGAAAGCTTCCTCGCACTCCGAAGTCCACTGGAACGTCTTCGCATTCTTCAGCCCTTTCAATGTGTTAAAGAACGGCAAGCACCTTTCTGCCGATTTAGACATGAACCTCCGCAACGATGCTATTCTACCAGCCAAACATTGGATATCCTTGTACGACTGTGGGGATTTCATATCCAAGATAGCCTGAAACTTCTCTCGATTAGCTTCGATACCCCTTTTGCTGACCAAATAACCCAGAAATTTGCCTGCCCCCTGTTCGAAGGTACACTTAGTCGGATTTATCTTCAAATTATAATGTCGAACCATCTGGAAGCATTCTTCTAAATCGTTCAGATGACCCCAAACTGACATGCTCTTCACTATCATATCATCGACATAGACCTCCATATTCCTTCCCAACTGCTTCAAAAAGACGCGGTTCATCATCCTCTGATAAGTAGCTCTCGCATTAATCAAACCAAACGTCATCTTCTTGTAGGCGTACACCGATCGATGAGTAATAAAAGCTGTCTTCAGGATATGTTCCTTGCACATAGATATCTGATGATATCTTGAAGAAGCATCCATGAAACTAAGTAAGGCATACCCCGAAGTTGTATCAATGAGCTGGTCGATGTGAGGCAAAGGATAGAAGTCCTTCGGGCACGCCTTATTTAGATCGGTATAATCTATGCAAACCCGCCACTTTCCATTCTGCTTATGTACTAGGACTATATTTGCCATCCACTCCAGATAATCAATCTCGAAGATGAAATCGACAGCCAGCAACTTTACAATTTCCTCATCAATTTTCTTCTGTCTCTCTGGGGCAAAGATCCTCCTCTTCTGCCAAACTGGCTTATTTGCTGGATCCACTTGCAGTCTATGTTCGGCTACTTTACGACTTACACCCGGCATATCACTAGGAATCTAAGCAAAGATATCAGCATAACAACGAAGCAGCTCCATCAAATTTGTCCAAAAGGGTTCTGGTAGCCCTGAACCGATTCTCACAGTCTTTTCTTTCTTCCCTGGTATCAGCTCAATTTCTTCGGTTTCTCCTGCTAGCATTACTAACGATTCTATGCTGCTCTCTGTAAGCGGCTCAATCTCTATGGCCATGGTCTGCTTCTGCCTGCTAACCCCTACTCCCGAAGTGATCAAAGCATTCTAATAACACCTTCTCGCCAAGTCCAAATCTCCTGCAACTTTGCCAACTCCATGTGGTGTTGGAAACTTAATTTTGAAATAGGGAATCGATGTAACTCCCTAAAGAGCTGTTAAAGTAGGTCTCCCCAAAATAGCATTATATGCAGAATCTATATGTACAACATAAAATTTACACATAATTTGAACCCTATTGAGGAACCATTTCGAAGATAACTGGCAGCTCCACAGTTCTCTCCACTTTGACCGGATCATTGCTGAAGCCATACAAAGGAGCCTCCTGCCCAATTTCCATCTTCTGACCACCCAAAGGCATCTTATAATATATATGTGCATACAGAATATCCATCGAAGACCCATTGTCTATCATCATCCTCTTCATGTCTACCAAACCCACTTGCATAGTGATCACTAAGGCTCCTTCATGTGGTTCGATAGGTTCTGAAGGGAAATCTTCATCTGTGAAAGAGATTACGGAACCCGGGAATGCCCTTTCAACCTTCAGATGTTTATCTGCCAGAGTCATCACCGAGTCTAGATATCCCCTTCTTTTCTTCCCTGCAACCTTGCCCATGTTACCCCCAGAGATCACATCTACAACATGCCTTGTCGCCTGGTTCGGCACTGGTTGCACCGGCTGGGCGACTTGTGCTAACTCCCTATTCCTGGGTTGTTCCATCTGCTGTTCTCGCCCTGCTACATACTGTACCAGAGTACCATTTTAAACTTTTCTCTCAATGAACTTCTTCAAACTCCAGCAGGAATTCGGATCATGCCTGACCTCTCGGTGGTAGTCACAGTACAAAGCAGGATCCTCGGACCCCGGCCTGGGATTGTTTCTAGGTGGTTCGAAGTATGGCTGGTCTTTTATCTGCTCCAGAATAGTGGCTCGATCTGTGTTGAGCTGCGTATACACCTTATTCACCTTTTGAGTTGGGACGGGCGGACGATCTCCTTGGGGTGCCTAATTATTGTTATACCTCTTCTGATTCCCTTCGAACCGGTCGTTACCGCCACCATTCTTCCTCTGACTACCATCTGACTTCTCCTTGTCTTTCTCTTTTGCCTTCTCCGAAGAATTCTGCTTCAAGCTAGCCATCGCCTCTTCTACCATGATAAAACCTTCTGCTTTTTCAAATGCTTCGGCTAAGCTCTTTGGATGTTTGAACATCAGTTTCTTTACCAATTTTTTTGACTTTACCAAATCCAAACCATTTTGGAATAACCGTACTACCTGAAGATCGTTGAGATCAAAAACCTGCCCCACAGCTTCTCTGAACTTTTTCATATACTGCCCTAGAGTTTCACTCGGGTACTGTCTTACTTTCACCAACGATCCCGTGGGCTTTCCCCTTCTTTTGTTGTTCCCGAACCGAGCATGGAACTTATCACTCAAATCAGCCTAGGAAGAAATTGAATCTGAAGCTAAAGTTCGCATCCACTGCCTTGCATCATTTCTCAATGTCATTCCAAAGGTCTGACATTTAGCTGCGTCTGAGTAGTCATAATAATCCATCAACCTCTCAAATGCTTGACTATGGTCGTACGGGTCTCCATAACCATCGTAACTTTCCATGTGGGGAAGCTTTTTACCGGGATCCGCCTTTTCCTTTAGAATTTCAGAAGAGAAAGGAGAAGCTTTCTTACACGGAGTCTCCTTCTCCTGTTGGACATCCGCAAACTATTTTCTATACTCCTTCATCTCTGCGGCCAAGAGCTCAAGTCCTTCTATCTTCAACTTCGACGAAATTTCCCTCTTCGGGGAGCATCTCTTCTTCTTCTCAGTTCGATCGAGGCAAGAATCCATAGGGTGGTGTGCCTTTTTTAGATTCTTTGGGGAATGACCACCGAATGTGCTTCGGCTACTATCCTCTTCACTATACTGAGAATAATATTCAATATGAAGTACCTTCTTTGCGAGTTAGGGAGAATGTCCTCTTGATTTGCTTCGTCTTCTGTCGTTACCATCGTCCCGACAACCCTTATGGTGAGAGGCCCTCTTCGGATTTTCAGTAACATGATGTCTTTCTCCGCTTCGAACAGGAGAATGGCTTTGCAGCCAATTTTTTGAATGCCTGTAATCTTCATCACCCTTCGTCCGCCTACCCCTAGATCTACCCGGCTCTTCAGGTTGAGTATAACTGGATGCCCCACCTTCCATTTCAGCCATAAGAACCATCTGTTTTGCAATTTCCTCCCTTTGTTGCAGAAGTGCCTTCAAAGCCATGTCGGTTTCCTGTGCCATTTTAGCCAGAGTAGACGCCTTGTCTATCTGTCCCTCTTGGTGTTGGGTTCCAGGCGGTGTACCTTCTACCCTTTTTTGATCTTTAACATGTCCTTTATCTGGAGTAGCGAACAACTTCCTTTTAACACCACCATGATCTTTTGCACTCGACTTCTCTGGAACATCCTACGATCCAAGCCTTTCATGAACACTCCTTGAAGGACCTAGCCTATCTTTTATAGAAACCCTCTGTTAAGAAGAACTTGCTGTCATCGGTTGCCCTTTGGCTGTAATAGTCTTACTTTTTACTATAACTTCCGATATAAGACGTTCAATAAGTGTGATTGAAGACCAGAATCACTAGAAAGCCCTCCTTCTAGCGTCAATGTTAACACCAAGAATGCGCCACGCGCCTCAATCACCAAAATGCGCTTCAATCCTACACAGTAAACACGTCAGAATCGGATCTTAATGGCTTTGGGCCGTCGGGGATCACTCTGGTGTGAGAATAAGTACAGGCCGAAAAAAAGGATTAACAATGGAGGTTGTGTGTTCTAGTGTTTGGAGGGAAAAAATGTTCAGTTTTCTCCCCTATGTAGTGCTCTGTACTCATATATTATCTCACCAACTTGCATGTTTTCTCCCGATGCATACGTCAGCTGGCTGCATGCAGGCTTTACCATGCCTTGCTCTCCACTAAGTCAATATTATGTCAACTCCACATTAATAAAGGTAGCTTAAGATGGCTGGGCCCATCACCTCAATCAGTCGCCTGCTAATCCAACAGATTAGGGATAATCTTTAGTCTATAAGCTGCCACCTGTCACCCACTACCAGCTCCGGCCCAAGCTAAATAATCATTTAGAAAATAGCCCAATGCTCCAAGGGTAAAAATGGGCTTGACCTGAAAAGCCCAAAATGAATAAGATCCGACCAGTCCAAAAGGTTACGGCCCAACAATAGGCATGAAACACATATCTAAAGTATTGAGCACACACTAACATTCATGGTTCAAGGTTAAGATGTTTTTAAAAAGATAAACTTAGGCGTTTTGGAAAACTAAGTTGCATGATCATAGTGTATTAGTGTTCTAATATGTTTGAGCATAATTGCTAGAGCTTTTAAATGTCATGTATGTACACACACCTTATTAGACACTATAAAAGTTAGTTAAGCATGAATTAGACATGTTTTAAAGCAATTATCGATGCTAGTTGTGCGTATATGATAAAGGTAATTGTGAGCATGTGTATTAACGTTATTATGACATCTCACATGGATACATGAGGAATATAGTAACCTTGTATGACTAGTTTAAGTGTGACAAGGATTTTGAAAGGTAAACTTAGAAAGTTTAACTGTAATGGTTATATAAAACCCGTGAATTATAATTTCGATAAGGTTTGAGGAATGTAAGAGTATTATAGATCATGTATCTATGAGTTTTAAATATATGTCGAACACCTTTAGTTAAGTGTGTGATACATGTATATGAAGGATGATAGTAAGTATGTATGGTTAAGGTATACCTATACGCACATAGTTATTCTAGGAATACGATGAGAAAGTAGGACGAAGGTTCTATGAACCAAGTTAGATAACAATGTAATCAATTGTTATTATATGAAGAATATATGGATGCATATAACTGATATGTATGAATCCATAATTGTATAATTGTGTAGGAATACACGAAGTACATATATCTTTAAGCAGTTAAGTCGTAGTTGTTAAACTACGCATTAGGCAAGTCTTTCAGTTCTTATTTGATATATGAATTCAATAACTGTTAGATGAATTATATTATGCCATGATGATGTTAACTTATATATGAACTGTATATGAGATATATATGAGGTTGAAAGTTGATCTTTGATGATATGCTTGTTATGTGAGAAGTAACATGCGTAATATATATCGATTAATTATGAATGCATGAACTGGGTGTGATATTATATGCTATGTGTTGCATGAAAACTATTAGAATTGCTGAGCTGTCGAGCTCACTCTTGCAAATAACCATTTTTGCAGGTTAAGGACTCACGATAAAAGTTACGTGCTACGTGATAGAGTTTGAAGATACTGTTTATTTAAATATATGCTCTTGAACCATGCTTAGGTTCTAGAAGATGTATGCGATAGTAGATTACAATGTTTTATACCTGTTTATATTGTAAAGTTGTGTTATGTAACACATAGGAGTTTCGAACTGTGATGTATACGTTTATACAGTAATTCGAGTATAGTGAATCATATTATTATTATTGATTTGAGGTTTTGTAATTGGTTCAAGGTTATGAACTCAATGAAAGATGTTATACAAGGAGATAGAAAAGTTTAAGTTATTCTGCATTTTTTTAAATATCGAGTATGATGTATAGACAGGGATGGTATATGACCAAGGTTTAAAAACTTGTAAAAAGTTTGGGGTCATTATACAAGATCTTGGATATGAAGAGAATTTATATTTCTACATTGTAATAAGTGAAATTTATTCATTAAGTTTTGAATACAAGATGTATAGTTTCGCGATAGATGTATCGTGGCGGACAGGATCCGAGGTGATCGAGAGACCCAAATTTGGGGTCGTCACAGGTTGGTATCAAAGTTGTAGGTTATAAACCTTAGGTAAGTGTACCTTAGACTATAACCTGAGAGAGTTTAGTTGATAATAGGGAAAGAACCCTAAGTTAAGTCAATGATCACGACGTGATCAGATTGAGCAATGAAATGATAGATGGTCTGTATTAACTAAGTAATTATAACCAGATGCTATAAGAGGAGGTACTATGTAATAGTACGAGCTCATGAGGAGTTATATGTAACAAAATGTAGAAATTTCGCAACGAGTAAAGGGCAAGTTGAGAGTAAGATAGAGTTAAGTGTTGGATTTCAATTGAGCACACATGTTAGCAGCTAGGTTGTATAGTTCCTTGTATGGGCGGGGAATTTATGCTTGGGTTTAGAACCACTTAGCTTCCTATACTGATTAGTGACTGAGTTGACCAGTTCCTTATATGGGCAGGGGATTGTGTTTGGTTCGACAACCACTTAGCTTCTTACATTGATAATCATTGGAATGTTGGTGTCGTGCTATCATTATATATATGGCGGAAAGGTGATTCTTTTCTCATGTTTATTCTGATAGATAGATATTAATAAGATTAGGTGCATGTTCTTTAAACTCATACTTATGGTAAGTTTGTGACTCATAATTGTATGATGGAACCCCTCAGCGAATGGATGACTTTGGTCTGACTAGGATAAGTTCCTAAACATATATGATTGTGGAAAGTTCCTGAACTCCTAACGTGTGGTATGTTTGATGAACTGTACTAGGGTATATGAGAGTTATGGATGAAGAATTAAGGATTTTTAATAGATATTATTAAGCAATTGATCATTAGAGCAATTGAAGTTGATGATGGAAGCATAGGTATTCCAAATCTTCTAGCTGTGCTAGACTTCAAAATTTTGACATCAAGCTAAATTTGCACTGATGTGCCTTTCGAACAAAATGAATTATGTTATCCTCAAAACAAGGTGACAAGGGTGTGGAAATGGACTCTAAGTCATTAACACATCGTTACCTAGTGTGACATGATAACATCAAAAATGATTTGCAATGATTTTTGAACAATTTAAAGAAGAGTCTACGCTAATTGTTTCGGCTAGACAAAATTAATTTGAGATATCAAAATGTATTTTGTATATCATCGATGCATCATGAAACCTGATGCAGAAATGATAAAAGTGATGGAGTTATCAATGCAGAATTACTAGGTGTGGGATTTGATTTAAGCCCACTATGGTACGATGTAGTATGACAAAGTCATAAAATGATTTTCAAAACTTTAAAAGAAAAGTTAGATGCCAAGTAATTTGGCCAGATGCATGTTTTGATTGATATTCGAATTATTGGTATACGTCTAAGCTAATTGATTCAGCTAGACAAATGTTTATAAAAATTCAAGTATCTCTTTAAGAATTTATCCCAAACCAAATTGTTTTGGAACGGACTCTGATAGTAAGACTGAGGTGAACAACCCTGAAAAATGGGGATATACTAGTTGGATGATATATTCCAATTTAAGAACTAAGGTACGACTGATTGACCACCTAACGTGCCAGTATTGGAAGTTTACCTTCTTCGTGATTGTAAACATACCAAGTTCAGCATAGTTAACAAATTTGGTTACGGTAAATACCTTAAGACCTAGAGTTCACGGTCTATATGACCCCTCAGCCAGATATGAAAAGTTTTAACTCCTTAGAGAGAAGTTTGATGATAGCAGAGCTTCTCATGGAAGGAAGCAGTATGTACTCATTAACTTGAGCATGATCAGTAAAGGTTTACTTGAAAACCTAGTTTTGATGAATAAACGGAGTAGAGATTTGTAGACTGTAATTTCGAGGATGAAATTCTTAGAAGAAGGGGTGATTGTAAGAACTCGAATTTCCAAGAATCATTATTAATAAGAATTTAATGAATAAAATTCTTAGAGTATGAGATAGATTCGAATATGAATATATCTGTGAGGTGATGTTAATAGTATTGAATTACATAGGGTAATGTAAACTATGTAATACGTGATTGTTAGTGTTTAATAAATATATATCATTATTATATATTTATAGAGATGAATTAGTAAGGGAGATGGATAATATTTATCTATCGATATTAAATCATTTATAGAATTATTTGTCATGGTAAGTTGATGACATTAAATATTTTTAATAGTCACCATTTTCTGGAGTATATGTACGTGCAAGTATTAGGTTTACAACAGTGCAACCGTACCCTTTAATGGTTGATATATAAGAGCTGGGCTAAACGATTCCTTTAGTGAGCGGAGGTATATACGAATTAGTAACCGATCTAACTCACTGTGAAAGCAGTGTAGACGAGACGGAAACTAATTTGTTGGTTGTTTGTGGGAAACCACTCAGTGTACTATATAGACTACTAGTAAAGATACGGGGTGTGCTAGGTTTAGACTTGTATATATGTACGTTGTTAAAGAGAGAAAAGAAATCAATATATCATTAGATATGTATTGGTTAGAGAATTATTAATTAATTGAATACACAACGAGAAGTGTAGATTAAAAGAATGTATATATGTGTTATATATATATATATATATATATATATATATATCTTGAATTATGTGGATTGGTGGAAAGAAAAATAATTATTACATATATCTAATAAAGATTTTTAAAATAATTTCTTATATTATTTTAATAAAAGGGGGAATGTTATTTTAAATAATAATAATAATAATAATAATAATAGCTTATATGTTTTTGAATGAGGTAATATGAAGGAGGGTAGATATATTGAAATATATTTGCTATATGTAGTATATTGATAGGAAATAACTTATGGTCTATTTTCTATATAGAAGGTGTATATGTGTTGTACATATAGTTAATTTAACAAATACTTAGATATTATATTTAAATAATATATTAAAGAAACGAGTAAGTTATTTTTAATGATTAATGCCTCTATTGGAGATAATATTATATAATAAACTTATTATATCATGTTATGAAGGAATGATTAAACAAGAATAATTAATATTATTATGAGAATTATTGCTATGTGCAAATATACATGATATGTGAGTTAGTGCCTATGCGAATAATTGCTAGGAATTAATTTATAGGGAGTCACTAATGGTTTATTTAAATTAGTAGACTAGCCCTAAGTTTTATATCAAAAGAATTGATAAGACGATTAGTAATTAAATATTCAATTTCTTAAATATAGTGTAGAGGTTTAAACGTGATTGATTAATATTTTGGATAATTAATCGATAACGTATGAATTGATTGTTATTGAGAATAATAAAACATAAGCGTATAAAGGATTTATTGTGATTACAAAGGATGGATGATTTACGAGTAATTAATTGATAATATGTCGATTAACTATTATTGTGAATAAATAATATATTAATGAGCAAAGGATTAATAAATATAATGAGATTATATTAATTATTTATGCAAGCATGCAATAATTAAACCTTTACTATATGGTTGTTATCTATATTACATGTAATGCAATGTGGCACATTAATGAGGCTATATATTATAGATTATATAGTAAGGTTAATTGTATTATGTAAGTTAAATAATAATGTTTTTCTGACTACATGTGTGGGTGAACCTTATTTAGTACCATGTGGATATTTTAAGGAGTAAGCAATTGTTAATTGATGAGTACTTCAATAAGTTATTATAATTAAAATAATAACCGTTATAATGAGTAATAATAACACCCAATTGAATTATACTCAGTGTTAATGAAATATACATAGATTATATATGTGCAAGTTAAAATTACTACTTGGTAATAGTAATTGTTTATTGGGACTACATTGTGACACAACTAAATGTATAACTTAAGTATACATGGTATGTAATGTATATATATAACCCAAGTGTGGTAGTACATATGAATTGCAATTTGCTGAGTTTCATTTGTTTGTCCAACATTGAGTGCCCAATTCTTCTTCACGTGTATACCCACATGGCTAGCTACCCTATACTCTTCCCTCATTTTCATCAAAGTGCAGCTAATGATTATGAAGGGAGTGGATTTCATGATGGATTTCACCTACTAATGAACAACTCTCCTTTAGCCAACAAACAATTCTTCATTCCTTTGGTTTAAATTGGAAGGCAATTATTTTGTCTAGGTATCAAAATCTCTATAAATATAGCTTCTCTTCCTCTCATTTTATATTGTTGAGATTTTCAAAGAGAAGTAAGTTGAGTAGTATTTTGAGAGAGTTATCAGTTGAGAGAGAGACTTGATATAACAGCCAACTCATTTCCTTAGCAGAGGTATACTTTCTACCTTTTTCCATTCTTGTTCTTCATTCTGTAAATTTTCTAGGTTCTTAATTCTTGAATTGATCATGGATTGATTAATTAAGTGATTGGAATATGATTATTAAGTGGTATATAAGTTGACATATATGTTAGAACTGTGTTATAACATATCTGGAATAAATTTCGTAGAAAATTTCTGAGTTGGGCTAAGGTTCCTGCCGAAGCAGCCTATGTCTCTTTCTGGCCGGCCACCTGCGCAGCTGCGCCAGTTTTGTACTGGCCACTGGCGCAGGTGCGCTAGGCCTGAACCAGAGTTTCCTGTTTCTGCTGCAAACTGTTATGTGATAACTTGTTGATATGGTTTAAGGCAAGCATGAAAACTGGTATAACTCCTATAAACATGTCCTTGATACAACATGCATATTTATGGCCATGATAGCATACACTAATTGATAAAAAGCTTTCTAGTTTAGAAGTGAACTTAGAATGGTTAAAAAAATGAACCTAGTCATGGACGTAGCATGTGAACATTCTAATTTTATGAACATGATAGTATGGTTTATATTGACATGAAATGCATGTTTAAAGTGTTGAACACACTAGCATACATGATTGATATATTTAAGAGGTTTTCAAGAAAAACTTAAAGACATTTGAAGTGAACTTGACCAAGACTTATGTCTTGTAATTTCTGATATTTGTAGCTTGTGTAAATGACTTAGACATGCATGAAGTCAGGTTTAACATATATGAATAAGTACCTTGACATAGCATGAACATTCTTGACTTCGTTAGTGTGCGATTTCTAAAAAAAGTTATAAGATTTTAAAATGAGCCTTGACACCTACTATTGATGCTTATGTTCTGACTTTGTGAGCATGGTTGCATGGTCTAGATAGGCATAAAACACATGTCTAAAGTATTGAGCACACACTAACATTCATGGTTGAAGGTTAAGATGTTTTCAAAAAGATAAACTTGGGCGTTTTGGAAAACTAAGTTGCATGATCATAGTGTATTAATGTTCTAATATGTTTGAGCATACATGCTAGAGCTTTTAAATGTCATGTATGTGCACATACCTTACTAGACACTATGAAAGTTAGTTAAGCAAGAATTAGACATGTTTTAAAGCAATTAGCGATGCTAATTGTGCGTATATGATAAAGGTAATTGTGAGCATGCGTATTAACGTTATTATGACATCTCACATGTATACATGAGGAACATAGAAGCCTTGCCTGACTAGATTAATTGTGACAAGAATTTTGAAAGGTAAACTTAGAAAGTTTAAATGTAATTGTGACAACTCGAATTTTCAAAAATTATTAGAATAAGAATTTAATAAATAAAATTCTTATTACGAGATATTTTGAGTTTGGATATGTGTATATATGTGTTATATATTGTGAAGTATATGATTTGGTGTGAATATAGAATATATATATATATATATATATATATATATCCATATATTGGGATGGTGAGGTTTAATAGTTAATTTAACTATTGAAGAAATTAAATAAAATTATTACGAAAAGGAAATTAACTTAATATTATTAGTTAATTTAATTAAGTTAAAGATTATATTCTAAAATAATATAATTTGGTTATTATTCCTTGTTGGTAGTGGAATTGTTATGAATTAAATCTCATAAATAACGTGAGTATTCAATTAATTAAAATAGTGAATTAAGATAAATATAATTGTTTTACTAAGATAGAAAGATAATATATTACATGTAAGAGTAATACGGTTATGTATTGGCTTAATATATTATATTTAGCCAAGTGAATATAAATAGAGTATGAGAATGAGAAGAACCAATATAACTATAAATAAATATTGGTGTTAGGATTAATGAATTAAATAAATATCTAAATTGTGATTAAAAGTATAGATTAAATAATTATCTTGGGACAATTTATAAAAGGAAGGAAACGATATAATTATACATAATAATTATATAATGTATTAAAATAAATAATGGAATAAATATTAATTATTTTAATGGAAAGGTTTATTTTAAGTTGAGGTGTTATGAATATAATTTCGTAATGTATGGAGTAATAGTTATACATATTATAATTGTATAATTATTTAATGTAGCTAGCTAAATAATTTAGCAATAAAGTGTAGTGTGACATAGGTATCATATAGTAAAAAGAATATTAAAATAATCAAAAAGAGAGTATAATGGAGTTAGCCAAACTAGGCTTAGAGACTCTCCATATTTTTAACGGTTGGAGACTTTTCCTTTGTATAACCGATACAAATTAAAATTACATAACTTTCATCAGTTTATTCCTCCTTCACATGAGTAAAGAAAACACCAAGAGAAAGATAGAGCTTAGAAAGAAATTGAGAAGAGGGAAGAGAAACTCTGAGAATCAAGATGAAAAAGAGGATTAAACAAGGACTTCCAGTCATCTAATCTAAATTTAAAGAAAAATCAAAGGTAAATTTTTGGAGTTTCTAGCTTTGGTTTTGTTTTCTAAAAGTTCTTCTTTGTAATTAGTTTTTAGGGTTAAATTGTTAAGAAATTGATCATATATGTTAATTGGTATGTATAATTTATTATATGTAATCTATAACAGGTTTTCATGTAATCATATTCGTGGAAACATGTGTTAGAAGAAGAAATTTGATTTATGGCTTAGTATATGTATTTTGGTCCATTTTAAGGCTTAAATTGATGGTTAGATCATGTATATAATCTGAAATTGCTAATATATGTTGTTAGTATATTGAAAGGCGAAAACAACAAGTTTAAACGGATGGATTTGGTTAGGAATCGAACCTGTGGTGAATGATTTCGCTAAAACACTGTTAAAACATGTAAAACTAATATGAACACGAGTTTTAGGTCAAAATTGAGGTTACTTAATGTTTCTGTAAATTATGTATTTCCTTGGTATGTTGTAGTTCTATGAATTACGAATCCATAGAGTCGAAAACGGACTCAATTGGATGTGTATAGCTTAAGTTATGAAGATTAGAAGGAAAAAGGGTTAGGCAATTCTCAAGAACAACAAAACTGGGGAAAAAATCGCATAGAACTGGGGAAAAAATCGTATAGCATTCTGCTATTGGCGCAGCTGCACTGCCCCTAAGGCTATTTGGGGCGCAGCTGTGCCAGAATGGTAGTCAGTGCGGGACTGTTTTGACCTCATGTAGTAAAACAGCCATAACGTTTTCATACAAACTCCGATTGAGGAGATTCAAGATGATTCGGAACGAGCACAAGTAGACCTACAACTTCTGTTATTTAAAATTTTCAATTTGAGGTCAGTAGCTGGGGTCAAAATGGTCATCTGTGGGACTGATGTGTATTCGGAGGCGATCGGAGGGCGTCGGGCATGCACGTATGCAAGTGTAGTGCTTCTAACGCTATAAGATGTCGTCCTAAGTTATAAAACATGAATGTTAGTAAATATAATGATGGTTAACATTAATAAATGATGTATTAGATAAGTTATATAGGCACACTAAGCATACACAATAGAGACTATTCGGGCTTGTGACGAATGAACGTCGAAACGCCGTGACAAGTGTTAATGAACGTAAAAAGTGTTTTAAGTCAAATGAAATGAACATTATAAGATATGAAATGGGTTTAATATAAAACTAATAAGTAGTCCTAGCAAGACTTAAACACTTGAATGAATTTCGAATATTACTAAAAAAAAAATATAGTGAGATATAAGTCGAAAGTTAACACATCAAATTGAACCTTGTGTATTGATTAATAAGAAAGGTTATGGGATATAGAGTAAAGTTTACATTACAACTACTATGCGTTGCTTTGTGACTAATAGTTGATGTGCATGATTATATAATTGTGTAGGGCACGTGAAGTGCAGATAGCTGTAAGCTGTTAATCTGTTATTGGTAAACAACGATCAAGGCAAGTCTTTCGGTTCCTATTTATCTATGTGAACTTGATGAACTGTTCTAAATTGCATGATATGTTATATGTGTTGTAAGCAAGCATGATAAGTTTTATATGTTGCAAGCATGAATGTTAAAGTCAATTTATGACTACATTATTGAGCAAAGCATGTTGATTGAGTAAGGAACCCAATCTTTATATTTGTTATATGAATTAAAGCATGTAGGTCATGTTACTTTAATTATTATGAGATGTATGTTGAGTATGTTATTATGTGCTACGTGATGCATGAAACTGTTAGAAGTTGCTGAGCTGTCGAGCTCACTCTTGCAAATAATAATTTTTACAGGTCAAGATTTCAAGGTAAGGATACGTGCTAAGTGAGTTATAAAGATCCACATTCACGAAGATTACTTATGTTTTATGGGAAATGTATTTAATGTTTTGAATGTAACATGTTATTGAATTATAAGTGGAGTTATCCAATGTATATGGATATTACTTTATGATGTAAGACTTGGTACAGTCATTGTATTGTAACGATTCGTGATATAGATTTAAATCAAAGAGATGTAATGTAAAGGTTGCGATTCAGGACAATAAAGAAAAAAGTTTATAAAAGTTTTAAATATTCTGCATTTTTGGTGATTTTAATATCGAATAATGATGTAAAGATAGATTAAAGATGCATTGTTAACGATCGAAGTCAAGAATTATATTGTATGAATTTTGGGGTCGTTACAGTTGATATCAGAGCTGATAGGTTATATACCTTAGGTAAGAGTACCTTAGGCTATGACCTTCGAAAAGAAGTTAAGTATAAGTTACGTATAATGAAAATGAGATTCTTTTCACATACGTAGATGTATAGGATGAGTTTAGTCTTAGAAATGTTATAAGAAGAAGATGAGAATACTCAAATAAAATGTTAAACTTTATGAACGAAGTTCAAATTTTTTAAAAGAAGAGTGGTTAAATAAACAAGAAGATTCAAAGAAGAATCTTGATGAGATATGAAGATAAGAATCAGGAGTTACCTAACTCCAACAATAAAGATGACGAATAATGATGAATAAACAAAGTCTATAAGATTAAAAGCATAATGAAGTCATGATATAACATGATGAAAGGAAAAGATAAGAAATTTTTAAAATAAAATGATAATGAGATAAGAAAGAATCATAAGGGAGATGATTATAGAATAAGGTCACGACGTGATCTTTTAAAGTTTTAAAAGACAGATAGTCTGTAATGATTGAATAGTTATAGTTTGATGCTATAATGAGAATGTACTATGATATAGTACGAGGTTAACTCACGAGGAGTTATAAATGATGAGATATAGGAAATCTGTATCGAGTATAGAGCGAGAAGTTGAGAAGAAGATAGAGTTAAGTGGGATTTCAACTGAGGACTCATGTGGTGGCTGAGTTGTACAAATCTATGTATGTGCAGGGTTTTGTGCTTACCCTTGGCTTATCATATTGATAATCATTGGAAGGTTAGTGTCGCGCTATCGATATAAATATGACGAGGAGGTGATTCTTATCTCATAAAATATTTGATAGTTAGAGTCAATAAAGATTAGATTAGATGATATTAAGATTATATTAGATGATCTTAAGGTTAGGCAAGTTCTTAAAACTCATACTTATGATAAGCTCGTGACTCATAATCGTATGTATGTTTTGAACCCCTAAGCATATGGACAGTCTCTAATCAGTTCTTTGACTACGTATTGCTAGGACAAGTTCTTAAACTCATATTATTGTGGCAAGTTCCTGACTTCCAAAGTGTGGTAAGTTTGATGAACTATACTGGGTATAGAAAGGTTATGGCGTAGGAAGCATTGATGTTATTTAGGATAGAATGATTAAGTAATAATGGAGTAAAGATTTAATTGATGGAGAAAGTTTTATATTCTAAATCTCTTATCTTTGCTAGATTTTTGAAATTTATTGACTTTGTGCTGATGTTGCACTTCTATTTTTTGAAAAAACATTGGATCAAATGATGGAACCAATGAATTTTTAAAATAGTGCTATTATTCACATGTCTATGCTAATTGCTTCAGCTAGACAAAAATGATTTGAAATTTTCAAAATGTATTTTATATATGCATCATTTGATATGGTGTAAAAATAATAATCGAGGAAGTTATCAATGCAGTTAAACCTAATGTTGGATGTGATCGTATAATCGTCAGCCCACTATGGTATGATGTAGTATGACGACGTCATGTAATGACGAAATCCTGAACGTATCAGTACTACGATACGGTATCAGATATTGTGAAAAGATTTATTTATTATTTTTAGTTTCTTTAAACGAAAAAAAATATTTATTTTATTGAGTTGGTTAAAAATATATATACATATATATATATATATATATATTTCTATTGATGTCCGAATTATTGCTAGAAGTCTATCTACTTGATTCAGCTAAACAAATATTGAAAGATGTTTATGAAATTCGAGCGTTCTTGGTCAAACTATGCCAAACCAAATTGTTTTGGTTTGGATTCAGGTGTTGAAAGCTGAGGTGAACAACCCTATAAAAAGGGGATATGTTATCAGAGACTATAGTTCCGAAGGTAACACATATAGTCGTTACGATGTACTACGTTTGGGCGCGACGTAGGGGTACGATAGGCTGACCACCTAGAGTACCGATGCGGTTTATAGTGTGAAGTACTGGGGGTGAAGCACTATTAAACATAAATATCAGTTCAAGGTCTCGTGACCACTCAGCATGATTTGGAATCTTAAAATTCCTGAGTTATTTATACCCCTTCCCAATTATTGAGCAATTGTGGAAGATTCTTATTATTCTAAAGAAGAATGTAGCAAGGAGGATATTCCTTAGAAAGAAGTAGTTGTAGAATGCAAACAATCCAGTGAATAAAGATCAACGTAAAATCTATTTTGATAGATGGAATGAACGAAGATTTATATTAAAATTTTGAGGACAAAATTCTTAGAAGAAGGGGTGAATGTGATAACCCGAATACTTATAAGATAGTGAATTATAAAGTATATGACTTCGACGGGTAAAGTATATGGCAATGATCTTTAGAAAGGAAATGAAGGAGTTAGAGAATATATAATATTTGAAACATAATTGTGTTTAATTGAAGGTTTTGAAATAAAACCTAAAAATTTGTTAAAGAACTGAATGTAGTAGAATATATTTATAAAACCTATATTAAGGTAATGCGTTGAAGTTATTCAACGATAAATGTTTTTAAAGAGATTTGATGAAAACCTAAGTAAGGTAGGGTTTCGGTGATTCCGAGGACGGAATCCTTATAAGACGGAAGGATGTGACAACCCGAATTTTCAAAAATTATTAGAATAAGAATTTAATAAATAAAATTCTTATTACGAGATGTTTTGAGTTTGGATATGTGTATATATGTGTTATATATTGTGAAGTATATGATTTGGTGTGAATATAGAAGATATATATATATATATATATATATATATATTCATATATTGGGATGGTGAGGTTTAATAGTTAATTTAACTTTTGAAGAAATTAAATGAAATTATTACGAAAAGGAAATTAACTTAATATTATTAGTTAATTTAATTAAGTTAAAGATTATATTCTGAAATAATATAATTTGGTTATTATTCCTTGTTGGCAGTGGATTTGTTATGAATTAAATCTCATAAATAACGTGAGTATTCAATTAATTAAAATAGTGAATTAAGATAAATAAATTATTTTAATAAGATAGGAAGGTAATATATTACATATAAGAGTAATACGATTATGTAATGGCTTAATATATTATATTTAGCCTAGTGAATGTAAATGGAGTATGAGAATGAGAAGAACCAATATAACTATAAATAAATATTGGTGTTAGGATTAATGAATTAAATAAATATCTAAATTATGATTAAAAGTATAGATTAAATAAATTATCTTGGGACAATTTATAAAAGGAAGGAAACAGTATAATTATACATAATAATTGTATAATGTATTAAAATAATTAATAGAATAAATATTAATTATTTTAATGGAAAGGTTTATTTTAAGTTGAGGTGTTATGAATATAATTTCGTAATGTATGGAGTAATAGTTATACATATTATAATTGTATAATTATTTAATGTAGCTAGCTAAATAATTTAGCAATAAAGTGTAGTGTGACATAGGTATCATATAGTAAAAAGAATATTAAAATAATCAAAAAGAGAGTCTAATGGAGTTAGCCAAACAAGGCTTAAAGACTCTCCATATTTTTAACGGCTGGAGACTTTTCCTTTGTATAACCGATACAAATTAAAATTACGTAACTTTCATCAGTTTATTCCTCCTTCACATGAGTAGAGAAAACAAAGAGAGAAAGATAGAGCTTATAGAGAAATTGAGAAGAGGGAAGAGAAACTCTGAAAATCAAGATGAAAAAGAGGATTAAATAAGGACTTTCAATCATCTATTCTAAATTTAAAGAAGAATCAAAGGTAAATTTTTGGAGTTTCTAGCTTTAGTTTTATTTTCTAAAATTTCTTCTTTGTAATTAGTTTTGAGGGTTAAATTGTTAAGAGATTGATCATATATGTTAATTGGTATGTATAATTTAGTATATGTAATCTATAACAGGTATTCATGTAATCATATTCGTGGAAACATGTGTTAGAAGAAGAAATTTGGTTTATAGCTTAGTATATGTATTTTGGTCCATTTTAAGGCTTAAATTGATGGTTAGATCATGTATATAATCTAAAATTGATAATATATGTTGTTAGTATATTGAAAGACGAAAACAACGAAGTTTAAACGGATGGATTTGGTTAGGAATCGAACCCGTGGTGAATGATTTCGTTAAAACATGTTAAAACATGTAAAACTAATATGAACATGAGTTTTAGGTCAAAATTGAGGTTACTTAATGTTTTTATAAATTATGGATTTCCTTGGTATGTTGTAGTTCTATGAATTATGAATCCATAGAGTCGAAAACGTACTCAATTGGATGTGTATAGCTTAAGTTATGAAGAATAGAAGGAGAAAAGGTCAGAAAATTTGCAAGAACAACAAAACTGGGAAAACAATCGCGTAGCATTTTGCTAGTGGTGCAGCTGCGCTGCCCCCAAGGCTATTTGGGGTGCAGCTAAGCCGGAATGGTAGTAAGTGTGGGACTGTTTTGATCTCATGTAGTAAAATAGCCATAACTTTTTCATACAAACTTCGATTGAGGAGATTCAAAATGATTCGGAACGAGCACGAGTAGGCCTACAACTTTCGTTCTTTAAGTTTTTCAATTTGAGGTCAGTAACAGGGGTGAAAATGGTCATCTTTGGGACTGATGTGTATTCGGAGGCAATCGGAGGGCGTCAGACATGCACGTATGCAAGTGTAGTGCTTCTGACGCTAAAAGATGTTGTCCTAAGTTATAAAACATGAATGTTAGTAAATATAATGATGGTTAACATTAATAAATGATGTATTTGATAAGTTATATAGGCATACTAAGCATACACAAGAGAGACGATTCGGGCGTGTGACGAATGAACGTCGAAACGCCGTGACAAGTGTTAATGAACGTAAAAAGTGTTTTAAGTCAAATGAAATGAACATTATAAGATATGATATGAGGTTAATATAAAACCAATAAGTAGTCCTAGCAAGACTTAAATACTTGAATGAATTTCGAATATTACTTAAAAGAAATATAGTGAGATATAAGTCGAAAGTTAACACATCAAATTGAACATTGTGCATTGATTAATAAGAAAGGTTATGGGATGTAGAGTAAAGTTTACATTACAACTACTATGCGTTGCTTTGTGACTAATAGTTGATGTGCATGATTATATAATTGTTTACGGCACGTGAAGTGCAGATAGCTGTAAGCTGTTAATCTGTTATTGGTAAACAACAATCAAGGAAAGTCTTTCGATTCCTATTTATCTACGTGAACTTGATGAACTGTTCTAAATTGCATGATATGTTATATGTGTTGTAAGCGAGCATGATAAGTTATATATGTTGTATGCATAAATGTTAAAGTCAATTTATGACTACATTATTGAGCAAAGCATGTTGATTGAGTAAGAAACTCAATCTTTATATTTATTATGTGAATTAAAGCATGTAGGCCATGCTACTTTAATTATTATGAGATGTATGTTGAGTATGTTATTATGTGCTACATGATGCATGAAACTGTTAGAACTTGCTGAGCTGTCGAGCTCACTCTTGCAAATAATAATTTTTGCAGGTCAAGATTTCAAGGTAAGGATACGTGCTAAGTGAGTTATAAAGATCCACATTCACGAAGATTACTTATTTTTTTATGGGAAATGTATTTAATGTTTTGAATGTAACATGTTGAATTATAAGTGGAGTTATCCAATGTATATGGATATTACTTTATGATGTAAGACTTGGTACAAGTCATTGTATTATAACGATTCATGATATAGATTTGAATCAAATAGATGTAATGTAAAGGTTACGATTTAGGACAATAAAGAAAGAAATTTATAAAAGTTTTAAATATTCCGCATTTTTGGTGATTTTAATATCGAATAATGATATAAAGATAGATTAAAGATGTATTGTTAACAACCGAAGTCGAGAATTATATTGTATGAATTTTGGGGTCATTACTATAATGGTTATATAAAACCCGGGAATTATAATTTCGATAAGGTTTGAGGAATGTAAGAGTATTATAGAACATGTATCTATGAGTTTTAAATATATGTTGAACACCTTTAGTTAAGTGTGATACATGTATATGAAGGATGATAGTAAATATGTATGGTTAAGGTATACCTATACGCACATAGTTATTCTAGGAATACGATGAGAAAGTAGAATGAAGGTTCTATAAACCAAGTTAGACAACAATGTAATCAATTGTTATTATATTAAGAATATATGGATGCATATAGCTGATATGTATGAAACCATAATTGTATGATTGTGTAGGAATACACGAAGCGCATATATCTTTAATTAAGCAGTTAAGTCGTAGTTGTTAAACTACGCATCAGGCAAGTCTTTCAGTTCTTATTTGATATATGAATTCAATAACTGTTAGATGAATTATATTATGCCATGATGATGTTAACTTATATATGAACTGTATATGAGATATATATGAGGTTGAAAGTTGATCTTTGATGATATGCTTGTTATGTGAGAAGTAACATGCGTAGTATATATCGATTGATTATGAATGCATGAACTGGGTGTGATATTATATGCTGTGTGTTGCATGAAAACTGTTAGAATTGCTGAGCTGTCGAGCTCACTCTTGCAAATAACCACTTTTGCAGGTTAAAGACTCACGATAAAAGTTACGTGCTACGTGATAGAGTTCGAAGATATTGTTTATTTAAATATATGCTCTTGAACCATGCTTAGGTTCTAGAAGATGTATGCGATAGTAGATTACAATGTTTTAGACCTGTTTATATTGTAAAGTTGTGTTATGTAACACATAGGAGTTTCGAACTGTGATGTATACGTTTCTACAGTAATTCGAGTATAGTGAATCATATTATTATAATTAATTCGAGGTTTTGTAATTGGTTCAAGATTATAAACTCAATGAAAGATATTATACAAGGAGATAAAAAAGTTTAAGTTATTCTGCATTTTTGTAAATATCGAGTATGATGTATAGACAGGGATGGTATATGACCAAGGTTTAAAAACTTGTAAAAAGTTTGGGGTCATTATACAAGATCTTAGATATGAAGAGAAATTATATTTCTACATTGTAATAAGTGAAATTTATTCATTAAGTTTTGAATAAAAGATGTATAGTTCCGCGATAGATGTATCGTGGCGGACCGGATCCGAGGTGATCGAGAGACCCGGATTTGGGGTCGTCACAAGGTATATACGAATTAGTAACCGTTATAACTCACTGTGAAAACAGTGTAGACGAGACGAAAACTAATTTGTTAGTTGTTTGTGGAAAACCACTCAGTACACTATATTGAATATTGTTAAAGACTTGATGTGTGCTAGGTTTAGACTTGTAAATTAATATAGTGTTAAGGTTATCTAATATTTGACTATGTGGTTAAGTGTTAGATACTTTACTTTTAAAGTAATAGACTGATGAGATAAAGTATGTTATACTAATTGAAAGATCAATCTTATAATTGATAGGTCTTTACAATAAAGCGATTAAATTATATTGCGTAGCAGTAATCGACGGTACATGCAAGTTTTTCTCTAACTCAACTTTGAGTTATATTTCAAAGCATGTTCGTGAATAATTATTGTTAATTATCCACATCTATATTGATTATTGATTCGCACTTAGTGCATATTGCATATATTCATCAGGTATGAAAGGCTGATCACCTTCATTACTTTAAGGTTCAGTTAAAGTTGTTCACGGTCCTTGTTAACATTAAACATTATTGGTTCAGTCAATCATTTATTGAAACTCTGATTTATGCTCTTTCACAATTATTATATTATTGAAAATTCAAAAGCTTATTCTTTCTTTTCAATCATGATATATCTTCTTTTGAACTTAAACTTGCTGGGCAAAATTATTGCTCACCCTTGCTATATCATGATAAACATTTTAGATTAAGACGAAATTTCGAATACAGGCAAAGACAAAGACAAACTCCAGAATTGGATTTAGATGCAGGTTAAACTTGTAATAGTATTGAATGCAAATGACATGGTATGTCGTATAGGATATTGAAGGCAGATATTAAGTTAAGGTTACAGACCTTGGGGATTATGTTGTAAAAAGTTATTGTATAAACAATTATGTTTATATCTTCCGCAATACTTATAGAAATGATGTATCGTAACGTACCAGGACCGAGATTCTGGGGACCCGGATTTGGGGGTGCTACATATGATTAAGTAATATGGTAAATATATTAAAACATATTTGCTATATGTAAATGAATTGATAGAAACAATTTATCATAATAGGAAATAAACTTATTTTCTATATATAATGTATACATGTGCCGTACATGTAATTATTTTTATGAGATATATATATTATATTAAGAATAATGTCTTGTGATAATGAGTGAGGTCTTTTATTATAATTAACGCCTTTAGTTTCCAAAATTATAATAAAAATATTTTATGTCATGTTATGGTGGAATACATAATTGTTATTATAATAATATATTTCCAAGAGTGTTAAATCTATAAAAGAAAACTAAGTTATTTTAATGTACTAAATAACTTAAGTTACTATATTACCGTAAATTTTATAAGTAGTATTGTGGTAGAAATGAATAAGATTATGAGATGATAAGTGATGAAGATGAAAATAAGCTTAATGTAAGCTTGCGAGATATGCCTAGTGTGGCAAAGTGGTGGAATAAGCATTCATTAAATAATTTAATGAATGAATAATTAAATTAATTAATTAGTATTATTATGTGAATTAATTTCTATGTGCAATGATATGCAATTATATGTTATATAGTAGCTACATATATGAAATGAAGTGTGACACTTCAAGGTAACTATATAATATAGGAAACTATATGGTAAAGTGAAATGAGTCGCATGAGTTACATAAATGGACATATGTGACAATGTGTTATGAGTGGTACATTAATGTGTACTTTATGAAGGATATTAAATTAAACTAAATAAATAATTGTTGTTAATAATTATTTCAATGAATAAGTATAATTGAAATAATAAATTTATGATAATGTGGTGTGACACTACTCAATTAAAATATATTCGGTATTGTCAAATGTATATGGATTATATAAAGTGTAATATAAGTTGATGGATACATATATACATATATGTATAGGTATTTATGTATATGGATGTATAAGGGAGGTATTTAATTACATATGTGTATAAAGACTTGTATGCTAGCTTTGTGTACAAGGTGGGACTGAAATATTTGACATGGTGCAATAGACCCCCTCCATTGACCCCTATTCTATGCCCAAATGCTGAAAATTTTGTGCCATGGTGAAGTTTACAAGCTAGAGCCATGTGGGGAGAATGATGAGGACGGACCATAAATAGTAGTAGTTGGTGGAGTTAGCCACCAAGTCCACTCTTTGCCCCTTGTGTATTGTCCATAGGAGGGTAATAGATTGACTATAAATAGAGACCATGTACTAGTGTTAAGTGTTTGTTAGTTCATTGCTAAGTTGATATAGAGAGTAAATTGTGTGAGTAATCTGAGAATTAGAGCAAGCTTAGCCAAGATCAAGCCTTAGAGAGGTATTGTTACAAATCTACATTCTTGATTCTTAGATTAATAGATTGCTAGAATTTCCATGAATTCTTGTTAAGTTGATTTCAAGTTGATATGGAAGTATTAGTTAAGTTATATATATGTTGTATATACAATGTGATAGTAATCAAGCATGATGCATGAAGAATTGCATGAACTGTTGGAAGCTCTTCCATAGAAGAAAACTTCATGTCTAGAAAAGGAGTGGCACGGCCGCGCCACTCCCTAGTACAACCAGTGCGCGGCCACGCCCATCTACAGAGGAAGAATTCCACTTTTGTGGTTTATGAAAGGTTGAGGCATGCTAGTTTGACTTTAATAAGTGTATAAATGAGTCTAATATGTGACCTAAGGTTACCATGTATATAAGGAATGGAATTACCTTGGTATTAATGATTTTCTAAAAAAAATTAAAGTTTTTGAGAAATGGAAGTTGATGAATTTAGTGTCCTTTGAGTTCTGACCTTGGACCCTATGTAAGTGTATTAACGTGCATGAAATGTAGTTGTTAAGTTACCCTGCATATACTAGACCGATATAGCTTGGTTTAAAATATTTTGAAGGAAAACTTGGAAGTTTTGAGAACTAATATTATTAAACATTGTGTAAATAGTATTATGACTTTTCAAGCATGTATACTAGGACATTTTAGGCCTTTATAAATGACGAATGTGTTCACATGTAGCTAAGCATGACTATACTATTCAAACATGGTTTAAAATGAGTTTTTGAGTAATGTGTTATGCTATGTCTATGTAAATGAGATAGATACATATGAGCATACATATTAAAAGCTTATTAGTACCAATACATGGTTTAAAAGCTTATAAACATTGAACCTTTGTTAAAGGAAGTTGTTAGGCCTTGTTGATCGAAAAAAATCAATATAGAGTTATGTGATTCAAGACTAGATAGTTGGAATGTGAATTTGAAAAAAGACCAAGACCTACTTATTGTATGTTAATAGCATGTATCAGGATACATGGTATGATAGGACTAAACTGTGCAATAAAAATCTCAGTTCTGGTTTTGGCAGGGAGTAGCGCGGCCGCGCCACTCCCAAGCTTATATGCAGCGCGGACCGTTCCGTTCTACAAAGTGGGCAAGAGCAGTTTGTTAACTGCTTGGATTTAAGTTATGTTTATATGTTGTCCCTAAAGACCACATAGAATAATACAAGATGGTTTCAATAAAATAAGCATGAGAGTGTAATGTTGTAACAACATAGCTATCTTAAGATGAAGAGAAATGAAACCAAGTTAGAAAATGATATACAATTTGTTCTTATATTAAGAACGTATGAAATGTATGACTGATGGATATGAATCCATGATTATATAACTGTGTAGGAATACACGACGTGCAGATAGCTATAAGCAGTTAAGTCGTAGTTGATAAACTACAAGCCAGGTAAGTCTTTCAGTTCCTATTTGATGTATGAATTCGATAACTGTTAATTGAATTGTATTATGCTATGAGAATGTTGACGTATATATATATATATATATGAAATGTATATGAGATATGTATGAGATTGAAAGTTGATCTTTGATGATATGCTTATGAAGTTAGTCTCTATGCTTGTTATGTGAGAAGTAACATGCGTAGTAAATATTAGATGATTATGATTGCATGAATTGAGTATGATATTATATGCTATGTGATGCATGAAAACTGTTAGAATTGTTGAGCTGTCGAGCTCACTCTTACAAATAACCATTTTTGCAGGTTAAGGACTCACGATTAAGTTACGTGCTACGTGATTGATAGAGTTCAATAGTAACGCAAGACGATTACTATTTATTTAAAGTTATGCTCTTGAACCATGTTTAGGTTCTAGGAGATGTACATGATAGTAGTTTACGCTGTTTAATACATGTTGAATTGTAAAGTCATACTATCGATATATAGAGGATATCAAATCGAGATGTAAAATCTTATATAGTAATTTGAATAAAGTGAATCATAACATAAGTCGATTCAAGGATATGTAATTGATTAAGATTGTGATTTAGATATAATAAAGAGAGAAGATTGAAAAAGTTTAAATTATTCTGCATTTTTATAATATCGAATATGATGTAAAGACAGAAATGGTAAATGACCAAGATTGGAACTTATAAAAGTTTGGGGTCATTATACATATCCTAGAAATGGAAGAAATTTATATTCTAATTTGTAATAAAGTGAAGTTATATTCATTAAAATATAAATAAAAGATATAGATAATTTGACGATAGTAGTATCGTGGCGGAACGGATCCGAGGTTCTAAGGGACACCGGATCTGGGGCCGTCACAGGTTGGTATCAAAGCTATAGGTTATAAACCTTAGGTAAGAGTAACTTTGGCTATAACCTGAGAGAGGGAAAGATAAAGATTAAAATATATACGTGAAGATTCAAAGAAGAATCTTGAAGAATTTTGAGAATGAGAATCAAGAGTTTCCTAACTCCAGTAATAAAATAGTTAAGACAATGTATATAAGATGAATATGACAAAGATAAGAAGAATGAACTCGAATGGAGTTTAGTTGATAATAGGAAGGAACCATAAGGTAAACAAATGATCACGACGTGATCAGATTGAGCTATGAAATGATAGATGGTCTGTAACGACTGAGTAGTTATAGCTTGATGATATAAGAGAAGGTACTATGAAATGATACGAGATGAACTCATGAGGAGTTGTATATGATAAAATATAGAAATTCATAACCAGCAAAGAGCAAGTTAAGAGTAAGATAGAGTTAGGTGTTGGATTTCAATTGAGGACTCATGTGATGGCTTAGTTATACAAACCTTTGTGCGGGCGGAGGTTTTGTGCTTGCGCTGAGTGCATCACATTGATAATCATTGGAATGTTGGTGTCGCGCTATGTGACCCCCCCAAATCTGGGTACTTCTTTTTCACATGATTTGGTGTTCACTTTCTAAATATAACATACATCTACCCAGTAATAAATAATTTCAAAATAAATTACAACTCTTATAAATAATAAAATCTTCCTTATAAAAAAGATTATAACTTTTAAAAAATATAATTCCCAGGGTTTAATCTAACCTTGACATAAACATATAATGCGGAAATAAAACATAACTCAAAAAGTCTTATTACAACTTCATTCAAAATAATTAAACAATTCTTCACTTGTTTAGCTTCCCTTTGCCTTTACTTGTTGACGGGGAATCAACATTAACAACCTTAGCTGCAATGGTTATTTAATGCAAGAGTGAGCAAACAATAGCACACTAGAATATAACAATATTTAAGACATAAAAGAATATCTTTAAAAATTTGAATACTTAACTTTCATCAACAATAAAGAATTGAATTATAATTCTTTCCTCAATACTTAGAATTCGATTATAGAACCATTTGAGGGTCATAAGACCTTGAACTTTTGTACTAGGTTATAATATTTCTGTTTAAAACCTTTAACAGTCAATAAGACTATGGACCTTAACTCGTACTTAGGGGGATCAGCCCTTCGTACCATGTATTGTGCACAAATATCTTAACGCTTTCGCATAGTAACCTCCCCTAGTAAATAGGGTTGTTCATCTCAGTATTTGAGTACAAGTCTGCACCAAAGAACGTTTGGTTTGGATAATCTTAGAAGGGTAATTTAGAATTCAACGTGCATAAACTAAGGAATAGTTAAATCGACATTTAAGAACTTAGAATAATTCATAGATAAAAGAATTATGAATTAACATATGCTTTAGAATTAAACTTAAAGCATTTAAAAGATAAGCTGGACCTTGCTTGAACAATAAGTCAATGTCACTTTAATTAAATAAATACTTATCCAACGCAGAAATAAAAAGGACATTCTCAATACATTACATAATTGGAGTATCAAAAACTTGCATAGAATTAATGACTTTAGGGTTTAGAATACTTGCCTCAAGCGCAAGCTACTAATACGACTCACGTTCTAACACTTCCTACACATAGTTTTAATCACAATAACCTAAATTAGTTAACACGTAACTAATTCACATAATTAGTTAACCCATCTAGGTTAACTCATTTTTATTTAATTATTAAGTTAATAATTAATAACCATATAATTTAATTACATCATATAGGCATGCTGACATTAATCAAATTATAATTAAATAATTATAATTTAAACATTTAATATAATTATAATTACTCAAATTATAATCACATCTTATTTTAATTAAATTATAAACAATTTATAATTTATAATTAATTAAACTACATCATGCATTCACTAAATTATAATCACACAAATTATAATTAGGTATGCAAATATTAAATTATAATACAAAATTTATAATTTATAACTAATCATGCATTATAATACACAAATTATAATTTAAATCATCATTTACTTGATTAAAAGAAATCAAATAATATTCATTATAATTTAACAAAATTATAATTTAAATTATACCTTTACTCTAATTATAATTATTCAAAATTATAATAACATATTATATTTTACCAATATAATATATTAGAAATTATTTAGCATTTTAATGTATGCTTAATCATGCCATAAAAGTTATTACATAAAATTAGTTTTGCAAAATATAAAAGAAAACAACAAGTTTCCTTTTCTGCCACCAATCCCCCCCCCCCCCCCGCCAGGGCGGGGGTTTCTCTCTTAATAGGCCCGCCGGGACGGGCCCCCTACAGCGAACACAGACAAGTTCGCGAACTGTGCAAAGAAAAAGCCAATTTGGCTTATTTTTCCACACTAAACTTTAATTTTAGTTCATGCAATTCATATCAATTCATAGAAAACATAAACTTAAAGCTTCTAACATGATTTCAACATACATAAACATGCTCCTAGACAAAAAATATTTTAAACAACATGAACCCGTGTTTTAAAAACTCCAATTTTTATATTTTCCAAAAACTCATAGTTTTCACATAACAATTCACTGTAAATCCAATTCTAACCCAATTCAACTCATAATTTATGCAATATTTCCGTAATTGAATATAACATCATGATAAATTCTAAATAGGCATATTAACACATAAGTAATCCTGAATTTTCATTTAAAACTCAACCAAAACATATGAACTTACAAGAACATCAATTTTTCATTAAAACATATTTTATAACCAATTGAATTTCTAAAACTTGTTTATGGCATACAATCCACTTACAAACAATTTGTAACCAAGATTTCTACTTATCTACATCAATATCACAATTACATGGAGAAGATTTTCACAGAGATCTCAACATAAAGAAAAATAACTATATAAAGTTTTAAAAACATAAGGTAGCGATTATAGCTCTTTTTGCTTAGATGATTGAAGAAGAAGATGATGATTTTTGATTCTTCTCAAGTTTCTCAAACTTTTCCTTTTTCTTTCTTTCTATCTTCTTCTCTGATATTTCTCTGCTCTCTCTTCTCTTCTTTGTTCTTAGTTTAGGCTTATAATAAAACTAACGTAAAACTATATACGTATACTAATATAACTGTTATAATAATAATATGTATTAAGGGCAATTACTCCCCCAATTAAAATGTCAGTTATAGAATTTCAAAAGCTTTTGGCTTGTTTGGCAATAGATGAATTTAAAAACTAGTTTTATTAATTTAAGCATGGTTTGGGTAAATTAGGTTTAAGCTAGTGCAAGGGCCCTGTTTGACAAAATCTTTTTCAAACAAAAGTAAGGGTCTTGTTTGGTTAAAACCATTTAAAAACTCTTTTCATTATTTTAATAAATTATTTTAACACATATTTTAATGTTACACTTTAATTAATTAAATCTTTAACATTCTTATTTAATCAATTAAAACTAACATCAATTAATCACATAAAAATTGCCACATAATTATAATTACTCGCTAATTATAATTCATGTAACACTCATCACATAATTCATCTAATTTAATTCTCTCAATTAAATTAGAACTATACTATAAAATTAATATACATCAATTAAATAAATTATTAAATATTCATTTAATTAATATATAACACTTAATTATACTACTCCACAACAATCACATAATTTATTTATTCAACTTAATAAATAAATTACATAAAATATTTATTTAACTCAATAAATATTTAAAATTATAATATAAATTCTCAATCGTTACAATCTTTCCTCCTTAAAAGGATTCTGTCCCCAGAATCACGCATAAAAAGAAAAAATTTATTCTCGTCTATTATATTCTTCCCCACTTAAAAGGATTCTGTCCCCAGAATCGGTACATAAGGGGTTACACACAAAAAATTAAGCAAATAACTACGGATAAGATTTCATCATAATATCTTCGAGGTCCCACGTGGCTTCTTCAGCACTGTGGTTCCTCCAGATTACCTTAACAGAAGGTGTCACTTTATTTCTAAGTACTTGTTCCTTTCTATCAACTATTTGAATAGGAACCTCTTCATAAGTTAAGTCTTTATCGAATTTTAAAGGCTCATATTCTATTATATGCTTATAGTCGTGCTTGTAAGGTCTTAACACAGAAATATAAAAGACGTTATGTATATTCTCGAGCTCCGGAGGTAATGCAACCTCGTAAGCTACCTTGGCAACTTTTCGTAGCACCTCAAAAGGTCCAATAAATTGGAGACTCAGCTTTCCCTTCTTACCAAATCGAATCTTCCCCTTCCAGGAAGATACTTTCAGGAAAACAAAACTTTCTGGTAAAAATTCTCGATTTTGGCGATGTTGATCGGCATATTTCTTTTGTCTGTCTTGAGCAGTAACTAGTCTCGTTCTGATCTATTTTACAGTTTCGACAGTTTGTTGTACCAGTTCCGGTCCCAACAGTTGACGTTCACCGACTTCATCCCAGCACAAGGGAGTTCTACATTTTATGCCGTGTAATGCTTCGTAAGGTGCCATACCGATACTCGCGTGGTCACTATTGTTGTAGGCGAACTCCACCAACGGTAGATGATCATCCCAGCTTCCCTTGAAGTCCATTACGCAAGCTCTCAGCATATCCTCAAGCGTCTGAATTGTTCTTTCGCTCTGACCATCAGTCTGAGGATGGTACGCTGTACTCATTCGTAATTGCGTTCCCAGACACTCTTGCAAACGTTTCTAGAAATTAGACGTGAACCGCGGATCTCTGTCCGACACAATCGACACCAGAACACCTTGTCGAGAAATAATTTCCTTCACATACAACTTTGCTAGTTGATCCAAGTTGTACTTAATTCTGATCGGTAGAAAGTGGGCTAACTTTGTCAGTCGATCCACTATAACCCATATCGCATCAAATCCCTTTTGAGTAGCTGGAAGACCTACCACGAAATCCATCATGATGTGCTCCCACTTCCACTCTGGAATTTCTAATGGTTGTATCAGTCCACTTGGTCTTTGGTGTTCTACCTTGACTTTTTGGTACGTTAAGCATTTCGCAACGCATTCAGTAATGTCTCTCTTCATATTCGGCCACCAAAAATGGTGTCTGAGATCCTGGTACATCTTCGTACTCCCAGGGTGAATCAAATATCTCAAACTATGAGATTCACTCAAAATCTCCTCTTTGACTTCTGTTACTGGTGGTACCCAGATTCTCCCTTCAAACCGTAACAGTCCTTCGTTATCGATCTTGAACTTGAACTCTTCGCCATCGATTATTCTTTTCCAAATTTTCTCACATTCCTCATCGTGAAGTTGTGCTTCTTTCACTTTGTCTACTAGAGTAGAACCAGCAGTTACTTGAAATAACATCTCATCCGATTCCTTCGGATACTTCACTTCCAGCTCTAACTTAGCCATCTGTTCTATCAACTGTTCCTGATCAGTTAACACGTTCAGATTCTCCCGACCTTTTCTGCTCAAAGTGTCGGTGACGACATTAGCTTTACCCGGATGGTAAAGTATCTCGCAATCGTAGTCTTTTATCAGTTCTAATCATTTTCTTTGGCGCATGTTCAGATCCTTTTGGGCGAAGATATACTTCTGACTCTTATGTTCTGTGTATATTTCACACTTCTCTCCATAAAGGTAGTGTCTCCATATCTTCAGAGAAAACACTACTGCCGCCAATTCTAAGTCATGGGTCAGATACCCCTTCTCATAATCCTTCAGCTGACGTGACACATAGGCAATGACTTTACCGCTCTGCATCAACACACAGCCTAATCCTTTATATGAGGCATCGCTATATACTACAAAATTTCCCATACTATCCGGTAAAGACAATACAGGCGCAGTACTCAACCTCTTCCTCAGTTCCTGAAAACTTTCCTCACACTTTTTCATCCAAACCAGTTTAACTATTTTATAAGTCAAATTCGTCAACGGAGTTGCGATCTTGGAAAAGTCTTGGATAAATCTCCTGTAATAACCTGCCAATCCCAAGAAACTCCTCACTTCAGACATCGTTTTCGGCTGATCCCAATTTATTACAGCCTCAACCTTTGACGGATCTACCAAAATACCATCCTTGTCGATTACGTGGCAAAGAAATTGCACACGTTCTAACCAAAATTTAGATTTTGAGAATTTCGCATAAAGCTTCTCTCGTCTCAGTGATTCTAAGGTCAGCCTTAGGTGTTCTGTGTGTTCCTCCTCGATCTTGGAATAAACCAGGATGTCATCTATGAACACCACTACTAACTTATCTAGGAATGGCTTAAACACCCTGTTCATTAGGTCCATAAATGGAGCTGGAGCATTCATCAGACCAAATGACATCACCAAGAACTCGTAATGACCATATTGAGTCCTAAAAGCCGTTTTCGGTATATATTCCCTTCTCACCTTCAACTGGTGATACCCACTTCTCAAATTGATTTTTGAGAAGTATCTAGCACCCTTCAGTTGATCGAACAAGTCATCAATCCTAGGTAAAGGATACCTATTTTTTATCGTGACTTTGTTCAACGCCCTATAATCATTACAAAGACGCATCGATACGTCCTTCTTCTTGACGAATAACACTGGCACTCCCCACCGTGAAACGGTCAGTTGAATATATTTCTTGTCTGGCAACTCTTGAAGTTGAACCATCAGTTCCTTCATTTCAACTGGAGCCATTCTATACGGAGCTTTCAAAATTGGAGCAGTTCCCGGCGCCAAGTCGATCACGAACTCTATCTCCCTATCTGGCGGAAGTCCTGGCAAATCGCTCGAAAACACGTCCACAAACTCCCTAACCACATATATCTCTTCTATTTTAGGGCCCTCCTTGCGCGTATCTACTATGTAGGTAGATATCCTACACAGCCTTGCGTCAAAAGTTTCTTGGTTTGCATGGTCGTCAGACAACTCGCTTGTCTAGACGATTTGTTACCATAGAACACTAATTTTGACGGAGTCGTAAGGTTTACCGACTTCTTCTGATAGTCGATTATCGCCCCATGGTTGAACAACCAGTCCATACCCAGTATGACATCTAATTCCCCAAGTTTTATCAGAATCAAATCTACCCTCAGCTCCTGACCCTTAATGTCCAATCTACAGTTCTTATAAACGAACCTAACAGGAATAACCTCCCTATTCGCAATTTCTATGTTCAAGGGGTAAACTAACTCCTCTATAGGTAAGTCTAGGGTTTTATCAAAATCATCAGATATGAATGAACAAGTAGCACCCGAATCAAATAATACATATGCATTTATACTATTGACCGGAATAATACCTGCCACCACGTCTTTTGATTGCAAAGCATCTTGCACCGTCATATTGAATGTCCGGGCAGTGGGTATAATAGCCTGTAATGGTGCAACGATAGTCAAGTTACTGCCGCCCTATTTCCTCCACTCCCTGTTGACCCTGCCGTCAGCTTCTTCGGGCAACTGTGAACCATGTGATCCTTGGATCCACATGCGTAGCAAGCTCCCTTCTTCGGGTTCGGGTAATTCGGCACAATGTGGCCTTCCTGACCACAGTTGAAGCACAACCGCTTCCCCTTCATGCACACGCCAGTGTGATTCTTCCCGTATATAGCACACGCTTCAAACTTCCTCTTCTGTTGGCCTCCCTACTGACTTCCAGCAGAGGTGTTGTCGTTCCACTTCCTTTTCTGGTTGATAATCCCGCTACCCCCAGCCTTGGTCTCTGTCTCATTCTTCTTCTTCTTATCTTGATTAAACTTCGTCATCACGTCACTTCCTCCGTCAGCGAGAATAGCCTTTTCCAACATAGCTGAAAATGTGTTCAGCTGGATTATGGAGACCTTACTATAGAGCCAGGGCTTCAATCCCTACTCAAACCTCCTCGCTTTCCTAGCGTCAGTGCTGACCTGGTAAGTAGCGAACCTGGCCAGCTCGTTGAATTTCACGGCGTATTCGGACACCGTCATCCCTCCCTATTTTAGCTCTAGAAACTGGACCTCCATCTAGTCCTGCGAACTAACAGGAAAGTACATTTCAAAGAACATCTCTTTGAAACGCTCCCACGGTATCACCCCTTCACCCTCTCTGGTCTTGTTGGCTTGCCACCAGAAACTAGCATCTGACTTTAACATGAAAGTTGCGTATACTTTCTTCTGGTCTTCACCTACTCTAGCTACATCGAAGACCTTCTCCATTTCCATTACCCACGTCTGGGCATCTATAGGGTTTATCGATCCCTTGAATTCAGGCGGTCCTACTGCCTAAAACTCTTTAAACGCCGTGCCCTGCACTTGCGGCTGATTCGCAAGCGCTCTTATCAGTAGGTTCACCAACTACTGAACCGAGTTGGGATTCATCCCATCGTTATTGTTGTTGTTGTTCGTCGAACCCACGGGGTTTTGACATGTAGGTCTTCTTCTAGGAGGCATTTTCTATTAAGAAAATATTATTATTAGATCCTTTACTAAATTCTTAAATATTCAAGTTCATACTTAAACGTTTAAATAACTCAGTTCACATAGAACACATAGCACATCAATAAACTTTTTTTATTCATTACTCGTAGTTTAAAAACATTAATTAGATAGCATTTCTGCTATTTACATCATCTTTCCTGAACTGAAAAAGTTACAGGATTACATTATTAACTCATTCCATTCTTATCTCAAATTATGGGATTACATTATTTAATACCAAAAAGCAACACATAAATAAAAGCTCTACTGCCTAGGCATATTAAGGCATCGCATAGCCTCTCTGTGTTCCTCTTCCATCACTCGAAACACCGTCCTTCGGTCCACCACATACCATGTTAAACCTTGGAACTGAGCTAGGTAATAGAAAACACGATCCTGGGCCCTATCTATAGCCGTGTGGAAAGCATACTCTGTCTCCCTCAGCTTTGCCCTCTTGGCTTCAGCCTCGTCTTCAGCTCAATCGGCTCGTTGGGTAGCCCTTAAGCTTATCTCCTCAGCTCTGGCACGTTTGGTCGACTCCTCCTGGATGACTTGCTTCAGCTTTGCTATATCGGCTTGAGCCGCGTCTCTATCATTCTCTACGTGGATTAACTTCCACTGCGCTTCTCCTAGCTCACTATCCATCTCTTCGATAGTCTCGTCCCGGTTCTGGATGATTTCTTCGAGCTCTCCGACTCGACCATGTAGCTCCACGTTACTGTCGTAGACTGCCTCGTACATCTCAGCACTAGTAGAGTGAGGTGGGAATTCTTCTTCGGGATCCTCGTCCTCCTCTAACTCATCCTCGTCCTCTTCCTCTGGAATAGGTATCAGCTCACGCTCCCGACTATCTATAGTGATCACTGGAGATGGCTCTCTCCTAACCAGCTGCTCCTAGACAACATAGATGTCTCGGGGCTCCTCCTCTCTAGGAACCTGAGGTATATCCTCTCAAGCCTGACTGGACTCTCCAATGTTCGTCATCCTGACAAAAGAATTTTAAAGTTTAATTATTACGGGATATCGAGTCGTCACTCTTCGGATACTAAAACGTAAACACATAGCACATAAGGTAATTTATTATCTTTACCTATCACTACTATCTTTTCGATCTTCCTACAAGGCTACTACCTAAGGTTTTTCCCCCACCTAAGGTTCATAACCTACTGCTCTGATACCAACTTGTGACAGCCCCAAATTTGGGTACTTTATTTCCACATGATTTGGTGTTCACTTTCTAAATATAACATACATCTACCCAGTAATAAATAATTTTAAAATAAATTACAACTCTTATAAATAATAAAATCTTCCTTATAAAAAGGATTACAACTTTTCAAAATATAATTCCCAGGGTTTAATCTAACCTTGACATAAACATATAATGCGGAAATAAAACATAACTCAAAAAGTCTTATTACAACTTCATTCAAAATAATTAAACAAGTCTTCACTTGTTTAGCTTCCTTTTGCCTTTACTCGTTGACGGGGAATCAACGTTATCAACCTTAGCTGCAATGGTTATTTAATCCAAGAGTGAGCAAACAATAGCACACTAGAATACAACAATATTTAAGACATAAAAGAATATCTTAAAAAATTTGAATACTTAACTTTCATCAACAATAAAGAATTGAATTATAATTCTTTCCTCAATACTTAGAATTCGAATATAGAACCATCTGAGGGTCATAAGACCTTGAACTTTTGTCCTAGGTTATAACATTTCTGTTTAAAACCTTTAACAGTCAATAAGACTATGGACCTTAACTCGTACTTAGGGGGATCAGCCCTTCGTACCATGTATTGTGCACAAATATCTTAACGCTTTCGCATAGTAACCTCCCCTAGTAAATAGGGTTGTTCATCTCAGTATTTGAGTATAAGTCCGCACCAAAGAACGTTTGGTTTGGATAATCTTAGAAGGGTAATTTAGAATTTAATGTACATCAACTAAGGAATAGTTGAATCGACATTCAAGAACTTAGAATAATTCATAGATAAAAGAATTATGAATTAACATATGCTTTAGAATTAAACTTAAAGCATTTAAAAGATTATGCTGGACCTTGCTTGAACAATAAGTCAAGGTCACTTTAATTAAATAAATACTTATCCAACGCAGAAATAAAAAGAACATTCTCAATACATTACATAATTGGAATATCAAACACTTGCATAGAATTAATGACTTTAGGGTTTAGAATACTTGCCTCAAGCGCAAGCTACTAATACCACTCACGTTCTAACACTTCCTACAAAAATATTTTTAATCACAATAACCTAAATTAGTTAACACGTAACTAATTCACATAATTAGTTAACCCATCTAGGTTAACTCATTTTTATTTAATTATTAAGTTAATAATTAATAACCACATAATTTAATTACATCACATAGGCATGCTCACATTAATCAAATTATAATTAAACAATTATAATTTAAACATTTAATTTAATTATAATTACTCAAATTATAATCACATCTTATTTTAATTAAATTATAAATAATTTATAATTAATTAAACTACATCATGCATTCACTAAATTATAATCATACAAATTATAATTAGGCATGCAAATATTAAATTATAATACAAAATTTATAATTTATAACTAATCATGCATTATAATATACAAATTATAATTTAAATCATCATTTACTTGATTAAAAGAAATCAAATAATATTCATTACAATTTAACAAAATTATACCTTTACTTTAATTATAATCATTCAAAATTATAATAACATATTATATTTTACCAATATAATATATTAGAAATTATTTAGCATTTTAATGTATGCTTAATCATGCTATAAAAGTTATTACATAAAATTAGTTTTACAAAATACAAAAGAAAACAACAAGTTTTCTTTTCTGCCACCCACCCCCCCCACCGGGGCGGGGGTTTCTATCTTGACAGGCCCCCCGGGGCGGGCCCCCTACAGCGAACGCAGACAAGTTCGCGAACTGTGCAGAGAAAAAACTAATTTGGCATATTGTTCCACACCAAACTCTAATTCAAGTTCATGTAATTCATATCAATTCATAAAAAACATAAACTTAAAGCTTCTAACATGATTCCAACAGACATAAACATGCTCCTAGACACAAAATTATTTTAAACAACAAGAACCCATGTTTTAAAAACTCCAATTTTTATATTTTCCAAAAACTCATAGTTTTCACAAAACAATTCACTATAAATTCAATTCTAACCCAATTCAACTCATAATTCATGCAATATTTCCGTAATTGAAGATAACATCATGATAAATTCTAAATAGGCATATTAACACATAAGAAATCCTGAATTTTTATTTAAAACTCAACCAAAACATATGAACTTACAAGAACATCAATTTTTCATTAAAACATGTTTTATAACCAATTGAATTTTTAAAACTTGTCTATGACATACAATCCACTTATAAATAATTTGTAACCAAGATTTCTACTTATCTACATCAATATCACAATTACATGGAGAAGATTTTCATAGAGATCTCAACATAAAGAAAAATAACTATATAAAGTTTTAAAAACATAAGGTAGCGATTATACCTCTTTTTGCTTAGATGATTGAAGAAGAAGATGATGATTTTTGATTCCTCTCAAGCTTTTCCTTTTTCTTTCTCTCTATCTTCTTCTTTGATATTTCTCTGCTCTTTCTTCTCTTCTTTGTTCTTAGTTTAGGCTTATAATAAAACTAACGTAAAACTATATACGTATACTAATATAACTATTATAATAATAATATGTATTAAGGGCAATTACTCCCCCAATTAAAATGTCATTTCTAGAATTTCAAAAGCTTTTGGCTTGTTTGGCAACAGATGATTTTAAAAACTAGTTTTATTAATTTAAGCATGGTTTGGGTAAATTAGGTTTAAACTAGTGCATGGGCCCTGTTTGGCAAAACCTTTTTAAAATAAAAGTATGGGCCTTGTTTGGTTAAAACCATTTAAAAACTCTTTTCTTTATTTTAATAAATCATTTAAACACATATTTTAATGTTATACTTTAATTAATTAAATCTTTAACATTCTTATTTAATCAATTAAAACTAACATCAATTAATCACACAAAAATTTTCACATAATTATAATTACTCGCTAATTATAATTCATGTAACACTCATCACATAATTCATCTAATTTAACTCTCTCAAATAAATTAGAACTATACTATAAAATTAATATAAATTAATTAAATAAATTATTAAATGTTCATTTAATTAATATATAACACTTAATTATACTACTCCACAACAATCACATAATTTATTTATTCAACTCAATAAATAAATCACATAAAATATTTATTTAACTCAATAAATATTTAAAATTATAATATAAAATCTCAATCGTCACAATCTTTCCTCCTTAAAAGGATTTTGTCCCCAGATACACACATAAAAAGAAAAAAATTTATTCTTGTCTATTACACGCTATCGTTATACATATGGTGAAAAAGTGATTCTTTTCTCATATTTATTCTGATAGATAGAGATTTCTAAGATTAAATTTAGATAATATTAAGATTAGGTGCGAGTTCTTAAGACTAATGCCTATGATAAGTTTTTGACTCATAATCATATGTATTTTTGAGCCCCTAAGCGTATGGACAATCCCTTATTGGTTCTTGGACTACGTATTGCTAGGACAAGTTCCTAAAATCTTATTATCGTGGTAAGTTCCTGAACTTCCATGGTGTGGTAAGTTTGATGAACTATACTAGGAATAGATATAGTATATATCAAGAATTAAGAGTTTTGGTATAGTAAGCATTGATGGTATTAAAGATTGATAGAATGATGAAGCAATGGAGTAAGAGATTGAAGTTGATGGAGAAATTTGGATTTTTCTAAATATTCTAGCTATGCTAGATTTTCAAAATTTATTGACTTCGTGCTAGTTTTTACACTTTTGTTTTCTTAAGAAAACATTGGGTCAGATGACTGAACCAATTAGTTTTTAAAAGCGATATCGTTATTCGTATGTCTATGCTATGTGTTTCGGCTATGACAAAAATGACTTGAAAATATTTCAAAATGTATTTTTGACCATATGCATCATTTGATATGGTGTAGGATGGTAAACGATGGAGTCTTCAATGCAATCAAACCTAGTGTCCGGAATGATCATAAGATCTTCTGTCCATTATGGTATGATGTAGTATGACAAAGTCATAAAATGATAAAATCTTTAACGTACTACTAAGTTGGTACGGTATCATGACGTCATAATAGAATTATGGGTTTTCATTTAAACTATGAAAAAGATCAATTAAGCTGATTAGATTCGATTGATGTTCGAATTGTTGATGAAAGTCTAAGCTATTTGATTCGGCTAGATGACTGTTAAAGAATAATTATGGAATTCAAGCATTATTGTGTATTTATGCCAAACCAGATTGCTCTGGTGCGGAATTAGATGTTGAAAAGCTGAGGTGAACAACCCTATAAAGGGGACATGTTTTCGGAGACAATGGTTCCGAGCGTAACGCATATAGTCGTTACAAAACACTACGTTGTGGCTCAATAGTAGTGGTACAATAGGATAATCACCTAGTGTACGCATGGAGGGTGTTTTCAGTCTTTGTGATTGATCAACACTCTGGTTTGCAGTGTGAAGGATTTTGTTGAATCATTAGTAAACCTAGAGAAGAGTTCACGGTCTTGTGACCCCTCAGCATAATTTGGAATTTGAGTTATTCATACTACTTCCCGATTATTGAACAATCGTGGAAGATTAGTATTCTTTCTGAAGGGTGAATGTAGCAAGTAGAATGTTCATTAGAAAGGAGAAAGTGGTAGAATGCAATTGAGCAAGTTATAATAATAAAACTTCCGAATAGAGAAGGGATAAAATTATCTAAAGAAAATATAATGTTCGAAATCGAACCGAGTAGAGAAGGTTTCGGTGATTCCGAGGACGAAATCCTTATAAGGGGGAGAGGATGTGAGAGCTCGAATTTTTAGAAAATAATAAAATAAGAATTTAATAAATAAAATTCTTAAGACATGAGATGGGTTCAAATAAGAATATATGTGCGTTGTAAGGTATGTGGTATTGTGTTGCATAGGGTAATATGAACTATATAATATGTGCTATTATTATGATATATTCGTAGAGACAATTTATTCAAATTAAAGGAGATTAATAGAATTTATCTATCGATATTAAATAATTTATGTAAAATTATTTATCATAGTAAGTTGGTGACATTAAATATATTTAATAATCACCATTTTTAGAGTATATGTACGAGTAAGTGTTAAGTCTAAGATTGTACAATCATACCTTTAATGGTTGGTGTATAGTAACTGGGCTAAACGATTCCTTTAGAGAGCAGAGGTATATACGAATTAGTAACCGATTTAACTCACAGTGAAAATAGTGTAGACGAGACGGAAACTAATTTGTTAGTTGTTTGTGGAAAACCATTCAGTATACTATATTCAATACTATTAAAGACTCGATTTGTGTTAGGTTTAGACTTATAAATAAGTATGTGATATAATTAGTGCTTAAGCTATCCATGGATAGATTAAGATAGTAAATCATGAATTAGTTAATTATGGGAATTAACTAAAGAGAATAAATATTGGTTAATTTAAATTGAAAGTTATATTATGAAAAAATATAATTTGAATATTAAAATCTTAATTAACTATGATAATATAGTAAAGAGTTTAATTCACTTAAGTAAGTGGTGAGTTAATATATGTGTGAAGTATGTGATAATAGTTAATACTTTTATATATATTACTTAGAATGGTAATATGTGAGAAAGTCTAATGTGCAAATAACGTTAATAAAATATATATATACGTTGTTAAAGGAAGAAGAAAACCAATAAAGATTGATTAGAGAATTATAGATTAATTTAATATACGACAAGATGGGAGGATTAAAGAAATTGTTTTGCGAACAATTTATAGAAAAGAAAGAGAAACAATTATTGTATATTTTAAATAAAGGATATTAAAATAAGTTCTAGCAATGAATTATTTTAATAAAAGGAGGATATTATTTTATTACCTTATATGGCTTTGTATGAGGTAATATGTATGATTAAGTAATATGGTAAATATATTAAAACATATTTGCTATATGTAAATGAATTGATAGAAATAATTTATCATAAAAGGAAATAAAATTATTTTTTATATATAATGTATACATGTGCCGTACATGTAATTATTTTTATGAGATATAGATATTATATTAAGAATAATGTCTTGAGATAATGAGTGAATTCTTTTATTATAATTAACGCCTTTAGTTTCCAAAATTATAATAAAAACGTTTTATGTCATGTTATGGTGGAATACATAATTGTTATTATAATAATGTATTTCCAAGAGTGTTAAATCTATAAAAGAAAACTAAGTTATTTTAATGTACTAAATAACTTAAGTTACTATATTCCCGTAAAATTTATAAGTAGTAATGTGGTAGAAATGAATAAGATTATGAGATGATAAGTGATGAGGATGAGAATAAGCTTAATGTAAGCTTGCAAGATATGCCTAGTGTGACAAAGTGGTGGAATAAGCATTCATTAAATAATTTAATGAATGAATAATTAAAAGAATTAATTAGTATTATTATGTGAATTAATTGCTATGTGCAATGACATGCAATTACATGTTATATAGTAGCTACATCTATATGATATGAAATGAAGTGTGATACTTCAAGGTAACTATATAATATAGGAAACTATATAGTAAAGTGAAATGAGTCGCATGAGTTACATAAATGGACCTATGTGACAATGTGTTATGAGTGGTACATTAATGTATACTTTATGAAGGATATTAAATTAAACTAAATAAATAATTATTGTTAATAATTATTTCAATGAATAAGTATAATTGAAATAATAAAGTTTATGAAAATGTGGTGTGGCACAATTCAATTAAAATATATTCAGTATTGTCAAATGTACATGGATTATATAATGTGTAATATAAGTTGATAGATACATTTGTACATATATGTAGAGGTATATATATATATGGATGTATAAGGGATGTATTTAATTATATATGTGTGTATAAAGACTTGTATGCTAGCTTTGTGTACAAGGTGGGACTTAAATATGTGACATGGTGCAGTAGACCCCCTCCCATGACCCTTATTCTATGCCCAAATGCTGAAAATTTTGTGCCATGGTGAAGTTTACAAGCTAGAGCCATGTGGGGAGAATGATGAGGACGGACCATGAATAGTAGTAGTTGGTGGAGTTAGCCACCAACTCCACTCTTTGCCCCTTGTGTATTGTCCATAGGAGGGTAATAAATTGGCAATAAATAGAGACCATGTATTACTGTTAAGTGTTTGTTAGTTCATTGTTAAGTTGATATAGACAGTAAATTGAGTGAGTAATCTGAGAATTAGAGCAAGCTTAGCCCAGCTCAAGCCTTAGAGAGGTATTATTATAATTCTACATTCTTGATTCTTAGATTAATAGATTGCTAGAATTTCCATGAATTCCTGTTAGGTTGATTTCAAATTGATATGGAAGTATTAGTTAAGTTATATATATGTTGTATATACAATGTGATAGTAATCAAGCATGATGCAAGAAGAATTTCATGAACTATTGGAAGCTCTGCCATAGCAAAAAACTTCCTGTCTGGAAAAGGAGTGGCGTGGCCGCGCCACTCCTTAGTACAAATGTGACACCCCCAAATCCGGGTACTTCGTTTGCATAAGATTTGGTGTTTACTTTCTAAATAAAACATACATCTACCCAATAAATAGGAATGTAAAATAAAATACAACATCATCAACAAATAAAATCTTCCTTATGAAAAAAGGATTACAACTTTAATCCAAAACTATCCCAGGTTTACTAACCTTACATAACAAATAAGTGCGGAATAAAACATCATAAACTAGGTCTTATTACTATCAAGATTCGAGATAACAAGTCTTCACTTGCCCATCTTTCTTTTTCCTTTATTTGTTAACGGTATGTCAACATTCTCGGCTTTAACTGCAAGGGGTTATAAAATATGCAAGAGTAAGCTAACAAAAGCTCACTTGAAATGTACAATGTTATGCCATGATTGAATAACTTCAAAAGAATTTGAATAACTTTTCTTTCGTCAAAATAAAGAATTGAATAATAATTCTTTCATCATATTTAGAATTTGAATATAGAATTTATCTGAGGGATATACGACCTTGAACTATGTCCTAGGTTATAACTATTTCTATTTAAACCTTTAACAGTTATTGAGACTATGGACCTTTAACTTGTACTTAGGGGGATCAGCCCTTCGTACTATGTATTGTGCACAAACATTCAACGCTTTCGCGTAGTAACCTCCCTTAATAAATAGGGTTGTTCATATCAGTATTTGAATACCAGTCCGCACCAAAGAAAGTTTGGTTTGGATAACTAAAAGGAAATTTAGAGTTTCAACTATCATCAACTAAGGAGTAGTTGAATCAATTCACAATACTTTAATAGTTCGATAATATAAGAATCATGAACCAAATGTAAGATACAGCAATAGATTTCATGATAACTAGGCATGCTTTGGAATAACTTAAGTATTCAAAAGATTGTTGGATCTCGCTTGAACAATTAAGTCAAGATCACATCATTATGATAATAACTTCAATACTTATGCATTATGAACATTAGAATACAATATAACTTGTACAATACATAACAAGTTAAGAATCAAAAATAAACTTGCATGATATAATGAGCAAGGTTAGAAACTTGCACAATGAAAAGATACAATAATAAAGTTTGCATAGCGTACAAGAATGGTTTAGAAAACTTGCACAATATAAACAACAAGTTTAGAGATAGGACACATGCCTCAAGCGCAAGCTACACTTTAATAAATACAATAACTTTCACAATTACCCTACACATTACATTGCGTTTAAAACATCTATTAGTACCTAACTATAACGTTCAAACCGTTGAACTTTGTACTAAAGTTCAACTCACAACGTTGTTCACAACATAAGTTGTTAACTAATCACAAATGTGAGTTTAACTCACAATCATACACGTATAACACTTCAAACTATTATATCTTACTCTAGGATAATAATTCCAAGTACACACATAATATAATAACTTAAGACTTCAAATTATCTTAAACATATCAAAAGTGTATTATCTCATTATCTATTACACTTAACAAGTCATCAATATGCGTTAGCTAAACAAACACGACACAAAAACTCAACGAAGCGAAAACAAAATCCACGGACAGCAAGGTGCCCCACTGGGGCGGGTCCTCCAAGGGTAAAAGCCGTGCTGGGACGGGGCCTACTACTGGTGGGAACCCACCCTAGCTTGCGAACGGCAGAGAAATAAGCTAATTTAGCTTATTTCTTCACACCGAAATCCGATTTTTCTCAACATGATATACATGAAACTTAATTACAACAAAATTTTAGACTCTTAGCATGATTATAACATACAAAATCATTACAACACATAATCAAAACCTAGTTTTCATGAATTTTTTGAAGAAAACACAATATCAAGCGTTCTTGACAAAAATTGCTATTGTGAGTTCGTTTTTAAACCAATTCATGAAATTCCAATTGTAATAACTCTAATTCTTAACATATTAAGATAACCCATAATCAATTTAAACAATAATCAATAATCAAACACCAATTTGATAGTTTAAATAGGCTATTTTCAAAATTAGTTACAATAAATCATTATAAACATGATTTCTTCTTGTTCATTGAAATTACATGGATTAAATTGCTAAAAAACTATATAAATCATATACAAACATGCTATAACACATATCACACGTAAATTTCATGCTCACATCAATTTTGTGAAAATAATTTTTATAGAGAGTTCTAAATTGAAGATATTGAAAAACACAATTAAAAGTTATGGAGTTTATGATTATACCCTTTTCTAGCTTGGATTAGGAGAAGAGATGGAGATGATGATGGTGTATAGTTCTCCTCTTGCTTTCTCAAAGCTTCTTCTTCTTCTCTCTCTTCCTCTTCTTCTTCTTTAAGTATTCTCACTAACTCTGTTTTTTTCTTTCTTTGTTTGATAAAACTAACTGACTAACTTTTAAACTAACGTATATTATAGATATATAATATAGACATACATATATAATATATATATGTAACTTATAATATTAATGTAGCTAATAAGTAATATATTAATTGCTATACTAACTACTACTTATCACATAGGTTACAAAAAATCGAATTTGAAAAGCCATAAAGCCATGTTTGGCAAAACCACATTATTTATAAAAAAAAAAAATAGATTTTTGTTAATTAAGGCCATGGTTGGTAAAACAAGTTTAAAATAAAAGTAAGGGCCTTGTTTGGTAAAATCAATTTAAAACTCTTTTTAATTCTTTTAATAAATCCTTTAACTTATGGTTTAGATGCTACATTTTATTTAATTGCAACCTTCTAATTTAATTAAATAAAAGCTAACATTCATTAATTAATTAAAATTGCATATAATACCAAATTGTCACACACTTGTAATTTTCTTAATAATCATAATTCATGCAACAATTAGTAAATCACTATAAACACTTAGCACATAATATTACTCTAATTTAATTATTCTCAATTAAATTAGAATTACGCTACACCATTACTTACACATCAATTCAATTAATTCTATTGCACTTAATTAAATTACTCCACAACAATCACACAATTTATTTATTTAGCTCAATAAATAAATTAAATTAAATATTTATTTAATTCAATAAATATTTATAATTAATATATGAAAATCTCATTCGTTACAATCTTCCCTCCTTAAAAGGATTCTGTCCCCAGAATCACAACATAAAAAAAACCTCATCTATTACATTATTCCCCCCTTAAAAGGATTCTGTCGCAGAATCGATATATAAGGGGTTACATAATAAATTAAGCAAATAATTGAGGATATGATTTTTTCATTACATCTTCGAGTTCCCACGTGGCTTCTTCAGCACTGTGGTTCCTCCAGATTACCTTAACATAAGGTATCACTTTATTCTTAAGTACTTATTCTTTCCTATCAACTATCCGAACAGGAACCTCTTCATAAGTTAAGTCTTTATTAAACTGTAAAGGCTCGTATTCTATTACATGTTTGTAGTCGTGTTTATATGGTCGTAATACGAAAATATAGAATACGTTGTGTATATTGTCCAGCTTCGAAGGTAACGCCACCTCGTAAGCTACCTCACCTACCATTCGTAGTACCTCGAAAGGTCCAATAAATCGGGGACTCAGCTTCCCTTTCTTGCCAAATCGAATCTTCCCCTTCCAGGGAGATACCTTCAGGAAAACGAAGCTTCTTGGTAAGAATTATCGGTTCTGTCGTTGTTGATCGGTATATTTCTTTTGTCTATCTTGAGCAGCAACCAATATCGTTCTGATTAGCTTCACAATTTTGGCAGTTTGTTGTACCAGTTCCGGTCCCAACAGTTGACGTTCACCGACTTCATCCCATCACAAAGGCGTTCTGCACTTTCTGTCGTATAACGCTTCGTAAGGCGGCATGCCAATACTCACGTGGTAACTATTGTTGTAGGCGAACTCCACCAACGGTAGATGATCATCCCAGCTTCCCTTGAAGTCCATCACGCAAGCTCTCAGCATATCCTCTAGCGTCTGAATTGTTCTCTCGCTTTGGCCATCAGTCTGAGGATGGTACGCTGTACTCATTCGCAATTAATTGCGTTCCCAAACACTCTTGCAAACACTTCTAGAAATTTGACGTAAAACACGGATCTCTGTTGGACACAATTGACACTGGAACACCGTGTCGAGATATAATCTCCTTGACGTATAGCTTCGCTAATTGTTCTAAGTTGTACTTAATCCTGATCGGTAGAAAGTGAGCTGACTTCGTCAGTCGATCCAAAATCACCCATATCGCATCAAAACCCTTTTGAGTTGCTGGAAGACCTGTGACGTCCCCAAATTCAGGTCCCCAGAACCTCGGACCTGGTACGTTACGATACAACATTTCTATAACTATTGCGGAAGATATAAACATAAATTATTTATACAATAACCTTTACACATAATTTCCAAGGTCTGTAATCTTAACTTAATACCTGCATTCAATATCCTACGCGACATACAATGTCATTTGTATCCTATACTCTTACCATATTAACTGTATAATAATTTTATCTTAGAACTTGCCTTTGCCTTTGACTGTGTCCGAAGTTTCTTCTTTAATCTGAAATGTTTATCATGATATAGCAAGGGTGAGCAACAAGTTTGCCAGCAAGTTTAAGTTCAAATGAAGATATATTATGATTGAAAAGAATAATAAGCTAACAAACTTTCCACAATATAATAATTGGAAAAGAGCATAAATCAGATTTTTAATAAATGAATGACTAAACCAATAATGTTTAATGTCAACAAGGACCATGAACAATTTCAACTGAACCTTATGGTAATGAAGGTGATCAGCCTTTCATACCTGATGAATATATGCAACATGCACTACGTGCGAATCAATAATCAGTATAGATGTGAATAATTAACAATAATTATTCACGAACATGATTTGAAATATAATTCAAAGTTTGAGTTAGAGAAAACTTGCTCAATAAAAGAGTATAGGAACTTGCCTGTACCGTCGATTACTGCTACACAATATAATTTAATCGCTTTATTGTAAAGACCTATCAGTTATAAGATTGATCTTTCAATTAGCATAACATACCTTATAAGTAAACTATCTAACATTTAAACACATAGTCAAATAGTAGATAACCTTAACACTATACATATACAAAAGTCTAAACCTAGCACACATCGAGTCTTTAATAGTATTCAATATAGTATACTGAGTGGTTTTCCACAAATAACTAACAAATTAGTTATCGTCTCGTCTACACTATTTTCACAGTGAGTTAGATCGGTTACTAATTCGTAGATACCTTCCCCATATGAAGGAGTTGTTTAGCCCAGCTACTATACATCAACCATTAAAGAGTACGACTGTACTACCTTAGACTTAACACTACTGTATCATATAACTTGTGAATTAACACTTAATCTTTCATTTTATAAGTCCATTTATAAATTAGTAAGCCGAATACCTAATCCAGCAACCTAGATTCAGACTGAATTTTAATTTAGTAAACTATTTTCCAATCCAGTAGACTGGATTCAACTGACCTCCAATCTAGCAAGCCTGGATTCAACTGTCATCCAATCCGGCAAGCCTGGATTCAACTAACATATAATCCAACAAATTGGATTCAACTGTCCTACAATCCAGCAACCTGGATTCACTAATCCTTCAATCCAGCAATCTAGATTCACTAATTTTTCAATCCAGCAATCTGGATTCCCTTTTTTAACCTAATCATCCTATTATTTTTCCACCCTTTGGCCAAATATATATACACATATTTCATACACAAAAATAATTTTTCTGGAATTTTTCAATTTACTTTAATATTTTTCAAAAATTCATTTTTAGTTAATTCCTTAAGAAAATAGCTACCTCACGCTTAACTCCAAAAATTCTCAACTCTTGGCGGGATCTTACACATGTTAGCATGGACCTCCAGTTTAAATTTTTTGACCATCGTAGTTATACAACTCCGATTATAGCAATTTTTGTCAAAAAAAATATAAATATTGAAATGGTCATAACTTGCTCAATTTAAGTCGGAATGAGCTCATTTTTGGACACAAGCTACTTTATCCCATATATTTTCATGTCCCAAAAGAATGGAATTTATTTCATAAAATAATTGGACAAAACTATCCCTAGAATTTTAGGACAGATTGCATTTTGGCCTTTTTCAGATTTTACGTTCTTTGCTATTTTCATTCCACACGAAAATCTATGACTCTTTTTTCAGTGATTCCACTTGGATCTGTTAGAAGACTTCTAGATCTAACTCTAGAAATTAACCACACTCAAAAATTCAAAACACAATGAGAGATATGATCGTTTTAATATCATGTTCCGTTTTCTCAAAATCAGATTTTCCAATTTTTGTATTTTGTACAAAATCTTCCTAGATCTCTTGATTAGCCAAACATCAAATATCATAAACCATCATAATACATCATAATACCTCTAATACTCATGGATATACCATGATCTATGATCTATTTCATCAAACTTACACCAAATCCAAGCAAAGCATAATCAAGGCTAGGAAAATTATAGTTTTCAAACTTTTTAAAATATAGTTTCTTTTCTTTTTTTTTACTTTTGATCTAACTTTTGATACACCAAATGGTTAGATCTACACATAACACACTTATATACATGTAGATCTAAGGTTTTGGAGTTTTGAAACCATAGATCTAAGTTTTGATCTAAAACAATCAAACATGAATTACATGAACTAGTTTAAAGATATACCCTTGCTTGAGCTTCCCACTTCTTCTTCCTTCTTCTCTTCTTTAATGGCTTCCATAGCCACTCTTCTATCTCTTTTTCTCCCTCTTGATCCAGCCAAACATGGTCTCTTACTCTCTCTAGCTTTGTTTTGGATAGTTAAGAAAAAAATGAAATGAAAGAGATGAGAGTAAGGTTTTTGTTTGTTAGTAAAACTTATGTAGATATTGTTGATATATCTATATTCATTTACCCAATATCTCTCTCTCTCTCCTTATCATTATGATGTTGCTTGCAAGTTTTAACAAGTGTGTTGGTTAAATTAAAGCTTGACACATAAGGGAGTTGTTAAGGTTAGGTAGGAGTTAGTAAATGTAATGATTACCTTACATCTCCTCCTTTTCTTCTCCTTGTGTGGCCGGATATGCTAGCCCATTTCCTCCAAATTTTGTTTTGTCTTTATTTCTTTATCAAATATATCAAATGTCCCAAATGTCTCTTAACTAGTGGATTAAGAATTAGGCTTTGAATTTAATTCTTTTGGGCTTACTAATAAAATAGTTGGGCTATGTAAATTAACATAGTCCACTAATTTTAATTCTATTCTACCCTAATTATTTAATTAGGATTTCTATTCACCAAATTTATAATTCAAATCCTTACTCATGTACATTTAATTATTTAACCCAATTAGACTTGCTTTAATAAAATTAATTAATTGAGATATAAAATAAATCTCTTAGGTTAGTATAAATTTTAAATACTAACATCCTTACATATTATAACCCATAAGTTATTTAATTTCCATACCTAATATATATATTAGGTTACGAGAATTTTATTCTTAATTCTCTTTATAAATATATAAACAATACACAAAACCATATATGTCCTTCACAAAAATTTTAAATACATACTCTATTTCCAGTCTAGGTCTTATTATTTAACCATTTAAGATTTTATTAATCTTAAAAAATTTTGGGTTGTCACCAAACCAACCACGGAATCCATCGTGAGATGCTCCCACTTCCACTCTGGAATCTCCAACAATTGTAGCAATCCATTAGGTCTCTGGTGTTCTTCTTTAACCTTCTGGCACGTTAGACATTTCGCAACGCATTCGGCAACATCCCTCTTCATGATTGGCCACCAGAAGTGGTGCCTGAGATCCTGGTACATCTTCGTACTCCCGGGATGAATAGAATGTCTCGAGCTGTGAGATTCATTCAAAATCTCCTCTTTGACTTCTGGTATTGGCGATACCCAGATTCTTCCTTCAAATCGTAGCAGACCTTCATTATTGATCTGGAACTTGAACTCTTCACCATCGACTATTATTTTTTGGATCTTTTTGCACTCTTCGTCGTAAAGTTGTGCGTCTTTAACTTTGTCTATCAGAGTAGAACAAGTAGTTACTTGAAATAACTTCTCATCCAATTCCTTCAAAAACTTCACTTCCAGTTCTAATCTAACCATCTGTTCTATTAATTGGTCCTGATCAGTTAACAAATATTTTGCTTCTCCCGACCCTTTCTGCTCAAAGCATCAGCGACGACGTTAGCTTTACCCGAATGGTAAAGTATCTCGCAGTCGTAGTCCTTGATCAGTTCCAACCATCTCCTTTGGCGCATGTTCAAATCCTTTAGGGTAAAGATATACTTCAAACTCTTATGATCCATGTATATCTCACACCTTTCTCCATAGAGGTAGTGTCTCCAAATCTTTAGAGCAAACACTACTGCCGCTAACTCCAAGTCATGGGTCGGATTCCCCTTCTCATAAACCTTTAGCTGACGTGATGCGTAGGCAATAACCTTGCCATTCTGCATCAGCACGTAGCCTAAACCCTTATGTGAGGCATCACTATAGACTACGAAATTTCCCGTACTATCCGGCAAGGACAACACAGGCGCAGTACTCAACCTCTTCTTCAGCTCCTGAAAACTTTCCTCACACTTTTTCATCCAAACAAACTTAACTGTTTTACGAGTCAAATTCGTCAACGGAGTCGCGATCTTGGAAAAATCTTGAATAAATCTCCTGTAATAACCCGCCAATCCCAAGAAACTCCTCACTTTCGATGGCATTTTCTGCTGATCCCAATTTATCCCCGCTTCAACCTTCAACGGATCTACCAAACCATCCTTGTCGATCACGTGGCCAAGAAATTGCACACGTTCCAACCAGAAGTTGCATTTCAAGAATTTCGCATAAAGCTTCTCTCGCCTCAGCGATTCCAACGTTAGTCTCAAATGTTTGGTGTGTTCTTCCTCAGTCTTGGAATAAACCAGGATGTCATCTATGAAAACCACCATGAACTTATCTAAAAATGGCTTAAACACCCTGTTCATTAAGTTTATAAATGCAGCTGGGGCATTCGTCAGACCAAATGACATTACCAAGAACTCGTAATGACCATACCGAGTCCTAAAAGTTATTTTCGGTATATCTTCTCTCCTCACCTTCAACTGATGATACCCGCTTCTCAAATCAATTTTTGAGAAGTATCTAGCACCCTTCAGTTGGTCGAACAAGTTATCGATCCTAGGTAAAGGATACATATTCTTGATCGTAACTTTGTTCAACTCCCTATAATCAATGCAAAATCGCATCGATCCATCCATCTTCTTCATGAATAAAACTGGCGCTCCCCTACGGTGAAACGCTTGGTTGAATATACTTATTGTCCAGTAATTCTTGTAGTTGAACCATCAGTTCCTTCATCTCGATCGGAGCCATTCGGTACGGAGCTTTCAAAATCAGAGCAGTCCTCGGCGCTAAGTCGATCACGAACTCTATCTCCCTATCTGGCGAAAGTCCTGGTAAATCATCCGGAAACACATCCACAAACTCCCTAACCACTAATATCTCTTCTAACTTCGGGCTCTCCTTACGCGTATCTACTATATAGGCTAGATATCCCACACAGCCTTGTGTCAAAAGTTTTGGCTTGCATAACCGTCAGACAACTCGCTTGTCTATACGATTTACTACCATAGAACACTAACTTCGATGGAGTTGTAAGGTTTACCGACTTCTTCTGACAGTCGATTACTGCCCCATGGTCAAATAACCAGTCCATCCCCAATATGACATCGAATTTCCCAAGTTTTATCTGAATCAAAACTACCCTCAGTTCTTGACCATTAATGTCCAATCTACAGTTCTTGTAAAGAAACCTAACAAGAATAACCTCCCTATTTGCAATCTCTATGTTTAAGGGATAAACTAATTCCTCTATAGGTAAGTCTAAGGTCTTAGCAAAATCATCAGATATGAATGAACAAGTAGAACCCGAATCAAATAATACATATGCATTTATACTATTGACCGGAATAATACCTGCCACCACATCTTTTGACTACACAGCGTCCTGCACCGTCATGTTGAATGTGCGGGCAGTGGGTCGAACGACTTGCAGTGGCGACGGTCCAGCGATAGTCAGAGTGCTGTCGCTGCCATTTCCTCCATTCCCTATTAACCCTGCCGTTGGCTTCTTTGGGCAATTATGAGCCATGTGATCCTTGGATCCACATGTGTGGCAAGCTCTCTTCTTCGGGTTCGGGCAATTTGGTGCAATGTAGCCTTCCTGACCACAGTTGTAGCACACCCGCTTCCCTTTCATGCACACTTCAGTGTGATTCTTCCTGCATGTAGCACATGCTTCGAACTTCCTCTTCTGCTGGCTTCCCTGCTAACTCCCAGCAGAGGTGTTGTCGTTCCATTTCCTTTTTTGGTTGATAGCCCTGCTACCACCAGCCTTATTTTTCGTCTCGTTCTTCTTCTTCTTGTCCTGGTTGAATTTAGTCACGGCGTCACTCCCTCCTTCAGCGAGAATGGCCATTTCCAGCACAGCTGTAAACGTGTTCAGCTGTAGAGCTAGGGTTTCAGTCCCCGCTCAAACCTCCTCGCCTTCCTAGCATCAGTATTGACCTGGTAAGTAGCGAACCTGGCCAACTCATTAAACTTTGCAGCGTATTCCGACACCGTCATCCCTCCCTACTTAAGCTCTAGAAATTGGACCTCCATCTGGTCCTGCGAGCTAACGGGAAAGTACATTTCAAAGAACATCTCTTTGAAACGCTCCCACGGTATCACTCCTTCACCCTCTCTGGTCTTGTTGGCTTGCCACCAGAAAATAGCATCTGACTTCAACATGAAAGTCGTGAATGCCATCTTCTGGTCTTCACCGACTATAGCAACGTCGAAGACCTTCTCCATTTCCATTACCCACGTCTAGGCATCTATAGGGTTTATCGATCCCTTGAACTCTGGCGGTCTTACTGCCTTAAACTCTTTAAACGTTGTGCCCTGCACTTGCGGCTGATTCGCAAGGGCTCCTGTCAGTAGGTTCACCAACTATTGAACCGAGTTGGGATTCGTCCCATCATTATTATTGTTGTTTGTCGAACCCTCGGAGTTTTGACGTGTAGGTCTTCTTCTAGGAGGCATTTTCTGTTAAGAAATAGTACTATTAGCTCCTCTACTAAATTCTTAAGTATTCAAGTTTGTACTTAAACAGTTAAATAACTTAGTTTGTAAATGAACATATAGCACATCAATAACTTCTTTTATTCATTACTCGTAGTTTTGAAAAACATAGAATAGATAGCATCTCTGCTATTACATCATCTTTCCTTAACTGGAACAAGTTACAGGACTACATTATTATCTCATCCCATTATTATCTCAAATTATAGAATTTACATTTATTTATTACCAAAAAGAAACACCTAATTAAGAGCTCTACTGTCTAGGCATGTTAAGACGTCGCACAGACTCTCTGCGTTCTTCCTCCATCACCCAAAACACTGTCCTTCAGTTCACCACGTACCATGGTAAACCTTGGAACTGAGCTGGGTAATAAAAGACACGATCCTGGGCCCTATCTATGGCTGGATGGAAAGCGTATTCTATTTCCCTCAGCTTGGCCCTCTTGGCTTCAGCCTCGTCTCCAGCTCGATCGGCTCGTTGAGTAGCCCTCAAGCTTGTTTCCTCCGCTCTAGCATGCTTCGTTGACTTTTCCTGGATGTCTTGCTTTAGCTTTGCTAGCTCGGCTCTGGCGTCGTCTCTATCATACTCTACGTGGATTAGCTTCCACTGCACTTCTCCTAGCTCACTATCCATCTCCTCGATAGTCTCATCCTACTGCTGTATAGTAGTCCGACTCTCGTCCAACAATTCCTGAAGCTCCACGTTGCGGTCGTAGATTGCCTCGTATATGTCAGCACTAGTAGAGTGAGGTGGGAATTCCTCCCTGGGATCCTCTTCCTCCTCTCACTCCTCTGACTCATCGTCGTCCTCTTCCTCTGGATTAGGTGTCAGCTCATGCTCCCGACCAGCTACGGTGATCACTGGAGATGGCTCTCTTCTCCTAACCAACTGCTCCCAGACAACATGGATGTCTCGGGTCTCCTCCTCTCTAGAGTCTCCAACGTTCGTCATCCTGACAAAAGAATTTTAAAGTTTATTATTACGTGCTATCGAGTCGTCACTCTTCGGATACATAAATGTAAACACATAGCACATAAGGTAGTTTATTACCTTTACCTATCACCAATATCTTTTCGATCTTCCTATAAGGCTACTAACTAAGGTTTCCCCCCCCCCCACCTAAGGTTCATAACCTACTGCTTTGATACCAACCTATGACACCCCCAAATCAGGGTACTTCGTTTCCACAAGATTTGGTGTTCACTTTCTAAATAAAACATATATATACCCAATAAATAGGAATGTAAAATAAAATACAACCTCATCAACAAATAAAATCTTCCTTAAGAAAAAGGATTACAACTTTAATCCAAAACTATCACAGGTTTGCTAACCTTAACATAACAAATAAGTGCGGAATAAAACATCATAAACTAGGTCTTATTACAATCAAGATTCAGGATAACAAGTCTTCACTTGCCCATCTTTCCTTTCCCTTTACTTGTTGATGGTATGTCAACATTCTCGGCTTTAACTGCAAGGGGTTATAAAATACGCAAGAGTGAGCAAACAAAAGCTCACTTGAAATGTACAATGATATGCCGTGATTGAATAACTTCAAAAGAATTTGAATAACTTTTCTTTCATCAAAATAAAGAATTGAATAATAATTCTTTCATCATATTTAGAATTTGAATATAGAATTTATCTGAGGGTCATACGACCTTGAACTATGTCCTAGGTTATAATATTTTTATTTAAACCTTTAACAGTCATGGAGACTATGGACCTTTAACTCGTACTTAGGGGGATCAGCCCTTCGTACCATGTATTGTGCACAAACATTCAACGCTTTTGCGTAGTAACCTCCCCTAATAAATAGGGTTGTTCATCTCAGTATTTGAATACAAGTCCGCACCAAAGAAAGTTTGGTTTGGATAACTAAAGGAAATTTGGAGTTTCAACTATCATCAACTAAGGAGTAGTTGAATCGACTCACAATACTATAATGGTTCGATAATATAAGAATCATGAACCAAATGTAAGATACAATAATAGATTTCACGATAACTAGGCATGCTTTGGAATAACTTAAAGCATTTGAAAGATTAGTGGATCTCGCTTGAACAATTAAGTCAAGATCACGTCATTTTGATAATAACTTCAATACTTGTGCATTATGAACATTAGAATATAATATAACTTGTACAATACATAACAAGTTAAGAATCGAAAATAAACTTGCATGATATAATGAGCAAGGTTAGAAACTTGCACAATGAAAAGATACAATGATAAAGCTTGCATAGCGTACAAGAACGGTTTAGAAAACATGCACAATATAAACAATAAGTTTAGAGATAGGAAACTTACCTCAAGCGCAAGCTACACTTTAATAAATACAATCACTTTCACAATTATCCTACACATTACATTACGTTTAAAACATCTATTAGTACCTACCTATAACGTTAAAATCGTTGAACTTCTTACTTAAGTTCAACTCACAACGTTGTTCACAACATAAGTTGTTAACTAGTCACAAATGTGAGTTTAACTCACGATCATACACGTATAGCACTTCAAACTATTATATCGTACTCTAGGATAATAATTCCAAGTACACACATAATATAATAACGTAAAACTTCAAAATATCTTAAAACACATCAAAAGTATGTTATCTCATTATTTATTACACTTAACAAGTCATCAATATGTGTTAGCTAAACAAACACGGCACAAAAACTCAATGAAGCGAAAACAAAATCCCCGGACAGCAAGGTGCCCCTCTGGGGCATGTCCTCCAAGGGTAAAAGCCCCGCTGGGGCGGGGCCCACTACTGGTGCGAACCCCCCAGCTCGCGAACGGCAGAGAAATAATCCAATTTGGCTTATTTTTTCATACCGAAATCTGATTTTTCTCAACATGATGTACATGAAACTTAATGACAACAAAATTTTAGACTCTTAGCATGATTATAACATACAAAATCATTACAACACATAATCAAAACCCAGTTTTCATGATTTTTTTTTGCAGAAAACACAATATCAAGCATTTTTGACGAAAATTGCTATTGCGAATTCAATTTTAAACCATATCATGAAATTCCAACTGTAATAACTCTAATTCTTAACATATTAAGATAACCCGTAATCAATTTAAACAATAATCAATAATCAAACACCAATTTAATAGTTTAGAAAGGCTATTTTTAAAATTAGTTACAGTAAATCATTATAAACATAATTTCTTCTTGTTCATTGAAATTACATGGATTAAATTGCTAAAAAAACTATATAAGTCATATACAAACATGCTATAACACATATCACACATAAATTTGATGCTCACATCAATTTTGTGAAAATAATTTTTACAGAGAGTTCTAAACTATGAAGATATTGAAAAACACAATTAAAAGTTATGGAGTTTATGATTATACCCTTTTCTAGCTCGGATTAGGAGAAGAGATGGAGATGATGATGGTGTATAGTTCTCCTCTTGCTTTCTCAAAGCTTCTTTTTCTTCTCTCTTCTTCCTCTTTTTCTTCTCTGAGTATTCTCTCTAACTCTCTTTGTTTTTTTCTTTCTTTGTTTTATAAAACTAACTGACTAACTTTTAAACTAACGTATATTATAGATATATAATATACACATACATATATAATATATATGTAACTTATAATATTAATATAGCTAATAAGTAATATACTAATTGCTATACTAACTACTACTTATTACATAGGTTACAAAAAATTGAATTTGAAAAGCCATAAGGCCATGTTTGGCAAAATCACATTATTTTTTAAAAAAATAGATTTTTTATTAATTAAGGCCATGTTTGGTAAAACAAGTTTAAAACAAATGTAAGGGCCTTGTTTGGTAAAATCAATTTAAAACCTTTTCAATTCTTTTAATAAATCCTTTAACCTATGGTTTAGATGCTACACTTTATTTAATTTCAACCTTCTAATTTAATTAAATAAAAGCTAACATTAATTAATTAATTAAAATTGCACATAATAGCAAATTGTCACACACTTGCAATTTTCTTAATAATCATAATTCATGCAACAATTAGTAAATCACTATAAACACTTATCACATAATATTACTCTAATTTAATTATTCTCAATTAAATTAGAATTATGCTACACCATTACTTACACATCAATTCAATTAATTCTATTGCACTTAATTAAATTACTCCATAACAATCACATACTTTATTTATTTAGCTCAATAAATAAATCAAATAAAATATTTATTTAATTCAATAAATATTTACAATTAATATATAAAAATCTCATTCGTTACAACAAACAGGCTGCGGCCGCGCCCATCTGCAGAGGAAGAATCCCACTTTTGTGGTTTATGAAAGGTTGAGGCATGCTAGTTTGACTTTAATAAGTGTATAAATGAGTCTAATATGTGACCTAAGGTTACCATGTATATAAGGAATGGAATTACCTTGGTATTAATGATTTTCTAAAAGAAAACTTAAAGTTTTTGAGAAATGGAAGTTGATGAATTTAGTGTCCTTTGAGTTCTGACCTTGGACCCTATGTACGTGTATCAACGTGCATGAAATGTAGTTGTTAAGTTACCCTACATATACTAGATCGATATAGCTTGGTTTAAAATGTTTTGAAGGAAAACTTGGAAGTTTTGAGAACTAATATTCTTGAACATTGTGTAAATAGTATTCTGACTTTTCAAGCATGTATAGTAGGACATTTTATGCCTCTAAAAATGACGAATGTGTTCACATGTAGCTAAGCATGACTAGACTATTCAAACATTATTTAAAATGAGTTTTCGAGTAATGTATTATGCTATGTCTATATAAATAAGATAGATACATATGAGCATGCGTATTAAAAGCTTATTAGTACCAATATATGGTTTAAAAGCTTATAAACATTGAACCTTTGTTAAAGGAAGTTGTTAGGCCTTGTTGATTGAAATAATTCAATATAGAGCTATGTGATTGAAGACTAGATAGTTGGAATGTGAATTTGAAGAAAGACCAAAACCTACTTAATGTATGTTTATAGCATGTATCAGAATTCATGGTATGATAGGACTAAATTGTGCATTAAAAATCTCAGTTCTGGTTTTGGCAGGGAGTAGCGCGGCCACGCCACTCCCAAGCTTATATGCAACGCGACCACGCCAGTTCTGTAGAGTGGCCAAGAGCATTTTGTTAACTGCTTGGACTTAAGTCATGTTGATATGTTGTCCCTAAAGACCACATAGAATAAAACAAGATGGTTTCAATAGAATAAGCATGAGAGTGTAATGTAGTAACAACATAGTTATCCTAAGATGAAGAGAAATGAAACCAAGTTAGAAAACGATATACAATTTGTTCTTATATTAAGAGCGTATGAAATGTATGAATGATAGGTATGAATCCATGATTATATAATTGTGTAGGAATACACGAAGTGCAGATAGCTATAAGAAGTTAAGTCGTAGTTGATAAACTACGAGCCAGGCAAGTCTTTCAGTTCCTATTTGATATATGAATTGGATAACTGTTAATTGAATTGTATTATGCTATAAGAATGTTGACGTATATATATATATATATGAAATGTATATGAGATATTTATGTGATTGAAAGTTGATCTTTGATGATATGCTTATGAAGTTAGTCTCTATGCTTGTTATGTGAGAAGTAACATGCGTAGTAAATATTAGATGATTATGATTGCATGAATTGAGTATGATATTATATGCTATGTAATGCATGAAAATTGTTAGAATTGCTGAGCTGTAGAGCTAACTCTTGCAAATAACCATTTTTGCAGGTTAAGGATTTACGATAAAGTTACGTGCTACGTGATTGATAGAGTTCATTAGTATCGCAAGACGATTACTATTTATTTAAAGTTATGCTCTTGAACCATGTTTAGGACTTAGGAGATGTACATGATAGTAGTTTACGCTGTTTAATACATGTTGAATTGTAAAGTCGTACTATTGATATATAGAGGATATCGAATCGAGATGTAAAATCTTATATAGTAATTTGAATAAAGCGAATCATAACATAAGTTGATTCAAGGATATGTAATTAATTCAAAGTTATGAAAATCAATAAGAGATTTGATTCAAGGATATGTAATTGGTTAAGATTTTGATTTAGATATAATAAAGAGAGAAGATTGAAAAAGTTTAAATTATTCTGCATATTTATAATATCGAATATGATGTAAAGACAGGAATGGTAAATGACCAAGATTGGAACTTATAAAAGTTTGGGGTCATTATACATATCCTGGAAATGGAAGAAATTTATATTCTAATTTGTAATAAAGTGAAGTTATATTCATGAAAATATGAATAAAAGATATAGATAATTTGATGATAGTAGTATCATGGCGGACAGGATCCGAGGTTCGAAGGGACACCAGGTCTAGGGGCGTCATATGTTGGTATCAAAGCTGTAGGTTATAAACCTTAGGTAAGAGTACCTTAGGCTATATCCTGAGAGAGGGAAAGATAAAGATTAAAATATATACGTGAAGATTCAAAAAAGAATCTTGAAGAATATAGAGAATGAGAATTAGGAGTTTCCTAACTCCGGTAATAAAAGAGTTAAGACAATGTATATAAGATGAATATGACAAAGATAAGAAGAATGAACTTGAATGGAGTTTAGTTGATAATAGGAAGGAACAATTAGCTAAACAGATGATCACGACGTGATCAGATTGAGCTATGAAATGATAGATGGTCTGTAACGATTGAGTAGTTATAACTTGATGCTATAAGAGAAGGTACTATGAAATGGTACGAGATGAACTCATGAGGAGTTTTATATGATGAAATATAGAAATTCGTAACCAGCAAAGTGCAAGTTAAGAGTAAGATAGAGTTAGGTTTTGGATTTCAATTGAGGACTCATGTGATGGCTTAGTTGTACAAAGCTTTGTGTGGGCGGAGGTTTTGTCCTTGCGCTGAGTGCATCACATTGATAATCATTGGAATGTTGGTATCGCGCTATCGTTATACATATTGCAAAAAGGTGATTCTTTTCTCATATTTATTCTGATAGATAGAGATTTCTAAGATTAAATTTAGATAATATTAAGATTAGGTGCGAGTTCTTAAAACTCATGCCTATGATAAGTTTTTCACTCATAATCATATGTATTTTTGAGCCCCTAAGCGTATGGACAGTCCCTGATTGGTTCTTGGACTACGTATTGCTAGGACAAGTTCCTAAAATCTTATTATCGTGGTAAGTTTCTGAACTTTCATGGTGTGATAAGTTTGATGAACTATACTGGAAATAGATATATAATATATCAAGAATTAAGAGTTTTGGTATAGTGAGCATTGATGGTATTAAAGATTGATAGAATGATGAAGCAATGGAGTAAGCGATTGAAGTTGATGGAGAAATTTGGATTTTAAAATTTATTGACTTCGTGCTAGTGTTTGCACTTCTTTTTTCTTAAGAAAACATTGGGTCAGATGACTGAACCAATTAGTTTTTAAAAGCAATATCGTTATTCGTATGTCTATGCTATGTGTTTCGGCTACGACAAAAATGACTTGAAAATCTTTCAAAATGTATTTTTGACCATATGCATCATTTGATATGGTGTAGGATGGTAAACGATGGAGTCTTCAATGCAATCATACCTAGTGTCCGGAATGATCATAAGATCTTCTGTCCATTATGGTATGATGTAGTATGGCAAAGTCATAAAATGACAAAATCTTTAACGTACCACTAAGTTGGTACGGTATCATGACGTCATAAAAGAATTTTTGGTTTTCATTTAAACTATGAAAAAGATCAATTAAGCTGATTAGATTCGATTGATGTCCGAATTGTTGATGAAAGTCTAAGCTATTGATTCGGCTAGATGACTATTAAAGAATAATTATGAAATTCAAGCATTCTTGTGTATTTATGCCAAACCAGATTGCTCTGGTGCGGAATTAGATGTTAAAAAGCTGAGGTGAACAACCCTATAAAGGGAACATATTTTTGGAGGCAATGGTTCCTAGCGCAACGCATATAGTCGTTACAAAACACTACGTTATGGCTCAACGTAGTGGTACAATAGGATAATCACCTAGTGTACGCATGAAGGGTGTTTTCAGTCTTTGTGATTAATAAACACTCTGGTTTGCAGTGTGAAGGATTTTGTTGAATCATTAGTAAACCTATAGAAGATTTCACAGTCTTGTGAGCCCTCAGCATAATTTAGAATTTGAGTTATTCATACTACTTCCCGATTATTGAACAACCGTGGAAGATTAGTATTCTTTCTGAAGGGTGAATGTAGTAAGTAAAATGTTCCTTAGAAAGAAGAAAGTGGTAGAATGCAATTGAGCAAGTTATAATAATAAAACTTCTGAATAGAGAAGGGATAAAATTATCTAAAGAAAATATAATGTTCGGAATCGTACCGAGTAGGGAAGGTTTTGGTGATTCCGAGGACGAAATCCTTATAATGGGGAGTGGATGTGAGAACCCGAATTTTTAGAAATTATTAAAATAAGAATTTAATAAATAAAATTCTTAAGGCATGAGATGGGTTCAAATAAGAATATATGTGCGTTGTGAGGTATGTGGTATTGTATTGTATAGGGTAATATGAACTATGTAATATGTGCTATTATTATGATATATTTGTAGAGACAATTTATTCGAAGTAAAGGAGATAGATAGAATTTATCTATCGATATTAAATAATTTATGTAAAATTATTTATCATAGTAAGTTGGTGACAATAAATATCTTTGATAATCACTATTTTCTTGAGTATATGTACGAGTAAGTGTTAAGTCTAAGGTAGTGCAATCGTACCTTTAATGCTTGGTGCATAGTAGCTGGGCTAAACGATTTTTTTAGAGAGCGGAGGTATATACGAATTAGTAACCGATCTAACTCACTATGAAAATAGTGTAGACGAGACGGAAACTAATTTGTTGGTTGTTTGTGGGAAATCACTCAATATACTATATTGAATACTATTAAAGACTCGATGTGTGCTAGGTTTAGATTTATACATAAGTATGGGATATAATTAGTGCTTAAGCTATCCATGAATAGATTGAGATAGTAAAGCATGAATTAGTTAATTATGGGAATTAACTAACGAGAATAAATATTGGTTAATTTAAATTGAAAGTTATATTATGGAAAAATATAATTTGAATATTAAAATCTTAATTAACTATGGTAATATAGTAAAGAGTTTAATTCACTTAAGCAAGTGGTGAGTTAATATATGTGTGGAGTATCTAATAATAGTTAGTACTTTTATATATATTACTTAGAATGGTAATATGTCAGAAATTCTAATGTGCAAATAACGTTAATAAAATATATATATATATATACATTGTTAAAGGAAGAAGAAAACCAATAAAGATTGATTAGAGAATTATAGATTAATTTGATATACGGCAAGATAGGAAGATTAAAAAAATTGTTTTGGGAATAATTTATAGAAAGGAAAGAGAAATAATTATTATATATTTTAAATAAAGGATATTAAAATAAGTTCTAGCAATGAATTATTTTAATAAAAGGAGGATATTATTTTATTACTTTATATGGCTTTGTATAAGGTAATACGTATGATTAAGTAATATGATAAATATATTAAAACATATTTGCTATATGTAAATAAATTGATAGAAATAATTTATCATAATAGAAAATAAACTTATTTTCTATATATAATGTATACATGTGCCGTACATGTAATTATTTTTATGAGATATAGATATTATATTAAGAATAATGTCTTGAGATAATGAGTGAATTCTTTTATTATAATTAACGCCTTTAGTTTCCAAAATTATAATAAAAATATTTTATGTCATGTTATGGTGGAATACATAATTGTTATTATAATAATGTATTTCCAAGAGTGTTAAATCTATAAAAAAAAACTAAGTTATTTTAATGTACTAAATAACTTAAGTTACTATCTTATCGTAAAATTTATAAGTAGTAATGTGGTAGAAATGAATAAGATTATGAGATGATAAGTGATGAGGATGAGAATAAGCTTAATGTAAGCTTGCGAGATATGTCTAGTGTGGCAAAGTGGTGGAATAAGCATTCATTAAATAATTTAATGAATAAATAATTAAAGGAATTAATTAGTATTATTATGTGAATTAATTGCTATGTGCAATGATATGCAATTACATGTTATATAGTAGCTACATCTATATGATATGAAATGAAGTGTGACACTTCAAGGTAACTATATAATATAGGAAACTATATGGTAAAGTGAAATGAGTAGCATGAGTTACATAAATGGACCTATGTGACAATATGTTATGAGTGGTACATTAATGTGTACTTTATGAAGGATATTAAATTAAACTAAATAAATAATTGTTGTTAATAATTATTTCAATGAATAAGTATAATTGAAATAATAAAGTTTATGATAATGTGGTGTGACACTACTCAATTAAAATATATTCGGTATTGTCAAATGTACATGGATTTTATAATGTGTAATATAAGTTGATGGATACATATATACATATATGTAGAGGTATATATGTATATGGATGTATAAGAGAGGTTTTTAATTATATATGTGTGTATAAAGACTTGTTTGCTAGCTTTGTGTACAAGGTGGGACTTAAATATGTGACATGGTGTAATAGACCCCCTTCTATGACCCCTATTCTATGCCCAAATGCTGAAAATTTTGTGTCATGGTGAAGTTTACAAGCTAGAGCCATGTGGGGAGAATGATGAGGAAGGACCATGAATAGTAGTAGTTGGTGGAGTTAGCCACCGACTCCGCTCTTTGCCCCTTGTGTATTGTCCATAGGAGGGTAATAGATTGGCTATAAATAGAGACCATGTATTAGTGTTAAGTGTTTGTTAGTTCATTGCTAAGTTGATATAGAGAGTAAATTGAGTGAGTTATTTGAGAATTAGAGCAAGTTTAGCCAACTCAAGCCTTAGAGAAGTATTATTACAATTCTACATTCTTGATTCTTAGATTAATAGAGTGCTAGAATTTCCATGAATTCTTGTTAAGTTGATTTCAAGTTGATATGGAAGTATTAGTTAAGTTATATATATGTTGTATATACAATGTGATAGTAATCAAGCATGATGCATAAAGAATTGCATGAACTGTTGGAAGCTCTGCCATAGCAGAAAACTTCATGTCTGGAAAAGGAGTGGTGCGGCTGCGCCACTACCTAGTACAAACAGGGCGCGGTCGCGCCCATATGCAGAGGAAGAATCCCACTTTTGTGGTTTATGAAAGTTTGAGGCATGCAAGTTTGACTTTAATAAGTGTACAAATGAGTCTAATATGTGACCTAAGGTTACCATGCATATAAAGGAATGGAATTACCTTGGTATTAATGATTTTCTAAAAGAAAACTTAAAGTTTTTGAGAAATAGAAGTTGATGAATTTAGTGTCCTTTGAGTTCTAACCTTGGACCCTAGGTATGTGTATCAACATGCATGAAATGTAGTTGTTAGGTTACCCTGCATATACTAGATCAATATAGCTTGGTTTAAAATGTTTTGAAGGAAAACTTGGAAGTTTTGAGAACTAATATTCTTGAACATTGTGTAAATAGTATTCTGACTTTTCAAGCATGTATACTAGAACATTTTATGCCTCTAGAAATGATGAATGTGTTCACATGTAGCTAAGTATGACTAGACTATTCAAACATGGTTTAAAATGAGTTTTCGAGTAACGTATTATGCTATGTCTATGTAAATGAGATAGATACATATGAGCATGCGTATTAAAAGCTTATTAGTACCAATACATGGTTTAAAAGCTTATAAACATTGAACCTTTGTTAAAGGAAGTTGTTAGGCATTGTTGATCGAAATAATTCAATATAGAGCTATGTGATTGAAGACTAGATAGTTGGAATGTGAATTTGAAGAAAGACCAAAACCTATTTAACGTATGTTTATAGCATGTATCAGAATACATGGTTTGATAGGACTAAACTGTGCAATAAAAATCTCAGTTCTGGTTTTGGCAAGGAGTAGCGTAGCCGCGCTACTCCCAAGCTTATATGCAGCGCTGCCGCGCCGTTATGCATAGTGGCCAAGAGCAATTTGTTAACTAATTGGACTTAAGTCATGTTTATATGTTGCCCCTAAAGACCACATAGAATAAAACAAGATGGTTTCAATAGAATAAGCATGAGAGTGTAATGCGGTACCAACATAGTTATTCTAAGATGAAGAGAAATGAAACCAAGTTAGAAAACGATATACAATTTGTTCTTAGATTAAGAGCGTTTGAAATGTATGACTGATGGGTATGAATCCATGATTATATAACTGTGTAGGAATACACGAAGTGCAGATAGCTATAAGCAGTTAAGTCGTAGTTGATAAACTACGAGCCATGCAAGTCTTTCAGTTCCTATTTGATATATAATTTCGATAACTGTTAATTAAATTGTATTATACTATAAGAATGTTGATGTATATATATATATATATATATATATATATATATATATATATATATATATATATATATATATATGAAATGTATATGACATATGTATGAGATTGAAAGTTGATCTTTGTTGATATGCTTATGAAGTTAGTCTCTATGCTTGTTATGTGAGAAGTAACATGCATAGTAAATATTAGATGATTATGATTGCATGAATTGAGTATGATATTATATGCTATATTATACATGAAAACTGTTAAAATTGCTGAGCTGTCGAGCTCACTCTTGCAAATAACCATTTTTGCAGGTTAAGGACTCACGATAAAGTTACGTGCTACGTGATTGATAGAGTTCAATAGTATCGCAAGAAGATTACTATTTATTTAAAGTTATGCTCTTGAACCATGTTTAGGTTCTATGAGATGTATATGATAGTAGTTTACGCTGTTTAATAAATGTTGAATTGTAAAGTTATATTATCGATATGTAGAGGATATCGAATCGAGATGTAAAATCTTATACAGTAATTCAAATAATTTGAATCATAACATAAGTTGATTTAAGGATATGTAATTGATTCAAAGTTATGAAAATCAATAAAAGATTTGATTCAAGGATATGTAATTGATTAAGATTGTGATTTAGATATATTAAAGAGAGAAGATTGAAAAAGTTTAAATTATTTCGCACTTTTATAATATCGAATATGATGTAAAGATAGGAATGGTAAATGACCAACATTGGAACTTATAAAAGTTTGGGGTCATTATACAAATCCTAGAAATGGAAGAAATTTATATTCTAATTTGTAATAAAGTGAAGTTATATTCATTAAGATATGAATAAAAGATATAGATAATTTGACGATAGTAGTATCGTGGCGGACCAGATCCGAGGTTCGAAGGGACACCGGATCTGGGGGATTCACATTGCCAAACACCAACCAATGCGGACACATACCAATAGGGGTTATGTATGCGATTCTATATGCCCATAGTGCATCTTCTAGCCTCAATCTCTAATCTTTCCTGTTTGGTTTAACTATTTTTTCCAAAATTGACTTTATCTATCGATTGGGCACCTCGGCTTGGCCATTGCTTTGTAGATGGTACGATTTAGAAACCTTTTGTAAAATGTTGTATTTCTTAATCAAAGCTGCAAGTAGCCTATTGCAAAAGTGTGTTCCTCTATCACTGATGATGGCCCTCGGATTTCCAAACCTAACAAATATGTAGACTTTGTTAGGTTTGTAGTATTCGTGAACACAATCAAAGTAGCAGAAGAGTGAAAAAAATAGAGTTTTAAAATTTTATATACCATATACCCAGATCATCCTTTATTCATAATTATTAATTAAACGAAAGAGACGAAATTATAGAATCATACCATTGTAAAACAAAGCTTTCTCTACTACGAGTTCAACTCCAAATCCATCTTGCTCTCTTTAAATTTACCGGGTTTGATTCCTTCCTTTGATCAACGTTAGTCACCCAAATGTTTGGCCTCTAGAGGTGATCCACCAAGGAAGAACAGTTATTCACGAAGATGGGTGTTTGGAAAAACCCGAGATTATATATCTATAGAATTATGTGTTGTGACGCCCCCAAAATAGGTTTAATACCAACCCATTCTGAGTCACCAAATACATAGTACAGAATTCAAATACAATCTTTTATAACAAAAGGTCGTGAGAAATACGACCATACAACTATGAATTTCAATGCAAATCGTATATAATACAAAATATAAACATTCAAATTCATTCCTTATTCATTACAATTATTATTCCACTATTTTATAGAATAGTGAGAACTTCTACAGATCTAACTCTGATCATCACACTGTTCCCTGAATAGTCCCCGCAACTTTCTCATTCCCTGAAGAGGACAATAGATGAAAAGGGTGAGCTCAACTAGCCCAGTAAAGAATATTATGACTAAGATAATGAAGAATAAATTATCGTTAGTCTTCAACAAATCAGATAAAATATTATAGACAACAAGTTTTAGATCAACAACTGCAGCGAAAATATCAATTCATTAGAAGAGTTATGTAGAGAATGAAGTCTACTATCTTCTATGATTTAAAAGTCCATCATCAATATTTTATCCATGTAACATCAATCAATATATATCTCAAATTAAATATTCATCTTTGCACTACGGGCCAAAGATATTCATTTGTATCATCAGTTGGTCATGTTCATCTCAACACCTGTTCATCTTTGCACTACGGGCCAAAGATATTCATCAGGTAATCATTCATCTTTGCTCTATAGGCCAAAGATATTCAGTTATATCACCATTTAGGACTGAGGATGATGAAAAACAATATGAATAACGAATCCAATGAGATAAATGACAAAGATTAGATATTCGTAATTTAGTTTATCCAAGTTCAAGAATATTTCATAATAATACTTTGTAAAGGAAAATTCAAGAATAAAGATCAAAACTTGGATCCAATCAAAGATAGGAACCTTAACAATCAACTTGGACAAATATAAGAAAATGTAATTTTTTCGTGAATAGTGCCGTATACGTGAATAGTAACCTTGATGGAAAAAAGTAAAAATTTCATAATAAAATTCATAACAATATTTTGGCATAATGATATTGAAAAGAATAACATCATTTACGAAAGAAAATAACATCCCTTACCTTAACAGAAGAGTAGTTTTGGCTGGAATATCGGATATTATGTGGACGAAAACTTTCACCGTAATCCACACTCAAACTATCTGTATACTCATAAGAAATACGCTCGATATTATAGAGAGAAAATTTTCTGATTCTGGTGTGATTTTTATTTCTAACTAAGCACCCTATTTATAGAAAAATACTAGGATGCCAGGATTGACATTTGCAGCCTCGGAGCACACTTGCTTGGAAAAAAACTTGATGGCTGCCTACCAAATTGGATCAATATTTTTTCCACACAAAACAAAAGTGGGGCCCACCTATGTTTTTTAATAAAAATATTTATTTCCGAAACTTCAATCATTCATAATAAATAGCCCTTTTAACAGAAAAATACAAACTCAATGTCCTTTTTATATGAATTTTAATTCTCTACAACTTTGCAGAAGGAAGTTTTTTCAAATTCCCAACCAAAAATGGCCAAAATCCACAAACGGATGATTTTTCACACCAAAATACTGATAAAAATACATCAGCACTAACTCCTTCTTTTATATCTACAAAAATAAATATTTTCTTATCATATAAATTAATAATTAATTATTTACAAATAATATTACAGAACTACAATATTGACAACTAGGTCGTTCCCAGGAAAGAGGGGGCCTTCCGATAAGGATTTTTTCTTACTGGCGCGCAATTAAATAACCCATCCTAGGCAGAACTTTCTTAGACATTGCCAATAATACTATCTAATAATATTATTCAAATAATAAGAGTGACAATTATTGATTTAATAATTTGAAATACTGTGCAATGACAATTATTGAATCAATAATATAAAATATCAACGTAGCAATTATTGATATAAAATATCAACGTAGCAATTATTGAACCAATAAAATATTATGCAATTGTAGCAATTATTGAATCAATAATATAAAATATTGAACAGTACTTACTGTAACAATTATTGAGTAGTGACTTCTTACGTAAGAACCAATAATTCGAAATACTGTGCAATACCATGTGCTACTGTGCACAACGCGTATTACTGTATTTTTATCACCGAGTATTTCAACAGTTTAACCGTAACAGTTTTACAGTTATTTATAAAAAAGTTATTTCTGTCGCTTTCTATATCCGACAGTTATTCCTTTGTGGGGCCCACAAATAGCTTCGTCGTCGTACGAATATTCTCCGACAACAAGAATATTCCACGACCAAACGAATATTTCCCGACAACAATGAATATTTTATAACCACTTGCTTATTTTAAAATATTTGCACATTTTACCTATAACTTTTCACATTTATCAAATCAACACCTTACTATTTCAAAATAATATATAAAGAAAATTAAATCTTTATTCATAAAAGTTGGGGTTTTACAACCTCCCCTCCTTATAAAATTTCGTCCTCAAAATTGACGTACGTACCTGGTATGTCGAAAAGGTGAGGATACCTCGCTTTCATTTTCGATTCTAACTCCCAGGTCATTTCCTCAATTTCATGGTTTCTCCATAAAACTTTGACTTGAGGTATAACCTTTGAGCGTAGAACATGTTCTTTCCTATCCAAGATCTTGACAGGTACCTCCTCGTACATTAAATCTTCGGCTATCTCATCTAGTTCTAACTCAAGATCTTGACACGTACCTCCTCAATTTCACGGATATGTGAAAAACGTTATGAACACGAGACATGCTTGGAGGTAAAGCGAGTCTATAGGCCACCTTTCCTACTCGGTCAAGGATCTCAAATGGACCAATGAATCGTGGATTGAGCTTTCCTCTCTTGCCAAACCTCGTAACTCCCTTCCACGGAGCAACACGTAATAACACATGGTCCCCAACATTAAATTCCACGTCCTTTCAATGAAGATCCACATAACTCTTTTGTCGATCTTGTGCGGTTTGTATCTGTTGCCGGATCATTTGAATCTTTTTCGTAGTCATACGTACTAACTCCGGTCCCAACAATGTTATTTCACCCACCTCGTCCCAGTATACTGGAGAGCGACACTTTCGTCCATACAACACTTCGAATGGAGCCATGCCTATACTTGCCTGATAACTGTTGTTGTAGGAGAATTCCACCAATGATAAGTACTTATCCCAACTCCCTTTGAAGTCTAGAACATAGAGTCTCAATAGATCTTCAAGAGTTTGAATAGTCCTTTCTGATTGTCAGTCCGTTGGAGGATGATATGCTGAACTGAATCGTAAATCCGTGCCCATAGCTTTCTGTAAACTGACCCAAACCTGTGAAGTGAATCTTGGGTCACGATCCGAAACTATGGATACTGGCATGCTATGCAATCTCACAATCTCATTCACGTATATACGAGCAAGACGTTCAAGGGAATAAGTTTCCCGTATCGGCAAGAAATGAGCAGACTTGGTTAATCTATCAACAATAACCCAAATCGCATCTATGCCTTGAGAAACCTTGGGAAGACCCGTAACGAAATCCATGGTAATGTGTTCCCACTTCCATTTTGGAATCTCAAGTGATTGCAATGGACCCTTTGGCACTTGATGTTCCGTCTTGACACGTTGACACATTAAACACCTCGAGATAAACTCCGCGATCTCTTTCTTCACATTGCTCCACCAAAATGTATGTCGAAGATCACGATACATTTTGGTACTCCCAGGATGGATTGCAAATGGTGTATCGTGTGCTTCCATCATGATTCTATACTTCAAATCAGAATCGTTAGGAACACAAAGTCTGGAGTTGACTCGAAGTATTCCTTCTTCATTGATTCTTGCTTTTGGAATAGTACCTTCTTGCACCTTCTTCTTCATCTTCATCAGCTCCGGGTCTGTAGCTTGAGCAACTTTAACTTTATCAATTACAGCTGGTTCTACACGTATACTTGACATCATTGCACTCGTTCCCGCATATGATCTTCTACTCAACGCGTCAGCTACCACGTTTGCTTTTCCAAGATGGTATTGGATGGTATGGTCGTAATCTTTCAACAACTCAAGCCAACGTCATTGCTGCATGTTAAGTTCCTTTTGAGTGAAGAAATATTTGAGGCTCTTATGATCCGTATAAATCTCCACTTTCTCTCCATACAGGTAGTGTCTCCAGATCTTTAATGCGAAAACGACAGCTGCCAACTCTAGATCATGAGTAGGATAATTCCTCTCATAATCTTTGAGTTGTCGCGAGGCATAGGCTATGACTTTCCCATGTTGCATGAGAACACATCCTAACCCTTTGCCCGAAGCGTCACTGTAAATGACAAATCCATCCGAACCAGATGGTATCGTCAGAACAGGTGCCGAAATGAGTCTCCTCTTGAGCTCTTGAAAGCTCTTCTCACATTCCTCGTTCCATACAAATTTTATATCTTTTCGAGTCAGCTGAGTTAATGGAGTAGCAATTCAAGAAAATCCTTCCACGAATCTCCGATAATAACTAGCTAAGCCCAGAAAGCTACGTACTTCGGTCACTGACTTCGGTTGCTCCCAACTTTGTATTGCTTCAATCTTCGTCAGGTCAACAGATACTCCACGTTTTGATACCACGTGTGTAACGACCATGAATTTTAAACTCTTTATTTATTAAATATGTGATTTAATTTTAATGAGTTAGTTTTGCGAGCTTATTTAAACCTTATGTGGTGGTGAGAATTTGTGAAATGATTAAAGGAAGTCACTAATGAGTTATTTAACTTAGTGGACTAGCCCTGAGACTTTAATATCAGATAATTGATAAGATTATTAATAATTAAATATTCAACTTATTTGAATATCATGGCAGGATTTGAACGTGTTTGATGAATTTTAATTATGAGTAATTAATTGATAACGTGTTGATTAGTAATTATTATGAATGAATAATAATTAATGAGTAAGAATTAATATAATATGTAATTATATTTACTTGAATAATTATTTCATACAAGCATGCGATATTAAACCTTTTAGATATGGTAGTTAACTATATATTATATATAGTACAAGGTGACACATGAATATATATTATAGACTATATAGTAAGATTAATTGCATTAATAGAGTTACATAATAATATTATTTATGTGACATAATGTGTCTGGGTAAAATTTGATGAATACCCTATTACCTTATATTAATATCAATAACATTATTAATTGATAAATGATTTCAATAAGTTAGTATAATGATTATAGTAACAGTTATTATAATAATAATACCAAATTGCTTTATATTCGGTGTTAATATAATGTACATGGATTATATGTTGAGGTATTTATATGTACCCTACTTACTACATGGTAATATTAATAATTTATTGAAACTACATTGTGACACCAATTGGATATATAAACCAAGTATATAATGTGTATGTAGCCTAAGTGTTGTACTACATTACCAATTGCTGAGTTATTTGCTTGTCCCTAAATAAATGGCCCAAATTCCTCTTACGTGTATAACTCATGAAGGCTAGTCTATTCCTATATGCACCAAACTCAGCATTCCTAGATAATGATCAAGAGGGGAGTGGGCATAACAATGTTCTTTAACTACTCTACCAACTCATTTCATTAACCAATGTATTCATCTTTCTCCCATTAGTTAGAATTGATGAGTAAAGGCATGGACTGTATAATGATTTGCCTATATATATAGTTTCCCTTATTCATTTCATTGCTGAGAGTTCTGTTAGCTAGGAATTTGACAGAGTGTGAGTATACTGATATTGTGTAAGAGACTAAGAGTTGTTATAGCAGCATTGTGGTAAATCACATTAATAGCAAATTCGATTAGGCAATTGCAGAGGTAAAAATTTACATTTCATGTTCTTTCATTCTCTATAATAATTCTAAATTCTTGATTTTGAATTAAGCATGGTTTAATTGATTAGAGTATGCTTATTAGATGCTATGCTAGTTTACTACCATATTAGAAATGTATTGCATGATGGCTGGAACAAATTTGGTATGAAATTTTGTGAGTTGGGCTAGAAACTGCCGAAGCAGCCTGCGTCTGCGTCTGGACTGCAACCGGCGCAGCTGCGTCAGTTTAGAACTGGCCAGCTGCGCAGGGACTGCTGCAGGATTTTTGGCTTCTTTTTGATTTCTGTTCAGACTATCATATAATGTTTTGTTGGAGCAAGTATGTGAACTTAATTCATGTGCATATATGAGTAGTTTGGCCTAGCATGAGGCATGTGACCATGTTAGCACATATATTAGGGAAGAAAAGCATATGATTTAAAAGAAAACTTACAATTTCAAATATGAACTTAGAAATTTCTAAAGTAAACCTGTTATGAACTTATTGAGTATATGTATTCTGATATTATGAGCTTGATAGTAGTGTTATATTAACTTGAAATGCATATTTAAAATGTTAAACACGTTAGCATACGAGATTGATGGATTTACAGGTTTTCAAAGAAGAAACGTAAAAACCTTGAGGGAACGAACTTGACCAAAACGATGCCTTGTAGGTTCTGACCATATGAGAACATTTATAGGACTTATATATGTGTCCTAACATATGTGAGTAATGACCACGAGATGCTTTGCATGTTCTATGTTGCCTTTATGGATTTAGTGCAATTTTGAAAGAAAACTTAGAAAGTGAAAGCTAAATAGCATCAATTACCATGAGAACTATGTTATGATTATGCAATCATGTATATTAGGATTCGTTATGCCTATAGACATGTTGACATGAGTGTCATTTTGGTTACACATAATTTCCACCTATGCACACGTATTCAAGTAATTAAAGTCTAAGGTATGAACTAATGTGGGTTAAGGTATACACATGTAGTATACGCACAAGCATGACTACTTAAACATTGTTTAGCCTCGTTATGTGGTAATATGACTATGTAGCTAATCCTTGAGACATGAAATTGATTAACTTAAGGTATGTGAATTACCGACAAAAAGACATATGATTTTGAATTGAATAGGGTGAGCATGCTAGGATTCAAACTTGAAAGTATATTCTTGAAGCATGATTACTTGAAATGCTAAATGTTCAAACCTATGTTGATGTATAGATATTCTAGCATTACTAAATCAAGGTCAGAGTTAATTATTTATAGACCTAGTCAAAGTGATTGACTTACGTGAATTACATGATAAATTTATATGATGATTAGATTCTTGCTAGTATAGACTTATATTAGTTTATAAATGCTAATTGGAATACCGACTCATTAATGTTAGGTTATTTCAGCGAGATTTAATTAAAGCTAGAGCTTAATTGTAGCTGTGCAATCAGGCAAGTTTCCGAACTTTACTATTTGATTGTGCAAGTTCTTAAATTCTTATTTGTACAAGTATTCTAAATTCTTGCACTACTTTATTCAATGAATCGTGTAAGCGAGTTTCTTAACTTCACTTGATTGAAATAAAAGTTCCCTTACACTCTTTATTGTGCAAGTTCCTATCCTTCTCATATTGTATTGAGCAGGTTACTATCGTATTGACAGTTAATTATTTAAAGCTTGAACTTTATTTTCAAGCATGCTATTAGGTGGTTTAATTACTTTACAACTATTCCACATCGATATTATTCATATTCGCACTTAGTGCATTTGAGTTCGTACAGTCTTGGACTTGTACATTTTGTAAAGTTTAATAATTCTTGAGCTGTGTTAGATAGAGTCTGAACCTTTGTTCGGTCAGACAAGTATATGAAATTTTACAAAAGCTATCCAAACCAATTGATGGTAAGGATTCTTAGACTAAAAGAACACCCCTTATATGATAGGGGAGTACCCCAAGTATCTAGTATAAAGATACAAACAGCAGAGTTGAATGTTATGCATATACATGGCGTACGCGAGGCTGATCCCCTCAAGTACTTATTCTGTAGCCAGTTACCAAAGGGTCAATCAGCTATTGGTTCCTTTGGAGTTTTATAGTTCAAAAGTCTACTTGACTATCAGTTATTCTAAAAGCAATTATTATTTTTGCTTCCGATATTCATATTGTTGAATTCATTATCAGATATATATTCTTTTCATCATGATATATCCTTTATTGTTGTATTTAAACTTGCTGAGCAAACTTATTGCTCATTCTTGCTATGTCATGACTTATATTGCAGTTAAGCCCGAGACTTCAGGGAAGGACAAGAGTAAAGGGAAGATGTAGGATTAGTTTGCAAGGAGCAGACTTTATCTTTATGTTTAATTAATTTACTGTTATGTAATATGAACCCTATTGACTATTCTAGGGTCGAATCTTGGGACTAGTAACACCTTTTGAATGAACGACGTACGTTTATTATATTCCACACTTTAGTTATCGTATGTTGTTTAGAGGTGGATGTTTAGTATTGTTTCGTGAAGACCGGACCGGGGTCAGAGGACCCAGATTTGGGGGTGTCACAGGTTGGTATCAAAGCATTAGGTTATAAACGTTAGGAATGCGAAACCTAGGTTATAACCTTAGTAGAAAACTCAAGTAAAGTATGTAAGTGATGGGTTGAGGAGATCCATCAGGTTTTATTGTGATACTGAAGTTATTTATTTGAATCACATATGATTGATAGACGTATTAAACTTTTTAATGCTAACATTGATAGCATATCACGTAAAGCCTAATGTTTTCTTCCTTTACTCAGGATCATGCCGCCTAGGAGACTACCACGGAACCAGAGGGAGGAAGGATCCGTTAATAATGGCGGAGGGGAAAATGTCGACCCTATGCAGAACTTCGTTAACTTGTTAACTGAGGCAATGCAGAACAGACCCCAGCCAGCAGCAGGGCAGCCAAGACATCACTTGGCGAGCTTTAAGGATTTTAAGTTGGTAGGACCTCCGGAATTTCGAGGAACCTTAGACTCAATCGAAGCCGAAACCTGGATAGAAGAGATGGAGAAAGTGTTTGAGGTCGCACGAGTGGCGGAAGCACAGAAGATGAGTTTTGCCACTTTTATGATGAAGGGCGAAGCTAACTATTGGTGGAAGGCCAATAAGGGACGAGCAGGCAAAGGAGTTATTCCTTGGGATAAATTTAAGGAGCTATTTCTCGAGAATTACTTCTCAGAGAATACGCAACAGGATATGGAGGTTAAATTTTTGGAGCTGAAACAAGGTAGTATGTCTGTCGCAGAGTACGCGGCAAGATTTAATGAGTTGGGCCGATTCGCTTTACATTAGGTTGACACGGAAGCCAGGAAGGCAAGGAGGTTCTAATTAGGACTGAAACCATGGGTGCAGAAAGCAGTCACGGTATTGAAGATTAAGACTATTTTCTGATCTACTGGAAAGGGCTATCATTGCCGAAGGAGGCAATGAAGCCATTACTCGATTCAAACAAGAAAAGAAGACCGGTCAGGAGGGACAGAAAGGGGGAAGCAGCGGAGGCAGCAACCCCAACAAGCGTAAATGGACGAAGAGCCAATCCTCTGGAGGTAACAAGTCCGGGGGAGAGGCCAAGAAAAGTGTAAAGTGCAACAACTATGGGAAGAATCACTCGGGGGAGTGCATGAAGGGAAAGAGTGTTTGTTACCTTTGTGGACAACCGGGGCACATGGTTCCTCATTGTCCGAATAAGCAGAAAGGAGGGTGTTTCTCGTGTGGAGCCCTAGACCACCAAATCAAGGACTGCCCAAAGAAAAAGGGCGATGCAGCTAGCGGCAACCGCAACAACAATAACGGACTAAGCATCGGAGGGCCAGCCAGTCAAGCCAACAGACCAACGGCACGCACGTTCAACATGACCGTTCAGGATGCGGTGGAGTCCAAGGACGTGGTGTCAGGTATCATCCCAATCAACAATATAGATGCATATGTGTTATTTGATTCGGGTGCTACCTGCTTTTTTGTTTCCGAAGAATTTGTTAAACGATTAGATTTACCCAGAGAAAGATTAGAACACCCTATGAACGTAGAAGTAGCGAACAAGGAAATTATTCCCGTAGAATACATTCATAGGAACTGTTATACCGAATTGCGAGGATTTAAGCTCAGAGTGGATTTGATACCGATTCGTTTAGGGGAGTTCGATGTAATCCTTGGAATGGATTGGTTATCGGTTCACGGAGCAGTTATTGATTGTAAGAAGAAGTGCGTACACCTTAAGACTCCGAACAAGTCGAAGGTGGTATTTTATGGAAGTAAATCACCAAGACAATCTCATTGTCTGACGATGGTGCAAACGCAGAGATTGCTTAGGAAGGGTTGTATAGGTTATTTGGCTCACGTGGTTGATACTCGATGAGTCGAGGGTGAACTGGGTCAGATACCTATTGTAAGAATTCGCCGATGTCTTCCCAGACGATATTCTGGGATTGCCACCGGATAGAGGAATTGAGTTTGTTATTGATTTGACACCGGGGACAGCACCGGTATACAAAGCGTCATATCGTATAGCACCGGTAGAGATGAAAGAACTGATGGCTCAATTACAAGAGTTATTGGATAAGGGATACATTCGACCGAGCGTATCACCGTGGGGAGCACCAGTCTTATTCGTGAAGAAGAAAGATGGATCGTTCAGACTTTGTATCGACTATCGAGAGTTGAACAAGGTCACCATTAAGAACAAGTACCCATTGCCTAGGATCGACGATTTGTTTGATCAGTTGAAGGGGGCGAAGTACTTTTCAAAGATTGACTTGAGGACCGGTTATCATCAGCTGAAGGTGAGGCCGGAGGACATTGCAAAGACGGCATTCAGAACTCGGTATGGACACTTTGAGTTTTTGGTAATGTCATTCGGATTGATGAACACACCGGCAGCATTTATGGACTTGATGAATAGAGTGTTCAAACAGTATTTGGATAAGTTTGTTGTCGTATTCATCGATGACATTCTGGTGTATTCGGAGACGAAGGAAGAACACACCGAGCATCTTTGAATAGTGTTGGAGACATTAAGGAGAGAGAAGCTGTATGCAAAATTCTCCAAGTGTGAGTTTTGGTTGCAGAGAGTGCAGTTTTTGGGGCACGTTATAGACAAGAATAGTGTTTCGGTAGATCCAGCAAAGGTAGAAGCGGTTATCAATTGGGAGCAGCCTAAGACACCAACAGAGATCAGAAGTTTCCTTAGATTAGCGGGATACTATCGAAGATTCATTTATGATTTCTAAAAATTAGCATCACCGTTGACCAATCTTACTAGAAAGACAATTAAGTTCATTTGGACGGAGAAGTGTGAAGAGAGTTTTCTAGAGTTGAAGAAAAGGCTTAGTCAAGCACCTGTGTTAGCTTTACCAGATAACACGGGAGGGTTTGTAGTGTATAGTGATGCGTCCCACAAGGGTCTTGGCTGTGTACTGATGCAACACGGCAGGGTCATTGCGTACGCTTCACGTCAGCTGAAAGATTATGAGAAGGGTTATCCGACTCATGACCTGGAATTAGCAGCAGTAGTTTTTGCCTTGAAGATTTGGAGGCATTATTTGTATGGCGAGAAGTATGAGATATATACGGACCACAAGAGTCTGAAGTATATCTTCACCCAAAAAGAATTAAACATGAGGCAGCGCCGATGGCTAGAATTGATCAAAGATTATGATTGTGCGATTCTGTACCATCCAGGAAAAGCAAATGTAGTGGCAGATGCCTTGAGCAGAAAAGGCAGAGAGAAGTTATCGAAGTTAACCGTTCAAGAAGAATTAATGAAATAATTCAAATGACTAGATTTGGAGGTTAAGTATCCAATGGAGACCAACGAGAAATTATTTTCAATGACAGCGAGCCCGACTTTATTAGATAAGGTTAAGGAGGCACAAGAGAAGGACAAAGATTGTGATATTATCAAAAAGTGGTTAGCTGACGGTGATGATTTGAAATTCAAGATTGATAGCACAGGACTGCTAAGGTTTGAAGGACGAATTTGGGTACCGTTAGTACCGGAACTGAGAGAAGAGATTTTGCAAGAAGCACACAGTACGAGATACTCGATACACCCAGAAAGCACAAAGATGTACCAAGACTTGCGTCATCACTTTTGGTGGCCAAACATGAAGAGGGAGGTTGCCGAATCCGTAAATAGGTGTTTAACTTGTCAGAGAGTCAAGGCAGAGCACCAATGACCAAGCGGGTTATTACAACCATTATAGATTCCAGAATGGAAATGGGAGCACATCACGATGGACTTTGTGGTAGGACTTTCGGCAACGCAGAAAGGGCACGACGCCATATGGGTAATTGTAGACCGTCTTACAAAATTAGCTCACTTTTTGCCGATTAAGATTAAGTATAGTTTGGATTAGTTAGCCAGATTGTATGTCAAGGAAATTATCTCGAGACATGGGGTGCCGGTATCTATTGTATCAGATAGAGATCCACGATTCACGTCGAATTTCTGGAAGAGTCTTCAAGAGAGATTGGGGACACGGTTACGAATGAGTACCGCGTATCATCCGCAGACCGATGGGCAAAGCGAAAGAACAATTCAAACACTTGAAGACATACTCCGAGCTTGTGTAATGGACTTCAAGGGTAGCTGGGAGGATCACCTTCCATTAGTAGAGTTCGCGTACAACAATAGTTATCATGCTGGTATCGAAATGCCACCATACGAAGCGCTATATGGGAGAAAATGTCGAACACCGTTGTGTTGGGACGAAGTTGGAGAACGTCGACTGTTGGGACCAGAATTGGTACAGCAGACTGTAGAGATTATTATGGTGATAAGAGCCCGACTGGTAGCGGCTCAAGATCGCCAGAAGAAGTATGCGGACTTGCATCGCAAGAAGAAAGAATTTGAATTAGGAAGCTATGCTTTTCTGAAAGTATCTCTCTGGAAGGGGAAGATTCGTTTTGGGAAGAAGGGCAAGTTGAGCCCTAGGTTTATAGGACCATTCGAGATTCTGAGGCGAGTCAGTGAAGTGGCGTATGAGGTGGCGTTACCTCCTGAACTTGAGCACATACACAACGTGTTTCATGTGTCAGTGTTGCGGCCGTATAAGCCAGACTACAAGCACGTTATCTCCTATGAATCTATCCAAGTCGAGAAAGACTTATCATACGAAGAGGTTCCTGTCCAGATACTAGATAGGAAGGAACGGAAGCTGAGGAATAAGATCATTTATTCCGTTAAGATTCTTTAGAGAAATCATGCAGTCGAGGAAGCTACATGGGAGCTAGAAGAGAAAATGAGAGCGAATTATCCGTTTTTATTTGAGTAACCTTATTTTTACAATTTTGAGGACGGAATTTTTATAAGGGGGAAGGGATGTAACGACCATGGATTTTAAACTCTTTATTTATTAAATATGTGATTTAATTTTAATGAGTTAGTTTTGCGAGCTTATTTAAACCTTATGTGGTGGTGCGAATTTGTGAAATGATTAAAGGAAGTCACTAATGAGTTATTTAACTTAGCGGACTAGCCCTGAGACTTTAATATCAGAGAATTGATAAGATTATTAATAATTAAATATTCAACTTATTTGAATATCGTGGCAGGATTTGAACGTGTTTGATGAATTTCAATTAGGAGTAATTAATTGATAACGTGTTGATTAGTAATTATGATGAATGAATAATAATTAATGAGTAAGAATTAATATAATATGTAATTATATTTACTTGATTAATTATTTCATACAAGCATGCGATATTAAACCTTTTAGATATGGTAGTTAACTATATATTATATATAGTATAAGGTGACACATGAATATATATTATAGACTATATAGTAAGATTAATGGCATTAATAGAGTTACATTAATAATATTGTTTATGTGACATAATGTGTGTGGGTAAAATTTGATGAATACCCTATTACCTTATATTAATATCAACAACATTATTAATTGATAAATGATTTCAATAAGTTAGTATAATGATTATAGTAACAGTTATTATAATAATAATACCAAATTGCTTTATATTCGGTGTTAATATAATGTACATGGATTATATGTTGAGATATTTATATGTACCCTACTTACTAAATGGTAATATTAATAGTTTATTGAAAATACATTGTGACACCAATTGGATATATAAACCAAGTATATAATGTGTATATAGCCTAAGTGTTGTACTACATTACCAATTGCTGAGTTATTTGCTTGTCCCTAAATAAATGGCCCAAATTCCTCTCACGTGTATAACTCATGAAGACTAGTCTATTCCTATATGCACGAAACTCAGCATTCCTAGATAATGATCAAGAGGGGGAGTGGGCATAACAGTGTTCTTCAACTACTCTACCAACTGATTTCATTAACCAATGTATTCATCTTTCTCGCATTAGTTGGAATTGGTGAGTAAAGGCATGGGCTGTATAATAATTTGCCTATATATATAGTTTCCCTTCTTCATTTCATTGCTGAGAGTTCTGTTAGCTAGGAATTTGATAGAGGGCGAGTATACTGATATTGTGTAGGAGACTAAGAGTTCTTATAGCAGCATTGTGGTAAATCACATTAACAACAAATTCGATTAGGCAATTGCAGAGGTATAAATTTATATTTCATGTTCTATCATTCTCTATAATAATTCTAAATTCTTGATTTTGAATTAAGCATGGTTTAATTGATTAGAGTATGCTTATTAGATCCTATGCTAGTTTACTACCATATTAGAAATGTATTGCATGATGGCTGGAATGAATTGGTATGAATTTTGTGAGTTGGGCTAGAAACTGTCGAAGCAGCCTGCGTCTGCGTCTGGACTGCAACCGGTACAGCTGCGCCAGTTTAGAACTGGCCAGCTGCGCAGGGACTGCTGCAGGATTTTTGGCTTCTTTTTGATTTCTGTTCAGACTATCATGTAATGTTTTGTTGGAGCAAGTATGTGAACTGAATTCATGTGCATATATGAGTAGTTTGGCGTAGCATGAGGCATGTGACCATGTTAGCACATATATTAGGGAAAAAAAGCATATGATTTAAAAGAAAACTTACAATTTCAAATATGAACTTAGAAATTTCTAAAGTAAACCTGTTATGAACCTATTGAGTATATGTATTCTGATATTATGAGCTTGATAGTAGGGTTATATTAACTTAAAATGCATATTTAAAATGTTAAACACGTTAGCATACGAGATTGATGGATTTAAATGTTTTCAAAGAAGAAACTTAAAAACCTTGAGGGAACGAACTTGACCAAAACGATGCCTTGTAGGTTCTGACCAAATGAGAACATTTATATGAGTTATATATGTGTCCTAACACATGTGAGTAATGACCACGAGATGCTTTGCATGTTCTATGTTGCCTTTATAGGATTTAGTGCAATTTTGAAAGAAAACTTAGAAAGTGAAAGCTAAATAGCATCAATTACCATGAGAATTATGTTATGATTACGCAAGCATGTATATTAGGATTCGTTATGCCTACAGACTTGTTGACATGAGTGTCATTTTGGTTACACATAATTTCCACCTATGCACACGTATTCAAGTAATGAAATTCTAAGGAATGAACTAATGTGGGTTAAGGTATACACATGTAGTATACGCACAAGCATGACTACTTAAACATTGTTTAACCTCGTTATGTGGTAATATGACTATGTAGCTAATCCTTGAGACATGAAATTAATTAACTTAACGATGTGAATTACCGTAATAAAGACATATGATTTTGAATTGAATAGGGTGAGCATACTAGGATTCAAACTTGAAAGTATATTCTTGAAGCATGATTACTTGAAATGCTAAATGTTCAAACCTATGTTGATGTATAGATATTCTAGCATTACTAAATCAAGGTCAGAGTTAATTATTTATAGACCTAGTCAAAGTGATTGACTTACGTGAATTACATGATAAATTTATATGATGATTAGATTCTTGCTAGTATAGACTTATATTAGTTTATAAATGCTAATTGGAATACTGACTCGTTAATGTTAGGTTATTTCAGTGAGATTTAATTAAAGCTAGAACTTAATTGTAGCTGAGCAATCAGGCAAGTTTTTGAACTTCACTCTTTGATTGTGCAAGTTCTTAAATTCTTATTTGTGCAAGTATTCTAAACTCTTGCACTACCTTATTCAATAAATCGTGTAAGCGAGTTTCTTAACTTCACTTGATTGAAATACAAGTTCCCTTACACTCTTTATTGTGCAAGTTCCTATCCTTCTCATATTGTATTGAGCAGGTTACTATTGTATTGACAGTTAATTATTTAAAGCTTGAACTTTATTTTCAAGCATGCTATTAGGTGGTTTAATTACTTTACAACTATTCCACATCGATATTATTCATATTCGCACTTAGTGCATTTGAGTTCGTACAGTCTTGGACTTGTACATTTTGTAAAGTTCAATAATTCTTGAGCTGTGTTAGATAGAGTCTGAACCTTTGTTTGGTCAGACAAGTATATGAAATTTTACAAAAGCTATCCAAACCAATTGATGGTAAGGATTCTTAGATTGAAAGAACACCCCTTATATGATAGGGGAGTACCCCACGTATCTAGTATAAAGATACAAACAGCAGAGTTGAATGTTATGCATATACATGGCGTACGCGAGGCTGATCCCCTCAAGTACTTATTCTGTAGCCAGTAACCAAAGGGTCAATCAGCTATTGGTTTCGTTGGAGTTTTATAGTTCAAAAGTCTACTTGACAATCAGTTATTCTAAAAGCAATTATTATTCTTGCTTCCGATATTCATATTGTTGAATTCATTATCAGATATATATTCTTTTCATCATGATATATCCTTTATTGTTGTATTTAAACTTGCTGAGCAAACTTGTTGCTCATTCTTGCTATATCATGACTTATATTGCAGTTAAGCCCGAGACTTCAGGGAAGGACAAGGGTAAAAGAAAGATGTAGGATTAGTTTGCAAGGAGCAGACTTTATCTTTATGTTTAATTAATTTACTGTTATGTAATATGAACCCTATTGACTATTCTACGGTAGATTTATATGTTGTATTAAGGTTATTGAATCTTGGGACTAGTAACACCTTTTGAATGAACGACGTACGTTTATTATATTCCGCACTTTAGTTATCGTATGTTGTTTAGAGGTGGATGTTTAGTATTGTTTTGTGACGACCGGACCGAGGTCAGAGGACCCGGATTTGGGGGTGTCACAACGTGTCCAAGGAATGCTACCTCCTCTAGCCAAAACTCGCATTTCTTCATCTTGGCATATAGCTTGTTTTCACGAAGCCTTTGAAGTACTAGCTTTAAGTAGTGCTCATGATCGTCACGGCTTTTGGAATAGATGAGGATGTCATCAATAAAGACAACTACGAACTGATCCAAATATTCCTTGAATACACGGTTCATCATATCCATGAAAGTAGTAAGAGCATTGGTTAATCCAAAAGACATGACTAAGAATTCATAATGTTTGTACTGAGTTTTGAATGCAGTTTTCGGAATATCCTCAGTTTTAATCTTCAGCTGATGATATGCAGAACGAAGATCGATCTTTGAAAAGAATTGTGCACCTTGAAACTAGTCGAACATGTCATCAATACGAGGTAACAGGATACCTATTCTTGAGGGTGACATGGTTCAACTCCCGATAGTCAATACAAAGTCGCATACTCCCGTCTTTCTTCTTTACGAATAAATCAGGAGCACCCCAAGGAGACGTACTAGGACGAATGAAACCAATGTCTAAACACCTCCTGTAGTTGGACCTTTAACTTCTAAAGTTCAATGGGAGCCATTCGAAATGGGGTTTTAGAAATGGGTTTTGTGCCAAGTTTAAGGTCAATAAAGAATTCAACTTCACGTTCCGGGGATAAACTGGGAAGTTCTTCAGGAAATACATCAGAAAACTCATTAACAATAAAAATATCATTCAAACCTAACGTATTCTGGTTTAGATCAGTGACACGGGCTAAGAAAGCTTGACATCCATTTTTCAATAAATGAATAGATTTATGACTTGAAATGATATTGATTGATTTTAGTGGTTTGGATTTGCATAACAGGTTGATTAGGAATATGAAAACTAACAACCTTACGAAAACAATCAATTTTGGCATGATAAGTGGTTAACCAGTCAATTCTTAAAATCACATCAAAGGCAAGTATTTTCAAAGATATAAGATCAACAGGTAGGGTGAGGGTACCAATTTGAATCAAGCAAGATTTGTAAACTATAGATGTAACGAAGGTTTCTCCCAACAGAGTTTCAACATATGAGTCAAAGTCTAATTTATCAGAAGTCAAGTTCAAACGTTGAGCACAAGCAGGTGAAATAAAAGAATGGGTAGCACCGGTATCTAATAAGGTATAGACTTCGCAAGAGTTTATGATTAGCTTACCCGTAATAACCTCATTCGGGTTCCTAGCTTGTTGGGCAGTTACAACAAAAGCTCTTCTAGGAACCACTGACTTTGATTTGTCCGAAACTGCCTTAGGAATCACCACCCCCGCTGGACTTGGTTTCGCTACAGGACACACTCAAGCTATATGTCCTTCCTTTCCATAGTTATAGCACACCTTAGATTGCTGTGTGCAGTTGGGACTGATGTGTCCCTCTTGCCAGCATTTATAGCATACCACCGGCGGTCGTTCTCCTCCCCTAGAAACAGTTGATGTTGGTGCTGCTGTCGATGTTTTCACGTTCTCATTGTTGTACCTTCTCTTCTTGAAATCTCCCCCCGACTCACTCCTTCTATTATCATGGCCATGATTTCCACTGGAGTGGTTACCGCTTCTGTCATGATACTTTCCTCCCTGCTGGTTGTCATTGTGCCGATGACTGCTGCCACCGGTACGACCTTGGTTGTTGTCCCTTGGTTGAACATAATCACTATCACATTCTAACAACTGGGCCCTGTTCACTACATCCGAATATAGAGAAAATTTGTGAGAAATGAGGTATTGACGAATTTCTAGTTTCAAACCTCTCAGAAACATCCGCGTCATACGTTCCTCATTCTCCACCAAATGAGGTGCGAACAGGGATAACTCCGCGAACTTAGCCTCGTACTGGGACACCGTCATGTTGTTTTGTCCTGTCTGATAAACTCTACCTCTTTCATGTGACAAATACTTTCTGGAAAGTACTTGTCATTAAACAGTTTCTGGAACGCCTCCCAAGACATCTTGAGTGCGGCAGGCTGGGTACGCTTCACAGATTCCCACCAGTAATCTGTCTCTCCACGGAACATAAAGGTGGCGAATAGAACCTTCTATTCCTCTGTGCATCCCAAGACATCAAATATCTTGGTAATTTGCTTAACCCACGTCTCTGCCTTGATTGGATCTGGCTTTCCCTGAAATTCTGGTGGTCCCAACTCTTTGAACTGCTTGGCAGTGACAAGCCGCGAGTTGTTATTTCCACCTGTATTATGAACACGAGTCTCCCTCGTCTGGTTTTGCATGAACTATAAAAAGCTTCTAAACATCCCATCGTTTATCGTTTCTTCGGTAGGATTGTTTACAAGAGGAATATAGCCTTCCTGTTGCACGTTCTCCTGGTTGGTGATTAAAGGTGTCTCAACGGTCTCAGTCACTCCATTGTTTAGATTTTTAGCTGTCATTCTCAAATACTGCCACAAAACAAAGGTTAATCAAACAAATTAACATATCACATATTAACCCTATGTTCCAAACGACCAATTAAATAACAAATAAGCTTAGGTAGGACACACTAGCGAAGGATTTACTCGTCTCTCCCCTCCTTGTTCTATTCCCAGATCTCCGCCAGAGATCATATCCCTAAGCTCTGATACCAACTGTGACGCCCCCAAAATAGGTTCAATACCAACCCATTTTGAGTCGCCAAATACATGGTACAGAATTCAAATATAATCTTTTATAACAAAAGGTCGTGAGAAATACGACCATACAACTATGAATTTCAATGCAAATCGTATATAATACGAAATATAAACATTCAAATTCATTCCTTATTCATTACAATTATTATCCCACTATTTTATAGAATAGTGAGAACTTCTACAGATCTAACTCTGATCATCACACTGTTCCCCGACTAGTCCCCGCAACATTCTCATTCCCTAAAGAGGACAATAGATGAAAAGGGTGAGCTTAACTAGCCGAGTAAAGAATATTATGACTATAATAATGAAGAATAAATTATCGTTAGTCTTCAACAAATCAGATAAAATATTATGGACAACAAGTTTTAGATCAACAACTGCAGCAGAAATATCAATTCATTAGAAGAGTTATATAGATAATGAAGTTTACTATCTTCTATGATTTAAAAGTCCATCATCAATATTTTATCCATGTAACATCAATCAGTATATATCTCAAATCAAATATTCATCTTTGCACTACGGGCCAAAGATATTCATCAGGTAATCATTCATCTTTGCTCTACAGGCCAAAGATATTCATTTATATCATCATTTAGGACTGAGGATGATGAAAAACAATATAAATAATAAATTCAATGAGATAAAGGATAAAGATTAGAGATTCGTAATTTAGTTTATCCAAGTTCAAGAATATTTCATAATAATACTTTGTGGAGCAAAATTAAAGAATGAAGATCAAAACTTGGATCCAATCAAAGATAGGAACCTTAACAAGCAACTTGGACAAATATAAGAAAATTTAATTTTTTTCGTGAATAGTGGGATATGTAAATAGTACCGTATACGTGAATAGTAACCCCGACGAAAAAAGTAAGAATTTCATAATAAAATCCATGACAATATTTTGGCAGAATGATATTGAAAAGAATAACATCATTTACGAAAGAAAATAACATCCCTTACCTTAACAGAAAAGTAGTTTGGCTGGAATATCGGATATTATGTGGACAAAAATTTTCACCGTAATCCACACTCAAACTATCCTTATACTCACAAGAAATACGCTCGATATTATAGAGAGAAAATTTTCTGATTCTGGTGGGATTTTCATTTCTAACTAAACACCCTATTTATAGGAAAATACTAGGATGCCAGGATTGACATTTACAGCCTCGGAGCACACTTGCTTGGAAAAAAACTAGATGGCTGCCTACCAAATTGGATCAACATTTTTTCCACATAAAACAAAAGTGGGCCCCACCCATGTTTTTTAATAAAAACATTTATTTCTGAAACTTCAATAATTCATAATAAATAGCCCTTTTAACAGAAAAATACAGATTTTATGTTCTTTTTATAGGAAATTTAATTTTCTACAACTTTGCAGAAGGAAGTTTTTCCAAATTTTCAACCGAAAATGGCCGAAATCCACAAACCGATTATTTTTCACACCAAAATACTGATAATAATACATCAGCACTAACTCCTTTTATATCCACAAAATAAATATTTCTTTATCATATAAATCAATAATTAATTATTTACAAATAATATTACAGAACTACAATATTGACAACCAGGTCGTTCCTAGGAAAGAGGGGGCCTTCCGATAAGGATTTCTTCTTGCTGACGCGCAATTAATAACCCCTCCTAGACAGAACTTTCTTAGACATTGCCAATAATGTTATCTAATAATATTATTCAAATAATAAGAGTGACAATTATTGATTTAATAATGTGAAATACTGTGCAATGACAATTATTGAATCAATAATATAAAATATCAACGTAACAATTATTGATATAAAATATCAACGTAGCAATTATTGAACCAATAAAATATTATGCAATTGTAGCAATTATTGAATCAATAATATAAAATATTGAACAATACTTACTGTAACAATTATTGAGTAGTGACTTCTTACGTAAGACCCAAAAATTTGAAATACTGTACAATACCGTGTTCTACTGTGCACAACGCGTATTACTGTATTTTTATCACCGAGTATTTCAACAGTTTAACCGTAACAATTTTACCATTATTTATAAAAAGGTTATTTCTGTCGCTTTCTATATCCGACAGTTATTCTTTTGTGGGGCCCATAAATAGCTGCGCCGTCGTACGAATATTCTCCGACAACAAGAATATTCCACGACCAAACGAATATTCCTTGACAACAATGAATATTTTATAACCACTTATTTATTTTGAAATATTTGCACATTTTACCCATAACTTTTTACATTTATCAAATCAACACCTTACTATTTCGAAATAATATATAAAAAAAAATAAATTTTTATTCATAAAAGTTGGGGTTTTACATCTGTACTCTTTCAACTCTTGGAATTCTCATTAGCCTTTAATAAAAATAAGACTCCTCTTATTTATAGATGTAGGCAACCCTCCTAAACCATTTAGGATTAGGGTTTTATTTTAATTAATTAAACTCTTTTAATTAATTAGGCTTCCTAATCTTATTAGGAATAATTAATTAAACTCTTTTAATTAATTTGCATCCTAATTTTATTAGGAATATGAGAGAGTACTTTTATTAATTAATTCACAAACTCCTTTAGTAATTAAAGCAATAATAATAGTAATAATAATAATAATAAGATTCATCTTATTAATTTATATTTAATATTTTTTAAATATTAAATAATAAATATTAAGCTATTTAATTTATTCTATCACCATATATTAAATTAAATACACTTCAATTATTATTACGATTATGCCATTACTTCTTAAATAAATATTTTCCTTTTATGATGTGACCTCTTAGGTTCTCCATATTAAACTGGTTGTGAATAAATTAATTAGAACAATTCAAATCTTATTTAAATAAATAAATTAAACTATTTAATTTATTTAAATAAATAATATTTATTCTACAATAAGGGTAAGCCCCCTTAGCGATCAACGACTTTCCAGATTAATATAGATTTTAATATTAATCATAAAAGATCCTTTGAGTTAATAGTTACCATACAATTCAATCCTTCCACCATTCAATGTTCTAATTAAATATAAGACATGAAATTACTATCAAGTCTTATTTTATTTAATTATATGTATTTCGATTTTTAAATGAATAACTCCAAATAATGCAAATTAGAAACTCCTTTCTAATTTCAACCCACCTTAGTCAAGGATTCCTGAGATGCCATTTATCGAATCACATAGGACATTCTCTCCTTTTTACTAAAAGCGATAGATTCTTTATTGATCATTTATTATCTCCATATATAACTTACTACACCCAAGTATACACTTGGATATACCCTTAGGGTCTAAAGGGATATGTCAAAGTATAACTCATCATACACAAGATACTGTGATGATCTCAAGTCTAAGGATTACTTGTACTACTATCACTAGAGGAATTCCTATTGATAGACAAGTAAAACTTTATTAGGTATTCCTTAGTGAGCCATGTTCAATGAACTTATTTTCCAATAAGCACCTACATACTTGATTTAGTGTCTCCACACAAATGATCATAAGATCAATCATCCTCATCCAATGAACAAGCAGCGTATGTACCAATATATATGGATTCACTAATCCCCTTTTTAATATTCCAACGATTGGGAATAATTTTAGTTCTTAAGGTACCTAAGAATTTAAATCTCATTAGCATGATCATCATCATGATTCTAAAAGCATTGCTTAAAACTATAGGTTTATCACATTTAATATAACAACACAATGTTGATAAATTAAATGCCTTTAATTAAATAACTCTTTTATTAATAAATGAATATGATTAATACAAAGTATATGCTTTATCATATCATATATGATTGGCTTGTGTGCATATTACTTTTAGAGTTGAAAAAATTTATAACAACTTTAGAATCATCAGTCTAAGTGGCTTTATCTTCCACCCATTTGGAAACATAGTCAATAGCCAAAACAATATAGAAATTACCAAAGGAAGCAGGAAATGGTCCCGTGAAATCAATACCCCAAACATCAAAGATCTCAACAATTAAAATAGGATTTTGTGGCATTTGATTTATATGTGATATATTACCCGTCTTTTGATAATTCACACAAGATTTACAAAATAGACAGGAGTCTTTAAAAAGTGAAGGGCAGAAAAAATAACTTTTTAAAACCTTATGAGCAGTCCTTTTCGGTCCAATGTGTCATCCACAAGCATAAGAGTGATAAAAGTTTAAGATAGATAAAAATTCACTATTTGGCACACACCTTCTAACGACCTGATCAACACAGAGTTTCCATAGATATAGATCATCCCTTACATAATACTTGGCATCACTCTTAAATTTATCTTTTTGGGATTTAGAGAATTCACTTGGGAAATATGCACTTGCTAAATAATTAACAATGTTAGCATACCAGGGTAATTCCTTATGAATAGAAAGTAGATTCTCATCTTGAAAGGAATCATGCAATGGTAGTGCCTCCTCATCTTTCATTAACCTGCTCAAGTAATCTGCAACCAAGTTGTTTACCCCTTTCTTATCCTTGATTTCCAAGTTAAATTCTTGTAGAAGTAGAATCCATTTGATAATCCTAGGTTTAGAGTCCTTCTTGGTTAGCAAATACCTGAAAATAGTATGGTCAGAATAAACTACAACTTTAGTGCCAAAAAAATATGATCTAAATTTATCTAAAGCAAAAACTGTAAGGACCGAGAATTTTATACGACTATAATTTTACGAATGAATTTTTTTTTATATATATATTATTCTTTTATTAACTATTATAATTATTCTTATCAGTAATATTTTGAACATATGCGATATGGATTAAGCAAGTTAGTCAATTTAATGATTATAAGTTAACTAAGAAAGGAAGCTCAGATGAATAGTTGTTCAAAACCCTAATTTGAATTTCAAATAGGGACTTGAATTCTAATACATGTATTATTGTATTTAAGATGGTATGTAGGTACATTATGTGATTAATGTGAAGTGATTAATAATTGATATGAATTATATATAGTGAATATGTAAGTGGTCATAACTTATTAAGCCCATTAGAGCTATTAAGTTAATAAACTATTGGAATGTGTGATGACTTATGTGTGTTATGTAACTGATTAAATAAATATAGAATGGGTATACTTTTATTTTGTATAAATGAATTAAGAATAAAGTTATGTAACCTAATACATATATTAGGTATGGTAATTAAATAGCCTACGAGATCTATTTTATACATCTTAAATAATTAATCTTATAACCTAAGTAAAGCAAGTCTAATTGGGTTATAAAATTAAAGATATATGAGTGAGGAAGTTATTTACAAATATGTATAAGAAAACCCTTATTAAATGATTAGGGAAAGATAAATTAAAAGCATTGGACCTAACCTAAGCTATATGGCCCAAATATTTAAATTGCAAGCCCAAAACATTAAAGGAATGGCCCAAGTCTTGAACCAATTAGAGAGGGACATGTTGGGCATTTACTTAACTTAATAAAGCATTAAAAACAAACAAAATGAGTGAGGATAAGGCCATATGGCCGAAATTAGAGAGGAGAGGAGATAAGAGAGAAGGAAGTAATGATTACATTTTTTATTTATCCTTATCTTTACTTTCCAAGTGTCTTTCTTTTACTTTGCCAACATGTTTATCCAATTTTCTATGTGATAAGGAGATAAGAGAGAGAGAAAGTGCAAGATATGTTGACGATTTTGGATAGATATACATGTTATATCTATATCTAATTACTAATACACACAAAATCAATTCACTTCTCTTCTCTTTCATTTCATTTCTCTATCCTTTTTATTAGCTAACACAAAAGAAAACCAAGAGAGAGAGAAATAGAGATTTCAGACCAGCCACATAAGGAGAGGAGAGAGTGTTTTTTTTATCTTCAAAGTTCCTTAAGCAAATTATAGAGAGAAGAAGAAAGAAATCAAACAAAGGTATAAGCTTTAACTAGTTTATGCATTTTATTTTAATTATTTTCAATCAAAATTTGGATCTAAGATTTCAAAACTTCAAAACCTTAGATCTATGTATTAATAAGTATTTTATGTTTAGATCTATCACTTTTGAATGTCAAAAGTTAGATCTAAAGCAAGAAATATAAACTATGTTTTGAAAAATTAGAAAACCCTAAGTTTTCTTAGTATTGAGTACGTTTTGTTTGAGTTGGTGAAGTTTTAATGAAATAGATGATGGATCATGGTAGATCCTTGATCTTAAGAAGTATTATTATGTATTATGATAGTATATGATGTTTATTGTATGATTAATCAAAAGATTATGGAAGTTTTCTTAGAAAACACAAAAGTTAGAAAATCAGATTTGTGAGAAAGCGCAACATGAAATTAAAACGACCATATCTCTCATTGTATTTTGAATTTTTGAGTGTGGTTAATTTTTGGACTTATATTTATAAGTCTTCTAATAGATCCAAGTGGAATCACTGAAAAATACCTTGTAAATTTTTGTATGGACCGATTTTAGCAAAGGGAGCAAAATCTGAAAAATGACAAAAAGTAGGCTGTCTGGATTTTTCAAGGGCAGTTTCGGCAACTTAATTAATGTTATAAAATCCATTCTTTTGGGAAATGAAAATATATGAGATGATGTAGCTTGCGTCCAAAAATGGACTTATTTTGACTTAAATTGACTGAGTTATGGTCATTTTAATATTTTGGTTTTTCGGATAAAAACTACGATAACCGTAGTTCTATAACTCCGATGGCCACGAAATTTAAACTGAAAGTCCAAGTTAACATGAGTAAGATCCCGCCAAGAGTTGAGAATTTCTGGAGTTAAACGTAAGGTAGCTAATTTCTTAAAGAATTAACTAGAAATGAATTTTTGAAAAATACTAAAGTAAATTAAAAAATTTCAAAAAAATTATTTTTATGTATGGAATATATGTATATATGTGTGGAAAAAAGATTAAAAAAAATATGAGTTGGTATTTTAATGCGAATCCAGTTTGCTGGATTGGAATCAAGTTTACTGGATTGCAATCTGGTTTGCTGGATTGGCCATCAAGTTTGCTAGATTGTAATCCAGTTTGCTGGATTGCAATCTGGTTTGCTGGATTAGCCACGAGGATGTTGGATTGTTATGTTGGATAATCCAGAATGCTGGATTGGTATGTTTGGATAATTCAAGATGCTGAATTGGTCTATTTGGATAATCCAGGTTATTGGATTGGTAGGTTTGGTCAATCCAGGTTGCTAGATTGATGATCCAGGTTGCTGGATTGACAATGCAGTTTACTAGATTGGTTATATGGTTTACTGGTTTATAAATAAGAACTTATAAGTGAATAATTAAAGTGTTAAGAGGTTATCTAATGTTTGATTATGTGATTACATGCTAGATAATTTACTTATAAAGTAGTTGTATTATGAAGTATAATGTGATATACTGATTTCAAGAATAATCTTATTAATGATAGGTCTTTGTGTTAAAGATAAAACTATATTGCGTAGCAGTAAGCAGCGAACAAGGCAAGTATCTAAACCTTACTCTTTATTGTGCAAGTATTCCAACCTTTGCATTTACTTTATGCAATGGTTCTTTGTGTAAGCAAGTATCTCTAACTTATTTATTATTGATTCGTTTATTGTTTACCAGTATCTTATTATTATCTTCATATGATTCATATATAATCAAAATTGTTCTGTTATTTATAAGCTAAGTTTGGTTGTGCAAGTGTCCTCACTTGTAGGAATGATTATATCTAAACAAGTATCCTTGAACTCAAAATTCTTTGATAATACAAGTATTGATGCCTACCATTTAATATTGGTATAAATACATGGTTTAAAAGTTGTCTAAGCTATTTGACTCGGCTAGACATAGTTTAAAATATATCGTTGAATATTATTGGTTAGGATAGAGTCATCCAACTAAATTTTTGTGGTTCGGACTCCAGACTGAGTATGAACATCCCAAAATTGGGAAATTTGTATGCGCTAAAGGCGGACATGTCATTCCAGCATGTAGTGTTGATCAATACAGGGCATACGGGCTGATCACCCAACGTGTCTGTAAGTCATGACGGTTTGCAGATGAATTTCTATATAAATCTTTTCAAACTTGAAAACAATGGTTCAAGGTCTATTGACTGCTCAGCATTTATAGTCACTACGTCGTTTCAAAATTTTAAACTGTTTGATATGTTGTTATAAATTGTTTCAAATGGCTTCACAACTATTGATTCATTGTAGAAGTATACTTCAAAGGAAACATTTATTTCTTTTAGCTAATGTTTATTATCTGCTATTACTTGCTGAGCAATTAAATGCACATTCTTGCTTTAAATTAAATATTTTCAGTTAAGCGTGATCGACCAGAAGGTTCTAGCAAGGACAAAGGACAGGAAAAGCTGAAGGAATAGTTTTAAGGTGTTGGTTGTAATATTTAGAAGTGTGTATTATGATAATATGGTATCTATTATGTAATAAAGTAGTTAAGGTTCGCCGTACCTGGGGATTAGTTAACTTTGATATAATTTTTAAGATTATAATATATTAAGCAGTTCGAATGAATGGTATCGTGTAGCACCAAGTACGGGTTTCAAGTACCCAGATTTGGGGGCGTCAGAAAAACAACTGATAAGACTTCGTTTTTCGTTGTAGAGTAGTTAATCTGAGCAAGTTTAGAGTTCTTGAGGCAAAATATATGGCATGGATAGCTTTGTCAAATCGCTGGCCCAGAATAGCTCCTACTGCATAATTGCTTACATCGCACATGATTTTAAAAGGTAGAGTCCAATTTGGGGGTTGATAAGTAGGTCTTATACCTACTTATTGGCTATCTACTTGCTAGAATTATGGCTTAATCTCAAGTGTTTTAGTGTCTTTTGATGGTTTTTATATTTGTTTTATAGGTTACATGAAGGAAACTCAAAAGGGCAAGTAAATGGCATTGAAGGGCATGGTTATGGCATTACAGCATGATGGCAAGATGGCAAGGCTATGGTGGGTTGAAGATGGAGCATGGCATGGGGATGTGAAATGTCAAGTGAAAAGGTGCAAAGAAAAGTTGCAGCAAACAAATGGACTTGAAGCATACACCAGCAGAAGAATTGCAGCAAAATGCAGAGAAAATCAGCCACGCGGCCGCACCAGCTTGAAGAGCAAATTACGCGCGCCCGCTTTAGGAGGAAACCGACCTTCATATCAGCGCGCCCACGCCCCAAATTGCTTACGAGGTGGCGCGGCTGCGCCTAGTCAATTTTTCACCAGAGTTGACTTTTACTTAAAAATACTGCTATAGTGTGTTTTCCTTAAAAGGGTGTATTTGCAAGTTACAAGACTGAGTTTTAATCGTTTTTATTTCCATTCTAGGGTTTTGAAGAGCTAGAGAGAGTTCTTAGATAGTATTCTATTCTTTTGGCTTCTCTCTTGGTTCTTAGTAGATTTTACTTAGGGTTTTGATTGGGTTTGATTGTGGATTTTGAACTTGGATTTGAAAGTTTACTTTGGAGGCTAAATTATCAGATTTGCAATTGCTTACTCTCTTGATTATCTTTGCTTTTATATTATACTTTCAATGCTTAGACAAAATCCCATAATGGTTATTACCTCAATGATGAATTAATCACCATTATGGGATTCTAATGGAGCTTATTGCTTAGTTCAGATCTCTTTGCCTCTTTGTTGCACCTGATTAATTATGTATGCGTTGCCTAGCATGGTTGTGTTAATTGTTTAGATGCTTGATCACCATCTACCTTATTAATTTGTATGGAATTGAAAGAGGAAATACAAATCCAGATTTAGCCATGTTAGCATATGTTCATGAAATTTGCATGTGATAGATTTTGTGATTCGTAATCCGGATAGACATATACCGACTTACCATGTGTAGTCAATTGAGAGAGCTTGCACTTGAATCGATATTACTTGTAATTCACATAGAAATATAGTGAGTTAGATAATATTGATGTTCATATGGATTCTATCTCTTTTGTGGATTTTATGTGATATGGACATGGTATATCGAAAGATAGCCATGTTTCACCTTCGTGCTCTCGACTAGCAATCTGAAGTAATTAATTAGTGTCGACGTTGGTTTAAAAAATCTGCAGGTCGGGTCACAACCCTGATCTTTTAATCTTTTTTCCTAAGTTCTCTCTACCCTCACTCTTTTTATTTAGGAAAAAGGTTTTGAAGGGCTTTTTAGGAAAAAGGCCAACATGTATCACGTCGATGATTTGAACGTTTTACAGAGTCGCCAGTTGGTAGATTTGAAATGGTTGTACCAACTCAATCGAGTTTTGTTTGAAAGAGGCCCAATTGCTGAAAACTGTCAAAACTTGATCTTTGAAAACAAAGTTTGAGATCGAAGGCTTGCTTAAGTGTGAGGAGGGTGTTAGGCACCCCACGACTCCCGTGTAAATACAGTACCGCATCTTTTCAATATTTCCCTTTTAAAACTGAAATGCGTGAGTGAATGCTGTTTGGAAATTGGGCCTATTGATTTGATTAATTGAAAGTGTTTCTTTGCTTCATTAAACCTATATACGAAGGGTTTGATTTGATTTGAAAATCAGTCTTTGATTTGATTTGTAAAAGCATTTAATTTGATTTGCAAAAGATTTTCTTTTGATTGAATTGAAAATGATGTTTTAAAAGCTGATTATCAAACCCTTACGCTAACATAGGAATTGAAGCCTGTTGATACTTCTAATTTTATCTTTATAGCCTTAAGGTTGCATGTGAATGGTGATTTATCGGGCTGCGAAGAATCCTCGACCACAGAAATAAATACAAGTGTCGGTCTCCTCATGGGCATGATAGCCATCGGAGGGACTCTGACACGGCAATCCACACATTTTTTTCATTATATTGAGACCTTAAATCTGGATAACCATTTTAAGGTCTGTTTACATGTATATTTCTACAGAAAATTTGACAGGGTACATTTGTAAATTAGAGTTTGTCCATCGTGGGAATCAAATTTTGATCAATTTGATCGTGAATCCCACGATTTCTAGGCTCACATATGAGCAGCCAGAACCTGCACAGTTCAAATTTGTACAGAAACAGATAAATATCCCAATATTACCAGAACCGATGATTCATTAGTAAATCCTAGTTCGCACCTGGCTGAAGCTACTCATTCCCACTAGATAGCGATCTAAGAGGCACGAGGTTACTTTTGAAACTGAAACTAGAAAGAAAGCTAGATTTCAGGAAATCTCAGCCATTCTAGCTTTACGGTTCAGTCTGGAGGTTTTGAACCGTTTGAAAAATAGAATTAGTGAGATTTAAATAAATCTAGTCCGCCCGCAGATCTGTCAATGCCAATTCATATAAAATGAATATTTAAAGCAGAAGTTGAATAGAAAGCGAGTAAAGCAGTATATATATATATAGTTATATGTAAAAGTTGTAAAGGACGATAGGTTTTCACGCCGGTTCCTGGACTGAAATATTGACAGAAACATAGTCAACCAAGACTAGGAAGAGAACCCAGTGATGGTGAAGGTTGCTTATATATGCATAAATATATATAAAAGCAGTAAAAAAGCCACAGAATGATCCAGGCCGAACTGAAATATAAATGTACAGAAAAGTAGTCAACCAGGGACTGGGAAGATAACCCAGTAATGGTGAAGTGTGCAAAAATAGTATAAAGGCCATGAAATAATCCAGGCCAGACTAGAATGTAAATTGCAGAAAAATAATCAACCAGTGACTGGGGAGATCACCCAGTATGGCGAAGAGTGAAAAAACAGTATAAAGGGCGATGGGTTTTCACGCTGGTGCCCAAACTGGAATTGAAATATATATATATATATAAATAAATATATATATTGACAAAAATGTAGTCAATAAAGACTGGAAAGAGAACCCAGTGATGGTGAAAATCGCTTATATATAAGTAAATATATATAAAAGCGATAAACTACCTCGAATTTGACATCCGGGCTTGACAGAATTGAAATGTTAGTACATATATAGTTAAATATATACAAAAAAGGGCCAAACCCGGATTAAGAATATAACCCAGTCCGACGAAGTTGCCAGAACGAAGAGTTTAGTGCATTGAAGTTGCTAGAGCTGACGGATCGTCAATCCGAGTTATAGAAATGCCAAAAATAATTAATTTTTTACAAAAATATACCAATTTTTAACAAAAACGGCCACGGAACTAAATTCTGGGCATTTTTAGAAAATGAAACTTAACGTGCAAGTGTATAAAAGTACGAAGAAGTAATATTCACTTTCTGATCGTGAAAATACTTACAATTGACTGCTACACAAGCTTTTTGCCCAATCGTAGGCTCTATACTTCCAAATCTACCAGTTATTTTCTGATATATGGTAGTATATGGGTATATCTACGTGTTAGAGTGAAAATATTTGGGTTTGGAAGAAGTGTAAAAGTCAAAAAATTGAACGGGCAGAGCTTCGCTATGTTTCAAAATTTCAAAATATGAGGGGGGGGTGAACGTTTATTTATAAGCCAAGGAGCCTCCACTCTACCTGATACTACCGCAAGTAGAGTTGTGGCTCCCCAAGGTGGGGCCCACGTGCCTGACTTTGTCATCTCAAAGTGCACTCCGAGCAATGCGTTGTCAAGTTCGAAACTTCATAACTTTTGATCGGAGCGTCCATTTGAGGTGTGCCATATCTTTTCGAAAATACCTCACTGAGAGTGTCACAATGACATAGAATTTAACCCTTTTTAAGTCCAAAAATATGGGTTCATAACTGGGTCTTCATTTCCCCGCAGTTTATCCGTCGAGCCGTCTTGCGCTGTTTTCACTCGGGATCACCGTTATGGTTCTTTCTTACCTTGGTGACATCAATTTGGCTTAAGTTTGATAGAATTGACTTCAAGTTGATAAAAAGATCATTTTTCCCCTCCCAGAGTTTCCTTCAATGTCGGCATGGCCTTTGGTCAACTTCCGGGAGTCGTTTCCAAGACTTGGATCCCATTCGTGTTTGTTTGTCCTTAGTGTTGCATCTGAAGCTGCCATGGTCACTCCAGGTTTTCTTGTGGAGGTGTTGTGATGCTTTAAGTTTGTTCCTGAGGTTGACCTGACATCCCGGGTTGAGACCGGGGATGACCTGTACTTCCCGGGCTGAGACCGGGGCTGACCTGTACCTCCTGGGTTGAGACCTGGGCTGATGTGATGCTTTGGGTTTGTCTCTAAAGGTTGACTTGGCTTCCCATGGCTATCTCTGGGGCTGAACTGGATCTCTTGGTTGTGACCGGGGCTTAACTGTACCTCCCGAGTTATGATCAAGGCTGAATTAATATCCCGATATTAAGACCGGGGTTGATCTGATGGCTCGGTATTGAGACCGGGGTTGTGCTGACATTCTGATATTGGTGATCGGGGTTGAGTTTTATATCCCGATATTGGTGATTGGGGTTGAGTTGACATCCCGATATTGGTGACAGGGGCTGAGAAGAAGATTTTGCCCTCCTGCAGGGTTAGAATAGGAAAATGAAATTTCGAGTATCTACAGATTCCCCTCTTTATCATGTTTATGTAATGTAATGGAATGAACAGGATAAAGATTGCTAGATACTTGAAATATGACAAGATATTAATGATGCAAATCGCAATGCAATGAATGTTAACATGTTTTCACAAATCGCATTTTGTACTTCGCATATCGCATATCGTATCGCATATCGCATATCGCATATCGCATCGTAACTCGCATCGCAAATCGCGTATCACATCGTAAATCGCTTACCTTTATCAGTGCTTATGTTGGGGATGATATCCACGGTTGATTCTTATCAGTGATGCTGATGTCTATACTGGTGTTGACTCTAACAGTTTAATTTCCATCGGTGTTGCCGATGCTGAAATATTTCCTATAGTTCTACTGGGATAACGTTCTTTATGATAGCCTTTGCTGTTATCTTGGTTTTAAGGCCAATGGTTTCCCCAAACTGTCGGTACTATTAGGGGGCAGATTTTCTCTTGGCTGATGTCGTTGTATATTTCTAAAGGCTCCTTTGATGGGGATATATCTCTTTTGCCGAGCTACCTCAGTGGGTGCTCCCGATGCCTATCCTGATGATAACTTACATTGGTAGTTTGCAACAGTGCGTACCCTGATGGTAGGGATAATGGTTGATCATTGGACTGTCCCGATGCCTACTCGAATGTTAGCAGACTTTTCATCGAGTTTGTGTATTTAATGTGTATGCATATTTAACTCTACTGGATATGCATGCTTAATTTTTTAATGGAGACGTGCGCTGATATAGCGCTTGTTGCACATGTACAGACCAGACATGATGTGATGATCTTATTTTGTCCTAGATTGATGCATATGCTTAATTGACTTGATGTAGAACCATACCTCACCCTTTTCTGAGGTGATTTGGAGTTTTTTTTCAGGCATCGATTTTGATAGGCTTAGCAGCTCTAACTCCCGTATGGCTTCTTTTGTCATTCGCAGAGCAGATTTGAATGTTCCCCTTTCATATACCGTCTTTGGCGAGGATCTCGTAGGGGCTGCTATTTTCTGGATTTGGATTTCGTTCTAGTCCCTCTGGTGGTTCAAACACTGATGGCTTTATTAGGAGATATCCTGATATCTTCGCTGAAGTTGCGTTCCACGGCCTATGTGACGCCCCCAAATTCGGACCGCCACTGGTCTCACGAATTGGGTTCGTCACGTAGTACAATCTAACACAATGATAATAGTAATACGACTAAATGTCGCCTCGCACAACGGAATAACACGAAATACTACTACCGAATAGATTACATTTAATTAATATAATTTATTCATGTCCCAAGGTCTCGTAGCTTAAACATACCTTAAGCATATATAAACCTAACTAATACATAACAACATAAGCTCTTATTACAATCATAAATTTCTACATAAATAAAAACTACTCTGTAGCCTTTCCCTTGCCCTTGTCGGCGCCTGAAGGTCCGTCCTGCTCTGTCTTAACTGAAATGTTTTAGGAAAAGCAAGAATGAGCAACAAGTTTGCTCAGCAAGTAATATAGCAATAAGGGGTGAGTAATATAGTTTTCAAATCTCAAAAGGGTATAGCAAGGGCTGATAGCTCAAGACAACAAGAAATATCAGCAGTTCTCAATAAAGTAGCTAAGGACAGAATAATATCAATATGATTCAATGCTAAATTAATTTAAGAATTCAAGATAATTGAATACTGAGCAGTCACTAAGGCCTATGAACTTCTACTAGAATTAACAGAAATATACTGATAATCCAATAAAACAAGTACAACAGGTGATCAGCCTAAAGTACCCTACGTTATGCATATCGTTCGGTCGTACTAAAGTGCGCACGTCGGTCTCCCGACAATATATAATTTCCCTTCAAAGAAGGTTGTTCATCTCAGTCAAATACGAGATCCCGCACCAATCAATTGGTTTGGGTTGCCTTTTTAACAATATAAGTCTAGCCAAATCAAATGGCATAGATCGCAACATTTATAAGTCCAAAACTCAAGATTTAAAGTTTGAAGAATATAAATCAACTTTATCTTGTCCACGAAGTAACTAAGTTATGAAACATGATTCGCAATTTCGATAGTTTACTTGTACGACAATAACAGCACAAGCTTAATGAATGCTCAATAATGAGTAAGGTTAGGAACTTGCTTACAATGTTCCTTGAATAAGGTAAACACAAGGATAGGATACTTGCCTTTCGCGTCGATTATCAACTTATAGTTTACTAGCACCCAACGAACTTATTTTATCCTATTCATGTATACACATTAGTCATATAAGTTCAATATGTACACCTACTATCTTGAGTTGCTGTGATACATAAGTGTAATTCATCAATTCCAAACATATAACGTTAGTCTTCTCTTAGTTGTATGATCTCATATGTATATCATCACATAACACAAAAAAAAATCAGTTTCTGATACACTATAACATTAAAGAACATAGTTTGTCATCACATTTTGACTTCAAAGTTATAAACACTTATCGAATTCATGGTTCTATGTTAGCACATTCATTGAAATTTGTTCTTAATCATGCTTAACTAGTTTATCGTGCATAGGACTAGTTAGGCATACATGACAATCATGTTTAGAGGTATACGATATCTTATCACAATGGTCATAAATTTCAGAATACTTGAAATGTAGTTATCAACAAAACTAGTTTTCAACTCTTTAAGGTTTCTCTTGAAATCTCATATTAACCAAGCATGCAAAATTACTTTACTTACTATACCTCATGCTTGCATATATATATATATCGAGAATACGTAAGCATATGCACGAGTTCCTAACTCAAAAGTATATATGGTTTATCAAGTCCGTATTAGAAACTCTAAGTCTTTTCCTTAGAGGGTCCTCAAAGCTACTCAAGCATGCCAAGTAATTCCACATGTCTTATATCATGCCTTCATATACCCATAAATAGATCATATAGGCATGCTCACAAGTTCATGACTCAAGTGTATATAATTCATTAAGTTTGCTTTTGAATTCTAAGTTTCTATTAGAATGCTATCAAACTTATTTAAGCATATAAGGTAAGTCCACATATATCATACTTTCATGCTTTCACGCTTACGTACAAATGTAATCAGACCATACTAGCACGTTCTCAAGTTAGAATTTAAAGTACACATGGTTTATTGAGTCTTGCACAATGAAAAATCAAGTTCTCTTTTGAAATCAAGCTATGGTGAGTGATTATATGAAAGGCAATATAAACTAACAAGTCAGGGACTGAAATAGGCTTAACTAAGTTATATTATCATGCTCCATATATCACATTGTACAAAAAAATCATTGTCTGTTTCTGCAGAAGGGCACGGCCGCACCCTATCTGTACTAGGGAGTGGCGCAGCCGCGCCACACCGGTTCCAGCCAGGAAGCTTTCTGCTGGTGCAGAGCTTCAGCCTCCTTCAAATTGCTTCATAAAACAAGCTCACAAACAGCCACATTACATATATAATATACATATAGACTATCCTAGCATGTTAACATCATTTCACATATCAATTTCAAGTAATTCATGCTAATCATTGAACTAAAAGCTAAGAACACAATGTAAGGTTTATACCTCTTGGACTTGAATTGAACAAGGCTTGCTCTCAATATTCAGATTATACTCTCAATGTAATATCCTCACTCTCTATAACAACTCAACCAACAATTCTAGCAACATAGAAATGAAGAGAAAGGCTCCATTTATAGAGAATTGGTTAACCATTCCAAGCCATTACCTTAAGGATTGAATCCAATAGAAGATGAGAGAATTCTTTGGACAAGGTTTAGTTGGAGAAATAGTTGGTGATAAGCATCATGAAGGCCACTCCCCATAAATTATGATAGCTAGAATGGAGCTTGGGAGAAGAAGATGGAGTAGGCTCTTAGCCATTTTGTATTTCACGTGAATGAGAAATGGAGGAGGTGACTCTCTTTGTGGGACAAACAATTATATCTCAGCATTGCAAGAATAACATTCCATGTACATATAATATATACTTGAGTTAAATAAGCATATATGTATTACTTAGGTTTAAATTAATTTAGGGGTATTCATGGACCTAAAGTGTCACAACAACATTACATGATAGCAAATTGGGGTACATGTATACACATTGATATATAATCCATGTACATATTGGTAATGCCAAAATTATGAATTAATTAAAGAGTGACATACTACATTATCACAAACCTCATTATTATTATTTCAATTATGTTACTCATGGAAATAATTAGGAATATCAATTGTTTACATACTTTAACTCAATATTCCATATAGTATACATTAATGTACTATGCCTATCACATGGTCACATAAGTCTCATTTATGTAACTCATATAACTCATTAATCTTATAATATAGTTTCCATATTGCATAGTCTCTTGTATTGTCATAATACACTTCATATAATATATATTCTCATAAGTCTAACCATATGACTTGTGACGCCCCCAAATTCGGGACCGCCACTTGGTCACTCTAATTCGGTTCGTCACGTGCTCATAGTAATACAATAATAACTAAAATCACACATCCACAGCGGAAGATCTAATTTAGAATAATATACAATGATTTGTTATAATTATTCTCCCAAGTCTCGCAATCTACAGTACTTAATAGATTACATAATAATATCAATTAACGACTTATTACATAATCTAACTTCAGCTTAAACATAATCAAATCCAGTCTTACTACATCATCTTAATACAACATTAAAATATTTAAAAACATAAAAGAGACAAGCTAGTTGGTAGCCTTACCCTTGCCCTTATCAACGCCCGAAGGTTCGCCATGCTCTGCCTTAATTGAAATATTTTAGGGAAAGCAAGAATGAGCACAAATTGCCCAGCAAGTAATATACAATAAGGGTGAGTAATATAATTCCCAATTCTCGAAAGGGTATAGAAATGTTTGATAGTTCAAGGATAACAAGAATATCAACAGTTCTTAATAATAGTCGCTAAGGACAGAGTAATATCAATGTAAATCAATTCAAGATTTCAAGATAACTGAATACTGAGCAGTCACTAAGGACTATGAACTTTTACTAGAATTAATAGTATTAAACTGATAACCTAAATCAAAAATAGGTACGACAGGTGATCGGCCTAAAGTACCCTACGTTATGCATAACAATCAATCATACTCAAGTGCGCACGTCGGTTCTCCGATAATTATATATTCCCTTCAAAGAAGGTTGTTCTTCTCAGTCAAATACAAGATCCAGCACCAATCAATTGATTTGGGTCGCTTTTCAATAATATAAGTCTAGCCGAATCAAATGGCATAGACACTTTCACAATATTCAAGAACAATACCAAGTTCAACATGAATAATAGCTTTAATGAAATAAGAGTTCAAGTATGCTAATTCAATTCAAACGATTAAGTAAAGAAACTAGTTCGCAATATACAAGGATAGAATACTTGCACCGTAAAAGAGTGTAAGTTAGGAAACTTGCCTTAAGCGTAGTTTATCCCCGTAAATTAATCAACACTTTTTGAATCCTATCGTAATATAGTTACGTATATATGATATCCATTAGTCATATAGCTTAACATTATATCTCATCTCATATATATGATTAACACATAAGCTAAGTCTTGACCCAGAGACACAGTTATTGTGACATCCAAGATTTTTAGAATTTATAAATGAGAATTTAATCAATAAAATTCTTATTATCTGATGTTTTGAGTTTGAGAATGTGAATACGTGTCATATATGGTGAAATATGTGAATTTATGTGAAGATAATTTAAATATTAATTTTAATATTTATTGGAGTAAATAAATATTTTAATTGAATTATTTATTGAGTTAAATAAATAATTATGTGATTTATAGAGTGATTTAATTAAGTGTTATATATCGATTAAATGAATGTGTAATATTTAATTTAATTGATGTATATTAATTGTATATTATAGTTCTAATTTAATTGAGAGAATTAAATTAGATGATTTATGTGTTAGTGTTACATGAATTATAATTAGCAAGTAATTATAATTATGTGGCAAATTTTATGTGCTTCATTAATGTTAGACTTTTAATTAATTAAATTAGAATGTTAAGATTTAATTAATTAAAGCGTAACATTAAAGTATGTTTTAAAAAAATTTATAAAAAAATAAAGAAAAGAGTTTTTAAATGATTTTTCTCAAACAAGGCCCTTACTTTTGTTTTAAAACTGTTTTACCCAAACATGGCCTTAACTACTAAAAATCTATTTTTAAAATAACTTGTTTTGCCAAACAAGGCATTGTGGCTTTGAATTTTGTAACTTATATAATAAATGTATTTATTATATATATTAATTCATTAGGAGTTACATATTATCAATATATGTATATTATATTAGCATAATAAAACTACGTTAGTTAGTCTAAACTACGTTAGTTTTTCCTAAGTCTAAACTACGAATACAAGGAGAGAAAAGAATAGCAGAGAAGTTGAGAGAAAGAAGAAGGAGAATTTGGAGAGAAAGTAAGAAAAGCTTAAGGAAATTCATCTTCTTCACTTCTATTAAGCAACAAGGTAATTTGAGAACTTTACTTAGTTGTTTCTTTAATTTTGAATTCTCTGTGAAATTTATTTGCATGAAATTGATTATGTTGATATGGATGTTATTCATATGGTATATATATGAATTGTATGCATAAACAAGGATTTGCAGAAATTAAATTTTTGTCAGAACATGTGTTAATGGAGAAATTGGTGTTCTTTTGGTTTTATATGTTATTAGCAAATTTAGAGTAAAAGTTATGAATTTATTGTGTGTTAATATGCTTATTAGGAATTTGTTATAATGGATTAGTATGATGATTTAGAATTTTCAATTCATGATTATATGATAAGCATGATGAATTTATTATAGTGGAAGTATTTTTGAAATTATATATATAGGATAGTTTTCTCTTGTGAATCAAAGGAATTCATGTTTAATTGTTAGTTATCGTACAAATTCATATTAGATTATGTTCACTTGTCAAGAAATCAATTCATGGTGATTTGAATTATGTGATTTGATTTAAAAATGAATTGACAGTGTTCAAATGTATCGAGAACACTGGAAACTACTTTTATTAAAAATTTACAGAATTAAGTGTTTTAAACCTTGTTATTTGATGTATGTGTACATTCAAAACATGTTAGAAACTGCATATTATGTTTCTGTTATGATGATATATATATCAAATGTTGGCTGTGTTGTGAACTCGATGTGGAGAATTAAGCCAATTTGGCTTTTCTCTGCACTGTTCGCGAAGCTGCTCTGTTTCTGTCCGCTTCCAGCGCAGCTGCGCAGGAAGTAAGGGTAGAAGCGGCGCAGCTACGCCACTGGGTTTACTCAGGTTTGGCCCCTGCGCAGCTGCGCCGGTGTCAAGGCAAAGAGTGGCGCAGCTGCGCCGTTGCCTGATTAGAGGTAGAGAATGCTAGTTAATTGTGCAGTGGTATTTTAGAGCTTAGTTTAATTGTGCTATGATATTGAGTATATACCTAGTTGCTATAACATGTTGTTAACATGAAGTTGATAATTTCATAATTTGAGAAAAAGGAAGTTTTGAAAACTTAATATAGTATTTAAATTATAAACTATAATTGTTTAATTGTAAAATAAGTTACTTAATTATAATTTGATTAATTATAATTAAGAGTAAATGTTTAATTTAAATTATGTGAAATTATAATGTATAGAAGTCGACTTATTTTAATCAATTAGATGTTAATTAAATTATAATTTATATAATCATAATTTAATAAATGCATGTTTAATTATGGATTATAAATTGATAATTGCATGATTAATTATAATTTGTGTAATTATAATGCATGATATAGTTTAATTGATTATAAATTATAATTTGTTTATAATTTAAAAGGTAATTATAATTTAAGTAATTATAATTTTATTAAGTGTTTGGATTATAATTGTTTAATTATAATTTAGTTAAATACATAATTGAGGTAATTATGTGAGTATGCTATGTGATGTGATTAATTATGTGGTAATTAATTATTAACTTATTAGTTAAAGAGGAATGAGTTAACCTAAAGTGGATAACTAACGATGAGGATTAGTTATGTGATAATTAACTAATATTGTTAATTCTACATATGATTTGATAGCGAGTGTCAAACGAGTAAATAGAAGAGAATTAGAAAGTATAAAGTATTATTTACTTAGACGTTTGATAAGTGTTGCTAGGTGACTAATAATTAATGTGTATGGCAATACGTTATGTAGGATCATGAAACTGATTATATTAAGCTGTTTTTTGGTATTTGATAATCTACGAGCCAGGCAAGTCTTTCGGTTCCTATTTTCTATGTGAACTTGATGATATTATGAACTATTTTAAATTGTATTGCAAAGAGTATGCTATGTTATATATGTTGCAAGCATGAAATGTTAAAACCAATTTATGACTACTGTGACGCCTCCAAATCTACGTTCTTTCGAAACCTCGGATTCGGTGCAGTCACGATACTATTATCGCCAAAGTATTACATCTTTTATTTATTACTAAAAGAATACAACTTTACTTATTACAATTTAGAATATAAATTCTATTTATATCCAAGATCTCGGCTTTACATCATATTCGATGTTACTAAAATGCGGAATAATTTAAACTTTTTCAATCCTCCTTGAATAAAATCTTTTATTGATTTCATAACTTGAATCAATTACAACCCTTTAATCAATTATAAAATATGATTCCTTCTTATCTGAGTTATCGTATAAACATCTACAACTCAACTCGATATCCTCTATGTATTAATTAATACATTCTTACAATACAACAAGTATTAAACAGTGTAAGCAACTATCGAGTACATCATCTAGAATCTAAACATGGTCCAGACAATAATCTAAGTAATATTCTTCAATGCGATACTATCTATCTTTATCAATCAAGAAGCACGAAATCTTTACCGTGAATCCTTAACCTGCAAAAGTGGTTATTTGCAAGAGTGAGCTCGACAGCTCAGCAATTCTAACAGTCCTCATGCATCACATAGCATATAACATCATACTCAGTTCATGCATTTATAAACAGTTTATATTTACTACGCATGTTACTCTTCACATAACAAGTATATCATCAAAGATCAACTTTCAATCTCATTTATATCTCATATACAGTTCATATATAAGTTCACATTATCACAGCATAATATAATTCAACTAACAGTTATTGAATTCATATATCAAATAGGAACTGAAAGACTTGTCTGATTCGTAGTTTAACAACTACGACTTAACTGCTTAAGAATCTCTGCACTTTGTGTAATCCTACACAGTTATATTAATCATAGAGATCACACCCATCAGTTATACACTTCCATACATTCTCAATATAATAATAAGTATTACATTGTTGTCTAGCTTGGTTCTTAGAACCTTCGTCTTACTTTCATATCATACGCTTAGTATCGTTAGGTACGTATAGTGATATCTTAACCATACTCAATATCAATATTAACCACTTAACTATTTAAGTGTTTGACACATATTGCAAACTCATAAATCTATAATCCATGTTGCTCTTACGTTTCTCAAATCTTATCGAAACCATTACATTCAAACTTTCTAAGTTTCACCTTTCAAAATCCTTGTCATAATTAACTAGTCATGCAAGGCTACTATGTTCATCATGTATACATGTATATAAGGGCATTAACTCAAGTTTTAAAACCTAGCATGCTCATTATAAGTCAAAATTATATGGCATTCATGCCGGACTTTCATATACCTTAAGTAAATTAAGTTCATGCCTCAAGGGTAAACCACTAATGTCATATTACTACATAAAGAGGCTTAACAATATGTAGTAAGCATGCTCGTGCGTATACTACTCATGTACACTTTAATCACATAGTCTATGCTTTAGAAATTCATTTTCTATGAATAAGCGTGCATATGCAAAAATCCATGTATAAACAAATGATGTTCATGTCAATATGTCTATAGGCATAATGGACTCCTAATCTTCATGCTTGCATGCTTAGAACGTAACTCGCACGGTGTTTGATGATATTAGTCTTCAAACTCTAAATTTTTATTGAAAAGTACACGAAGTCCACAAAGGTCATTTAGTATAACCAAAGTGTCTTGAAATAATAACTCACTTTCTCTTGAACACTTAGCTAAACCACATAAATGTACTCAAACGGTCAGAAATTACAAGACCTAAATCTTGGTCAAGTTCACTTCAAAAAGTCCTTAAGTTTCACCTTTGAAATCACTTGAATTATCAATCACGTATGCTAGTGTGTTCAACACCTTGAACATACATTTTATGTCAATAAAAACCATACGGTCATGCTCACAAAACTCAGAATATACAATGGAACATATATGCTCACGACAAGTTTACTTTAAAAATTCTAAGTTCATTTTGTAAACTTTTAAATCCTTTCTTCAATTGAGTGTACTCACATAGTTATACTTGTTCACACTACGTTATTGCACTCATGTATGTATTTTAATCATGTTCCTATACTTGCCTAATAACATGACATAAGCTAGTACATAACAGAACCTGCAACAGAAAACGAAATTCCAGAATCTGGAACCGGCGCAGCTGCGCAGCTCCCCAGTTCAAAACTGGCGCAGCTGCGCAGGGCCTTGCCCAACTCAAGTCTGGTACCGGCGCAGCTGCGCTGCTGGCCAGTACAAAACTGGCGCAGCTGCGCAGTTGGTCGGCCAGAAACAGAGCAGCCTTCTGCTCGGCAATTCTACAGACCCATCTCAGAAATTTCCTACGAAATTCATTCCAGACAAGCTACTAGCCATACTAACATATATATCAGCCCACATATCAACTAACAAACAATTCTTGATCACATTATCATCAATTAATGCTTAACCAAGAAATCTAGAATTTGAAAATTAAAGAACATAGGTAGGGAGTTATACCACTGCTATATCCAATTCCTTCAATTCACTGACTCCTTGCCAATACAATGAACTACCTCTATATCTTATACTTATTAAGATTTCTCAGCAAATGAAAATATGAAGGGGAGAGCTATATTTATAGAGGATTGATTACACAGATAATGTCATTTTCCACCAAATCAAACCAACAGAAATGAGAAGAACACATTGGTTCATAGGGAGTAGTTGAAATTAATCATGAAAGCCATTCCCCATCCACTCATTAGCTACCATTGTGAGGAAATTGAGAAGAAGTAGAGTAGCATAGGTGCTTGTGTGTTCACGTGAAGAGTGCAATGTTCACTCAACTGGGGACAAGGAAGAACTCAGCAATAGCAACTTGCAAATATATATAAACACTTAGGTTATATAATATATATACTCATTTCATTTCATTTAACTTAGGTTATAAATGAATTACAAGTGTAATTCCTAATTACAATGTATCAAGTAGGGGTACATATATACCACATATAATCCATGTACATTTTCTTAATACCAAATATAATTTAATTGGGTATTATCATAACGGTTATTATTACAGTTATAATAACTTATTGTATACATTATCAATTAACAATGGTTATTGATATTACTATACATCAATGTTCACCCATACACTTATTGTCATATAAACACTTACTATTATGTAACTTACATAATGCGATTGGTCTTACTATATAGTCTATATATGTCATATATAGCCACGTTAATGCGTCACATTGCGTTATATACACATTTCATGTAACTCTATCACCTTACTATATAGCTTATATAGTCACGTCGCACTTTACACTTCGTACAACACATAGTTAACTATCATACGTTATATATTTTAATATCGCATGCTTGCACCTTAATAAATTACTTATTTTATTAATTAATAATAATATTAATTAATCTATTTCTCATAAATCAATGGAATTATAATTTCCATAACAATTAATTAACATTTATATAGTTAATTTTCACAATAAATATAAATCTTATTATATTTATAACAAATATACTTAATATCATGCTATCACTCGCAATAATAATAATTCAACATATTATTATAATAACAATTAATATAGATTAATTGTTTAAATAATTTACCGAATCTATTATCGTGCCACACAAGGCAATTCATACAAGCTTAATCTCAAGCTTATTATTATTCCCATCTCACTTAAACATTCTTTTAGTATAATGTTTGCGTGACTTAAGCATTTAAATGCTAAACTACCTCAAATATTCATACTTATAATAAGTATAACCTTTACGCTTATAGTAATTAATATATATACTCTATTAATTATTCAAATAATAATATTCACGATCAAATAATAACTTAAGTTATTTAATATATTAAAATAACTTAGTTTCCTTTCATTAATTAAACTCCCTTGAAAATACATTTAAAATTATGTATTTAGTCATATCATAAAATATTATGTTTTCTCCAAATAAGCACATTCGTTATTAGAAAATAATTTACTTATTGTCTCATGACAATATTCTTAATATAATTTCAAATAACTATATGTACGACACATGTACATATATTATATATAGAAAATAGATAATAAGTTTATTTTCTATTATAATAAATTATTTCTATCAATTTAATTACATATAGCAAATACGTTTTAATATATTTACCATATTAATTAATCATACCTATTACCTCATACAAAAAAATATATAAGGTAATATTATTATTCAAAAATAACATTCCCTCTTTTATTAAAATAATTCATCATTAGAAACTATTTTAATATCCTTTATTAGAAAAATCATATCTCTTTCTTTTCTATAAATTGTTCCCAAAACAATTTCTTCAAATATTCATTTAAAGATATAATGATTTCCATCTACCTTTAATAACGTATATATATTTAACGTTATTCGTACATTAGACTTTCTCACATATTACCACTCTAAGTAATATATATAAAAAGTATCAACTATAATTACATATTCAACACACATATTAATTCACTCCTTTACTTAAGTAAATTAAACATTGTACTATATCATCATAGTTAATTAAGATTCAATACTGACATTATATTATTCCATAATATAACTCACCACTTATATTAACTAATATTTATTCTTATTAGTTAATTCCTTAACTAACTCATGCTTCATTATCCAAACCTATTCACGGATAGCTTAAGTGCTATTAATAACCTATATTATAAACATACTAGTTATTAATACACATACTCAAGAATATGGTGATTTATACATTAAGGATATTTAATGTCACCAACTTACTATGATAAAATAATTCTATAAATTATTTAATATCGATAGGAATTTATCCACCTCCTTTATCTCAACTGGATCGTCTCTACGATAAGTAACAAATATATATTAATAATATATTTATAAATCACAAAAACACATTTTACATAGTCCATATTATCCTATGTAATATAATACCACATACCTCATATCACATATATATATTATTATTCGAACCCATCTCACAGTTTAAGAATTTTATTTATTAAATTCTTATTTAATAATATCTGAAAATTCGGGTTCTTACAACTACATTGAGTGATTTAATAGTGTTGATTGAGTAAGGAACTCAATCTTTATATTTGTTATGTGATTAAAGCATGTATGCCATGTTACTTTAATGTTGAGCATGTTAATTATGTGCTATGCGATGCATGAAAACTGTTAGATCTTGCTGAGTTGTTGAGCTCACTCTTGCAAATAACCATTTTTGCAGGTCCAAGATGCAAGGTAAAGATACGTGTTAAGTGAATTATAAGAACCAATGTTCAAGAATATTACTTATGTTAAATATCAAATTGTATTTGATGTTTTGATTGTAACGTAATTGGTAAGTTATAAGGTTGAGCTATCCGATGTATTGTGGATATTGCTTTATGATATAAAATTTGTATAGTCGTTTTGTTGTAAAGATTCATGATATAGATTTGAATCGAATAGATGTAATGTAAAGGTTGTGATTCTGGGCAATAAAGAAAGATTTTATAAAAATTTTAAATATTCCGCATTTTTCGTAATGATTGTATATCGAATACTGATGTACAGATAGAATAAAATTGTATTGTTAAACGATCGAGAATCAGAATTATAAGGTAAGAATTTTGGGGTCGTTACAGTTGGTATCAGAGCTACAGGTTATACACCTTAGGTAAGAGTACCTTAGGCTATGACCTTAGAAAATGAGAAGTTAAGTTACGTATAACGAAAAGGTGATTCTTTTCACATACGTAGATGTATAGGATGAGTTAAGTCCTAAAATGTTGAACTTTATGAACGAAGCTAGAAATTCTTAAAGGAAGATTTAATAAATAAACAAGAAGATTCAAAGAAGAATCTTGAAGAGATATGAAGATGAGAATCAGGAGTTACCTAACTCCAATAATAAAGATGACGAATAACGATGAATAGACGAGGTCTATATGATTGAAGCATAATGAAGTCATGATATGACATGATGATAGGTGAAGATAAGAAGTTTTAAAACAAAATGATAATGAGATAAGGAAGAATCATAAGGGAGATGATTATAGAATAAGATCACGACGTGATCTTTTGAAGTTGAAAGACAGATGGTCTGTAATGATTGAATAGTTATAGTTTGATGCTATAACGAGAATGTACTATGATATAGTACGAGATTAACTCACGAGGAGTTATAAGTGATGAGATACAGAAAGTCTGTATCGAGTATAGAGCAAGAAGTTATGTGTAAGATAGAGTTAAGTGGGTTTTCAACTAAGAACTCATGTGGTGGCTGAGTTGTACAAATATTTGTATGGGCAGGGTTTTGTGCTTACACTTGGCTTATCATATTGATAATCATTGAAAGGTTGGTGTCACGCTATCGATATATATATGACGAAGATGTGATTCTTTTCTCATATTATATTTGATAGTTAGAGTCAATAGAGATTAGATTAGATGATATTAAGATTTGATTAGATAATCTTAAGGTTAAGCGAGTTCTTAAAACTCATACTTATGGTAAGATCGTGACTCATAATCGTATGTATGTTTTGTACCCCTAAGCATATGGACAGTCTCTGATCAGTTCTTTGACTACGTATTGCTAGGCCAAGTTCTTAAACTCATATTATTGTGGCAAGTTTCTAAACTTCCAAAGTGTGGTAAGTTTGATGAACTATACTGGGTATAGAAAAGTTATGGTGTAGGAAGTATTGATGTTGTTTAAGGTTGATAGAATGATTAAGTAATGATGGAGTAAAGATTTATATTAATGGAGAAAGTTTTATATTCTAAATCTCCTAGCTTTGCTAGATTTTCAAATTTATTGACTTCGTGCTGATGTTGCACTCCTGTTTTCTTGAAAAGCATTGGATCAAATGATGGAACCAATGAATTTTTTTAAAATAGTGCTATTATTCACATGTCTATGCTAATTGCGCTTTAGCTAGATAAAAATAATTTCAAAATTTCAAAATGTATTTTATGTGTTCTATGCATCATTTGATATGGTGTAGAGACAAAAATCGAGAAAGTTATCAATGCAGTTAAACCTAGTGTTGGATGTGATCGTATGATCGTCAGCCCACTATGGTATGATGTAGTATGACGACGTCATGTAATGACGAAATCCTCAACGTATCAGTAATACGATACGGTATCAGGATATTGTGAAAAGATTTATTATTATTTTAGTTTCCTTAAACTATATATATATATATAAAAAGAGATTTATTTACTTTTAGTTTCTTTAAACGAAAAAAATATATATATATATTTTGAGTTGGTTAAGGATATATATATATATATATATATATATATATATATATATATTTCGATTGATGTCCGAATTATTGCTAGAAGTCTATGCTACTTGATTCAGCTAGACAAATATTGAAAGATGTTTATGAAATTCGAGCGTTCTTGGTCAAACTATGCCAAACCAAATTATTTTGGTGCGGATTCAGATGTTAAGAAGCTGAGTTGAACAACCCTATAAAAGGGGGGGACATGTTATCGGAGACTATAGTTCCGAAGGTAACGTATATAGTCGTTACGATGTACTACGTTTGAGCCCGACGTAGGAGTACGATAGACTGGCCACCTAGAGTACCGATGTGGTTTTATAGTGTGAAGTACCGGGGGTGAAGCACTATTAAACCTAAAAATAAATTCATGGTCTTGTGACCACTCAGCATGACTTGGAATCTTTTAAATTCCTTAGTTATTTATATCGCTTCCCAATTATTGAACAATTGTGGAAGATTCTTATTATTCTGAAGGAGAATGTAGCGAAAAGGATATTGTTTAGAAAGAAGTAGATGTTGAACGCTTTAATCCAGTGAGTAGAGGTTAACGTAAAATCTATTTTGAGTGAATGATGTATATAGATTGATAGACTTAAATTTCGAGGACGAAATTCTTAGAAGAAGGGGTGAATGTGATAACCCGAACAATTATAGATGGTGAATTATGTAGTATATATATTCTACGAGTAGAATATATAGTAATGATCCTTAGTAAGGGAATGAACGAGTTAAGGAAGATATATAATATTTGATATATGATTATATTTGATTGAAAGTTTAGTAATAAAACCTAAACCCTGTTGAAGAAGTGAATGGAGTAAGATATATGTATAATATATATGTATAACTTATATTAAGGTAATGTGTTGAAGTTATTCAACAATAAAATTATGAAAGAGATTTTTTTTTGTGAAAATCGAGCAAGGTAGGGTTTCGGTGATTCCGAGGACGGAATCCTTATAAGGAGGGAAAGATGTGACATCCTAGATTTTTAGAATTTATAAATGAGAATTTAATAAATAAAATTCTTATTATCTGATGTTTTGAGTTTGAGAATGTGAATACGTGTCATATATGGTGAAATATGTGAATTTATGTGAAGATAATTTAAATGTTAATTTTAATATTTATTGGAGTAAATAAATATTTTAATTGAATTATTTATTGAGTTAAATAAATAATTATATGATTTATAGAGTGATTTAATTAAGTGTTATATATCGATTAAATGAATGTGTAATATTTAATTTAATTGATGTTTATTAATTTTATATTATAGTTCTAATTTAATTGAGAGAATTAAATTAGATGATTTATGTGTTAGTGTTACATGAATTATGATAAACCGAACAATTATAGATGGTGAATTATGTAGTATATATATTCTACGAGTAGAATATATAGTAATGATCCTTAGTAAGTGAATGAACGAGTTAAGGAAGATATATAATATTTGATATATGATTATGTTTGATTGAAAGTTTAGTAATAAAACCTAAACCCTGTTGAAGAAGTGAAAGGAGTAAGATATATGTATAATATATATGTATAACTTATATTAAGTTAATGTGTTGAAGTTATTCAACAATAAAATTGTGAAAGAGATTTTTTTTTGAGAAAATCGAGTAAGGTAGGGTTTCGGTGATTCCGAGGACGGAATACTTATAAGAAGGGAAGGATCTGACATCCCAGATTTTTAGAATTTATAAATGAGAATTTAATAAATAAAATTCTTATTATCTGATGTTTTGAGTTTGAGAATGTGAATACGTATCATATATGGTGAAATATGTGAATTTATGTGAAGATAATTTAAATGTTAATTTTAATATTTATTGGAGTAAATAAATATTTTAATTGAATTATTTATTGAGTTAAATAAATAATTATATGATTTATAGAGTGATTTAATTAAGTGTTATATATCGATTAAATGAATGTGTAATATTTAATTTAATTGATGTTTATTAATTTTATATTATAGTTCTAATTTAATTGAGAGAATTAAATTAGATGATTTATGTGTTAGTGTTACATGAATTATGATAAACCGAACAATTATAGATGGTGAATTATGTAGTATATATATTCTACGAGTAGAATATATAGTAATGATCCTTAGTAAGTGAATGAACGAGTTAAGGAAGATATATAATATTTGATATATGATTATGTTTGATTGAAAGTTTAGTAATAAAACCTAAACCCTGTTGAAGAAGTGAAAGGAGTAAGATATATGTATAATATATATGTATAACTTATATTAAGTTAATGTGTTGAAGTTATTCAACAATAAAATTGTGAAAGAGATTTTTTTTGAGAAAATCGAGTAAGGTAGGGTTTCGGTGATTCCGAGGACGGAATACTTATAAGAAGGGAAGGATCTGACATCCCAGATTTTTAGAATTTATAAATGAGAATTTAATAAATAAAATTCTTATTATCTGATGTTTTGAGTTTGAGAATGTGAATACGTATCATATATGGTGAAATATGTGAATTTATGTGAAGATAATTTAAATGTTAATTTTAATATTTATTGGAGTAAATAAATATTTTAATTGAATTATTTATTGAGTTAAATAAATAATTATGTGATTTATAGAGTGATTTAATTAAGTGTTATATATCGATTAAATGAATGTGTAATATTTAATTTAATTGATGTATATTAATTTTATATTATAGTTCTAATTTAATTGAGAAAATTAAATTAGATGATTTATGTATTAGTGTTACATGAATTATGATAACCCAAATAATTATAGATCGTGAATTATGTAGTATATATATTCTACGAGTAGAATATATAGTAATGATCCTTAGTAAGGGAATGAACGAGTTAAGGAAGATATATAATATTTGATATATGATTATGTTTGATTGAAAGTTTAGTAATAAAACCTAAACCCTGTTGAAGAAGTGAATGGAGTAAGATATATGTATAACTTATATTAAGGTAATGTGTTGAAGTTATTCAACAATAAAATTGTGAAATAGATTTTTTTTGTGAAAATCGAGTAAGGTAGGATTTCGGTGATTCCGAGGACGGAATCCTTATAAGGAGGGAAGGATGTGACATCCCAAATTTTTAAAATTTATAAATGAGAATTTAATAAATAAAATTATTATTATCTGATGTTTTGAGTTTGAGAATGTGAATACGTGTCATATATGGTGAAATATGTGAATTTATGTGAAGATAATTTAAATATTAATTTTAATATTTATTAGAGTAAATAAATATTTTAATTAAATTATTTATTGAGTTAAATAAATAATTATGTGATTTATAGAGTGATTTAATTAAGTGTTATATGTCGATTAAATGAATGTGTAATATTTAATTTAATTGATAAATATTAATTTTATATTATAGTTTTAATTTAATTGAGAGAATTAAATTAGATGATTTATGTGTTAGTGTTACATGAATTATAATTAGCAAGTAATTATAATTATGTGGCAAATTTTATGTGCTTAATTGATGTTAGACTTTTAATTAATTAAATTAGAATATTAAGATTTAATTAATTAAAGTGTAACATTAAAGTATGTGTTAAAAGGATTTATAAAAAAATAAAGAATAGAGTTTTTAAATGATTTTTCCCAAACAAGGCCCTTACTTTTGTTTTAAAACTGTTTTACCCAAACATGGCCTTAACTACTAAAAATCTATTTTTAAAATAACTTGTTTTGCCAAACAAGGCATTGTGGCTTTGAATTTTGTAACTTATCTAATAAATGTATTTATTATATATATTAATTAATTAGGAGTTCCATATTATTAATATATGTATATTATATCAGTATAATAAAACTACGTTAGTTAGTCTAAACTACGTTAGTTTTTCCTAAGTCTAAACTAAGAATACAAGAAGAGAAAAGAAGAGCAGAGAAGTTGAAAGAAAGAAGACGGAGAATTTGGAGAGAAAGCTAGAAAAGCTTAAGGAAATTCATCTTCTTCACTTCTATTAAGCAACAAGGTAATTTGAGAACTCTACTTAGTTGTTTCTTTAATTTTGAATTCTCTATGAAATTTATTTGCACGAAATTGATTATGTTGATATGGATGTTATTCATATGATTTATATATGAATTGTATGCATAAACAAGGATTTGCAGAAATCAAATTTTTGTCAGAACATGTGTTAACGGAGATATTGGTGTTCTTATGGTTTTATATGTTATTAGCAAATTTAGAGTAAAAGTTATGAATTGATTGTGTGTTAATATGCTTATTAGGAATTTGTTATAATGGATAAGTATGATGATTTAGATTTTTCAATTCATGATTATATGATAAGCATGATGAATTTATTATAGTGGAAGTATTTTTGAAATTATATATATAGGATAGTTTTCTCTTTTGAATCAAAGGAATTCATGTTTAATTGTTAGTTATCGTACAAATTCATGTTAGATTATGTTCACTTGTCAAGAAACCAATTCATGGTGATTTGAATTATGTGATTTGATTTAAAAATGAATTGACAGTGTTCAAATGTATCGAGAACACTGGAAACTACTTTTATTAAAAATTTACAGAATTAAGTGTTTTAAACCTTGTTATTTGATGTATGTGTACATTCAAAACATGTTAGAAACTGCATATTATGTTTCTGTTATGATTATATATATATATCAAATGTTGGCTGTGTTGTGAACTCGATGTGGAGAATTAAGCCAATTTGGCTTTTCTCTGCACTGTTCGCGAAGCTGCTCTGTTTCTGTCCGCTTCCAGCGCAGCTGCGCAGGAAGTAAGGGTAGAAGCGGCGCAGCTACGCCACTGGGTTTACTCAGGTTTGGCCCCTGCGCAGCTGCGCCGGTGTCAAGGCAAAGAGTGGCGCAGCTGCGCCGTTGCCTGATTAGAGGTAGAGAATGCTAGTTAATTGTGCAGTGGTATTTTAGAGCTTAGTTTAATTGTGCTATGATATTGAGTATATACCTAGTTGCTATAACATGTTGTTAACATGAAGTTGATAATTTAATAATTTGAGAAAAAGGAAGTTTTGAAAACTTAATATAGTATTTAAATTATAAACTATAATTGTTTAATTGTAAAATAAGTTACTTAATTATAATTTGATTAATTATAATTAAGAGTAAATGTTTAATTTAAATTATGTGAAATTATAATGTATAGAAGTCGACTTATTTTAATCAATTAGATGTTAATTAAATTATAATTTATGTAATTATAATTTAATAAATGCATGTTTAATTATGGATTATAAATTGATAATTGCATGATTAATTATAATTTGTGTAATTATAATGCATGATATAGTTTAATTGATTATAAATTATAATTTGTTTATAATTTAAAAGGTAATTATAATTTTATTAAGTGTTTGGATTATAATTGTTTAATTATAATTTAGTTAAATACACAATTGAGGTAATTATGTGAGTATGTTATGTGATTAATTATGTGGTAATTAATTATTAACTTATTAGTTAAAGAGGAATGAGTTAACCTAAAGTGGATAACTAACGATGAGGATTAGTTATGTGATAATTAACTAATATTGTTAATTCTACATATGATTTGACTAGCGAGTGTCAAACGAGTAAATAGAAGAGAATTAGAAAGTATTAAGTATTATTTACTTAGACGTTTGATAAGCGTTGCTAGGTGACTAATAATTGATGTGTATGGCAATACGTTATGTAGGATCATGAAGCAGATTATATTAAGCTATTTTTCGGTATTTGATAATCTACGAGCCATGCAAGTCTTTCGGTTCTTATTTTCTATGTGAACTTGATGATATTATGAACTATTTTAAATTGTATTGCAAAGAGTATGCTATGTTATATATGTTGCAAGCATGAAATGTTAAAGTCAATTTATGACTACATTGAGTGATTTAATAGTGTTGATTGAGTAAGGAACTCAATCTTTATATTTGTTATGTGATGAAAGCATATATGCCATTTTACTTTAATGTTGAGCATGTTAATTATGTGCTATGTGATGCATGAAATTTGTTAGATCTTGCTGAGCTGTTGAGCTCACTCTTGCAAATAACCATTTTTGCAGGTCCAAGATGCAAGGTAAAGATACGTGTTAAGTGAATTATAAGAACCAATGTTCAAGAATATTACTTATGTTAAATATCAAATTGTATTTGATGTTTTGATTGTAACGTAATTGGTAAGTTGTAAAGTTGAGCTATCCGATGTATAGTGGATATTGCTTTATGATGTAAAATTTGTATAGTCGTTTTGTTGTAAAGATTCATGATTTAGATTTGAATCGAATTGATGTAATGTAAAGGTTGCGATTTAGGGCAATAAAGAAAGTTTTTATAAAAATTTTAAATATTCCGCATTTTTCGTAATGATTGTATATCGAATACTGATGTACAGATAGAATAAAGTTGTATTGTTAAACGATCGAGAATGAGAATTATAAGGTAAGAATTTTGGGGTCGTTACAGTTATACTATATATAGTATCATATAATTTCACAAGTCTCGACTTTTAATATCTTTTATCATTAACGTTCCTCTTCTCAAGTTAATCGTCTTCATACATGATTACTATCATGTAAGACTATAACAAATAGGAAACATACTCTATTTTAGCAAGTTATAGCATTACTATAAGTTAACCGTCGAAATCGGATTCAAATATATCACATAGTATATATACATGTTAAAGAGTCTTTTTATATTCGTATAACCTTCCCTTGTTCCAAACATATGTGATATAGATTCCAAGTCGACACTTACAGTCATTCAAGGTCATGGAATTTACAAAGCCTATCATGCTCGCTTTTAAAACACAAAAGGTATTTATATTAAGCATACTTATGAGTATTCGCATTCCATACATGTGACTATCACAGTTATTCGTTGAAAACATGCTTCGTTTATGCTAAATTTGAATCACGATACCTAATCATGGTATGTATACATGTATGATGCATGCGTGATTCTAAAAGTACTATCACATATGTCCATAAATATCAGAATACGGGACTCGCAATAATATGTTAAGATTTACGTTTCAAACTTACGCTTTCACTTAGCAAAGTTCGCAAATGAAGTCCACATGCTCATGTCATACTATGAAACATATATAAGCAAGTCAACATGCCTTCCATGCATTTCAAAGTCATCTAAAGATGCTCATAACATCAGAACGCATATATGGCATTTACATGTCCATATCCACTTTCAAAACTTACATATTCGTTAGGAAGGCGCACTAGTTAGGTTCATATGTTCATATTACATCACGGAACCTATATAGATAAGCTAACATGCACTTCATGTGTTTCTAAGTCATACTAGCATGTCTCAAAAGTCAGAATGTATTCATGGTCTATATATGTTAAAGTTTGTTTAGGAAACTTGAAATTTATTTCAACACTATTCGTTATTCCATTAATCTTGCATGACATCATAGCAACACACGTGCACATCATGTTAATATACTCGTGTATAGGTAGTACTCATGCTAACATGTTCATCTAAGTTATTCAAGTAAACTATCACGTAGCAGAATCAAGCAAAAAGCAAAATCTGCAGCAGGCTACTGGCGTAGCTGCCCAGTGCAAAACTGGCATAGCTGCCCCGGCTCGCGGACAGCAGCAAACTGTTCCAGCCTCGGCAGATTTCCATCCCATATCACGAAATTACTTCACAAAATCAGTTTCAATCAACCACATAATACTTCTATTATACTTATAAGTCCATATAGCAGCTAAGAAACATATCCCAATTCAAATTGGCATGAATTGCAACAAGAATCAAGAATTTGATTTTGACAAAAAATGAAAATGGAAAAATGATAATGGAGAACAAGAATGTAAAACATTGAAGCTATATTGAAATCTCAATCATGTATGTATGTCCATATAACAACTAAACAAACATTCTTCAACCCAATTGAAATCTAATTTAACATACTCAAGAAATTGGAATTCAAAACTAGAAGTTTTTGACAGAGAACGAAAAGGAATACAAGAAATGCTCATTATACCTCTGTTAATGCAATCTAAGTTTGAATTGAACTCCTCAACTCTTAGAACACTTCACACTGATATATATGCTCTCTCTCAACACTTAAGAATTTTCTCCGCAAATGATATGTGAAGAGAAGGGGCTTAATTTATAGAAAATATATTATTCAGACAATGCTTATACACTCCAATACAAACTAACGAATTGTCAAATTGCATCGAGGTTATCAAAGGGTAGGTAATTAGTTGTTAAATTCATCATGAATCCCACATCCTTGATCATTATGAGCTATGAAAGCTATAAAATGTTTGTTGAGTTTGTGGGATATAGGCCTCAGACTTCATAATGCTATTCACGTGTACAAGGTTTGTGTCTATCAATATGGGACAAGGAATGGTATCTCAGCATTTGTAACACTCCACACTTAAACTATTATACATACATAACATATACTTATGTTATAATTTGAGTCACAATGCACCTTTAATAGGTAACAAATATTACAATGTAGCAAGTAGGGATACATATATTTAACATATAATCCATGTATATTTTGTTAATATTCGATATAATTTTATCAGATATTACCACATTATATTATCTCACTTATTATAGGCTCCTACAATTCAACAATTGTTTACTATACTTGTGATGTATTATTTTAATATTCACACACTTACCTTATTACATACACATTTCATGTAATTCTTTTAACTCAATAAACTTTACTATATAGTTTATGTATATAATATAGTCATATTATGCTTCATATAATATATGGTTAGCTACCATAAATTCGCATGCTTGCATATAGAAATTAATAATTCACTTATCTTATCAATTAATTAACAATAACATTAATTAATTAATTCCTCGTAATTATTAATAATACTTAATTAATAATCATAGGATTAATTATCACATTAACAAACATAATTCTCAGCATTTTTATGAACAAGTGTTTTATTATTATTATTATATTTCTTGCATTATTAATAATCACATATTATAACTTAACCAAAATTAACAATTAATATAAATTAATTGTTCACTTAATAATTCTTTCATCGATTAATATCATTATTATCATTTCTCATCACAGTGCCACACAAGGTTTCCCGAGTTTATGATAACTCCATATTTTCCTCAATTATTATAATTATTCAATTTAATATAATTGAGTTAACTCACAAAATTATTTATATTCAAATAAATATTCATTTCTATTAATATATTTATTTAATAATATATGGAAATTCTCGGGTATTACATGACTCACTTCCTTTTATTATATAGTTTCTATCAAAATGTCACCTCATGCGTTATATTATATAGTTGTAGTGATAACTTTAACAAATATTTGAACAAACATTAACCTTTTAATATTAATCAAATATTTATTCGTTAATATGCTATCACCCATAATTACCATTAATCAATAATATATTATTAATTAAGCATTTACTTATTAATTCCTTCTTCAATTAATTAAATCATCAATATTTCCCATCACTGTGCCACACAAGGCATTCATTGAGCTTATCATAAACTCCACATTTTCTTCTCAATTGTTATAAATTCAATTTGAAGTAATTGAGTTAACTCATCTCATAACACATAAATATTTATATTCAAATAAATATTTGACTTTCATTAATATATTTATTTAATAATATTCGAAAATTCTCGGGTATTACAACCTACATCACTGGATCATTCTCAATGCCCCTACTAAGTATTTGTATAACATATTCCATCATCTGTCCTCTGTGAGGATGGATTGATATACTGTTTCCGCCATCGGACCATTCCTGATGTTTTGCTGGGGTTGTGCCAACGGCTGATCATTGAGTATGAAAAGGGCAAGCTCTTTACTTGTGGCCTTGCTGGGTTGGATGCTGGCTTGGCTGATGACCCGGGTGATGCTGACGTCCTAGAGGATGTAGCTCGTTCTTTCATTGCCTAGATTTGAACTTCAATGTAGAGGTCTCGACTGATGAGGACTTGGCACAGATTGGCATGTTTGATGATGCGGATTTCATTTGCCAAACCTTTTGTCATTGGGAATCTATTTCTTTCTGGGTGAAGAACTCTCTTGAGAATTTTTTCCTTTTGTGGAGGGATAGCTTATGTCACTTTGATTTCTTTCAGGAATTCTCCCTTTTCTTTTGATGAGGAACTTGGTCCTACCATAGATCCTTTCCATTTCTTGGAATCGGCAATGCCCCAGCCCTTTCGCAGGTTGTTATCGGGGTTCACAGAAGAACTCGCTTTGTCAACCACATCCACGGTGAGCAATATCCTGTACATTAAGACAAATAACAATATGTGCCGAAAGCTTGATGGCTCGGGCTGTCAGGGTTAGTATGATCTTGTGAATAAAGCATTTGAAGTTAAATTTTATGAAATTGAATGCTTGTATTTAATGCGCTCTTATCTTATCGCTAAAGATCTTGAAATGGAGTATGAAAATGCATTTTTCCTAAGGAAAACAAAATTTTCATTTGACAAGCTATGAAATCACAAAAAAACTTTTAAATGTCCATGGTCATTTTTCATGGGTAGGATCAGATTCAAAAGACTTATCTCCCTTCATCAGAGACACCTCATCTTCGCTGTAGACACTGCTCTTCACAGAATTAACATCATATGACACGTGCACTATGAATGACGCGACCCTTAGCAGGGGTTTCTCTTCTATGACTTCTAGATGATCTCATTTTCTTGTAAAAATTTTTGCTTTCCTCGCTTAACTTTGTCTCATTTTTTTAGGCTATTCAGGGTTACCCATGTAACAAGTTTTGGGAGGTGGCTCCCAAACCAGATGGCTTTAGGGCACCAGGTGTTAAGACACCCCTTAGGGTTTACTGGCTCGAGTAACAAAGGCCACACTTCGAGACAAGTCAGACGGTCTACTCTTTTTGATCCTCGCCTAAGCTTGCACAAGATTCATTTTCTTAGGCTTTAAATTACCCGTGTAGCGAGTGTTGGGCCGGTGACTCCCAAACTAGACGGCTTTAGGGCACCAGGTGTAGAGACACCCCTCGGGCTTAATTACTCGAGTAACCTAGGCCACGATTCGGATCTGCTTAGGTTTTTCCTTCTTTTTCTTGTAATGCTCATTTTCTTAGGCACTGAGTTACCCATATAACGAGCGTTGGGTCGGTGGCTCCCAAACCAGATGGCTTTAGGGCACCAAGTGCAAAGAAACCCTTCAGGCTTACTAACTCAAGTAACCCAGGCCGCAATTCGAGACATAAGGCTAGCTACTAATTGTCATCCTTTTCGTCATAGTTTCATATGTAGGGATTTCGGCACATAAACGCAGCGGAAATTAAAAATTTTTCGAAATCCTAAAACAGGATCCATGAGAAAACATATTAATTCAGAGGTTTAGATTTATATTACCGATTATTCAAGCCTGAACGCAGACGATGGAGATTCTGGAACAGCTTTGAATCTTCAACGCAATCCAAAGGAACTGCGTCTCTACGGTATCCACACGAACGTCTCCCGCGAATCGTCACACGATCTGCAGCAAGGAAAGCTGCGGTACTAGCCGCCAAGGATCTGGACTTTCGTAGTTTTTCTCTCTAGTCTCTCTCTAAGAGCGGCTAGGGTTTTGGGTTTATAATGAATGCCCTAAAAACGACTGATATATCATATATATATATAGCAGTTAAAGGTATTAACCAAAACCTAATCCAATTAGTAAAATAAAATCAGAAATTTATATATATATATATATATATATTATATCTTAATTAAGTCTTACTTACTTAATATACATATATATATATATAAATTATCCTATTAATTTAAATTCATAATTTAAATACTATCAATCATATTGATATATTTAAATCCTTATAATTTAAATTAATTTCCTTTTAATTACGTTCTAAGTGTGTGACCCTATAGGTTATTATTATGTTGATAATAATTTTAAAATCATATTATAAAAATTTTAAAATTATAAACAGAGAGCGGCATCTAGTAATGCATCACTGCTACCCAAATAATAATAAGATCTGTGATTTGATACAACTTTTTCGTGACTAATGTTTCAATGTAATTTAATCCTTTTAACCTTGACATCCTAGATTAAACTCGAGGCATGGAATGTGTCATCCTCTTCATAATTCAATCTGAGTTTTCTTGATCGATGAGTAGACTATATGAAACAAATCACTATTTGAGCATGGCTATGCATTTCATAGTCCTACTCAATCAAGAGACCTATGGATATCACCCCTAATATATAGGAGGGTTAAATGCCATCTAGATCACTCATATTCCTCACACGATTCATGATGTATCCAATAATCACCTTTATTGTCTACCCTATTAAAGGTGACCATTGATGATATCAAAGTACATAAATTTCCGTGTAGTAATATAGTGATTTCAGGTCGGAGGATCATTACATCATTGTCACTATGAGAATTGCTTATGACACTTTGCATAATGCTCCACGTAGAATTCTTATGGTGGGTCTGTCCAGTACATTGTTCTCTAACATGTACCTATGCATTGACTCAATATCTCATATATTTATGACCAATGAGATTTGGCCATCAGTCAATTCACATACTAGTCTCAATGTATAATTGTTGTCCCATTAATAATAACACTCGACCAGGGACATTTAAGAGTAATGATACTAATTGTAATTATATGATCTCATGTTCAAGTCACATACTTGAAGATATATAATTTGTATCACTATTCTAAGGACTTTTATTATGTTAACATTTATAGAACGCAGTAAATAAAATCATAATAAAATAATTCATCTATTCAATGAAATATAATATCAAAAATGTTAAGCAATTACATCAAAGAATTAGCCTCTAGGGCATAAACTCTAACGTCATACCCCACCACTAAGAGTCAGGTTAATCGCAAAGTGCAGACATGCATATGAGGTCAAGTTTGCTCTAAAAAGTGCTTTGAACTAGGACGTCGTGCCTAATCAAAAGGTTGAATAGTCTTAATTCTCTAATCGCTTGCATGAATCTTGCTCTACGGACGCTTATCATAATTAATCCAATTCATAACAAGTTAAGCAAAAATCTTTTTTCCCTTTCCTCTTTTTCTGAGATTCTAATGCAAGATTTATCTACGCTTAACATATAGACCCTTGCCAATGTATGTAACTAGAAATTGAAAGCACATAAAGAGATGAAAGAGTCGTACCTTATTAGTGGATCGAAGTATTCTAAGAAAATTATGATTGGAAAAGATCGATTAATCATACCGTATCGCTAATGATGGAAGCTTGGATGATGATGGACCATGCTGATGGTGCTGATAAATGCCCCAGTATTGAGTTGTTGCCATTTTTAGAATTGGTCCAGTCTTGTTGTAAGGGTCCCCACATCGGGTTGTCGTTGATTCTGAACTTGCCCCATTCTTGCTTGTCATCTAGGGTGATTGCTTTATGGTATGTTTGACCTGTGGGCTGATAAGATGCTGAGATCGTAAGAGTCTTTAATCGCATTACCCCCATGGTGAACAGGTAGTGGATTTTGGCTTTAATTCTTGGATTCCCCAGTCATTGTTTCTGATTTGTAGGAGCAATTGGATTTGATGACCTTTTTTTTGATTTGATGAAGTTTCAGATTGAGGGTGTTAGCTCTTTGAAGGTCCTTGTTGATGCTTATGCTTGATAGATCACTGTGTGGTTGTCTCAACTTTGATGATTGATGTCGAGATGCCTTCGAACTCCAATAAATTAGACTCAAGGGCTTGTAATGGTTGGTGATATGATGGCTTTGACCGAATTTGGTTTGATCTGTGAGGTTTAATTAGTGGCCTTTTGCTCAGGGAACAGGTCGTCGGGTATGAGATCGACTTTGCCACGACGGTAGCCCATGTGCTTCTGTGGGTCAAAAGAGATCAAGTCTTCTTGCACATCGGGAGTGATGAGTTACTGACAGGTTGCATCCTATGATGATTGCCATTTCATCCATGTGACTGGTCATCTTGATGTTTCGTTGTCTCTTCCTTTCAAAACTTGCTCTAGATTTGATGGAACAACATTGAGGTGCCGTCGGGTCCTCTCAACATGTGTTATCGATATTGATGTAGGCTTTTCATGTTTGGCCTTCACTAGTTGATTGCTACGCTGGAGGAGTATGAGCGTCTTACAGGTTTTGCATTAGCTCTGCCCCGTGCCAAGACAGACATTAATGACATGACACAACCATTCATGACCATGATTGGTTTGAGATACAGAGTCGTCACTGAGGAGGTAACTGCGGACATGTAGTGTCTATTGATAGCTTTGGTAGTTTGGACCGCTATAGGGCAGATGAGCGATAGTCTGCACGAGTGGATGTGATGTTGATGTGCATCACTGCTTATCTGTACATGCCCCTATATATGGACCACTAAGATACTGGCTTGATGGTAGTGGTTCGCGCCCTCATACATGGTTGTACAACTCTGCCTATGATATTAGCCGATACTCTGAGGTTGGCTACTTTTTACAGTACCCATCCAGGGGGAATTTTTTAGAGGTAGCGTTGTTCTACTGTATGTATGGTTTATGACGCATTCGAGTCCGATCGGCACCTTTAGAAATCATGGGTACTGCTTTACCCCTGAGATAGCCCTGTCGTACTCCTTCTAGCCAGTGGAGTGTTCATATGCGACATCATAGTCATTTTTGTCAGAGATCGAGCACCCCTTTTCGATCTCGCCATGCTTAGGGCTGAGTTCCCCTACATCTTTATCAGTCATAGCAATTGGCATAGATTATCTTCCCCTGGCGGGTTTGAGAGGGGTGACCACATATCATCTGTTGGTAGTCATGGACCAGCTTGATCAGTTTCATAGCATTCACCACTTTGGGGGGCTATAGATCAGCAAATATTAGCTTTATCTTTGTCGTCATCTGACTTGATCAGGACTTATGAGTATTAGACTCACATGGAGAGGGCTGATTTCCCTACTAGCCATCCAGATCGTTCTACAAAGTATTCTGCATGGTTGGAGTCAGATATTGAATTGGTTGCGGTTATCCGGTCAGCTCGGAGCATTGATTCTAATGAGGAGGAGCCTATGGAGGATCCTGATTCTCCCACGGAGGATGAGTTATTTACTGGCTTGACTGCGGCTTTGGTTGGGGACCTACCGAGTGTCCCTGCCGGGACAGATCTAGCTATGGCAGATTCGATAGCTCGGATGACCTTCGAGAGAGATCAGGCCAGGGCGTTGATGTTGATGGCCCATTCTAGTGGAGATACGACTTCCGTTGATAGAGGTGAGGCTCGAGCCACTCGAGAGGCTGAATTTGTTGAGATTAAGGAGGTTTTAGTCACCAGGGATACTGCTTTCATTGAGAGGGGTGAGGCCATAGCTACCCAGGACGTTCTTATAGCACTGCGCCCAAGTTATATACATCATCGTTGCCAATATGAGTGCCTTCATAGATGGTCGTAGTAGTAGTATACAGATGGATGTTCTTGCTCATATGGAAACTGAGGGTCATGAGCTTGTAGCTGTTCCTCCATCTTCAGAGAGATGCCATGTTGGCACTGATGTCCAGCTTGTCCACGGGTTCATAGACTAGCTCTGATTTTCCTCAATAGGGCCTGTTGACTAAAAGGATTGATAGAATTTGGGTTTTATAGGGTTTTGATGTCTTAGGACTGGTTTTTATTGGGTTTTTGTTTTTTCTTGAAGGTCAAACTGTGACGAACGATAATTTTGTAAAGATATTTAAATATTTATTGAAATAAATAAATATTTTAAATGAATTAATTATTGAGTTAAATAATTAATTCATGAATTTGTGGTAGATTAATTTAATTATATGTGTTACATTGATTAAATTAATGCGTAGTAATTTTATAGTTCAAAGAAAATATTTAATTGAGTTTATTTGATTAAATGAATTAATTAAATAAGCATAATGTTACTTTAATTAATTTAATAGTTAATTAAAGAATTAATGAATTGACATAATTAATAAATAAAAATATTAATTATGTGACAATGTGATTTAATGTGAATTATCTTATTTTATTTAATTGATTTAAATAAAGTTAATTGATTAATTAAAGTGTTACAATTAACTATATACTAAACTAGTTAATTAAAATAAATAAAAAAGAAATTAGGAGGATTGCCAAACAAGGCCCTTGTGGGAGTTATATTGCAACGGATATATTATATATTATATATGTATATCGTCGTCAGACGTATTTCACTTTTTCATATTCAAAGTTAGAAATTGTCAAAGGAAAGTTCAAAGAGAATAGAAGAGGAAATTGAGAGAATTTGAGAGATCATTGAATTATCTTTGATTATATCATCTTCACTACTAAGGGTAATTCATTCTTTTAAGTTTTCAAAAGTTATATTTTCCAAAGTTTTTATTTACGTACTTTTGGTTTTCTTTGAAATTGGGTTTCCCAATTGGGTTATGATATGGCTTTATCTAGAAGGGGTATGTGATCATAACGTGTATTCTAACATATAATCATGTTTTAAAGGATCAATTTTATATAATTTGGTCTTTAATTGGGTTTTCAAAGAATTACAGAGTTTTTCATATACGTGTTTTGTAAAAGTCCTCTATCAATGGAGAAAGTTGACAATTGATGATTTCATAGATATATATATATATATATATATATATATATATATATATATATATATATTAACATATGTCCATGATATACTTTAGGCTATACATTCATGATTCACAGTGATTACGCCAAGTAATTTTGTTAATAAATGGGTTTTAAATAAGACAGAGTCTTGAATATGGGTTAGTACATATGGGTGAAATAAATATTGTAATCATATGTTTTAATTAAAATTGACACATGATTATGATTGTATGTGTTAAAATAAAGAAAATGGAATTGGAATGAGTGGATTCGGTGTAGTAATGAATCCGCAATGAGAAATTTTATATTTTCTTTAAAGTTTGCAAAATGTTGAAGAACAGTGAAATTAAAAGTGTTAGATTGTGTAACTATGTGATTATAATTGTTAAGAACATGATATAAGTGTTGTATAATCTTTCTACGAAGTTTATATACTTCATGGGTAACGTTATAAATCAGTGTAATGATGTAAATTGGGAAAAATGGTAGAAAATCTTTGTTCATTCGCGAACTTCAGATTCTGAGATTTCGCAGCGGCGTGGCCGCGCGGTCGCGCCGAGTGCAATGCCAAACGGCGCGCTACTGCGCCAGTTAGAAAATTTTGAATTTTTTTTTCTTAAGTGTTGGAATTTGAGAAATGTGTTTTGAATCCAATAAACATGAGAACATGTTATATATATGATAAGATGTTGATACAAGTGTAGTGTAATAATTTATGTTAAGTGATTAATTAATAAATTAATTACGTGACTTAAACTATTATTTGTCAAGTCTAAATAATGTGTTATAAATATTAAGACATTATTTTAAGTGTAATAAACATGAAGACATGTCATGTAAGTAATGAGTTGTTAATACAAGTTAATAACTTAAGTTATATGACTAATTAATCAATGTGAACCATTATTAAAAAACCTAATAATGAGTTTGAAGAATACTATTGTAAATTAATAATCATATCGAACCTGTGATTAATTGATATTGTAAATGTGTGATAGGTAAGAGTAATTAAAGAAGTGAGTAATAATTGTAGCTTGCGCACGAGGCAAGTTTTCTATCCCTAACTTACTATTATTGTTGGGCAAGTTTTCTAAACTAAAATCTTTAAATTGAGCAATTGCTATGCTTAATTACTATTGTTGAGCAAATTCTTACTCTTGAATATCCAAGTTTAGAATTTCACATGAGATGTCATAATTCTTTTAAAAGTATCATTTAAGTGTACAATACTTATTCGATTGTATACCTTGAGAAGTTAATATTCAATTTGAATATCATTTATTGAGTTATCCAAACCAACTTTATTTGGTGCGGATTCTAATGTTAAACTGAGATGAACAACCCTAATATAGGGGATTAATGAAGATGCTTTAAGCGTTAAGATAGTGTGCACAGTATCAGTATAAAGGGCTGATCTCCCTAAGTACGAGAAGTAAAGTCTATAGTCTTGTGACTGTTAATGGTTTGAAAGGTTAATATACTTGACAACCTAAGACTCGGTTCAAGGTCTTAATGATCCTCAGAAGTAATTTGATTCTCGATTAATATTCTTGATTCAAAAGTTGAGCTTTCTGTTATTCAGAATTCTTTTATTCGCATGTTATTATTCTGTCATGTTTTTATACTTGCGGGCATTCGTGCTCACTCTTGCATAATAACATTGTAGATAAGAATGAACAGTCTGGTGAGCCTTCTAGTAGCAAGGGAAAAGGAAAATCTAACAAGTGATGAAGACTTGTGTTGTCATTAACAATGTTAAAGTTCAAGATTTATGTGTGATGATTTAAGACTTATTTATTTACGTTTCCGCAATAGAGATTTAAGGTTAAGTATAACCTGGGATTTATGATGTATTGTTATGTCAGATGATGTAAGATGATGATTTATTTATCTAATAAATGAATTTCATTATTTATGGGTAGATAGTTGTATGATATTGGAACAGTGAACACTAAATCCTGTGGAAATTAAGATACCAGATTTGTGGGTGTCACACAAACCGTACCATAAATGGCTGCCTACGTACTCCCGGGTTGAGGGAGATCAGGTCATTCGTAATTCAAATTTTGTGTGAGAGGCTTGAGAAGTATTTTCTTTGGGTTCGAGTTTGGTTTGATAGGTTTTTGAATTTTTTGTTTGGTTTGACCACGCCGTGAATGGCTGCCTACGTACTCCCGGGCTGAGGGAGATCAGGTCATTCGTAGTTCCGGCTCTACATGAAAGGCTCGATATTTGATTTTATTTTTAATTTTTTGATTTTTTGATGATGATTTTTTTTATCTTTTGATTCTGTATGCATGGAAAATAAAAGGCATAATGCTAAGAAAAGGATAACGTCCCAACATCCTCTAGAACTCGTAACTTTCCTCTGGATCTACGTCCTCCTAGCTAGCTGAGGCCTGATAGTCCAGTCGTTTATGGTTATATTGCCTTCGAGGCTCGTGATAGAGGTTTCCTCTTGATCATTAATATCTTCAATCACTGCCATAAATTGATCGCCTCCTCAATCAGCATATCCCTTAAGGAGGCTCAAACTGGACTAGTCGCAAAAAGGGAAGAACTCTAGATTCCTCGATGGGTTGGCTTCCTAGAGAACTTCACCACCTTTTCCTTCATTTGTTCCTTCACCTTTCTCATGGGCTTGAGAGGATTTGCCTATAAGATCACTCACAAACTGTTGTCGTATTTCTCGCAAGGAACTTCCCATTTGGGATTTTTCCACGCGGGGAAAGATCAGTATCTCCTCCTCATCTTCCAAGAGGATAAGGTCAGGAATGTAGTTGTTGGCTTTGGGCAACAAGATATTTGATTATGGTGGATGAACTTCATTGGGAGATTCTTTTGTCTCCTTGGTCACTCTTAGCATTAGGATCGGTCCACCTTGTGTTCTGCCAGGATTGGTGCTTACAGCCGTCACCTCCTTTGAACTGCCTGTCTCACGTGGACATCTTAAGCTATTTACTTCTGTCTCGCCTTTTTTGGTTATGGGGACTTCTATATTCAGTTCTCCACTTTTAATGAGAGCCTGGATTTTGTGCTTTAGAGAACAGCATTCCTCAGTTTCATGTCCAGGTGAGTTAGAATGATAGCGACATATCTTTGTGGCATCATAACTTTTCATCTCGGGCTTGGTAGGAGGCAGAAACTCAGTAATCTTTCTCTGCGCAACCAACAGTGTTAACACATTTTCCAATGAGTCCCCTAGTGGTGTGAATACCCTTCTCCGCCTACTCTCCCCGACTCTTAGTGCCGTAGGATTTCGAGGGTTTTCTTGTGTTTGGAATGTTGCTTGACATTTCCTATTTGAGAGTTCGTACTCCTCCGAACGATTTTTCCTTTGGTGAGATCTTCTAGTAGTTTCATCATTCCCCCTTTCTCGTCTACTCAGCATGCTTTGATCTTCTTCATTTAGCTGGCTGATCTTGGAGGGAGATATGCTTACATTCTGAATAACCTCCTCTTTCCCATAACTTCCTGATAGTTGAGTGAAAATCTGCCTTATATCCTGATGTTGGTGCACTACCAGATTAGCCAACAGAGTTACTTGATGCTGGATTGCATCCAACTTTTGCCTCACTGTCATACCCTCCTCTGCATTTTCCAGTTCTAGGACATTTGTTCGGTTCCTTTGGGGGTATTCCTCCATCTTTCGTATATATTTACGATTTGGATATATTTCATCGCTTCCTGACCCGATCATGTTTACTCCCTCTGTATCATGCTGCATCAGAAATTTGGGGTTATCATTGGGATGGTCAGGTTGGTGGACCACAATATATCCATTTTCGATCAGGTTTTGGATTTTATGCTTCAAGGACCAACAATCTTGTGTACCGTGTCCTGGAGGTCCTGAATGGTAAGCACATCTTTGACTAGGATTGTATCTTTTGCTTTTTGAATCCAGAGGTGGAGCCAATTCGATAATTTTCTTGTGATCTATTAACATCACCAACATATTTTCAAGAGAATCGCCTAGTGGAGTGAACACCCGATTTTTCGTTCTTTCAAATTTTCTCTTTCTGTCCTGGTAATTGTTGAATGCAGTTTGTTATAACAAGAGATTGCCTCCCTATTCCAAATGGGGGGACCTATGGTTGGGTCTCCTAGATTGCCCCTGTACAATGAGGGATACATCTTCAACGCCTTCCTTGGGTACCCTTATGGGATCACTTGTATAGTTGCCAGACTGTATATGATCGGCGACTACTTTCAAGGCTGTGAGATCTTTGATCTTGCCTGCTTTCAGGCCCATCTCTGTCATTTCACCATGTTTGATCATCTCTGAGAATGGCTTTCCTATTCTGGCCAAGATCCTCTCATAGTAAGGTGCCTTTTGGATGTTTATGAAAGCCATCACCATTTCAGCTTCGGTCATAGGCGGGTTGACTTGTGCTGCCAGACATCTCCATCTTTGGGCATATTCACGAAAAGATTTGGTACTCTACTTCTTGACTTTGGACACTTGATACCGATCTGAAACCATCTGAGACTGGAAGCTATATTGAGTTAGGAAGGCATAAGCTAGCTCTTCCCAACTGTGGATTTTTACATTATCAAGTCGAGCATACCATGTCCTAGCCTCTCCAATGAGACTCTTTTGGAAAAGCTGCATTCTGAGGTTTTCATCTTCAGCATAAGACCCTAGCTCACCAATGTATACTTTCAAGTGCATATAGGGATCGCCTGCCCCATTGTCCTTTTCAAACTCTGGAACTTGGAATTTGTCAGGATATCTAGCCCCTGGGAATATGCAGAGATCTGAATAGGTGACACTTCCAAGGTTTCCAGTTTCTTTTATTGAACGGATGGTTTCTTCCATTTGTCGAACTTTCCTTCGGATATCACCAGTTTCCCGATCTTCCTTAAGATTTGTGATTTCGAAGGTTTTGTTGGTTTTTTTATTGGATCGAGGTTCAGGGATCTGCATTTCCCCCTTTTTGTCAGCACTTTTATTGCCACCCTGCTAGGAGGACTTGGTTTGATTGGGCAATGACTGGCCCTGAGTTCTTTTACTTTGTTCTCTTATAAGGATAGCCAACTCTGCTATTTGATTCTTAAGTCCCTCAAACTCTTTTCAAGATACGGAACCCGACTCGCATTGGCTACTTTCAGCCATGTCGGTGGATAGGCTTTGTGCCTTTTTAGATTATGATCTAGTAGTGAGACCACTTTTTCACCTACAACAAAAGGTGGGCGTGTCAATTTCCTGAGGTAGGTAAGGATAGGATGCATGATGTGTTTTTTAATCTTATTCTGCAAAACCGAGGTTAGTTGTTTTGATGATAAGATGACATGGTATTTTGACAGGGAAAGTAAATCTTTCATTATGATATTTACATTGTGTTCCTCGGTAATTGGAGACTTGACATGGTATTGAAAGAGGAAGGCATGAAGAAGCTTCCCTTCGGATTTGGTTAATCAGAGGATGACCTATCCTAGGTTACTCTCGCGGCTTTGTTTTCGACATAAAGGTTTCCAGATCATCGCAATCTACTAGAAGGGAAATTAATCTGATCGTTCAACTGAAGCGAATCTGGGTAGTGCATTTTCATAAGCCCTAGAGACTTAGTCGTCCCTAGAGACATTACTTATCACCGAACAGATTTTCCTCCCTATGAGAGAAACACACAACATACATTCACATACATTGTGCCTCACCGTTGTGCATATGATGACATGGGTGCAAAGCACTAAATATGGGTGCAAAGCACTAAAAATGGGTGCGAAGCACTAAAAAGCAGGAAAGCATTCATTCAATGTAAAGACGCAGCATTCATACATTCAATAAAGACGCAACATTCACTTATTCATTGGCTGTGGAGACGCAGAATTTCACGCATTCAATAGTTTTGGAAGGGAAATAATTGAAAAGATTGAAAGCAGCCTAAGCCCTCTAAAATCCCTAGCAGAGTTGCCACCTGTCAACGTTGGTTTAAAAAATCCGCGGGTCGGGTCACAACCTGGAACTTTTAATCTCTTTTCCTAAGTTCTCTCTACCCTCACCCTTTTTACTTAGGAAAAGGGTTTTGAAGGTTTTTTTGGGAAAAAGGCCAACATATATCATGTCGACGATTTGAACGTTTTACAGAGTCGTCAGTTGGTAGATTTGAAATGGTTGTACCAACTCAACCGAGTTTTGTTTGAAAGAGGCCCAATTGCTGGACACTGTCGAAACTTGATCTTTGAAAACAAAGTTTGAGCTCGGGGGCATGGTTAAGTGTGGGGAAGGTGTTAGGCACCCCACGACTCCTGTGTAAACATGGTACCGCATCTTTTCAATATTTCCCTTTTAAAACTGGAATGCGTGAGGGAATGTTGTTTGGAAATTGGGCCTATTGATTTGATTAATTGAAAGTAGTGCTTTGCTTCATTGAACCTATATACGAAGGGTTTAATTTGATTTGAAAATCAGTCTTTGATTTGATTTGTAAAAGCATTTAAATTGATTTGCAAAAGCTTTACTTTTGATTGAATTGAAAATGATGTTTTCAAAGCTGGTTATCAACCCCTTACGCTAACATAGGAATTGAAGCCTGTTGATACTTCTAATTTTATCTTTATAGCCTTAAGGCTGCATGAGAATGGTGATTTGTCAGGCTGCAAAGCATCCTCAACCACAGAAATAAATGCAAGTGTCAGTCTCCTCATGGGCATCATAGCCATCGGAGGGAATCTGACAAGGCAATCCACACATTTTTTTCATTATATTGAGAACTTAAATATGGATAACCGTTTTAAGGTCTGTTTACATGTACATTTCTACAGAAAAACTGGCAGGGTACATTTGTAAATCGGAGTTTGTCCATCGTGGAAATCAGATTCCGATCGATTTGAACGTGAATCCCACGATCCCTAGGCTCACATATGAGTAGACAGAACCTGCACAGTTCAAATTTGTACAGAAATAGAAAAATATCCCAATATTTTCAGAACCGAGGATTCATCAGTAAATCCTGGTTTGCACCTGGCTGAAGCTACTCGTTCCCACTAGATAGAGATCTAAGGGGCACGAGGTTGCTTTTGAAACTGAAACTAGAAAGAAAGCTAGATTTTAGGAAATCTCAGCCATTCTAGCTTCCCGGTTCAGTCTGGAGGTTTTGAACCGTTTGAAAACTAGAATTGGCGAAATTTAAATAAATCTAGTCCGCCCGCAGATCTGTCAATGCCAATTCATATAAAATGAATATTTAAAGCAGCAGTTGAATAGAAAGCGAGTAAAGCAGTATATATATATAGTTATATATAAAAGTTGTAAAGGGCGATGGATTTTCACGCCGGTGCCTAGACTAGAATTGAAATATATATATATATATATATATATATATATATATATATATATATATATATATATATATATATATTGACAGAAACGTAGTCAACCAAGACTGGGAAGAAAACCCAGTGATGGTGAAGGTTGCTTATATATGCATAAATATATATAAAAGTAGTAAAAAGGCCACAAAATGATCCAGGCCGAACTGAAATATAAATGTACAAAAAATTAGTCAACCAAGGACTGGGAAGATAACCCAGTAATGGTGAAGTGTGCAAAAATAGTATAAAGGCCACGAACTAATCCAGGCCAGACTAGAATGAAAATTACAGAAAAGTAGTCAACCAGTGACTGGGGAGATCAGCCAGTATGGCGAAGAGTGCAAAAACAGTATAAAGGGCGATGGGTTTTCAAGCCGGTGCCCAGACTAGAATTGAAATATATATATATATATATATATATATATATATATATATATTAACAGAAATATAGTCAACCAAGACTGGAAAGAGAACCCAGTGATGGTGAAAATTGCTTATATATGCGTAAATATATTTAAAAGCAATAAACTACCTCGAATTTGACATCCGGGCTTGAAAGAATTGAAATGTTCGTACATATACAGTTAAATATATACAAAAAAGGGCCAAACCCGGACTGGAAAGATAACCCAATCCGGCAAAGTTGCCAGAACGAAGAGTTTAGTGCATTAAAGTTACTGGAGCTGACGGATCGTCAATCCGAGTTGTAGAAATACCAAAAAATTGGTTTATGTACAAAAATATACCAAATTTTGACGAAAACAGCCACAGAACTAAGTTCCGGGTATTTTTAGAAAATGAAACTTAACGTGTAAGTATATAAAAGTATGAAGAAGTAATATTCACTTTTTGATCATGAAAATACTTACAATGGACTGCTACATGGGCTTTTTACCAAATCGTAGGCTCTATACGTCCAAATCTATCAGTTATTTTCTGATATGTGATAGTATATGGGTATATTTACGTGTTAGAGTGAAAATATTTGGGTTTGGAAGAAGTGTAAAAGTCAAAAAATCGAATTGGCAGAGCTTCGCTATGTTTCGGAATTTTGAAATATGAGGGGGGTGCATGTTTATTTATAGGCCAGGGAGCCTCCACTCTACCTGATGATGCTACAAGTAGAGGTGCGGCTCCCCAAGGTGGGGCCCACTTGCCCGGCTTTGTCGTCTCGAAGTACGTACACTCCGAGTAATGCGATGTCAGGTTCGAAACTTCATAAGTTTTGATCGGAGCGTCCGTTTGAGGCATGCCATATCTTTTCGGAAAGCCCTCGATGAGAGTGTCACAATGACATAGGATTTAACCCTTTTTAAGTCCAAAAATATGGGTTCATAACTGTGTCTTCATTTCCCCGCAGTTTGTCCGTCGAGCCGTCTTGCGCTGTTTTCATTCGGGATCACCGTTATGGTTCTTTCTTACCTTGGTGACATCAATTTGGCTTAAGTTTGATTGAATCGGCTTCAAGTTGATAAAAAGATCATTTTTCCCCTCCCAGAGTTGCCTTCAGTGTCGGCATGGCCTTTGGTCAACTTCTGGGAGTCGTTTCCAAGACTTGGATCCCATTCGAGTTTGTTTGTCCTCAGTGTTGCATCTGAAGCAGCCATGGTCACCCCAGGTTTTCTTATGGAGGTGTTGTGATGCTTTAGGTTTGTTCCTGAGGTTGACCTGACATCCCGGGTTGAGACCGGGGATGACCTGTACTTCCCGGGCTGAGACGGGGGCTGACCTGTACCTCCTGGGTTGAGACCTGGGCTGATGTGATGCTTTGGGTTTGTCTCTAAAGGTTGACTTGGCTTCCCATGGCTATCTCTGGGGCTGAACTGGATCTCTTGGTTGTGACCGGGGCTTAACTGTACCTCCCGAGTTATGATCAAGGCTGAATTAATATCCCGATATTAAGACCGGGGTTGATCTGATGGCTCGGTATTGAGACCGGGGTTGTGCTGACATTCTGATATTGGTGACCGGGGTTGAGTTTGACATCCCGATATTGGTGATTGGGGTTGAGTTGACATCGCGATATTGGTGATCGGGGCTGAGAAGAAGATTTTGCCCTCCTGCAAGGTTAGTAACAGGAAAACTAAATTTTGAGTGTCTACAATTAGGCTTAACAAGAGGTGCATAATCTGGATGATGCATTAAGTGAAGTTGGGATCCCATATCTTCCTAATTTGAATTAGTCGTTTGTTAATTAGTATTTTTAGTTGATAATCATTATAATTAGTAAATTCACATCTTATTCACTCGTTTAAGCAGCCAAAAATAATTACAAAGTTGTTGCATGATCGATTAGAAATAATTACTTTTTTTCGTGGGAACGATACTTGACTTATCATATATTACTTGTTGACCGTGTATACTTGCACGTGTGTGTCTGTTTTGTTAACACCGAAACAAGCCAACAAGTTTTTGGTGTCGTTATAGGGGAAAAGTTATTATTTTTATTACCATCAACATCAATTGAAGTTAAATTTGCCTGACTTAAACAATTCACATCTTATCTTATTTGTATTTTTATTTTAATTGTATTTTAGGTACTCTTTGGGTAGTATATGCACACTCGATCTACAAACTCTTCCTTGGTGCCTAGACATGATAACATCAACGAGAAAGCTTAGAGAGCGAATACAAGTACTACTAACATATAAGAGGACACTGAAATACCGGTACAAATGGCAGTCGAGGAACATAGAGCGTTGAAGGATTACTCTATGCCAAACATCAATGAGCTACAGTCGAGTATAGTCCGGCCAGCGATAGCGGCGAACACCTTTGAAATCAAACCAGGGACAATTCAGATGGTAAAGAACACAGTCCAATTTGGGGGTTCGGCTAACGATGATCTGAACGAACATCTTTTGAGTTTCATTGAAATTTGCGACACGTTTAAGTATAAGAATGTGTCGAATGATGTGGTAAAGCTTCGGCTCTTTCCATTCACTTTGAGGGACAAAGCCAGGAGTTGGCTTCACTAGTTACCATCAGGTTCAGTTACTACGTGGGAGGACTTAGCTCATAAATTTTTAGCAAAGTACTTTCCTATGGCTAAAACAGCGAAGATGAGGAGTGCTCTATCCCAGTTTGAGGAACAACAAAGAGAATCTTTGTTTGAGGCCTGGGAACGATATAAGGAGATGCTAAGGAAATGTCTTCACCACGGGATGCCAGATTGGATGGTGATTAATACATTCTATAATCGTTTTGGATGGCAATCTAGGCCGATCATAGATGCCGTCGCATGAGGAGCTTTATGGGCTAAGAGATATGAGGAAGCTTATGAATTGATTGAGACCATAGTGGCAAATGACTTCCACAATCCGACAGCTTGAATGCGTCAACCAAGAGTTCTCGGGGTATTGGATGTAGATGCCATCACAGCATTATCAGCTCAAATGGTGACGATGGCGAAGAAAATTAACTCTATGGTTGAAAACAAGGTTAAGCAAGTTGCCTACGTCTGTGAGTTATGTGCGGGATCACACCTGACAGAACAATGTGCTATCACTACATAGTCGGTTCAATTCATAAGCAACTGCCAAAAGCCACAAAATTAATTTTAGAACTCGTACCATCCAAACAACAGAAATCATCTAAATTTCAGCTGGAGTAATAATCAAGGTGCTCAACAACACCAACCTCAACAACAATAATACCAACCACAAAAGTCTCAACCGCAACAATCACATCAACAATATGCCCCTAAACCGTCTTACCCTCACGAATTTCAGCAACATCAACATCATCCAGCTACCGCCCCTCAGCCGGAAAAGAAATCTGAAATAGAGGAAATGATGTTGAAGCATATGGCGAATACCGAAGTCTTGATAAAGAGCCAAGCGGTGGCAATTAAAAACTTGGAGAATCAGATGGGCCAAATGGCCAATATATTAACTAACAAACTGCAAGGGGCTCTACCAAGCAATAAAAAAGTAAATCCAAGAAGGGACAAGAAGGAACAGTGTCAAGCCATCACATTGAGGTCTGGGAAGCAAACTGCAGAACTGGAGACTAGCGCGGCCGCGCCCCAGGAAGAAGGGAACATGGCGCGGGCGCGCCAATATGTAGAAAAACCAGCACTAGTTTTGACTGAGGAAAAGGATGGGGAACATGCAGTAGAGGCAGAGAAGCATAAAAAAGCTGAGAAAACCAATGCTACACCATCAGTTGTGTACCCTCCTGCACCATACCCTCAGAGAATTCAGAAATAGAAATTAGATAAATAGTTCACTAAGTTCTTGGAGGTATTTAAGAAGTTGCAGATTAACATTCCTTTCGTAGAAGCTTTAGAACAAATGCCAAGCTATGCAAAGTTTATGAAAGGCATTCTATCGAGAAAGAAGAAACTAGAGTATTATGAAACAGTTTCCTTAACAAAAGAATGCGGTGCAGTCTTGCAACGCAAACTACCTTCGAAGCTCAAAGATCCAGGTAGTTTTACGATACCTTGCTCCATTGGAAGATTGTCCTTCAATAAGTGCTTATGTGACTTGGGGGCAAGTATAAATCTGATGCCCTTATCGGTATTTACACAGTTGGGATTGTCGGCTCCTAAGCCGATAAACATATCATTGCAGCTTGTTGATAGGTCCATCACATACCCGAGGGGTATTGTAGAAGATGTCCTGGTGAAAGTGGAAAAGTCTATCTTCCCTGTCGATTTCATTATTCTGGACTACGAAGAGGACAAGGATATACCGATCATTATGGGGAGGCCTTTTCTAGCTACTAGGCGAACTCTTATAGATGTACAGAAGGGAGAACTGACAATGAGAGTTCAGGACCAAGAGGTTACTTTTAATGTTTTAAAGCTATAAAGTTCCCCACTGATGAAGAAGAGTGTTTTCGGGGTGATGTTGTTGACAGGGTACTGAATGAAGTGGCTGAGCAAGTGATGAACATGGATCCTTTAAAGAGTGCATTGCTAAGAGATTCTGACATGGAGGATACAGATGTTGTGGAGTATGTACAAATTCTGAACACAGTGCCACAGATGAGAAAATTCAAGATTCCCATTGAACCACTCGGACATACAGGGGAGACATCGGAGTGACTTAAGCCTTCTCTTGAGATGCCTCCCAATCTTGACCTTAAACCTCTTCTGAACCATCTAAGGTACACATTTTTAGGTGAATCTTAAAAGTTGCCTGTTATAATTACGTCTGCGCTAACATCTTGTCAAAAAAGTAAGTTGCTGCGAGTGCTACGGGAATTCAAATCGACTATTGGGTGGACCATAGCTGACATCTAAGAGATAAGCCCCTCATTCTGCATGCACAAGATACTTCTTGAGAATGACAGTAAGCCGATATTGGAGCAACAGAGGAGATTGAATCCTATAATGAAAGAGGTCGTCAAGAAAGAAATCCTAAAGTGGTTGGATGCCAAAATTATATACCCAATCCCAGACAGCTTATGGGTGAGTCCGGTGCAATACGTTTCGAAGAAGGGAGGCATGACAGTAGTGTCCAATAAAAATAATGAACTGATACCTACCAGAACAGTCACAGGGTGGAGGGTCAATATGGATTATCGCAGATTGAACAAGGTGACAAGAAAAGACCATTTCCCTCTCCCGTTCATTGACCAAATGTTGGATAGGTTAGCGGGACATGACTACTACTGCCTCTTGGATGGTTATTCGGGGTATAACCAGATAGTTATAGCCCTAGAAGATCAGGAGAAGACTACCTTCACGTGCCCATACGGTACTTTTGCATTCAGGAGGATGTCTTTTGGTTTATGCAATGCTCTAGCCACATTCCAGAGATGTATGATGGCAATATTCTCTAATATGGTTGAGCAAAATGTGGAAGTCTTCATGGACGACTTCTTAGTCTTTGGAGACTCTTTTGACATATGCTTGGAGAATTTGGTTATGGTATTAAAGAGGTGTGTTGAGACCAATTTAGTGTTGAATTGGGAAAAGTGCCATTTCATGGTACAGGAAGGAATTATCCTAGGGCATAAAGTTTCAGGGAAAGGATTAGAGGTGGAAAGAGAAAAGCTGGAGACTATTGAGAGCTTACCACCACCAACTTCTGTGAAAGGGGTCCATAGTTTTCTTGAGTACGTGAGGTTCTATCGTCAATTCATAAAAGACATCTCAAAGATCACAAAGCCACTATGTAGTTTGCTTGAGAAGGATGTCCAGTTTAAGTTTGATGAGGAATGCTTAGCAGTTTTTGAGCACTTAAAGAAGAGATTGACTACGGCACCCATTATCACAGCTCCCGACTGGTCTCTTCCGTTTGAATTGATGTGTGATGCTAGTGATTTCGCTATGGGAGTTGTCTTGGGGCAACGCAGGGATAAAGTTTTTCATGTCATTTACTATGCCAGTAAGACCCTGACGGATGCCCAACTGAATTACACTACCATAGAGAAGGAGCTTCTAGCGGTGGTATATGCATTTGATAAATTTCGTTCTTACCTGATTGGCATAAGAGTAGTCGTGTACACCGATCATGCTGCAATCCGAAACCTGATTTCTAAGAAAGATACAAATCCCTGTCTCATTCGATGGATACTTCTTCTGCAAGAGTTTGATTTGGAAATCAAAGACAGAAAGGGGGACCGAAAACCAAGTGGCTGACCACTTATCCCGATTGGAGAATCCAGGAAAGGACACGAACGATAGAGTGATGATTAATGAGTCCTTCCCGGACGAACAGCTGTTTGTGGTGCAAGGAGAAATGCCATGGTTTGCGGATTTTGTAAACTTTTTAGTGAGCAATATTATCACTTCTGATTTGACAAGACCCTAGAAGAAGAAGTTTTTACATAATGTCAAATGGTATATGTGGGATGAGCCTTATCTGTTTAAGCAGTGCGCAGACAGGATGATCAGACGATGCATCCCAGACAGTGAGACAGACAGCATACTTCAAGATTGCCATTCATCAGTCTACGAAGGACACTATAGGGGCGAGAGTACAACAGCCAAGGTGCTTCAGGTAGGATTTTATTGGTCGACTCTGTTCAAAGATGCTTACAACTTTGTACAAAAATGTGACCGGTGTCAGAGGGTATGTAATGTATCAAAACAGAATGAGATGCCCTTGAATATGATCTTAGAGGTTGAGATATTTGACGTTTGGGGAATAGACTTCATGGGGCCGTTTGTTTCGTCGTGCAAAAATTTGTATATCCTACTGGCAGTGGACTATATATCCAAGTGGGTGGAAGTAGCATCCTTACCAACGAATGATGCTAGGGTGGTCTTGCAATTTTTACAGAAGAGTATATTCACATGATTCGGGACTCCTAGGGCTATTATAAGTGATAAAGGAACCCACTTCTGCAACAGACAGTTTACTGCATTATTGGCTAAGTATGGGGTGAATTATTGTGTCGCCACAACTTACCATCCCCAAATAAACGGCCAAGCTGAGGTGTCGAATCGTGAGGTGAAAAGGATTTTAGAGAAAATTGTCAATCCCACGAGGAAATATTGGTCCCTTAAACTCGATGATGCAGTATGGGTATACAGGACTGCGTACAAGACACCATTGGGTATGTCACCGTATCAGCTAGTATATGGGAAAGCCTGCCATCTTCCCATGGAACTTGAGCGCAAGGCCTACTGGGCTATCAAAAAGCTGAACTTTGACCTGAAAGCTATAAGGGAGAAAAGACTTCTCCAATTAAATTAGCTAGATGAATTCAGACTGCAGGCTTACGAAACTCAAAGCTGTATAAGGAAAAAGTGAAATGTTGGCACGACCGTAAAATCATGGAAAGGAAACTTGAGCCAGGGCAAGTGGTGTTGTTGTTTAACTCTCGTCTTAGACTCTTTCCTGGAAAACTAAAATAGCGATGGTCGGGTCCTTTTACAGTGAAAACTGTGTTTCCACATGGTGCAGTTGAGATTTTCTACCAATACACGGACAAGCCGTTTAAAGTTAATGGGCAGAGGTTGAAGCACTATTATGAGGGCGAAGTCGATCGACAGAAAGTCTCCTCGATCCTTTCCATAACATGACCGTATCAGAAAGAGTCGAGCTAATTAACTATAAATAAGCGCTCGATGGGAGGCAACCCATCATTTCTCTTCTCTCACTCGTTTAATTCTTGTTACATATCTCTATTTCCCCCATGTTTAATTCTAAAAATCATGAAAATTCTGAACAATTTTAAGTTATGAGCATATTGCATATAATCTAAGAAGGATTCACATATATAGCATTTTTTAGGATACATACATACATACATCTTATATAGTCCAATTTTGAGTATTGAATCATTTATATCTCATTTTTCAATGCTATTTGCGCAGGAAATAAAATGCAAGTCATTTTGCTGCTTAGTCTTTATTGCTGTAGAAAAATTTAGTGCAGGGACCAGGGTAGCACGGCCACGCCACCCTCAAGGCAAATCTTAGCACGCCCGCGCCAATATCCAGAGCATCCAGAGAGCAGATATGTTATGCGCGGCCGCGCCTCCATCAAGGCCAAACGCGGGGCTCCAGCGCCATCCTTCAGAAAACTGCCAGTTTTAAAATTTTAAAAACGGACCCGACCCTCATCTCTTATATCTCCTTGGCCGAATTCCTCACACTAGCACATTACAATATACAAACCCTCCTTCTCCTTCTCATATACAAACTCTCTCTCCCTCCGATTCTATATGCAAGCCCTAACCTCACATCTTTCAATCCTACTTTCATCGTCTTTAATTCTCTGGCCCTAGCCATTAGCCCCTCCATAGAAATCACCTTCCCTCTTCTCTCCATTATAAATTGATACAAAACCTAACCCGAGCCACTACATCATACCATTCTCCACTCTCTATTTTAAAATTAGGGTTTGCAAAATGGATTTTAGAGGAGATTTTGGGGTCAATTGTCCGAAGTTAGGGTTGTGCAATAGAATTCAGAGGTACAAGTTTTGGGGTTCTAGTTCATAAGTTAGGGTTTGCAAGGGAATTATCTGCAAGAGATCATGGGTCCAAAGAGAGCTCGCTCATGCACGCCAGAATCATCTTCTAACAGTGGCCAAGATGAGGATGTCTTGGACGTGACCAAGTTCATCAGCCTTTCGGCACAAACTCACTATTACAGGATTGCGGCCAAGATATTTGTGAAGGAATGGGGGCTAAAGCCGTTCAAGGAAGATGGCCAAATGCTAAACATGATCAGAGAGAGGTCTTGGTTTGGGGTTATGGAAACACCTGTGGCTGCTCCGATGGCTATATTTCGAGAATTTTATGCAAACGCCAAGGAGACACAGAGTGGCATCTCTTTCGTCCGGGGCATACAAGTTAATTACCTTTTACTGGCAATTAGCGAGGTGTTTCACTTGCCTTCTCTCCCGACTGGTCAAGTAAATTGGGTTGAGGCTGAGTAATTTGAGACAGACCTGGATATGGTAATCGCCGACTTATGCGTGCCAGGCACTCAATGGAATCTTAAAGCGGGAACGGATACAAAGACCAATTTCCCCAGCGATGCACTGAACCGGTATGCAAAGGCTTGGAATTTATTTATATGCGCCAACCTGATGCCTTCCACTCACCAGCATGATATCACGGCTGAGAGAGCCATTATTTTATGGGGGATCATCACGGGCAAATACATAGATATTGGACATCTGCTACATCAGTCCATGCTGCACTTCATGAGAGGCAGTACCATTGGCAGAATTCCACATGCTTCAGTTGTGACGAAGCTGTGTGCCCAGGCTGGAGTTGAGTGGGACGATGAGCAGGTTCAAATGCCGAGCCAGGACATCAATCATGCCTCCATCAAGAAATTGACAGAGTGGGGTGGTGGCAAGGCACATCTGCAGGGCAAAGGATTTATTCTTCCTACTCCTCCTCCAGTGCCTCCACCACAGCCATCACAGGCAGCCTAACCTCCTCCAGTCAGTACAGTGAGTTAGGATCGCCGGATAAGGCGACTGGAGGCGAGGATGGATGCGCTTTATGGAAACTTCACAGATTATGCCAATGGACTATCTCAAGCCCTGGCTGAGGCTTTTGCTCAGTAGGGGACAGTTGTGGAGTGGCCCGTGTTTGGTTCTGTCATACCGTATCCGCCACCAGATTCACCACCTGAGCCACAGTCAGGTGGCTATGCCGATACTTAGGGGAGTTTCCTTACCCTTTATCTCCATTGAGGGCAATCTATATTTTAAGTTTGGGGGTATTGGGTTGTAGTTTTTAGTATTGCGTTGTAGTTAGTTGCATATAGTTTTAATTGCATGTTTAGGTTGCTTAGTAGTTTGCATTTTTAGTATCTTGTTAGTTAATTTGCATATAATTTTTTTTTCAGTTTTGTTTTGTTTGTTTATTTAGTTATGTGTTTAGTTGCATTGCATAAAATAATCCCATATTTTTGGTCTTTTGAATTCCAGTATGGCCGATGATGATAGTGAAATGTTATAGATTGTTGAACTCAGTTGATAACTTAAGCTTAGTTATAATTTCATACATGATGTAATCTATGCCTGCTGCTTTGATGTTACCGGATAGCACGACATTGTTATTATCTTCTTGTTGGTTAGATTAGCACATGCTTGTCTTCTGAGGGGAAAAAATTATTTTTAATGATAGAATTGTGTAGAAAATGAATAATAACCATAATGACATAGAAATTCAAGTTTGGGGGAAAATATTAGGTATGCATGTTAAAAAGAAAAAGAAAAAGAAAAAGAAAAGAAAAAGAGAAAAAAGAAAAAAATAGAATAAATACCTTGGCTAGCTAAGTCTTGTGGCCTTTGATACTCGAGCAAGTAAGCCCTAGGGGATTGTCTTTACACCCAGCGCTCTAAAGCCTTATGGTTTGGGAGTTGTTGGTCGAAAGCTCGTTAAATGGGTATCATTGAAAAGCCTAAGAGGGCTTGGCATTACACAATCGGGTGTAACCACAGGAAAGTGTGAATATCGCCCTCGTGAGTGAATAAAAGTAGAATAAGCCCTTTGTTGACCCTTAGTTTGTATTGATGTGTTGGATTGGTTGTTATTTCATATATGCTCAAAATTCTTAACTTAAAACCTCAGTTTTCTTCCTTAGAAGTATAACATGTGGAATCTTTACCATTATCAAGCCTATTTGTGGATATAGCACACCACATCATTGTCAACAGGTTGTGATTTTTGAATTGTATATCCTTATGACTTTAGCTTAGTTTGATGCTCTGTTCATATATCTTGTTATTTCTCTAAGGCACATCTTATTGGAATTCACAGCATGACTGAAATTTTGGGATTTCATCTTCATAGTAGTGTAGTTTGCATAGCATGTAGTTTGCATTTGTGTTTGTTGCTTGAAGGCAAGCAATAGTTCAAGTTTGGGGGTATTAGATAAGTAGGTCTTATACCTACTTATTGGCTATTTACTTGCTAGAATTATGGCTTAATCTCAAGTGTTTTAGTGTCTTTTGATGCTTTTTACCTTTATTTTATAGGTTGTATGAAGGAAACTCAAAAGGGCAAGTAAATAGCATTGAAGGGCATGGTTATAGCATGATGGCATGTTGGCAAGGCTATGGTGGGTTGAAGATGGAGCATGGCATGGATATGTGAAATGTCAAGTGAAAAGGTGCAAAGAAAAGTTGCAGCAAACAAATGGACTTGAAGCATACACCAGCAGAAGAATTGCAGTAGAATGCAAAGAAAGCCATTCGCGCGGCCGCGCCAGCTTGAAGAGCAAATTACGCAGCGCTCGCGCCTGGAGAAAATTGGCCTACATATCAGCGCGCCCGCACCACAAATAGCTTACGGGGTGGCGCGGCCGCGCCAGTCAACTTTTCACCATAGTTGACTTTTACTTAAAAATACTGTTATAGCGTGTTTTCCTTAAAAGGGTGTATTTACAAGTTACAAGACTAAGTTTTAATCATTTTTATATCCATTCTAGGGTTTTGAAGAGCTAGAGAGAGTTCTTAGATACTATTCTATTCTTTTGGCTTCTCTCTTAGTTCTTAGTAGATTTTACTTACTTAGGGTTTTGATTGGGTTTGATTGTGGATTTTGATCTTGGATTTGAAAGTTTACTTTGGAGGCTGAATTATCAGATTTGCAATTGCTTACACTCTTGATTCTCTTTGCTTTCATATTATACTTTAAATGCTTGGACAAAATTCCAAAATGGTTATTGCTTCAGTCATGAACTAATCACCATTATGGGATTCTAATGGAGCTTATTGCTTAGTTCAAATCTCTGTGCCTCTTTGTTGCACTTGATTGATTATGTATGGGTTGCCTAGCATGGTTGTGTTAATTGTTTAGATGCTTAATCACCATATACCTTATTAATTTGTATGGAATTGAAAGAGGAAATACAAATTCAGATTTGGCCATGTTAGTATATGTTCATAAAATTTGCATGTGATAGATTTTGTGATTCGTAATCCGGATAAACATATACCGGCTTACCATGTGTAGTCAATTGAGAGAGCTTGCACTTAAATCGATATTACTTATAAGTCACATAGAAATATAATGAGTTAGGTAATATTGATGTTCATATGAATTCTATCTCTTTTGTGGATTTTATGTGATATGGACATGGTATATCGAAAGATAGCCATGTTTCACCTTCGTGCTCTCGACTAGCAATCCGTAGTAATTAATTAGGCTTAATAAGAGGTGCATAATCTGGATGATGCATTAAGTGAAGTTAGGATCCCATATCTTCCTAATTTGAATCAGTCATTTGTGAATTAGTATTTTTAGTTGATAATCATTATAATTAGTAAATTCACATCTTATTCACTCGTTTAAGCAACCAGAAATAATTACAAAGTTGTTGCATGATCGATTAGAAATAATTACATTTCTCTGTGGGAACGATACTTGACTTATCATATATTACTTGTTGACCGAGTATACTTGCATGTGTGTGTCTGTTTTGTTAACACCGAAACAAGCCAACACGGGTTGAATCACAGGTGCAGAGGTCAATAGGCTCTTCAATTTGTCAAAAGCCTCTTTGAACTCATTAGAGAACTAGAATTCCTCATCCTTTTGCAACAACTTCTTAGGTTTGTAAGATTCATGGACACAATCAAATTGCATAAAATAAGCGGAAACATGGTAAATCAGTGTTTTAAAATTATACAAACCATATATATACCCGGATCATCTTTTATGCACAGTTATTAATTAAATGAAATAGATTAAGAATAAGATTCATACCCTTGAAGATTCTAGCTTCCTCAGGTATGAGTTCAACTCCAAATCTTTTCTTACTCTCCTTGAATTTATCAGGTTAGATTCATTCCTTTGATTAACGTTAGCCACATAAGTATTTGGTCTCTAGAGGTGATCCACCAAGGAATAATGTTTACTCAAGAAGAAGAGTGTTTGGCTAAACCCTAATTTCATTCTCTCTAGAAAAGGAGTGTTCTCCCAACTCTTGGAATAAAATGTCTAACCTTGTTCCATAATAAGACTTTCTTATTTATAGATGTATGCAACCCTCCTAACCTATTTAGGATTAGGGTTTCATATTAATTAATTAAACCCTTTTAATTAATTAGGATTCTCAATCTTATTGAGAATAATTAAACTATTTTAATTAATTAGCCTCTAAATCATATTAGGAATATATATATATATATATATATATATATATATATATATATATATATATATATATATGAGAGTATCTTATTAATTAATTTCTAAAATTCTTTAGTAATTAAATAATAATAATAATAGTAATAATAATAATAATAATAATAATAATAATAATAAAACTCCTCTTATTAATTTATATTTAATATTTCCAAAATATAAATTAATAAATATTAAGTTATTTAATTTATTCTATCACTATAGATTAAATTAAATACTCTTAACTTATTATTACGATATTGCCATTTTTTTCTTAAATAAATATTCTTCTTTTTATGGTGTGACCTTTTAAGTTCTCCATATTAAACTGGTTGTGAATAAATGAATTAGAACAATTCTAATCTTATTTAAATAAATAAATTAAACTATTTAATTTATTTTAATAAATAACATTTATTCTACAATAAGGGTAAGCCCCCTTAGCGATTAACGACTTTCCAGATAATATAGATTTCAACATTAATCATAAAAGAACCTTTGAGGTAATAGTTACCGTATAATTCAATCCTTTCACCATACAATGTCCCAATTAAAATATAAGACATGAAATTACTATCCAGTCTTATTTTATTTAATTATATGTATTTCGATCTTAAATGCACAGCACCAAATAATGCAAATTAGAAACTCCTTTCTAATTTCATTCCACCTTGGCCAATGATTCCTGGATTGTCATTTATCGAATCACATAGGACATTCTCTTCTTTTACTAGAAGTAGTAGATTCTTTATTGATCATTCATTATCTCCATATATAACTTATTACACCCAAGCATACCCTTTGATATACCATAAAGTCTTAAGGGACATGTTAAAGTATAACTTATCATACACAAGATACTATGATGATCTCAAGTTTAAGGATCACTTATACTACTATCACTTGAGGAATTCCTATTGATAGGCAAGTAAAAATTTATTAGGTATTCCTCAGCGAGCCACGTTCAGTGAAATTATTCTCCAATAAGCACCTACATACTTGCTTTAGTGTCTCCACACAAATGATCATAAGATCGATCATCTTCATCCAGTGAGCGAGCAACGTATGTACCAATCTATCCGGATTCACTAATCCCCTTTTTAGTAATCCAACGATTGGGAACTATTTTAGTTTTAAGCTATCTAAGAATTTAGATCTCATTAGCATGATCATCATCATGATTCTAAAAGCATTGCTTAAAATTATAGGTTTATCACATTTTATTATAACAGCATCATGTAGATAATTAAATGCCTTTAATTAAATAACTCTTTTATTAATAAATGAATAAGATTGTTACAAAGTATATGCTTTATAATCAAATATGATTATCTTGTGTCCATACTACTTTCGCAACTTACACAATGGCAAAGTTATCTTTGAAAAGTCTTTGATAAACTTGCGATAGAATCCTGCATATCCAAGAAAATAGTGAATCTCCCGAACACTGACGGGGTAAGTCAAAGCATAAATAACATTTATATTAGCTTTATCAACTTCTAAACCATTTAGCTGACACAACATGACCAAGTACTATACCTTGTTCTACCATAAAATGACAAGATTAGTTTCTAAGCATCTATCTAATACACGATTCAAACTAACCGAACAAATATCCAACGAATCACCATAAATTGTGAAATCATCCATAAAGACCTCGATGCAATTTTCTAAGATATCAGAAAAAATGCTTATCATACATCTTTGGAATGTTCCTAATGCATTACATAATCCAAAGGACATTCGACGATATGCAAATGTACCGAAAGGACATGTGAATGTGGTCTTTTCCTAGTCTTCGGGTGTTATCACAATTTGGTTATAACCTGAAAAAATATCTAAATAACAATAATAAACACGCCTAGCTAATCGTTATAACATTTGATCACTGAAAGGAAGGGGAAAGCGATCTTTTCATGTTACAACATTTAATTTTCTATAATCAATACACACTCTCCATCCTATTTGTGTATGTGTGGGCACCAACTCATTGTTGTCATTCTTGGCGACTGTGATTCCAGATTTCTTTAATACTACCTGTAATGGACTTACCCTAGTGATTATCTAAAATGGGGTAGATTATATCGGCATCAAGTAATTTGAGCACCTCTATTTTCACTACCTCCATCATTGTTGGATTCAATCTCTGTTGTGATTCTCTAGTGGGTCTTGCTCCATCTTCCAACAAAATCTGATGCATGCACATTGCAGGGATTATACCATTGATATCTGCTACTGTCCAACCAAAAACTGTGATATTGTCGCTTAGGACTCTAAGCAATTTATCCTCCCACACTTTGGTTAGATTACTAGCAATAATTGAAAGTAGTATGCACACAAGCCAATCATATTTGATATAATGAATCATATACTTTGTAGCAATCTTATTCATTTATTAATAATAATAAAATTTATAAAAGACTTTTACTTTATCTATATGGTGTTGTTATATTAAATGTGATAAACCCATAGTTTTGAGCAATATTTTTAGAATCATGAATATGATCATGCTAATGAGATCTAAATTCTTAAATAGCTTAAAACTAAAATTATTCCCAATCATTGGATTACTAAATAGGGGATTAATGAAACCGAATAAATTGGTACATACGTTGCTTGCTCTTAGGAAGAGGATGATTGATCTCATAATCATTTGTGTTGAAAAACTAAAACAAGTATGTAGGTGCTTATTGGAGAATAAGTTCACTGAACGTGGCTCGCTAAGGAATACCTAATAGAGTTTTACTTGTCTGTCAATAGAAATTTTTCTAGTAATAGTAGTACAAGTGATCCTTAAACTTGAGGTCATCATAGTATCTTGTGTATGATGAGTTATACTTTGACATGTCCCTTAAGACCCTTAAGGTATATCAAAGGATATGATTGGGTATAATAAGTTATACATGAAGATAATTAATGATCAACAAAGAATCTATCGCTTCGAGTAAAAGGAGTGAATGTCCTATGTGATTCAATTAATGACAACTCAGGAATCATTGGCCAAGGTAGAATGAAATTAGAAAGGAGTTTCTAAGTTGCATTATTTAGGGTTGCCCATTTGAGAATCGAAATACATATAATTAAATAAAATATGACTTGATAGTAATTTCATGTCTTATATTTAATTGGGACATTGTATGGTAGAAGAATTGAATTGTACGGTAACTATTTACTCAAAGTTTCTTTTATGATTAATGTTGAAATCTATATTATCTAGAAAGTTGTTGATCGCTAAGGGGGCTTAGGTTGTGTTTGATAAAACTGAATATTAAGATCTGAATAGTTTAGACGTCTAAATAATATAGAACATCTGTCTAGAATTGTGTCTGAATGAAAATATATTATTTGATAATTAATTTTTTCAAAATGCCTGGATAAGAGTATTTCACCATTTTACCCTTAAGCAAACAGACAAAAATGGTAAGACCTTCATTCACCATCTTCACTTTTTCTCTCCTCTTCCCCTTCTGCATTCTCCTCTCTTAAGTTAATTCCTCCACCTCCCTTCCGTCACCCTCCACCGCCGCGGACACCCTCTCCTCCCGTGGCTACTCCCTCTTCACCACCACCTTTCTCTCCCCCACCTTCAACAACGCCTCCGACACCATCATTGCCCTCGCCGCCGTCGTTCTCCTATGCTTCCAGCAACGTGGAAATCGTCGAGATTTGTACACTTTATGGTGAACATAGTTTGTTTCCTTTCTCTATTATTTTTGTTAACCCTTGGAATTTTCAGATGGTTTTAATGGAATTGTAGATCTGGTTTGTTATGGTATATATATATATGAATTTATTTTTTTCTAGATCGGATGGTGGACTTCGTTGCTAGTGGCGATTCGAATGTTTTAGCTCTGAGATCAGATGGTTTCAATCGGTAGGGATGATAGAATTTAGGATATAAAAGGAATTTTGTAATATTGTAGAGGTTATTTTTGTTCAAAAATAGTCAATTTCGTTTAGACCCACCTCTGGATGGTTTAGAATTAGATTTGAATCTTACCGATTAAGAGGCATTAAGAGACAAAAAAATTTACCAAACAAGTTTAACCTCTGACCGAATCAGAGACTAAGCCATTCAGAGCTAGATAAACACAGCCTTACCCTTACTATAGAATTAATGTTATTTATTTAAATGAATTAAATATTTAATTTATTTATTTAAATAATATTAGAGTTGTTCTAATTGATTTATTCACAACCGGTTTAATATAGAGAACCTAAAGGGTTACACCATAAAAGAAAAATATTTATTGAAGAAGTAAATGGCATAATCGTAATAATAAGTTAAGTATATTTTATTTAATCTATGGTGATAGAATAAATTAAATTACTTATTATTTATTATTTTATATTTTGAAAATATTAAATATAAATTAATAAGAGGAGTCTTATTATTATTATTATTATTATTATTATTTAATTTCTAAAAGAGTTTGGGAATTAATTAATAAAATTACTCTCATATATTCCTAATTAGATTAGGAGCCTAATTAATTAAAGTAGTTTAATTAATTAAAATAAAACCCTATTCCTAAATAGTTTAGAAGGGTTGCCTACATCTATAAATAAGATAGTCTTATTATGGATTAGGGTTACATAAGTTACATCCATCTTTTTGAATACATATTCTTTCTCGGTGGATCACCTCTAGAGGCCAAACGCTTGGGTGGCTAACGTTTATCAAAGGAAGGAATCTAATCCGGTGAATTCAAGGAGAGCACGAAGGACTAGGAGTTGAACTTGTACCTGAGGAAGCACGATTCTACAAGGGTATGAATCTGATTCTCCTTCTTTTTCGTTTAGATTGATAATTGAGCACAAATTATGATCATGGTGATGGTTTGTATGAAAATTTTAAATTCCTATTTTATCGCTCTTCCGCTACTTTTATGTGATTTAATTGCATGATCGCTCTATATACAAACCTAACAGTGGTATCAGAGCCTAACTTTGTGCTAATTATTGATTTTGATGATTCCATGTATGAATTGATATGCGATACCATTGAATTTTTCGGGCTAATTTTTTTTCTTATTCTGCTACGCGGCGCGGCTGCTCTGCCCTTAGTTTATTCTGGTGCGCGGTCGCGCACTAACCTAGAAAAAGTTACTGGGGTTGCAGCACGGGCGCGCCGGTTCCTATTTCAATATGGGTGCGGTCGCGCCTGTTTGCAGAAAAACGATTCTAGACTTGCAGCGCGATCACGCTGCTTCCTAGTTTATTCTGGAAGCAGTCGCACCACTCTCCAGAATCTAAATTTTTTTTGTTTCTTCAATTGAAATAAATGGTTTATTGTATTGATAAAAGTTTACAATAAAGATGTTTATTTTATTGGAATATGATTTCAGATTGATAAAACTTAAAGGTGTTTAATTTTGATTTGGTTTTTGATTAAAATAAAAGAGATTATTTTGTTTCAAAACTAAATGTTAGCAAAAAAATTCCCATTAAATGATATCAATACATATATGGAATGGATTTATTATTCATGAGATGAATGATATTTATTGATGCATATGGTGATATGTAAATAATAAATGAGATTGGTTATGGACTATTAACCAATGTGATTGAATTTTATTTTAGTTGGATGCTTGAATGATTGGGTTTTATAAATGGGATCTTCGTACCTCGTCTTCTCTAATTTTTCTCGATATAATTTTTATCTCCCTCCTATATACTTCGATTCTCTAGTTATTTCTGTCTGATTCGATCTTCTGTTTCCATAACAATTATGCGAGCTCTAATTTTGGCCTATATCTTGCTCCATGTGTGTAGGTGGCTCAGCGTAGTTGAAGCTTGCTTTCTGGCAGAACCGCCTAGAGTCAGGGTTCGCAATCTTACAGTTCTTTTTAAATCACGATGAATTTTTCTTGTATGCAACAAGAGAAAAATATGTAAAAGTGTAATTCTCTATAATATTAAGAAATACATAATGTAAGACATTACTTTTTAGGCTTTAAAATAGTGTTGTAAGAAACAAGATAGTAGTAGCAAGCATAACTTGCAACAAGATTTACCATATATGCTCGAAATGCACTTTGAATTCGAATCGCTTCTATATCCTCATCTAGCATCGAAGAGCCAAATGATTTCCATTAGAATTACCATTAACAAAAGTAATACTTGCGGTATATTTAGATCCACAAAATTAACAAACAGTATAGCTTTGAGCAAGTGGATTTTTTTTTATAGCTTTGATTTAACTTTTGGTAAGGTTGAGGCTTTAATTGCCTCCACCATTTACAAGATTATTTATAAACATCACACTTCCTAGTAGTTTAAAGGACCTAAATAATTCATAAGAGCATTCACAATTTAGACCCTTCTACTAAAATCAATGCATTGACATAAATGTGATAATCCATAAACTCATCAGTAGATTCAAAAATGGTGGTTGAATAGAAGAGAACATCATTAGCTCCACTTAGTTGTTGAAGGACAAGCAATCAAATTCCTATCAGTGGGATATAAGATTAGAAGTTGTAGTATATATTCCTTTTATCATTTATCAACATAAATCATGAGCAGAGACCACAAATGGAATAAAACTAAAACTTATCAAGTGATATAATTACAATTAGAGGAAACCAATATCGTCGTTGTTTAAGGTCCCCAAAAGGGATTGCAGTTCTTCTACTTGTTGATGCCACAGATCTCTACAGTAAGTACAAATACGTAATTTTTTAATAAAATTAGATACAGCAGTCTAGAATGGTGGCCCAATATAATCTTTTCTTGAGGAGATTCACCATGATCTTATTCACTTCTAGGGGAATATCAGAATCAAATCCGCGGATAGTATGAGTCATGATCCTCATATGGTCATGACTTCATGACTGTAGGTGACAGGGTAAGCTTGAGCACAGAGAGCTCATCCATGGATATTTAGGGTAAAAATTTGGGTAGAGATGGAACGGGGATCGGAAAAGAAGGGGAGGGAGAAGATACATCTAACTCAAAAGAGCAGTTGTATAAACATGCTCTAACGCTCTAACTCCCTCCCTCTAGTTTCCAGATTTCATTATCAAAACATGAGAATCTCACTATTACATCATCATATTTATAGGATTCCAACCCCTATATCTAACTCTCCTCTAAACCATATATAACATGCTTCGTAAATTCTACATTAGTAACTACCTTTGGACTTTTAGATAAATCTACTGATAAGTATCAATTAATGAGAATTATCTAGAGTTCAAAGGCATCATATCCCTACATAATTTAAGCAGATCTCAAACTAGCATCAAAATGGCTATAATACACCATTGAATATCTTTCTACCACCTCAATTTTGCGAAAGAAAAAAATATAAATTGTGAAGGATATTTCTTTCGCAAATAACTATATTGTCAATACATTTTTTTCCTTCACTGCTCCTTCACTAGAAAACTCATGTAAAAGAATGAATTCCTTCACAAAATTTTCTTCAATACATCCATAATTTCTTGTAGTGTTTATTAATGACCAAGTATATAATTTAATTTCTAATATAAAACATAAATTAAAAAAAACACTTCTTTAAACCACAAAAGGATATTGATAGAAATACATTGCAAAAATTTGGAAAGAGTATAAAATGAGTTTTAGTTTTACTCTAACCAGATTAAGTCATCTCAAGTACATGAAATAAAAAAAAATTAAAAAAAACTGGTACACTCAGGCGTAAATGAACTATTTGTATGTACCACATTTTATATTTGACATTGTATCACTGACATTTAATTTTTCGTGGGCATTTTTTTTTATTAATTAATGTCATTTTTTAGTGGATAAATTATTTTAATGTTTGAAGACTTTTTGGGGGACAAAAGATATATTACTTATGTTAGAGAATATTATTCATAAAGAAATTAAATATAGTGGGTGCGGATGATATGTTGGATAAAACTTGTTCAGGCCCGACAAAGAAGAATATTAAATATATTTGTTGGTCATATATAATTATTTTTTAGTGATTGCCTTGACCGTCACAAATAGTTTATAGTGATGACAAAATTAGCCATTACTAGTAGATGTCATCTATATTATTATTTTGTGATTGTTGAAAAAGTCCATCATATAATATCATTTTTTGAGATTGCTTTAAATGTCGTCATAAAGGTCCATCACATATGTTTTCTTTTCGTGATGGTCTTGGTTGTCACCAAATATTTCTTGAACTTTTTTCTTTGTTATAGCTTAAATGCAATCACGTTAAGGAGAAATTATAGGTGACGGTTGCATGTTATCTCAAAAATTAAAAATTATTTTTGGACAATATTTGGTTATTGAAATAACCGTCACACACACACACACACACACACACACACATATATATATATATATATATATATATATATATATATATATCCACGATGGCAAAATTAACTATCACTAGAGCCATCATATATATACTGTTTGTTGTGATGACTCACATAATCCATCACAAAATATTGTCTATTATGATTGCTTTTGAAAATCGTCCCCAGGATCCATCACGCATGATTGGTTTTCTAGTAGCGTTCCCTTTGACTGTTGATCAAGGTTTCTATTTATAGTAAATAGTTTTATGTAATAGGATTTGCTAGAATTACTTGAAGAATTAGAGATAAAGGAACAAGGAGCGCTTGAAGATACATTTGTAATGGAGCCCGGGTTTAAATGTAATAGTTATAGTTACATTTTGTTCTTGCACCCTAGATTTGACATTTTAGTTCACTTGGTGGCTCTAGTGAACCAAACTAGAATAAAAGTCCATATTCAATCTGGGTAGAATATAGTATTCTATATGTGCATGCTTATACTATTATATATTATATATTATGCAACATGATTCGCATGTTAATTAATATGACGTGTATTTTTTATATATTTATATATATATGTGTGTGTGTGTGTGTGTGTGTGTGTGCATGTGCGCTAAACAAGATGACAAAATTTAATAACAAACCCCTCAAAAAATTATATTAAGTTGTAACGTTCAAAGATATTTGGAATATCAAACGTCACCTTCTAGCATGATAAAACGATAGAGTATCAAATAATCATTATAAGTTTGTTGTGTCACCACAAGGCTTATCTTAATTTTGTGGGATGTTGTTTTATTACATTCGATGTTTAAAAAGAAATTGAACGATGCTGTTTTGTTGTGTCACTATATGGACGGTGTTTTTCTTTTTGAATATATGGAAGTGCTAGATTTGACTTAACTTGGATAATTTTAATTCAGATGTGTGTCACCACTTGATCAAAATAATCTAAGAGGCAAAATACAAGCAGTTACAAGTGATATAATTGATAAGAGTTGTCTACCTATTTATTTATATATAGTTTGTTGTGTCACCACAAGGTTGTATACATTTGAAATGGGATCCTTATTCTCACTAAAAAATCTTTAATTAGATTTTGCCGAACTATATAAGTGAGTGTAATATAGTTTGATAAAAATAGTGGGAGATACCGATTTAAAACAAGACCTAATTTATTTTTGTAATTAATTAAATGAATGTATGCTAAAATGTTATCTTTTTCACATGCAGAATTTGAAAATGTCAAACTTATTAATATCACTATATATCATACTTGATGCTAACAAACTGACCGGGCCGAATTTCAAGGACTGGTTAAGGAATCTTAGAATTGTTCTCACTGTTCAAAAGATTTCTTCTGTCCTAAATTTGCCCGTCCCTACAAATGTTGCAGACTTGGCCTCTGAGGAAGAGATTGCTACTTTTAGAAAGTGGCAAGATGATGCAATCGTGGCTTAATACATCATGCTCGCATCCATGAGTAACGAGCTTCAGCGTCAGCATGAAACTATGGATGCTCTTACTATACTGCTGCACCTCAAAGAGTTGTATGGTGATCAAAGTAGGACTGCTAGATATCAAATATCTAAGGAGCTCTTCCGATCTCATATGATTGAGGGCACTACCGTTAAGACTCATATCCTGAAGATGATCAATTTGATTGAACAACTTGGACAGTAGATACCGGCTGTGGTTCTCACATATGTAACACTATGCATGGACTAGTCAGAAGCAGAAAACTGAATAAGGATGAAGTCGTTCTACGAGTGAGAAATGGAGGAAATGTTGCTGCATTAGCTGTAGAGACTTATCATTTAGCACTGCCTACGGGCAAGTCCATTAGTTTAAATAATTATTATTTTATTTCAACACTTATTAGAAATATTATTTCAATTTCTGTATTGGATATGGATGGTTTTGATATTATAATAAAAAATAATAGTTGTTCTATTTATAATAAAATATTTTATATGGTGTTGGTAATTTGCTGAATGAACTTTACATACTTGACTTGCATGAAAATATACTTCAAATTGAACAAACTAAGAAAAAGAAAAGATATGATGTTAATTATACCTTTATGTGGCACTGTAGACTCGGTTATATTAATGAAACAAGATTATCCAAGTTGTATAAAGATAGGCTCTTAGAGCTATCTGATTATGAATCATATCCAACTTGTGAATCTTGGCTCATGGTTAAGATGACTAAATCTCCTTTTAGTGGAAAAGGAGAAAGAGTTATAGAGTTGTTAGCGTTGATACACACAGATGTATATGGACCTATGACATCGAATGCACGAGGAAGGTATTCTTATTTTATTACTTTCACTGATGATCATTCAAGATTCAGATATGTGTATTTAATGAAATCTACATCTAAATCATTTAAAAAGTTCAAAGAATTCAGAAGTAAAGTAGAGAAGCAAACTGGCAAGAGTATTAAGATTCTTCAATCGGATCGAGGAGGGTAATACTTAAGCAATAAGTTTCTCAATTGTCTCAAAGAAACTGGTATAATCTCACAATGGACTCCACCGGGGACGTAACAGTTGAATGGTGTATCTGAAAGGAGAAATCAAACATTGTTGGACATGGCTCGTTCTATGATGAGTTTTATCGATCTTCCAGTTTTCTTATAGGGTTATGCCCTAGAATCGGCTGCATACCTAGCTCCCAATGTACCTACCAAATCCATCCCAAAGACTCCATATTAGATATGAACAGGGAGAAAACTGAATCTTAAGCATGTTAAGACTTAAGGTTGTCCAGCGTATGTCAAAAAGTTTGAATATAATAAGCTACGACTAGATCTAACAAGTGTAGATTTTTGGGATACTCTAAAGAAACATCAGGGTATTATTTTTATCATCCTACTGATCAAAAGTTGTTTGTTGTGAAAATATTGTCTTTTTGAAAAAGAAGTTTATAAAGGGTCAGTGGGAGTAAGATGTGACACCCCCAAATTCGGGTACTTCGTTTCCACACGATTTGGTGTGTTCACTTTCTAAATAAAACATACATCTACCCAATAATAAGGAATACAAAATAAATTATAATCTTATAATTAAATCAAAATCTTCCTTGTAAAAAGGATTATAACTTTGTCCAAAATATCCCAAGGTTTAATCTAACCTTAACTTAACATCAAATGCGAAAAATAAAAACATAACATAAAGTAATCCAGTCTTATTACAATTCATAATTAACAAATAAAATAAGTTTTCACTTGTTTAGCTTGCCTTTGCCCTTACTAGTTGACGGAGCGTCAACACTTTCAACTTTAGCTACAATGGTTATTTAAATTGCAAGAGTGAGCAAACGAAAGCTCACTAGAAATATCAATAATATATCATAACTGAATAGTTTCAATAGATTTGAATAACTTTTCGTTCATAAAGAATTGAACAATAATTCTTTCTTCAATATTTAGAATTTCGAATATTGAAAACATCTGAGGGTCGTAAGACCTTGAACTTTGTCCTAGGTTATAAACATTTATATTTAAACCTTTAACAGTCATGTAGACTATGGACTCTTAACTCGTACTTAGGGGGATCAGCCCTTCGTACCATGTATTATGCACAAACATTTAACACTTTTGCATAGTAACATCCCCTAATAAATAGGGTTGTTCATCTCAGTATTTGATACGAGTTCGCAACAAAGAAAGTTTGGTTTGGATAAGCTTATAAGAAATTTTGGAGTTCAACTACCATCAACTAAGGAGTAGTTGAATCGACCTACAATAATCAAGAATAATTCAATAATAACGAATTATGAAATAAGTTATTCTTTAGAATTAAACTTAAAGCATTCGAAAGATAAGATAGACCTTACTTGAACAATTAAGTTAAAGTCACTTTAATTAAATCATGAACTTTAAATAAGTACTTATCCATTGCAGAAATAAAAGGACAATCTCAAATAAAATAAATATTTGAATTTAAAACACTTGCATATAATTAACAAGTTTAGGGATAGAAGACTTGCCTCAAGCGCAAGCTACAGTTACAACTCACGTTCTTTAACACTTCCTACACATATATATTTACCCATAATAATCTAAATTAGTTAACCCATCTAGGTTAATTCATTCTTGTATAATTATCAAGTTAATAATTAATTATCACATAATTAATCACACCACATAATTACACATTCACATAATTAATCAAATAATAATTATGTACTTCATATTAATTAAATTATAATTAAACAAATTATAATTGAATTTAAACATTCACTTCAATTATAATTAATCACATTATAATTACATCATATATTAATTAAATTATAATTAAATAAATTATAATTTATAATTAATCAACATGCATTTATTAAATTATAATTAAGCATATTATAATTTAAATTAACATTTACTTTGATTAAAAATAATCAAACTATATTCATTATAATTTAACAATTTACAATTGAACTTAAACCTTTTCATTTAATTATAATTATTTAAAATTATAATCACATATTATATTTTATTAATATAATCTATTAATATTCATGTATGCATAATATGTCAACACATTAGGTTAACTTTTCATGATACAAACAAAGCTACACAAAAACACCAAAATATTTCAAATTTGCACCCCCCCCCCCTGCGTCGGGGCGGGTGTTTTAGCCTTGCAAGGCCCACCGGGGCGAGCCCCCTGCAGCGTCAGCAGACAGGTTCGCGAACTGTGCAGAGAAAAAGCCAATTTGACTTATTTATCCACACCAAATTTTAATTCCAGTCAACACAACTCATATAAAACTTTATAGCAATAAAATTTAAAGCTTCTAACATGTCTTAACACATTGAATCATCAAAACAATTTATTAAAACTCTCAATTTCATGATTTTTGAAGAAAAATCATTGATAAGTGTTCTTGATGAAATTGAACACTGAAATTTTGTTTCTACTTTAAAATACACTATTCAACACATATTGAATTCGTTTATAAACATGTTATCATTATCTAACATAAATTTGTACAACAATACACAATTAAACTTGAAATTTTGATTTTAAAAGAAAACTATGCATATTTTCAAAATACTTCACTATGATTCTTGATGAACATGAATCTCTCATGTTCATCCTATAGCTATGAATTAACAACTTAATTAAGTATGAGATTCATATACAAGCATGCTATAAATATAATATATATAAGTCATGTTTACACAAGTTTCATAAGAATTCAAATAACAAAGAACTTAAACTTATGAAAAACATATAAACACAAATTCTATCAACTAAAGGATGAGAGTTATACCCTTAAATTAGTGCTAGAAGAAAAGGTGATGGTGTTGAATTTCTCAAACTTTCTTTTCCTTCTTCTTCTTCTCTCTTCTTCCTTTTCTCTCTATCTTTTCTCTATTCTTTCTTTGTTTTCTCTAACTGACTAACTCTTTGATTTTCTAAACTAACGTATATACATATAATATACATACATATATTATACATATAATACATAATTATAAGATATATAACTGCTAATACATAATGGCCTATATTAAATATAATAATCACCAATAATATATATATAAGTTACAAATTTTGAATTTTAAAAAAAAATCATAAGGCTTGTTTGGCAAAACAGCTTTATTTTAAAAAAAATAGATTATTAGTAGTTAAGGCCTTGCTTGGTAAAACGAGTTTAAAACAAGCGTAAGGGTCCTGCTTGGTAAAACTAAATTAAAACCCTTTCTTTATTCTTTTAATAATTTCTTTAACACATATTTTTAATGTCACACTTTAATCAATTAAATATTTAACATTCTAATTTAATTTATAAAAACTAGCATCAATTAATCACATACAAATTGTCTCATAACAATTATAATTACTCGCTAATTATAATTTCATGTAACAATTATCACATAGACTTCATCTAATTTAATTATCTCAATTAAATTAGAACTATACCATAAAATCATTACACATCAATTAAATTAAATATTAAATATTTATTTAATTAATATATTACACTTAATTAAATTACTCCACATCAATCACATAAATTATTTATTTAACTCAATAAATAAATCAATTAAATATTTATTAAATTTAATAAATATTTAAAATCAATATATAAAATTCTCATTCATTACAATCTTCCAGCCTTAAAAGGATTCTGTCCCCAGAATCGGTGTACAAGAATTTACACAATTAACTAAGCAAATAATTGGGGATACGCTTTCTTCATTACATCTTCGAGTTCCCACGTAGTTTCTTCAGCACTGTGGTTCCTCCAAATTACCTTAACAGAAGGTATCACTTTATTTCTAAGTACTTGTTCCTTTCTATCAACTATTTGAACATGCACTTCTTCATAAGTTAAGTCTTAATCAAACTGTAAAGGCTCGTATTCTATTACCTATTTGTAGTCGTGTTTGTACGGTCGTAACACGGAAATGTAGAATACGTTGTGTATATTATCTAGCTCCGGAGGTAACGCAACCTCGTAAGCTACTTCGCCCACCTTTTGTAGTATCTCAAAAGGTCTAATAAATCGGGGACTCAGCTTCCCTTTCTTATCGAATCTAATCTTCCCCTTCCACGAAGATACCTTCAGGAAAACGAAGCTTTCTGGTAAGAATTCTCGGTTATATCGATGTTGATCGGCATACATCTTCTATCTGTCTTGAGCAGCAACGAATCTCGTTCTGATGAGCTTCACGATTTCGGCAGTTTGTTGTACCAATTTCGGTCCGAACAGTTGACGTTCACCGACTTCATTCCAATACAATGGAGTTCTGCATTTCCTGCCGTATAACGCTTCGTAAGGCGACATGCCAATACTCGCGTGGTAACTATTATTGTAGGCGAACTCCACCAACGGTAGATGATCATCCCAACTTCCTTTGAAGTCCATCACGCAAACTCTCAGCATATCCTCTAGTGTCTGAATCGTTCTCTCGTTCTGGCCTTCGGTCTGAGGATGGTACGCCGTACTCATTCTCAATTGCGTTCCCAGACACTCTTGTAAACGCTTCCAGAAATTCGACGTGAAACGTGGATCTCTGTCGGACACAATTGACATCGGAACACCGTGTCGAGAAATAATTTCCTTCACGTAGAGTTTCGCTAACTGATCCAAGTTGTACTTAATCTTGATCGGTAGGAAATGGGTTGACTTCGTCAGTCGATCCACTATAACCCATATCGCATCAAAACCCTTATGAGTTGCTGGAAGACCAACAACGAAATCCATCGTGATATGCTCCCACTTCCATTCTGGAATCTCCAACGGTTGTAGCAATCCACTTAGTTTCTGGTGTTCTGCTTTAGCTTTCTGGCACGTTAATCATCTCGCAATGCACTCAGCAACGTCCCTCTTCATATTCGGCCACCAGAAATGGTGTCTGAGATCCTGGTACATCTTCGTACTCCCAGGGTGAATCGAATACCTTGAACTATGAGCTTCGTTCAAAATCTCCTTATTGACTTCTGGTACTGGCGGTACCTAGATTCTTCCTTCAAATCTTAACAGTTCTTCGTTATCGATCTTGTAACTTGAACTCTTCACCATCAACTATTCTCTTTCAAATCTTTTTGCATTCTTCATCGTGAAGTTGTGCCTCTTTCACCTGGTCTACCAGAGTAGAACCAGTGGTTACTTGAAATAGCTTCTCATCCGATTCCTTTGGATACTTTACTTTAAGTTCCAATCTAGCCACCTCTGCTATCAACTGATCCTGATCAGTTAACATATTTAGCTTCTCCCGACCTTTTCTGCTTAAAGCGTCGGCAACCACGTTAGCTTTACCCGGATGGTAAAGTATCTCGCAGTCGTAGTCTTTGATCAGATCCAACCATCTACTTTGGCGCATGTTTAAATCTTTTTGTGTAAAGATGTACTTCAGACTCTTATAATCTGTGTATATCTCACACTTTTCTCCATATAGGCAGTGTCGCCAAATCTTCAGAGCAAACACTACTGCCGCCAATTCTAAATCATGAGTTGGATACCCTTTCTCGTAATCCTTCAGCTGACGTGATGCATAGGCAATGACTTTGCCACTCTACATCAGCACGCAGCCTAATCCCTTATGTGAGGCATCACTATATATCACAAAATTTCCAGTACTATCCGGTAAAGACAACACAGGCGCAGTACTCAACCTCTTCTTTAGTTCCTGAAAACTCTTCTCACACTTTTTCGTCCAAATAAATTTAACTATTTTACAAGTCAAATTCGTCAATGGAGTGGCGATCTTGGAAAAGTCTTGGATAAATCTCCAGTAATAACCCGTCAATCCCAAAAAACTCTTAACTTTAGACGGCGTCTTTGACTGATCCCAATTCATCACAGCTTCAAGCTTTGATGGATCTACCGAAATCCCATCCTTATCGATCACGTGGCCAAGAAATTGCACACGTTCCAACCAGAATTCGCATTTTAAGAATTTTGCATAAAGCTTCTCTCGTCTCATCGATTCTAAGGTCAGCCTTACGTGTTCAGTGTGTTCCTCCTCAGTTTTGGAATAAACTAGGATGTCATCTATGAACACCACTACGAACTTATCTAGGAATGGCTTAAACACTCTATTCATTAAGTCCATAAATGCAGCTGGGGGATTCGTTAGACCAAATGACATCACCAAGAACTCGTAATGTCCATATCGAGTTCTAAAAGTCGTCTTCGGTATATCTTCTCTTCTTACCTTCAACTGATGGTACCCACTTCTCAAATCGATTTTCCAGAAGTATCTAGCACCCTTCAGTTGATCGAACAAGTCATCGATCCTAGGTAAAGGATACCTATTCTTGATCGTAACTTTATTCAATTCCCTATAATCAATGCAAAGCCGTATCGATCCATCCTTTTTCTTTACGAATAATACTGGCGCCCCCCATGGCGAAATGCTCGGCTGAATATACTTCTTGTCCAGCAGTTCTTGCAATTGAACCATCAGTTCCTTCATCTCGACTGGAGCCATTCTGTATATATAGCTTTTGAAATCAGAGCGGTTCCTGGCGCTAAGCCGATCACGAACTCTATCTACCTGTCTGGCGGAAGTCCTAGCAAATTGTTCAGAAATACGTCTACCAACTCCCTAACCACTGATATCTCCTCTAACTTCAGCCTCACCTTACGAGTATCTACTTGTAGGCTAGATATCCTACATAGCCTTGCATCAAAAGTTTTTTGCCTTGCATGATCGTCAGACAACTAGCTTGTCTAGTTGATTTGCTACCATAGAACACTAACTTTGATGGAGTCGTAAGGTTTACCGACTTCTTCTGACAGTCGATCGCCCCATGGTTGAACAACCAATCCATACCCAAAATCACATCGAATTCCCCAAGTTTTATCGGAATCAAATCTACCCTCAATTCTTGACCCTTAATGTCTAATCTACAGTTCTTGTGTACAAACCTAATGGGAATAACCTTCCTATTCGCAATCTCTATGTTCAATGGATAAACTAATTCCTCTTTAGGTAAGTCTAGGGTCTTAGCAAATTCATCAGATATGAATGAACAAGTAGCACCCGAATCAAATAATACATAAGCATTTATACTATTGACCGGAATAATACCTAATACCACATCCTTTGACTGCACAACATCCTGCACTATCATGTTGAATGACCGGGTAGTGGGTCGAACAGCCTGCAGTGGTGCAGCGATAGCCAAAGTGCTACGACTCCCATTTCCCCCGTTCCCTGTTGACCCTGCCGCTGGCTTCTTAGGGCAACTTTGGGCCATGTGATCCTTGGATCCACATGTGTAGCAAGCTCCCTTCTTCAGGTTCGGGCAATTCAGTGTAATGTAGCCTTCCTGACCACAGTTAAAGCACACCCGTCTCCCCTTCATGCACACTCCAGTGTGATTCTTTTTGCATGTCACACATGATTCAATCTTCTTCTTCTGCTGGTTTCCCTGTTGACTTCCAGCAAAGATGTTGTCGTTTCACTTCCTTTTCTGGTTGATAGCCCCGCTACCACTAGCCTTGGTTTCTGTCTCATTCTTCTTCTTCTTTTCCTGATTAAATTTGGCCACCGCGTCGCTTCCTCCTTCAGTGAGTATGGCCTTTTCTAGCACAGCTGCAAACGTATTTAGCTAAAACATGGAGACCTTGCTGTAGAGCCAAGGCTTTAGTCCCCGCTCAAACCTCCTCGCCTTCCTAACGTCGGTACTGACCTGGTATGTAGTGAACCTGACCAGCTCGTTAAACTTCGCGGCATACTCCGACACCGTCATTCCTCCCTGCTTAAGCTCTAGAAACTGGACCTCCATCTGGTCTTGCGAGCTAACGGGGAAGTACATTTCAAAAAAAATCTCTTTGAAACGTTCTCACGGTATTACTCCTTCCCTCTCTCTGGTCTTGTTGGCTTGCCACCAGAAATTAGCATCCGACTTCAACATGAAAGTAGCGAAAGCCATTTTCTGGTCTTCGCTAACCCTAGCCATGTCGAAGACCTTCTCCATCTCCATTACCCATGTCTGGGCATCTATCGGATTCACCGATCCTTGGAATTCAGGCGGTCCTACTGCCTTAAATTCCTTAAACATTGTGCCCTGCACTTGCGGCTGATTCGCAAGCGCTCCTGTCAGCAGGTTCACCAACTGCTGAACCGAGTTGGGATTCGTCCCATCGTTATTGTTGTTATTGTTGTTCGTCGAACCCTCAAGGTTTTATCATGTATGTATTCTTCTAGGAGGCATTTTTTGTTAAGAAATACTCTTATTAGATCCTTTACTCATTTCTTAAATATTCAAGTTCATATTTAAACATTTTAAATTAACTCTATTCACACTTGAACACATAACACGTAAATAAACTTCTTTATTCATTCATAGTCTTAAAAACATAGAATAGATAGCATTTCTGCTATTTACATCATTTTTCCTAAACTGAAAAAGTTACAGGATTCCATTATTATTTCATCCCATTATTATCTTAAATTATGGGATTTACATTTATTTATAACATAAAGAGACATAATATAATAACTCTACTATCTAGGCATGTTAAGACGCCGCACAGCCTCTCTGCGTTCTTCTTCCATCACCCGGAACATTGTTCTGCGATCCACCACGTACCATGGTTAACTTTAGAACTGAGCTGGGTAATAGAAGACATGATCCTGGGCCCTATCTATAGTAGTATGAAAAGCGTATTCCGTTTCCCTCAGTTTGGCCATTTTTGCTTCAGCCTCGTCTTCAGCTCAATCTGCTCGTTGAATAGCCCTCAAGCTTGTTTCCTCCGCTCTGGCACACTTTGTTGACTCTTCCAAGATGTCGTGTTTCAGCTTCGCTAGTTCATCCCGTGCTTCGTCTCTATCACTCTCCGAGTGAATTAAATCCCACTTCGCGTTTCCTAGCTCACTATCCATCTCTTCAATGGTCTCATCTCGCTGCTGTATGGTAGTCCGGCTCTCGTTCACTAGTTTCTGAAGCTCCACGTTACGATCGTAGATCGCCTCGTACATCTCAGCACTAGTAGAGTGAGGTGAGAATTCCTCCTCGGGATCCTCTTCCTCCTCTTTTGACTCATCTTCATCCTTATCCTCTGGATTAGATGTCGGCTCATGCTCCTGACCAGCTATGGTGATCAATGGAGATGGTTTTCTCCTAACTAACTGCTCCCAGACAACATGGATGTCTCGGGGCTCCTCGTCCCTCGGTATCTGAGGTAACTCCTCCCTAGCCTGACTGGACTTTCCAACGTTCGTCATCCTAACAAGAAAATTTTAAAGTTTAATTATTAAATGATTATCGGTCAACACTCTTCGAATACTAGAACGTAAACACATAGCACATAAGGTAATTTATTATCTTTAGCTATCACCACTATCTTTTTGATCTTCCTATAAGGCTACTACCTAAGGTTTTCCCCCCACCTAAGGTTCATAACCTAAAGCTCTGATACCAACCTGTGATACCCCCAAATTCGAGTACTTCGTTTCCACAATTTGGTGTTCACTTTCTAAATAAAACATACATCTACCCAATAATAAGGAATGCAAAATAAATTACAACTTTATAATTAAACAAAAATCTTTCTTGTAAAAAGGATTACAACTTTGTCCAAAATATCCCAGGGTTTAATCTAACCTTAACTTAACATCAAATGCAGAAAATAAAAACATAACATAAAGTAATCAGTCTTGTTACAATTCATAATTAACAAATAAAACAAGTCTTCACTTGTTCAGCTTGTCTTTGTCCTTACTAGTTGACGGAGCGTCAATACTTTCAACTTTAGCTGCAATGGTTATTTAAATTGCAAGAGTGAGCAAATGAAAGCTCACTAGGAATATCAATAATATAACATAACTAAAAAGTTTCAATAGATTTGAATAATTTTTCGCTCATAAAGAATTGAACAATAATTCTTTCTTCAATATTTAGAATTTCGAATATTGAAATCATCTGAGGGTCGGAAGACCTTGAACTTTGTCCTAGGTTATAAACATTTATATTTAAAACCTTTAACAGTCATGTAGACTATAGACTCTTAACTCGTACTTAGGGGGATCAGCCCTTTGTACTATGTATTGTGCACAAACATTTAACGCTTTCGCATAGTAACCTCCCCTAATAAATAGGGTTGTTCGTCTCAGTATTTGATACGAGCCCGCACCAAAGAAAATTTAGTTTGGATAAGCTTACAAGGAATTTTGGAGTTCAACTACCATCAACTAAGAAGTAGTTGAATCGACCTACAATAATCAAGAATAATTCAATAATAACGAATTATGAAATAACTTATGCTTTAAAATTAAACTTGAAACATTTGAAAGATAAGATAGACCTTACTTGAACAATTAAGTCAAGGTCACTTTAATTAAATCATGAACTTTAAATAAGTACTTGTCCATTGCAGAAATAAAAGGACAATCTCAAATACAATAAATATTTGAATTTAAAACACTTGCATGTAATTAACAAGTTTAGGGATAGAAGACTTGCCTCAAGCGCAAGCTACAGTTACAACTCACGTTCTTTAACACTTCCTACACATATATATTTACCCATAATAATCTAAATTATTTAACACGTAACTAATTCACATAATTAGTTAACCCATCTAGGTTAACTCATTCTTGTATAATTATCAAGTTAATAATTAATTATCACATAATTAATCACACCACAAAATTACACATTCACATAATTAATCAAATAATAATTATGTACTTCATATTAATTAAATTATAATTAAACAAATTATAATTCAATTTAAACATTCACTTCAATTATAATTAATCACATTGTAATTACATCATATATTAATTAAATTATAATTAAACAAATTATAATTTATAATTAATCAACATGCATTTATTAAATTATAATTAAGCATATTATAATTTAAATTAACATTTACTTTGATTAAAAATAATCAAACTATATTCATTATAATTTAACAATTTACAATTGAACTTAAACCTTTTCAATTAATTATAATTATTCAAAATTATACTCACATATTATATTTTATTAATATAATCTTTTAATATTCATGTATGCATAATATGTCAACACATTAGGTTAACTTTTCATGATACAAACAAAGCTACACAAAAACAACAAAATATTTCAAATCTGCACACACACCCCCCCCCCCCCCCCGCCGGGGCGGGTATTTTAGCCTTGCAAGGCCCGCCGGGGCTGGCCCCCTGCAACGTCGGCAGACAGGTTCGCGAACTGTACAGAAAAAAAGTCAATTTGGCTTATTTCTCCACACTAAATTCCAATTCCAGTCAACACAACTCATATAAAACTTTACAGCAATAAAATTTAAAGCTTCTAACATGTCTTAACACATTCAATCATCAAAACAATTTATTTAAAACTCTCAATTTCATGATTTTTGAAGAAAAGCCATTGATAAGTGTTCTTGATGAAATTGAACACTGAAATTTTGTTTCTACTTTAAAATACACAATTCAACACATTGAATTCGTTTATAAATATGTTATCATTATCTAACATAAATTTGTACAACAATACACAATTAAATTTGAAATTTTGATTTTAAAAGAAAACTATGCATATTTTCAAAATACTTCACTATGATTCTTGATGAACATGAATCTCTCATGTTCATCTTATATATATGAATTAACAACTTAATTAAGCATGAGATTCATATACAAGCATGCTATAAACATTATATATATATATATATATATATATATATATATATATATATATATATAAATCATGTTTATACAAGTTTCTCAAACTTCCTTTTCCTTCTTCTTCTATTTTCTTCATTTTCTCTCTATCTTTTCTCTGTTCTTTCTTTGTTTTCTCTATCTGACTAACTTTTTGATTTTCTAAACTAACGTATATACATATAATATACATACATATATTATACATATAATACATAATTATAAGATATATAACTACCAATACATAATGGCCTATATTAAATATAATAATCACCATTAAAGTTACAAATTTTGAATTAAAAAAAACCATAAGGCTTGTTTGGCAAAACAGCTTTATTTTTTAAAAAATAGATTAGTAGTAGTTAAGGCCTTGTTTGGTAAAACGAGTTTAAAACAAGTGTAAAGGCCCTGTTTGGTAAAACTAAATTAAAATCCTTTCTTTATTCTTTTAATAATTCCTTTAACACATATTTTTAATGTCACACTTTAATCAATTAAATCTTTAACATTCTAATTTAATTAGTAAAAGCTAACATCAATTAATCACATACAAATTGTCACATAACAATTATAATGACTCTCTAATTATAATTTCGTGTGACAATTATCACATAGACTTCATCTAATTTAATTATCTCAATTAAATTAGAACTATACCATAAAATCATTACACATTAATTAAATTAAATATTAAATATTCATTTAATTAATATATTAGACTTAATTAAATTACTCCACATCAATCACATAAATTATTTATTTAACTCAATAAATAAATTAATTAAATATTTATTAAATTCAATAAATATTTAAAATCAATATATAAAATTCTCATTCGTTACATAAAATATATCTTGAATAAGTTCAAGAACCACAAAATACTACGGATCAAAGTCAGGTACCTGACTAGGTGGAAGAACCTACTGTACGACAACCTATTCATAAATCTGAAAAAGTACCAAAGATTCATGAGAGGTATGGATTCGTCATAGAGGATGATGATGTGGCACGCATCATAGATAATGATGATCCATTGACTTGAGGAGGATGCGTATATGCTACAGCCAGAGGGTTTTATTTCAACGGTTGGAACAAATCAAGTCTGTAAGCTACAACGATCAATTTATGGATTGAAGCAAGTTTCTCGAAGGTGGAACATCCGTTTTGATGAGACAATCAAAGAGTTTGATTTTACCAAAAATGAGAATGAACAATGTGTGTACAAGAAGGTTAGTGGGAATGTTGTTTCATTCCTAGTATTATATGTTGATGATATATTACTGATAGAAAGTGATATTCCTATGCGACAGTCGATCAAAATTTGGTTATCTAAACACTTCTCCATTAAGGACTTGGGTGAGGCAACCTATATTTTTGGGATAAATATCTATAGAGATTGATCTAAAAGGATGTTTGGCTTATCCCAAGGAACGTACATTGACTCGATATTAAAGAAGTTTAGCATGGAAGATTCCAAGAGAGGTCTCATGTCGATGAGCCATGGAATATATCTCTCCAAGAAACAGGCCCCAAAGACACCTGAGGAGAGAGACTGTATGAATCAGATTTTTTATGCTTCAGTAATAGGATCTATCATGTACGATATGATATGTATTAGACCGGATGTCGCTGAATCACTTAGTGTAACAAGTAAATATCAGTCGAATCCAGAAGAAGAGCACTGTATGGCAGTGAAAAACATCCTAAAGAACATAAGAAGAACTAAGGATGTATTTCTTGTCTACGGTGGGTCTGAATTGAAACAAGAGGGCTATACAGACTCAAGTTTTTAAACGGACCAAGATGACAGTAAATCTTTTCCGGGGTATGTGTTTACTTTAAACGGCAGTGCAATGAGTTGGAAGAGTTCCAAGTAGCAAATAGTTGTTGATTCAGTGACAGAGGCAGAGTACATAGCTGCAAGGAAAGTTACAAAAGATGTTGTTTGGATGAAGAAGTTCATAACTGAATTTGGAGTGGTTCTTAGCATTAGAGGATCAGTACCTTTATTCTGTGATAACACCGGAGCTGTTGCACAGACCAAGGAACCCAAGTCTCATCAGAAATCCAAATATGCGTTACGACTGTTTCATTTGATTAGAGAGATCATTGAAAAAGGAGATGTCACCCTAGAGCATGTGGACTCTCAAGACAACATTACAAATCCATTTACTAAAGTTTTAACACAACAACAGTTTGATCGTTACTTAGAGAAGATGTGTATGAGATACCATGACTATTGGCTTTAGTGCAAGTGGGAGATTGAAAGTAGTATGCACACAAGCCAATTATATTTGATATGATGAAGCATATACTTTGTAACAATCTTATTCAATTATTAATAATAAAAGTTAATTTATAAAAGGCTTTTACTTTATCTACATGTTATATTAAATGTGATAAACCTATAGTTTTAAGCAATATTTTTAGAATCATGATGATGATCATGCTACGGAGATCTAAATCTTAGATAACTTAAAACTAAAATTGTTTCTAATCATTGGATTACTAAATAGGGGATTAGTGAATCCGGATAGATTGGTACATACGTTGTTTACTCTTAGGAAGATGATGATTGATCTCATAATCATGTGTGGAGAAACTAAAGCAAGTATGTAGGTGCTTATTGGAGAATAAGTTCATTGAACGTGGCTCGCTAAGGAATACCTAATGGAGTTTTACTCGTCTATCAATAGGAATTTTTCTAGTAATAATAGTACAAGTGATCCTTAGATATGAGATCATCATAGTATCTTGTGTATGATGAGTTATACTTTGACTTGGCCCTTATGACCCTTAGGGTATATCAAAGGGTATGCTTGGGTATAATAAGTTGCACATTGACATAATGAATGATCAACAAAAAATCTACCCATTCTAGTAAAAGGAGTAAATGCCCTATGTGATTCTGTGACAACCCGAGAATTTATAAGATTAATAAAATCTTAAATGATTAAATAAAAGTTAAATAATAAGACCTAGATTGGAAATAGAGTATGGATTTAAAAATTTTGTGAAGGACTTAAATGGTTCTGTGTATTGTTTATATATTTATTTAACACATAAAGAGAATTAAGAATAAATTCTTGTAATCTAATATATATATTAGGTATGGTAATTAAATAAGCTAAGGATTGTAATAGGAAAGGATGTTAATATTTAAAATATTAACTAGCACTAAGAGATTAAGTTTATTATCTCGATTTATTAATTTTATTAAAACAAGTGTAATTGAGTTAAGTAATTACATGAGTAAGGATTTAAATTACAAATTGAGTGAATAGAAACCCTAATAAAATTATTAGGGTAGGATAGAATTATAAATAGTGGACTCTATAAATTTACATATCCCAAATATTTTATTATCAAGCCCAAAGTAATTAAAGGAATGGCCCAAGTCTTGGCCCAATGGAAGAGTGTCATGTTGGACATTTAATAAAGTATTATATGATATAAAAGAAAACAAAATTTGAAGGGAGAAGTGGCCACATGGCCGGTTATAATGAGAGGAGAAGGAGGGAATGAATGTAATGATTATATTGCTTTAGTTGTTCACCAACCCACTTAGTTGTCATCTTATCATTTTGCCAACTTCTTTGTCCAACTTTACAAGCAACAAGGAGATAAGAGAGAGAGAGAAGGAGCAAGCATGTGGAAAATGATTGTAGATATATCAAATATATCTACACACATATTACATAGACCAAACTCTTTTCTCTCTCATCTTTTAATTTATTTCATCTCATCTCACTTCCAAGCTTAAGAAAACAAAACAAGGAAGAGAGAGAGAGAGAGAGAGAAGAGGGACGGTGGGGAGAGGAAGAGAAAATAAAGGGGATTTGATCTTCAAATTACCCAAGATCAACATTTAGTTTGGAAGAACAATGAAGGCTAGCAAGAAATCAAAGGTATAAACAACTTTTATCAAAGTTATTTTTAATTATTTTCAATCAAAACTTGGATCTAAGATTTTAAAACTCCAAAACCTTAGATCTATATGTTTATAAGTGTTATATGTTTAGATCTATCACTTTTGATGATTAAAAATTAAATAAAAAGTAAGGAATGGAAGCTATGTTTTAAAAAGTTAGAAAACTATAATTTTCTTAGCCTTGATTATGTTTTTCTTAGATTTGGTGTAAGTTTGATGCAATAGATCATGGATCATGGTAGATCCATGATCTTAAGGTGTATTAGTATGTATTATAATGATATATGATGTTTAATAATTGGTTAATCAAGAGATCTAGGAAGATTTCTTACAAAACACAAAGATTAGAAAAATAATTTTTGGGGAAAACGTAACCTAAAATTCAAATGACCATATCTCTCATTGTGTTTCGAATTTTTGAGTGTGGTCAATTTCTGAACTTAGATCTATAAGTCTTCTAATTTTTTCAAGTAGAATCACTAAAAAAGGAGTTATATATTTTCGTGTGGATTGATTTTAGCAATGGACGTAAAATCTAAAAATGTCAAAAAGTAGGCTGTCAGGAATTTGTGAGGACTGTTTCGGCCACTTAATTTGTGTAATAAATTCCAATATTCTGGGACATGAAAATATATGTTATAAAGTATCTTTTGTCCAAAAATGAGCTCATTCCGACTTAAATTGAGCAAGTTATGACCATTTAAATATTTGTAATTTTCCAACGAAAATAGCTATAACCGGAGTTGTATAACTCCGATGGCCACAAAATTTAAACTGGAGGCTCACGATAACATGTGTAAGATCCTGCCAAGAGTTGGGAATTTTTGGAGTTAAGCGTGAGGTAGCTATTTTCTTAAAGAATTAACTAGAAATGGATTTTTGAAAAATACTTAAGGAAGTTGAAAAATTCTTGAAAAATTATTTTTATGTATGGAATATATGTATTTATGTGTGGACAAAAGATAAAAAAAAATAAGATGACTATGTTAAAAAAGGGGAATCCAAGTTGCTGGATTGGAATCCAGTTTGCTGGATTGCAATCTGGTTTGCTGGATTGGCCAACAGGATGCTGGATTGGTATGTTTGGATAATCCAGGATGCTGGATTGATCTATTTGGATAATTCAGGTTGCTAGATTGGTGGTCAGTTGAATCCAGGCATGCTGGATTGGATGTCAGTTTGAATCCAGGCTTGCTGGATTGGAGGTCAGTTGAATCCAGTCAGCTGGATTGAAAAATAGTTTATTAAATTAAAATTCAGTCTGAATCCAGGTTACTGGATTAGGTATTTGACTTACTAAATTATAAAGGACTTATAAAATGAAAGACTAAGTATTAATTCACAAGTTATATGATACAGTAGTGTTAAGTCTAAGGTAGTACAGTCGTACCCTTTAATGGTTGATGTATAGTAGCTGGGCTAAACGACTCCTTCATATGGGGAAGGGATCTACGAATTAGTAACCGATCTAACTCACTGTGAAAATAGTGTAGACTAGACGAAAACTAATTTTTTAGTTGTTTGTGAAAAACCACTCAGTATACTATATTGAATATTATTAAAGACTCGATGTGTGCTAGGTTTAGACTTGTGTATATGTATGGTATTGAGGATATCTAATATTTGACTATGTGTTTAAATATTAGATAGTATAGTAATAGAATTATTGAATAAGATATGCTATGCTAATTGAAAGATATATCTTATAACTGATAGGTCTTTTCAATAAAGCGATTAAATTAGATTGCGTAACGGTAATCGACGATACAGGCAAGTTTTCTAACTCGAACTCGAGTTGTTATTATAAATAATGTTCGTGATTAATCATTATTGATTACATCACATCTATGATTTATTGATTCACACGTTTTGTATATTGTATATGTTCATCAGGTATGAAAGGCTGATCACCTTCATTACCATATTGTTCAGTTAAATTTATTCATGTTCATTGTTGACTATTCAGCATTATTAATTCATGTTCTTTCACAATTCTTATATTATTGAAAGTTTGCCAGCTTATTATTCCTTTTCAATCATGATATATCTTCCTTTGTATTTAAAACTTGCTGGGCAAATTTGTTGCTCACCCTTGCTATATCATGATAAATATTTCAGATTAAGACGAAACTTAGAACACAGGCAAAGGCAAAGACAAGTTCCAGGATTGAATTATTATACGGTTAAATGGTAATAGTATTGGAGGCATATGACATTGTATGTCATGCAGGATATTGAATGCAGGTATTAAGTTAAGGTTACAGACCTTGGGAATTATGTTGTAAAAGTTATTGTATAAACAATTTATGTTTATATCTTCCGCAATAGTTATAAAAATGATGTATCGTAACGTACCAGGTCCGAGGTTCTGGGGACCTGGATTTGGGGGCGTCACAGATTCAATAAATGACAACTCAGGAATCATTGGTCAAGGTAGAATGAAATTAGAAAGAAGTTTCTAATTTATATTATTTATACTTATTCATTTGAGAATCGAAATACATATAATTAAATAAAATAAGACTTGACAGTAATGTCATGTTATATATTTAATTGGGATATTGTATGGTAGAAGGATTCAATTGTACGGTAACTATTTACTCAAATGTTCTTTTATGATTAATGTTGAAATCTATATTATTTGGAAATTTGTTGATCGCTAAGGGGGCTTACCTTTATTGTAGAATAAATATTAGTTATTTAAATAAATTAAATATTTTAATTTATTTATTTAAATAAGATTAGAATTGTTCTAATTGATTTATTCACCACCGGTTTAATATGGAGAACCTACAGGGTCACACCATAAAAGGAAGATTTAAGAAATAAATGGCATAATCATAATAATAAGTTAAGTGTATTTAATTTAATCTATGGTGCTAGAATAAATTAAATAGCTTAATATTTTTATTTTATATTTTGGAAATATGAAATATAACTTAATAAAAGGAGTCTTATTATTATTATTATTATTATTTAATTCTTAAAAGAGTTTGAGAATTAATTAATAAAAGTACTCTCATATATTTCTAATTGGATTAGGAGCCTAATTAATTAAAGGAGTTTAATTAATTAAAATAAAATCTTATTCCTAAATAGTTTAGGAGGGTTGCCTACATCTATAAATAAGAAAGTCTTACTATGGATTAGGGTTACACAAGTTACACACTTAATTCCAAGAGTTGGGAGAGTACATATATTCTATAGAGATAGAATCTAGGGTTTTGTCAAACACCCATCTTCTTGAATACCTATTCTTTCTTGGTGGATCACCTCTAGAGGCCAAACGCTTTGGTGGCTAATGTTGATCAAAGGAAGGAATCTGACCCGGTGAATTCAAGGAGAGCACGAAAGACTAGGAGTTGATCTTGTACTTGAGAAAGCACGGTTCTACAAGGGTATGAATCTAATTCTCCTTCTTCTTCGTTTAGATTGATAATTGAGCACAAAGTATGATCATAGTGATGGTTTGTATGAAAATTTTTAATTTCTATTTTATCGCCCTTCCGCTAATTTTATGTAATTTGATTTTATGATCGCGCTATATACAAACTAACAATTTTCATAAGTAATGTCTCATTAGCCCCTAAATGTGCATATTTCAAATGAGCAAGTAATGTTTTTAGTTCTAGGATTGGAGCTTGCATCATAGATGGTAATAATTTTTAATGAGAAATAGGAAGTTGAATAGATTTGACTGCATACTTAGCTATAAATTTAGGTAACAAATGCAATGCATTTACAATCTCCTTCACTTCCTGCTTCTGCTCAATCTCTTCATCTTTATTCATTTCTAAGCTTTTAGTGATGACAACTTCTAAACCTTCCTTATGTATATGCTCAAAAGATCCCTGCACTAATGAATCGATGAGGTCAATGGCAAAAATAGGATTAACATCTCTTGGATACCTCATGGCCTCATATATGTTGAATTGGATCTTTTCCCCATCAAATTACATGTTTAAGGTTCCATTGTGTACATCAATCATTGTCTTTGCTGTTTTCAAAAATTGCTTCCCTAACAAGATATCGGAGGGATTTGGAGATCTATCATCCTCCAGATTCACAACGTAAAAATCTGCATGAAAGATTAGTTCGTTCACCTGCACCAAGACATCTTCAATTACCCCTTGGGGGTAAGTGTTAGTACGATCTGTCAGTTGAATAATAACACCAGTTTTCTTTAAAGGGCCTAGATTTAAAGAAGCAAATCTAGCTAATGGCATAACATTTATTGAAGCTCCTAGATCTAGCATGGCTCTCTTAAATCTAGTGTCGCCTATTCTACATGGAATTGTAAACATCCTTGGATCTTTACACTTAAGGGGCATTTTTCTTTACAATATTGTTGACACATTTTCACCAACAGTAACTCTTTCATCATTTTTCAATTTTTTTTATTAGTGCACAATTCTTTTAAAACTTAGCATACCTTAGCAACTGCTTTATAGCATCCAAAAGAGGAATGTTTACCTCTACCTTTCTGAAGGTTTCCAAAATTTTCTTTTCTTGTTCATCCTTCCTTGAAGTTGTAGGATTACTGGGGGGAAAGGTAATGGCTTAGTCATAACTTGAGAAGATGGGTTAGATTTTACCTTTCATGTCTCAGTATCCTCCTTAGCTTTCTCCTCCTCAAAATCAATAACTGCTCATGGTTCATCCAGCTTTCTTCTAGTCCTTAGTGTAATAGCACTAGCATTCTCCCATTAGATTGACCACTATTTGGGATGAGAACTTTCATGAGCCTTGAGATTCCAATATTCCAATTGATGTAGCCAATTGATCCACTTCGTTTCTCAGATCTTGAACATAAGTTTTTATTTCCTGCATAAATTTTTGTGTCTGGGTCATGAATTTTTGTGACTATCCCATAAAAGCCTTGAACATATCTTCCATGGATTGCCCACTATTTGTAGGAGCTGCTTGTCTCGTGTGATACTGAGGTTGGGTCGATTAGAAACCTTGCTGTCTAGGTGGTAAAACTCCTTGTGTTGGTGGCCTATTCCCTCCATAGCTTAGGTTCGGATGATCTCTCCAGCCTAGATTTTAGGTGTTTGAGTAGGGATCATACTTCTTTTATAGTTGTGCTGTGACACCCCCAAATCCGGGTACTTCGTTTCCACATGATTTGGTGTTCACTTTCTAATTAAAACATACATCTACCCAAATAAAATTTCAAACTAATTACAACCTTCATAAAACCTTAATAAAATCTTCCTCTAGAAAGAATGGCAACTTGTTCAACAAAAATCCCAGGGTTATCTAAACCTTAACATCATTCAAATAACGTAAATGAGGAAATATAAACATAACCAACTAAGTCTTATTACAAAAGCAACTTGACGTCACAAGCCTTCACTTATTCATCTTTCCTTTTCCTTTACTTGTTGATGGTATGTCAACATTCTTGGTCTCAACTGCAAATGGTGGTAAAGCAGGCAAGAGTGAGCAAACAAAAGCTCACTTGGATATACAACAGTGATATGACATAAGTGATTCGTTTCAAAAGAGTTTGAATAACTTTACTTCCATCCATATAAAGAATTAAAATATAATTCTTTCATCAATATATAGTATTCGAATATGAAATCATCTGAGGGTCACAAGACCTTGAACTATTGTCCTAGGTTATAAATATTTCTATTTAAACCTTTAACAGTCAATAAGACTATGGACCCTTAACTCGTACTCAGGGGGATCAACCCTTTGTACCATGAATTGTGCACAACCATTTAACGCTTTCGCATAAATTTCCCCTAATTAATAGGGTTGTTCCTTCTCAGAAATTGAATACAAGTCCGCACCAAAGAAAGTTTGGTTTGGATAGATAAGGGAAGTTTAGAGTTCAACTATCATCAACTAGGAGTAGTTGAATCGACTTACAGTCCTTTACAGTTCAATCATAAACAAATTGCAAAATATGACAATAAACTTCATAATAGATAGGCATGCTTTTAGAAACAACTTAAAGCATTCGATAGACTAAGTAGATCTTACTTGAACAACTAAGTCAAGATCATATTACTAAAATAACGCTTTAATACTTACGCTTTATGAGTATGGTATAACTTGTACCACACATAACAATTTAAAGAACGTAAATGAACTTTCGTGATTTCTTGAGCAAGGGTTAAGAAACTTGCCCAATGAAAAGATACAATGAATAGGCTTGTATAGCATTCGAGAGTAGCTTAAAGAACTTGCACAATATAAATAACAAGTTTAGAAACTTGCTTAACATAAGAGAATAAGGGTAAGAGAACTTGCCTTAAGCGCAAGCTACACTTTAACAACTATACCCACTTCACAACCACCCTACACATTTATATTATATTCAAACCATATATTAGTATCCAATTATAACATTTAAACAATCGAACTTCATATCCAAGTCCAACTCATATTATAATTTACCACAATGGTTACTAATTAGTCAAGTACGTGAGCCTATACTCACGGCATATATTTATAAGTCTATAACTCAAGGAATCGTGTTGTGTGCCTCGTGAAAGCAACACACATACACACACATGTAACACATTCATAATATATTTCAATCTAACTTAAACACATCAAAAACATGTTATCTTATTACACATTTCACTTTCCAAGTCTTAGAAACAAGTTAGCTTAACAAACGGGGCATAAAAACTCAAAAACCAAAATCCAGAATTTCCGGGCAGCAACCTCACCCGCTGGGGCGGGTCCTCCCAGTGCAAAACACCCGCTGGGGTGGGTGTTCCCCCTGCTGCACCACTTGGTTCGCGAACTGGTGGAGAATTAAGCCAATTTGGCTTATTCCTTCACACCGAATTCGATTTTTCCCAACATGATAAACATAAAACTTGATACTAACAATATTTTAAACTTATTATCATGCTCATAACATATATAATCCATAAAACACATAATCCAAAACAAGATTTCATGATTTTCAAAGAAAAATACAATTTTAAGCGTTCTTGACGAAAATTGCTACTACGAATTCGTTTTTCATCCAATTCAAGTGATTCCAATTGTGTTAACTCATATTCTTAACACATTAACATAATACATGATCAATTTTAACAATAACTCAAAATCAAACATCAATTTGATAGTTTCAAAAGCCGTTTTTCAGAAATAGTTTCACCGAAAATCACTATGAACACACTTCTTATTGTTTATCAAAAATTCATGGATTGAATTGCTAGAATCACCATATAACTCATATATAATCATGTTATATCACATATTACACATAATTCATGCTCACCTCAAGGATTTAAGGAAATTTTCAACATAACTTCATAATCTAACACTATGAACATGAATTTCATAGTGTTCATCATATACTTGTGAATTGAAATTCTTAAACAACTATGAAACTCTCATGTAAACATATATATATATATATATATATATATATAAATACATATCCCATTCACATATCAAAATAAATAGCTTTCACTAAGAGACTTTCACATAGAGTTCTAAAACCAAGAAAACATAAAAGAATATGCTTTGAAAACTTGTTTTACAACAATTGTATTTTGAAAACCCTTTCATGGCATACAATTACATATGAAAATATATGAACACCATATATACATATAATTTCATGATTGAAAAAACCTAATTTGACAAAGAAGAAAACACAACACCTATGAATTAGTTCTAGGGTTAAGATTATAACCTTACTAGTTTTAGGTTAAGAGAGAGATGATGAAATTGGGCTTGCTTTGCCTTCTTCTTCTTCTTCTTCTTCTTCTTCTTCTCTGAGAATTCTCTCTAACCCTCTTCTTCTTTTCTTTCTTTGTTTTGTAAAACTAACGTAACCTTTTGTTTTTAACTGACATATATAATATTATACATATACATATATAATATATATAACTTATAAATAATAAATATAATACTTATAACCATAATAAGTATTATTAATTACATAGGTTATAGAATTTGAAAAGTCCAAGGCCATGTTTGGCAACCTCTTAGAAAAATAGGTTTTTAGTGCTAAGGCCTTGTTTGGGTAAAATAAGATTAAACAAGTACAAGGGCCTTGTTTGGCAAAACACTTTAAAATCCTTTTCTAGTTTATTTTTAATAACTCTTTAAATCAATAGATTAAATATTACACTTATTTAATTAAATTACAACACTCTAATTCAATTAAATAAACTAACATTCACATAATACCAAATTGTCACACAATTGAATTTCCTTTATTAAACATAATTCGTGTACAAATTATTATCACTTAGCACATAACATTAAATCTAATTAAATCATTCTTAATTAAATTAAAATTATGCTACACCATTGCTGACATATCAATTTAATTAATCATATAGCATGTAATTAAATTGTCCACAACACTCGCACACTTTATTTATTTATCTTCACAATTAAATTCCATAAAATATTTATTTACTTCAATAAATATTTACAATTAACATATAAAATTCTCAATCGTTACAGTCTTCCCTCCTTAAAAGGATTCTGTCCCCAGAATCACAACATTAAAAAAAATCTCATAAAAATTCTCATCTGTTACATTTTTCTCCCCTTAAAAGGATTCTGTTCCCAGAATCGATATCTAAGGGGTTACACACTTCAATTAAGCAAATAATTGAGGATAAGACTTCATCATAACATCTTCGAGTTCCCACGTAGCTTCTTCAGCACTGTGGTTCCTCCAAATTACCTTAATAGAAGGTATCACTTTATTCCTAAGTACTTGTTCTTTTTTGTCAATAATTTGAACCGGAACCTCTTCATAAGTTAAGTCTTTATCAAATTGTAAAGGCTCGTATTCTATTACATGTTTATAGTCATGTTTGTAAGGCCGTAACACGGAAATATGAAATACGTTATGTATATTCTCGAGTTCCGGAGGTAATGCCACTTCGTAAGCTACCTCGCCAACTTTTTGTAATACCTCAAAAGGTCCAATAAATCGGGGACTCAGCTTCCCCTTCTTGCCAAATCTAATCTTCCCCTTCCAGGGAGATACCTTCAGGAAAACGAAGCTTCCTGGTAAGAATTCTCGGTTCTGTCGATGTTGATCGGCATATTTCTTCTGTCTGTCCTGAGTAGCAACCAATCTTGTTCTGATCAGCTTCACAATTTCTGCAGTTTGTTGTACTAATTCCGGTCCCAACAGCTGACGTTCACCAACTTCATCCCAGTATAGAGGAGTCCTGCACTTTCTGCCGTATAACGCTTCGTAAGGCGGCATGCTAATACTCGCATGATGACTATTGTTGTAGGCGAACTCCACCAACGGTAGATGATCATCCCAGCTCCCTTTAAAGTCCATCACACATGCTCTCAGCATATCCTCAAGCATTTGAATTGTTCTCTCGGTCTGACCATCGGTTTGAGGATGGTACGCTGTACTCATTCGCAACTGCGTTCCCAAACATTCTTGTAAACGCTTTTAGAAATTTGACGTAAAACGCGGATCTCTGTTTGACACAATCAACACTGGGACACCATGTCGAGAAATGATCTCCTTAACGTATAATTTAGCTAATTGTTCCAAGTTATATTTAATCCTGATTGGTAAAAAGTGGGCTGACTTCGTCAGTCGATCCACAATAACCCATATCGCATCGAAACCTTTCTGAGTCGCTGGAAGACCCACCACGAAATCCATCGTGATATGCTCCCATTTCCACTCTGGAATTTCTAATGGTTGCAGCAATCCGCTAGGTCTCTAGTGTTCTGCCTTGACTTTCTGGCACGTTAAGCATTTCGCAACGCATTCAGAAACGTCCCTCTTCATATTCGGCCACCAGAAATGATGCCTGAGATCCTGGTACATCTTCGTACTCCCAGGGTGAATTGAATATTTCGAGCTGTGAGCTTCGCTCAAGATTTCCTCCTTAACTTCCGGTACTGGCGGTACCCAGATTCTACCTTCAAATCGTAGCAGTTTCTCACTGTCGATCTTGAATTTATACTCTTCGCCATCAGCTATTCTCTTCCGAATCTTCTCGCATTCTTCATCGTGAAGTTGAGCTTCTTTTACCTTGTCCACAATAGTAGAACTAGTGGTTACTTGAAACAACTTCTCATCCAATTCCTTTGGAAACTTTACTTCCAGCTCTAATCTAGCCATCTGCTCTATTAACCGATCCTGATCAGTTAACATATTCAGCTTCTCCCGACCTTTCCTGCTCAAAGCGTCGGCAACAACATTAGCTTTACCCGGATGGTAAAGTATTTCAAAGTCGTAGTCCTTGATCAGTTCCAACCATCTCCTTTGGCGCATGTTCAAATCCTTCTGGGTAAAGATATACTTCAGACTCTTGTGATCTGTGTATATTTCACACTTCTCTCCATATAAGTAGTGTCTCCAAATCTTTAGAGCAAACACTACTACTGCCAACTCCAAGTCATGGGTCGGATACCCCTTCTCGTAGTCCTTCAGCTGACGTGACGCATAGGCAATGACTTTGCCGCTCTGCATCAACACACAGCCTAATCCTTTATGTGAGGCATCACTATATACCACGAAATTCCCCGAACTATTCGACAAAGATAATACAGGTGCAGTACTCAACCTTTTCTTCAACTCTTGAAAACTCTCCTCACACTTCTCCGTCCAAACAAACTTAACTGTTTTACAAGTCAAATTCGTCAACGGAGTTGCGATTTTAGAAAAGTCTTGGATAAATCTTCGGTAATAACCAGCCAATCCCAAGAAACTCCTCACTTCAGACGGCGTCTTCGGCTGATCCCAATTCATTACCGCTTCAACCTTCGACGGATCTACTGAAATACCCTCCTTGTCGATCACGTGGCCAAGAAATTGCACACGTTCCAACCAAAATTCGCATTTTGAGAATTTAGAGTAAAGCTTTTCTCGTCTCAGTGCTTCTAAGGTTAATCTTAAGTGTTCAGCATGCTCCTCCTCGGTCTTGGAATAAACCAGGATGTCATCTATAAATACTACCACGAAGTTATCCAGAAATGGTTTGAACACCCTGTTCATTAGGTCCATAAATGCAGCTGGGGCATTCGTGAGACCAAATGACATCACCAAAAATTGGTAATGACCATACCGAGTCCTAAAAGCAGTTTTTGGTATATCTTCTTTCCTCACCTTCAACTGATGATACCCACTTCTCAAATTAATTTTTGAGAAATACCTCGCACCCTTCAGTTGATCAAATAAGTCATCGATCCTAGGTAAAGGATACCTATTCTTGATCGCAACTTTATTCAACTCCCTATAATCAATGCAGAGACGCATCGATCCGTCTTTTTTCTTCACGAATAAAACAGGCGCTCCCTACGGCGAAACGCTCGGTTGGATATACTTCTTGTCTAACAGTTCCTGCAGTTGAACCATCAGTTCCTTCATCTCGACTGGAGCCATTCGATATGGAGCCTTTGAAATTGGAGCAGTTCCCGGCGCTAAATCGATCACGAACTCTGTCTCCCTATCTGGCGGAAGCCCTGGCAAATCGCTCGGAAAAATGTCCACAAACTCCTTTACTACCGATATCTCTTCTACCTTCGGGCTCTCCTTACGCGTATCTACTAGGTAGGCTAAATATCCTACACAGCCTTGCATCAAAAGTTTATTGGCTTGCATCACCGTCAGATAATTTGCTTGTCTAGGCGATTTACTGCCATAGAACACTACTTTCGACGGAGTCGTAAGGTTTACCGACTTTTTCTGACAGTCGATTACCACCCCATGGTTGAACAACCAGCCCATACCCAATATGACATCGAATTCCCCAAGTTTAATCGGAATTAAATCTGCTCTAAGCTCCTGACCTTTAATGTCCAGTCTGCAATTCCTATAAACGATCCTAATAGGAATAACCTCCCAATTCGCAATTTCTATGTTCAAAGCGTAAACTAACTCCTCTACAGGTAAGTCTAGGGTTTGAGCAAAATCATCAGATATGAATGAACAAGTAGCACCCGAATCAAATAATACATATGCATTTATACTATTGATCGGAATAATACCTGCCACCACGTCTTTTGATTGCACCGCGTCTTGCACCGTCATGTTGAATGTGCGGGCAGTGGGTCGAACGGCCTGTAGTGGCGATGGTCCTGTAAGAGTCATAGTGCTGCCGTTGTCCTTTCCTCCATTCCCTATTGACCCTGCCGCTGGCTTCTTAGGGCAATTACGAGCCATGTGATCCTTGGATCCACATGTATAACAAGCTCCTTTCTTGAGGTTTGGGCAATATGGCGCGATGTGGCCTTCTTGACCACATTTGTAGCATACGCGTTTCCCATTCATGCACACTCCAGTGTGAATCTTTCCGTATGTAGCACACTCTTCAAGCTTCCTCTTCTGATGGCCTCCCTGCTGACTCCCAGCAGAGCTATTGTCATTCCACTTCCTTTTCTGATGAATAGCCCCGCTACCACTAGCCTTAGTTTCCGTTTCATTCTTCTTTTTCTTATCTTGGTTGAATTTATTCACCGCTTCGCTTCCCCCTTCAGCTAGAATAGCCTTTTCCAGCACGGCTGCAAACGTGTTTAGCTGGAACATAGAGACCTTGCTGTAGAGCCAGGGTTTCAGTCCCCACTCAAACCTCCTCGCCTTCCTAGCATCCTTGCTGACCTGGTAAGTAGCGAACCTGGCCAGTTCATTAAACTTCGCCGCGTATTCCGACACTGACATCGTTCCCTGCTTCAGCTCTAAGAATTGGACCTCCATCTGATCTTGTGAACTCACTGGGAAGTACATCTCGTAGAACATCTCTTTGAAATGTTCCCAAGTTATGACTCCTTCTCCCTCTCTAGTCTTATTCGCCTGCCACCAGAAGCTAGCATCTGCCTTCAACATAAAAGTCGCAAATGCCATTTTCTGGTCTTCACTGACCCTAGCCACGTCAAATACCTTTTCTATTTCCATAATCCACATCTGAGCATCTATAGGGTTTGTCGATCCCTTAAATTCCAGCTGTCCTACTGCCTTAAACTCTTTAAACGTCGTGGCTTGCACTTGCGGCTGATTCGCCACTGCTCCTGCCAGCAGGTTCACTAATTGCTGAACTGCATTAGGGTTTGTTGCATTATTATTGTTGTTGTTTGTTGAACCCTCGGGGTTTTGACGTGTTACTCTTCTTCTAGGAGGCATTTTCTGATAAGAAAATATTATTATTAGATCCTTTATTCAAATCTTAAGTATTCAAGTTCACACTTAAAGGTTTGAATATCTCTGTTCACATAGAACACAAAGCACATCAATAAACTTCTTTTATTCATTAGTCATAGTTTAAAAACATCAATCAAATAGCATTTCTTCCATTTACATCATCCTTCCTGAACTGAAAAAGTTGCAGGATTACATTATTAACTTATCCCATTCTTATCTCAATTATGGGATTTAGTTGATCTATTTCAAAAGCAACACATAAACAAAAGCTCTACTACTACTGCTACTACTACTATTACTGCTATTGCTGTTACTGCCTAGGCATATTAATACGTCGCACAGCCTCTCTGCGTTCCTCTTCCATTACCCGTAATGCCGTTCTTCGGTCCACCACATACCACGGTAAACCTTGGAATTGAGCTGGGTAGTAGAAAATACGGTCCTGAGCTCTTTCTATCGCTGTATGAAAAGCATATTCCGTTTCCCTCAGCTTGGCCCTCTTGGCTTCAGCTTCATCTTCAGCTCGATCAGCTCGTTGATTAGCCCTCAAGCTTGACTCTTCAGCCCTGGCACGCTTCCTCGACTCCTCCTGGATGTCTTGCTTTAGCTTTGCCAGTTCAAATCGAGCAGTATCTCTTTCAACTTCCATATGTATCAAGTTCCACTGTGCATCTCCCAGGTCACTTGCAATTTCCTCGATCGTATTGTCTCGTTGCTGGATAGTTTCCTCGAGATCTCCTACTCGTCCATGAAGCTCCACGTTGCTATCGTAGACTGCTTCGTACATCTCCACACTAGTAGAGTGAGGTGGGAATTCCTCTTCGGGATCCTCTTCCTCCTCTTCAGACTCGTCCTCTTCCTCATCCTCGTCCTCTGGAATAGGTGTCAGCTCACGCTCCCGACCAGCTATGGTGATCACTAGAGATGGCTCTCTCCTAACCAGCTGCTCCCAGACAACATGTATGTCACGGGGCTCCTCCTCTCTAGGCACCTGAGGTACAACCTCTCTAGCCTGACTAGGTTCTCCAACGTTCGTCATCCTGACAAAAGAATTTTAAAGCTTATTATTACGTGATATCGAGTCGTTACCCTTCGAATACCTGAACGTAAACACATAGCACATAAGGTAGTTTATTATCTTTTTCTATCACATCTATCTTTTCGATTTTACCATAAGGTTACTACCTAAGGTTTTTCCCCACCTAAGGTTTCATAACCTATGGCTTTGATACCAACCTGTGACACACCCAAATCCGGGTACTTCGTTTCCACATGATTTGGTGTTCACTTTCTAATTAAAACATACATCTACCCAAATAAAATTTCAAACTAATTACAACCTTCATAAAACCTTAATAAAATCTTCCTCTAGAAAGAATGGCAACTTGTTCAACAAAAATCCCAGGGTTATCTAAACCTTAACATCATTCAAATAACGTAAATGCGGAAATATAAACATAACCAACTAAGTCTTATTACAAAAGCAACTTGACGTCACAATCCTTCACTTATTCATCTTTCCTTTTCCTTTACTTGTTGATGGTATGTCAACATTCTTGGTCTCAACTGCAAATGGTGGTAAAGCAGGCAAGAGTGAGCAAACAAAAGCTCACTTGGATATACAACAGTGATATGACATAAGTGAATCGTTTCAAAAGAGTTTGAATAACTTTACTTCCATCCATATAAAGAATTAAAATATAATTCTTTCATCAATATATAGGATTCGAATATGAAATCATCTGAGGGTCACAAGACCTTGAACCATTGTCCTAGGTTATAAATATTTCTATTTAAACCTTTAACAGTCAATAAGACTATGGACCCTTAACTCGTACTCAGGGGGATCAACCCTTTGTACCATGAATTGTGCACAACCATTTAACGCTTTCGCATAAATTTCCCCTAATTAATAGGGTTGTTCCTTCTCAGAAATTGAATACAAGTCCGCACCAAAGAAAGTTTGATTTGGATAGATAAGGGAACTTTAGAGTTCAACTATCATCAACTAGGAGTAGTTGAATCGACTTACAGTCCTTTACAGTTCAATCATAAACAAATTGCAAAATATGACAATAAACTTCATAATAGATAGGCATGCTTTTAGAAACAACTTAAAGCATTCGATAGACTAAGTAGATCTTACTTGAACAACTAAGTCAAGATCATATTACTAAAATAACGCTTTAATACTTACGCTTTATGAGTATGGTATAACTTGTACCACACATAACAATTTAAAGAACGTAAATGAACTTTCGTGATTTCTTGAGCAAGGGTTAAGAAACTTGCCCAATGAAAAGATATAATGAATAGGCTTGTATAGCATTCGAGAGTAGCTTAAAGAACTTGCACAATATAAATAACAAGTTTAGAAACTTGCTTAACATAAGAGAATAAGGGTAAGAGAACTTGCCTTAAGCGCAAGCTACACTTTAACAACTATACCCACTTCACAACCACCCTACACATTTATATTATATTCAAACCATGTATTAGTATCCAACTATAACATTTAAACCATCGAACTTCATATCCAAGTCCAACTCATATTATAATTTACCACAATGGTTACTAACTAGTCAAGTACGTGAGCCTATACTCACGGCATACATTTAAAAGTCTATAACTCAAGGAATCGTGTTGTGTGCCTCGTGAAAGCAACACACATACACACACATGTAACACATTCATAATATATTTCAATCTAACTTAAACACATCAAAAACATGTTACTTATTACACATTTCACTTTCCAAGTTTTAGAAACAAGTTAGCTTAACAAACGGGGCATAAAAACTCAAAAACCAAAATCCAGAATTTCCGGGCAGCAACCTCACCCGCTGGGGCGGGTCCTCCCAGTGCAAAACACCCGCTGGGGCGGGTGTTCCCCCTACTGCACCACTTGGTTCGCGAACTGGTGGAGAATTAAGCCAATTTGGCTTATTCCTTCACACCGAATTCGATTTTTCCCAACATGATAAACATAAAACTTGATACTAACAATATTTTAAACTTATTATCATTCTCATAACATATATAATCCATAAAACACATAATCCAAAACAAGATTTCATGATTTTCAAAGAAAAATACAATTTTAAGCGTTCTTGACGAAAATTGCTACTACGAATTCGTTTTTCATCCAATTCAAGTGATTCCAATTGTGTTAACTCATATTCTTAACACATTAACATAATACATGATCAATTTTAACAATAACTCAAAATCAAACATCAATTTGATAGTTTCAAAAGCCATTTTTCAGAAATAGTTTCACCGAAAATCACTATGAACACACTTCTTATTGTTTATCAAAAATTCATGGATTGAATTGCTAGAATCACCATATAACTCATATATAATCATGTTATATCACATATTACACATAATTCATGCTCACCTCAAGGATTTAAGGAAATTTTCAACATAACTTCATAATCTAACACTATGAACATGAATTTCATAGTGTTCATCATATACTTGTGAATTGAAATTCTTAAACAACTATGAAACTCTCATGTAAACATATATATATATATATATATATACATACATATCCCATTCACATATCAAAATAAATAGCTTTCACTAAGAGACTTTCACATAGAGTTCTAAAACCAAGAAAACATAAAAGAATATGCTTTGAAAACTTGTTTTACAACAATTGTATTTTGAAAACCCTTTCATGGCATACAATTACATATGAAAATATATGAACACCATATATACATATAATTTCATAATTGAAAAAACCTATTTTGACAAAGAAGAAAATACAACACCTATGAATTAGTTCTAGGGTTAAGATTATAACCTTACTAGTTTTAGGTTAAGAGAGAGATGATGAAATTGGGCTTGCTTTGCCTTCTTCTTCTTCTTTTTCTTCTTCTCTGAGAATTCTCTCTAACCCTCTTCTTCTTTTCTTTCTTTGTTTTGTAAAACTAACGTAACTTTTTGTTTTTAACTGACATATATAATATTATACATATACATATATAATATATGTAACTTATAAATAATAAATATAATACTTATAACCATAATAAGTATTATTAATTACATAGGTTATAGAATTTGAAAAGTCCAAGGCCATGTTTGGCAACCTCTTAGAAAAATAGGTTTTTAGTGCTAAGGCCTTGTTTGGGTAAAATAAGATTAAACAAGTACAAGGGCCTTGTTTGGCAAAACACTTTAAAATCCTTTTCTAGTTTATTTTTAATAACTCTTTAAATCAATAGATTAAATATTACACTTATTTAATTAAATTACAACACTCTAATTCAATTAAATAAACTAACATTCACATAATACCAAATTGTCACACAATTGAATTTCCTTTATTAAACATAATTCGTGTACAAATTATTATCACTTAGCACATAACATTAAATCTAATTAAATCATTCTTAATTAAATTAAAATTATGCTACACCATTGCTAACATATCAATTTAATTAATCATATAGCACTTAATTAAATTGTCCACAACACTCGCACACTTTATTTATTTATCTTCACAATTAAATTCCATAAAATATTTATTTACTTCAATAAATATTTACAATTAACATATAAAATTCTCAATCGTTACAGTCTTCCCTCCTTAAAAGGATTCTGTCCCCAGAATCACAACATAAAAAAAATCTCATAAAAATTCTCACCTCATAAAAATTCTCATCTGTTATAACTTGAGAAGATGGGTTAGATTTTACCTTTCATGTCTCAGTATCCTCCTTAGCTTTCTCCTCCTCAAAATCAATAACTGCTAATGGTTCATCCAGCTTTCTTCTAGTCCTTAGTGTAATAGCACTAGCATTCTCCCATTAGATTGACCACTATTTGGGATGAGAACTTTCATGAGCCTTGAGATTCCAATATTCCAATTGATGTAGCCAATTGACCCACTTCGTTTCTCAGATCTTGAACATAAGTTTTTATTTCCTGCATAAATTGTTGTGTCTGGGTCATGAATTTTTGTGACTATCCCATAAAAGCCTTGAACATATCTTCCTTGGATTGCCCACTATTTGTAGGAGCTGCTTGTCTCGTGTGATACTGAGGTTGGGTCGGTTAGAAACCTTGCTGTCTAGGTGGTAAAACTCCTTGTGTTGGCGGCCTATTCCCTCCATAGCTTAGGTTCGAATGATCTCTCCAGCCTAGATTTTAGGTGTTTGAGTAGGGATCATACTTCTTTTATAGTTGTGCTTGGTAGTTTCCTATGGCATTTGCTAGTTGTGTATGCTCCTCATCTTGCAATGTTAGGAAAGCATTTGTGTTGTGATTTGCTTGTAAACAGATCCCACAAGCCTTTGCAATTGGCACATTCCCCATAGCTAATTGTCTCACTACAATATTCAAGTCAGAAATTTTCTGCTCCAAGTTGCTCGTGCTTACCTCACTTACACTTTGTGGTGCATGATCATTCCTTGTCTTATATTGTTGTGCATTGGCTGCCATATTTGCAATTAAGTTCTTTGCAGCATCGGAGTTTTGTCAACTAATGCCCCTCCACTCGCAGCATCAATCATACTCTTATCCATTGGTACAAGCCCTTCGTAGAAGTACTGAATCAGGTGTTGATCGTCAATTTGAAGCGGAGGGCAGCTAGAGCACAGTTTCTTGAACCTTTCCCAGTATTCGTACAATGTCTCTCCACTGAACTATTGGATTTCGCATATTTCCTTTCTTATATTAGCCACCCTTGAAGCTGCAGAGTACATCTCCAAGAACAGCCTTTTCATATCTTTCCATGATTGTATTGATCTTAATGGAAGATAGTACAACCAATCCTTTGCTAAATTCGCCATTGAAAAGGGGAAAGCTCTAAGCTTTATCTACTCCTCTGTAATCCCTTGTAGCTTCATGGTTGAGCATACTATATGGAAATATTTTAAGTGTTTGTATGGATCCTCACCTGTTAGACCACGAAAGGTAGGCAAAAGATGAATTAGTCCAGATTTAAGTTCAAATGCAGCATTTAATGTAGGATAGTTAATGCATAAAGGTTGTTGAGTGAGATTAGGAGTAGACAACTCCCTTAAAGTCCTGTTATTATTCAGCACCATCATCTCGTATTCTCATTCGGATTCGGGGGATGAATGGTTTGAAAGTAGTTCCAGAGCTATGTTAAAGGCTGGTGATGGAGCTTCCTCAGAATCTGCAATTGTTCTCCAAGATTGACGAGTCTCCTTCCTAAGCCTACGTGCGGTTCTCTCTATTTCTGAATCAAATTTCAAGTCACGAGAATGAGAGGATCAAGGTATAAACAAAAATAAAAATAAAAGAAAAGAAAACAATGAATAAATAACATTCCCCGACAATGGTGTCAAAATTTGGGAGTTGCCGTTGACACTCCTAAATTAATACCTTACTTCTACTCTATTAACATAAGAATTAGTATAGTAGTAAGCAAAGGTCGATCCCACAGAGAGTGTTTTATTTTATATCTATCCAATTGTTTCCAAGACAAGGGGGTTTTGAGTTGAGTAACTATTTTAATGAAAACAAAGATTAAGTAATATGAGTAATCAAGGAGTAAAAGACTTCAGTTCTACAGTTCAGTTTCACTTTTTCACAAGTATGGATTAATCAAGTTTAAGCAATATTTACCCTTCAATGAGACTAATAACCCTAGATAACCGCAATCGCTAACTATGTGAAATTCTCCTTTAGTTGTAAATTTAAAGTGACAATCGTCCCCAATAAACCCTAACTATCATACAACGTAGAACTATCAGTCTAGATTTAATATAACAGTAGCATGAAGAATGAGAATTAGGTTATTTCAAGTAATAATCACATAATCAGGAATTATTTAACTTGCGTTCTAATAATCTTAACAATACTTAAAAGCTTGTCCACAATCATGTATCAATAATTGTTACTTATGATCAAATATAATATCGTTTGCTTAATACTATATTTTAATCTAGCAGATGATATTTATCAGATTAATCTAACTGGCCAAATTAAATCAATCAAATGAATAGCATGCAATCAATTAAAACAAATTAACAGAATAAATCTTATGTAAGAAGAATAAATAAAGTAAACTTAATAATCTCAGTTCAACATCCCTGAGAACTGAAATAGAGAATTTAGCTAGACATGCATTTGATCTTCCAACACCAAAGTCTGAATTCCAATGTCGATGATCAAATGAATAATCCTAACTATTAAAATGTATTTATAGTGCTAGACAAAGTCCTAAATCCTATGAGAACTAGAGATCCAAATCCTAAAAGGAATTACAAATCATAACCCCAGTTTTCATAAGGAAATATAATTAATTTAGAAAGCAAATCTCAGTCTAAAAGAAATCCTAATTATGATAGAACTTTGAAATATTACAGAAAATCTGGAAAAATGATTGGAAAAATACATCCTCGAAATTCGTGATCGGCGCGGCTACGCCCAATTTGTATTGCCCAGCAGTTCTGCCGTGCCTGTGACAACCCGAAAAATCGGATTGTCTAGAAATTATGATTAAAGAATTAATAATTAATAAAAAGAAATTTATTGATTATATTATGTGATATGTGTATATTAATCATTCTATGACATATGATGATTAGAAATGGGGAGGATTCTGGCTACGAGCTAGAATGAACGAGTATGAATTTTCAAGACGAAAATAAAAGATTTTCGGGAATAAAAATATTTTCAAGAAAAAGACGAAATAGGCACTATTCATGTAGGAAACCCTAAGGGTTAGGGTTTGAGGCTAGGGTTTGGACCCTAAGCCTTTTCGGGAGATTGGAATGTCAGAATGACATTCTGTCGAAAGATTTGACGGTAAAATACCGTGAAAAGTTACGTTAGCTGAGAAAAGTTCTTGGAAGAAAATTATGAAAATTACTATTCATTCATTTCCGCTATGGAATTTATATTGAAATTTCGATAAAACGCGTAATGATAGAATTTTAAGACGAGATGGAATATGTAATAATATTTTATTTATGTCTCGCAAAGTTTTCGCTTGCGAACTTAAAACCCGAAGAGTTAGAAAAAGTGAAAGTGAAGAATAAAATGATTATGTGTAATAATAAATGGCTATTATACATAATGAATATGCGTATGATTTTAATTATTATACGAGGAGGATACGAGAATTAATACGACGTATAATACGAATTTTATATGATGTAAAAAGGATTAAATTTGAATTATATTAAGAATTTAACCCGTGGGTTGAACCGGCGGGTAAACGGGTGGTTTAAACCCATGGGGCAACCCATGACCCATGATAGCACATGGGAGATATGGGGAAGCACATGGTGTGACATGGGAGGCCATGTTCTAGCACATGCTAGCACATGGGAGGAAATGGTTAGCATGTGGGGGGAGATAGGTTGGCATGTGTGAGGAGGTAGGGGTAAGGAGGTTTGGTCTAATGACCATCCTACCTTTAAGCTTGCTTGCCTAATGACCAAAAGACCCTTGGTCTTGCTTTGCCTATATAAGAGAGGCTAAGGCTCATTTGTTTGGTTTGAAAAACCCACTCATGTGAGAGAGAGAGAGAGAGAAAGCTTGAGAGCTTTAGAGCTTGAAGAAGAAGAAGAAGAAAGAGAAAGAGCATGGATGCTCAGATCAAAGAAGTTCAAGGAATAGAAAAGCTAGCGAATCGCCTTCTTTGTCTATAGGAAGAAGAATAAAGATCAAAGGTGATTAAAAACCTAACTTCTAAGTTATTTTTCTTTAAGGTTTCTATGTTAAATACATACCTTAAAGAAAAGAAGAATAAAAGATGTTAGAAGATGTTAGTGGACGATTCGGATGAGTTATATTAACTCTTCGATGTTATAAGGTTGAATTATCAAACTTATAACGTTAAAATGCGAGAAAACGTAAAATTATAATTATAACACTGATTGAAAACGAAGAATGCGAAGAACGCGATAATTGAAACCATGGTAAGTTAGATGCTTATAATGGGTGAGAAACATAGATGAACTACCAATGGATTGATTTTCATTTGGTTTGAAATAAAAATATCGAGAAACGAAGATTCGGCGGAAGTTTACGCGATTAGACGTTAAGCGTCGAAATCGTGAATTTCCCGAAATAGGAGTTAAAAGTCGCCGTGTGACTCAGAAACGGTGGTTTTTGATTTTAACACGTGTATTTAAGTAAATAAGACTTGCGGGAGCAAGAACGGATTAATTCTGACTTAAAACGAAGAATTGAGCGTAGAACGTTCACGAACGTTTAACGAACGCGTAAAAATGGACTAATCGACGAATTTCTCGCCGATGGATTCAGAAATGAATTCCGACTTGCTAGAATGTTAGAACATAACGTTTAACTATTGGCTTTGGAACGAGCCAATTCTGAGTTATAACGATCACGTTACGGACTCGGGAATCTCAAAAATTTTCATAACTTAGAAAAAATTTCTTGAGATACAGGTCCGGCGCAGGCCGCGCCGTCCAGAAGGCTTAAACCAGGGCTGACTGCGCCAGTCAGGGTCAGGATCCCTACATAGGGAGCGTGGGCCGCGCCGCTTGTAAGAGAAAGCTGGCGCTGACCGCGCCAGCCATGGAAAAATGTTGAACAAGTTTAATAATTACTTAACCTTTTCTATATCAACTAAGGGTTTAGTAATTGATGAATATATACCCTTTAAACAACATGTTTAATCAAGGGTTTACAAGAAGTAAACGTTAATCAAACGTAAACCGTAAACCATGTTCAAGTTAATAAACAAGTTAAGATCTCATCAATCATCATACGTAGTGATAATTGATGAGAATTCGGGTTATAGCATCGGAATGTTAATAAGCCGTAACGAACGATAATAAAAGTAATGAAGAATAACGTATAACGTTGAAAAGTCGAGTTAATGGTAATAGCTTGAATAAACGTTCCGAATTATATGGACCGGGCGTGGTAAGAAATGTAATGAAGAGTAACATAAAAAACATTATAGTTATAACGGTTCAGATAAGTTAAGTCTAAAATGTAGTGAAGTCGTAGTCTATAATGGTTGAGATATAGTATCTTGGCTAAACGATTCCGTACGAGAGCGACGGTATATACGAACTAGAAATCGATCTAACTCACTGTGAAAGACAGTGTAGACGAGACGGAAAACTAGTTTGTTGGTTGTTTGTGGGAAACCACTCAATGTACTATATTTGACTACTGTTAGAGACTCGATGAGTGCTAAGTGTAATGTTAGTAAAAGAATAGAAGAAAGGAAGTAAAGTTGGTCGCGTAAATGTAGATTGCAAGAACGCGAACCATAGGAAGTAAAGTAAAGTTATGCTAATGATTAAGCCAAGTATATGGCTAATGGATATATGTTTCCTATATGCTTTATAGGGATTGTGATGAACAATAAGGCATAAGCAGTACGCATCGCTAAGGCAAGTTTCCTAACTGCGTTCATTTCTGTATGAATGTTGGTTTCTTAACTTCCTCAGATGTTGAACATGAGGAAGTATTTCTTATGTGCAAATGTGTAAGATTTGTGTAAGATGGTAGTATGTATGTGGCCTTGTGCCACAATGTTAACACTTCGATGTTTCTATGAGATGAACTGTTTTGTGATCGAACTATTGTTGTTAAGTCTGTGCTATTGATTCTAGCCAGACAGAATGTGTATGAAAGAGGTAGAAGTATGTCAAAGTATATGTGAAGTGTGTTTTAAAATGATAGGAATCGGAACGTATTCCTATTATTCGAGCTGCTTCATAACCATTGTTCGGTTATTGAAGTCTTAAAAGAATTTTGATTCTTGAGTTGTTAATATTCAACTGTTATGACTTGCTGAGCAATTGAATGCTTACACTTGCTTAAAATAAAAACATTTTTAGTGAACGACGGTAGTATGTATTAAAGGATCTGATGAAGATCAAGATGATCGTTGTCCAGCTATGGTGAGATGCTATGGTTGCGAATACCATTAGCATCATAAGACGAAGTACTGTTCATGTGATGAACAAGCGTGAAGAAGACATATAGAATAGTTAGTTAAAACTATTTTGTAGATATGGTGACTAGTTAAGTCACACTTGTAATGTGATAAGAATAATGTAATTATCATTATTTTTAATGAATGAAGATTTTGAGGTAATAGAACCTGGGAATGAAATGATATATCATTAATCTTCAGGATTTAATGATGTATGTATGGAATGAGAAGTACCGTAACGTACGGAATTCGGGTGTGAACAATAGGTCGGATGTCGGGGCGTCATAGGTTGGTATCAGAGCTGATAGGTTATAAACCTTAGGTAGGAGTACCTAAGACTATAGCCTGAGGGAGAATGGTAAGAAAATCATTGAGATAAACGATTAAGGAAGAAGATCACTACGTGATCATATTGAATCGTAAGAACAGGTTTACTGTAAAACGATGGATGAGTTATAGCTAGGTGCTATAATGGAGGGGTACTGTGAATAGTATGGGGAAAGAACTCGGAAGTGTTGTAAGGTATACGAATTAAAAAAAATTCATATTAAGTCACAAAGAGAGTTAGAAGGTGGTAAATTTCAATTGAGGACTCATGTGATAGTTGAGTTGTATGAACTTTTGTTATAGGCAAAGGTTTGTACTTTGGTGTAACAACCACTCAGCCTATTACAGTGATAATCATTGGAATAGTGATGTCGCGCTATTGATATGTATATGACGAGAAGGTGAATCTTTTCTCATGTATATATTGGATAGTAGAGTGTATTAAGTTAAATGCGAGTTCTTGAAACTCATACTTATGAAAAGTTTGTGACTCATAGTTGTATGCTATGTTTTTGTGCCTTGAGCATATGGATAGTCCTTGATTTGTTCTTGGATTACATACTGCGAAGATAAGTTCTTAAACACATATGGTTGTGGAAAGTCCCTAAACACATAAAGTGTGGTAAGTTGATGAACTATACTAAGGTATAAGAAGTTAGACTGAAAATAAGTTATTTTCAGTATAGATAGCACCTTAAGTTCTAGGAGAGGTTAATATTGTCGCAAGTATGACAATAAAAGAAGCAGAAGTAGAAAATTCCAAGTCTTCTAGCTATGCTAGATTTCAAAATTTATTGACATCATGCGGATGTGTATGTCTTTGGATCGAAAATATTAGTTTTAACTTTTGGAAACCAATGGTTTTTAAAAGAGCTATTCTTTGTATGTTTATGCTAGTCATTTCAGCTAAGACAGAATTTGATTTGAAACATCAAAATGAATTTTAAATCATCTGTGCAGTGAATGCATAGGTGGTGAAAAGACGGAGTTATTATTACATCTGAACATACCTTGAAGTGTATGACAGTATGTAGTATGACAAAGTCAGAAAATGACAAAGTCCTCAACGTGCTCTAAATCAGTACGGTATCACAACGTCATTACACGTTTTGAATTATTGCGAAAGAATTTATAAAGAGTAGTCGATGTCAATTGATTTAACTATACGACTGTTTCAAGTTGGAGTCCAATTTATTGGTGGCCTAAGCTATTTGATTTGGCTAGATAAATGTTTTATCATTTTTAAAAGATATCAAGCTTTCTTTGAGAAGTTGTCCCAAGCCAAATTATTTTGGTGCGAAATCTGACAAATAAGTCTAAGGTGAACAAACCCAACATTCTGGGGTTGTACAATAGGTTGATCACCTAACATACCGGAATAGGTAGTTTACTTTCTTGGTGATTGTAAACTGACCTACAAAGAATTGGTTCTCGATAAATATCGATAAACCAAGTTCAATGGTTCGTGGTTTCTAGGACCCCTCAGCAAAATGTTTTAAAGGAATCTTTATATTCCTAGTCATTCGTTCAAACTTCATAATTAGTGTGTAAATTGTGAAGATTATTGAATGTGGAAAGATGAGAACTTCTTGGAATAGAAGTTGGGAAGAAGAGTGTGTTAACAATGTCGAGCATACGGCCTTGGTGCCGGGATATTCCTTTATGAATGAAACGTTCTTGAATGGACGATGGATGATAACTTCTGTAAGGAGAAGTTGAGTAAAAGGTTATGGTAACAATTTTGAGGACAAAATTTTTAGAAGAAAGGGTGAATGTGATATCCCGAGAAATTAGAAGTATAATTGTCAGGATATATATCATCTGACAATTATATCAGATAATGATCCTTGGGGGGAAGGATGTAGAAGAGAAAATGAGAAGGAATGACTAGGTAAATACCTAACGAAATTAGTATGTTGATATTTTTCAACATTAATAAGAAGAAGTATGATTAACTTTTCGTCGAAGGGTTGTAAGGATGACGCATCTGGGTATTGAAGTGGTTTGGGAAATTCCAAGGAACGGATTTTTATAAGAAGGGAAGAATGTGACAACCCAAAAAATTGGATTGTCCAGAAATTAAGATTAAAGAATTAATAATTAATGAAAAAGAATTTCATTGATTATAGTCTGTGATATATGTATATTAATCATTCTATGACATAGGATGATTAGAAATGGGGAGGATTCTGGCTAAGAGCTAGAATGAACGGGTATGAATTTTCAAGCCGAAAATAATAGATTTTTGGGAAAAAAAAATATTTCCAAGAAAAAGATAAAATAGGCACTATTTATGTATAAAACCCTAAGGGTTAGGGTTTAACCCTAAAGGTTAGGGTTTGGACCCTAAGCCTTTTCGGAAGATTGGAATGTCGGAATGACATTCTGTAGAAAGATTTGACGGTAATATACCGTGAAAAGTTAAGTTAGCCGAGAAAAGTTCTTCTTGGAAGAAAATCACAAAAATCACTATTCATCCATTTTTGCTCGGGAATTTATATTCAAATTCTGAGAAACGTGTAATGATAGGATTTTAAGACGAGATAGCCTATATAATAATATTTTATTTATGGCTCGCGAAGTTTTTGCTTGCGAACTTAAAACCCGAAGGGTTAGGGAAAGTGAAAGTGAAGAATAAAATGATTATGTGTAATAATAAATGGATATTATACATAGTGAATACGCGTATAATTCTAATTATTATACGAGGAGGATACTAGAATTAATACGAAGTATAATATGAATTTTACAAAATGTAAAAAGGATTAAATTTGAATTATATTAAGAATTTAACCCGTGGGTTGAACCGGCGGGTAAACAGGTGGTTTAAACCCACAGGGCAACCCATGACCCATGATAGCACGTGGGAGACATGGGGAAGCACATGGTGTGACGTGGGAGGCCATGTGCTAGCACATGGGAGGACATGGTTAGCATGTGGGGGGAGATAGGTTGGCATGTGTGAGGAGGTGGGGGTAAGGAGGTTTGGTCTAATGACCATCCTACCCTTAAGCTTGCTTGCCTAATGACCAAAAGACCCTTGGTCTTGCTTTGCCTATATAAGAGAGGCTAAGGCTCATTTGTTTGGTTTGAAAAACCAACTCATGTGAGAGAGAGAGAAAGCTTGAGAGCTTGAAGAAGAAGAAGAAAGAAGAGAAAGAGCATGGATGCTCGAATCAAAGAAGTTCAAAAAATAGAAAAGCTAGCGAATCGCCGGCTTTGTCTAGAGGAAGAAGAATAAAGAAGAAAGGTGATTAAAAACCTAACTTCTAAGTTATTTTTCTTTAAGGTTTCTATGTTAAATACATAGCTTAAAGAGAAGAAGAATAAAAGATGTTAGAAGATGTTAGTCGACGATTCTGATGAGTTATATTAACTCTCCGATGTTATAAGGTTTAATTATCAAACTTATAACGTTAAAATGACAGAAAACGTAAAATCATAATCATAACATTGATTAAAAATGAAGAACGAACAAAGAACGCGTAATTGAAACCATCGTAAGTTAGATGCTTATGATGGGTGAGAAACATAGATGAACAACCAATGGATTGATTTCCATTTGGTTTGACGTAAAAATATCGAGAAACGAATATTCAGTGAAAGTTTACGCGATTAGACGTTAAGCGTCGAAATCATGAATTTCTCAGAATATGAGTCAAAAGTCATCATGTGACTCGAAAACGATGGTTTTTGATCGTAACACATGTATTTAAGTAAATAAGACTTGCGGGAGCAAGAATGGATTACATCCGACTTAAAACGAAGAATTGAGCGTTGAACGTTCACGAACGTTTAACGAACGCGTAATAATGGACTAATCGACGAATTTCTCGCCGACGGATTCAGAAATGAATTTTGACTTACTAGAATGTTAGAACATAACGTTTATGAACTATTGGCTTTAGAACGAGCCAATTTTGAGTTATAACGGTCACGTTACGGACTCGGGAATCTCAAAAATTTTCATAACTTAGAAAAAAAATCTTGAGATACAGGGCCGGCGCGGGCTGCGCCACCCAGAAGGCTTAAACCAGCACTGACCGTGCCAGTCCGGGTCAGGATCCCTTCCTAGGAAGTGTGGGTCGCGCCGCTTGTAAGGGAAAGCTAGCACTGACCGCGCAAGCCATGGAAAAATGTTGACCAAGTTTAATAATTACTTAACCTTTTCTATATCAACTAAGGGTTTAGTAGTTAATGAATGTATACCCTTTAAACAACATGTTTAATCAATGATTTACAAGTAGTAAACATTAATCAAATGTAAACCGTACACTAAGTTCAAGTTAAAGAACAAGTTAAGATCTCGTCAATCATCATACTTAGTGATAATTGATGAGAATTCAGGTTATAGCATCGAAATGTTAATAAGCCGTAATAAGCGATAATAAGAAATGAAGAATAACCTATAATATTGAAAGCCGAGTTAATGGTAATAACTTGAATAAACGTTCCGAATCGTATGGACCGGGCGTGGTAAGAAATGTAATGAAGAGTAACTTAATGAACATTATAGTTATAATGGTTCAGATAAGTTAAGTCTAAAATGTAGTGCAGTCGTAGTCTATAATGGTCGAGATATAGTATCTTGGCTAAACGATATCGTCAGAGAGCGATGGTATATACGAACTAGTAACCGATCTAAATTACTGTGAAAGACAGTGTAGACGAGACGGAAAACTAGTTTGTTGGTTGTTTGTGGGAAACCACTCAATATACTATATTTGACTATTGTTAGAGACTCGATGAGTGCTAAGTGTAATGCTAGTAAAAGAATAGAAGAATGGAAGTAAAGTTGGTCGCGTAAATGTAGATTACAAGAACGCGAACCATAGGAAGTAAAGTGAAGTTAAGCTAATGATTAAGTCAAGTATATGGCTAATGGATACGTGTTTCCTATATGCTTTATAGGGATTGTGATGAACTATAAGGCATAAGCAGTACGCATCGCTAAGGCAAGTTTCCTAATTGCATACATTTCCATATAAATGTTGGTTTCTTAACTTCCTCAGATGTTGAAAATGAGAAAGTATTTCTTATGTGCAAATGTGTGAGATTTGCGTAAGATGGTAGTATGTATGAGGCCTTGTGCCACAATGTTAACACTTCAGTGTTTCTATGAGATGAACTGTTCTGTGATCGAACTGTTGTTGTTAAGTCTGTGCTATTGATTCTAGCCAGACAGAATGTGTATGAAAGAGGTAGAAGTATGTCAAAGTATATGTGAAGTATGTTTTAAAATGATAGGAATCAAAACGTATTCCTATTATTCGAGCTGCGTCATAACCATTGTTCGGTTATTAAAGTCTTAAAAGAATTTTGATTCTTGAGTTGTTAATATTCAACTGTTATGACTTGCTGAGCAATTGAATGCTCACACTTGCTTAAAATAAAAATATTTTCAGTGAACGACGGTAGTATATATTAAAGGATCTGATGAAGATCAAGATGATCGATGTCCTGCTATGGTGAGATACTATGGTTGCGAATACCATTAGTATCACAAGACGAAGTACTGTTCATGTGATGAACAAGCGTGAAGAAGACTTGTAGAATAGTTAGTTAAAACTATTCTATAGATATAGTGACTAGTTAAGTCACACTTGTAATGTGATAAGAATAATGTAATTATCATTATTTTTAATGATTGAAGATTTTAAGGTAATAGAACCTGGGAATGGAATGATATATCATTAATCTTCAGGATTTAATGATGTATGTATGGAATGAGAAGTACCGTAACGTACGAAATTCGGGTGTGAAAAATAGGCCGAATTTCGGGGCGTGACAGCGCCCAACTGACAGAGTTGATTTTTTGATTCTTGATGACCAGCGTGGCCATGCTCCTTTTAAACTGTGTAATGGCGTGGCCGTGCCCAACCTCTGTAGCTGGATTCTGGCTCTGCTCCATTGTTCCTGTCCACGGCGCGGCCGCGCCTGCCCATGCTGTTCAGCAACATGTTTTTCTTTTTCTTCAATTCAGCTCTACATCACCCTTTTTCATTCTTTCAGCTCCAAATTTATCTGAAATCAATTAATAACCTTATAAGCCCATATACATATGAAACATGCAATAAAACCACATGTAAAGGAATCAAAAATCATGAATATTGTGTACTTATCACTGCAGCTGCAAGTTAATACTTTTGTATTTGTCATCGAGGTTGCAATTTAATACTTTTATATTTATCTTGTGGTCTGTCTTTGCCAATGTTGCAGCTGTTGTGGTTATGTATTTGAATTTGCCAATGTTGCAGCAGCTGCTCTATTTTGTCTTGTGGTATGTGTTTGTGTTTTGGAAATAGAGCATCATGAACAAAGTATAACATAACCTTGGAAATCAATCCATTAGAATATACAATTGAGTTTGTTATACTGTGTTCATGATTGAGGCATAATGAACTAAGAAATGAAAATGAGTGCCTTATAAGGCTCCACTAAAATAAGTCTTGGCATTGCACATTATTACAATTCATTAGAAAAGGGAGTGCCTCATTAAACCTTATTACAATTCATTAAAACATAACGAATAATTATAACAGAGCAACATACAATTCATTAGAACAATAGAGAGCATCATGAACACAATATAACAAACTCAAAATTTATTTCAATAGAGAGCAACATGAATGCAATATAAAATTCAGTTTGTATTGACACTGCCCATCAAAAGTACTTTAGAATCAAAATCCATTCTGCAAAAATTCTATCAAAATTCCACTGAGGATAAGAAGTGTTCAGTTCAAACTCTTAGTTGCTCTCACATGCATGTATTATGTACAGAATCCCAACTGATTTTATTCAAATGAAAAATTCAGAACACAGAGAATTACAACAACTTAATTACAAGCATTACATTCCCAACAAACTCAAAATTCATTTCAATTCAACCTTCATTACAAGCATTACATTCCCAACACAAAACATTTATGACAAGCAAAAACTAACACAGAGCAGACATAAAATCAATTACATACTAAAATCAATCCATTACATTCATATAAATCATCCTAATTCACTTCATATTCATGATGAGAAAGCATAAAACCCAAGATTTGACAAGCAACAAAATTAATTTTTTCTCTTTAGTTGCAACTTTGTTAATTGCACTCTTCAATGTCTTAATTTCCCTCTCTAATTCCTTGAGTTCCACTTCATACCCAATTGGAATGTTCAACCTTCTATCAACTTTGTGAAGTTCATTTCTTAATTAATCATTAACCTCCTTTGACCTTGTAATAAAAGGGGCATCATACCACTTAAAAAATCCACAATAAGCATTATTATCCTGTGTAAAAAAATATAAGTAATTTTAAAAAAACTAAATTCACATTAAGGTAATTATACAAACATATATTAACAATTTGTATCTTGTATCTTCTGCATCCTACAAACTTCCTACCCGGGTGTAATGTTCCAGCCTTCCAAGCTTTCCACATCCGTGCGGTTATTCCACTGTAGCATTGCACTAGAAGATGAGGCCTTTGCCATTGTATTTGGTGAGATGAAGATATCTTATCTATGTCATCTCCATGAACAAAAACTCCAGATGAAGAATTTATGGGAACACAACAAGAATTTATGGGAACATAATAAAAATGAAAGGAAGTAGTAGAAGCAGCCAACCATAGTCGTTATATACCAAAATTAACACTTGACAATAGTGAGGAGGAGCAGCAAATCAGTCAACCAGAATCAATCGCACCGAAGGAGCAGCAGAATTGCACCAAAGAAGAATCGAGCCCTAATTTTTTCCCCAATTCTAAATTCGTGAATTCGTTGTTTTGATTTGTATTATGAAGGGACAATTGCCATGTGCTTGGCATATGATGATACACATGGCAAAGCTCATGTACACATAAGAAAAAAACATCTTTCGATATGCACATTCACGACATCCGCCTATTTTTTGGACAAAAATCATAAGTAATGACCATTTGGTTAGTATTTTCGAGTATAGTTATATGATTGTAACAAAAAATATTTCGATAACCACAATGAAAATCGGGTCCTAATACAGTGACCAAAAAGTCAATTATCCCAGAAGAATTGGAATGATAGTTTACCCTATTATGCAGTTGTGGATAACATCCAGAAGTCAAATCATGGGTATTATTTTGTTTCAGTTTTGAGGCATTATTAAATTTTCATGTAATGACTTTTCTAAAGTATAGTGAGGAGAGTTCATGGAAATCAAAAAAATGACCCTTATATTCTTGCAAACTCAACCTATTTGAATTTTGTATTTTTCAGTAATAAAATTATTTTGCCTTTTCCTTTTTACTAAAAAAAATAAAATTCCAACAAATGATGAATTCATATTTCTAGCCTTCAAATATTAGTATTATATTGAACTCTTAATTTTGAGAAGCGTTGGGATGGGAAAATGCGAGCTCTATAATTTACATCCTACCAACAACAAAAAAATAAAATAAAAAAAGGTAAAATTGTAAAAAATAAAATTCTCCTAGTTTTGATGAAATAAAAGAAGACAAATTAATACTCTTTCAATTTCTTAGGCTCCGCTTGTTTCAAAGAAAACCTTTTCCAGAAAATAGTTTTCGAAAAATGTTTTCCACTAAAATCGTTTTAATGAAATAAATCTTCATGGACAATTAATCATAACTAGGGCTACAAACGATCCGATTCGAACCGAATTTTGACGAACTCGAACGAACTCAAATACTATTAATCAAACTCGAACATGTTCGTTTAACATGATCGAACCAACACACATGTGCGAGTTCAGATCGTTAACTGTTTGTGCACATACTCGAGTTCGCGAACAATTCACAAATATAGTCAAACATCACCATGTTTGCGAACATCTAAACATTCACGAACACAAACTCGTTCGTGAACAACTCATGAACATATTTGAACTTGTTTAGGAATAGGATATAATATATATCATATTATTATATATATATTAAATTAGTAGTAGTGATCAATATTATTATTTATTACATAATTAGTCTAGAATAAATGAATAATAATACTTTCAAGTAACCCAAAAAAGGAAGATATTACTACTTTCGTAATTAATTAATTGTTTTCATATTTTTGCATTTTTTACTTTTAGATGAAATAAATAAAAAAAATACTCTATCTATTCTATAAAAAGATTCTTATTTGAGATTTTTTTTATAATGAAATTCTAATATTCTAATATTTAAAATAATGTGAATTTTGTTGATTGAGATTAATTCAATATCTAATAGACTAATGTTGTTAACCTTGAAATGTATTAGTACAAAATACTTCATCCGTTCTAAAATATAAGTGTTGGGATGTAATTATTTGGGTGTAGCTAAGGTGGAACCCAATTTATTTAATGGTCCAGATCTAGTGTTGGCCCATATACATTTATTTTGACAGCCCGCTCAAATAGTGGGAGAGTCCTTATTAAAGTAAGATTGTGTTCCCTTATTTGGTGGGATAAGGAGATGTAATTTGGGAAGGAATTGATCAGCCATTAATTACAGTTATAAGGTGATTCTAAAAAGGATTCCTACTCATAATTGGATCCGGGTGGATATAACATCTATAAATATAACAATAAGCAAGGGTTTGTGAGACAACACAATAACATATAACACAAATAGATAATTTGTACTCTCGTTATTATTTTTTAGTGGATTTCTTCTCTCACTCTCCGTGGTTTTTTCTCAATTAGGTTTTCACGTAAATTCTTGTGTTAATATTTTATATCTCTTATAATAATGTGTGTATGTTTATCTATGTGTATTTTGTGAGTTTGACTTCACAATAACACAATCAACTATTCTAGTAACTGTTAGCGTGGTTTTGGTCTGCTGTTTTGGTGATTTCATCAGGTGTACAAAATTTGGCGTTAACATTGGCACCATCTGTGGGAAAGAAAAATTATGTTCAAAAAATCACCAACACAATTAATCGATCTCCGTGCCGGCTTACTAAGATAAGGAGGAAGATCCTACGCATAAAACATAAATGGTTCTCTTTTATCAAATTACAAAATTTGCTCAAGGAGAGATAACGATGGAAGTGGTGGGTCCTGATATATTTGTTGAAGGTATTGGTGGAGATTGGATTGGAAAAAATGGCACCGCATGGAGAGGAGTAGCGACAGGTTTATGAGGAGGTTCGGGCTGCTGGAAGATGCCTGTTTGGATCGGGTGTTTATTAGGGTCGTTGCAAGAAAACGTCTTCAGAGATTTCAGATCCAAATCGCAACCGTAACGCATCGATAAATTCATGCTTTGGCAATCAAAACACTTATCCAGACATCTCTTCACACTTCGGTTATCACTTATTGTCTCACTCTTAGGCACAAAAATAAAATTACCAGGGAGGAAAATCTCTGGTAGAATATATAAGTTTAATATGAGAGTTGATGACGCTCCGGGCAATGGCGACTCACTTCGGGCAATAACAACCCTCTTCGGATAATTGCAGTTTGCTTCAGGCTATATCACATTGGCTACTTCATGTCTTCGGCTATTTATATTTGGAGATATAAAGCCGGATCAAAGCCTCCCAACGGGTTGGGAAGGAAATTTTGGCGTTGTAAGGTCGGATAGTGTTATAAGGTCGGACAATAGCCTCCTAACGAGTTGGGAAGGCAATTTTGACGCTATAAGGTCGAACAGTTATTTGGAATGAACACTTTTATTCAGTTATTCGAAATGAATACATTTAGTTCCTCAAAACGAACACTTCTATTCAGTTCTTCGAAACGAATACGTTCAGTTCTTCAAAACGAACACTTTTATTCAATTCTTTGGAACGAATACGTTCAGTTCCTCAGAACAAACATTTTTTATTCAGTTCTTCAAAACGAATACGTTCAGTTTCTCGGAACGAACACTTTTATTCAGTTCTTCGGAACGAATACGTTCAGTTCCTCTGAACGAACACTTTTATTCAATTCTTCAGAATGAATGCATTCAGTTCTTCGAAACGAACACTTTTATTCAGTTCTTCAGAACGAATATGTTCAGTTTCTTAGAACGAACACTTCTATCCAGTTCTTTAGAACGAATACGTTCAGTTTCTCAGAATGACCACTTCTATTTAGTTCTTCGGAACAAAAACATTCAGTTACTCGGAACAAAAAATTCTATTCAGTTCTTCGAAACAAGTACGTTCAGTTCCTCGAAACGAACACTTTTATTCAGTTCTACAGAACGAGTATGTTCAGTTCCTTGGAACGAACACTTTTATTCAATTCTTCGAAATGAATACGTTTCGTTCTTTGGAACGAACACTTTTATTCAGTTCTTCGGAACGAATATTTTCATTATTGAATTTTTTGAAACAAATATTTTTATTATTTTTTAAATTCAGTTCTCTGGAACCTCTATTTGATACCTGTCACAGGGGTCGGGAAGGCGATATAAGGAAGGAAATTATGGCGGTATAAGGTCGGTTATTTATCTATCTTCGGTTGTAATAAGGATGGTTGTCTATATTTTCGGTTGTGATAAGTTTGGTTATTTATATCTTTGGTTGTGATAAGGTTGGTTATTTATATCTTCAGTTGTTATAAGGTTGGTTATTTATATCTTCAGTTGTGATAAGGTTGATTATTTATATCTTCGGCTGTGATATGGTTGGTTATTTATATCGTCGTCTGTGATAAGGATGATTATTTATATCTTCGGCTTGATAAAGTTGGTTATTTATATCTTCGATTGTGATAAGGTTGGTTATCTATATCTTCAGTTGTGATAAGGTTGGTTATTTATATCTTCGGTTGTAATAAAGTTAGTTAATTATATCTTTGGTTGTTATAAGGTTGGTTATTTATACCTTCGGTTGTGATTAGGTTGGTTATTTATGTCTTCGGTTGTGATATGGTTGGTTATTTATATCTTTGGTTGTGATAAGTTTAATTATTTATCTATCTTCGGTAGTGATAAGGTCGATTATTTATCTATTTTCGAATTGAATAGAGGAGTGGGGCGACAATATTGAGAGCCAAAAGTTTCTGTTCGGCATATGGTGTTTGGGTGTGACTGTAAGAACCCGAATTTTTAGATATTATTAAATAAGGATTTAATAAATAAAATTCTTAAACTGTGAGATGGGTTCGAATAAGAGTATTTTTATGTGATATAAGGTATGTGGTATTATATTACATAGGGTAATATGGACTATGTAATATGTGTTTTGTGATTTATAAATATACTATTAATGTATATTTGTTACTTAGCGTAAAGACGATTCAGTTGAGATAAAGGAAGTGGATAAATTCCTATCGATATTAAATAATTTATAGAATTATTTTATCATAGTAAGTTGGTGACATTAAATATCCTTAATGTATAATCACCATATTCTTGTGTATGTGTATTAATAACTAGTATGTTTATAATATAGGTTATTAATAGCACTTAAGCTATCCGTGAATAGGTTTGGATAGTGAAGCATGAGTTAGTTAAGGAATTAACTAATAAGAATAAATATTAGTTAATTTAAGTTGGGAGTTATATTATGGAATAATATAATGAGAGTATTGAACCTTAATTAACTATGATGATATAGTACAGTATTTAATTTACTTAAGTAAAGGAGTGCATTAATATGTGTTTTGAATATGTAATTATAGTTGGTACTTTTATATATATTACTTAGGATAATAATATGTGAGAAAGTCTAATGTACGAATAACATTAAATATATATACGTTATTAAAGGGAAATGGAAATCATTATATCTTTAAATGAATATTTGAAGAAATTGTTTTGGGAACAATTTATAGAAAAGAAAGAGAAATGGTTATTATATATTTTAATAAAGGATATTAAAATAATTTTTAATATTGAATTATTTTAATAAAAGGAGGAAATGTTATTTTTGAATAGTAACATTACCTTATATATTTTGTATAAGGTGTGATTGATTAATATGATAGATATATTACATATTTGCTATATGTAAATAAATTGATAGAAATAATTTCTTATAATAGAGAATAAACTTATTATCTATTTACTATATATAATATATGTACATGTGTCGTACATATAGTTATTTGAAATTATATTAAGAATATTGTCTTGAGACAATAAGTAAATTATTTTCTAATAATGAATGTCTTTATTCGGAGAAAACATAATATTTATGTTATGGCAAAATACGTAATTTCTAATGTATTTTTTAAGGGAGTTTAATTAATGAAAGGAAACTAAGTTATTTTTAATATATTAAATAACTTAAGTTATTATTTGATTGTGAATATTATTATTGGAATATTTAATAGAGTATATATATTAATTATTATAAGCGTAAAAGTTATACTTAATATAAGTATAATTAATTGAAGTAGTTTAGCATTTTAATAGCTAGAGTTATTATATTACCGTAAAGGTTATATAGAATATTTGAATATATATATATGTGTGTGTGTGTGTGTGTGTGAACCTTGTGACTTAATAGTTCTAATTATATTGAACATGTTATAAGTAGTAAGTGATGGGAATAATAATAAGCTTGAGATTAAGCTTCTGAGAAATGCCTTGTGTGGCACGATAATAGATTCGGTAATGAATTGATTAATTCAAAGATGGAAGAATTATTAATTGAACAATTAATCTATATTAATTGTTATTATAATAATATGTTGAATTATTATTATTGCGAGTGATAGCATGATAATAAGTATATTTGTTATAAATATAATAAGATTTATATTTATTGTGAAAATTAACTATATAAATGTTAATTAATTGTTATGGAAATTTTAATTCCATTGATTAATGAGAAATGGATTAATAAATATTATTATTAATTAATTGATGAGATAAGTAAATTACTTACTTCTATGTGCAAGCATACGAATAAAATGTATAGCGTATAGTAACTAACTATATATTATATGAAGTGTGAAGTGTAGTGCAATTATATTATATAGTGTGGTGCAACAATTATTTGACTATACTATATATAGGGACCATGTATCAAGATTAATTAAACTATGTGAGTTACATGAAATGTGGGTGTGACAATGTGTATATTAAGTATACAATAAAATAATATATATCATGAATATATGGTAAACAATTATTGAATTAATAAAATTTAATAATAAAGGAGACAATACACTGTGATGGTACCCGAAAGAATTATATCCGGTGGGATGAACTGTACATAGATTTTATATGTGTGAGTTAAAATTTACTACATGATAGTAGTATTTATTAGGATTACATGGTAACCCCATTTTTAACCTAAGTATACAATTATACATTGATATATATAATATACATATGTATATTGCCCAAAGGAATGCAAAGCTGAGATTATTTCTTGTCCCTAATTGTGAGTCACCCCTCAATTTCCTCTCACGTGAACTCCCTAGTCTACACTACTCTTCTTCTCTTTTTCCTCACAATTGTAGCCAATGATTTCAAGGGATGTGGGTTTGATGATGTGATTTACCAACCCTCTACCTAATCTCCATGAACCATTAGATTCTTGTTCCTTCCATTAGTTTGAAATGGTGAGTAAATTCATGGACTAGGTAATGGATTGTCTATAAATGCAAGCTCCTCTCTTCTCTTTTTAATTTGCTGAGAATTCAAAATGAAGTAAATTGGGTAAGTATATTGAGAGAGATTTTCTAGTGAGTTGAAGAAAGCAATATGGCAGTGTAGTAGAAACCATTTAGCAAGCTTTGCAAAATTGAGATAGCAGAGGTATAAACTTTCCATCTTTGTTCTCTGTCAAACTTTATATTCTTGAAATTCTAAATTTTTGATTAGGTTGAATTGGATTGATTAATTAAGTGTTTGGAAAATGTTGTTAAGCATGATAGAAATACATGATAGCTAGTATTGGATCGAATTCGTATGGATTTCTGAGTTTGGATTGGAACCTGCCGAAGCAGGCTTTTTCTTGGCATGAACTGGACACGGCGCAGCTGCGCCGGGTTTATACCCAGGCGCTGCGCAGCTGCGCCAGCAGCCTGTTCTGATTTTGTTTTCCTGCTTCAATGCTGTTAAGTGCAAACGTATAGTACTACCTTAGAACAAGTATAATAGCATGAATAAATTATATATATGGATATGTAGACATAATATGAGCATGTTCTACTATGATTATATGCATGATTAACGGACGGTTATGATTTCCAATAGTAAACGTAAGGTTTTGTAAACGAAATTGACTTATCCGAACCATGTCGACATTCTGATTTTTTAAGCATGACTATATGATTTAGGAATGCATGAGAAGCGTATTAACTTACGAATATATGTTTCATAGTATAACATGAGCATGTCGGACCTCGTTAGTGAACATTTCTAACGAAAGTGTAAGTTTTGAAAACAAACTTTGACACGTATGTACCATACCCATATTCTAATTTTTGAAAGCATATTTATATGGGTGGTTAAGCATGAAAAGATAGTGTAAGGTGTTATGATTGCATTAAGATACATGATTGAAGACTACATTGATTTCAAAAGACAAACTTTGAGTTTTTAGACATAAATATAGGATGTCCACATTCTGATTATTTGAGCATGTATATTAGGATTTCATTGTGCCTATAGACATGTTGACATAAGCATCATATGATGAAACATGGATTTCACCTATGCAAGCATATTCATAGAAAATGAATTTCTAAAGCATAAACTATGTGATTAACATATACATGTGTGATATACGCACGAGCATGTATACTTAGTATTGTTTAGCCTCGTGGTGTGTTGATATGACTTTAGTAATGGACCATTAGTAACGTGGGCTTGATTTGTTTAAAGTTTATCGGCATATGGCCTTAATTGGATTAGGATGAGCATGCTAGGTTCGAACTTGAAATTTTAACCATAGAGCATGCGTATTGATTAATATCAGTAACTTGAATGATATTGATTGAACTCGGGTGGTCCAGCAGAATGAAACTTCATTCCTGGTTTGATCAGTGAGTGGCGCAGCTGCGCCATCCTGTTTTCAGGATTTGTGCAGTCTGTTTGTTCTTGATTTTGTAGTAGACTTGTATTATTACTTAAACTGCAAATCATGGTCTGACCCCTACTGGTTTATGACTATATGATAAACATAATAACCTTACATGCCTAGTTTAAAATATGACAAGGATTTTGAAAGGTGAAACTTAGAAAAGTTTGAATGTAATGATTTCGATAAGGTTTGAGAAACATGAAAGCAATATAGATCATGTATCTATGAGCTTTAAATACGTGTCGAACATATAGCGAGTCGAGTAAAGGTGTATGAATGTTGATATTAAAAGTATACTTATACTAGCTATTATAGGAGTATGGTAAGAAAGTGAAACAAGGTTCTAAGAACCAAGTTAGACAACAATGTAACCTTTATTATTACATTGACAATGTGTGATACATATAACTAATGAGTGTGATCTCTATAGTTAATATAACTGTGTAGGATTACACAAAGTGTAGAGATTCTTAAGCAGTTAAGTCGTAGTTGTTAAACTACGAATCAGGCAAGTCTTTCAGTTCCTATTTGATATATGAATTCAATAACTGTTAGTTGAATTATATTATGTTGTGATAATATGAACTTATATATGAACTGTATATGAGATATAAATGAGATTGAAAGTTGATCTTTGATGATATACTTGTTATGTGAAAAGTAACATGCGTAGTAAATATAAACTGTTTATAAATGCATGAAGTGAGTATGATGTTATACGCTATGTGATGCATGAGGACTGTTAGAATTGCTGAGCTGTCGAGCTCATTCTTACAAATAACCACTTTTGCAGGTTAAGGATTCACGGTAAAGATTTCGTGCTTCTTGATTGATAAAGATAGATAGTATCGCATTGAAGAATATTACTTAGATTATTGTCTGGACCATGTTTAGATTCTAGATGATGTACTCGATAGTTGCTTACACTGTTTAATACTTGTTGTATTGTAAGAATGTATTAATTAATACATAGAGGATATCGAGTTGAGTTGTAAATGTTTATACGATAACTCAGATAAGAAGGAATCATATTATATAGTTGATTCAAGATTTGTAATTGGTATCAAAGTTATGGAATCAATAAAAAGATTTTTATTCAAAGGATATTGAAAAGTTTAAATTATTCCGCATTTTAGTAACATCGAACATGATGTAAAGATGAGATCTTGGATATAAATAGAATTTATATTCTAAATTGTAATAAGTAAAGATGTATTCTTTTAGTAATGAATAAAATATATAATAGTTTGGCGTTAGTAGTATCGTGACTGCACCGAATCCGAGGTTTCGAAGGAACGTGGATTTGGGGGCGTCACGGTGATAGTTCATCTTCGACAGAAACGGATCTTTTGTTGGTATAAATTTGTATACTCTTTTATTTTTAGTTCCTTATAAATAAGAGATTGGGGGGCAATGTTGGGCTGTAATTATTTGGGTCTAGCTAAGGTGCAGTCCAATTTATTTAATGATCCGGATCTGGTGTTGACTCATGTACATTTATTTTGATAGCCCGCTCAAATAGTGGGAGAGTCCTTATTAAAATAAGATTGTGTTTCCTTATTTAGTGGAATAAGGAGATGTAATTTGGGAAGGAATTGATCAGCCACTAATTGCAGTTATAAGGTGATTCTAAAAAGGATTCCTACTCCTAATTGAATTCGGGTGGATATAACATCTATAAATATAACAATAAGAAAAGGTTTAGGAGACAACACAATAACATATAACACAAATAGATAATTTGTACTCCCGTTATTATTTTATAGTGGATTTCTTCTCTCTCTCTGTGGTTTTTTCTCAATTGGGTTTTTACATAAATTCTTGTGTTCATATTTTATATCTCTTACAATAATGTATGTATATTTATCTTTGTATATTTCGTGAGTTTGACTTCACAACAATACAATCAACTATTCTAGTAACTGTTAGAGTGGCTTTGACCTGCTATTTTGCTGATTTCATCAGGCATAAAAAATTTGGCGTTAACAATAAGTAATAATATCAAGTATGAATTTTCAAAGTCGATATAAAATATTTTTAATTAAAAAAGGATGTGATAATTAAAATTTGAATACAATAAATATTGAGAATTACTTTATAAATAGTTTATAATTTTCATAATTATATTATTTAAAACTAAATAAATTAACTATAATTCTAAGATCAACGCCTCAAAGCAATATAGAGACTTTGTTTCATTTTTAAAAAACTTTTTTGCTTATTCTAATTTAAATTAATAACTCAATTTAATTTCATGTAAACGATACTGTAACATTTTTTAATTGGATTATTAAACACTATTTTTTACACTAAATATGATTACTTAATTAATTACGCAAATCAAAGTTAGCCAACTACTCTCCTTCACTGTCTCATGTATACATTGTAAGTTAGTAACACTAAAAAATTCAAAAATTGGTGAAATCAAGTTTGCACTTTTAATTATATAGTTGATAGTTGATGTAATATACAATAGTAATTGTACAATGACTATTAGTGAAGTCTCGATACATTGATAACTTAATTTCTCTATTCTCTATCTCGATTTGACAATTTACTTAATTTCTCTATTATCTATCTCGATTTGGTAATTTTAATAACTAATGTAAATATAAGCAACTATATTGTATCATTCTTTAATTAATGTCAAATTATCATTGAATGATGACTAATGACTTTATTTATATAATTTATGACATGGGTTATAATTTATTAAATTATTAGTGATGTAAATTATAATATTCCAACAATCATTGTTAAAAATTTTATGAAAATTTTTGTACCCAAAAAAGGACAAAAAGATTCCAAAAATCACATCCCAACACTTTTTATCTGTAGTTGGCCATCCACTGTTTGGTTTCCTAAATTGCATCTTCTCTCTTTTGGATCTTGCTACAGCTTTAGGTCTCTTAGTATTGTACATTACTTTCCCTTCCATGTGTAGTCTTTGGGTTGTAATATATCATCTGAGTTCTTTCTTTGGCTACCCTCATAATGGATTCCACCTTGCCACTTTGTAGAACATCCTACTTGCCCTTGATCAACATTCATTCCACCCCCTACTTGCTCTTGATCAACATTCATCCCACCTGGCTCCATTGTAGACTCTTGTGTTGCAGCTTTGGATGTCTTTTGAACCTTCCTAGCCCTTGTAGACACTCAAAATTTTGCATTCCTATTACTAACCCTGCAGGAGGGAAAAACTATTTTTTAGCCCCGACGACAACCCCAGGAGATTAAACTTAACCCCAGCCACAACACCGGAATGCCAAAACAAGCCCCGATAACACCGAGATGTTAAATCAAACCCTGGCAACAACCCCTGGAGGTACAGTAGCCCCGACAACAACCCCGGGAGATCAAACTCAGCCTCGGCCACAACACCGGGATGTCAAGTCAAGCTCCGACAACACCGGGATATCAAATCAAACCCCGACGACAATAGCGGGAGGTACAGAAACCCCAACGACAACCCCGGGAGACCAGATCAACCTTCAAAGACTGCCCTGAATCATCAAATCATCCCCAGAGACAACCCTGGGAGACTAAGTCAACCTCGAAGACAACCCTGAGGAAGAATAGAGTCGACTAGGATCCAACCTTGGAGACAACCCAGAGAAAATAGTCGAAAACCTTGCCAATACGGGAGACAACCCCAAGATGGGAAAATGGTCATTTTACAGACTTGAAGCCAAATCAAGTCAAAATCAAGCCAAATTGATACAATAAGGGTCAGAAAGAGCCATAACATCAATCCCGAGTGAAAATTGCACAAGACAGCTCAACGGACGGACCACAAAAAAACAAAAATCTGGTCATAAACCCATGTTCTTGGATTCAGAAATGGTCAAATCCCATGTCATTGTGTAGCTTTCAGAAAGGGCTTTCCGAAAAGGTATAACACGCCTCAAACAGAAGCCCGGATCAAAAGTTATGACTATTAGAAGTATACCCAGTGTTGGTTGGAGTGCACGTACTTCGAGATGACGAGACCCACAGGAGTGGGCCCCACTCGGGGAGCCGCAGGTAGACTCGGCTGTCGCGAGTGGACCTCTCGTTACCATCTGGCCTATAAATAAGACCCCCACCCTTGCAAAAAAAATTTAGAAAAAGACAGAGAAACTCCGCTCATTTCGTACCTTAGCCCTACTTCTTTTACTCCAAACTCAAATTTTATTCTTCCAATACGTTTGCATACGTATATTCTACAACATATCAAAAATTAACCGGTGGAAACGTCCATTTGAAGCCCTCTGAGTGGCAAAGAGCTCGTGGAGCAGTCCATTGTAAGTTTTTTTACGATCAGGAACTATTTCCTACTTCATTACGTATATGTGAACGTCCATATAAAGTTTCATCTTCTAGTTTCACCCGGATTTCAAATCTGTGGCCTTTTTATCTTACTTTTTAGTATATATAAGAATATATATACATTTTTCTTTGTTTGCACAGCTTGGATTGCTAATCCGAGGCTTTTTCTCGCTTTTACTTATATATAACTATATATATATATGTACTATTTCGTTTGGCCTGGATCGCTGATTCGTGGCCTTTTTCAGCTTTATTATATATATAACTGACTATATATATATACTAACTTTCAATTCAATCGGGCCTGGATTGCTAATTTGTGACCTTTTTACTGCTTTTATAGATATAACTATATATATATATAATTATTTTGACTTCGTTTGGCCTAGATTGCAAATTCGTGGCCTTTTTATAACTTTTATAAATATATATATATATATATATATATATATATATATATATATATTTACATTTCAGTCGAGCCTGGATTGCAAATTCGTGGCTCTTTACAGCTTTTATAAATATATATCTATTTACATTTCAGTCGAGCCCGGATTATAAATTTGTGGCACTTTAATGCTTTTATACATTTCTTCGTTGGGCCTGGATTGAAAATTCGTGGCACTTTATCGCTTATATATATATACATTTCTTCGTCGGGCCTAGATTGCAAATTCGTGACCCTTTACTACTTGTGTGTGTGTGTATATATATATATATATATATATATATATTGCTTTAAATATTTATTTGATATGAATATGCACTGATGTAAATATTGTGGATTAAATTTATCTAAATCTAGCTTTTTTTAACTTTCAAACGGTTCAAAATTGGTCAAACCGGAACCGGGAAGCTAGAATGGCTAAGATTTATTTAAATCTAGTATTTTTCTAGCTTTGTAAATATTAAAGCGACTACGTGACCCTAAATCCATATCTAGCGGAAACGGGAAGCTTTGGCTACGCGCACACAAGGATTTAACTGACGAATCCTTTGTTTTGCGACGTCTAGATTACAATTTGCCTTCTATGTGAATATCTGTGTTGTGCAAGTTTTCTTGGCTATTTTCTGTGAGCCTAGGAATCATGAAATTCGTGATCAAACACACTGATCAGAATCTGATTCCCACGATGGACAACTCTATATTGTAAACATATCCTGCCAATTTTTCTGTAAAATGTACATCCGAGGGACCTTAAAACGGTTATCCGGATTTAAGATCTCAAACATAGTGAAATATAGTTTGTAGTGCTAGAGTCACTTCGATGGCTGTCATGCCCATAAGAAGACCAGCACTTGTATATATATTCAATGGTCGAGGATGCTTCGCATCCCGATAATCAACATCCAAATCGAGCCAAAGGCTGAATAGAATAAAATGAAGTATCAATATGCTTCAATTCCTATGTGAGCGCAAGGGTTTGAAAACCACCTTTTAAAATGTCATTTTAATATCTTGTCTAAAAATGGACTTTTCACACAAATCAAACTCTTCGTATATAGGTTCAACGAAGCATGGCACTACTTTCAAATCAAACAAACGTAAGCTCAATTACCTTCAGCATCCACACACACACATTGCAAATAAAAAAAGAAGTATTGAAAAGATGCGGTAACTGTGTTTCACGGAAGTCGGGGGGTGCCTAACACCTTTCTCCCGCTTAACAAAGCCCCCAAACTTTAAAAATCTCAGTTTCAAGGCCAAGTTTTGACAGCGTCCAGTAATTGGGCCTACTTACAAAAAATAAAACAAAACTCGGTTGAGTTGGTACAACCATTTCAAATATACCAACTGGCGACTCTGTAAACCTTTCAAATCGTCGACATGATACATGTTGGTCTTTTCCTAAAAAACTTCACCCTTTATAAAACAGATAAAACAAATAAGGGTAGAAAACAACAAATTTAGGAAGAGGAAGATCTGTCCACAGTTTTTTTTTCCGATGTCGATAGGTGGCGACTCTACTGGGGACAGTAGAGGGCTTAAGCCGCACTCAAATCTTTTCAAAATTTTCTTTTTATATCTGCGTGTGTGTAGATGCTACGTTTTGCATTGAATGGATGTGAATGTGTAATAACCCAATATTTTTATATAATTAAATAAGAAATTTTTCGTATAAATTTTTTTTATATATATATTATTTCTATCAAAAATAATGTGGGAATATGTGCAAGGTAAAACATATGTGAATGTGTAATAAATATATATTTATTTATTGCATATATGATTCCGAATATTTTTTTTGAAAAAGGAATTGTTAATTATTATAAATTATATTCTTATAATAAACTAATTTTGATAGTCAAAATATTTTACTATTTATTTTCCATGAAAATATGATTAATATATTACTTAAATAATATATGAAATGCTTTCTAGAATTATTGTAATAATTATTTTATTATATGAATTAATCAAGATTAATTAAGTTAATTATTTTAACTTAATTAATAATGGGATATAAGGTAAAGTGTAATTATAGATCAAAACCCTAATGTTGATCTATGTTATGAAATTTCAGAATTAATACAATTATTATATAATTGTATTTAAAATGAAAGTATATTCATGTCATGAATAATAAGAAATTATTTTCTTAAGGAATTTGGATATTAAATATAATTATTAATTATATTTGTCTCCAAATATATGTAAGTATGTTAATACAAGATATGATTATGAATTATATATATAATTATGATAATTAACATAATTATATGAATATATGTTAAGAATTTATTTATTTATTTATTGTATTTAAATATTAACATAATAATCGATTATGTTGGTATTTAAATGAAAATGTGTATATTATATGATTATGGATAATTGTTAGGAAACCCTAATTTGAAATTGAGAAACACTAAATTTTACATTTTTAGCCCTAATTTGAAATCCTAGGATTTTAAGTTTCAAAACCTTAGGGTTAAACCATAAAGATCAAACCCTAAGGGTTAGACAAATGACTAAAGTGCCATTAATAGATCTATGCCTATTAATGGTTTTAGTGTTTTAAAAGTTTGTAGTTGTAGTATGTTATGTGGACTGTGATCTAGAAACTTGAATCAATGTCAGATCATGTATATATCTCAAGTTATTGATGGTCAAAGTCGGTTGACCGACCATGACCAAGCAATTCTGGGTAACCCAGAAACTGCCCAGATTGTGTCTGATAGCTTGTTCATGCGTCCAGATTTTTCGTGTGTTTGTTAATTTGTTCTTGTTGTTGTATCTAAGTTGTAGTATGGTAGATGGATTGTAGATTCAAGCCTTTATAACACCTAAATAACAAACAGAATGAATTTAGTGGGTGGTCAAAGTAGGCCAGATGATCACGAAATCTATTTTCTGGGCAACCCAGAAAACTTAAGAACCTTAATTCTGACATGGTTTGACCGAACCATATCTGATGATTGTATTGTAGTTAGACTGAGTTAATGTAATAGATTTGTACCTTGACATATGGACTACAAACTGAAATCATTAAAACACCAAAACATTACATGGATTGCAAGTTGTGGAAGCCCAAAAGTGGCTACTCGAACTATTCTTATTTTCTAGGTAACGCAGAAAATGAAGAACAACTCTGACAGCTACTTTGCAAGCCTAGATCTCACTTGTGTGATGCAATTGGACCATTATTGTTGTTGATACTTGTAGTGTTACATCAACACTACAAGATCAATGTAATAGCTTGCCTAGAAACATCAAGATATGATAATTATGACTGGTCAAAGTAGCTACCTTGAACACTGATAATGAATGTTCTTGAAGTTTCAAGAACACCTATAGCGACACTTTCCGTCGCGATATATCTTTAACGACAGTTTTAAATATAAATTAATTAAATTAATTAAAATAAATAGAAATTAATTATTAAAAATTTATAAAATTATTTTAAAAATTATTTTTAAGTTACAAAAATTAACTTTTAATATTTTGACATAAATTTTATTAATATTTTAATTTAATTAAATATTAATGATATTTAATTTATTTAATAATTATATTAAATAAAATAAGTTAAAAATGATTTTAATATTAAAAATCATTTTAAATGATATTAAAGTATTAAAAAATATTTTAAGTTATAATAAATGACTTTTAATATTTTGAGATAAATGTCATTAATATTTTAATATTAATGATAATAAATTTATTTAATAATTATATTAAATAAATTAGTTAAAAATGGTCTTAATATTTTAAAAATTATTTAAAAATAATATTAAAGTTTAAAAAGTATTTTAAGTTATAATAAATAACTTATAATATTTTGATAAGAATTTTATTAATATTTTAATATTAATGATAATAAAGTTATTTAATAATCGTGCTAAATAAATTATTTAAAAATGATTTCAATGCTTTATAAATCATTTAAAGGTCAAATAAATATTTTAAAAATATTTTAAGTTAGACTAAATAACTTTGAATATTTTGATATGAATAACTTTAATATTTTAATACTCATAGTAATTATTTAAAAATAATTTTAATACTTTAAAAATCATTTGAAAGTGATATTAATGTTTTAAAAATATTTTAAGTTATAATAAATAAGTTAAAATATTTGAAAATGAAATACATTAATATTTTAATATTAATGATAATTATTTAAAAATGATTTTTAATATCTTAAAAATCATTTAAAGGTAATATTAAGGTTTTTAAAATATTTTCAGGTTATAATAAATAACTTTTAAAGTGTTGACATAAAGTTCATTAATATTTTAAATTATTTAAATATTAATGATAATGAAACTATTTAACAATTAAATCATTAAAAATGGTATAAGTGTTTGAAAAATCATTATTACTGATTTTAATGTTTGGAAAAAAATATTATAAATAATAATTAAATTATGTAACATAATATTTAAGTTCTTGAACAAAGTTTCATTAAAAATAAAGTCGTTAATTATCCGATAATGCAATCGGGATGCCGAAACTATACCGAACTCAAACCAAATTGACATAGTTTGACTAGGTATACGTTCTTATGTGTTTTAATGATATATATATGTGACAACGTGTTTAAGCTGTATAATGACTGCAAATAAGCAGTATTATGTGTTAAGTTGTATTATTCTAATTAAAAGAATAATTCTACTGATGATAGGACTTCATATTAAAGATAAAAGCGTAAGCTATACTATATAGTAGTAATCAGCTATCAAGGCAGGCATTTGAACTACTCTAATTTCATTGTGCAAGTTCTCTAACTTTACTCAAATGTTATATGAATCAAGTATATTTACTACTCGCATTTATTTTATGCAATGGATCCTAGTAAGCTAAAAGCATGTTCATGAATAATTATTGTCAATTATTCATATTCGTAATGATATTCATGATTCAATTATGAAATTATTCTTATATTGTGGAATTTTTGTAATACTAGAGATTTTTCCTAATATTATTAAATTAATATATTAATGGAAATGAGAATTTATTTGAATATAAATGATTTTGTGAGTTAACTCAATTATATTAAATTGAATGATTATAATAATTGGGAAATTTTGTAGTTGTGATAAACTCGTAGAGGCCATGTGTGGCACAGTGATGAGAAAGATTAACGATGATATTAATTGACGAAGGATTTATTAAGTGAATAATTAATTAATTGTTAATTGTTATTAATGGTTATCGTAGAATATTAATTAATTGTTATAGAATATTAATGATAATTAATTGATGATGTGTGGATTATTATTATTGCAAATAATATAATAATAATAAGCAACGTGTTCATAAATATAATAAGATCTATATTCATGTGATATTTAATCATGTAAGTGTTAATCAATTATTGTGGATATTAATAATTTCATTGATTTATGAGAAATGGATTAATTATTATTATTATTAATTAATTGATGAGATAAGAAAATTATTAACTTATATGTGTAAGCATGCGAATTTAAAAGTATAATGTATAGTAGCTAACTACATATTATATGAAGTGTAAATTGCAATGCGACTCTATTATATATAAACTATATAGTAAAGTTTAATGAATTGAGAGAACTACATGATAATGCCAATGTGACAATGTGAGTGAGTATACAATAAAATAATGTATCAGGGATATATTATAAACAATTGTTGATTAATACAATTTAATAATAAAGGAGACAGTATAGTGTGATAATATCTGAAAAGACTATACCAGTATGATAAAAATGTACATGGATTATGTGTGCAAGTCACACTTACTATCTTATGTGAATTATGGTGTGACATCTCAATTAAAGACATATGTATAAAATATATATGTGTATATAGCCTAAGTATTAACATTAGTTGTTTACAAGTTAGGAATGCTGAGTTTCATATTGCCTTGTCCCATTATATGAGACCCATTCTCCTTCACGTACATAGCATTATAAAGGCTAAAACCTATAACCTTAAAACTCAGCAAAACTCTCCTAGCTTTATAGTTCATAATGAGCGAAGGAGTGGGCATGATGATGAGTTTCAACTACTAATTACCTACCATTTCTTAACCTCCATACAATTCAAATTCTTATTGGTTTGATTCATGGGAAGATAGCATTGTCTGAGTATTGGTTTTTGCTATAAATACAACCCATTTCCTTCACATTTCAAATTGCTGAGAATTGCTTGAGTGTTGAGGTGAGAGTTATAAATATATATCAGTGTTAAGTATTCTGAGAAGTTGAGATTGCATTGCAGAGGTATAATTATATTCCCTTGTTCTTCATTTCGTGGACTCCATCTTCTATTTCTGCAAATTCTTAGATTTCTTAGATTCTTGGTCATGTGGAATTAAAGTGTAATTGGGTTATATAATAATTGTTTAAGTGTTACATAAACTAATGAGCATGTTAGTAAACAAGGTGGTGTGATTACAATCAAATTCGTAGTGTAATTTCTGTGTTGGGCTGGGTTTCTGGCGTAACAGGCTAATTTCTGGTACGAACCAGTCAGTTTATAACTGAGACGCAGCGCAGCTGCGCCGGTAACTGAACTCAGTTGCTTGGCTACTGCTGCAATCTGTTAGGTAATAGCTTATTCATATAAGTTTAGACAGGCATGATGACTAGTCTAGCATATATATTTATGTACCTAGACCTAAAGAGAACACGTTTTATTATAATAGCATGCATGAATGATGAAAACTTATAGTTTTGAAATACAACTTAGAGTTTTAAAAAGGGTTTTGATATGTTATACTCATGGTTAATATTCTGACTTTGAGGCACATTAGTATGACCCAGAAACACATGAAATGCATGTTATCTTGCGTATATATGTTTCATAATATAACATGAGCATGTTGGACTTTGTTAGTGAATAATTACTAACAAAAATGTAAGTTTCAAAGGTGAACCTTGGCACGTAAATATCATACATACATTCCGATTTTGCAAGCATGTCTACGTGGCCTAAAAATGCTTGTCGAACATATTAACATATGACTCTAGATAGCATGAACATGTTAGACCTTATTAGCAAACTTTACTAATGAAAGTATAAGTTTTGAACGTGAACGTCGACATGTTACATTGAGATTTGAATTCCGATACTTATGAACATGTTTGGTAGTGCTCATAACCTCATTAAAATGTCATAAACATACACATGCCATGTTCGATGCCATGAGAACTAGTTAGGCACAAGTGAAGCATAAATTAAGTTGTAACGGTGCTAGTTATATAGTGTATAATATAGATTCTTGCAAGCATGCTTAAAACGAGTTATGCGATCACCTCGTATGTTTAAAATAACAAGCATGATGGTATACATGATATCATGATATTGTAAGGCCTTAAATGGTCTAAAGATGTAAAGCTAGAACCTATATCATGTAAATTGAACGTGAAAAGGTTGAACGAGCATGAAAGTATCCCTTAAACATGTATACATGCTACGTGATATTATATGATGTTACTTGAACCCGATTTTGACGATTAACTTATGAGAATGCCATAACTTGCTTAAATAAAATATATTTAGTATTGATTGAAGTCTTATGTGATATTAATAATATGAGAGCATGTTTGCTAATTGTTGCGATCTTATATGATATGAGAATGTGTTTAAACTTAAAAGAGGGAACGTTAAGGATAGAAATTATATTCTATATAACTGTGTAGCTAGGTTAAAACTTAGCTTATGTGTTGAGTGTATATTCGAAGATAAAATGTGAAGTTAAGATATATGACTAATGAATATCATATATACATAACTATATTACGATAGGATTCGAAAAGTGTTGATTAATTTACGGGGATAAACTACACTTAAGGCAAGTATCCTAACGACGCATTTACTTTATGCAAGTATTCTATCCTTTTATATTGCGAGCTAGTTTCTTTACTTACTCGTTTGAATTGAATTAACATACTTGAACTCTTATTTTATTAAAGCTATTATTCATGTTGAACTTGGTATTGTTCTTGAATATTGTGAAAGTGTCTATGCCATTTAATTCGGCTAGACTTATATTATTAAAAAGCTATCCAAACCAATTGATTGGTACAGGATCTCGTATTTGACTGAGAAGAACAACCTTCTTTGAAGGGAAAATATAATTGTCGGAGAACCGACGTGCGTACTTGAGTATGATTGATTGTTATGCATAACGTATGTTACTTTAGGTTGATTACCTGTTGTACCTATTTTCGTTGGATTTTCAGTTTAATACTGTTAATTCTAGTAGAAGTTCATAGTCCTTAGCGACTGCTCAGTATTCAGTTATCTTGAAATCTTGAATTGATTTATTATTGAATCACATTGATATTATTCTGTCCTTAGCGACTGTTATTGAGAACTGTTGATATTCTTGTTATCCTTGAACTATCAAACCTTGCTATACCCTTTCGAGAATTGAGAATTATAGTACTCACCCTTATCGTATATTACTTGCTGGGTAATTTGTGCTTATTCTTGCTTTTCCTAAAAATATTTCAGTTAAGGCTGAGCAGTGAGGACCCTCGAGTACCGACAAGGGCAAGGGAAAGGCTACTGAGTAGCTTTGTTTATGTAGGACTTTATGATTGTAATAAAGAACTTATGATATTATGTACTAGTTAAGGTTATTTATGCTTAAGATATGTCTAAGCTATGTAATCACTGTTTAAGTTACGAGACCTTAGGACGTGAATAATTATATTATTTAAATGTAATTTATTCGGTATTAGTTGTGTATTATTCTGCTGTGCGATGCGACATTTAGTCGTATTATTATTGTGATGTATTACCATGAGCACGTGACGAACCGAATTCGAGAGACCCCATGACGGTCCTAGAATTTGGGGGCGTCACAATTTTTTTCAATTCGTTTATTATTTATTAATATCTTATTATTGTCTTTTATTATACAAGTGTCCCCACTTGTATGAACTATTGTATTCCTGCAAGAACTCTTAAATTTGGAATTTTTTGATATGACAAATTCTATTACATACTATTAAACTTCGGTATGTATTTATGGTTTAAAGGTTGTCTATGCTATTTATTCAGCTAGACAGAGTTGAATTGTACTACTAAATATTATTGGTTATGATAAGGTCATCCAACTGAATTATTTAGTTAGGATTCCAGACTGAGTATAAACAACCCGAAATGGGGAAATTATTTTTGTGCCCAAGGCGAACAGAGTGAACGCATTTATCGTTCAAACAGATAGTATTGATTAATACAGGACATAACGGGGCTGATCACCCTACATGTCTGTAAAACCAGAGCGGTTTGCAGATAAATTTCTGTTTAAACCTTTTCAAAAATGAAAATAAAATAAAAGTTCATGGTCCATTGACCTCTCAGCGTTTATAGTCACTATGTCCTTTCAAAAATTTTAAACGACTTGATATGTAATTAAGATATGTTTCAAAAGACTTCACAACTATTGATTCGTTGTAGAAGTATATCTCAAAGAAAACATTTACTTCTTTCAGCTAAAGTTTATTAACTGCTATTACTTGCTGAGCAATTGAATGCTCATTCTTGCTTTAAATTAAATATTTTCAGCTAAGCATGATCAACCAGAAGGCTCTGGCAAAAACAAAGGGAAAGGAAAGCTGCAAGAATAAGATTTATGGTATCTTGTGTAATAGTTAGACTTTATTAGAACGATAATATTTATTATCTATCATGTAATGAATGTTTTAAAGGTCATGTACCTGGGATTAGACAACTCTGATATGTAAATTAAGTTTGTTTATCTATTTTATAATATTATTCCGCTCAAAGAAATGATATCGTGTAGCACCAAGTTCGGGTTTCAAGTACCTGAATTTGGGGGCGTCATAGGTTGGTATGAGAGCTTTAGGTTAGAGACCTTAGGTGGGGGAATACCTTAGGATATAACCTTAAGCTAGATAGAAGCATTGAAAAATAAATAACTCAAATAGAGTTTAAAGGAGATGAATTAAGGAAATTCATCATAAAATAAAATAAAAGCAACTTATATAAACGATTGTTTTTTATGTGTATATATATTATGTGTTAATCAAGACAATTTGTGTATAGATGTTAGGAAGGAAAGGATTAGAAGACCCTCATATCATAAAGAAGGAGCAAATTACCCCACCTGAAAGCAACCAAGATGAAGTCATCATTTTGGAAAACATAGAACCAGAACCAGAAACGGTGTCATTGACAGATAGTGATTTAGACACTGAAGTTGGAGCTGACCAAGCATCAACAAAAGTGTAGAATCTAAAGAACAAGTTGTTATGTTTGGAAAGATTGTTGAAAGTGGAAAGACTACTAAATAGCCAGTTGCAAAAGGCGTTAATCGAAACAATGGAAGAACAAGATAAGTTGAAGGTTCAAATTGAACAGATGGGAGCCAAGTGCAGCAAATCGTGTGCAGCTTCAAGCCAGAAAGGGAAAAGAAAAATGAATAATCGTGATTTAGGGAATTCTGATTTTAATCAAGGTAACTTCAAGAAAGTAGGAACGTGTGCTAACTGTAATCGAAAATATGAAGGCATATGTATGAAAGGACAAAATGTATGCTATAATTGTGAACGTGAAGGACATATCTCATCTCATTGCCCTAATCCGAAGCAATGCATTTGTTTTGTATGTGGATTGGTAGGTCATCAGGCAAAGGCTTGTCCAGGATCTAGGGAAGGCGTAGGAAATGAATAGGATAAGTAAAATAGAATTATATATGGTATGTATAGGTGTGAAATGTATTACTTTTGCATAAGTATCATGATGAATCCCGACTTTTGTTGTCACTAAGGGATAGTAAGTGACTATGGCAGTCTGTATTGTTTAATGAAAAGTACTATGTATTATTTGAATATGAATATAAATGTTATGATATTATTATATGTCAAGATAGTATGTTGATTAAATGATAATTTGTTAATCCAGCAAGCTGAATTTGGGAATCCAGCAAGCTGAATTGGTCTAAATTTAGAATTTTATATTCTATCTTTTATGATACCATTAATGATGGTATATGAATGTTAAGATAATAACTTTAAGATTTTGTTTAACCAGATAATGCCGCCAAGAAGAGGACCACGAACCCGAATGAATTTGGGGGCGTCACAGAATGAATGCTTTAATGCTTTATATTAGTGCTTCGTACAAATGTCATCATTTCATACGCTAAGACACGATGTATGTGAATGTATGCTGTGTGATTCCTCCACTAGGAGGCGAACCCGTCGGTGTTTGATTACTGCGAGGCTCTGGAAAGGTACCACTCAGATCCGCTCCAATTGAAAGATCGGATTAATTTCCCCTCTAATAGATTGCGATGATTTGAGGACCTTCATGCCAAAAAATTGACAACCGAGAGGGTAGCCTAAGATAAGTCAGTCTCTGATTAACCAAATCCGAAGGGAAGTCTCTTTATGCCTTCCTCTTTCAATTCAATGTAAATCTTTCAATTCAATGTAAATTTCAAGTTAAATAAATGTAAATATACATTTCATTATGAATCATGTCATACTACCATGTCATCAAAATAAGTAACCTTTATTTTACAGGATAAGATTAAAAAACCTCAAAATAAATACATTACATAGCATGCATTCAACTGATACCTACATCAAAAATTAACACACCTACTTTTATTATAGGAAACAATTAGTCCCATCACCAGATCAAAATCTAAGAAAGCACTAAGCCCATCTCCAAATATGGCTTTGAGTGCTCAAACTAAATCCACCCCTATTTCTAGGGAAGAGTTCGAAGGACTAAAGAGTTAGATAGCTGAATTAGCTATTTTCTCAAAGTGCAAAGTAAAGGTCTGCTGGGTAAACAAACAGCCGGTGGCAGTCAAAACACAGGCAAGAAAGATCCTCAGACCCATGAGTCTCAGAACAAGGACCTTACCAACAAAACCCCTGAAATCATCAACCCTGACAAAAATTAGGAAGCCAATGATATTATGAAAAAGGTCCAACAAATGGAAGAAACCATCCGGTCCATCAGAGGAACCGGGGCATTTGGGAGTGTGAACTACTCAGATTTATGTATATTTCTAGGGGCTCGATATCCTGATAAGTTTCAAGTCCCTGACTTTGAGAAATATGATGGATTAGGAGATCCCTACACCCATTTGAAGGTATTCATCGGAGAACTCAAATCCTATGCAAAGGACAAGAAGCTCAGAATGCAATTATTCCAGAAGAGTCTGATCGGAGAGGCTAAAGCATGGTATGCCCAACTGGACAATTTAAAAATTCACAGCTGGGAAAAATTAGCACATGCTTTCCTCAGTCAATACAGCTTCCAGTCTCAGATAGCTCTAGATAGATATCAAATCACCAAAGCCAGGAAGCAAAACACTGAGTTATTCCGAGAGTATGCCCAATGGTGGAGACGGATGGCGGCACAAGTCACTCCGCCTATGACAGAGATTGAGATAGTCCTTACCTTCATCGACCTTCAAGAAGCTTCGTATTACGAGAGGGTCTTGGCAGATATAGGATAACCATTCTCGGAGATGATCAAACACGGCGAAATGGCAGAAATGGGTCTAAAGTCTGGGAAGATAAGGGATCTTACTGCCTTGGAAGTCGTGGCCGAACACATTCAATCTGGAAGCTATGGGAGTAATCCTCGAAGAGTACACAAGAAGAAAGAAGAAGAGGTGTCTTTAGTACTGCAAGGATAAAATTAGAGAGGCAGTTCAAGAAGCCTGCCTATTCAAAGGAGAAATTATCCCCCTTTCCATGCTCCTGCACAACCTTCTAACCCTCCATTTCAGAGAGCAGGGAGAGGACAGACGTCGAAGGACGTTCACCCCCTCGAGGGATTCCCTAGAAAATGTGCTGATACTGCTGACAGCACAAAAGAAGATTGTTCAGCTCCTTCCGCCAGCCAGTTCCAGCGGAAGGAATTTTGACCCAAGTAAAAAGTGTGCATACCATTCCGGAGCACCGGGCCACGATACACATGATTGTTGGTCTCTCAAGAATAAAATCCAAGAATTGATAGATAATGGAGAGATTGTGGTGGCAAAGCAAGAGCAACCACATGTGCAAGATAATCCTCTCCCTCAACACAATGAGGAGATTATCAAAATGATTAAAATAAGGAATGGAGAAGGTTCCAAATACCTCAGGTATGTGGGAGAGTCCACTCAATCAAATACCAAGAGCCCCGATAGTTGGGAGTTCTTAGAAAAGTAGTTCTTGATAGAATAAGAAATTAATTCTATTAAGGAACAGATTGGACAGTTGGTGGAGCTAGTCGTGTATCAACATCAGATAACCCGACAACTAATAAATCAGACCAACCAGCATGAATCAAGTCCTCCTACACCAGAAATTAGCCACATTGCTATGAGAAATCACTACCGGTTTTATGAGCGTGAACCCTAGGCCGACAAGGTGGCCAAGGAAGAGAAGTTCCAAGCTAATAAGGAATTCGCCTTCCAAAGGAATTTCACTAAACTAAATCAGCCTATAAAAGAAATCCTCCAAATGCTGATCAATGAGGGGATGGTTACGGATTTGTTACCCCCAGTGAACCCTCGATCCAGAAAATTCAAGCCTGACCGAATCTGTCAGTATCATTCCAACGCGCTCGGTCATGACACCGAGGATTATTGGGGACTTCGTCACCTGATTCAGAATCTGATTGAAAGTGGTGAACTAATGAAAGGAAATCAAGATTATGATTATCCCGATGAGGAAGCACTCTTTATTCCCATGGTATGGAATCAGGAAATAGTAGCTGTAATTTCCTATGAGAAGGATATAGCCATCACACCCCTGATACTACAAGGGAAAAGGGTCCAAGCGGTACAGAATCCTGTGAAAGTGGCGGCGCCCAAGCCTTTGATATTTCCCCTGTCGTGAGCTTGAAAAGAGTCCCATGAAACTATGGGAAAGATGAAGGTTCAACCTCAAACAACATTGTCAATATATCAAAGGAAAACCCATTGTACCTGCCTCAGCGGGTTATCAATTCAGTCATTAAAGCTAAGGGGAGAGTGGCTGAAGAGATAATTAAAGAATTCCTCATCAAAATGGGGCACAATGAGATCAAAGTGGTGAAAAGCTTGAAAGAGGCACCTAAATAGATATCCGTCCTGGATCTGGTCTTATCCTCAGAGGATCATTGCAAAACTCTGGTGAAAGTACTGAGGAAGTACATCTGCCAAAGACAGTAGATATTGAGAAATTTTATTATGTGATAGAACACATATTTAATAATAATGTGATATCTTTCACTGACGATGATATACCCTCTGAAGGGATGGGTCATTGCAATTCACTGCACATAGTAGTGATGTCATTAGGATATGTGATCGGAGGTGTGCTGATAGATGAAGGATCATCTCTGAACATCTGTCCCTGCGACACCTTGGAAAGAATGAAGATCAACCCAAGCCGGATCCGGACCAGTCATGTAGTTATCCTGTCTTTCGATGGATCTCACGAGAGGCTGTGGGAGAGATTGAGCTTCCACTGGAGATTGGTCCCCATACTTTCTATATATTTTTTCAGGTACTCAACATTACAACTAGATATAATTTGCTGTTGGGAAGACCGTGGATCCACATGGCAGGAGCAGTTCCATCCACCCTCCATCAGCAACTCAAGTACATTATTAATGGTAGTCTGATCACCGTAAATGCCGAGACAGAATATTCGGTCTGCACATAGAGCGATATGCCGATAATCAGTCTTAATGAGGGGTTGAGCCTGTCCGTTTTCAAGCTCTGGAGGTGAGCAATACTCAATACTTACCAGTTGGGGCACCAGCCTTAAAACCAAAAATTTCCCCCGAAGTAATGGCAGTCGGTCAGGAAATGGTATCCTTGGGATCTTGCCCTAGAAAAGGGTTAGGGAGAAATCAGGAAGGAATCAAGAGTCCAGTCCAAATACCTAGCCAGTCAGGGAAAGCTAGATTGAGCTATTCATCTGGAGCGAACCATCGGAACCCACACAAGCATCCAATGGTTCCAGCTTCCACTATCCTGCTGCCAAATCTCACTGATGTCAGGATCGTGAAACCAATGAGGAAGATTCTTGCTGCTGTGTCAGCCATGTTGTTTCCTCCAATCATACCAATTAATTAAAGACAAGCCCCAAAGCTTAAGGGGGAGAGCAAAATGGGAAAAGAAAAGTTCCTGCATGAAGGACGAGACCCATTTGCCAACATATATTTTTTGATGCACTAAGAGGATATAAATGTTGATATCCCAGACAGTGATGAAGAAGATCAGATCCGAACCCCTCGTATCAAGGGGGATAGGGGTAGCAGTTCAAAGAAGAACCTCGACCCTAATATGAAGGATATCTCAGTTGTCATCAAAGAGGAGGCAGACCAGCACAACTTCTATATCCTCCCTATTCATGAGGACCTGACATTGGACAATTGGAGCAGCGTCCATTGCCTCATTCAAAAAGGATAAAAGGGCAGAAAGTCCATCTGCCCTAGAGCATGGTTTCATTTACTGCTTATTTTGTTGCACAGCTATGGTAGTTACTTTTGTCATGCTTTTGCTAAATGCTTTATATGTTTAAACAGTCTCATATATTAAAGTGAAAACATTTTGTTTTCAGGACTCCAGAATTGGATTTGTTTGTCCTTGTTGATGAGATGCCAAATTTTTATAGTGACTACAACTTTGATGTAGAACTGGACTTCGACTTGATGGAGATTGATCAAGAGGAGATAGATGACTATGAGGTGCCCGAGGAGATCAAAGAATGGGTCAAAGACAAACCCAAACCAAACCTCGATCAAACCACCACTGTCAATATCAGAACCTCAGAAAACCTCAAAGAAGTCCAGATATGCATAGACCTTACCCAAAACCAAAAAGCCGATCTGATTGAACTCTTAATGCAGTTCCAGAATATGTTTGCATGGTCACATGAAGACATGATTGGCTTGTCCACTGACATTGTCATCCATCGATTGCCCATCAAAGATGGATTCAAGCCAGTCAAGTAAAAACTCAAGCTATTAAAACTCGAATGGAGTCTGAAAGTCAAAGAAGAGGTTGTTAAATAATTCAAAGTTGGTATCATCATGGTATCAACATACCCGGAGTGGCTGTCAAACATAGTTCTCATGCCTAATCTCGGAGGGAAGGTACGAGTATGCGTGGATTACCGGGATTTAAATAAAGCTTGTCTCAAAGATAACTTCACATTACCTTTCATCCACATCTTGATAGACAATACGGCGCAGTATGTCATGTATTCTTTTGTGGATTACTTTGCTGGATACCATCAAATCACGGTCACTGAAGAGGACGGGGAGAAGACAGCCTTTATCACTCCCTGGGGAACCTTCTGTTATAGACGTTTATCTTTCGACCTTATCAATGTCGGCGCTACATATCAGCGAGCCATGATGGCCTTTTTTCATGACATAATACACAAAGAGATAGAGGTCTATGTGGATGACATCATCGTCAAATCCTGGGAGGAGGAGGACCACATCAGCCATCTCAAAAAGCTTTTCAACAGGTTGCGCAAGTACAACCTAAAGCTAAATCCAGCCAAATGTGCTTTTGGTGACAAATCAGGCAAGTTGTTTGGATTTTTAGTGACCAACAAAGGCATTGAGTTGGGTCTCGCCAAGATTAAAGCCATCACCGAGATGCCCGTGCCCCGAATAAAAAAGGAGATACGGGGATTCCTGGGAAGAATCAATTTCATAAGTAGGTTCATTTCCAAACTCACAGCAACATATGAACCCATCTTCAAACTGCTAAGAAAGAATTCATCCATGAAATGGAATGAAGATTGTTAAAAAGCCTTCCTTTCCATCAAGAAGCAGTTGATTGAAGCACATGTCTTGGTACCCCCGAGGGACGAGGTTCCCCTGTTTATGTACCTATCCGTCAATGCCAACGCAATAGGCTGTATGCTAGGGCAGAAAGATGATTGAAGCAAGGAAAGAGCTATCTATTACCTCAGCAAAAGATTCAGCAGCGGTGAGTAGAAGTATACCCTGATTGAAAGGACCTGTTGCGCATTAGCATAGGCCGCCATGAGATTATAACATTATCTTTATGGGCACACGACCTACCTTATATCCCGCATGGATCCACTGAAGTACGTATTCAGCAAACCAATATTGAATTCTCGATTGTCCAAATGGCAGTTGATCCTCCAACTGTTCGACATTATCTACATGACTCAGAAGTCCATCAAAGGTCAAGGGAATTTAGATCAATTGGCCGAAGCACCGTCAAGGGATTTTGAACCCTTGGAAATTTATTTCTCGGATGATGGGATCTTGTCAATTCAACAGATCCCTCAAGAGAATACAGTCTAACCCTAGAAAATGTATTTTGATGGAGCCGCAAAAATAGAAGGTGTCGGAGCTGGGACAGTCCTTGTCTCTCTTACAGAAGAACAGTATCTTGTGGCTACCAAGTTTCAGTTTGTCAAGACCAACAACACAGCTGAGTATGAAAGCTTCATAATGGGGTTGAAACTAGCCAAGTCCATAGGTATCAAACATCTACTAGTCTTTGGGGATTCTAAGTTGGTTATCAAATAAACCACCGGGACGTATCACACCAAAGAATTGCATTTGATGCTGTATCATCGGCAAGTTATCAAGATGTCCATGGTGTTTGAACAGATAACTTTCCTCCACATCCTTCGAGGTAGGAATGACTTTATTGATGCATTGGCAACGTTGGCTTCTTTGATCCACGTATCTGATAAAAGGGGAATTCCCCACATCAAATTCACAAGCCAAAAGGGCCCATAATATAGGAATTACATTGGAGAAATATCAGATGAAATACCTCCTATCAACCAGCCTTGGTATCAAGATATAAAAGAATATCTTCGAGATTAATCTACACTCGCTGGGGAAAGCAAAGCTGGAAGAAAGTGAATTCATAAGATGTCTATGAAGTTCTATCTGAGAGGAGATGCACTCTATAAAAGGAATGCGAGAATAGGCCTTCTGAGATGCCTCGATAAGGACCAAGCCTAGAGACTGATGGATGAAGTACACGGCGGAGTCTGTGGTCCACACATGAGAGGGCATATGCTGGCCAAGAAGATATTGAGAATAGGGCATTACTGGATATCTCTCAAAGCTGATTGTGATGATCACGTCATAAGATGCTACCAGTGCCAAGTCCATGGAAATGCTATACACGCTCCTCCAAACGAACTGCACAATATGAGTTCACCATGGCGTTTTTCCATGTAGGGAATGGATGTCATTGGGCCAATAGAACCCAAAGCGAGCAATGGTCATTGATTCATCTTCACCATGATCGATTACTTTACCAAATGGGTTGAAGCTGCCTCTTTTCCCAAAGTCACCAAAGAGGTAATCATTGGTTTCATCAGAAATAATGTCGTCTATCGATATGGACAACTAGAGCTGATCGTATCAGACAATGCCAAAAATCAAAACAACCAGATGATGAGAGAGTTATACAGCAAGTTCCATATTAAGTATCTCAATTCTGTCATCTATCGGCCCAAGATGAATGGTGTTGTCGAAATGGCTAACAAAAATATCAAGAAGATCATGCAGAAAATGTCCGCCAATCACAAAGGATGGCATGACCTATTGCCCCTGACTTTGCTAGCATACAGAACCTCAATGCGTACTTCTACTGGGGTTACTCCCTACTCATTGGTCTATGGCATGGAAGTAGTACTTCCCATAGAAGTAGAAATGGAGTCCCTAAGAGTGTTAATAGACGCTCAGATAAAGGAAGACCAGTGGTTGCAAGAGCGGTACCACCAGTTGTCCCTGATCAATGAAAATAGGGCTACAACCATCTTCCATGGGCGGTTGTATCAACAAAGGATTGCACAGTCATATAACAGAAAAGTTCAACTCCTACAATTCAAAGAAAATGACTTGGTATTGAAGAAAGTTATGGCCAATCAAGATGAAGCCAAAGGAAAGTTTGTCCCGAATTGGGAAGGCCCTTTCATTGTCAAAGAAGTGTTGACAGGTGGAGCCATCAGATTAAAAGAAATGGATGGGAGGGAATTTCCTCAACTCATCAATTTAGACACCGTAAAAAGTTACTATGTCTGAAACACCTGCAAGCCATCATCCTGGTCCTGCGAATCAATCAAATCATTTCGGGTTTTCACAAGAGCCCCGAACTATGAATCACCTGATCTCCATCAACCCAAGAGTACGTAGGCAGCCATTTACGGTGCGATCAAACCAAAAAAAAATTCAAAAACCCATCAAACCCAAGTTCAAACCCAAAATAAACACTTTTTAAACCTTTCAGGCTAAGCCTGAACTACGAATGACCTGATCTCCCTCAACCCGGGAGTACGTAAGCAGCCATTCATGGTGCGATCTGACCTTTAAGAAAAAAAACTCAATAAAAACTAGTCCCAAGACACCGAAACCCTATAAAACACAAATACTATCAAACCTCCCTGGTCAACAGGCCCTGCTGAGGTATTCTCTGACATCTCAATGTCAATCCATTAAGAAAAAGCTCATGATACATCAAGACAACAAGTCATGAAAGAAGTGGTAATCACTCAGTAATGATAATACATATACAATATGGAAGTTAATAAAAATATATTTCTCTGTTATATAATACTGTTTGATATATACACTATATCCTGTACATGACAAAAATGGCTGATCTAGTATGTACAAGAAAATAAAAGCTAGTCTATGAACCCATGGATAAACGGGATAACAGTGCCAACAAGGCATCTCTCTGAGAAGATGGACAAGCAGCTGTAAGCTCATGTCCCACGTTCTCCATACGGGCTAGAATATCCACTGCCATCTGCATAGTACTGTTGTGACCATCTATGAATGCACTTATATCGGCAACGATGATGTGTGTGTATATGATCTGAGTGTAGTGATGTCAGCAATATAAACATCCCGGGTAGCTATGGCCTCATCCCTCTCAATAAAAGCAACATCCCTGGCGAGTAAAGCCTCCTCAATTTTAATAAATACTGCATCCCGGGTAGCTCGAGCCTCGTATCTATAAGCAAAAGCGACATCCCTGCCAGAAAGGGATGTCAACATCAGCGCTCTAACCTGATCCCTCTCAAAGGTCATCCGAGCTAATGAATCAATAAGAGCTGGATCTGTCCCAATAGGAATGCTCGAGGGGTCAATAACCAAAGATGCTGTCAAACCAGCAAATAAATCATCCTCAGTGGGAGAATCAGAATCCTCCATAGGCTCCTCCTTGTCAGAATCAATTCTCGGAGCTGACTGGATAACCGCAGTCAATGCAATATCTGCCTCCAGCCATGCAGGATACTCCGGAGAACGATCTGGATGGCTAGTAGAAAAATCAGCCCTCTCCCTACGAGTCCAACACTTATAAGACCTGGTGAGGTCAGCTGAAGACAAAGATGAAGCTGATACCCAATGATCCATAGCCCCCTCAAAGTGGTGAAGGCTCTGAAACTGATCAAACTGGCCCACGACTACTAGCGGATGATATGTGGTCACCCCTCTTAAACCCACCAAAGGCAGGTAATCCATACCGTCTGCCTGAGTGATGAAGCTATAAGGGGAGCTAAACCCTAAGCAGGGCAAGATCGAAAATGGATGATCAATCTCCATCAAAAAGGCTAATCATGATGCTGCATCTGTACACTCTGCCGGCAGAAAAGAGTAGGACATGTAACGAATGAGATTTTGTGTAATTAAATTTTAATATTTATTAAATTAAATAAATATATTTTAATTTATTTATTTATTGAGTTAAATAAATAATTTATGTGATTGTTATGGAGTAATTTAATTAAGTGCAATATGTTAATTAAATGAATATTTAATATTAAATTATTGTGTAAGCAATTTTGTGGTGTAGTTTTAATTTAATTGAGATAATTAAATTAGATGAATATTATGTGATAATTATTACATGAGATTTTGATTAGTGAGTAATTATAATTCTGTAACAATTTAGTATTATGTGGCAATTTTAATTAATTAATTAATGTTAGCTTGTATTTAATTAAATAAGAATGTTGGAATTTAATTAAATAAAGTGTAACATTGAAAGTATGTGGTTAAGTATTTATTAAAATAGATAAAAAGAGTTTTAAAGAGTTTTTACCAAACAAGGCTTTAACTAATAAAAATCAAATTTTAAAACTAAATGGTTTTTGCCAAACAAGCCTTATGGCTTTTGAATTTCAAAATAAATATAACTGATGTATTTACTAATGAATTAAGTATTTTGTCAGTTATATTATATGTATTATATTCTATATCTAATATATGTATATCAGTTATACATATTAGTTTATACATTAGTTAAGTTAGTCAGTGTTAGAGAGAAAGAACAAAGAAAGAAAATAGAGAAGAAAGAAAGGGAAAGAAAGGCTCTGTGATTTCAAAAACAAGAAATTCACCATCATCTTCTTCTTCTTCCTAACACCAAAAGGGTATAATTCTAACTCTGTAATCTTTTAAAATCATGTTTTTATTGTTCTTCATTGTTTTACTCCTCTGTAATTTGAATTTTATGAGAATTCATGCTAGTATGGCTTATATATGTTTAATTGTATATATAAACTACCATAGATGATTTATATGATAATTTAAGTGATTAAACTCATATAAAAGTGATGAACATGAAGAAATCATGTTCATCAAAAGTTACAATGAACTAGTTTTAAAAATAAATGGCTTCTTTAAAATTAAAATTCGTGTTTGATTGTAATATATTATATAAATTGAGTGTATATTATGATAACATGTTAAGAAATGAAATCAATATGCTTGGAATTATGTAAATTGGTTTAGAAACAAACTTGCAGTGTTGATTTTATCAAGAACACTGAAAAATGGCTTTTCTTCAAAATTAACAAAAATTGGAGTGTTTAAATTATGTGTTTTGATGTTATATGTATTAGAACATGATTAGAAACATAAAGTGATGTTTTTACAAAAGCTTATGTGAATTATGTATGCTAAATTCTGAATTTGGTGCAGAGAAATAATCTAAATTGGCTTTTTCTCTACACAGTTCGCGAACTGTCAAAACAGCCTGCGAATTGGCGCGGACACGCCGCTCTAAGGCATTGATGGAGCGCGCCAGCGCCAAACAGCGGTGTCGCGCCGCTCCCAAGGTTTATTTGAGTGCGGCCCCGCCAGACCTGCAGATTGTGCAGAAAATTATTTTTAAATGTACAACTTTGTGAGTTTAATGAAGTAATAAAATATTAAGTATGTTAATAAAATTAAAATGCTAAATGGACAGTAATAAATTATATTATTAAAACCTAATACATAATTATAATTTGATTAATTATAATTTAATTAAAGTAAATGTATAATTTAAATTATAATTTATTTAATTATAATTTAATTGATATGAGTACATAATTGAAGTTTGATTAATTATGTGAATATGAGATGTGATAATTAGTTAGTAAACCTAATAAACTAAGAATGTTAAGTTAACCTAGAGGGGTTAACTAGTTATGTGCATTAGTTATATAGTAACTAATGTATGATATATTGTTACTTACGTATATGTAGGATTAAGTAAGGAACGTGATTGTAATTGTAGCTTGAGCTCGAGGCAAGTTTTCTAATCCTTTTCTTATTGAGCAAGTGTTCTAAACTCAAACCTTACTTTTACATTTATGCAAGTTATTTTGTACTCTAAGTTCCATATTGAAATAAGTATTGAAATTGTTGTTGAAGTAATGTGATCTTGACTTAATTGTTCAAGCAATATCTATCTTATCTTTCAAATGCTATAAGTTTAATTCTAAAGCATAAGTTATTTCGAAATTCATTATTATCAAATTCTTATTTATTGTAAATTGATTCAACTACTCCTTAGTTGATGATAGTTGAACTCCAAATTACCCTTTTAGCTTATCCAAACCAACCTTTCTTTGGTGCGGACCTGTTATTAAATACTAAGATGAACAACCCTATTTGATAGGGGATTACTATGCGAAAGCGTAAGATGTTTGTGCACAATACATGGTACGAAGGGTTGATCCCCCTAAGTACGAGTTAAGAGTCCATATAGTCTAACGACTGATAAAGGTTTTAAATAGAAATGTTTATAACCTAAGACATAGTTCAAGGTCTTACGACCCTCAGATGAATTCTATATTCTATACTCAATTCTTTATTTTGACGGAAGAAATGTTATTCAATTCAGTTGAAGCTCATCAGTAATATATCATCATTATTGTTTGTTATTCCAAGTGAGCTTTTGTTTGCTCACTCTTACATTATATAACCCTTACAGCTAAAGTTGAAAGTGTTGACGCTCCGTCAACTAGTAAGGGCAAGAGCAAGATGAACAAGTGAAGACTTGTTTATATTTTGATTATGATGTGTAATAAAACTTTAACTTTATTATGTGATGTTTAATTTTTGCAAATTGTTTATGTTAAGGTTAGATAACCTGTGATATTTTGAGCAAGGTTGTAATCCTTTTGATAAGGAAGATTTTATTATTTATTCAAGGTTGTAATTTATTTTGCATTCCTTATTATGGGCAGTAGTTATATTTTATTTAGATGGTGAGCACCAAATCCCATGGAATTGAAGTACCCGGATTTGGGGGTGTCACAGGTTGGTATCAGAGCTTTAAGTTATGAACCTTAGGTGGGGAAAACCTTAGGTAGTAGCCTTGTAAGAGATAGAAAAGATAGTGTTGATAGATAAAGATAATAAACTACCTTACGTGCTATGTGTTTACGTTTATGTACACGAAGAGTATCGATCGATATCACGTAATAATTAAACTTTAAAATTTTGTTGTTAGGATAACGAACGTTAGAGAGTCCAGTCAAGCTAGGGAGGAGTTACCCCAGATGCCTAGGAACAAGGAGACCACATCTTTTCAATATTTTCCTTTAAAACTGGAATGTATGAGTGAATGCTGTTTGAAAATTGGGCCTATTGATTTGATTGATTGAAAGCTTTAACAGGCTACGTTGAACCTATATACGAAGGGTTTGATTTGATTTGAAAATTAGTCTTTGATTTGATTTGCAAAAGCATTTAATTTGATTTTTCTTTGAAAAGCTTTTCTTTTGATTGATTTGAAAATGATGTTTTGAAAGCTGGTTTATCAAACCCTTACGCTAGCATAGGAATTGAAACCTGTTGATACTTTCAATTTTATCTTTATAGCCTTAAGGCTGCATGTGAATGGTGATTTGTCGGGCTGTGAAGAATCCTCGACCACAGAAATAGACAAGTGTCGGTCTCCTCATGGGTATGAAAACCATCGGAGGGACGCTGACACGACAATTAATATTTTTTTCATTATATTGAGACCTTAAATACCGATAACCGTTTTAAGGTCTGTTTACATGTACATTTCTACAAAAAAAACTGGCAGAGTACATTTGTAAATTGGAGTTTGTCCATCGTGGGAATCAAATTCCGATCGTTTTGATCGTGAATCCCATTATTCCTAGGCTCACATGTGAGTAGCCAATAAACCTACACAGTTCAAATTTACACAAAAATAGATAAATATCCCAATATTGCCAAAACCAAGGATTCATTCAGTAAATCCCGGTCCACACAGTCGAAGCGTCTCGTTCCCACTAGATAGCGATCTAAGAGAAGCGAGGTTGCTTTTGACGCTGAAACTAGAAAGAAAGCCATATTTAAGAAAATCTCAGCCATTCTAGCTTCCCGGTTCAATCCGGATGTTTTGAATCGTTTGAAAACTAGAATTTGCGAGATTTAAATAAATCTAGTCTGCCCGCAGATATGTCAATGCCAATTCATATAAAATGAATATTTAAAGCAGCAGTTGAATAGAAAGCGAGTAAAGCAATATATATATATATATATATAAAAGCTGTAAAGGACGGTGGGTTTTCACGCACAAGCCCTAACTGGAATTGAAATATATATATATTTATAAAAAATTATATAAAAAGTCACGAAATGATCCAGGCTTGACAGAGATGAAATATATATATATATATATATATATATATATATATATATAGAAAAACAGTAAATAGGGCGAAGGGTTTTCACGCCGGTGCCCGGACTAGAATTGAAATATATATATATATATATATATATATATATATATATATATATATATATATATATTGACAGAAACGTAGTCAACCAAGACTGAAAAGAGAATCCAGTGGTGGTAAAGGCTGCTTATATATGCATAAATATATATAAAAGCAGTAAAAGGCCACAGAATGGTCCAGGCCGAACTGGAATGTAAATTAAAGAAAAGTAGTCAACCAGTGACTGGGGAGATCTCCCAGTATGGCAAAGAGTGCAAAAAATAGTATAAAGGCCACGAAATAGTCCAGTCCAGACTGGAATGTAAATTGCAGAAAAGTAGTCAACTAGTGACTGGGGAGATCATCCAGTATGGCGAAGAGTACAAAAATAGTATAAAGGGCGATGGGTTTTCACGCCGGTGCCCGGACTGGAACTAAAATATATATATATATATATATATATATATAATATATATATATTGACAAAAATGTAGTCAACCAATACTAGGAAGAGAACCTAGTTATGGTGAAAGTCGCTTATATATGCGTAAATATATATAAAAGCGGTAAACTACCTCGAATTTGAGATCCGGGCTTGACAGAATTGAAATGTTAGTATATATACAGTTAAATATATACAAAGAAGGGCCAAAACCCGGACTGGGAAGATAACCCAGTCCGGCGAAGTTGCCAGAACGTATGTGCTAATGCATTGAAGTAGCTGGAGCTAACGGATCGTCAATCCGAGTTGTAAAAATGCCAGAAAATCAATTTATGTACAAAATGTACCAAATATTGACGAAAACGGCCATGGAACTAAGTTACGGCATTTTTAGAAAACGAAACTTAACGTGCAAGTGTATAAAAATACAAAGAAGTAATATTCACTTCCTGATCGTGAAAATACTTATAATGGACTGCTACACGGGCTTTTTGCCAAATCATAGGCTCTATACATCCAAATCTACTGGTTATTTTCTAATATGTGGTAGTATATGGGTATATCTACGTGTTAGAGTGAAAAAAATTTGGTTTGGAAGAGGTGTAAAAGTCAGAAAATTGAATTGGCAGAGCTTCGCTGCGTTTTTTGAATTCTTGAAAATGAAGGGGGGGAACCTTTATTTATAGGCCAGGAAGCCTCCACCCTACCTGCAGTTGCCACAGGTAGAGGTACGGCTCCCCTGGTGGGGCCCGCAGTGCCGAGTTCTGTCATCTCGAAGTATGTGCACTCCGTACAACGTGCAGTTGAAGTCAAAACTTTCTAACTTTTGATCAAAGCGTCCGTTTGAGGCGTGCGATACCTTTTCAGAAAGCCCTCGCCGTGAGTGTTGTAATGACATGGGATAAAACATTTTCTGGGTGAGAAGATGGGTTCATAAGCATGTCTTTGATTCCCCGCAGCTATCCGTTGAGCTGACTTGCGTCGTTTGCACTAGGGATCGTCGTTATGGTTCATTCTGACTTCGATGGCATCAATTCGGCTTGAGTTTGACCAAATCAACTGAGAGTTGATAAGATGACCGTTTTGCCCCTCCCGGGGTGGTCCTTGGTAGATTTGGCTTCCCTAGATTATCTCTGGGGTGCACTTCCCGGTCTGACGCCGGGGCTAATCTGTACTTCCCGGGCTGAGACTGGGGATAACTGGACATGTCCTGGGTTGATGTCAAGGTTGACCTGTACATCCCGGTTTAATGTTGGGGCTGACTTGACGACCTGATATTAAGATCGGGATTGATCGGTACCTCCCGGGTTGCTGCTAGGGCTGATTTGTACCTCTCGGGTTACTGTCGAGGCTGATTTGAAGTCCCGATATTGAGATCGAGGTTTGAACTGACGGCCTGATTAGAGATCGAGATTTATCTAATGGCCTGATATGGAGATCGGGGTTAATCTGACGGTCCGATTGGAGATCGGAGCTGGATGGACGGTTCGATTGGCGATCGGAGCTGAATTGATGGTTCGATTGACGATCAGAGCTGGATAGATGGTCCGATTAGAGATTGGAGCTGGATAGACAGTTCGATTGACGATCAGAGCTGGATAAACGGTCTTATTGGAGATTAGAGCTGGATAGATGGTCTGATTGATGATCGAAGTTGGATAGACGATCCGATTGGAGATCGAAGCTAGATAGACGGTTTGATTGGAGATCAGAGCTGGATAGACGGTCTGATTGGAGATCGGAGCTGGATAGATGGTTCAATTGACGATCGGAGCTGGATAGACGGTGCGATTGGAGATCGGAGTTGGATTGGAATATCGATATTGGGGATCGGATTTGGGTTTACCAATATTGGGGATCGAATTTGGGTTTACCGATATTAGGGATCGGATTTAGGTTTACCGATATTGGGGATCGGATTTGGATTTACCGATATTGGGGATCGAATTTAGATTAGAAGCCTGGTATCGGTATCGGGGTTGATTTGATTGACAGTTTTGCCATCCTACAGTGTTAGTATTGGGGCAAGGAAAATTTTGAGTGTCTACAGATTCCCCTCTTTATCATGTCCATGCAATGTAGTGGAATGGACAGGATAAAGATTAGTAGACACTGGAAATAAGACAAAGTCTATAGACATTACGAAGACTGGGTGTCTTTGAGTGGAAGACGCTAGGGCTTATCTCGGTTGTTTACGTCATCTATCTGCTGGGGATAACGTTATCATGGACAGCGCTTGATATTATTGACAGGTTATCGCGCACTATTCTTATCATTTTCTGTTGGGGATGACGTTATTCACGGTAGCCTGTTTAACTCTGATGGGGATGCTATTACGCTTCCATGGTTTGAAACCCACTCGTATCTGTCAGCATTGTCAGGGGGCAGATTTCCTCTTGGCTGACGCTATTATACATTTTTGAAGGCTCCTCTGACGGGGTTATCCCTCAGGTATCGAGTCACCTTGCTGGGATCTTCCGATGCTTATCCGGATGATAGGTTCCACTTGGCAGGTTGCAATAGGGAGCTGAATACCCAATCTTTTACCTCATTCTCTTTTGAGGATGTGTATAACAGATTCCATCATTGGCAATGGATTACTACAATTGCTTCCGTCACCGGATCATTCCCGATGCTTTGCTGGGGCTAAGCAATCGGTTAAACTGTATCGGTCAATACCCGACGCTTCGCTGGGGTTGTGCCAACGGCTAATCTTGACTTCGGTCTGTACCCGAACTTCGCTGGGGTTGTGCCAAAGGTTGAACTTCACTTCGGTCTGTACCCGAACTTCACTGAAGTTGTGCCAACGGTTGAACTTGACTTTGATCTGTACCCGAACTTCGTTGGGGTTGAACCAACGGCTGATCTTGACTTCGGTCTGTACCCGAACTTCGATGGGGTTGTGCCAACGGCTGAACATGACTTTGGTCTATACCCGAAATTCGCTGGGGTTGAACCAATGGCTGATCTTGACTTCGGTCTATACCCGAACTTCGCTGGGGTTGTGCCAACGGTTGAACTTGACTTTGGTCTGTACCCGAACTTCGCTGGGGTTATGCCAACGACTGATCTTAACTTTGGTCTATACCCAAACTTTGCTGGAATGGAACCAACGGTTGAACTGGACTTCAGTCTGTACCCGAACTTCGCTAGGGTTGTGCAAACGGATGAAATCGGCTTCGGTCTGTTCCTGACGCTCTGAAAGTGGCAGTTTTCGGCAGTTTTCGGCAGTTTTACACAGTTTTTGCGCAATTTTTTTCGTAGTTTGCTTTGTTGATTCCCGAACATGGCTCCAGAATGAATACCAAGGGTCATCTGTGGGGCTTCCCTTTCTGTTAGATTCCTGCTGCTTAAACGTAGATTTTCAGGACAAACCGCTCAATCGCGTATCGATTTTTCTTCAAATTTGACTAGGCAGCACATAAGAACTCCGTTTTGACCCAAACTGAACTGAGCCTGGGGGAGTGGGACCCACCATGGGGTGATACAGTTGGAGGTGCGGCAGCCACAAGTGGACCCGCTTCCACCTGGGCTATTTAATGGGCTGCAGGATTTTCATTTTTCAAGTTTCAGTTTTGAGTTCTAAACGGATTTCGATCTTCTTTTTCAGATCTACGGAGCTTGGATAGCTATTTTCTGATTCCGTCAGTTCCTACACTTTCAGCACAGCGCAGGTAATGTTTTACGTCCTTTTTTCGCAAGTTTTGACAGTTAAAAGCATGCGAACCACTTAGGGGCCTTTCGAACGCAATGTATGAAAAATGTATGCCTATATGACCTGCTAAAAATTTTTTGACTACATATTTATGCATATCTTACTGTAATGCACGTTTGGATGTAAGAAAATTCACGTTCTGAGACAGTGCTATTTTGCAATTTTTGATCAGTTTAGTCATCCTTTGTGAGACCTAGTGAGCCTGGATTTTCAACTAAAAATGTCTATGGTAATTTGGCTACCATGTGAGGTTGACTTTTGATTTTTTTTCATAAATATGAACTGTTTCTATTTTAGGGTATGTGTGCTACTGAATGGCCACCTAGACATGCGTATATACATGTGGACAGTCCATTTTATAAAGGAGACTCTGGAAAAAAATTTCCAAAATCTTAGGCATTGAAAAACATGCATTTTTGACTCTACTGGGGATTTTTACTGACCCATGCAGGTTTTTCAGCTTCTAGGTTTTGAAAACATGCACTTTTGACTTTACTGTGTATTTTTGACCGACCCATGCATGTTTTAGGACCTAGAGATATATGTTGGACTGATTGAAAATGATAAGCCACAGGTTTCAGGCATACCACACCCTTTCTGAGGTGATTTAGAGTATTAGTATATGCGATGGATCGAGATAGACTCGGCAGTTCCAGCAGGGTATCCTCAGGTATCAGACGGAGGAGGGCTTCTGATGTTCCTTAGCCTCGTCCAGCTCGAACACCTCATAGATTGGTGGAGGCGGTGATTCGTCCAGCCTAGGACGAGCAGCCACTTGATATTAACGATGAGAAGGCTCCTTTTGTTGCTCTTGTTCCCGCTCAGGCTCCACGTGCGGAGGTCCCTGGCATTGTTGTGCAGACTCAGGAGTTGTTGGGCGACTTGAGTCGCCATCCTTCGAGATATCTTCATGCCAACGAGGTGACTTGAAGTTTTTCTTCTCTCTGGATTCTTTTCTTCCTTTTTTCCATTCTTGGGGCACAGGTTTTTGACATGGGTTGATTTTTTAAGCAGGTTCCCAGCTTTACGCAACCTCGAGGGAACTAGTTTAGCATGCATTCATTGTATCACACTCTGCATGAGGATTATAGGGAGATTATAAATGGCTGGGGCTTTCAGGCCTTTTTCTCGATCCTTCCCTGTTGTTGTCCCTAGGGGTATATGAGAGCTTTGTCTAAGCGCTGGTTCCACCAGACTCAGTCCCTTCATTTGCTAGATTGTGAGGTGATGATGACTTCTATGGATTGGAGATTTATCACTGGCATTGAGTTTGAGGGCGAGTCAGTGCCTGTCGTGGCTGACATTATGCCCACTGTTATTCGGTCCTTGCTGGGAGTCCCTACGATGGCATTCAAGGGTCGAACGGTCCGATCTGGTCCCTTGAGTATAGATGCCCAGGATGGGACTTTACTTGTGCCCCCGCCTGATGATCAGAGGTCTAGAGATTGCATTCTGAGGCAATTGTTTTTGTCGATCATCAGGGGTTATTTTGTGGCGGACAACTCATCTACTGTATCCTTCGCCTTGATTACCGCCACTCGACATGTAGAGCACCTCAGTGACTATGATTGGGGCTCCTATACCTTTGCCTATTTTCTCCATGGCATGCGCATACTTTCAGAGGGTATGACGGAGGCTTGGTTAGGATTTTACCCATTTTTGCTGGTGAGTACATCTTTCTGTACCTTCTTGATTTCAGCATTCATTTTTGTCAATTTTGGTCACTGAGGACTTTTGATATTTGCATGATCAGCTTTGGGCATTTAAGAGGCTTCCTTTCCTATGGCCCGCTTCTACCCTAGGTCTGGAGACCTATCCTCGTGGACGGAGATGGCATCACTCCACTTTGATGGAGGTCCCTGTTGCTGAGGGATTCACTCACGTCCATTTATAGTTGGAGCTTTTGACGGTGGGTTAATTCACTTGGACGTCGTATACCTCCGAGTTTTTGATCGTCGGATTCAAGGGAGGTGTCCCTACTGGCCTGGAGTTTGAGTTGTCGACCCGCAGAGTCCCTTTATTGACGGTGGAAGGCTGGGACCTCTATCTTGGAGAGCGTGCCATTAGGAGGGTTACGAGGGAGATCCGCATTCCCATTACTCCTCCAGCTTGGCATCATTGGCCATTAACCGTGCCATTGACAGATATCCCTATGGAGGTCATAGATGGCTTCGCCTTATCAGAGGGCCCGTACAGCCAGGAGGCCTTTAGCAGTTGGTGGAGTCCTCGCACTATTAAAGCTCAGACTCGTGCCACCTAGTTCATGGCAGACATAGTGCCAAGGTCCGTGATGATGACAAACTGGATAGCTTACCTCAGGGAGCCTACTCATGTAGATCAGATAGCAGATCTGACCAGGGAGTTAGATCAGGCCCATTTCTTTATTAAGCATCTTGGTCGAGATCCGTCAGAGGAATCTTCTTTTTACCCATCCAGCTCAGGAGCGGGTCCCTCTTTCGATCCATTTAGTAGCAGCTTTGCAGAGGCAAACCCTCCCTTATACCGCCCAGACATGCCTGATAGCAATGGTTTTGTATCCACTGAGGAGCTGGAGTAGGTTAATCGCTTTGACACTGATTTCTTCGACTTCCTCTGATAGCTATTAGAGCTATATTTTTGGTCAGCCACTGTTTTGGCTATTTGGCAGTTGAGCCATCATTTTGATAGACCATTGTATTAGTTAGGTGGTGGTGCCCCATTTCCCTGTATTTTCCTTTCTGCTTTGTATTATCAGACAGGGATGATGCCCGCATTAGATAGCTTATTATAGATATATATGATCTTTTCTATCTATCGCATTATGTTTATACTTATCATTATGCATATATTATGTCATGTGTATGCATTCAGACAGCTATGACTTGATTTGACCTCTGGATGGTCTTGTGGTACGGTGCTACATATGACGTCGTCTACAGTGAGCCGTATTGAGCATTCACCACCATCTGCGGTGGCGATATCATTGAGGTCGTGGTACGAGAGCCTGCCCTATCCAGTTAGAGGGACAGTGGACCACATGTTGGGGCATTCATTGGCCCTCACAGATTTTTGGTTGCCATTTAGATTTGTTGATGGCACTTTACCCTTCTGTATACCTGCGAGACAGGTTTTCCGCTTCGGTCGGCATAAGCTGACGCCGACTCTTGAGGAGTACGAGCGATTTACTAGGTTGACTCTGGATTTGCCGTGTGCTCGTACGGCTATTAGTGATATGAGAAGACCGTTTACCCGGATGTCCGGTCTCCGTCAGAGCATGATCAAGGACGAGATTGTATCTGGACACGTGATCTTGATTGACTTCCTGATCGATCGATTTAGCGAGCTCGACAGCTATGATCACTATATCGGAGATTTTATTATTTCAGCATAGGCATGGCATCTGGCCAGAGTAGACATTCTGCTGATGTGTATTGTGGCATACGTCTATATGCCGCTTCGCTTGGATCATTTGGACATGGGATTAGTAGTTGTGGTTCGGGGCCTTAGACAGGGTAGCACAATCGTCCTGATGATATTGGCTGAGACATTTAGATCTGCCACACATTGTAGTACCCATCCAGAGGGGTTTTTTAGGGGAAGTTCGATCTTGCTATATATATGGCTGATGTCCCATATACAATCGATTGGATTCTTCAGGCCTCGGGGTTTTTGTTTCACTCACGAGACATCCACAGTTTACTCCTTTCAGCCTACGTAGTGTATTGATGTAGAGTCATGGTTGGCATTTCTGTTGGATATTGAGCATCCGTTCGTGATTTTGCCATGTTCAGGGCTAGCGTCCCCATATAGCTTCATTATCCATGCATCTAGCCTAGATTATTTGCCCCTGGCTGGTTTGAGGGGAGTGACTACCTATCATCCTTTGGCAGTCATATGTCAGTTTGATCAGCTGTAGAGTTTGCACCATTTTGAGGGGTCTGCTGATCAGAGGATGTCGGCTTCTTATATGTTGTCCATCGACTTGGTTAGAGTATATGAGTGTTGGACTCATCAAGAGAGGATTGATTTCTCTGGTAGCCATCTAGGCTATTCTCTGGAGTATTCTGCCTGGTTGGAGGCAGAGACAGCAGTTGCAGCAGCAGAGCCTCATTTATCTCCGATTGTGGACTCCGACGAGGAGGAGCCTATGGAGGATTTGGATTCTCCTACTGAGGATAAGCTGTTCACAGGTTTGACAGCGGCTCTAGTGAGTGATCCGTCGGTTATTCCTGCAGGGACGGATCCGGCTTTGGCAGACTCACTATTCAGGATGACATTTAATAGAAATTCAGCTAGAGCGCAGATGTTGGCAGCCTTGTCTGGTAGAGATTTAGCTTTTACTGAGAGAGATGGACTTAGGGTCGCTCTAGATGCTGGATTGATTGAACAAGAGGAGCTCTGATCTGCCAGAGATGCAGTTGTTGTAGAGCGAGATGAGATCCGCTCGGCCAGGGATGCAGCATATGTTGAGTTCGAGGAGACTTTGATTACTCGGGATGCAGTATTTGCTGAGAGGGATGAGGTTATAGCTTCCTGTGATTTCCACATTGCCTATAGTACTGATCTTCGATCTTACACTCACGGTTTGGCCACCGAGTTGAGTGCGTACATTGATGATCATAGTGCCACACTGCAGATGGCCGTGGAGGTATTGGGCTGCATGGAGGCTGAGTGGACTGCACTTACAGCTGCTCCACCATCTTCAAAGAGAGATGCCATGCTGGCATTGCTGACTCATTTGTCCTTGGGTCCATAGACTAGCTTTATTTTTTCTGTACAGACTAGATCAGCCATTTTTGTCATGTACAGGGCATCATATATATATCAAACAGTGTTATATATCAGAGAAATATAGTTTTGATTCACTTCCCTGATTGGATATGTACTGTCATTGCTGAGTGATTACCACTTCTTTCATGACTCGCTATTGTTGATGCATCTTGAGCTTCTCCTTGATGGACTGACAGTTGAGATGTCATGGAGTACCTTAGATGGGCCTGTTGACCAGGATAGCTTGATAGGATTTAGCTTTTATTTATCCTTGGTGTCTTGGAACTGGTCTTTTATTGGATTTTTTTTCTTTTTTCTTCAAGGTTAAACCTCGCCGTAAGTGGCTGCCTACGTACTCCCAGGTTGAGGGAGATCAGGTCATTCGTAGTTCATGTTGTTTGGTTGGAGAGAGGCTTGAAAAGTATTTATCTTGGGTTTTTGAGTTTGATTTGATGAGTGTTTGAGTTTTTTATTTGGTTTGTGTGACGCCCCCAAATTCGGACCACCACTGGTCTCTCGAATTCGGTTCGTCACTTTCTCACGATAATACAATAATAACTAAAATCATACAATTTCAACGGATAATCTAGAATAATATACAATGATTTATTATATTTATTCTCCCAAGTCTCTCAACCTATAGTACTTAATAGATTACATAATAATATCAAATAACGACTTATTACATAATCTAACTTAAGCTTAAACATAGTTTAAAATCAGTCTTAATATATCATCTTAATAGACATAATACAACATCATAATATTTAGAACATAAAAGGGGCTAGCTAGTCGGTAGCCTTGCCCTTGCTCTTATCGACTCCCGAAGGTCCACCCTGCTTTACCTTAACTGAAAATGTTTTTAGGGAAAGCAAGAATGAGCAACAAGTTTGCTCAGCAAGTAATATAATAATAAGGATGAGTAAAATAGTTCTCGAATCCCAAAAGGGTATAGCAAGGTGTGATAGTTCAAGGATAACAAGAATATCAACAGTTCTCCAAAACAGTCGCTAAGGACAGAATAATATCAATATGATTCAATGCTAAATCAATTTAAGATTTCAAGATAATTGAATACTGAGCAGTCACTAAGGACTATGAACTCTTACTAGGATTAACAGAAATATACTGATAATCCAATAAAAACAAGTACAACAGGTGATCAACCTAAAGTACCCTACATTATGCATAACATTTAATCATACTCAAGTGCGCACGTCGGTCTCCCGACAAATATATTTTCCCTGCAAAGAAGGTTGTTCATCTCAGTTAATACAAGCATTTTGCACCATTCAATTGGTTTGGACAACTTTCTAATCATGATATAAGTCTAGCTGAATTAAATAGCATAGACCACTCTTTATAAGTTTGATACTTGACATTAAAGTTCGAAGAATATAATCGACTTTATCGTAACTATGACGCAATAAGTCATAATTTGAATAACTCACTTGCACAACAATAAACTTAATACGTATTCAATGGGAATAGAGTTCAAGTACTTGCTTATAATATCCGTTGAATAAAGTAATGCAAGGGTTTAGGATACTTGCACAATAAAAGTGTGTAAGTTAGGGAACTTGCATCCAAAGAGATAAGGTTTAGATACTTGCTTAAAATTTTCGTTGAATAAAGTAATGCAAGGGTCTAGGATACTTGCCTTATGCATAGTCTATCCACGTAAAGCTAATCAACACTTTGAATTTGTAACGTAATATAGTTACGTATATATGATATGCATTAGCTAAGCACATTCGGTATTCAAACTTGATAAGAAAGTTAGATATACACATACTATTCTAACTCAATCATATAGCGATATACGTATATTATTATAACAATTCATAACACTAAGTTGGTTATGCCACTACTATTTCTAAAGTTCCTTTTATAAGTTAAATGTCTGCATATCTCATTATTAACACATAAGACCACAACCAATACCAAACATATTCTATTTAGTAAGTTATAGCATTATTATAAGTTAACTATCAAGATCGGATTCAAGCATCAACATACGATATCACATAGCATATATACATGTTAAAGGGTCCTTCCGTGTTTGTACAACCTTTCCAAGTTTGATTTTTACATGCTATGGTTCAAGATTAATATCTCTTAATAACTTAAGGCCATTCATGGTCATGAAATCACAAAGTTTAACAGGCTTGTCCTTTACACACATAAGGTAGTCATATAACTCGTGTTAGGCATGCTCATGAGTATTCACATCACATACATGTAACTAGCATCGTCACTAGCTTAAATCATGCTTTATTTGTGCTTAACTAGTTTTCATGGCATCTAACAAGGTAGGCATACATGTATGATACATTACTGAGGTTAAGAGCACTATCAAACATGTCTATAAATATCAAAATCTAAATCTCAATATAATATGTCAAGGTTCACGTTCAAAACTTATGCTTTCGTCAGTAAATTTCACTAATGAGATTCAATATGTTCATGCTACCTTACGAAATATATATACACAAGTTAACATCCTTTTCATACATCTCTACGTCATACAAACATATATCAAAAGTCAGAATATAAACATGAATATATCATACTAAGGTTCCTTTTTAAGTTCTAAGTTCATTTTGAAAATTACACTTTTCATCAATCATACATGCAAACGTAATAGAACATGCTCACTTTAGGTCTACGTACCCATATACAGGTTATTCATGCTAGTATGCTTTGTCTGAGTCATAATAATCAATTAACACTTAACAGATTCTTAATAGAATCAGAGAACTAACTCCAGAGACTGGCGCAGCTCGCTACGCCTCAGTACAAAATCGGCGCAGCTGCGATGTGTCTGGTCTGCACCAGAGAGTTTCCTGCTTTGGCAGAATGCAAGCCAAACCTTAAAATTTTATTACAAAATTGATTGTGATCATGCTACATTGTATACTAACACACTTTATAAGCTGATACAACAACTAAACAAGTATTTCCTACTTTAATTAATATCAAATTCCACAAAATCAAGAATCTAAGAATATATGGAATGAAGAACAAGAAAAGGATTATACCTCTGTAATGCAAATTGGGCTTGCTGCTATATGAATTCCCAACTCTTAGAATGCTTATATGCTCTCAATTCAACTCTTAGAAAAATCTCAGCAAATAGAAATGAGAAGGAATGGGCTATATTTATAGAGAAAACAATATCCAGACAATGAAATCTCCCAATGAATCAAACTAATGGATTGATGAATTATATGTTGGTTAAGGGGGAGTTGGTGATTGGTTGTTAGAATATATCATGATTCCCACTCCCCATTGATCATTGCTATATTTTGCTAAAATTAAGAGAGATAGTAGGCTTAGGCTTATAGCTTTTCACGTGAAGGAGGAAATGGGCTCTTGATTTGGGACAAGGCAATACATCTCAACATTCTAGCAAGTGTTGTGCAATACTAAAGTTATAACATTTATGCCTACCATATATTATATACACTTAGGTATTAATTAGGGTCACAATGTAAGTTTGATAAATAATATGACAATGTAGCACACATATAATCCATGTACATTTTGTTAGTACCGAATATAATTCAATTAGATATTATCACATTATATTATCCCAATTCTATTATTTCAATCACATTAAATATTGGAATATCATCAATTAGCAATTGTTTATTATATATTCAAGAGATACTAATTTGATGTCCACACACTTATACATAACCTCATGAAACACTCATATCATTTATTTAGTCATAACATATACTTTCTATATATGGTATAGTCACACATAAGTGTTACATTACATTATATAATATAGTTGTAACCACTATACTATATACATTTAATTGTCGCATTCATTGCACATAACAATTACACGAGCAAATTATATTAATAATCTACTCGTTTCATTTTATTAATCTCCATAACAATTAATCAATATTAATTAATTACTCATCTTATCAATTAATTAATCTTCCTCTTGTTAATTTACCCTTAACAACAATTATTATTATACGATAAATTATCACATTCCTTAACGATTTAATAAATCTCAGTCTTATCATATATATAAACAATTTACTTATTATTATACCATCACTTGCAATAATAATGAATCAACATACTATTATTATATTTCTCATAATCACAATTAACAATTCGTATAGCTTAATTGTTCACTTAATAATTCCTTCATTCTCGAATTACTTAACTCATCATCGTTCCTATTCTCGTGCCACACAAGGCATTCCAATGAGCTTATCACAACTCCATATTTTCCTCAATTATTACATATATTCCATTTGAAACAATTGAGTTAACTCGTCTCATAACACATAAATATTTATATTCACATAAATATTCAATTTTTATTAATATATTCATTTAATAATATTCAAAAAATTTCGGGTATTACATCATCCCCCCCCCCCTTATAAAAATTCCGTCCTCGGAATTGCTACAAGGTTACACAAATAAATGGGGATAATCCCTCATCATCCTATCTTTTAATTTCCACGTAGCCTCCTTGATATCGTGGTTACTCCAAAGTACTTTTACAGATGAAATAACTTTATTTCTTAAGGTTTGCTCTTTTCTATCTAATATTTGGACAAGAATTTCTTCGTACGCTAGGTTCTTCTCCACTTGAATGGGCTCATAAGAAATCACGTGCTTGTAGTCGGCCTTGTACGGACGCAACACAAATATGTGAAACACGTTGTGAATGTGCTCCAACTCGGGTGGTAATGCTACTTTGTATGCCACTTCACCCACTCGCTTCAGTATCTCGAATGGTCCTATGAATCTTGGACTCAACTTTCCTTTCTTGCCGAATCGTATTTTTCCCTTCCAGGGAGATACCTTCAAGAATACGAAACTGCCGACTTTAAAGTCTTGGTCTTGTCGATCTAAGTCTGCGTACTTTTTCTGGCGATCATGAGCTGCTACTAGTCTGGCTCTTATCACTGTCACCACGTCCGCAGTTTGTTGTACTAACTCTGGTCCTAGAATTCGTTGTTCTCCGGCTTCGTCCCAACTTAACAGCATTCTGCATTTTCTTTCGTAAAGAGCTTCGTACGGTGGCATGCTGATACTCGCATGGTAACTATTGTTATACACAAATTCCGCTAAGGTTAGGTGGTTGTCCCAATTTCCCTTGAAGTTCATCACGCAAGTCCTGAGCATGTCCTCCAGCGTTTGTATCGTTCGCTCACTTTATCCAGTCGGTCTGAGGATGACACGTAGTACTCAACCTCAACTGCGTTCCCATTCTCTCTTGCAAGCTTTTCCAAAAGTTTGACGTGAAGCGCGGATCTCGATCAGAGATAGTTGACACTGGAACTCCATGTCATGAAACAATCTCCTTTACGTACAGACTTGCTAACTGATTCAAACTATAGCGGATCTTGATCGATAGGAAATGTACGGTCTTCGTTAGTCGATCCACGATAACCCAAATGGCATCGTAACCTTTCTGCATGACTAGAAGTCCCACCACGAAGTCCATCGTAATGTGCTCTCATTTCCACTCTGGTATTTCTAACGGTTGTAGTAAACCACTCGGCCGCTGGTGCTCTGCTTTAACGCATTAGTAAGTCAGACATCTACTAATGCACTCTGCGACTTCCCATTTCAGACTGGGCCACCAAAAGTGTTGCCTCAAATCTCGGTATATTTCAGTGCCTCCCAAATAAACGGAATACGTCGTAATGTGTGCCTCGTGCAAAATCTCTTCTCTTAATTCGGTTACCGCTGGCACCCACACTCTTCCTTTGAATCTTAAGATACCGTTTTTTATCCATTCTGAATCTTTGTTCATTATTTTTGGTGAACCTTTTTCTTATTTTCTCGCACTCTTCATCCTTCTCTTGTGATTCCTTCACTCTATCCAACAATGTCGGACGAGCTTCCATTACAAATAACTTTTCTTCAGACCTTTTTGGTCCCTTTACCGCTATTTCCAATTTCTCTATTTCTCTTATCAACTCCTCTTGAGTCGTCAAGTGAAACAATTTCTCCCTTCCTTTTCTGCTCAGAGCGTCGGCAACCACGTTTGCCTTACCCGGGTGATAATGAATATCGCAGTCATAGTCCTTGATTAATTTTAACCACCTCCTCTGACGCATATTCAACTCCTTCTGTGTGAAGATATATTTCAGACTTTTGTGGTCCGTGTATATCTCACATTTCTCTCCGTACAAATAATGCCTCCATATCTTCAATGCAAAAACTACCGCCGCTAACTCTAAGTCTTGAGTAGGGTATCATTTTTTGTAATCCTTCAATTGTCGTGATGCATACGCAATGACCTTGCCGTGCTGCATTAGCACACAACCAAGTCCCTTGTGTGATGCATCACTATACACCACAAAATTTCCCGCATCATCTGGTAGTGACAACACAGGCGCTTCACTTAATCTCCTCTTTAATTCCTGAAAACTCTCCTCGCACTTTTCTGTCCAAGCAAATTTCACTGTCTTCCTCGTCAGATTGGTCAACGGGGTGGCTATCTTAGAAAAATCCTGGATGAATCTTCGATAGTACCCAGCTAACCCTAAGAAACTTCTCACCTCCGTTGGTGTTCTCAGCTGTTCCCAATTACTTATTGCTTCTATCTTTGCAGGGTCTACTGAGATTCCATTCTTATCCACCACGTGACCTAAGAGTTGAACCTTCTCCATCCAAAATTCACATTTTGAAAACTTGGCATACATCTTCTCTCTTCTTAGCGCTTCCAAAACTATCTTCAGATGTTCGGCGTGCTCTTCTTCCGTGTTCAAGTAGATCAAGATGTCGTCGATGAAAACTACCACAAATTTATCCAAGTATGGCTTGAAAACTCGGTTCATCAAGTCCATGAATGCTACCGGAGCATTTGTCAATCTGAATGACATTATCAAAAACTCGTAATGTCCATAACGGGTTCGAAACGCAGTCTTTGGTATGTCTTCCTCTCGTACTTTCAATTGGTGATAAACTGTCCGTAGGTCGATCTTCGAGAAACACTTCACTCCCTTCAGTTTATTAAATAGGTCGTCTATCCTCGGTAAAGGATATCTGTTCTTGATCGTTACTCTGTTCAATTCTCGATAATCTATACAGAGCATCATCGATCCGTCCTTTTTAACAAACAACACTGGTGTTCCCCAAGGAGGCACACTTGATCGTACGTAACCTTTATCTAATAACTCTTGCAGTTGTATCATCAATTCCTTCATTTCTACTGGCGCCATATGATATGGAGCTTTCAAAATCGATGCTGTTCCCGTTGCTAAGTCTATTACGAATTCAATTTCTCTGTCTGGCGGAGGCCAGGCAGATCTTCCAAAAATACATCTTGGAATTCATTCAGTACGGATATATCCTTAATTTTTACTCCCTTTTTCTGAGTATCTACAATGTAAGCTAAATAACCTACACATCATTTCCTTAACAATTTCTTGGCATGCATCATCATAAGACAGCACGATTGCTTAAGCGATGAGCTACCATAAAACTATACCTTAAACTTACTCGGAGTCTGAAGGTTCACACATTTATTCTGACAGTCAATTATTGTAGCATGGTTATACAACCAATCCATTCCCAGTATTACGTCAAATTCTCCCAATCTAATTGGAATCAAGTCTACACTCAGTTCATGATCTCTAATATTTGTGCGATAATTTCGGTAAACGTATTCTACAGGGATTACTTCTTTATTTGTAACTTCTATGTTCAAGGGATCTTCTAATCGTTCTCGGGGTGTATTAAGTCTACTAGAAAATTCTTCAAATATAAAAGAACAGGTGGCACCCGAATTAATAATACATATGCATTTATATCATTGATTAGGATTATACCTGACACCACGTCCTTCGCAGCTACTGCGTCCATGGACGGTCATGTTAAAGGTTCATGCTGTTGGGCGGTTGGATTGTGTCGGTCTGCCTATCATTAATTCATCACTTCCTCCTCGTTGGCTATTATTTTCCCCGTTTCCCTTCTTTGGGCAATCCTTGATCTGGTGCTCAGTTGAGCCGCAAGCGAAACATTCTTGGATCTTCTTTGACTTTGGACAGTTGGGCAAAATGTGCCCCTTCTGACCACAGTTGTAGAAAATTCTGCACCCCTTCCAGCACTCGCCCTAATGATCCTTCCCACACCTCGGGCATCCTTCTGTCCTCTTCTCAACTCCTCCACGAAAATTCCCCGACTAATTGTTTTTGTTGTTATTGTTATTATTATTCCCCCGCTTTCTCTTTCCTAAGTTACTTCCCCCGCTGCTGCTTCCATCATGACTTTTTACTCCCGTGTTCTTACCCTCCTTCTTCTTGTTATACCAACTTAAGGCTTCCCACTAGTGGTTTGCTTCGCCCCTTGTCACAAATGTAGCAAACGGAACTGGAAATGGGACGGCTTGGGGGTTAGGGTGAATGGGTTCGTTGTTCCTTCCCCTATGGGCTTATCCTAACAAATCAACTAGTTTCTGGATGAGATCTACATGTTCTCTCTCGCTATTAACTGTTTCTTTAGGCGCAGTCAATTTAGGTCTTGGCGGCATTCTCTGCATCACAAATTATCATCTTATTATTACTCAATTATATTACTTAAGTATTTCTTTTAATACAAAAAAATAATAAAATTTTATAACACGTTTCTGAAATAAGCTTCATTTATATTCATATGCCAAATCGTTTCATTACATGATCATCCCTAGCATATTTCTATAAACGTTATCACATATCCTCTAATATCACAGAAGACGGGGAATATACCAACCTACTACCCCTCTAATAAAAGCTTACTCGGGGTTTACATTACTATCCCATATCTTACACAAAAGATTAGGATTTCAATACAACATATACATCACATGAAAGACACTACTAAGCTATTACTAGTCTAGCTAAGGGTCTCATCCCATCATCCCACACTCCACATCACTTTTATACTCGATCTGTGCTATGTATGCTATCAGCTCTCGGCTCAAAGTATATAGGTTCTGTCCCTACTCCGCTGGGTAGTGGTATACACCATCGATCACCCTCTCGAAAGCTGAATGGAACACATACCCCATCTTATTCATCTTCCTCTTTTTGCATCTGACCTCATCCTCTAGGTCGTCAGCTCTCTCGTTAGCCGCTTCCCACTTCTTCTCAAAATGAATCCTATCCATAACCTCCAACTCTAACTGAGTACGAAGTGCTTCCTTCTCGGTCTTCTCACTTAACTCTCTCTGTTCGACCTCTTCTAACTTTCCAGCCAGATCCACTTTCCTAGCCACCGATTTGTGAAACATGGTCCCCATCTGGATCCCTGTCTCCTTGCGGTAGGCAATCTCTACCTCTAACTCCTGCATCACTAGCTTCTTCTGATGGTCCTCATCCCTCAGCTTCTGGAACTCAGACTCTCTCTCTTGGGCGTCAGCCTCCAACTCCTGAACTTTGCAATCCAATTCTAGAATACGCTCCTCGTACTCTCCCAGCATATGCTCCTCCAGATTAGGCTCGTAGGAGTCCTCCATGGGCTCCTCCTCTGTAGGCTCGCCCTCAACAGGCTTGTCCTCTATAGGCTCCTCCTCTGGGTTAAACTCCACCTCAATCTCATCCTCGTCGTCAGACTCGGATGGTGCAACTGCTTGCATTGGCACAGCCTCTAGAGGCTCCTCGTATACTACGTGTATATCTCTAGGCTCCTCCTCGGCCACTCTACTAGGTACTCCTGTGTCTATCACCCTACAATCACAAACACAAGACAAACAAACAGCAACTCCATTAGAATGTTAAATAAAATATAAGTTCATTGTATAGAATGAAGTTATATTTTATAACACACTAAGCCTCTCAAGGAAAACTCTACATGAGTTTCATCCTTTTCTATCTTCTAAGTTCTCCTAAGTTATAATCTAAGGACACTCGCTCTTAAGGTTTATAACTACAGCTCTGATACCAACCTGTGACGCCCCTAAATTCAGACCGCCACTGGTCTCTCGAATTCAATTCGTCACTTTCTCACGATAATACAATAATAACTAAAATCACACAATCACAACGGATAATCTAGAATAATATACAATGATTTATTATATTTATTCCCCCAAGTCTCGCAACCTACAGTACTTAATAGATTACATAATAATATCAAATAACGACTTATTACATAATCTAACTTAAGCTTAAATATAGTTCAAAATCAGTCTTAATACATCATCTTAATAGACATAATATAACATCATAATATTTAGAACATAAAAGGGGCTAGCTAGTCGATAGCCTTGCCCTTGCCCTTGCCCTTGCCGTTGCCCTTGCCCTTATCGACTTCCGAAGGTCCACCCTGCTCTGCCTTAACTAAAAATATTTTTAGGGAAAGTAAGAATGAGCACCAAGTTTTCTCAGCAAGTAATATACAATAATGGTGAGTAATACAGTTCTCGAATCCCAAAAGGGTATAGCAATGTGTGATAGTTCAAGGATAACAAGAATATGAACAGTTCTCAATAAAAGTCGCCAAGGACAGAATAATATCAATATGATTCAATGTTAAATTAATTTGAGATTTTAAGATAATTGAATACTAAGCATTCACTAAGGACTATGAACTCTTACTAGGATTAACAGAAATATACTGATAATTCAATAAACACAAGTACAACAGGTGATCAGCCTAAAGTACCCTACATTATGCATAACATTTAATCATACTCAAGTGCGCACGTCGGTCTCCCGATAAATATATTTTCCCTTCAAAGAAGGTTGTTCATCTCAGTAAATACAAGAATTCTGCACCATTCAATTGGTTTAGACAGCTTTCTAATCATGATATAAGTCTAGCCAAATCAAATGGCATAGAACACTCTTTATAAGTTCGATACTTGACATTAAAGTTCGAAGAATATAATCGACTTTATCGTAACTATGACGCAATAAGTCATAATTTGAATAACTCACTTGCACAATAATAAACTTAATACATATTCAATGGGAATAGAGTTCAAGTACTTGCTTACAATATCCGTTGAATAAAGTAATGCAAGGGTTTAGGATACTTGCACAATAAAATAGTGTAAGTTAGGGAACTTGCATCCAAAGAGATAAGGTTTAGATACTTGCTGACAATTTCTGTTGAATAAAGTAATGCAAGGGTCTAGGATACTTGCCTTATGCGTAGTCTATCCACGTAAAGCTAATCAACACTTTGAATTCCTATCGTAATATAGTTACGTATATATGATATTCATTAGCTAAGCACATTTGGTATTCAAGCTTGATAAGAAAGTTAGATATACACATACTGTTCTAACTCAATCATATAGCGATATACGTATGTTATTATAATAATTCATAACACTAAGTTGGTTATGCCACTACTATTTCTAAAGTTCCTTTTATAAGTTAAATGTCTTCATATATCATTATTAACACATAAGACCACAACCAATACCAAACATATTCTATTTAGTAAGTTATAGCATTGTTATAAGTTAACTATCAAGATCGGATTCAAGCATCAACATACGATATCACATAGCAAATATACATGTTAAAGGGTCCTTCCGTGTTTGTACAACCTTTCCAAGTTTTATTTTTACATGCTATGGTTCAAGATTAATATCTCTTAATATCTTAAGGCCATTCATGGTTATGAAATCACAAAGTTTAACATGTTTATCCTTTACACAGATAAGGTAGTCATATAACTCGTGTTAGGCATGCTCATGAGTAGTCATATCACATACATGTAACTAGCATCGTCACTAGCTTAAATCATGCTTCATTTGTGCTTAAATAGTTTTCATGGCATCTAACAAGTTAGGCATACATATATGATACATTAGTGAGGTTAAGAGCACTATCAAACATGTCTATAAATATCAGAATCTAAATCTCAATATAACATGTCAAGGTTCACGTTCAAAACTTATGCTTTCGTTAGTAAATTTCACTAATGAGATTCAATATGTTCATGCTACCTTACGAAATAGGACAGGGTATTTTGACAGGGAAAGTAAATATTTCATTATGATATTTATATTGTGCTCCTCGATAATTGGAGACTTAACATGGAATTAAAAGAGGAAGGCATGAAGAAGCTTCCCTTCGAATTTGGTTAATCAGAGGCTGACCTATCTTATGTTACTCTCGCGGCTTTAGTTTCGGCATGAAGGTTTCCAGATCATCGCAATCTACTAGAGGGGAAATTAATCCGATCTTTCAACTGGAGCGAATCTGGGTGGTGCATTTTCATGAGCTCCAAAGACTTAGTCGTCCCCAGAGACATTACTTATCACCGACCAGGTTTTCCTCCTTGTGAGAGGGACACACAACATACATTCATATACATCGTGTCTCGCCGTTGTGCATATGATGACATGGGTGTGAAGCACTAAATATGGGTGCGAAGCACTAAAAAGCAGGAAAGCATTTATTCACATTCATTCAATGTAAAGATGCAGCATTCATACATTCAATAAAGACACAGCATTCACTCATTCATTGACTGTGGAGATGCAGAATTTCACGCATTCAAATAGTTTTGAAAGGGAAATGTTTGAAAAGATTTGAAAGCGGCCTAAGACCTCAACTGTCCCCAGCAAACTCGCCACCTATCGATGTTGGTTTAAAAAATCCGCGGGTCAGGTCATAACCCGGGTCTTTTAATTCTCTTTTCCTAAGTTCTCTCTACCCTCACTCTTTTTATTTAGGAAAAAGGTTTTGAAGGGTTTTTTAGGAAAAAGGCCAACATGTATCATGTCAACGATTTGAACGTTTTACAGAGTTGCCAGTTGGTAGATTTGAAAATTTTTGTACCAACTCAACCGAGTTTTGTTTGAAAGAGGTCTAATTGCTGGACACTGTCGAAACTTGATCTTTAAAAACAAAGTTTGAGCTCGGGGGCTTGATCAAGTGTGGGGAAGGTGTTAGACACCCCACGACTCCTATGTAAATACAGTACCGTATCTTTTTAATATTTTCCTTTAAAACTGGAATGCGTGAGTGAATGTTGTTTGAAAATTAGGGCTATTGATTTGATTGATTGAAAGCTTTGACAGGCTTCGTTGAACCTATATACGAAGGGTTTGATTTGATTTAAAAATTAGTCTTTGATTTGTTTTGCAAAATCATTTAATTTGATTTTTCTTTGAAAAGCTTTTCTTTTGATTGATTTGAAAATGATTTTTTGAAAGATGGTTTATCAAACCCTTACGCTAGCATAGGAATTAAAACCTATTGATACTTTCAATTTTATCTTTATAGCCTTAAGGCTGCATGTGAATGGTGATTTATCGGGCTGCGAAGAATCCTCGACCACAGAAATAGACAAGTGTCGGTCTCCTCATAGGTATGAAAACCATCGGAGGGACGCTGACACGACAATCAACATTTTTTTCATTATATTGAGACCTTAAATACGAATAACCGTTTTAACGTCTGTTTACATGTACATTTCTACAGAAAAACTGGCAGGGTACATTTGTAAATCGGAGTTTTTCCATTGTGGAAATCATATTCCGATCATTTTGATCGTGAATCCCACGATTCCTAGGCTCACATGTGAGTAGCCAATAAACCTACACAGTTCAAATTTGCACAAAAACAAATAAATACCACAATATTGCCAGAACCGAGGATTCATTCAGTAAATCCCGGTCCGCACGGCTGAAGCGTCTGGTTCCCACTAGATAGCGATCTAAGGGACGCGAGGTTGCTTTTGAAGCTGAAACTAGAAAGAAAGCCAGATTTAAGGAAATCTCAGCCATTCTAGCTTACCGGTTCAATCCGAATGTTTTGATCCATTTGAAAACTAGAATTGGCGAGATTTAAATAAATCTAGTCTGCCCGCAAATATGTCAATGCCAATTCATATAAAAAGAATATTTAAAGCAGCAGTTGAATAGAAAGCGAGTAAAGCAATATATATATATATATATATATATATATATAGTTATATATAAAAGCTGTAAAGGGCGATGGGTTTTCACGCACAAGCCCGAACTGGAATTGAAATATATATATATATATATATATATATATATATATATATATATAAAATTGTATAAAAAGCCACGAAATGATCCAGGCTTGACAGAAATGAAATATATATATATATATAGAAAAATAGTAAAAAGGGCGATAGGTTTTCACGCCAGTTCCCGGACTGGAATTGAAATATATATATATATATATATATATATATATATATATATATTGACAGAAACGTAGTCAACCAAGACTGGAAAGAGAACCTAGTGGTGGTGAAGGCTACTTATATATGCATAAATATATATAAAAGCAGTAAAAAGGCCACAGAATGATCCAGGCTGAATTAGAATATAAATTGCAAAAAAGTAGTCAACCAGTGACTGGGGAGATCACCCAGTATGGCGAAGAGTGCAAAAAATAGTATAAAGGCCACGAAATAGTCCAGGGCAGACTGGAATGTAAATTGCAAAAAAATAGTCAACCAGTGACTAGGGAGATCACCCAGTATGGGGAAGAGTGTAAAAACAGTATAAAGGGCGATGGATTTTTACGCCGATGCCCGGACTGGAATTGAAATATATATATATATATATATATATATATATATATATATATATATATATATATATATATATATATATATATATATATTGACAGAAATGTAGTCAACCAATACTGGGAAGAGAACCTAGTTATGGTGAAAGTCATTTATATATGCGTAAATATATATAAAAGCGGTAAACTACCTCGGATTTGAGATCTGGGCTTGATAGAATTGAAATGTTAGTATATATACAGTTAAATATATACAAAGAAGGTCCAAACCCGGACTGGGAAGATAACCCAGTCCGGCAAAGTTGCCAGAACGTGTGTGCTAGTGCATTGAAGTTGCTGGAGCAGACGGATCGTCAATCCGAGTTGTAGAAATGCCAGAAAATCAATTTATGTACAAAAATGTACCAAATTTTCACAAAAACAGCCACGGAACTAAGTTCTGGGCATTTTTAGAAAATGAAACTTAACGTGCAAGTGTATAAAAGTACGAAGAAGTAATATTCACTTTCTGATCGTGAAAATACTTACAATGGACTGCTACACGGGCTTTTAGCAAAATTGTAGGCTCTATACGTCCAAATCTACCAGTTATTTTCTAATATGTGGTAGTATATGGGTATATTTACGTGTTAGAGTGAAAAAATTTGGGTTTGGAAGAGGTGTAAATGTCAAAAAATTGAACTGGCAAAGCTTCGCTGCGTTTTTTGAATTCTTAAAAATGAAGGGGGCACCTTTATTTATAGGCCTAGAGAGCCTCCACCCTACCTGCGGTTGCCACAGGTAGAGGTGAGGCTCCCCTGGTGAGGCCCGCGGTGTCGGGTTTTGTCGTCTCAAAGTACGTGCACTCTGAGCAACGCGGAGTTAAAGTCAAAACTTTCTAATTTTTGATCGGAGCGTCCGTTTGAGGCGTGCGATACCTTTTCGGAAAGCCCTCGGTGAGAGTGTTGCAATGACGTGGGATAAAACATTTTTCGGGTCCGAGAAGACGGGTTCATAACCAAGTCTTCGATTCCCCGTAATTTGTCCGTAGAGCTGTCTTGCGTCGTTTGCACTCGGGATCGTCGTTATGATTCATTTTAACTTCGATGGCATCAATTCAGCTTAAGTTTGACCGATTCAACTGAGAGTTGATAAGATGGCAGTTTTTCCCCTCCCGGGGTGGTCCTTGGTGGATTTGGCTTCCCAGGGTTATCTCTGGGGCTGAACTGCACTTCCCGGACTGACGTCGGGGCTGATCTGTACTTCCCGGGCTGAGGTCGAGGATAACTGGACATGTCCTGGGTCGATGTCAAGGCTGACTTGTTCCTCCTGGGTTGATGTCGGAGCTAACTTGACCGCCCGATATTGAGATTGGGATTGATTGGTACCTCCCGGGTTACTGCTAGGGCTAATTTGAACCTCTCGGGTTGCTGCCGAGGCTGATTTGAAGGTCCGATATTGAGATTGGGGTTTAAACTGACAGCCCAATTGGAGATCGGGATTGATCTGATGGCCCGATATAGAGATCGAGGTTAATCTGACGGTCCAATTGGAGATTAGAGCTGGATGGACGGTCCGATTAGTGATCGAAGCTGGATTGACGATCTGATTGACAATCGAAGCTGAATAGACAGTCTGATTAGATATCGGAGCTGGATAAACAGTCCGATTGATGATCAGAGCTGGATAAACAGTCCGATTAATAATCGGAGCTTGATAGACGGTCCGATTAACGATCAAAGCTGGATAGATGGTCCGATTGGAGATCGAAGCTGGATAGACGGTCCAATTGGAGATCGGAGCTATATAGACGGTCCGATTGGAGATCGTAGCTGGATAGACGGTCCGATTGATGATCGGAGCTGGATAGACGGTCTGATTAGAGATCGGAGCTGGATAGACTGCCCGATTAGAGATCGGTGCTGGATTGGAATACCGATATTGGGGATCGGATTTAGGTTTATCGATATTGGGGATCGAATTTGGGTTTATCGGTATTGGGGATTGGATTTAGGTTTACCGATATTGGGGATCGGATTTGGGTTTACCGATATTGGGGATCGAATTTGGATTAGAAGCCCGGTATCGGTACCGGGGTTGATTTGATTGACTGTTTTTCCATACTACAGTGTTAGTATTGGGGCAAAGAAAATTTCAAGTGTCTACATTATCTATTCTATATTTTAAGAACTACGAATGAATAAAATATCGAAGTTATTTGACGTGCTATGTGTGCAAATGTGAATTAAATTATTTTAAATGTTAAAGTTGAACTTTAATATTTAAGGAATGAGTAAGGGATCTAATAAGAGTATGTCTTAACAGAAAGATGCCTCCAAGAAGAAGACCTACACGTCAAAACCTAGAGGGTTCGACTAATAACAACAACAACTATGGGACGAATCCCAATTCAATTCAATAGTTGGTGAACCTGCTGACGGGAGCGCTTGCGAATCAACCGCAAGTCCATAATACAGCGTCTAAGGAGTTCAAGGCAGTAAGACCGCCAGAATTTTAGGGATCGATGAATCTGATAGAGACCCAGACGTGGATAATGGAGATGGAGAAGGTCTTCGATGTGTCTAGAGTTAGCAAGGACCAGAAGACAGCTTTTGCGACGTTCATGTTGAAGTCGGAAGCTAGCTTTTGGTGGCAGGCCAACAAAACTAGGGAAGGAGAAGGTGTTATATCGTGGGATCATTTCAAAGAGATGTTCTTTGAAATGTATTTCCCCATAAGCTCGCAAAACCAAATGGAGGTTCAATTTCTAGAACTAAAATAGGGAGCGATGACGGTGCCGGAGTACGCCGTAAAATTTAACGAGCTAGCAAGGTTTGCAATGTACCAGGTCAATACTGACGAGAGGAAAGCAAGAAGATTCGAGCAGGGATTGAAGCCTTGGCTCTACAACAAGGTCACCATGTTCCAGCTGAATACGTTTGCAGCTGTACTGGAAAAGGCCATCCTCACTGAAGGTGGAAGCAATGCGGTGACCAAATACAACCAGGATCAGAAGAAGAAGAAGAATAAGACAGAGAACAAGGTTGGTGGTAGCAGTGCTATCAACCAAAAAAGGAAGTGGAACGACAACACATCTGCTGGGAGTCAACAGGGAAACCAGCAGAAGAGAAGGATTGAAGCATGTGCAACATACAGTAAGAATCACACTAGAGTGTGCCTTAGGGGGAAGCTAGTATGCTTCAACTTTGGTCAGGAAGGCCACGTTGCGCCGAATTACCCAAACCCGAAGAAAGAAGCTTGCTACACATGTGGATCTAAGGATCACATGGCTCGAAGTTGCCCGAGGAAGCCAGCAGGAGGGTCAATAGGAAATGGAGGAAATGGCAGCTGCAGTACTTTGACTATCGCTGGACCACTGCAGGCGGTTCGACCCACTGCCAGAACGTTCAACATGATGGTGCAGGATGTTGTGCAGTTAAAAGATGTGGTGTCAGGTATTATTCCGGTCAATAGTATTAATACATATGTATTATTTGATTCGGATGCTACTTGTTCATTCATATTTGATGAATTTGCTTAGACCTTAGACTTACCTAAAGAGGAATTAGTTTACCCCTTGAACATAGAGATTACAAATAGGGAGGTTATTCCTGTTAGGTTTGTTTACAAGAATTATAGATTGGACATTAAGGGTCATGAATTGATGGTAGATTTGATTCTGATAAAACTTGGAGAGTTTGATGTTATACTGGGTATGGATTGGTTGTTTAACCATGGGTGGTAATTGATTGCCAGAAGAAGTTTGTAAGCCTTACGACTCCGTCGAAGGTAGTATTTTATGGTAGCAAATCGCCTAGACAATCGAGTTGTTTGACGATTATGCAGGCCAAGAAGTTATTGAAACAAGGCTGTGTGGGGTATTTAGCCTACATAGTGGATACTCGTAAGAAAAGTCCAAAGATAGAAGAAATATCAGTGGTTAGGGAGTTTGTGGACGTATTTTTGAGAAATTTGCCAAGACTTTCGCCAAATAGAGTGATAGAGTTCGTGATCGACTTAGCACCGGGGACTGCTCTAATTTCGAAAGCACCGTACAGAATGGCTCCAGTCGAGATGAAGAAATTGATGGTTCAACTGGAAGAATTACTGGACAAGAAGTATATTCAGTCGAGTGTATCACCATGGGGAGTGCTGGTATTATTCGTCAAGAAGAAGGATGGATCAATAAGACTATGCATTGATTATAGGGAGTTGAATAAAATCACGATCAAGAATAGGTATCCTTTACCTAGGATCGATGACTTATTCGATCAACTGATGGGTGCTAGATACTTCTCAAAAAAAGATTTGAGAAGTGGGTATCATCAGTTGAAGGTGAGAAGAGAGGATATACCAAAGACGGCATTTCGGACTCCATATGGACATTACGAGTTCTTGGTGATGTCATTTGGTCTAACAAATGCACTAGCAGCATTTATGGACTTAATGAATAGGGTGTTTAAGCTATTTCTGGACAAGTTCGTAGTAGTGTTCATAGATGACATTTTGGTTTATTCCAAAACTGAGGAGGAACACACTGAACATTTAAGGCTAACATTAGAATCGCTGAGATGGGAGAAGTTATACGCAAAATTCTTGAAGTACGAATTTTAGTTAGAGTGTGTGCAATTTCTTGGCCACGTGATTGACAAAGATGGGATTTCGGTAGATCCGTCGAAAGTTGAAGCTGTGATGAATTGGGATCAGCCCAAGACACCGTCAGAAGTTAGGAGTTTCTTAGGATTGGCAGGTTACTACAGAAGATTTATCCAAGACTTTTCCAAAATCGCAACTCCGCTGACAAATTTGACTTAGAAGACGGTTAAATTCGTTTGGACGAAAAAGTGTGAGGAGAGTTTTCAAGAGCTGAAGAAAAGGTTGAGTACTGCGCCTGTGTTATCATTGCCTGATAGTACAGGAAATTTTGTAGTACACAGTGATGCCTCACATAAAGGATTAGGCTGTGTGCTGATGCAGAGCGGCAAAGTCATTGCCTATGCATCACGTCAGCTGAAGGACTATGAGAAAGGGTATCCGACCCATGATTTGGAATTGGCGGTAGTAGTTTTTTCTCTGAAGATTTGGGGACACTACCTTTTATGGAGAGAAGTGTGAGATATACACAGATCATAAGAGTCTGAAGTATATCTTTACATAGAAAGATTTAAACATGAGCCAAAGGAGATGGTTGAAACTTATCAAAGACTACGACTGCGAGATTCTTTACCATCCGGGTAAACCTAATGTGGTTGTCGACACTTTAAGCAGGAAGGGTCGGGAGAAGTTAAATATATTAACTGATCAGGACCAGTTAATAGAAAATATGGCTAAATTGGAACTGGAAATTAAGCATCCGAAGGAATCGGATGAGAAGTTATTCCAGGTAACCACCGGTTTAACTTTGGTAGCCAAGGTGAAAGAAGCACAACTACATGATGAGGAGTGTGAGAAGTTTTGAAAGAGAGTAACCGATGGTGAAGAGATAAAATTCAAGATCGATAATGATGGACTGCTAAGATTTGAAGGGAGAATCTGGATACTGCCAGTACCAGAAGTCAAAGAGGAAATTTTGGGCGAAGCTCACAGTTCGAGATATTCGATTCACCCTGGGAGTACGAAGATGTACCAGGATCTCAGACAGCATTTCTGGTGGCCAAATATGAAGAAAGACGTGGCTGAATGCATTGCGAAATGTCTAACGTGCCAGAAAGTCAAAGCAGAACACCAGCGATCGAGTGGATTACTGCAACCGCTAGAGATTCCAGAATAGAAGTGGGAACATATCACGATGGATTTCATTGTTAGTCTACCAATGACTCAGAAGGGGTATAATGTAGTCTGGGTTATAGTGGATCGACTGACGAAGTCAGTACATTTCTTACCGATCAAGATTAGATACAACTTAGATCAACTAGCAAAGCTGTACGTGAAGGAAATTATCTCTAGACACGGTGTTGCATTATCAACTGTGTCCGACAGAGATCCGCGTTTCACGTTAAATTTCTAGAAGCGATTACAAGAATATTTTGGAACACAATTGCGAATGAGTACAGCGTACCATCCTTAAACTGATGGCCAGAGCGAGAGAACGATTCAGACTTTAGAAGATATGCTGAGAGCTTGCGTCATGGACTTCAAAGGAAGGTGGGATGATCATCTACCATTGGTGGAATTTGCCTATAACAATAGTTATCATGCAAGTATTGGCATGCCGCCTTACAAAGCATTGTACGGCAGGAAATGCAGGACTCCATTGTGCTGGGATGAGGTTGGTGAACGACAACTGTTGGGACCAGAATTTGTGCAACAAACTGCTGAGATTGTCAAGGTAATCAGAACGAGATTGGTTGCTGCTCAAGACAGACAGAAGAAGTATGTTGATTATCATCATCAGAACCAAGAGTTTGAAGCAGGAAGCTTTGTTTTCCTGAAGGTATCTCCCTGGAAGGGGAAGATTCGATTTGGCAAGAAGGGGAAGCTGAGTCTCCGATTTATTGAACCTTTTGAGATACTGCGAAGGGTTGGTGAGGTAGCTTACGAGGTTGCGTTACCTCTGGAGCTAGATAATATCCAAAATATTTTTCATATTTCTGTGTTGCGACCGTACAAACATGACAACAAACATGTGATAGAGTATGAACCTTTACAATTCAATAAAGAATTAACTTATGAAGAGGTTCCTGTTCAAATAGTTGATAGAAAAGAACAAGTACTTAGAAATAAAGTGATACCATCTGTTAAGGTAATCTGGAGGAACCACAGTACTGAAGAAGCTACGTGGGAACTCGAAGATGTAATGATGAAAACTTATCCCCAATTATTTGATTAATTTCTTATGTATCGATTCTGGGGATAGAATCCTTTTAAGGGGGGAAGAATGTAACGGATGAGATTTTTTTTAGTAGTGATTCTGGGGACAGAATCCTTTTAAGGAGGGAAGATTGTAACGAATGAGATTTTGTGTAATTAAATTTTAATATTTATTGAATTAAATAAATATATTTTAATTGATTTATTTATTACATTAAATAAATAATTTATGTGATTGTTATGGAGTAATTTAATTAAGTGCAATATGTTAATTAAATGAATATTTAATATTAAATTATTGTGTAAGCAATTTTGTGGTGTAGTTCTAATTTAATTGAGATAATTAAATTAGATGAATATTATGTGGTAATTGTTACATGAGATTTTGATTAGTGAGTAATTATAATTATATAACAATTTAGTATTATGTGGCAATTTTAATTAATTAATTAATGTTAGCTTGTATTTAATTAAATAAGAATGTTGGAATTTAATTAAATAAAGTGTAACATTGAAAGTATGTGGTTAAGTATTTATTAAAATAGATAAAAAAAAAAGTTTTAAAGAGGTTTTACCAAACAAGGATTTAACTACTAAAAATCTATTTTTAAAATTAAATGGCTTTTGCCAAACAAGCCTTATGGCTTTTGAATTTTAAAATAAACATAACTGATGTATTTACTAATGAATTAAGTATTTTGTCAGTTATTTTATATGTATTATATTCTATATCTAATATATGTATATCAGTTATACATATTAGTTTATACGTTAGTTAAGTTAGTCAGTACTAGAGAGAAAAAGTAAAGAAAGAAAAGAGGGAAAAGAGAGAAGAAAGAAAGGGGAAGAAAGGCTCTGTGTTTCAAAAACAAGAAATTCACCATCATCTTCTTCTTCCTAAAACCAAAAGGGTATAATTCTAACTCTGTAATCTTTTAAAATCATGTTTTTATTGTTCTTCATTGTTTTACTTCTCTGTAATTTAAATTTTATGAGAATTCGTGCTAGTATGGCTTATATATGTTTAATTGTATATATAAACTACCATAGATGATTTATATGATGATTTAAGTGATGAAACTCATTTAAAAGTGATGAACATGAAGAAATCATGTTCATCAAAAGTTATAGTGAACTTGTTTTGAAAATAAATGGCTTTTTTAAAATTAAAATTCGTGTTTAATTGTAATATATTGTATAAATTGAGTGTAGATTATGATAACATATTAAGAAACGAAATTAATATGCTTGGAATTATGTGAATTGGTTTAGAAACAAACTTGCAGTGTTGATTTTCATCAAGAACACTGAAAAATGGCTTTTCATCAAAATTAACAAAAATTGGAGTGCTTAAATTATGTGTTTTATATTATATGTATTAGAACATGATTAGAAACATAAACAGATGTTTTTACAAAATCTTATGTGAATTATGTATGTTAAATTCTGAATTTGATGCGGAGAAATAAGCCAAATTGGCTTTTTCTCTGCACAGTTCGCAAACTGTCAGAACTGCATGTGCAGTAGGCGCGGCCATGCCGCTCCAAGGCATTGATGGAGCGTGCCCGCGCCAAGCAGCGCTGCCGCGCCGCTCCCCAAGCTTATTGGAGAGCGGCCGCGCTAGACCTACAGATTGTGCAGAAAGTTATTTTTTAATGTACAACTTTGTGAGATTAATGAAGTAATAAAATATTAAGCATGTTAATAAAATTAAAATGTTAAATGGACAGTAATGAATTATATTATTAAAAAAATATGTAATTATAATTTGATTAATTATAATTTATTTAAAGTAAATGTATAATTTAAATTATAATTTATTTAATTATAATTTAATTGATATGAGTACATAATTGAAGTTTGATTAATTATGTGAATATGAGATATGATAATTAGTTATTAAACCTAATAAACTAAGAATGTTAAGTTAACCTATAGGGGTTAACTAGTTATGTGCATTAGTTATATAGTAACTAATGTATGATATATTGTTACTTACGTATATGTAGGATTAAGTAAGGAACGTGATTGTAATTGTAGCTTGCGCTAGGCAAGTTTTCTAATCCTTTTCTTATTGAGCAAGTGTTCTAAACTCAAACCTTACTTTTACATTTATGCAAGTTATTTTGTACTCTAAGTTCCATATTGAAATAAGTATTGAAATTGTTATTGAAGTAATGTGATCTTGACTTAATTGTTCAAGCAAGGTCTATCTTATCTTTCAAATGCTTTAAGTTTAATTCTAAAGCATAAGTTATTTCGAAAGTCATTATTATCAAATTCTTATTTATTGTAAATTGATTCAACTACTCCTTAGTTGATGATAATTGAACTCCAAATTACCCTTTTTGCTTATCCAAACCAAACTTTCTTTGGTGCGGAGCTGTTATTAAATACTGAGATGAACAATCCTATTTGATAGGGGATTATCATGCGAAAGCGTTAAGATGTTTGTGCACAATACATGGTACGAAGGGCTGATCCCCCTAAGTACGAGTTAAGAGTCCATATAGTCTAACGACTGTTAAAGGTTTTAAATAGAAATGTTTATAACCTAGGATATAGTTCAAGGTCTTACAACCCTCAGATGAATTCTATATTCCATACTCAATTCTTTATTTTGACGGAAGAAATGTTATTCAATTCAGTTGAAGCTATTCAGTAATATATCACCATTATTGTTTGTTATTCTAAGTGTGCTTTTGTTTGCTCACTCTTGTATTATATAACCCTTACAGCTAAAGTTGAAAGTGTTGACGCTCCGTCAACTAGTAAGGGCAAGAGCAAGATGAACAAGTGAAGACTTGTTTATATTTTGATTATGATGTGTAATAAAACTTTAACTTTATTATGTGATGTTTAATTTACGCACATTATTTATGTTAAGGTTAGATAACCCTGCGATATTTTGAGCAAGGTTGTAATCCTTTTGATAAGGAAGAATTTATTATTTATTCAAGGTTGTAATTTATTTTGCATTCCTTATTATGGGTAGTAGTTATATTTTATTTAGATAGTGAACACCAAATCCCGTGGAATTGAAGTACCCGGATTTGGGGGTGTCACATGACATTGCTATCTCATGAGTAAAACAGTACCCATGATGTATGAAGGTGCCGATAGGACTCAAATGTGTCATAAGCCATACATCCAGCAGAACGGCGCTGCCCCTGAAAACCCCTCTGGATGAGTAATGTAGAATGTAGCCGATCTCAAAGTCTTGGCTAATACCATCGACAGGATAGTACAACCCTATTTGAGAGCACGAACCACTACCATCAAGCCAGTATCCAAGTTGTCCATATATAGTGGCATGTACAAATAAACTGTGACGCACATAAAAAGAACGTCCACACATGCAAACTGCCACTCATCTGCAAGGATGATGAAGTCTCCTGAACATCGATCATAGCTGTCCAGCCAGCCAAAGCGATCGATCAAAAAGTCTAGGGACACCACATGCCCTGTAGTAATCTCCTCAGTGACGACTCTGCGTCTCAGACCAGACATGGTCATGAATGGACGTCTCATGTCACTAATGGTTGTCCTAGAATAGGGTAGATCTAATGTCAAACCCGTGAGGCACTCATACTCCTCTAGCATGGGAGTCAACTCATTAAGGCCAAACCTAAAAACTTGGCGCTCGGGTATCCAACAAGATAACATGTTGTCCACAAAGCCCAATGGAACCTGAAAAGATAAAATGGCCAAAGAATGCCCCAGCATCTAATCAACTGTCTCCCTATCTGCGAGAGGCAAACTGTCATACCAAGATCTCAACGAAGATGCTATCAAAGAATGGGGTAGATGCTCGATACGACTGACGGTAGATGAAGACATCTGTAGAATCGTATCATGAGACCATCCAGGGGTCAAATCTAAACTCACCTGTCTAAGTGCATATCCATGACATAATACATGCATAATGACAATGATAAATGATAATAGGATGCAATAGATAGAAAAACATCATACATTTCTAAAATACACCATCTACTGAAAACATCATCTCTGTCTGCTTATAAAATGCAAAACTAAAAAGTACAGGGAAATGGGGCACAACCGCCCAACAACTAACAGAGGCCTATCAAAAGATATAACGAGAAATGGAGCACAGCCGCCCAATATCTAATAGAGGACTATCAAAAGATATAACGAGAAAGCTATCAGAAGAAATCTATAATGTCTGCATCCAGGCTATCAACCTACTGTAGCTTCTCCTGAGTCACAAAATCTCGGCTAAGGGGAATGTTCGGCCGATACAAAGGAGGATCAGCACCTGTATAGCTACCAAAATATGGATCTGCTGAGGGGCCAACTCCGGAGCAAGAGGGATCAAATGAATCTGCCTCTAATGGATCTCTGCCAAGGTGTCGAAAGAAAAAATGAACCCTCTCAAACTGCTAGGTCAGTCCTAAAATCTAATCCAAATGAGTAGGCTCTCTGAGGTAAGCTATTCAGTCTGTCATCATCACACACCCCAGCACCATATCTGCAATAAATTGGGTAGCACAAGTCTGAGCTTCAATAGTGCGAGGGCACCACCAACGATGAAATGCCTCCTGACAGTGTAAAGCCATCTATGCCTATCAGGGGAATATCTATGATCGGCTGAGCCAAGGGCCAATGATGCCAAGTAAAAGGAGCAAAGGGAATGCGGATGTCTCCCGTGACGCTCTAGATAGCGCACTCTCCCAAGTAGAGCTCCCAACCTCCCTCGGTCAAAGAGGAATCTAACGAGTGGTCAATGTAAACTCTATGTCGGTCAAAACACCATCCACGAACCAGACTGTCTGATAATTCAGGGTGTAAGGAACCCACGTGATAGAGTCAGTAGTCAACTGCTCTAGCTGCAAGCAGGAGTGGGTAAATCCCTCTTCTACAAGGACCTCCGTCAAAGTGGAGTGATGCCAACATCGTCCCCATGAATAGGTCTCCAGACCCAAAGTAGTGGCAGGACGTAGGTAAAGAAGCCTCTCATATGCCCAGAACTGGCAATACAAAGATCAAATGACCTCAGTGGTAAAATTGTTAAGCACAAGTGACGAAAATTGAAAGCTAAAAGAGAAAATACTCACCAAAAGGAAGGGATAAAAACCTAGTCAAGCCTCTGTCACGCCCTCAGAGCGTAGACGCATCCCGCGAAGAAAATAGGCGAAGGTATAGGTACCCCAATCAAAATCCATGAGGCGCTCCACGTAACGAGTAGCACTGACCAAAGCAAAAGAGACTATCGAGGAGTTATCTGTAATGAAACAACCCCTGATGATCACCAAGAATAGTCGCCGAAGAATGCGATCTCTAACCCTCTAATCATCAGGCAGAGGCTCAGTCAAAGCCACGCTCTGGGCATCAACACTCAAGGGACCAGAACGGACAGTCCTACCTTTGATGGTCGTAGTAGAAACTCCCAAAAGGGACCTAACGGCAGCAGGTGAAATATTAGCCACCAACGGCACTGGATCCTCTGCAAACTCTATACCTGTGATGAACCGCCAGTCCATCGGTGTCTTCATCACCTCATAGTCCAACAAATGAAGAGACTGGGTCTGGTGAAACCAGCGCTTCGATAATGTCCTCAGATAAACCCATGGGCAACAACAAGGAGGAATAGAAAAGAAGGCCTTGAACCCCCAAATGTTGATGATGGCCTGATACTCCAGATGTAGAGTATGATATAAAGAGTGGACGCTGAACAAGTTCCCCCTGCGCTGAATAAAGCTGGGAACCTGCATCAAATAGCAAGTCCAGATTAAACCTGTGCCCTGAAATAGCAAAAGAAAGAAAATCCAAAATGAAAACTTTAGTCACCTCATTGGCGTGAAGGTATATCGATGGATGGCGTCTCAAATCGCCCAGGAGCTCCAGAATAGGCACAGTGATGCGTGGAGCATGAGCTGGAATAGGATCCATAAATGGGACATCCTCGTCGTCCACATCATCCGGCCTCTCAACCTGGATCGAATGAATCACAGACTCAGCTAACCGACGAGGCGGCCGGGCTGGATGAAGCTGGGGAACATCAGAAGCTCTCCTCCGCCTAACACCTGAAGTGACCCTGCTAGCACTACCTGGTCTATCTGGATCCATAACCTAGACAGAGCCTCCAAACCACCTCAAAAAAGGTGAGGTAAGCCTTAAACCTATGGCTTGTTAAGATTAAATCTTTGTTTCATGCCTATTTTAAGTCCTAAAGCATGCAATAGTTAAGAAAAATCCCCAGTAGAGTTAAAATTTCATGCTCATTAAATGCTCCGGCTTTTAAAAAAAAATCGCCAGAGTCTCTTTTGTAAAATGGACTCTGCATGCACATAGGCATGACTAGGTGGCCATTCAGTAGCACACCTACCCAAAAATATGAACAGTTCATATTTATGAAAAAAAATCAAAATCAAACTCCCCATGGCAGCTAAATTACCATGTGTATTTTTAGTTAAAATCCAGGCTCATTTGCCCTCAAATAGGACGAGTAAACTGGCCAAAAAAGGCAATAAATGACTGTCTTAGAAATTAAATTTTTTTACATCAAAACGTTTATCGCAGTAAGACATGCATATTTACTAAGTCTAAAAATTTTTATCAAGTCAAATAAGCATGCATATTTGCTATATTGTGTCTAAAAGCATACTGTACGAAATCTAACATTCTAATGGTCAAAATTGGAAAAGAAATGATGTAAACGTTACTAGAGATGCGCAGAACATTTGTACGGTGACAGAATTTGAAAAAAGTAGCCCGAACTCAGTAGATCTGAAGAAGAAATTTTGGATTTTCTTTATAGTTCAAAGTTGAAAATAAATTATGAAAGCAACGGGAGCCTAAGTTATACTCGTAGGGAGTAGCAGCTCCACCTATGACAGCCGCAAGTGGACCTACGGATCCCTAAGGTGGGTCCCACCCCCTCTGGTTTGGTTCGATTAAAGATAAAGCGGAGTTTACAGAAGTTGAAAAGTTAAATCAAGGAAAAAACTACTACGCGATTGAGCAGAACGGCCTAAAACCCTGGTTCTAAGCGGCCAGCTCCTGACGAAAGAAGTAACTTCCTGTAAGCCATTGGTAGAAGCCCTGATGTGGTATTAGGAATGCCAATGATGAAAACTATTGAAAACTGCTGAAAACTGTCGAAAACTGCCTCTGTCAGAGCATCGGGAAGGTCTGGCGTTGTGAACAGCGAGTTTTGAACGCGTTCAAGTGTCCAGATTGGTCTGAGGGTGTGATTTATCATAAAGATACAACCACTTTGAGATCAATTAGGTTTGACACTGCAAACCATTGGCGATAACTCCAGCGTAGCATCGGGAATGAGCCGGTGATGAAAATTGTGGAGAAATTCTCCCCACAGATAACAGATGATGGAATTTGTTATACAAATCCAAAGCGGGAGAACTGAGAAGGATCGGTGGTTCAACCGACCGTTGTAAACTACCGTTCGAGTAGGCACCGAGGATGTTCGGTGATGGTCAACTCTACAAACTACCGTTCGATTAGGAATCAAGTCAATTCAACCGACCGTTGTAAACTACAGTTCGAGTAGGCACCGAGGAGGTTTGGTGATGGTCAACTCTGCAAACTACCATTCGAGTAGGAATCAAGTTAGTTCAACCAACCGTGTAAACTACCGTTCGAGTAGGCACCGAGGAGGTTCGATGATGGTCAATTCTACAAACTACTGTTTGAGTAGGTATCAGATCAAATCAATTCAATCGAACATTGTAAACTGCCATTCAGGTAGGCAGCGAGGAGGCTCGATGATGGTCAAATCATTGTTAACTATTGTTCGAGTAGATCGTGAGATTTCTACCCCCGACACAAATGTCGGCGTCAACCGAACAGTAATCCAAACCATTGGCGACAACTCCAACGTAGCATCGGGTAAGATTCGATGATGTAAACTGGTGTAAGCTATCATCAAGATAGGCATCAGGAATCACCAAGGGGATCACCCGTTAACAGAGGAACATCCCCAGCGGAGAAAAAGTCAGAAAGCTTATCTGGAGACAGAAGAGGCTGGTGATAACCCCAACGTCGAGTTTAGAAAGGTCTAAAGGCATCAGCCAAGGAAGAATCTTCCTCACATAGATCTTGAAAACATAGATACAACATTATTCCTAATAGCATCGACGAACATAGTAAGTCATTAGCTTCAACCCAGTGCAACATCGGGAAAGATTCGGTAATGATCAAATTGTTCAAACTACAGTGCGAGTAGGCATAAAAAGAGTTCGATAAAAACCATCATGAACAACTCCACCCCCAACAGGAAGTGCGGGAACAGACAGTGATAGCATACCCATGGCAACTAACACCACAAGGGCATATCGCATGCATCACCCGATATATCATGCATTGCATTACATTTGCATATGACATATTTCCAGTGTCTAGCAGTCTTTATCCTGTTCATTCCATTGCATTGCATAAACATGATAAAGAGGGGCATCTGTTGACACTCAAAATTTTGCATTCCTATTACTAACCCTGCAAGAGAGCAAAATAATCTTTTAACCCTGGCGACAACCCCAGGAGATTAAACTTAACCCCGGCCACAACACCGGAATGTCAAGTCAAGCCCCGCCAACACCGGGATGTCAAATCAAACCCTGACGACAACCCTGGGAGGTACAGTAGCCCCGATGACAACCCCGAGAGATCAAACTCAACCACGGCCACAACACCAGGATGTCAAGTCAAGCCCTGACAACACCTGGAATGTCAAATTAAACCCCAGCGAAAACACCGGGAGGTATAGAAACCCCGGCGACAACCCCAGGAGACCAGATTAACCTTTGGAGATGGCCCCGAAGCATCAAATCATCTTCAAAGACAACCCTAGGAGACTAAATCAACCTCAGAGACAACCCTGAGGAGGAATAGAGTCGGCTGGGATCCAACCATGGAGACAACCCCAAGAAAACAGTTAAAAACCTTCCCAATACGGCAGACAACCCCTGGAGGGCCAAAATGGTCATTTAACCAACTTAAAGCCAAATCAAGTCAAAATCAAGCCAAATTGATGCAATAAGGGTCAGAAAGAGCCATAACATCAAACACGAGTGAAAATAGCATAAGACAGCTCAACGGATGGACCGCGAAAAAATGAAGATCTGGTCATAAACCTATTTTCTTGTATTCAAAAATAGTCAAATCCCATGTCATTGTGTAGCTTTTGAAAAGAGCTTTCTGGAAAGGTATAGCACACCTCAAACGGACGCCCAAATCAAAAGTTATGAAGATTCGAAGCATACCCTGCATTGGTCATAGTGCACGTACTTCGGGATGATGAGACCCACAGGAGTGGGCCCCACTCGAGGAGCCGTAGGTAGATTCGCGGCTGCCGCGGGTCGACCCGCTACCATTTGGTCTATAAATAAGACCCCCCACCTTTGCCAAAAAATAGAAAAAAATAGAAAAAGACTGAGAAACTCCGCCCATTTCGTCCCTTAGCCCTACATCTAATACTCCAAACTCAAATTTTATTCTTCCAATACATTTGCATACGTATATTCTACAACATATCAAAAATTAACTTGTGAAAACGTCCATTTGAAGCCCTCCGAGTGGCAAAGAGCCGTTGGAGCAGTCCATTGTAAGTTTTTTTACGATCAAGAACTATTTCCTACTTCATTACGTATATGTGAACGTTCATATAAGGTTTCATCTTCTGGTTTTGCCCGGATTTCAAATCCATGGCCTTTTTAACTTACTTTTTAGTATATATAAGTATATATACGTTTTTCTTTGTTTGCACAGTCTGGATTGCTAATCCGAGGCTTCTTATCGCTTTTACGTATATATAACTATATATATATGTACTATTTTGTTTGGCCTAGATCGCTGATTCGTGGCCTTTCTCAAATTTATTATATATATATATAACTGACTATATATATACTAACTTTCAATTCAGTCGGGCCTGGATTGCTAATTCGCTGCCCTTTTACTACTTTTATATATATAACTATATATATAATTATTCTGACTTCGTTTGGCCTGGATTGCAAATTCGTGGCCTTTTTACAACTTTTATATATATATATATATATATATATATATATATATATATATATATATATATATATATATATATATATATATATTTACATTTCAATTGAGCCTGAATTAGAAATTCGTGGCTCTTTACAGCTTTTATACATATATATATATATATATATATATATATATATATATATATATATATATATATATTTACATTTCAGTCGAGTATGGATTATAAATTTGTGGCTCTTTACTGCTTTTATACATATATATATATATATACATATATATATATATATATATATATATATTTACATGTCTTAGTCTTCGTCGGGCCTAGATAGCAAATTCGTGGCCCTTTACTATTTTTGTATATATATATATTCTTTGCTCAATGTGATTAAACATTTGCTTTAAATATTCATTTGATATGAATCTGCACTGATGTAAATATTGTGGATTAGATTTATCTAAATCTAGCCCTTTCTAACTTTCAAACGGTTCAAAATCGGTCAAACCGGAACCGAGAAGCTAGAATGGCTAAGATTTATTTAAATCTAGTATTTTTCTAGCTTTGTAAATATTAAAGCGACTACGTGACCCTAGATCCATATCTAGCGAAAACGGGAAGCTTTGGCTACGTGCACGCAAGGATTTAACTGACGAATCCTTTGTTTTGCGACGTCTAGATTACAATTTTCCTTCTATGTGAATATCTGTGTTGTGCAGGTTTTCTTGGCCATTTTTTGTGAGCCTAGGAATTGTGGGATTTGTGATCAAACACACTAATAAGAATCTGATTCCCACGATGGACAACTCCACATTGTAAACATATCCTGCCAATTTTTTTGCAAAATGTACATCCGAGGGACCTTAAAACGGTTATCCGAATTTAAGGTCTCAAACATAGTGAAATATAGTTTGTAGTGATGGAGTCACTTCGATGGCTATCATCCCCATAAGAAGACCAACACTTGTATATACATTATGTAGTCGAGGATGCTTCGCATCCCAACAATCAACATCCAAATCGAGCCAAAGGCTAAATAGAATAAAATGGAAGTATCAATATGTTTTAATTTCTATGTGAGCGCAAGGGTTTGAAAACCACCTTTCAAAACGTCATGTTCAAATCTTGTCTAAAAATGGATTTTTCACACAAATAAAACCCTTCGTATATAGGTCCAACGAAGCATGGCACTACTTTCAAATCAAACAAACGTAGGCTCAATTACTTTCAACATCCACACACACACAATGTAAATAAAAAAGGAAATATTGAAAAGATGCGCTAACTGTGTTTCACGGAAGTCGGGGGGTTCTTAACAGCTTTCCCCGGCTTAACCAAGTCCCCGAACTTTAAGAATCTAGGTTTCAAGGCCAAGTTTTGACAGCGTCCAGTAATTGGTCCTACTTGTAAAAAACAAAACAAAACTCGGTTGAGTTGGTACAACCATTTCAAATATATCAACTGGCAACTCTGTAAACCTTTCAAATCGTCGACATGATACATGTTGACCTTGTCCTAAAAAAATTCACCCTTCATAAAACAGATAAGACAAATAAGGGTAGAAAACAACAAATTTAGGAAGAGGAAGATTTGTCCACAGATTTTTTTTCCAACGTTGACAGCCCTCTTAGCCTTTGGAGGAGGTTGAGAGGATTGACTTTGTGGAGCCTATGAAGATTGTGAAATCACATCTGGCTGCTTATTGAGTTTCTGAAAACAGAAAAGAAGAAATGTATTAACCCCAATATAGGATCTTGAAAAAACACAAATAGAAACACACACTTAACTTACTTGAGGACACCTTCTTGAATTGTGATCCCATTCCTTGCAAAATCCATATTTCAATGATGTTCCTTTCCTCTTCAAACTTGTACCTTCTGGATTTGATTCTGGAATATCATTACTTTTCCTCCTAACAACTTTAGGCCTGCCTACAGGAGTATGTTTAACTGGTGGCAAAGGTGGCTCAATCCCAGTAGGATCCCACTCAGATATGTGCCTTATAGGCTTAATGTTGTGACTGTAAACCTTTAGATACATGTCATTGGTTAAACACTCATGTACATATGTGTATGGATCATGTCCTATTTTGTTAATGCATGACACAGCATGAGCACAAGGTATTCTAGACAAGTCCCACCTCCTACAAGAACATGTTTTATTCCCCAAATCCACCACAAATGAATAACCCCCAGAAGTCATAGTCACTGTAAACCTCCCACCACCACCTGACCACAATGGCAATCCACCCCCTGCATGACCTTTCCATTTTTCTACTTTTTTAGCTATTCTAGGGCACACTACACCATTATGTTTCAACATCATATCCCTCCTTTTAACAATCCTATTCATGCAACATAATCTAAGTCCTTCTAGACACCCTATTACTGGTTTCACTCTAGCCTTAAGAATTTTGCTATTAAATACCTCACAATGGTTATTGACATACATGTCACTTTTGCATATGGTCTAAAAATGAGACCTACTCCACTGAGTATGTGGCTTAGGAGCTAACCATTCATATGCACTCTTATCTTCCTTTTTTAACAGCTCCAATGCCTTTTGAAAGACATAAGGATTTGTAGCTTTGGCAACATTCCAAACCAATTTTCTTAATCCAGAGCCTTTATGTTTTTGCCAAAAGTTCTTATATAAATACATAACACAATGTCTATGTTCAACACCTGGGACCACAGCTTCTAAAGCATTAATAAAACCCTGGGGACAAAAAAGGTATTTTATCAGAAACATGCAATCAATGTAATAATTGATGGAATAAAATATATATATAAATGGAGAGATGTTTATGCAATACCCGAGGATTTTATAAATAATTTTAGAATTTCAAACAAAGGTTATTGCAATTATTTGTGTGCAAGTGTATATATATATATATATATATATATATATATATATATATATATATATATATATATATGTCATGTGATTAATAATTCAATATGAATTAAATCATATATAAAATGGTTAAGAAATATAATGATGGTGCTGATAAGCTTAAGTGTTAAGCCTTGTGTGGCATAATTAATTTTCTAATTGGACTGGTTGGGTTATGGATTAATAATGTATTGGACTTAGGTTATATCCAAGCCCAACAACATTAATGTGACATGCTTGTAAGAGTTAGGAAGTGTGGCCCAATCAATATATGTGCTAGGTTAATATTAGAGTCCATGTGCATTAGTGTTGTGCCTAGCCCAATTTAAATTAGCTTGATTTAGCTCAATGTGTAATACATAATGATGGGTATATGTACACATAGATATGTGGGTATATATGTATGTGGGGGTGTAATAGAGGTATTTATATATATATATATATATATATATATATATATATATATGTGTGTGTGTGTGTGTGTGTGTGTGTGTGTGTGTGTATAAGGGACATGTATGCTAGCTTGTTGTGTACAAAAAGAATAAAATGTGACATGGGGCAATAGGACCCCCTCCCAACCGAACCCCCCACCCCTTGGCCCCTTAAAATGCTGATTTTTAGCTAGTATAAGCTCACAAGCAAGCCCATGTGGTGGCAATGACGGTATAGCCCAATGGCTAGTAGTACTATGAATAGTAGTAGTTGGTGGAGCTAGTCACCAACTCCCCTTTGCCCATTGTGTAATAACCTAGTGTTGGTTAATGGTTTGCCTATAAATAAAAGCCTTGTGTTGGTGTTAGGAGTTTGCCATTTCATTTGCTAAGTGTAGAGATATAGAAAACTAGAGAGAGTTAAGAGAAAAAGAAGAAACTTAGAGAAGCTCTTGCTTTGTTGGTGGATCACTAGTAGAAGGAAGCAAAGTGGAGGCCTACTCAAGATTCTTAGCGTGGAAGAAAGCCATTAAGAGGTAGGATCACTAACTAACTTCATTATATACTTGTCTTAGATGAGTTAGTGTATGTTGGTCAAGTAGAAATGCATATTAAGCATGAAACCTAGTTAGTACACTTGTAAGCATGAGTTATGTTGTTAAGAGTTATAAAATGTATAAGCCTTATATATGATCCAATAATGTTATGTTGAACCTCTATGAAATACGGACATAACCCAAGTGGAATCATAGTAATCGAACATAAAACGAACCCCTAGCGGAACTTTTCGTAAAACATGTCAAGATGTAAACCCTAGCTTGGAAAAGCAATAAATCTAATTAAATAAATATTTTAGAAAAAATTTCAAGAAATCACATATTGAAGATATGTAAGTTTATGAAATAATGAAAGTGGTTTCAACTCATTTGGATGTAAAATGATTAAGTTATGTAAGTTTGAACCAAAAGAGGTAAAAGAACATGTTGTAAAATTTTCTTGTCTAAGCAATCTGTCGGGCCGGCGCTGCCGCGCCGCTCAGAGAGCTATGGTTGGCGCTACAGCGCCACCAGCTTTTCAATTCTGCAGGACCGGCGCTGCAGCGCCTTCCTCAGTACTAATCTAATATTCATAGATTACAAACAATTAAAACTAAATAAGATTTTAATTGTGAAACGAATAAACAATTAAGGTAATACTTAATTGTAAGACACCAAGACTTAACCCAATTGATAAAAGTAGAGACTATTGTGTAATTAATCGAATATGAACAATTAAAGTGACATTAATAAATATTTTAATTATGAATAATAATTACTAAACAATTAAATACTTTTAAAGATTATTTAATTATGAACCAATGAGACATTAATATGAATATCTCTAATTAAGATTAAGGGAATTACTCAGATAATAATGAAGTATTATATTAATGATATAGTGATAGAGATAATGATTAAGAGGAAACAATATATAATTGTTGTGAGAAGTCTTAGATACCTAAGGCTAGTGTGTTAGACCGATTTATGTTTATATGTTGATAAAGATTAATCGTTAAGATGTCAATAGGTTAATCAAGGGATAAGAAGTCGAGGTCGGATTTAAGCAACGACTCAGGCAAGTCCCCTATCTTACACAACTTTGGATATTGTGCAAGTATTCAAACCTTACTCTTTATTAAGCACTACTTAAGCTTGTACTATTATTGATTGTACGAGTAAATAATTGATAATATGATTCTTGTCTTATAAATTAATACTTCATAGCTTGATTTAAAGCCTATTTATATTCTTTGAACTATGTTGCGAGTATTGAACTTATAAATTATTCTCATATACATTGTAAAAGTTGTCTACGCCATTTGATTCAGCTAGACCCATGTCATGAATTTGAAAGCTATCCAAACCAATTGCTTGGTGAGGAATCTTGTAAATTGACTGAGATGAACAACCCTCATTGAAGGGAAAACTATATATCCGTTGGGAGACCGACATGCGCACAAATAGCATGTGAATGTTATGTATAATATAGGTTACTTTAAGCTGATCACCTGTTGTACTTGTTTATATCAGATTTTTGGTTAAACACTGTTAATTCTAGCAGGAGTTCTTAGTCCTTAGTGACTGCTCATTACTAAACTTTATCTTTTGAAAAAAGTTGAAACCTTTGAATCCTTTTTGATAATGCTTCGGTCTATAATGACCTTCTGTTTACAATTCAAAAGACAATTTAGGAACTATTGATATTTCTTTGTTTACAACATTATTCCTTGAACTCTTGAATTATCCTTTAACATCATACCTTGGATATTATTAAGCTTTATAATTATGCTTACCCTTATTACTATATCACTTGCTGAGTAAACTTGTTGCTCATTCTTGCTTTTCTTAAATATTTCAGTTAAGGTAGAGTAGTGCGGGCCCTCTGGCACGAATAAGGGCAAGGGCAAGGCTACGGCGTAGCTTTGTTGTCTTTTAGATTATTATGATATTGTAATAAGACTTATTTCATATTATGTATTAAGTTATGTTATGGTTTAAGATATGTTTAAGTTAGTCATGGTTGCGAGTCCGTGGGACTCGAATATTTATGTTAAATCAATTTAAATTATTCTATTATTCCGTTGCATGAGAATTTAGTATGTTATTAGAATTAGATCGTGATGCACCGAATTCGAGTTACAAGTATCTGAATTTACAGGTTGGTATCAAAGTGTTAGGTTATAAACCTTAGGAGCGAGAATCCTTAGACTATAACCTTAGAAAAACTTTGAAGATAGAAGGAGATAAAACTCATATAGAGCTTTCCTAGAGACTTAGTGTATTATGAAATATAGTTTCATTCTATACAATGAACTTATGTTTTATTTAACATTCTAATGGAGTTTGTTGTTTGTTTGTCTTATGTTTGTGGTTGTAGGATGACAGACTTGGGAGGACCCAGTAAAGTAGTAGAGGAGGAGGAGCCACGGGATATATACATAGTGTATGAGGCACCTTTGGCAGCCGAACCCGTTCAGGCAGTAGCACCATCCGAGTTTGACGACGAGGATGAGATAGAGGTGGAGTCGGATCCCGAGGAGGAACCTATGGAGGACGAGCCCGTGGAAGATTCTGACGAGGCTACGTTCGAGGATAGGATGTTAGGAGAGTATGAAGAGCAGATCTTGGAGTTAGAATGTTGAGTTCCAGAGCTAGAGGCTGAGGCTTAGAGCATAGAGACTGAGTTGCAACGACTGAGGGATGAAGACTATCAGTGGAAGTTGGAGATGCAAGATATGGAGGTGGAGATTGCCTATCACAAGGAAGCGGGAATTCAGATGGGAACCCTTTTTTATCATTCGATAGCTAGGAACGTGGATTTGGTGGGTAAGCTGGAAGAGTCTGAATAGAATGAGTTGAGTGAGAAAGTTAAGAAAGAGGCTCTTCAAACTCAGCTTGAGCTAGAAGTCATGGAGAGGATTCACTTCGAGGAGAAGTGGGAGGAAGCCAACGATAGAGCTAAAGACTTAGAGGATGAGACTAGGTTCAAGAAAAGGAAGATGAACCGAATGGTCTATGCTTTTTGCACAGCTATGGAGAGGTTGATCGATGGTATGTACCATTATCCAGCGAAGCAGGGACAGACCCGTTACACCTTGAGTAGAGACATGATGGCTCACATGACTCAGGTGGAGTACCAGAGCGATGTGGAGTGCGAGATGTTAGGTTGAGACCTATTGGTCTAGTAGTAGTAGTAGTAGTAGTAGTAGTAATTATTTTATGTGATGTATATATTGTTGTGTAATCCTAATCTTTTGTATAAGATATGGGATAGTTATGTAAACCCCGAGTAGGTTCATGTTAGAGGGGTAGTATGACAGTGTTTCCCCATCTTTTGTGATATTAGGGGATAGATATGACATTTATAGAAGCATGTTAGGAATGATCATATTGATGTAATGATTTGGTATATAAATATAAATGTCCTTATTTCAGAAAACGTGTTATAAAATTTTATTCCTTTTGAATTTAAGAAATACTTAAGTAATATAATTAGATAATAAGAATGAAATTTTGTGATGCAGATAATGGAGCCTAGACGTAGACTAACTGCACCGGAGGAGTCGGTCAATAACGAGAGAGAACACAAGTAGACCCTATTCAACGACTAGTCGACTTATTAGGAGAAGCCATTCGGGGAAGGAACAACAAACCTGTTCACCCCAATCCCCAAACGGTACCTATAACTAACTTCAAAGACTTTAAGAGTGTAGGACCTCCAGAATTTGCCGGTACTACCGACCCTATTGAGGCGCAGACGTGGGTCAAGAAGATAGAGAAAGCCTTCGCCATTGCTCGTGTGGGTGAAGATCAAAAGACTGTGTTCGCCACCTACATAATGAGGGGCGAAGCAAATTATTGGTGGGAGGCCAATCAACAGAGAGAGGGAGAAGGAACCATAGCCTGGGATAGGTTTAAGACCTTATTCTTCGAGAATTACTTCCCGAAGAGCATGAAGAATAGGATGGAGGTGAAGTTCCTAAAACTAAAACAAGGTGAGATGACGGTGGCGCAATATACGACTAAGTTCAATTAGCTCGCTCGATTTGAAACACACCAGGTAGAGGATGAAGAAAGGAAAGCCAGACGCTTCGAACAAGGACTGAAACCTTGGTTGTTCAACAAGGTGTTGGTTCTCCAGATCGACTCGTTCTCTACACTATTGGAGAAGGCTATCATTGCGGAGGGAGGTAGTGAGGCCTTGAGTCAGTACAACAAGGAGAAGAAGAACAAGAATACCGGAGGAGAGAGCCGTGGAGGAAGTAGCAGCGGAGAAAGCAATTTAGGAAAAAGGAAGTGCAATAACAACAAAAATAATAACAAAAACAACAATCAGTCGGGAAGTTTTCATGGAGGGTTTAAGAAGAGAGTTGAGGGATGCCCGAGGTATGGAAAGAACCACCAGGGAGGATGCTGGAAAGGACGCAAGTGTCTGTTACAACTGCAGCCAGGAGGGGTACATTTCACCCAACTGCCCAAAGCCGAAGAAGATCAAAGGATGCTTTACTTATGTTTCAATAGAGCATCAATTCAAGGACTGCCCGAAGAAAAATAGCGGAGGAAGCGGTCAAAAAGGAGGAGGTAGCAAGTTGATGATCGGCGAACCAGCGCAATCCAACCGACCAACTGCCAAAATCTTTAACATTACTGTCCAGGATGCAGTGGCTGCAAAGAACGTGGTGTCAGGTATTATCCCAATCAATAATACAAATGCATGTGTATTATTTGATTCGGGTACTACCTGTTCATTTTTGTCTGAATAATTTGCTAGTCGATTAAACTTACCCCAAGAATGATTAAGAAATCCTTTGAACATAGAAGTTGAGAATAAGGAATTAATCCCTGTAGAATTCGTATACCAAAATTATTGCACAAACATTAGAGATCACGAACTAAGTATAGACTTGATTCCGATTAGATTGGGAGAATTTGACGTGATACTGGGAATGAATTGGTTGTATAACCATACGGCGATAATTGACTGTCAAAACAAGAGTGTGAACCTTCAAAATCCAAATCGGTCTAAGGTGGTGTTTAATGGTAGCTCATCGCTTAAGCAATTATGTTGTCTTACGATAATGCAGGCCAAGAAATTGTTAAGAAAAGGATGTGTAGGTTACTTAGCTTACATTATAGATACTCAGAAGAAGGGAGTATAAATGAAGGATATATTCGTGGTGAGAGAATTTCAAGACGTATTTCCTGATAATCTGTCTGGTCTTCCGCAAGACAGAGAAATCAAATTCGTAATAGACTTAGTACCGGGAACTGCACCGATTTCGAAAGCTCCATATCGTATGGCGCCAGTAGAAATAAAGGAATTGATGATACAATTGCAAGAATTGCTAGATCAAGGTTATATAAGGTTGAGTGTGTCTCCTTGGGGAGAACCAGTGTTATTTTTTAAGAAGAAAGACGGATCCATGAGGCTCTGTATCGATTATTGAGAATTGAACAGAGTAACGATCAAGAATAGATATTCGTTACCGAGGATAGACGACCTTTTCGACCAATTGAAAGGAGCGAAGTGTTTCTCGAAAATAGACCTACGAACGGGTTATCACCAGTTGAAGGTACGGAAGGAGGACATACCAAAGACGGTGTTCCAAACCCATTAAGGGCACTACGAGTTTTTGGTAATATCATTCGGATTGACTAATGCTCCAGCAGCATTCATGGACTTGATGAACCGAGTTTTCAAGCCATACTTGGATAAATTCATAGTAGTTTTCATCGACGACATCTTTATTTACTCAAAGACCAAGGAAGAGCACGCCGAACATTTGAAGATGGTTTTAGAAGTGCTAAGAAGGGAGAAGATGAACGCAAAATTTTCAAAGTGTGGATTTTGGATGCAGAAAGTCTAGTTTCTATGACACGTGATTGACAAGGATGGAATTTCAGTGGACCCTGCAAAGGTAGAAGCAGTAAGTAATTGGGAATAGTCGAAGACACCAACAGAGGTAAGAAGTTTCTTAGGGTTAGCTGGGTACTATCAAAGATTTATCCAAGATTTTTCTAAGATAGCAACCCCGTTGACCAATCTAACGAGGAAGACGGTAAAGTTTGTATGGACAGAGAAATGAGAGGAAAGTTTCCAGGAGTTGAAGAAGAGATTAAGCGAGGCGCCTGTATTATCATTGCTAAACGATGCGGGAGGTTTCGTGGTATATAGTGATACATCGCACAAGGGACTTGGTTGTGTGCTAATGCAACATGGCAAGGTCATTACGTATGCATCACGGTAATTGAAGGATTACGAAAAACGATACCCTACTCATGACTTAGAGTTAGCGGCAGTAGTTTTTGCGCTAAAGATTTGGAGGCATTATCTATACGGAGAAAAATGTGAGATATACACGGACCGCAAGAGTCTGAAATATATCTTCACACAGAAAAAGTTGAACATGCGACAGAGAAGGTGGTTGGAATTGATCAAGGATTATGACTGCGAGATTCTTTATCACCTAGGAAAGGCAAACGTAGTAACCGACGCGCTGAGTAGAAAAGGAAGGGAGAAATTGTTCAAATTGACAACTCAGGAGGAATTAATAAGAGAAATAAAGAAATTAGAAATAGAAGTGAAGGGACTTGGAAGGTCTGAAGAAAAATTATTTGTAATGGAAGCTCGTCCAATATTATTGGATAGAGCAAATGAATCACAAGAGAAGGACGAAGAATGCAAGAAGATAAGAAAGAGAATAGTAGAAAATGAAGAAGAGAAGTTCAAGATGGATAACAATAATATATTGAGATTTGAGGGACGAGTATAGGTGCCAGCTGTAACAGAGCTGAGAGAGGAAATCTTGCACGAAGCACACAATACGACATATTCTGTTCATCCAGGAGACACGAAAATGTACCGAGATCTTAGACAATATTTTTGGTGGCCCAATCTAAAATGAGAAGTTGCAGAGTGCGTCAGTAGATGTCTTACTTGTCAACGAGTCAAAGCAGAGCATCAGAGGCCGAGTGGTTTACTTCAACCTTTAGAAATACCAGAGTGGAAATGGGAGCACATTACGATAAACTTCGTGGTAGGACTTCAAGTCACGCAGAAAGGTTATGATGTCATCTGGGTTATCGTGGATCGACTAACGAAGATAGCTCATTTTCTACCGATCAAGATTCGATTCAGTTTAAATCAGTTAGCAAGTTTATACGTAAAGGAAATCATTTCACAACATGGAGTGTCGGTGTCAATTGTCTCCGATCGAGATCCGCGCTTCACGTCAAATTTTTGGAAAAGCTTGCAAGAAAGGATGGGAACCCAGTTAAGGTTGAGTACTGCTTATCATCCTCAAACAGACGGACAGAGTGAGCGGACTATATAAACGCTAGAGGACATGCTTAGAGCTTGCGTGATGGACTTCAAAGGGAATTGGGATGACCACCTACCCTTAGTAGAATTTGCGTACAATAATAGTTATCATGCAAGTATCGGTATGCCATCGTACGAAGCTCTTTACGGGAGAAAGTGCAAAACACCGTTGTGTTGGGACGAAGTCAGAGAACGACGAAATTTGGGTCTAGAATTAGTTCAACAACTATCCGATGTAGTAACAACGATAAGAGCCAGATTGGTAGCAGCTCAAGATCGCCAGAAGAAGTACGCGAATTTTCATCATCAGAACCGAGACTTTGAAGTCGACATTTTTTGAATTTTTGAAATATCTCCTTGGAAAGGAAAAATACGATTCGGCAAGAAAGGGAAATTGAGTCCGAGGTTTATAGGACCATTTGAGAAATTGAAACGAGTGGGCAAAATGGCGTACAAAGTAGCTTTACCACCCGAACTGGAACACATCCACAACGTGTTTCACATTTCTGTGTTACGTCCGTACAAGCCCTGCTATAATCATGTGATATCCTACTAATTTTATTAGCATGTTTTATTAATTATTACATAATTAATCTCATAAATTTCATATTTTTTTAAAAAAGCTTTCTGCCCAATCTGCATGACCAGCACAGCCGCACTCCATTAACCCTTTGGAGCGGCGCGGCGCGGCTGCGCCACTGCGAAGACAGTACTGACAGTTCGCGAACTTTGCAGAGAAAAAGTCAAATTGGCTTATTTCTCCACATCAAATTTCGAATTCAGTCAACATAATTCATATAACTTTATAGAAAACATAATTTCTAAGTTTCTAACATATTTTAACATATTTAATCATCAAAACACATAATCAAAACTCTCAATTTTTGAAAATTTGGAGAAAAACCATATTTCATTGTTTTTGACGAAATTGAACACTGTGAATTTATTTTTAAACCAATTCACATAATTCCAAGCATAATTAATTAGTTTTTTAAACATATTAACATAATCTACAATTAATTTACACAACAATTTAACAATTAAACAAAATTTTAATTTTTAAAGAAAAACTATATAATTTAAAATACTTCAATGTAACTTTTGATAAACATGAATTCCTCATGTTCATCATAGATACATGAATTAAACCTCCTAATTAAGCATACAAATCATGTATAATCATATATGAATACAATTTATACATGAAAATTATGTTTATCTATATTTTCATGAAAACTTATTTTTACAGAGAACAAAACACAAAGAACATAAAACATGATTTTTAAAATACAAGGGTTAGAATTATACCCTTGATGCTTAGTGAGGAAGATGATGATGAGGTTTAGCAAAGATTTTGTCAAAGCCTTCCTCCTTTCCTCTTCTTCTTCTCTCTTCTTTTCTCTCTAACTTCTCTTTTCTTTCTCTGTTTTGCTCTTCTTCTTTTTCCAACTGACTAACACTTTTTGTTTTTAATTAACGTATATTGTAATATACATATAATATAACTTACATATATTATACATATAATACATAAATATAAAATATATAACTTCCAATACATAATGACCCTTAATAAATATAATAATTACAATTAATACATAAGTTACAACATTTGAATTTTAAAAGCCCTAAGGCTTGTTTGGCAAAACAATTTATTTAAAACAAGTTTTTAGTAGTTAAGGCCCCGTTTGGCAAAACGGATTTAAAACAGGTGCAAGGACCTTGTTTGGCAAAACGGTTTTAAAAACTCTTTTTAATCCTTTAACACATAATTAAATGTTACACTCTAATTAATTAAATCTTAACATTCTAATTTAATTAATTAAAAGCTAACATCAATTAACCACATAAAAATTGTCACATAACAATTATAATCACTCGCTAATTATAATTTCATGTAACAATTACCACATAACTTAATCTAATATAACATACATCTACCCATAATAAGGAATGTAAAATAAATTACAACCTTGAATAAATAATAAAATCTTCCTTAAAAAGGAATTACAATCTTATTCAAAATTATCCAAGGGTTTATCTAACCTTAACATAAATAATAATGCAGAAATAAAAACATAACATAAAATCTTATTATAATCAAAATTAAAAGATAACAAGTCTTCACTTGTTCATCTTGCCTTTTCCTTTACTCGTTGACGGTACGTCAACGTTCTCGGCTTTAACTGCAAGGGATTATTAAATATGCAAGAGTGAGCAAACAAACGCTCATTAAAATACAACAATAATAAGGATATAATTTGTAATAACCGTGAATTTTAAGTCACTATATATGTATGTACATTATTAATATTTAAAAATTTGTGTTATACAGTGATTTAATATGTGACAAAATATGTGAAGTGGTGCATGGGTCAATTAACATGTATGCTATAGTTATGGATATATACATTTACAGATTTCATTAAAAATGAAAGCTTCGTAACCTAATTATACATTAGGTGAGACAATTAAATAACCTAAGGGTTATGGTGATAATGAGAGGTTAGTATTTAATATGTATACTAACTTAAGTGGATAATCTTATTATTTCAAGTCACTAATAATTTTAAACCTAATTCTTGTGAACCTAATTAGGTTATGAGCTAAAGTCACATGTATAGGTAATTAAATTTCATAAGATAAGGAATGAAAACCCTAAATAATCAAATTGGGTAACGCATATTAAAATTGCTAGACTATGTTTATTACATAGCCCAAAACAATTAAGGAGGAAGCCCAAATGAAATAAAATGCAAACCAATACTTAGCCCACTTGGTTAAGGGTATTGTAGACATTTGATTAATCAAAATTGGGCATTAAAAATAAAAGCAAATTGGGAGTTAAAATGGGACATAATGACAAGCCATATTAGGCCTTTTAAGGCAACTAATTAAGCTAAGCAATGTCCATTAGTAGTAACTCTTACACAAAAGGACATGGTTGTCAAGCTCCCATTGGTTGCCACTTTATTAAGCATCCTTAATCATGATTAGACTAATTAAAGTGATAAGGCAAAGCTTCTATCCATGGGGTAAAGAAAGTATGGGGGATAATAGCTAGATACACTAAGTGTATCTATATTTTTTGTAAGTATCCTTTTATTTCATTTCATTTCTTCTCTCATTCTTCCTCTTATAATTTTCTCCCAAGCTAGCCACTTCTAGAGAGAGAAAAGAGAGAGAGTTTTGGCCATATATATAGAGAGAGAGAAGTGCTAGTTTGTTCATGCATCCAAAGTTCATCACTTACTTTGGTAAATCAAGGAAGGTTGTCATTAAATCAAGGTATAACCTAACCTTCATCTTCTTCTTCTACTTTGTTTTATAGCTTGAGTTTTGTTGGAGTTATGAACAAATACTCAAGATACCCTAGTCCTACATATCATCATGTATAGAACTAAGTATCTTGAGTATTAGGTCAAAGGCTTAGAGGAAGGATATGAGCATATGTTCTCCAAGCGTGAAAACTCTTGTTTTCTTCCACTAAATCTTGTATAACTCAAGTTTTCCAACTTAGATTTGTGATCCGTCGAAGGGGGGTGCTAGATACATGAGTTATCTAGTAAACCCAAGTGATAGAACACAAATCTAGCAAGTTTTGAAACCTTTGGAACTGATTTCCCCAAAACAGCCCACTTGGAATGTTAAGGGTTCAAAAGAAAAGAAAAAAACCTAAAATAGTTTCTGTCCCATTTTTCTTGGGTCTGTTTTCGGACGGTTTCATATCTTTTAAAAATCTGGGAAAATTCACAGATGTACCTTGAGAAGTTATCTACATGTAGGAAAAAGAATGGGCATGTTTCGAGTTATAGATTGTACGTAATGACTATTTCCGTAAAGGACTCCTGAAACTTTACCTTCGAATATCTCACGGTGTATACACTGGAAAATTCCGAAATGTTTACAGTAGGTTCACATATACTAGGAGAGCATACCCTGAAAATTTCAGAATTTTCTGAGTAAAGATCAATTTATTAAAAATGAAGCAAGATCCGAGTGTTTTGGGAACTTTAAAAATAGTAGATCATTTTCTAAAATTCCAGAAAAATTTGGGGATCCTTGTGGGTTCATATTCTGTCAAAATACAGAAGCAACGAATTTTTGGAATCAGTTTGCTATTTTTTCTAAAAATGATTAAGTTATGAATAAAAGGAAATAAATAGTTAAATGATGTCTTTAATAAGAAAAATGTGATTTTTATGCTTGAATACTCATAATATATCATATCATGACTATCTTAGAACACTTTGGTAATTTATGATAAGAAATATTATTTATGACCTTTTGTGGATATTAAATAAGAGGTTTAATAAAGGGTGAACAATTAAAATAAATTATTTATTAATCTAATAAATTATTAAAATATTATTATGATATTAATAATATTAGAATATGATATTGATAAGTAAATAAAAATATTAAGATTAAAATTTCTTTAAAATATTATTAAATGGTTAATAATACTTGATTTAAGCATTGATAAATGATTAAAGTATTATTAAATGATTAATAGTATTAGTAATGGAACAAGATATTATTAAATGATTAATAATATTAGTGAATAAATAAAATATTATTAAATAATTAATAATATTAGTAAATGAATAAAATATTATTAAATGATTAATGATACTAAAGCATAAGTAAGATATTATTAAATAATAATGTTAATGAATAATTAAAATATTATTAAGAGGATTAATAATATTAGTAAGGTATTAAAATATTATTAAGATGTTAATAATATTAGTAAGCAAATGAAAGTATTATTAGGGAACTAATAATACTAAGAGATGAATTAGATATTATCAAGATTAATAATATGTTGTTATTTAGTAGTAACATTATCAAGACAGGATAATGTTTATAAGAACTAAATGTAATGTATAATATTTATGTGATTACATAATCTAATGTTATACTATGACTAATTGAAAGATTAAATATAGGTCTCTCAAAGGAAGATAATTTAACTGCATAGTGGATATAAATTAATTGCGTAGCCGTAATCTACAGACGAGGCAAGTTTCCTAACTCAAACTCGAGTTATTATTTTCAAAGCATATTAGTGAATAATTATTGATGATTATTTACATCTATAATGATTATTGAAATTCGCACTTTGTGCAATTGAATTCCTGTTCTACTATTATTGAACTGTGAATTAAATTTAAGTTCTTCATTCATGAACTGTTTATGAGATAGATCTATGCTAATTGTATCAGCTAGATCAAGCATGTTTAAATTTGTTAAATCAAATGTGTTTTAAAAAGCTGTTCTTATTAAATTGATATGATAAGAACTCTAGACTGAGAAAAGGACGAATTTGATTAAGGCATGATATCAATGCCAGATTATTAAGTGTTTATGCATAAATCACGAGGTATGAAAGGCTGATCCCCTTGAATACCAAAATTTATTAAGAGGTCCAGTTTAAATGACTGAGAACCTTGGCAAATGTTCATGGTTATTTCAAAACCACTCAGTTCATGTTATTCAATTATTCGAATATTCAATTGTTAATTATTAATTCATGTTCCTTCACAACCTTATATTATTGTTGAACATTGAAAGCAAAACTTCTTTCCAGTTATGATATATCTCCCTTGTATATAAACTTGCTAAGCAAATTAGTTGCTTACCCTTGCTATATCATGACATTTATTTCAGCTAAGCCTGAAGAATCCAATACGAAGGACAAGGGCAAGGGCAAAATCCAGGAATAGTTTAGAATGAATATTATTATTATCTAATGGGATTTCTTATGTAAACTTTTTGTAATATGAATGGTGTGTTTAAGTTAAGGTTAGGAAGACCTTGGGACCATGTTATGAAACTTTATTATAATGAATAATGTATGTTTATTATTCCGTAATAGTTATAGAATGCTTATGATGATGATAGATCGTGAGCACCGAATCTGAGGTTAGAGAACCTGGATTTGGGGGCGTCACATAATTGAATAGTTTCAATAGATCTAAATAACTTTACTTTCATCAACCATAAAGAATTGAATAATAATTCTTTCATTAATAACTAGAATTTCGAATATTGAAATCATCTGAGGTTCATAAGACCTTGAACTTTTGTCCTAGGTTATAAACATTTCTATTTAAAACCTTGAACAGTCATTTAGACTATGGACCTTAACTCGTACTTAGGGGGATCGGCCCTTCGTATCATGTATTGTGCACAACCATCTTAACACTTTCGCATAGTAACCTCCCCTAATAAATAGGGTTATTCATCTCAGTATTTGAGTATAAGTCCGCACCAAAGAAAGTTTGGTTTGGATAAGCTTAAAGGATAATTTAGGATTCAACGTTCATCAACTAAGGAATAGTTGAGTCGACTTACAATAATCAAGAATAATTCAATAATAACAATTATGAAATACTTATGCTTTAGAATTTAACTTAAAGCGTACGAAAGATAAGATAGACCTTGCTTGAACAATAAGTCAAAGTCACTTTAAGTAAATCATGATTTTTAAATACATACTTGTCCAGTGTAGAAAAAAAGGACAATCTCGAACACAATAAATATTTGAATTTAAAACACTTTTATAACAATAACAAGTTTGAGTTTAGAAAACTTGCACAATATGAGAATTAAAGAACTTGTATATAATTGACGAGTTTAAGGATAGAAAACTTGCCTCAAGCGCAAACTACTATTAAAATCACGTTCTTAACACTTCTTACACACATATATTTAATCACAATAATCTAAATTAGTTAACACATAACTAATTCACATAATTAGTTAACCCATATAGGTTAACTCTTTCTAGTTTAATTAATAAGTTAATAATTAGCCGTCACATAATTAATTACACCACATAGGCATGCTCACATAATTAAATCAATAATAATTATGTGTTTCATATTAATTAAATTATAATTAGATGAATTATAATTTAAACATTTAATCTAATTATAATTACTCAAATTATAATCACATCTTATATTAATTAAATTATAAATAATTTATAATTTATAATTAATTAAACTACATCATGCATTTACTAAATTTTAATTACACAAATTATAATTAATTATGAAAATATTAAATTATAATGCACAAATTATAACTTATAATTAATCATGGATTTATTAAATTATAATTACATAAATTATAATTTAAATTAGCATTTACTTGAATAAAATAAATTAAATAATATTCATTATAATTTAACAAAATTATAATTTAAATTAAACCTTTACTCTAATTATAATTATTCAAAATTATAACCACACTATATATTTTATTAATATAATATATTAATATTCATTTTCATGTCATCAAATTATCACCTTCAATTAGCCTTTTATGATACAACAAAATACATAAAAGAAATAACCCATCTTGACTTTCTGCACCCCCCCCCCCCTCGCCGGGGCGGGGGTTTTACTCTTGATAGGCCCGCCGGGGCAGGCCCCTTGTAGGGTCGGCAGACATACTCGCGAACTGTGCAGAGAAAAAGCTAATTTGGCTTATTTTTCCACACCAAATTCCAATTCCAGTCAATACAAGTTATATCAATTTTATAGAAAATATAAATTTAAAGCTTCTAACATGATTTTAACATATATAAACATTACAACACATAATCAAAACAACCAATTTCATGATTCTTGAAGAAAAACCATTGTTAAGTGTTCTTCATAAAATTGAACATTGTACTTTTGTTTTTAATCCAATTCACACAATTTCCAAGCATAACCAATTAGTTTCTAATCATGCTAACATAATCTACGATTACATTACACAACAATTAACAATTAAACTCAAATTTTGACTTTAAAATAGCCATTTATCAAAACCAATGCACTATAAATTTTGATGAACACGATTTCTTCATGTTTATCTTATAAGCGTGAATTAAACTATAACAATAACAAGTTTGAGTTTAGAAAACTTGCACAAACTACCTTATGTGTTATGTGTTTACGTTATTGTATTCGAAGAGTGACGACTCGATATCATGTAATAATTAAACTTTAAAATTCTTTTGTCAGGATGACGAACGTTGGAGAACCTAGTCAGGCTAGAGAGGATATACCTCAGGTGCCTAGAGAGGAGGAGCCCCGAGACATCCATGTTGTCTGGGAACAGCTGGTTAGGAGAGAGTCATCTCCAATTATCACCGTAGCTGGTCGGGAGCGTGAGCTGACACCTATTCCAGAGGAAGAGGACAAGGACGAGTCTGAAGAAGAGGATCCCGAAGAGGAATTCTCACCTCACTCTGTTAGTGCTGAGATGTACGAGGAGGTTCACGACCGTAACGTGGAGCTCCAGGAATTGTTGGACGAGAGGCAGACTACTGTACAGCAGCGGGATGAGACTATCGAAGAGATGGATAGGGAGCTAGGAGAAGCGCAGTGGAAGCTAATTCATGTAGAGAATGATAATGACGAGGCACGAGCTGAGATAGCGAAGCTGAAGCAAGACATCCAAGAGGAGTCGACGAAGCGTGCCAGAGCTGAGGAAACAAGATTGAGGGCTATTCAACGAGCCGATCGAGCTGAAGACGAGGCTGAAGCCAAGAGGGCCAAGCTAAGGAAAACAGAATACGCGTTCCATACGGCCATATAGGGCCCAGGACCGTATCTTCATCAATTAAATCAAAGTAAATGTTTAATTTAAATTATAATTTTTTATGTAATTATAATTCGAATAATTATAATTAAGGTAAATGTGTAATTTAAATTATAATTCATTTTAATTATAATTTAATGAGTGCATGATTTGAAATTGATTAATTATAATCAAAGTAATTGTTTAATTTTAATTTTAATTGGTTTAATTATATAAATGCATAAATTGAGTTTGATTAATTTTAATCAAAATAAATATTTAATTTAAATTATAATTTATTTAATTATAATTTAATTAATATAAAATGCAATTATTAGTTGATTAATTATAATTGAGGAGAATGTGTAATTTAAATTATAATTTGTTTAAATTATAATTTAATTAATATGAGTACGTAATTATTAGTTGATTAATTATTTAAAAATATAATATGATTATGTGATGTGATTAATTGTATGATAATTAATTATTAACTTAATAATTAAAGAGGAATGAGTTAACCTAAATGAGTTAACTAATTATGAGAATTAGATATGTGATAATTAATTTATATTATTAATTATACATATAATTTGACAGTATGCTAAACAAATGGGAGAGAATTATGAAATGTAAAGTAGAATTTACTTAAACGATTGCTAAGCGTTACTATGTGACTAATAGTTGATGTGTATAATAATACGTTGTGTAGGATTCATGAATTGCAGATAATTATAAGCTATTTTTTTATTATTATACTTTAATTAATTAAATCTTAACATTCTAATTTAATTAATTAAAAGTTAACATCAATTAATCACATAAAAATTTTCACATAACAATTATAATTACTCGCTAATTATAATTTCATGTAACAATTACCACATTACTTCATCTAATTTAATTATCTCAATTAAATTAGAACTATAACATAAAATTATTACATATTAATTATATTAAATATTTAATTAATTAATATATTATACTTAATTAAATTACTCCATAGCCAACACATAATTATTTATTTAACTCAATAAATAAATTAATTAAAATATTTATTTAATTACTAAATATTAAAATTAATATCTAAAATCCTTTTTACACCAAATCACATATTTCACAATATATGACACATATATACATACTCAAACTCAAAACATCTCATAATAAGAATTTTATTTATTAAATTCTCATTTATAAATTCTTAAAAAATTCGTGATATCACATCACTGTAACGACCCCAAAATTCATACAATATAATTCTCATTCTCGATCATTAACAATACAACTTTATTCTAACTTTATATCATTATTCGATATTACAATCACTACAAAAATGCGAAATAATTAAAACTTTTATATATATTTCTTTCTTTGTTTTTCTAAACTAACGTATATACATATAATATAACTTACAAATATTATATGTATAAGACATAAGTATAAAATATATAACCTACAAAACATAATGACTCTATACTAATTACAATTAAAATATAAGTTACGCATTTGAAGTTTAAAAGCCCAAAGTCTTGTTTGACAAAAATAAATTATTTTTAAAAACAGTTTTTTTAGTAGTTAAGGCCCCGTTTGGCAAAACGGATTTGAAACAGGTGCAAGGGCCTTGTTTGGCAAAATGATTTTAAAAACTCTTTTAATTTTTTTTAATAAATCCTTTAACACATATTTTTAATGTTATACTTTAATTAATTAAATCTTAACATTCTAATTTAATTAATTAGAAGTTAACATCAATTAATCACATAAAAATTTCCACATAACAATTATAATTACTCGCTAATTATAATTTCATGTAACAATTACCACATAACTTCAGTCTAATTTAATTATCTCAATTAAATTAGAACTATAACATAAAATTATTACATATTAATTATATTAAATATTAAATATTTATTTAATTAATATATTACACTTAATTAAATTACTCCATAACCAACACTTAATTATTTATTTAACTCAATAAATAAATCAATTAAACTATTTATTTAATTACTAAATATTAAAATAAATATCTAAAATTCTTTTTACACCAAATCACATATTTCACAATACGTAACACATATATACATACTCAAACTCAAAACATCTCATAATAAAAATTTTATTTATTAAATTCTCATTTATAAATTCTTAAAAAATCCGGAATATCACATCCTTCCCTCCTTATAAGGATTCCGTCCTCGGAATCAACGAAACCTCCCTTACTCGATTTTCACAAAATCCCTTTCATAATTATTGTTGAATAACTTCAACACATTATCTCAACAAAAGTTTTATATCTATATACTACTCTATTCATTTCTTCAACAAATTTTAGGTTTTATTACATAACCTTCAATTAAACACAATCATATCAAATATTATATATATTCTTTAACCCGTTCATTTCCTTTCTAAGGATCATTACCATATATTCTACTCGTCGAATTCATATACTTCATAATTCACTACCTTATAAGTATTCGAGTTATCACATTCACCATTTCTTCTAAGAATTTCGTCCTCGAAATTTTAATCTATAAATCTTTATATATCAATCTATCAAAATAGATTTTACGTAAATCTTATTCACTAAATTATTGCGTTCTACAACTACTTCTTTCTAAGGAATATCCTTCTTGCCACATTCATCTTCAGAATAATAAGAATCTTCCACAATTATTCAATAATTGAGAAGCAATAAGAATAATTAAGGAATTTAAAAGATTCTAAATCATGCTGAGGGGTCACAAGACCTTGAACTTGTCTTTAGGTTTAATAGTGCTTCATCCCCGGTACTTCACACTATACATCCTACATCGGTGCTCTAGGTGATCAGACTATCGCACCACTACGTCATGCACAAATGTAGTACATTGTAACGACTGTATGCGTTACACTCGGAACTATTGTCTCCGATAACATGTCCCCTTTTATAGGGTTGTTCACCTCAGCTTCTTGACATCTGAATCCGCACCAAAATAATTTGGTTTGGCATAGTTTGATCAAGAATGCTCGAATTTCTTAAACATCTTTCAATACTTGTCTAGCTGAATCAAGTAGCATAGACTTCTAGCAACAATTTGGACATCAATCGAAATATATAAATATATATATATATATATATATATTTTTAACCAACTCAATAAATAAATTTTTTTATACTTCAAGGAAACTAAAAATAATAAATAAATCTTTTATAATATCCTGATATCGTACCGTAGTAATGGTACGTTGAGAATTTCGTCATTACATGACGTTGTCATACTACATCATACTATAGTGGGCTGACGATCCTACGATTACATCCAACACTAGGTTTAACCGCATTGATGACTTCCTCGATTATTATTCCTACATCATATCAAATGATGCATAGAATATATAAAATACATTTTAAAAATCTCAAATCAGTTTTGTCTAGCTGAAGCAATTAGCATAGACATGTGAATAATAGCACTATTTTAAAAATTCTTTGGTTCATTCATTTGATCCAATATTTTTCAAGAAAACAGAAGTGCAACATCAGCACGAAGTCAATAAATTTTGAAAATCTAGAAAAGCTAGGAGATTTAGAATATAAAATTTTCTCCATCAATATAAATCTTTACTCTATTGTTTCATTACTTAATCATTCTATAAATCCTCAACACATCAATGCTTTTTATACCATAACCTTTCTATACCAAGTATAGTTCATGAAGAACACTTAACAATGGCTTTTCTTCAAAAATTATGAAATTGGTTGTTTTGATTATGTGTTGTAATTTTATATATGTTAAAATCATGTTAGAAGCTTTAAATTTATATTTTCTATAAAATTGATATGAATTGTATTGACTGGAATTGAAATTTGGTGTGGAGAAATAAGCCAAATTGACTTTTTCTCTGCACAGTTCGCGAGCATGTCTGCTGACCCTGCAAGGGGCCCGCCCCGGCGGGCCTATCAAGAGTAAAAACCCCGCCCCGGCGGGGGGGGGGGGGGGAGTGCAGAAAGTCAAGATGGGTTATTTCTTTAATGTATTTTGTTATATCATAAAAGGCTAATTGAAGGTGATAATTTGATGACATAAAAATGAATATTAATATATTATATTAATAAAATATATAGTGTGGTTATAATTTTGAATAATTATAATTAGAGTAAAGGTTTAATTTAAATTATAATTTTGTTAAATTATAATGAATATTATTTGATTTATTTTAATCAAGTAAATGTTAATTTAAATTATAATTTATGTAATTATAATTTAATAAATGCATGATTAATTATAAGTTATAATTTGTGTATTATAATTCAATATTTGAATGATTAATTATAATTTGTGTAATTATAATATAGTAAATGCATGATGTATTTTAATTAATTATAAATTATAAATTATTTATAATTTAATTAATATAAGATGTGATTATAATTTGAGTAATTATAATTAGATTAAATATTTAAATTATAATTAATTTAGTTATAATTTAATTAATATGAAACACATAATTATTATTGATTTAATTATGTGAGCATGCCTATGTGGTGTAATTAATTATGTGACGATTAATTATTAACTTATTAATTAAACTAGAAAGAGTTAACCTATATGGGTTATCCAATTGTGTGAATTAATTATGTGTTAACTAATTTAGATTATTGTGATTAAATATATGTGTGTAGGAAGTGTTAAAGAACGTGATTTTAATAGTAGCTTGCGCTTGAGGCAAGTTTTCTATCCTTAAACTCGTCAATTATATACAAGTTCTTTAATTCTCATATTGTGCAAGTTTTTTAAACTCAAACATGTTATTGTTATAAAAGTGTTTTAAATTCAAATATTTATTGTGTTCGAGATTGTCCTTTTTTTTGCACTGGACAAGTATGTACTTAAAATTCATTATTTACTTAAAGTGACTTTGACTTATTGTTCAAGCAAGGTCTATCTTATCTTTCGTAGGTTATATATTTTATATTTATGTCTTATACATATAATATTTGTAAGTTATATTATATGTATATACGTTAGTTTAGAAAAACAAAGTTAGAAGAGTTAGTCTGTTAGAAACAAAAGAAATATAGAGAAAGAAAGTTAGAGAAAAAAGAAGAGAGAAGAAGAGGAGGAAGGAGGAAGTCTTCGAGAGTAAGCCCTTGTTAAACCTCATCATCATCTTCCTCACTAAGTATCAAGTGTATAATTTTAACCCTTGTTTTTTAAAGATTATGTTTTATGTTCTTCATTATTTATTTCTCTGTAAATTGAGTTTTTATGAAATTAGTGTAAACATTAATTTCTAATATGTGAGTTGTGTCAATATATGCTTATAATTGATTTATATGCTTAATTATGATGTTTAATCCATATGTATATAATGAACATGAGGGATTCATGTTCATCAAGAAGTTATAGTGAAAATATTTTGAAAAAATATAATTTTCTTTAAAATCAAAAATTTAAGTTTAATTGTTAATTGTTGTACGAATTGATCTTGGATTCTTGTAATTTGTCAAGAAACGAATTCAATGTGATTTGAATTGTGTGTTTTGATTGAGAAATAAACTTACAGTGTTCAATTTTATCAAGAACACTAGAAAATAGTTTTTATACAAATTTTTTAAAATTAAGAGTTTTGATTATGTGTTTTAATGATTAAATGTGTTAAAACATGTTAGAAAATTTAATATTATGTTTCTGTAAAATTTTATATCTATTGTGTTAACTGGAATTAGAATTTGGTGTGAAAAAATAAATCAAATTAGTTTTTTCTCTGCACAGTTCGCGAATCAGTCTGCGTTTGCTGCTGGGCCTCCCCGGCAGGCCTATCAAGCCTAAAACCCCCGCCCCGGCGGGGGGTATGCAGAAAAGAAAAAGTTTATTTATTTTATAAAGTTTTTTTTAGATCATGAAAGTTAATCTAATGTGATGTACTTAATGAAATGATAAACATATATTAAAATATTAAATAATAGTAATGAATTATATTAATAAAATATAATGTGTAATTATAATTTGAATAAATTATAATTATAGTAAAGATTTAATTTAAATTATAATTTGTTAAATAAATATAGTTTGATTAAATTTTAATCAAAGTAAATGTTTAATTTAAATTATAATTTGTTATGTAATTATAATTTGAATAATTATAATTAAGGTAAATATGTAATTTAAATTATAATTCATTTTAATTATAATTTAATGAGTGCATGATTTGAAATTGATTAATTATAATCAAAGTAATTGTTTATTTTGAATTATAATTGGTTTAATTATAATAAATGCATAAATTGAGTTTGATTATTTTAATCACAATAAATGTTTAATTTAAATTATAATTTAATTAATATAAAATGTAATTATAATTTAATTTAATTATAATTGAGGAGAATGTGTAATTTAAATTATAATTTGTTTAAATTATAATTAATATGAGTACGTAATTATTAGTTGATTAATTATGTGAAAATATAATATGATTATGTGATGTGATTAATTATGTGACGCCCCCAAATTCGGGTCCCAAGAACCTCGGACTTGGTACATTACGGTACTTCATTATCATACATATTCTATCATCTAATGCAGAACTAATAAACATATATCGTTTATTTCACATAATTCTATAACATTTTTCCAAGTTTACTAACCTTAACTGAATACATACATTTAAAATTACAAAAGGTTTACATAAGATAACTAAATAGTTATTCGCATAACAATCCAAGATTGTACTTTGCTCTTGTCTGTGTCTTTCTTTGAACCTTCGTCTTAATCTGTAATTTTGTTATCATGATATAACAAGGGTGAGCAACTACTTTGCCCAGCAAGTTTAAATATAACAAGAATATATCATGATTGAAAGAAGAATAAACTTTCAAGTTTTCAACAACATAATAATTGTGAAAGAACATGAATCAAAATGTCAATAATTGAATGACTGAATCAATAATGTTTAATGTCACAAGGACCATGAATAATTTTAACTGAACCTTAGGGTAATGAAGGTGATCAGCCTTTCATACCTGATAAACATATGCAGCATGCACTAAGTGCGAATCAATAATCAGTATAGACGTGAATAATCATCAATAATCATTCACTAACATGCTTTGAAATATAACTCGAGTTTGAGTTAGGGAAACTTGTCTGCACCGTTGATTACTGTTACGCAATCTAATTTATCTCCTTATTTAAAAGACCTATTAGTTATAAGATTGATCTTTCAATTAGCATATCATACTTTATCTCGTAATACTATTACATCATAGTAAACTATTTAACATTTAACCACATAGTCAAATACTAGATAATTCCTTAACACCATACACATTTACAAGTCTAAACCTAGCATACATTGAGTCTTTAATAGTATTCAATATAGTATACTGAATGATTTTTCACAAACAACCAACAAATTAGTTTCCGTCTTGTTTATACTATTTTCACAGTGGATTAGATCGGTTACTAATTCGTAAATACATTTCCCATATGAAGGAATCGTTTAGCCCAGATACTATACATTAACTATTGCAGAATACGACTGTACTACTTTAGACTTAAAACTTAATCACTTACTTTATAAGTTCTTATATTAACTTGTCTAACATAGTTAAGTATTAGACATTACATTATAGTTTTAATATTATCATTATACTTTAATAATCTTTTAATCATGTCATAACTTATACTTATAAGTTATTCCTTCTTATGTTATCTTAGTAAACTAGATAACATTTAAGTAAACTGAAATTACTATTTTAGTAAACCAGATTTTATTTCAGCATCCTGAAACTACCATTTTAGCAGACCACAAACCATTTTAGCAGACTGAATTCAATTTCAGCAACCCGAAATTAAATTCAGTACCCTGTATTCCTCTTTTAATAGACTATAATCCATTTCAGCATACTGAAACCATTTCAGTAGACTGAAACCATTTCAGTAAACTGAAACCAACTTCAGTACCCTGAATTCTTCTTTTCAACATATCACATACATAATATAGTTTCTTGAATACCAAATTCAACAACTATATTTAAAATAACTTATTTCTCTATTTTAAATTCCTGTTTAATATTATTAATTATTTAATAATATTTCAAGCTAAGGTTATTCACTTTTTAAAAACTTTTAAGTCAAACATTACTAATAATATTTCAATCCAATATTATTAGTCATATAAAAATAATTTAAGTCATTAATCACATTAATAAATAATTTATTTTAATTGTTTTCCTTCCTTTAATTAACTCATTAAAGCATTCTAAAATGTCATAACATCATAACACTTCATATCCGACCCGAAACCTTCCTCAAAAATCTGCACAAACCATGCTTAAGGGTCTCAAGTCATAAAATCGTATTTTTCATATTTTTGACATCACATATTTAATTAAACTCATTTATTCATATAACATCATTTATATAAAAAATACCAAATCAGTCCCAAAATTATTTCTTTTCTGGTATTTTGCAGAATATAGTCCCACATTGAACATATATTTTTTTCGGAATTTTTAAAATACATTTACTATATTTAAATAGTCTATAATAGCTAAATATTCTTAGATTTTTCATCAATCGAGATTAACTCCAAAAATTCTGAAATTTTCAGAGTGAGCTCCTGTTATACACATGTACTTCCCATAAACATTTCGTAATTTTTGGATTTATACACAAAGAGTTATTTGGGTAGTTTTATAAAAATAGTCCTTAGCCGTAAAATCCATAACTCTCAAACCTTATAGCCAAAATTTCTCAACTTTTTACAAGGCCTTCATAAACTCTGATATTATCACTCTAAATTTTCCCCAAATTTTTAGAGTACAAAAATTGGATGAAAATGCCCTCATTTCAGACTGATCCAAAATAATTTTATAAATAAGAAAAATATTTCTCTTTTCTTTTGATTTCCAAACCAATCAACACCCAATATGGATAGATCCAAACATGAATTCATGGAAAACACATAAACTAAAAGTTTTTACACTTCCATATCAAAATTCTTTTCATCAAATCCATAAAATAAATTAGAGAAAAGCTTAGAAAAAATAATTTTATACATTTGCTTTTCTTCTTCTTCTTCTTTTTCTTCTTCTCGTCATGGAGAATTTTTCTCCGCCTTCCTCCCCTAGGGCTGCCGCCCCTTCTTCTCTTTCATTTCCTCTTCTCCCGTTCTTTCTTCTTCTTTTTTTCCTTTCTCTTTCTCTCTTTTTCTTATCTTAACTTTTCTTTCTATCCTCTTTTCTCTTCCTTATTTTTTCTTATCTTCTTATCCCTTCATAATCTATCCAATATCTTTCTTACCCCTCTCATATTCGGCCATGTGGCCATCTTATCCTCAATTTTGTTTTAATAAATGCCTCCTCTAATGACACTAATACCTTTGCACAAATGGGCTTAATTTGGGCCATTGGTTAATTATTTTGGGCTTGGATTTCTTTCTTGTTTTACTTACTAACAAATATTAACTTGGCTTCCTCTATTATTTAATTAAATTGGGTCATTAATATACTTATCCCATATATGATATATTGGGCTAGTTTATAATTTATTTGCCCTTAAATTAATTTATCTACAAGTCCAATACTTAATTAAATAATTGGACGCATTTAAATCATTTAATCTCCTTAGTCCATTAAATCTTAATTCACTTGAACTCTATTTAAATTCTTGGGCTATGACATTATTATAGTCCAATACTTTCCATCTTATCTCACCCTAAATATTTAATTAGGGTTTATATTCCATACATAAAGAATTTAAATCATCACTCTTGTACATTAAATTTTATAACCCCATTAAATTACTTTAATTACATTATAAAATAAATAAATTGAGATAGAAAAATATATCTCTTAAATTAGTATAATTTATTTTTCTCCCACATGTTTCTTAACAATTGGGCTCACTTGGGCTTAACACTTAATTCTTTTGGCTTTCCCATTAAAATATTTGGACTTCCTAACTAAAAGGTTTGGGCCATAATAATTAATATGGTCCATTATATTAAATTCTATCTTACTCTAATCATTTAATTAGGATTTTCATTTTTCATATTTAAAAATAAATTCCTTACTCATGCCTCTTTAATTTCATAACCCAATTACACTTAGTTATAAAATTAATTATTTGAGATATATAAAATAAATCTCTTAAAGTTAGTATATATTTTTATATACTAACATTCTCTCATATTATAATCTCTTAGGTTATTTAATTATCATATCTAATATATATATATATATATATATATATATATATATATTAGATTACATAATTTTATTCCTAATTCTCTTTATATACAAAATAAATGTATATACAGTATATAATATATATTCATTTAATCACATACATAGTTCATATAAATCATCAGATATTTCACTTCTAACACTAATTTTGACTTTTCTCCTTAAAAGTCAACTATTGACTTTGACCTAAAAGCCAACCCTTACACATTTTGTGTTTAATGTCCTTTCTGACTAAACTTGACGTTCCGGATGCAACCGAGCAGTCCGTACTTCAAAATTTCATTTTTAACTCAAATTTTGAGTTTTAACTTACTCCGTTTTTATTGCTAATCATATTAGCTAATAATTTTAAACATATTTATCTTCCTATTTGTCAATCAAGGCCCACATTCAACTATATAAATTACGAACATAATTTTATCTTGATTCTTATATTTTTAACTTAATCTAGCATTCCTCTTACTAAAATATATAGCACCTTACTAAGTATATATATATATACTCATCTTCGTTTAACCTCATAGCATCTCTTCATGTGAAATCTTATTTCCTTAATAAAATTTCCACATGCATCATTATAACATTTCTTAGATTATTCAGTTCACATCGAATTTATAGGTATCGTATTAACTTATCCTTGATATTCCTTCAAGTACATATTAATTCATTTCTAGGATTTTAGAATTTTGTAACCCATATTTTCTCTATTCTCATTCGAATAGCAAACCATATAGGTTTTACTTAAAAAATTTTAAATAAATCCTCAAATTCTCATCTAGGTTTTATTCTTTAACCTTTATTTTAGTCATTTAAAATCTTATAGATTTTCGGGTTATCACAAATTATGTAATAATTAATTATTAACTTAATAATTAAAGAGGAATGAGTTAACCTAAATGGGTTAACTAATTATGAGAACTAGTTATGTGATAATTAATTTATATTATTAATTATATATATAGTTTGACAATGTGTGTTAAATAAATAAATGGGAGAGAATTATGAAGTGTAAAGTAAAATTTATTTAAACGTTTGCTAAGCGTTTCTATGTGACTAATAATTGATGCGTATGGTAATACATTATGTAGGATTCATGAAGCGCAGATTATTATAAGTTGTTTTTCGTTAATTAATAATTTACGAGCCAGGCAAGTCTTTCAGTTTCTATTTTCTATGTGAACCTGATGATGAACTATTTTAACTTGTATTGCAAAGAGCATGATATGTTATATATGTTGTAAGCATGAAACGATATAGTTAATTTATGACTACGTTGATTGAGTAAAGAATATTGATTGAGTAAGGGACTCAATCTTTTTACTTGTTATATGAATTAAAGCATGCATGATATGTTAGTCTAATGAGATGTATGTTGAGCATGTTATTATGTGCTACGTGTTGCATGAAAACTATAAAATCTTGCTGAGCTGTCCAGCTCACTCTTGCAAATAACAATTTTTACAAGTCAAGGTTTCAAGGTAAGGATACGTGCTAAGTGAATTACAGAGATCCATATTCACGAAGATTACTTATTTTAGATGAGAATGCATTTGTTTTGATTGTAACGTAATTGTTGAATTGTAAGTTGAGCTATCCTATGTATAGTGGATATTACTTTGTGATGTAAGACTTTGTATAGATAGTAATTCGATGAAGCGATTCATGTAATAGAATTGAATCAAAGATATATAATGTAAATGTTGTAATTCAGGACAACAAAGAAAGAAATATATATAAAAGTTTTAATTATTTCGTATTTTTGTAGTGATTGTAATATCGAATAATGATGTAAAGTTAGAATAAATTTGTATTGTTAACGATCGAGAATGAGAATTATATTGTATAAATTTTGGGGTCGTTACAGTAATATAGTCATAAATTGACTTTAACATTTTATGATTATAACATATATAACATATCATGCTCGCTTACAATATATATAACGTATCATGCAATTTAAAACAGTTCATCAAGTTCATGTAGAAAATAGAAATCGAAAGACTTGTCTGGCTCGTAGATTACCAATTACCGAAAACAGCCTATAATTATCTGCACTTCATGAATCGTACACACCGTATTACCATACACATCAGCTATTAATTATATAGCAACGTTTAGCAATCGTTTAAGTAAATTCTACTTTACATTTCATAATTTTCTCCCATTTGTTTAACATACTGTCAAATTATATGTATAATTAAAAATATAAATTAATTATCACATATCTAATTCTCATAATTAGTTAATCCATTTAGGTTAACTCATTCCTCTTTAACTATGAGCTAATAATTAATTATCACATAATTAATCACATCACATAATTATATTATATTTTCACATAATTAATCAACTAATAATTACGTACTCATATTAATTAAATTATAATTTAAACAAATTATAATTTAAATTACACATTCTCCTCAATTATAATTAATCAACTAATAATTGCATTTTATATTAATTAAATTATAATTTAAATTAAATATTTATTTTGATTAAAATTAATCAAACTTAATTTATGTATTTATATTAATTAAATTATAATTAAATCAATTATAATTTAAATTAAATAATTACTTAGATTACAATTAATCAATTTTAATCCATGCACTCATTAAATTATAATTAAATAAATTATAATTTAAATTACACATTCACCTTAATTATAATTATTTCAACTTTTATTTACATATTAAATTATAATTAAACAATATATAATTCAAATTAAATAATTACTTTGATTTAAATTAAATCAAACTATATTCATTATAATTTAACAAATTATAATTTAAATTAAACCTTTACTATAATTATAATTATTCAATGAAAATTATGAAGGAGATTTTATGAAAATCGAGTAAAGGAGGTTTCGTTGATTCCGAGAACGGAATCCTTATAAGGAGGGAAGGATGTGACATTTCGAATTTTTAAGAATTTATGAATGAAAATTTTATAAATAAAATTCTTATTATGAGACAATTTGAGTTTGTGATTGTGTATATGTGTCATATATTATGAAATATGTAATTTGGTGTGAAGAGAAGTTTATATATTAATTTTAATATTTATTAAATTAATTAAATATTTTAATTGATTTATTTATTGAGTTATATAAATGATTATGTGACTGTTATGGAGTAATTTAATTAAGTGTAATATATTAATTAAATAAATATTTAATATTTAATTTAATTAATATGTAATGATTTTATGGTATAGTTTTAATTTAATTGGGATAATTAAATTAGATGAAGTTATGTGGTAATTGTTATATGAAATTATAATTAGCGAGTAATTATAATTGTTATGTGGTAATTTTTATGTGATTAATTGATGTTAACTTTTAATTAATTAAATTAGAATGTTAAAATTTAATTAATTAAAGTATAACATTAAATATATGTGTTAAAGAATTTATTAAAAGAATTAAAAGAGTTTTTAAAACTATTTTGCCAAACAAGGCCTTTACACCGTTTTAAATCCGTTTTGCCAAGCGGGACCTTAACTACTAAAAACATATTTTTAAATTAAAGTTATTTTTGCCAAACAAGCCTTAGGGCCTTTTAAATTTTAAAAAAATTATAACTTATGAATTAATTGTAATAATTATATTTATTAGGAACAATTAATATATGTAAGTTATATATCTTATAATTATATATTATATGTATAATATATGTATATTATATTATATGTATATTACGTTAGATTAAAACAAGAGTTAGAGTTTTATCAGTATCAAAACAAGAAGAGAGAAATATAGAGAAAGAAAAGAGAAGTTAGAGAGAAAGAGGAAAGAAAAAGGAGAAAGAAAGAGGACGAGTTGAAGATCAACAAAGAAATCATCATCTCCTTCTTCCTCACAACTCATAAGTGTATAACTCCTAACTTTAGAGTTTTAAAAACTTGTTTTACGTTCTTCAAGTTTCAGTTTACTGTAAATATGAGACTTCATGGAAGTTTGTTATTTTGATGTATAGATATGTTATATGGTGTTCATAACATGATTATACATATATATTGTGTTCATAAATTGTTTAAATATAAATTGTACGATGGTTTAAGTTGGTTAATTCACGTATACATGATGAACATGAAGAATTCATTTTCATCAAAAGTTACAGTAAACTTGTTTTGAAAATATATAGTTCCTTTAAAATCAAAATTTATGTTTGATTATATATAATTGTGTAAATTGATTGTAGAGTATGTTAATATGATGAGAAACGAATTCAATATGTTTAAAATCATGTGAATTGGTTTAAAAACAAATTCTCAGTGTTCAATTTCATCAAAAATACTAAAAATTGTCTTTTCTTCAAAATTAATGAAATTTGGTATTTAAATTATGTGTTTTGATGTTATATATATTAGAATATGATTAAAAACATAAACTGATAATTTTATAAAAGTTTATGTGAATTATATGTGCTAAATTCAAAATTTGGTGTGGAGAAATAAGTTAAATTGACTTTTTCTCTGTAAAGTTTGCGACTCTGTCAGAACTGTCTGTGCAGTGGCGCGGCCGCGCTGGTCTTGCAGATTGTGCAGAAGAGTTATTTTTAAATGTGAAAATTATAAGATTAATGATGTAATAATTTATAAAGCATGTTAATAAAATTAAAATATTAAATGGACAGTAATGAATTATATTAATAAAATATAATATGTAATTATAATTTGAATAATTATAATTAAAGTAAATATTTAACTTAAATTATAATTTGTTTAATTATAATTTAATATGTAATTATAATTATAATTTGTTTAAATTATAATTTAATTAATATGAGTACGTAATTATTAGTTGATTAATTATGTGAAAATATAATACGATTATGTGATGTGATTAATTATATGATAATTAATTATTAACTTAATAATTAAAGAGGAATGAGTTAACCTAAATGGGTTAACTAATTATGAGAATTAGATATGTGATAATTAATTTATATTATTAATTATACATATAATTTGACAGTATGCTAAACAAATGGGAGAGAATTATGAAATGTAAAGTAGAATTTACTTAAACGATTGCTAAGCGTTGCTATATAATTAATAGCTGATGTGTATGGTAATACGGTGTGTAGGATTCATGAAGTGCAGATAATTATAAGCTATTTTTCATTAATTGGTAATCTACGAGCCAGGCAAGTCTTTCAGTTCCTAATTGCTATGTGAACTTGATAAAGAATTATTTTCAATTGTATTGCAAAGAGCATGATATGTTATATATGTTGTAAGTATAAAATGATAAAGTCAATTTATGATTTCATTGATTGAGTAAAGAATGTGGATTGAGTAAGGAACTCAATCTTTGTATTTGCTATATGAATTAAAGCATGCATGATATGTTAGTCTAATTATTATGATGTATAAGATGAACATGTTATTTATGTGCTACGTGATGCATGAAAACTGTTAGATCTTGCTGAGCTGTCGAGCTCACTCTTGTAAATAACTATTTGTGCAGGTCAAGGTTTCAAGGTAATGATATGTGCTAGTTGAATTATGGAGATAAATATTCAAGAAGATTACTTATGTTAGATGAGAAATGCATTTAATATTTTGATTGTAACATAATTGTTGAATTGTAAGTTGAGTTATCTAATATATAATGGATATTGCTTTGTGATGTAAGACTTTGTATGGTAACTTCGATGAAGCGATTCATGTAATAAATTGAATCAAAGATATGTATTGATAAAGGTTGTGATTCAGGGAAATATAGAAAATATATAAAAATTTTAATTATTCTGCATTTTTAGTAATTGTATCATCGAATAATGATATAAAGTTAAAAGTTCATTGTATTGTTAACGATCGAGAATGAGAATTGTATTGCATGAATTTTGGGGTCGTTACAGTTGGTATCAAAGCTAATAGGTTATACACCATAGGTAAGAGTACCATAGGCTATGACCTTAGAGGATACGAAGTTTAGTTCAATTTATGTATAATGAAAAGGTGATTCTTTTCACATACGTAGAAGTATAGGATGCGTTAAGTCCTAGAAATGTTATAAGAAGAAGATGAGAATGACGAGGAATAAAACTTGAATAAAATATTAAACTATATGAATGAATTAAAAATTCTTAAAGGAAGAGTTGTTTAATTAGTATAGAGTCATTATGTTTTGTAGGTTATATATTTTATACTTATGTCTTATATATATAATATTTGTAAGTTATATTATATGTATATACGTTAGTTTAGAAAAACAAAGTTAGAAGAGTTAATCTGTTAGAAACAAAAGAAATACAGAGAAAGAAAGTTAGAGAGAAAAGAAGGGAGAAGAAGAGGAGGAGGAAGGAGGAAGGCTTTGAGAGAAAGTCCTTGTTAAACCTCATCATCATCTTCCTCACTAAGCATCAAGTGTACAAGTTTAACCCTTGTATTTTAAAGATTATATTTTATGTTCTTCATTATTTATTTATCTATAAATTGAGTTTTTATGAAATTAGTGTAAACATTAATTTTTAATATGTGAATTGTGTTAATATATGCTTATAATTGATTTATATGCTTAATTAAGATGTTTAATCCATGTGTATATGATGAACATGAGGGATTCATGTTCATCAAGAAGTTACAGTGAAAATATTTTGAAAAAATATAGTTTTCTTTAAAATCAAAATTTTAAGTTTAATTGTTAATTGTTGTACGAATTAATCTTGGATTCTTGTAATTTATCAAGAAATAGATTCAATGTGATTTGAATTGTGTGTTTTGATTGAAAAATAAACTTACAATGTTCAATTTTATCAAGAACACTAGAAAATAATTTTTATACAAAATTTTCAAATTTAAGAGTTTTGATTATGTGTTTTGATGATTAAATGTGTTAAAACATGTTAGAAACTTTAATAATATGTTTCTGTAAAATTTTATATGTATTGTGTTAACTGAAATTGGAATTTAGTGTGGAGAAATAAGCCAAATTAGCTTTTTCTCTGCATAATTCGCGAACCAGTCTACGTTTGCTGCAGGGGGCCCTCTCCGGCGGGGCCTACCAAGCCTAAAACCCCCGCCCCGGCATGGGATATGCAGAAAAGAAAAAGTTTATTTATTTTATAAAATTTTGTTTAGATCATGAAAGTTAATCTAATGTGATGTACTTGATGACATGATAAGCATTTATTAAAATGCTAAATAATAGTAATTAATAATATTAATAAAATATAATGTGTAATTATAATTTGAATAAATTATAATTATAGTAAATGTTTAATTTAAATTATGATTTGTTAAATAAATATAGTTTGATTAAATTTTAATCAATTAAATGTTTAATTTAAATTATAATTTGTTATGTAATTATAATTTGAATAATTATAATTAAGGTAAATGTATAATTTAAATTATAATTTATTTTAATTATAATTTAATGAGTGCATGATTTAAAATTAATTAATTATAATCAAAGTAATTGTTTAATTTGAATTATAATTGGTTTAATTATAATAAATGCATAAATTGAGTTTGATTATTTTAATCACAATAAATGTTTAATTTAAATTATAATTTAATTAATATAAAATATAATTATATTTTGATTTAATTATAATTGAGGAGAATGTGTAATTTAAATTATAATTTGTTTAAATTATAATTAATATGAGTACGTAATTATTAGTTGATTAATTATGTAAAAATATAATATAATTATGTGATGTGATTAATTATGTAATAATTAATTATTAACTTAATAATTAAAGAGAAATGAGTTAACCTAAATGGGTTAACTAATTATGAGAACTAGTTATGTGATAATTAATTTATATTATTAATTATACATATAATTTGACAATGTGTGTTAAACAAATAAATGGGAGAAAATTATGAAGTGTAAAGTAGAATTTATTTAAACGATTGCTAAGCGTTGCTATGTGACTAATAATTGATGCGTATGGTCATAAGTTGTGTAGGATTCATGAAGTGCAGATTATTATAAGCTGTTTTTCATTAATTGGTAATTTACGACCCAAGCAAGTCTTTCAGTTCCTATTTTCTATGTGAACCTGATGATGAACTATTTTAACTTGTATTGCAAAGAGCATGATATGTTATATATGTTGTAAGCATAAAACGTTAAAGTCAATTTATGACTACGTTAATTGAGTAAAGAATATTGATTGAGTAAGGAACTCAATCTTTTTACTTGTTATATGAATTAAAGCATGCATAATATGTTAGTCTAATAATTTATGAGATGTATGTTGAGCATGTTATTATGTGCTATGTGTTGCATGAAAACTGTTAGATCTTACTGAGCTGTCAGCTCATTCTTGCAAATAACAATTTTTGCAGGTCAAGGTTTCAAGGTAAGGATACGTTCTAAGTGAATTATAGAGATCCATATTCACGAAGATTACTTATTTTAGATGAGAATGCATTTAATGTTTTGATTGTAACGTAATTGTTGAATTGTAAGTTGAGCTATCCTATGTATAGTGGATATTGTTTTGTGATATAAGACTTTGTATAGTAATTCGATGAAGCGATTCATGTAATAGAATTGAATCAAAGATATGTAATGTAAAGGTTGTGATTCAGGACAACAAAGAAAGAAATATATATAAAAGTTTTAATTATTCCGCCTTTTTGTAGTGATTGTAATATCGAATAATGATGTAAAGTTAGAATAAAGTTGTATTGTTAACGATCGAGAATGAGAATTATATTGTATAAATTTTGGGGTTGTTACAGTTGTATTATTTTGTGCGGTGTTAAATTAGAATGTTAAGATTTAATTAATTAAAGTATAACATTAAATATATGTGTTAAATGATTTATTAAAAGAATTAAAAGTGTTTTTAAAACCGTTTTCCCAAACAAAGCCCTTAAAACTATTTTTAAAAGGTTTTCCCAAACAAGACCTTAACTACAAAAAATCTGTTTTTAAAAATAATGTTATTTTGCCAAACAAGCGTTAGGGCTTCTAACATTCAAATTGTAACTTCTTTATATAAATTGTAATTATGGTATTAAAATTGGGTGGTTAAATATTGGGAGTTATATATTATATAATTATACATATAATATATATCATATTAGTTATATGTATATTGTAATATACGTTAGTTTAGAAAACAAAAGAGTTAGATGTTAGTCAGTTAGAACAAAAGAAGAACAAAAAACAAAGAAAGAAAAGAAAAGTTAGAAAGAAAAGAAGAGAGAAGAAGAAGAGGGAAGGAGGAAGGAGGAAGGCTTTGAGAGAAAGTCCTTGTTAAAATCTCACCATCATCATCTTCATCTTGTTCTCCTAAACAACAAGAGTATAATCTCAATTCCTTGTTTTTAATTATGTTTTTATGTTCTTCATGAGTATTAGTTCTTTGTGTATATGAATTAACGAGAAATTTATATAAACATACCAACCTGTGACACCCCCAAATCCGGGTACTTCGTTTTCACATGATTTGGTGTTCACTTTCTAAATAGAACATACATCTACCCATAATAAGGAATGTAAAATAAATTACAACCTTGAATAAATAATAAAATCTTCCTTAAAAAGGATTACAACTTTACTCAAAATGTCCTAGGGTTTATCTAACCTTAACATAAACAATAAATGCTGAATTAAATATCATAACATCAAGTCTTGTTACAAACATAAACCAATATAACAAGTCTTCACTTGTTCATCTTGCTTTTTTCCTTACTCGTTGACGGTACATCAACGTTTTCGACTTTAGCTGCAATGGTTATTTAAATTACAAGAGTGAGCAAACAAAAGCTCACTTGTAATAACAATAAGGTTAATGATGACATAATTGAATAACTTCAAAAGATTTGAATAACTTTTCTTTCATAAAGAATTGAATAATAATTCTTTCATCAATATCTAGAATTTTGAATATTGAAACTATCTGAGGGTCATAAGACCTTGAACTTTGTCCTAGGTTATAAACATTTATATTTAAAACCTTTAACAGTCATTTAGACTATGAACTCTCAACTCGTACTTAGGGGGGTCAGCCCTTCGTACCATATATTGTGCACAAATATCTTAACGCTTTCGCATAGTAATTTCCTCTAATAAATAGGGTTGTTCATCTCAATATTTGAGTACAAGTTCGTACCAAAGAAAGTTTGGTTTGGGTAAGCTTAAAGGGTGATTTAGGATTCAACGTTCATCAACTAAGGAATAGTTGAATCGACTTACAATAATCAAGAATAATTCAATAATAACGAATTATGAAATACTTATGCTTTAGAATTTAACTTAAAGCATACGAAAGATAAGATAAACCTTGCTTGAATAATAAGTCAAAGTCACTTTAAGTAAATCATGAATTTTAAATACATACTTGTCCAGTGCAGAAATAAAAGGACAATCTCGAACACAATAAATATTTGAATTCAACACTTGTACATAATTAACAAGTTTAGGGATAGAAGACTTGCCTCAAGCGCAAGCTACTAATACAATAACGTTCTTTAACACTTCCTACACACACACACACACACACACACACACACATATATATATATATATATTTAATCATAATAATCTAAATTAGTTAACACGTAACTAATTCACATAATTAGTTAACTCATTAGGTTAACTCATTCTTGTTTAATTATTAATTTAATAATTAATTATCACATAATTAATCACATCACATAATCATATTACATACTCACATAATTAAATTAAATAATAATTATGTACTCTTATTAATTAATGTATGCTTTAATTCACATAACAAATATAAAGATTGAGTTCCTTACTCAATCAACATTCTTTAATCAATCAATGTAGTAGAAATTGACTTTAACAGTTCATGCTTGCAACATATATAACATATCATGCTCTTTGCAATACAATTTAAAACAGTTCATCATCAAGTTCACATAGAAAATAGGAATTGAAAGACTTGTCTGGCTCGTAGATTACCAATTAACGAAAAACAGCTTATAATAATCTAGTTCATGAATTCTACACAACGTATTATCATACACATCAACTATTAGTCACATAGCAACGTTTAGCAATCGTTTAAGTAAGTTCTACTTTACTCTTCGTAATTCTCTCCCATTTATTTGTTTAACACACACTGTCAAACTATATGTATAATTAATTAATATAAATTAATTATCACATAACTACTTTTCATAATTAGTTAACCCATTTAGGTTAACTCATTCCTCTTTAATTATTAAGTTAATAATTACTGATCACATAATTAATTACATCACATAATCATATTATATCTTTACATAATTAATCAATTAATAATTATGTACTCATATTAATTAAATTATAATTTAAACAAATTATAATTTAAATTACACATTCTCCTCAATTATAATTAATCAAATTATAATTGCATTTTATATTAATTAAATTATAATTAACAAATTATAATTTCAATTATGCATTTATTAATCAAACTCAATTTATGCATTAAATCATAATTAAACCAATTATAATTTAAATTAAACAATTACTTAGATTACAATTAATTAATTTCAATCCATGCACTCATTAAATATATTATAATTTAAATTACACATTCACCTTAATTATAATTATTTTAACTTTTAATTACATATTAAATTATAATTAAATAATTTATAATTTAAATTAAATAATTACTTTGATTTAAATTAAATCAAACTATATTCATTATAATTTAACAAATTATAATTTAAATTAAACCTTTATTATAATTATAATTATTTAAATTATAATTACCCATTATATTTTATTAATATAACTCATTACTATAATTTTAGCATTATAATGCATGCTTATAATGTCCTCAAATTATCACATAACTTCATCTAATTTAATTATCTCAATTAAATTAGAACTATATCATAAAATTATTACATATTAATTAAATTAAATATTAAATATTTATTTAATTAATATATTACACTTAATTAAATTACTTCACAACAATTACATTATTTATTTATTTAACTCAATAAATAAATTAATTAAAATATTTATTTAATTCAATAAATATTAAAATTAATATATAAAAATTTTTTCACACCAAATCACATATTTCACAATATATAACACAAATACACACACTCGTACTAGAAATATCTTAAAATAGGAATTTTATTTATTAAATTCTTATTTATTAATTCTTAAAAAAATCCGGATTGTCACATCCTTCCCTCCTTATAAGGATTTCGTCCTCGGAATCAACGAAACCTCCCATACTCAATTTTTACAAAATCTCTTTCACAATTTTATTGTTGGATAACTTTAACACATAACCTCAACAAAAGTTTTATATATATATATATATATATATATATATATATATATATATATATATATATATATATATACTACTCCATTCATTTCTTTAACAAATTTTTGGTTTTATTTCATAACCTTCAATTAAACACAATCATATACCAAATATTATATATTCTTTAACTCGTTCATTTCCTTTTCTAAGGATTATTACCATATACTCTACTCGTCGAATTCATATACTTCATAATTCACTATTTTGTAAGTATTTGGGTTATCACATTCACCCATTCTTCTAAGAATTTCGTCCTCGAAATTTTTATTAATCTTTATATATCAATCTATCAAAATAGATTTTATGTAAATCTTATTCACTAACTTGTTGCGCTCTACAACTACTTCTTTCTAAAGAATATTCTTCTTGCCACATTCATCTTCAAAATAATAAGAATCTTCCACAATTGCTCAATAATTAGAAAACGATATAAATAACTCAGGAATTTAAAAGATTCTCAAATTATGTTGAGGGGTCATAAGACCTTGAACTCATCTCTAGGTTTAACAGTGCTTCACCCCCGGTACTTCACATTATAAACCGCTCTAACAAAATATTTAAAAATCACACAGACTGTAAACATCCTGCATCGGTGCTCTAGGTGATCAGACTATCGCACCACTACGTTGTGCACAAACGTAGTACATCGTAACGACTATATGCGTTACACTCGGAACTATTGTCTCCGATAACATGTCTCCTTTTATAGGGTTGTTCACCTCAGCTTCTTAACATCTGAATCCGTACCAAAATAATTGGGTTTGGCATAGTTTGACCAAGAATGCTCGAATTTCATAAACATCTTTCCATACTTGTCTAGCTGAATCATCATCATATGAATCATCATCTTCTTCTAAGCAAAAGGGTATAATCCAATTTTAATTGTTATTCTTCATTGATTTTATTCTTTGTAAATTGGTTTTCATGATAAACTATAAATTGATGATCAATATGTGTTATATTATGTATATAAACGATTATATATGAGTTATATGATAGTTTGAGGGGTTCAATTCATGTAAATATGATGAACATGAAGAAATCATATTCATAGTATTTTATTATGAGCTTATTTTCAAAATAGCCTTTAAATTATCAAAATTGTTATGTGTGTATGTCAATTGTTGTTTAAATTGATCATGGATTATATTAATATGTTCAGATATAGATTTAACCCAATTGGAATTACATGATTTGATTGTAAAACAAATTCACAGTAGCAATTTTCGTCAAGAACGCTTAAGAATGTCTTTTTCTTCAAAAATCATAAAAATTGTGTTTTGATTATGTGTTGTAATGACTATGTATGTTATAATCATGTTAAGAGTCTAAAATTTTGTTTTCATTAAGTTTCATGTTCATTAAGTTACGTATAACGAAAATGTGATTCTTTTCACATACGTAGAAGTATAGAATGAGTTAAGTCCTAGAAATATTATAAGAAGAAGATGAGAACGACGAAGAATAAAACTTGAATAAAATATTGAGCTATATGAATGAATTAAAAATTCTTAAAGGAAGAGTTGTTTAATAAACAAGAAGATTCAAAGAAGAATCTTGAAGAGATATAAAGAGAAGAATAAGGAGTTGCTTAACTCCAATAATCAAGATGACGAATAATGATGAATAGACAAGGTCTATAAGATTAAAAGCATAAAGGAAAGCATGATATAATATGATGAAAGGAAAAGATAAGAAGATTGTAAAACAAACTATAATGAGATAAGAAAGAACTATAAGGGAGATGATTATAGGATAAGATCACGGTATGATCTTTCAAAGTTTTAAAAGACAGATGGTCTGTAATGATTGAATAGTTATAGTTTGATGCTATAACGAGAATGTACTATGATATAGTACGAGATTAACTCGCGAGGAGTTATGAATGATGAGATACAGAAGTCTGTATCGAGTATAGGGTGAGAAGTTATGAGTAAGATAGAATTAAGTGGGATTTCAACTGAGGACTCATGTGGTGGCTGAGTTGTACAACCCTCTGTATGGGCAGGAATTTTGTGCTTACACTTGGTTTATCATATTGATAATCGTTGGAAGGTTGGTGTCGCGTTATCGATTATATATGACGAGAAGGTGATTCTTTTCTCATATTATATTTGATGGTTAGAAACAATAGAGGTTAGATTAGATGATATTAAGGATAGGTGCGGTTCTTAAAACTCATATTCATAGTGAGTTCGTGACTCATAATCGTATGTATGTTTTGAACCCCTAAGCATTTGGACAGTCTCTGATCAGTTCTCTGATTACGTATTTCTAGGACAAATTCTTAAACTCATATTATTGTGGCAAGTTCCTGAACTTCCAAAGTGTGGTAAGTTTGATGAACTATATTGGGTATAGAAAGGTTATGGTATAGAAAGTATTGATGTTGTTGAAGATTGATAGAATGTTTAAGTAATGAAACGGTGGAGTAAAGATTTTAATTGATGGAGAAAAGTTTTTATATTCTAAATCTCCTAGCTTTGATAGATTTTCAAAATTTATTGACTTCGTGCTGATGTCGCACTTTTGTTTTCTTGAAAAACATTAGATCAAATGATGGAACCAATGGATTTTTTTTAAAAAAATGAGCTATTATTCACATGTCTATGCTAATTGCTTCAGCTAGACAAAACTGATTTTAAAATTTCAAAGTATATTTTATATATTCTATGCATCATTTGATATGGTGTAGAAACAATAATCGAGGAAGTTATCAATGCAGTTAAACCTAGTGTTAGATGTAATCGTATGATCGTGAGCCCACTATAGTATGGTGTAGTATGACGACGTCATGTAATGACGAAATCCTCAACGTACTATTATTACGGTACGGTATCAGGATATTATAAAAAGATTTATTTATTTTTAGTTTCCATAAAAAAAAGATTTATTTACTTTTAGTTTCCTTAAACGAAATAAATAAATAAATTATTGAGTTGGTTAAATATATATATATATATATATATATATATATATATATATATTTCGATTGATGTCCGAATTATTGCTAGAAGTCTATGCTACTTGATTCAGCTATATAAGTATTGAAAGATGTTTATGAAATTCGAAGCGTTCTTGATCAAACTATGCCAAACTAAATTATTTTGGTGCGGATTCAGATGTTAAGAAGTTGAGGTGAACAACCCTATAAAAGGGGACATGTTATTGGAGACAATAGTTCCGAGTGTAACGCATATAGTCGTTACGATGTACTACGTTTGTGTATGACGTAGTGGTGTGATAGCCTGATCACCTAGAGCACCGATGCGGTTTATAGTGTGAAGTACCGGGGGTGAAGCACTGTTAAACTTAAATATAAGTTCAAGGTCTTGTGACCACTCAGCATGATTTGGAATCTTTTAAATTCCCGAGTTATTTATATCGCTTCCCAATAATTGAGCAATTTTGGAAGATTCTTATTATTCTGAAGATGAATGTGGCAAGAAGGATAGACTTTAGAAAGAAGTAGTGGTAGAACGCAATAATCCCGTGAATGTAGATTAACGTAAAATCTATTTTGATAGATTGAATGAATAAGATTAATATTAAAATTTCGAGGACGAAATTTTTAGAAGAAGGGGTGAATGTGATAACCCGAATGATTATAGATAGTGAATTACGAAATATATTAATTCGACGAGTAGATAGTAATGATCCTTAGAAAGGAAATCAACGAGTTAAAGAATATAAATAATTGTGTTTAATTGTAGGTTATGTACTAAAACCTAAACCTTGTTGAAGAGGTGAATGGAGTAAGATATATGTGTAATATATATAAATTTTTTGTGGAGATAACGTACTGAAGTTATTCAACGAAAATTATGAAGGAAATTTTATGAAAACCGAGTATGGGAGGTTTCATTGATTCCGAGGACGGAATCCTTATAAGGAGGGAATGATGTGGCATCCCGGATTTTTAAGAATTTATGAATGAGAATTTAATAAATAAAATTCTTATTATGAGACGATTTGAGTTTGTGAATGTGTATATGTGTCATATATTGTGAAATATGTGATTTGGTGTGAAAAAATTTTAGATATTAATTTTAATATTTATTAATTAAAATAAATATTTTAATTAATTTATTTGTTGAGTTAAATAAATGATTATGTGACTATTATGGAGTAATATAATTAAGTGTAATATATTAATTAAATAAATATTTAATATTTAATTTAATTAATATGTAATGATTTTATATTATAGTTCTAATTTAATTGAGATAATTAAATTAGATGAAGTTATTTGGTAATTGTTACATGAAATTATAATTAGCGAGTAATTATAATGTGACAATTTTTATGTGATTAATTAATGTTAAGATTTAATAAATTAAAGTATAACATTAAAAATATGTGTTAGAGGATTTATTAAAAGAATTAAAAGAGTTTTTAAAATCGTTTTTCCAAACAAGGCCCTTGCGCCGTTTTAAATTCGTTTTGCCAAACGGGGCCTTAACTACTAAAAAACTGTTTTTAAAATAACTTATTTTGCCAAACAAGCCTTGGGATTTTAAAATTCAATTTGTAACTTATATATATTAATTATAATTATGGTATTAATTAGGTGGTTTAAATATTTGGGAGTTATATATTATATAATTATACATATAATATATATCATATTAGTTATATGTTTAAACTACATTAGTTAGACGGGTTAGAGAAAATAGTCAGTGTTAGAACATAACAAAGGAGAAAGAAATACAGAGAAAGTACAGAGAAAAGGTGGAGAGAAAAGAGAAGAGGAAGAGATAAAGAAGGCAGAAGAAAAAGAAGTTTGAGAGAGTCAAACACCTTACCATCATCATCTTCATCTTGTTCTCCTAATCAAAGCAACAAGGGTATAATCTCAATTCCTTATTTTTAAATATGTTTTTATAATTATTCATGAGTATTAGTTCTCTTAGTTTGTGAATTAACGAGAAATTTATATAAACATAAATTTCATGTATAAATTGTGTTCATATATGGTTATAATTGATTTGTATGCTTAATTGAGTTGTCTAATTCATGAAGACATGATGAATATGAAGACTTCATGTTCATCAAAAGTGACAGTGAAAGTATTTTTGAAAATATATAGTTTTCTTTAAAAATCAAAAATTTAAGTTTTATTATTAATTGTTGTACAAATTGATTTTTGGATTCTTGTTATTTGTCAAGAAACGAATTCATTGTGAGTGGAATTATATGTTTTGATTGAGAAATAAACTTACAGTGTTCAATTTTATCAAGAACACTGAAAAATAGTTTTTATCCAAAATTTTCAAAATTAAGAGTTTTGATTATGTGTTTTGAGGATTAAATATGTTGAAACATGTTAGAAGTTTAGAATTTATGTTTTCTAAAAAGTTGTTATGAATTGTGTTGACTGGAGTTGGAATTTGGTGTGGAGAAATAAGTCAAATTAGTTTTTTCTCTGCACAGTTCGCGAACAAACATGGAGCCGCTGCAGGGGGCCTGCCCCGGCGGGCCTTGCTAAGCCTAATACCCCCGCCCCGGCAGGGGGTATGCAGAAAATAAATTTTTTTTTTGTGGCTTTTGATTCATATTATAAAAACTAAGTTTATGTGGCAATTTGAGGACATTATAAGCATGTATTATAATGCTAAAATTATAGTAATGAGTTATATTAATAAAATATAATGTGTAATTATAATTTGAATAATTATAATTATAGTAAAGGTTTAATTTAAATTATAATTTGTTAAATTATAATGAATATAGTTTGATTTAATTTAAATCAAAGTAATTGTTTAATTTAAATTATAAATTATTTAATTATAATTTAATTAATATAAAATGCAATTATAATTTGATTAATTAAAATTGAGAAGAATGTGTAATTTAAATTTGTTTAATTAATATGAGTACATAATTATTAATTGATTAATTATGTAAAGATATAATATGATTATGTGATGTGATTAATAATGTGATCAGTAATTATTAACTTAATAATTAAAGAAGAATGAGTTAACCTAAATGGATTAACTAATTATGAGAAGTAGTTATGTGATAATTAATTTATATTAATTAATTATACATATAGTTTGACAGTGTGTGTTAAACAAATAAATGGGAGAGAATTACGAAGAGTAAAGTAGAACTTACTTAAACGATTGCTAAGCGTTGCTATGTGGCTAATAGTTGATATGTATGGTAATATATTGTGTAGGATTCATGAAGCAGATTATTATAAGCTGTTTTTTGTTCATTGGTAATCTACAAGCCAGACAAGTCTTTCAGTTTCTATTTTCTATGTGAACTTGATGATGAACTGCTTTAAATTATATTACAAATAGCATGATAAGTTATATATGTTGCAAGCATGAAATGTTAAAGTCAATTTCTGACTATATTGATTGATTAAAGAATGTTGATTGAGTAAGGAACTCAATCTTTATATATGTTATGTGAATTAAAGCATGTATGCTATGTCACTCTAATGATTATGAGATGTATGTTGAGTATGTTATTATTTGCTACGTGATGCATGAAATGTGACGCCCCCCCAGAATAGGTCCAGTCAACCCAACCCATTCTGAGTCGTCAAATACATGGTACAGAATTCAAATACAAACTTTATATCATACGGTTGTGCAAAATACGACCACACAACTGTGAGTGTCAATACAAACATGTAGAAAATATTAATATTCAAACTAAATCCTCATTACAATTATTATCACACTATTTATCAGATATAGTGAGGACTACTACTGCTCTAACTCGGACCATCACTCTGTCCCCCGACTAGTCCCTGCGACATTCTCATTTCCTAAAGAGGACAACAGATGAAAAGGGTGAGCTCAACTAGCCCAGTAAAGAATATTATGACTAAGATAATGGAAAATAAATTATCATTAGTCTTCAACAAATCAGATAAAATATAATGGACAACCAACTTTAGATCAATATTCGCAGCAAAAATAACAATTCATTAGAAGAGTTAAGTAGAGAATGAAGTCTACTATCTTCTATGATTTAAAAGTCCATCATCAATATTTTATCCTGTAACATCAATCAATATACATCTCAAATCAATATTCATCTTTGCACTACAGGCCAAAGATATTCATTTGTATCATCAGTGGTCATGTTCATCTCAACACCTGTCATCTTTGCACTACGGCCAAAGATATTCATCAGGTAATCATTCATCTTTGCTCTACAGGCCAAAGATATTCAATTATATTACCACTTAGGACTGTGGATGATGAAAAACTATATAAATAACAAATCCAGTGAAATAAAGGATAAGATTAAGGATTTGTATTTTAGTATTCAAAAATACTTCGTAATAATCAATTGTGGAGCAAAATTCAAGAATAAAGTTCAAAACTTTGATCCAACCAAAGATAGTAACCTTAACAAACAATCTGGACAAATAGAAGAAAATTTAATTTTTCCGTGAATAGTGCCGTAGTAACTCCGACGGAAAAAGTAAGAATTTCAACATAAAATCTATATCAATATTTTGGTATAATGATATTGAAAAGAATAATATCATTTACGAAAGAAATAACATCCCTTACCTCAAAAGCATAACACTACTGGCTGGAATATCGGATATAATACCGAAGGAAACTTGCACTGAATACTAATACTCAAAGTATTGAAATACTCACAAAAATACGCTCGATATTATAGAGAGAGAAAACTTCTGATTCTGGTATGATTTTCAATTCTAACCTAAGCACCCTATTTATAGAAAAAACTTAGGATGCCAAAGGAGACTAAATAATAAAATATTTTTTTTTTCTCCAGCCGCCGGCTGCTCTCCCAAAAAGCCATCACCATATTTTTCAACCAAAAGTGGGGCCCACCCATTAAAAAAATATTTATTTTCTGAAACTTCAATAATTCATAATAAATAGCCCCTTTGTCAGAAAAATATAAATTCTATGTCCTTCCATAGAAAATTTAATTCTCTACAACTTTGTAGAAGGAAGTTTTTCCAAATTCCAAACATAAATTATCCGAAATCCATAAACAGATGATTTTCCACACCAAAATACTTATAAAAATTCATCAGCGCTAATTCCTTCTTTTATATCCACAAAATAAATATTTCCTTATCATATAAATCAATAATTAATTATTCACAAATAATATTACAGAACTACAATATTGACAACCAGGTCGTTCCCAGGAAAGAGGGGGCCTTCCGATAAGGACTTCTCCTTACTGGCGCGCAATTAAATAACCCCTCCTAGACAGAACTTCCTTAGACATTGTCAATAATGCTATCTAATAATATTATTCAAATAATATGAATTATTGAGTTGATAATGTGAAATACTGTGCAATGACAATTATTGAATCAATAATACCAAAATATCAACTGTAGCCATTATTGAATCAATCATATAAAATAGCAACGTAGCAATTATTGAGTCAATAAAATATCAATGTAACAATTATTGAGTCAATAATATAAAATATCAACGTAGTAATTATTGAGTCAATAATATAAAATATTGAACAGTAATTACTGTAACAATAATTGAGTAAGTGCCTTCTCACGTAAGACTCAATAATTCGAAATACTGTGTAATACCGTGTGCTACTGTGCAACACCGCATATCACTGTATTTTAACCACCGGGTATTTCAACAGTACTAACGGTAACAACTACGCCGTTATTTTATAAAAAGGTTATTTCTGTCGCTTTCTATATCCGATAGTTATTCTGTTGTGGGGCCCACAAATAGCTGCGCCGTCGTACGAATATTCCCCGACAACAAGAATATTCCACGACCAAACGAATATTCCCCGACAACCAGAATATTTTATAACCACTTGCTCGTTTTAAAATATTTGCACATTTCACCCATAACTTTCATATTTATCAAATCAACACCTTACTATTTCGAAATAATATATAAAGAAAATTAAATCTTTATTCATAAAAGTTGGGGTCTTACAACCTCCCCTCCTTATGAAATTTCTTCCTCGAAATTAACGTACGTACCTGGTATGTCGAAAAGGTGAGGATACCTCGCTTTCATTTCCGATTCCAACTCCCAGGTCATTTCCTCAATAGCATGGTTTTTCCACAAAACATTAACTTGAGGTATAATTTTCGAGCGTAGGACATGCTCCTTCCTATCTAAGATCTTGACAGGTACCTCCTCGTACGTTAAATGTTCGGCTATCTCGTCAGGTTCTAACTCAATAATGTGATTTGGATCCTTCACATATTTACGTAACACGGATATGTGAAACACGTTATTTACACGAGACATGCTTGGAGGTAAAGCGAGTCTATAGGCCACATTTCCTACTCGGTCAAGAATCTCAAATGGACCAATAAATCGTGGATTGAGCTTTCCTCTCTTCCCAAATCTCGTAACTCCTTTCCACGGAGCAACACGTAATAACACATGGTCCCCAACATTAAATTCCACGTCCTTTCGATGAAGATCCGCATAACTCTTTTGTCGATCTTGTGCTGTTTGTATACGTTGTCGGATCATTTGGATCTTTTCTGTAGTCATACGTACTAACTCCGGTCCCAACAATGTTGTTTCACCCACCTCGTTCCAACATACTGGAGAACGACACTTTCTCCCATACAACGCTTCGAATGGAGCTACGCCTATACTTGCCTGATAACTGTTGTTGTAGGAGAATTCCACCAATGGTAAATACTTATCCCAACTCCCTTTGAAGTTTAGAACTCAGAGTCTCAATAGATCTTCAAGAGTTTGGATAGTCCTTTCCGATTGTCCGTCTGTTTGAGGATGATAAGCCGAACTGAATCGTAAATCCACACCCATAGCTTTCTGCAAACTGATCCAAAATCGTGAAGTAAATCTAGGGTCACGATCCGAAACTATGGATACTGGCATGCCATGCAATCTCACAATCTCATTCACGTACATATGAGCAAGACGTTCAAGCGAATAAGTCTCTCGTATCGACAAGAAATGAGCAGACTTAGTTAATCTATCAACAATAACCCAAATCGCATCTATGCCTTGAGAAACCTTAGGAAGACCCGTAACGAAATCCATCGTAATGTGTTCCCACTTCCATTTCAGAATCTCCAGTGCTTGCAATGGACCCTTCGGTACTTGATGCTTCGCCTTTACACGTTGACAAATTAAACATCTCGAAATAAACTCCGCGATCTCTCTTTTCATATTGCTCCACCAAAATGTATGTCGGAGATCACGATACATTTTGGTACTCCCAGGATGGATCGCAAATGGTGTGTTGTGTGCCTCCATCATGATTCTATGCTTTAAGTCAGAATCGTTAAGAACACAAAGTCTGGAGTTGACTCGAAGTATTCCCTCTTCATCGATTCTTGCTTCTGGAATTGCACCTTCTTGCACCTTCTTCTTCATCTTCATCAGCTCTGAATCCATAGCTTGAGCAGCTTTAGCTTTATCAATCAAAGCTGGTTCTACGCGTATACTTGACATCATCGCACTCGTTCCCACATATGATCTTCTACTCAACGCGTCAGCTACCACGTTCACTTTTACAGGATGGTATTGGATGGTATGATCGTAATCTTTCAACAGCTCAAGCCAACGTCGTTGCCGCATGTTGAGTTCCTTCTGAGTAAAGAAATATTTAAGGCTCTTATGATCTGTATAAATCTCCACTTTCTCCCCGTACAGGTAATGTCTCCAGATCTTCAACGCAAAAACGACTGCTGCCAACTCTAGATCATGAGTAGGATAATTCCTCTCATATTCTTTGAGTTATCGCGAGGCATAGGCTATGACTTTCCCATGTTGCATGAGAACACATCCTAACCCTTTGCCCGAAGCATCGTTGTAAATAACAAATCCATCTGAACCAGATGGTATTGTCAGAACAGGTGCCGAAATAAGTCTCCTCTTGAGCTCTTGGAAGCTCTTCTCGCATTCCTCGCCCCAAACGAATTTTGTATCTTTCCGAGTCAACTAAGTTAATGGAGTAGCGATTCGAGAAAATCCCTCTACGAACCTCCGATAATAACCAGCTAAGCCCAGAAAGCTTCGTACTTCGGTCACCGACTTAGGTTGCTCCTAGCTTTGTATTGCTTCAATCTTCGCCGGGTCAACAGATACTCCACGTTTCGATACCACGTGCCCAAGGAATGCTACTTCCTCAAGCCAGAACTCGCATTTCTTCAGCTTGGCATATAGCTTATTCTCACGAAGCTTTTGAAGTACCAGCTTCAAATGGTGCTCATGATCTTTACGGCTTTTAGAATAGATGAGGATGTTATCATTAAAGACAACAACGAATTGATTCAAATATTCCTTAAATACACGGTTCATCATATCCATGAAAGCACCAGGAGCATTAGTCAATCCAAAAGACATGACTAAGAACTCATAATGCCCGTACCGTGTTCTGAAAGCAGTCTTTGGAATATCCCCAGTTTTAATCTTCAACTGATGATATCCAGAACGAAGATCGATCTTTGAAAAGAATTGCGCTCCTTGCAACTGGTCGAACAGGTCATCAATACGAGGTAGCGGATACCTATTCTTAATGGTGACATGGTTCAACTCCCGATAGTCAATACAAAGTCGCATACTCCCGTCTTTCTTCTTTACGAATAAAACAGGAGCACCCCAAGGAGACGTATTAGGACGAATAAAATCGATGTCTAACAATTCTTGTAATTGGATCTTTAACTCCTGAAGTTCAATAGGAGCCATTCGATATGGGGTTTTAGAAATGGGCTTTGTACCGGGCTCAAGGTCAATAAAGAATTCAACTTCACGTTCTGGGGGTAGACCGGAAAGTTCTTCGGAAAATACATCAGGAAATTCATTTACAACGGAAATATCATTCAAATCTGATGTATTCTGGTTTAGATCAGTGACATGAGCTAAGAAAGCTTGACATCCGTTTTTCAATAAACGAATAGCCTTGGGATTTGAAATGATATTGACTGATTTTAGTGGTTTGGTGGTTTGGATTCGCACAACAGGTTGATTAGGAATATGAAAACTAACAACCTTACGAAAATAATCAATTTTGGCATGGTAAGTGGTTAACTAGTCAATTCCTAAAATCACGTCAAATGCAAGTATTTTTAAAGATATAAGATCAACAGGTAAGGTAAGGGTACCAATCTGAATCAAGCAAGATTTGTAAACTGTAGATGTAACGAAGGTTTCTCCCAACGGAGTTTCAACAGATAAGTCAAAGTCTAATTTATCAGAAGTCAAGTTCAAACGTTGAGCACAAGCAGGTGAAATAAAAGAATGGGTAGCATCGGTATCTAACAAGGTGTAAACTTCGCAAGAGTTTATGATTAGCTTACCCGTAATCACCTCGTGTGAATTCCTCGCGTTTTGGGCAGTCACGACAAACGCTCTTCCAGGAATCACCGACTTTGACTTGTCCGAAACCGCCTTTGGAATCACCACTCCCGCTGGGCTTGGTTTCGCAACAGGATAATCTCGAGCTATATGTCCTTCTTTTCCACAGTTATAACATGCCTTGAACTGTTGTGGGCAGTTTGGGCTTATGTGCCCCTCTTTCCCGCATTTAAAGCATACGACCGGTGGTCGTTCTCCTCCCCTAGAAACAGTTGATGCTGGTGCTGATGTCGACGTCTTCACGTTCTCATTGTTATACCTTCTCTTCTTGAAATCTCCCCCCGATTCGCTTCTTCTACTATCATGGCCACGATTACCACCAGAGTGGTTACCGCTTCTGTCATACTTCCCTCCTCGCTGGTTGTCATTGCTCCGATGACTGCTGCCACCGGTACGACCTTGGTTGTGGTCCCTCGGTTGAACATAATCATTATCTCGTTCTAATAACTGGGCCCTGTTTACTACATCCGAATATAAAAAAAAATTATGAGAAATGAGGTATTGACGTATTTCGGGTTTCAAACCTCTTAGAAACATCCGCGTCATACGTTCCTCATTCTCCACCAAATGAGGTGCAAACCTGGACAGCTCCGCGAACTTAGCCTCATACTGGGATACCGTCATGTTATTTTGTTCGAGTCTAATAAATTCTACCTCCTTCATATGATGAATACTTTCAGGAAAGTACTTGTCATTGAACAGTTTCTGGAACGCTTCCCAAGACATCTTGAGTGCGGCAGGCTGGGTACGCTTCACGGATTCCCACCAGTAATCTGCCTCTCCACGAAGCATAAACGTGGCAAATGGAACCTTCTGTTCCTCTGTACATCCCAAGACATCAAATATCTTGGTAATTTATTTAATCCACGTCTCTGCCTTGATCGGATCTGGCTTTCCCAGAAACTCTGGTGGTCCCAATTCTTTGAACTGCTTAGCAGTGACAATTCGCGAGTTGTTATTATCTCCACCTGTATGTTGCACACGAGTCTCCCTCGTCTGGTTTTGCATAAACTGCAAAAAACTTCTAAACATCTCATCGTTTATCATCTGACCAACGTTATTTTCAGGATGAACATTGCCTTCTTATTGCACGTTCTCCTGGTTAGTGATTAAAGGTGTCTCCACGGTCTCATTCACTTCGTTGTTAACATTCTTAGCTGCCATTCTCAAATACTGCCATAAAACAAGGGTTAATTAAACAAATAACATCTCACATATGAACCCTATGCTCCGACTGACCAATTAAATACTACCTAAGCTTAGGTAGGACACACTAGCGAAGGATTTACTCGTCTCTCCCCTCCTAGTTCTATTCCCCGATCTCCGCCAGAGATCATATCCCTAAGCTCTAATACCAACTGTGACGCCCCCCAGAATAGGTCCAGTCAACCCAACCCATTCTGAGTCGCCAAATACATGGTACAGAATTCAAATACAAACTTTATATCATACGGTTGTGCAAAATACGACCACACAACTGTAAGTGTCAATATAAACATGTAGAAAATATTAATATTCAAACTAAGTCCTCATTACAATTATTATCACACTATTTATCAGAAATAGTAAGGACTACTACTGCTCTAACTCGGACCATCACTCTGTCCCCCGACTAGTCCCTGCGACATTCTCATTTCCTGAAGAGGACAACAGATGAAAAGGGTGAGCTCAACTAGCCCAGTAAAGAATATTATGACTAAGATAATGGAAAATAAATTATCATTAGTCTTCAACAAATCAGATAAAATATAATGGACAACCAACTTTAGATCAATATTCGCAGCGAAAATAACAATTCATTAGAAGATTTAAGTAGAGAATGAAGTCTACTATCTTCTATGATTTAAAAGTCCATCATCAATATTTTATCCCTGTAACATCAATCAATATACATCTCAAATCAATATTCATCTTTGCACTACAGGCCAAAGATATTCATTTGTATCATCAGTGGTCATGTTCATCTCAACACCTGTCATCTTTGCATCTATGGCCAAAGATATTCATCAGGTAATCATTCATCTTTGCTCTACAGGCCAAAGTGTAACGACCCCAAAATCAGGACTATTTCTCTTCCCGATCTTGTGCGTTAATATTATCCTGTTCTAGCTTTTAAAACATTATTTAATGTTAAAAATAGCTAAAAATGGGGAATAATTTTTTTTTCTTTTATTCCAATCATTCGTTCCCTGAATCTCAACCTTTACGATTCTCTTTTATAATGAAATCATATTTATTTAATGATTCCTCTTATCAGAGTTATATTAATATATATAACTCAATATTAATTCTTTCTTATATAGTAATGTTACTATATCACTTTATTTTTTATAAAGTATTCATTGCAACACATCTAAAACAAATATTCTTTATTGAATATTTTAAACTATACATTGCTGTTGATTACATATATTAAACCATCTGTTATAGGTTTCTACCATTTCTAATGTAAGGAAGTGTATCCATTTCGCACATCCATCAATCTTCATCATCTATACAGCAAGTAATATTGCTTAACATCGTTAACCTGCAAAATATTTATGTTTGCAAGATTGAGCTCGACGGCCCATCAAATTTAACAGTCTATCATGTTTCACATAACACACAACTCTATATGCAACATACTTTCTTTACTATGCATATTTTGCATGCATCAATAAATCTTTTACTAGACATATCACAGTTCTCTATAATTTCATGCAATACATTTATACATGCCTTTTTACGTATTACATTCTCTCACAAAACATGCTATCACAGATCACATAAAGCAATTGAGTTCCATAACCCAATTGACTTAGTCATATTTTGACTTTAACAATTTAATTAACATGGTATACAACCCACCATATAATCACATACAATCCACAAACATAACAGAACTGAAAAACTTGCCTTGATTGGAGATTACCGCTAAAATTTAACTTTAGTTTCTTCACAATTCCTACACAATCGTGTTTACATATACACACATATTAGGTAACCATTTATGTAATCAAAACATGCATGTATATTTATTAATAATAATTATTAGTTTACACAAACTAATATTATTTATTCTAACTCAAAAAGAATAGTAGTTTATTTAAAAACATAATTCTTTTTATAACCTTTTTATGCTAAATAAAGGTCCCTCACATTTTCATATGTAAATATATTACATATCGAAGCTTAAATCATTTATATTCCACTTTAGGAATATCTTTTGCCTTTATTTGCGAATTTAGGTTCTAAACAGATATTATATATTTTTTATAGTAAAAACTCAATTTACTATATTATTTCTTGATTTAAATAATTTTTTTACAACTTTTTGTCCACTCATGAGTTAGCTCAAACCATTGCCTCATACGCAAATATTTTACTTCGTTAACAAATTTACTTCGTATTTATTCTCACGATTAATTCGCATTCTCACTTTATATATATATATATATATATATATATATATATATTAAATATATATGTAAAGTCCGTTAGGAAATTCTTTATTCAAGAATCTTCGTTTTAAATTCCAAAAACCTTCGTTTCATTATTCTTAGGGCCATTATATTATTTTTAACGGATCCACACTTTTCATTTTACATTTTTACTATATACACACATATATATATATATATATATATATATATATATAATATACATATATATATATATATACCACTATATAAAATTTAGCTCAAAAATCTCATTTTGAACTCTGAAAATCTAAAAATATCATTTTTATGATTAATACAAATTTTTACAGGTCTCTCGCTCTTCGTTGCACCATAAAATAATTTTATAGGCAATCTTGTTTTTATTTCGCTTAAATATGTAAATTTATATTTATTACATATTTTTATTGCATTATTTATGCCCGAAAGAATGTTTCTCAGCATAAAATATCCTTTATAGTCAAATCTTGTCCTGTAGGACTTTATTAGATTTATTATGACTTATTATTCCGCCGGAACCCGATTCGAAACGTCGAACGTCAAAATCGCTCTGCGCGTCGACGCTCGGCGTCGCCCAAATTTTAAGTTCTGACATGCATGTTCGCTCATTTTTAATTTTCAAATCATAAGTCGTATAACAAAAATTTTTCGGGCATGTTATATACCTCATGTCATAGTATTTTAGAAAAAATTCAAACTTTGAAAACGGATCACGAAAGCTCGTCAAAACTGCGCTTAAAAATGATGTCAGAACACTTTTCCAGCCCAGCGCCGCGCTGCCGCCGGCGGGTGCGCGCGGGCGCGAGCGAGCGGACGCTGTTGCGCACGGCGGCGTGCTGAAATCTACTCGACATCTTATCAACGCAGCCACTTCGTGATTTTCGTACGCGCTGCTCGTTTATCGGATTAATCTGATTTTTGGATATGTTATACTTGGCATATCAAAGTATTTTTGAAAAATATCACCACTGATATTTGGGTATTTTAAGCTGTTCAAATAATGCGTCCAAAAAGGCTGTTCGCACTAGTTTTTCAACTTTGCAATTAACGTTCAAAACTCGCCTCGCTCCGTTCTAACCCGACTTTCTTCACAAATAAATCTCTATTAACATAATAAAACTTGTTCCAAGTGTCGGCTTCGTTAAATTCTTAGTTTTAGCCGCGTTGGTTCTTTAAGGCCATTCATCGAACATATAACGTGCGTTATTTGTTCGACTCGAATTTCTTATCAATTTGTTAGCTATTTTTGCCACAAATTCATCCTTATACATCCCACAACCCATACCTAGCCACCAAGTCTCTAAAACCCATCATTCCATTAATAATTCAAGCTCGAAATTAAACTAAAATGAATGTTAGTAAACTAAAGTTTACTAATAACATCAAATTTTGATTCTCTTGATTCAAAATTAACTTCAACTCTATATTTCATATACATAAATCAAATATTGATTTACTACAAAGAAATTCCATTAAGAATTCTATCTAACTTACTAAACTTCCAAAATCCCAAGTTTAGCAATAAATTATATATCATATAACTTTGATAAAATTCAAAGAAATTACATAAGGAATAATACCTTATGCTAATAATCTTCTATTATTCCAAGCTTGAAATCCTCTCAAATTCTCTAATATTTGGTTCCAATTTGTCCATGCTCCCTCAAACAATATAATTTCTTCATTTTTCATTTTTGGAAAATTACAAAATCTCAACAATATGGGAGAGAGAGACTTCGAACATGGGGAAGGAAGAAGAAAGAATGAGGGAGACTTCTCCTAAATTCTTAGTCAACTCAACTTGGTGCCCAAGCTTAATAATGAGTAGCCTTCACTCTTCATTCTCTCCTCTAACTCACGGCAAGACAAAGAAATGGAATAGCTTGGATATTAAGTTTGTAATAGTAAGTTGAGTGAACTAGAAATTAACCCATTTGCTTAATTAATTAACTCACCCACTTAAACTTTTAATCCCTTTATTGAATAAATAATTTATCCAATAGTTAGCAACTAGATTATATATTCCAAGTTACTAATTTACCACCTTAAATAATTTTACTCAATAGGAATCATATAATTATCCAATGACATATTCATAAAATAAAACATAATATCTCTTAACTACATATTTATTTATTTTAAAATAAATATGCAACACCTAATATTCCATGCAAATACCATTATTTGCTTACTTAAGATATTACAACAATTATAATATCCTTGTCTCATGAACATCAATTCATTTAAGAACTTATTTACCTTCTTAAGATATTATAATAAATATAATATCCTTCATTTATTAAAATAATTCCTTATAAGAATTCACTCTAATACACTTGAGTAAAGTATATATAAATATTATATACTTAAATCATCTCCTTTAATACATTACGCAAATTGCTCATAACAAATTTATATTCCTCGCGTAATAAATACGTATATATATATATATAATATTTATTAGCTCCCAATTACATGTTACACCAAACATGCACATATAGAAAATAAATAATAATGTTATTCTCTCACATTATAAATTGTTTATATCAACTTATTCACATATATAATTACAATAATATTCTCTCTTTATTAAAATAAGTCAATGACATAATTTATTTTATTATCTTTTATTTAAAGTATACCATAATATTTGTATACTTAACTAATTATTTCCATTAATAAATTGCTCCTACAATTTATTTACAAGTAGTAAGTATATACTTCTAATATATTTATTAACATAAACATCACATATTGCATAGTTCTTACCCACATATGCAATAATATCCCACAATATATCATTTAATAAGAATTTCATTTATTAAATTCTTATTTTAATAATTCTTCAAAAATCTGGGTTCTTACATTCTTCCCCCCTTATAAGGATTCCGTCCCCGGAATCACAATACAGAATCGCTCCTAATTGGTTTAACTCTTATTCTTTCTCATTACCTTATCGTTGAATCATTTCAACGTACATTTTCTTAGGTTTTATATCATCTATCTCCTTCCTTTCCTTAGTAAATTCTTATAGTTTCTATAATCTTACTCGATTATGTTATGAGATTTATTTATTTCTCAATGTCCCCGTTTTTTTTCTTAGGGTATTTTTGAACCATTCCATTCTTCATATTCTTTTAAAGTCCTATTATTCTCGGACTTACTTTTTCATTCTTTCACGTTTTCAATTCACGTGACTATTCCTTATCAATTTCCATTATTCGAATTTTTTTCTTCTCATAACTCTGCCTTTTTCCTTCTTCAAGGATTCATAAACCATTTTTGTATTCCGCGACTTACTTCCTCTTAAGAAATTTCATTCTTTCTATACCCAACCTCCGAAAAATAGAAATTCTCCACAATTGATCGATAATTGTTAAGCAATATGAATAATTCAAGAACCTAAAAGATTCGCTAAAAAAAACATTCTGTATCATAATAAAGTCATACAGACCATAAACTTGTTTCTGAAAAGGTTTCAACAGACATTTTATCTGTAAACCGACATATCTTACGGACATATAGGTGATTAACCTGTTATGCCCTGTGTTGATCCATATTAGAACGTCATTTGCGTTCCTCGTCACTGCCATTCGGCACAATTTGAACAACATTTGTGTTCATCATCACCGTCCCCAGGACGCAATATAAATTCGAATAACATTTACGTTCATCGTCACCGCTATAAAGCGCAAACAGAATTTTCCATTTTGGATGTTCTGTGTCGATCAACACTATCTATGCGGAACAATTATTTCAGTTCCTCTTTGCCGTCCCTAGGACGCAATATAAAATAATTCCATTATAAGGAAGTTCTTACTCAATCTGGAGTCCATACTCAATCAATTTAGTTGGACAGTTTAAAATCTTAATATAAAAGAAATATATGATTTTGTGTCTAGCCGATTCAAATGGCTTTTGACACTTCTTTATTTACTAAAGTATTGAAAATCATTTTATGACGCATAGTACCGCACTATTTTTAACAATCCGTTGAGAATGTCGTCATTTGTCATATCTACATCATATTAATGATGGATTAATAAAATTCTTTTGATATTTTGCAAGTCATTTGTCTAGCCGAAACAATTAGCGTAGACATAAGAAATCACCGAACTCTTTTTTTTAAAACTTATTGGTTCAACAATTTGACCAAATATATTTTTTCAAAAATACAATAGTGCGATTGTCAGCACGATTCCAATAAATTTCGAAATGTAGCATAGCTAGTAGATTTGAGAATATCCATTTCTTCTTCATCCACTTTAACTATTTCCAAAAACTTCACCATACAATTCTGTTCATCTCTAACACCATTAACTTCCACTATATTAATCTAACCCTATACCCTGAGATAGTTCATCAAACATACCCCACGTTATAAGTTCAGGAACTTACCACAATCAAATGGGTTTAGGAACTTATCCTAGTCAGACCAAAGTCGTCTATTCGCTGAGGGGTTCCACCATACGATTATGAGTCATGAACTTATCATAAGTGTGAGTTTTAAGAACTCATACCTGATCTTATATTCTCTAACTATCAAATATAATTATGAGAAAAGAATCACCTTCTCGTCATGGGTATATCGATAGCGCGATACCAACATTTCAATTATTATCAATGTGATATACTAAGTGCAAGCACAAAAGCCCCGCCCATACAAAGGATTGTACAACTCAGCTACCACATGAGTCCTCAATTGAAATCCCACTTAATCTCATTAAATATTATCTTGTTCTTTGCTCAATACAAATTTTATTTAATTTGTATTTCATCATTCATAACTCTTTCCGAGTTTTATTCTTGTACTATTACATAGTACCATTTCCATATATCCATTCCGCTATAAATTTTCAATCATTTAATTGATTATCTGTCCTTCTTTGACTTAACCAGATCACGTTGTGATCTTATCTTATAATCGTGTTATATTACGATTCTTTCTCATTCTGTGATCATTTAATATTTTTACGATCTTCTTTCTTTCTTCTCTAGTCATATTATTTTATGATTATTAGAATCAGGTGTCCCCTGATCCTTTACTTCTTACCTTTTAAGAATTTTCTTTGAATCTTCTTGTATTTCTAGGACGTAACCCATCCTATACATCTACATATATGAAAAGAATCATCATTTTCATAATACGTATTCATAACTCTATACTTGGTACACATCAAATCTCTAACAGCGTTCAATATAGTAAGCTGAGTGGTTTCCCACAAACAACCAACAAACTAGTTTCCCGTCTCGTCTACACTGTATTTCACATCGAGTTAGATCGGTTGCTAGTTCGTATTAACTGTCACTCTCTAACGGAATCGTTTAGCCCAGATACTATACATCAACCATTAAAAAGTACGACTGTACCACTACTTAAACTTAACTTCTTCTTTTTTCATCTACCTTGCTTACGATTATAGCCTAAGGTTCACTTACCTAAGGTTTATAATCCTTAGCTTTGATACCACTTGTAACGATCCCAAAATCAGGACTATTCCTCTTCCCGATCTTGTGCGTTAATATTATCCTGTTCTAGCTTTTAAAACATTATTTAATGTTAAAAATAGCTAAAAATGGGGAATAATATTTTTTTCTTTTATTCCAATCATTCGTTCCCTGAATCTCAACCTTTACGATTCTCTTTTATAATGAAATCATATTTATTTAATGATTCCTCTTATCAGAGTTATATTAATATATATAACTTAATATTAAATCTTTCTTATATAGTAATGTTACTATATCACTTTATTTTTTATAAAGTATTCATTGCAACACATCTAAAATAAATATTCTTTATTGAATATTTTAAACTATACATTGCTGTTGATTACATATATTAAACCATCAGTCATAGGTTTCTACCATTTCTAATGTAAGGAAGTGTATCCATTTCGCACATCCATCAATCTTCATCATCTATACAGCAAGTAATATTGCTTAACATCGTTAACCTGCAAAATATTTATGTTTGCAAGATTGAGCTCGACGGCCCAGCAAATTTAACAGTCTATCATGTTTCACATAACACACAACTCTATATGCAACATACTTTCTTTACTATGCATATTTTGCATGCATCAATAAATCTTTTACTAGACATATCACAGTTCTATAATTTCATGCAATACATTTATACATGCCTTTTTACGTATTACATTCTCTCACAAAACATGCTATCACAGATCACATAAAGCAATTGAGTTCCATAACCCAATTGACTTAGTCATATTTTGACTTTAACAATTTAATAAACATGGTATACAACCCACCATATAATCACATACAATCCACAAACATAACAGAACTGAAAAACTTGCCTTGATTGGAGATTACCGCTAAAATTTAACTTTAGTTTCTCCACAATTCCTACACAATCGTGTTTACATATACACACATATTAGGTAACCATTTATGTAATCAAAATATGCATGTATATTTATTAATAATAATTATTAGTTTACACAAACTAATATTATTTATTCTAACTCAAAAAGAATAGTAGTTTATTTAAAAACATAATTCTTTTTATAACCTTTTTATGCTAAATAAAGGTCCCTCACATTTTCATATGTAAATATATTACATATCGAAGCTTAAATCATTTATATTCCACTTTAGGAATATCTTTTGCCTTTATTTGCGAATTTAGGTTTTACACAGATATTATATATCTTTTATAGTAAAAACTCAATTTACTATATTATTTCTTGATTTAAATAATTTTTTTATAACTTTTTGTCCACTCATGAGTTAGCTCAAACCATTGCCTCATACGCAAATATTTTACTTCGTTAACAAATTTACTTCTTATTTATTCTCACGATTAATTCGCATTCTCACTTTATATATATATTAAATATATATGTAAAGTCCGTTAGGAAATTCTTTATTCAAGAATCTTCGTTTCGAATTCCAAAAACCTTCATTTCATTATTCTTAGGACCATTATATTATTTTTAACGGATCCACACTTTTCATTTCACATTTTCACTATATACATATATATATATATATTAAATATACATATATATATACCACTATATAAAATTTAGCTCAAAAATCTCATTTTGAACTCTGAAAATCTAAAAATATCATTTTTATGATTAATACAAATTTTTACAGGTCTCTCGCTCTTCGTTGCACCATAAAATAATTTTATAGGTAATCTTGATTTTTATTTCGCTTAAATATGTAAATTTATATTTATTACATATTTTTATTACATTATTTATGCCCGAAAGAATGTTTCTCGGCATAAAATATCCTTTATAGTCAAATCTTGTCCTGTAGGACTTTATTAGATTTATTATGATTTATTATTCCGCCGGAACGCAATTCGAAACGTCGAACGTCAAAATCGCTCTGCGCGTCGACGCTCGGCGTCGCCCAAATTTTAAGTTCTGACATGCATGTTCGCTCATTTTTAATTTTCAAATCATAAGTCGTATAACAGAAATTTTTAGGGCATGTTATAAACCTCATGTCATAGTATTTTAGAAAAAATTCAAACTTCGAAAACGGATCACGAAAGCTCGTCAAAACTGCGCTTAAAAATGATGTCAGAACACTTTTCCAGCCCAGCGCCGCGCTGCCGCCGGCGGGCGCGCGCGAGCGAGCGCTGCTGCGCACGGCGGCGTGCTGAAATCTGTTCGACTTCTTATCAACGCAGCCACTTCGTGATTTTCGTACGCGCTGCTCGTTTATCGGATTAATCTGATTTTTGGATATGTTATACTTGGCATATCAAAGTATTTTTAAAAAATATCACCACTGATATTTGGATATTTTAAGCTGTTCAAATAATGCGTCCAAAAAGGCTGTTCGCACTAGTTTTTCAACTTTGCAATTAACGTTCAAAACTCGCCTCGCTCCATTCTAACCCGACTTTCTTCACAAATAAATCTATATTAACATAATAAGACTTGTTCCAAGTGTCGGCTTCGTTAAGTTCTTAGTTTTAGCCGCGTTGGTTCTTTAAGGCCATTCATCGAACATATAACGTGCGTTATTTGTTCGACTCGATTTCTTATCAATTTGTTAGCGATTTTTGCCACAAATCCATCCTTATACATCCCACAACCCATACCTAGCCACCAAGTCTCTAAAACCCATCATTCCATTAATAATTCAAGCTCGAAATTAAACTAAAATGAATGTTAGTAAACTAAAGTTTACTAATAACATCAAATTTTGATTCTCTTTATTCAAAATTAACTTCAACTCTATATTTCATATACATAAATCAAATATTGATTTACTACAAAGAAATTCCATTAAGAATTCTATCTAACTTACTAAACTTCCAAAATCCCAAGTTTAGCAATAAAATTATATATCATATAACTTTGATAAAATTCAAAGAAATTACATAAGGAATAATACCTTATGCTAATAATCTTCTATTATTCCAAGCTTGAAATCCTCTCAAATTCTCTAATCTTTGGTTCCAATTTGTCCATGCTCCCTCAAACAATATAATTTCTTCATTTTTCATTTTTGGAAAATTACAAAATCTCAACAATATGGGAGAGAGAGACTTCGAACATGGGGAAGGAAGAAGAAAGAATGAGGGAGACATCTCCTAAATTCTTAGTCAACTCAACTTGGTGCCCAAGCTTAATAATGAGTAGCCTTCACTCTTCATTCTCTCCTCTAACTCACAGCAAGACAAAGAAATGGAATAGCTTGGATATTAAGTTTGTAATAGTAAGTTGAGTGAACTAGAAATTAACCCATTTGCTTAATTAATTAACTCACCCACTTAAACTTTTAATCCCTTTACTGAATAAATAATTTATCCAATAGTTAGCAACTAGATTATATATTCCAAGTTACTAATTTACCACCTTAAATAATTTTACTCAATAGGAATCATATAATTATACAATGACATATTCATAAAATAAAATATAATATCTCTTAACTACATATTTATTTGTTTTAAAATAAATATGCAACACCTAATATTCCATGCAAATACCATTATTTGCTTACTTAAGATATTACAACAATTATAATATCCTTGTCTCATGAACATCAATTCATTTAAGAACTTATTTACCTTCTTAAGATATTATAATAAATAAAATATCCTTCATTTATTAAAATAATTCCTTATAAGAATTCACTCTAATACACTTGAGTAAAGTATATATAAATATTATATACTTAAATCATCTCCTTTAATACATTACGCAAATTGCTCATAACAAATTTATATTCCTCGCGTAATAAATACATATATATATATATATAATATTTATTAGCTCCCAATTACATGTTACACCAAACATGCACATATAGAAAATAAATAATAATGTTATTCTCTCACATTATAAATTGTTTATATCAACTTATTCACATATATAATTACAATAATATTCTCTCTTTATTAAAATAATTCAATGACAGAATTTATTTTAATATCTTTTATTTAAAGTATACCATAATATTTGTATACTTAACTAATTATTTCCATTAATAAATTGCTCCTACAATTTATTTACAAGTAATAAGTATATACTTCTAATATATTTATTAACATAAACATCACATATTGCATAGTTCTTACCCACATATGCAATAATATCCCACAATATATCATTTAATAAGAATTTTATTTATTAAATTCTTATTTTAATAATTCTTCAAAAATCTGGGTTCTTACATTCTTCCCCCCTTATAAGGATTTCGTCCCCGGAATCACAATACTGAATCGTTCCTAATTGGTTTAACTCTTATTCTTTCTCATTACCTTATCGTTGAATCATTTCAACGTACATTTTCTTAGGTTTTATATCATCTATCTCCTTCCTTTCCTTAGTAAATTCTTATAGTTTCTATAATCTTACTCGATTATGTTATGAGATTTATTTATTTTTCAATGTCCCCGTTTTTTTTCTTAGGGTATTTTTGAACCATTCCATTCTTCATATTCTTTTAAAGTCCTATTATTCTCGGACTTACTTTTTCATTCTTTCACGTTTTCAATTCACGTGACTATTCCTTATCAATTTCCATTATTCGAATTTTTTTCTTCTCATAACTCTGCCTTTTTCCTTCTTCAAGGATTCATAAACCATTTTTGTATTCCGCGACTTACTTCCTCTTAAGAAATTTCATTCTTTCTATACCCAACCTCCTAAAAATAGAAATTCTCCACAATTGATCGATAATTGTTAAGCAATATGAATAATTCAAGAACCTAAAAGATTCGCTAAAAAAAACATTCTGTATCATAATAAAGTCATACAGACCATAAACTTGTTTCTGAAAAGGTTTCAACAGACATTTTATCTGTAAACCGACATATCTTACGGACATATAGGTGATTAACCTGTTATGCCCTGTGTTGATCCATATTAGAACGTCATTTGCGTTCCTCGTCACTGCCATTCGGCACAATTTGAACAACATTTGTGTTCATCGTCACTGTCCCCAGGACGGAATATAAATTCGAATGACATTTACGTTCATCGTAACCGCTATAAAGCGCAAACAGAATTTTCCATTTTGGATGTTCTGTGTCGATCAACACTATCTATGCGGAACAATTATTTCAGTTCCTCTTTGCCGTCCCTAGGACGCAATATAAAATAATTCCATTATAAGGAAGTTCTTACTCAATCTGGAGTCCATACTCAATCAATTTAGTTGGACAGTTCAAAATCTTATTATAAAAGAAATATATGATTCTGTGTCTAGCCGATTCAAATGGCTTTTGACACTTCTTTATTTACTAAAGTATTGAAAATTATTTTATGACGCATAGTACCGCACTGTTTTTAACAATCCGTTGAGAATGTCGTCATTTGTCATATCTACATCATATTAATGATGGATTAATAAAATTCTTTTGATATTTTGCAAGTCATTTGTTTAGCCGAAACAATTAGCGTAGACATAAGAAATCACCGAACTCTTTTTTTTTTTTTTAAACTTATTGGTTCAACAATTTGACCCAATATATTTTTTCAAAAATACAATAGTGCGATTGTCAGCACGATTCCAATAAATTTTGAAATGTAGCATAGCTAGTAGATTTGAGAATATCCATTTCTTCTTCATCCACTTTAACTATTTCCAAAAACTTCACCATACAATTCTGTTCATCTCTAACACCATTAACTTCCACTATATTAATCTAACCCTATACCCTGAGATAGTTCATCAAGCATACCCCACGTTATAAGTTCAGGAACTTACCACAATCATATGGGTTTAGGAACTTATCATAGTCAGACCAAAGTCGTCTATTCGCTGAGGGGTTCCACCATACGATTATGAGTCATGAACTTATCATAAGTGTGAGTTTTAAGAACTCATACCTGATCTTATATTAAAATAATTCCTTATAAAAATTCACTCTAATACACTTGAGTAAAGTATATATAAATATTATATACTTAAATCATCTCCTTTAATACATTACGCAAATTGCTCATAACAAATTTATATTCCTCGCGTAATAAATACATATATATATATATAATATTTATTAGCTCCCAATTATATGTTACACCAAACATGCACATATAGAAAATAAATAATAATGTTATTCTCTCACATTATAAATTGTTTATATCAACTTATTCACATATATAATTACAATAATATTCTCTCTTTATTAAAATAATTCAATTACAGAATTTATTTTAATATCCTTTATTTAAAGTATACCATAATATTTGTATACTTAACTAATTATTTCCATTAATAAATTGCTCCTACAATTTATTTACAAGTAATAAATATATACTTCTAATATATTTATTAACATAAACATCACATATTGCATAGTTCTTACCCACATATGCAATAATATCCCACAATATATCATTTAATAAGAATTTTATTTATTAAATTCTTATTTTAATAAATCTTCAAAAATCTGGGTTCTTACAAAAGATATTCAATTATATCACTACTTAGGACTGAGGATGATGAAAAACTATATAAATAACAAATCCAGTGAAATAAAGGATAAGATTAAGGATTCGTATTTTAGTATTCAAAAATACTTCGTAATAATCAATTGTGGAGCAAAATTCAAGAATAAAGCTCAAAACTTAGATCCAACCAAAGATAGTAACCTTAACAAATAATCTGGACAAATAGAAGAAAATTTAATTTTTCCGTGAATAGTGCCGTATACGTGAATAGTGCCATATACGTGAATAGTAACTTCGACTGAAAAAGTAAGAATTTCAACATAAAATCTATATCAATATTTTGGTATAATGATATTGAAAAGAATAACATCATTTACGAAAGAAATAGCATCCCTTACCTCAAAAGAATAACACTACTGGCTGGAATATCGGATATAATACCGAAGGAAACTTGCACTGAATACTAATACTCAAAATATTGAAATACTCACAAAAATACGCTCGATATTATAGAGAGAGAAAACTTCTGATTCTTGTGTGATTTTCAATTCTAACCTAAGCACCCTATTTATAGGAAAAACTTAGGATGCCAAAGGAGACTAAATAATAAAATATTATTTTTTTTCCTCCAGCCGCCGGCTGCTCTCCCAAAAAGCCATCAACATATTTTTCAACCAAAAGTGGGGCCCAACCATTAAAAAATTATTTATTTTTTGAAACTTCAATAATTCATAATAAATAGCCCTTTGTCAGAAAAATACAAGTTCTATGTCCTTTCATAGAAAATTTAATTCTCTACAACTTTGTAGAAGGAAGTTTTTCCAAATTCCAAACAAAAATTATCCGAAATCCATAAACAGATGATTTTCCACACCAAAATACTGATAAAAACTCATCAGCGCTAATTCCTTCTTTTATATCCACAAAATAAATATTTCCTTATCATATAAATCAATAATTAATTATTTATAAATAATATTACAGAACTACAATATTGACAACCAGGTCGTTCCCAAGAAAGAGGGGGCCTTCCGATAAGGACTTCTCCTTACTGGTGCGCAATTAAATAACCCCTCCTAGACAGAACTTCCTTAGACATTGTCAATAATGCTATCTAATAATATTATTCAAATAATATGAATTATTGAGTTGATAATGTGAAATACTGTGCAATGACAATTATTGAATCAATAATACCAAAATATCAACTGTAACCATTATTGAATCAATCATATAAAATAGCAACGTAGCAATTATTGAGTCAATAAAATATCAATGTTATAATTATTGAGTTAATAATATAAAATATCAACGTAGCAATTATTGAGTCAATAATATAAAATATTAAACAGTAATTACTGTAACAATAATTGAGTAAGTGCCTTCTCACGTAAGACTCAATAATTCGAAATACTGTGTAATACCGTGTGCTACCGTGCAACACCGCGTATCACTTTATTTTAACCACCGGGTATTTCAACAGTACTAACGGTAACAACTACGCCGTTATTTTATAAAAAGATTATTTCTGTCGCTTTCTATATCCGACAGTTATTCTGTTGTGGGGCCCACAAATAGCTGCGTCGTCGTACGAATATTCCCCGACAATAAGAATATTCCACGACCAAACGAATATTCCCCGACAACCAGAATATTTTATAACCACTTGCTCGTTTTAAAATATTTGCACATTTCACCCATAACTTTCATATTTATCAAATCAACACCTTACTATTTCGAAATAATATATAAAGAAAATTAAATCTTTATTCATAAAAGTTGGGGTCTTACATGAAAGCTATTAGGTCTTGCTGAGCTGTCGAGGTCACTCTTGCAAATAACCACTTTTGTAGGTCAATGATGCAAGGTAATGATACTTGCTAGTTGAATGTTAAGATCAATAGCGATGAAAGAAATTTTTTATTCTAGATGAGTAATGTATTTGTTTTCTTAATTGTAACATAATTGTTGAGTTGTAAGTTGAGCTATCCGATGTATAGTGGATATTGCTTTGAGATGTAAGACTTTGTATAGTAACTTCGATAAAGCGATTCATGTAATAAATTTGAATCAGACATGTAATGATAAAGGTTGAGATTCAGGACAATAAAGAAGAAAATATATAAAAGTTTTAAATATTCCACATTTTTAGTGATTTTGGTATCGAATAATGATGTAAAGTTGGAATAAAGTTGTATTGTTAACGATCGAGAATAGTAATTATATTGTATGAATTTTGTGGTCGTTACCAAGTGTAATGACCCCAAAATTCATACAATATAATTCTTATTCTCGATCGTTAACAATACAATTTTATTCTAACTTTACATCATTATTCGATATTACAATCACTACAAAAATGCGGAATAATTAAAACTTTTATATATATTTCTTTCTTTGTTGTTCTGAATTACAACCTTTACATTACATATCTTTGATTCAATTCTATTACATGAATCGCTTCATCGAATTACTATACAAAGTCTTACATCACAAAGCAATATCCATTATACGTAGGATAGCTCAACTTACAATTCAATAATTACGTTACAATCAAAACATTAAATGCATTCTCATCTAAAATAAGTAATCTTCGTGAATATGGATCTCTATAATTCACTTAGCACGTATCCTTACCTTGAAACCTTGACCTGCAAAAATTGTTATTTGCAAGAGTGAGCTCGACAGCTCAGCAAGATCTAACAGTTTTCATGCAACACGTAGCACATAATAACATGCTCAACATACATCTCATAAATCATTAGACTAACATATCATGCATGCTTTAATTCATATAACAAGTAAAAAGATTGAGTTCCTTACTCAATCAATATTCTTTACTCAATCAACGTAGTCATAAATTGACTTTAACGTTTCATGCTTACAACATATATAACATATCATGCTCTTTGCAATACAAGTTAAAATAGTTTATCATCAGGTTCACATAGAAAATAGGAACTGAAAGACTTGCCTGGCTCGTAAATTATCAATTAACGAAAAACAGCTTATAATAATCCATACTTCATGAATCCTACACAACGTATTACCATACGCATTAATTATTAGTCACATAGCAACTCTTAGAAAACTTTTAAATAAATTCTACTTTACACTTCATAATTCTCTTCCATTTATTTGTTTAACACACATTGTCAAACTATATGTATAGTTAATAATATAAATTAATTATCACATAACTAGTTCTCATAATTAGTTAACCCATTTAGGTTAACTCATTCCTCTTTAATTATTAAGTTAATAATTAATTATTACATAATTAATCACATCACATAATCATATTATATTTTCACATAATTAATCGACTAATAATTACGTACTCATATTAATTATAATTTTAAAAAATTATAATTTAAATTACACATTCTCCTCAATTATAATTAAATCAAATTATAATTATATTTTATATTAAATAAATTATATTTTAAATTAAACATTTATTGTGATTAAAATAATCAAACTCAATTTATGCATTTATTATAATTAAACCAATTATAATTCAAATTAAACAATTACGTTCATTATAATTAATCAATTTCAAATCCTGCACTCATTAAATTATAATTAAAATAAATTATAATTTAAATTACACATTTACCTTAATTATAATTATTTAAATTATAATTATATAACAAATTATAATTTAAATTAAACATTTACTTTGATTAAAATTTAATCAAACTATATTTATTTAACAAATCATAATTTAAATTAAACCTTTACTATAATTATAATTTATTCAAATTATAATTACACATTATATTTTATTAATATAATTTATTACTATTATTTAGCATTTTAATATATGCTTATTATGTCATCAAGTACATCACATTAGATTAACTTTCATGATATAAACAAAACTTTATAAAACAAATAAACCTTTTCTTTTCTGCATATCCCCCGCCGGGGCGGACCCCCTGCAGCAAATGCAGACTGGTTCACGAACTGTGCAGAGAAAAAGGCAATTTGGCTTATTTCTCTATACCAAATTTCATTTCCAGTTAACACAATACATATAAAATTTTACAAAAAACATAATATTAAAGTTTCTAACATGTTTTAATACAGTTAATTATCAAAACACATAATCAAAACTCTTAATTTTAAAAATTTTGTATAAAAATTATTTTCTAGTGTTCATGATAAAATTGAACACTGTAAGTTTATTTCTCAATCAAAATACACAATTCAAATCACATTGAATCCGTTTCTTGATAAATTACAAGAATCCAAGATCAATTCGTACAATAATTAACAATTAAACTTAAATTATTGATTTTAAAAAAAACTATATTTTTTTCAAAATATTTTCACTGTAACTTCTTGATGAACATGAATCCCTCATGTTCATCATATACACATGGATTAAACATCCTAATTAAGCATATAAATCAATTATAAGCATATATTGACACAATTCACATATTAGAAATTAATGTTTACACTAATTTCATAAAAACTCAACTTACAGATAAATAAATAATGAAGAACATAAAATATAATCTTTAAAATACAAGGGTTAAACTTGTACACTTGATGCTTAGTGAGGAAGATGATGATGAGGTTTAACAAGGACTTTCTCTCAAAGCCTTCCTCCTTCCTCTTCCTCTTCTTCTCTCTTCTTTTCTTTCTAACTTTCTTTCTCTGTATTTCTTTTGTTTCTAACAGACTAACTCTTCTAACTTTATTTTTCTAAACTAACGTATATACATATAATATAACTTACAAATATTATATGTATAAGACATAAGTATAAAACATATAACCTACAAAACATAATGACTCTATACTAATTATAATTAAAATATAGGTTACACATTTGAAGTTTATATGTATGATAATCGTTGGAATGCTGGTGTCGCGCTATTGATATATATATGACGAGAATGTGATTCTTTTCTCATATTATATTTAGTAGTTAGAAACAATTAAGATTAGATGATATTAAGATTAGGTACGAGTTCTTAAAACTCATACTTGTGGTAAGTTCATGACTCATAATCGTATGTATATTTTTGAACCCCTAAGCGTATGGACATTCCCTGATAGGTTCTTGGACTACGTATTGCCTAGGACAAGTTCTTAAACTCATATTATTATGGCAAGTTCCTGAACTTCCAAAGTGTGGTAAGTTCGATGAACTATACTGGGAATAGAAAGGTTATGGTATAGAAAGTATTGATGATGCTGAAGATTGATAGAATGTTTAATTAATGAAACGATGGAGTAAAGATATATATTAATGGAGAAAATTTTATACTCTAAATCTCCTAGCTTTTCTAGATTTTCAAAATTTATTGACTTCGTGCTGATGTTGCACTTCTGTTTTCTTGAAAAACATTGGATCAAATGAATGAACCAATGGATTTTTAAAATAGTGCTATTATTCACATGTCTATGCTAATTGCTTCAGCTAGACAAAAAATGATTTGAGATTTTCAAAATATATTTTATATATTCTATGCATCATTTGATATGATGTAGAAATAATAATCGAGGAAATCATCAATGCGGTTAAACCTAGTGTTGGATGTGATCGTAAGATCGTCAGCCCACTATGGTATGATGTAGTATGACGACGTCATGTAATGATGAAATCCTCAACGTACCATTACTACGGTATGGTATCAGGATATTATAAAAGATTTATTTATTATTTTTAGTTTCTATGACGCCCCCAAATCCGGGTACTTCGTTTCCACATGATTTGGTGTCCACTTTCTAATTAAAACATACATCTACCCAATAATAAAGAATTGTAAAATAAATTACAACCTTCATAAAACTTAAATAAAATCTTCCTTGATAAAGGATTACAACTTGTCCTAATACAATCCCAAGTTAACTAAACCTTAACATCAATCAAACAAATGCGGAAATACAAAACATTGTCAACTAAGACTTATTACAAAAGAAACTTGAAACCACAAGCCTTCACTTGCTCATATTTCCTTTTCCTTTACTTGTTGACGGTATGTCAACATTCTTGGTCTCAACTGCAAGGGGTGGTAAAATATGCAAGAGTGAGCAAACAAAAGCTCACTTGAAATGCAATGGTGATATGACATAAGTGAATAGTTTCAAAAGAGTTTGAATAACTTTACTTTTATCAAAATAAAGAATTGAACAGTAATTCTTTTATCATCTTTAAAGTTCGAATATAGAATTTATCTGAGGGTCATACAACCTTGAACCATGTCCTAGGTTATAAATATTTCTATTTAAACCTTTAACAGTCGTTAAGACTATGGACCTTCAACTCGTACTCAGGGGGATCAGCCATTTGTACCATGTATTGTGCACAAACATTTAACGCTTTCGCATAAATATCCCCTAATAAATAGGGTTGTTCATTCTTAGTAATTGAATATAAGTCCGCACCAAAGAAAATTTGGTTTGGATAGATAAGAAACTTTGGAGTTTCAACTATCATCAACTAGGAGTAGTTGAATCGACTCACAGTACTTTAACAGTCCAATAATATAAGAATCATGAACCAATCGTAAGATATGACAATAAACTACATAATAAATAGGCATGCTTTAGAAATAACTTAAAGAAATTGAAAGATTAGGTAGATCTTGCTTGAACGACTAAGTCAAGATCACATTACCTCAATAATACTTCAATAGTCGAGCATTATGAACATCAGAATACAATATAACTTGTACAATACGTAACAAGTTAAGAATCGAAAATAAACTTGCATGATATAATGAACAAGGGTTGCACGATAAAAATATACAATGAATAGGCTTGTATAATATACAAGAGTAGTTTAGAAAGCTTGTACCATGTAAATAACAAGTTTAGAAATAAAAACTTGCTTAACGTAAGAGAATAAGGATAAGAGAACTTGCCACAAGCGCAAGCTACACTTTCATAATTATAACCACTTCACAGTTACCCTACACATTTATATTATGTTCTAAACATCTATTAGTAACCAACTACAACGTTTAAATCGTTGAACTTCTTATTTAAGTCCAACTCACAACGTTGTTTACACAATAGGTTGCTAACTAGCCATATACGTAAGTCTATACTCACGACATATATTTTATAAACTTCTAACGCACTAAATCATGTTGTGTACCTTATGAAAGTAATACACCCATACACATGTAACACATTCACATAGCACTTCAATCTATCTTAAACACATCAAAAACATGTTATCTTATTACCTATTACACTTATCAAGTCATAGAAGTAACTTAGCTAAACAAACGGGGCATGAAAACTCAACAAGCAAAAACCAACTTTTTCGGACATCAAGGGTACCCGCTGGGGCGGGTTCCATAGGCACAAAACACCAGCTGGGGCTGGTCACCCCCTGGTGGAAACCCCAGTTCACGAATTGGCAAAGAAATAAGCCAATTTAGCTTATTTCTTCACACCGAATTCGATTTTTCCCAACATGATTAACATGAAACTTGTTAACAACAATATTTTAGACTCTTTAACATGATTATAACATATAAAATCCATACAACACATAATCAAAACCAAGGTTTCATTATTTTTTTGAAGAAAACACAATATTAAGCGTTCTTGACGAAAATTGCTATTACGAATTTGTTTTTCAATCAATTCAAGTAATTTCAATTGTAATAACTCCTATTCTTAACATACTAACATAATACATGATCAATTTAAACAATAACCCATAATCAAACATCAATTTGATAGTTTCAAAAGCTATTTTTCAAAAACTAATTCACAGAAAATCCTTATGAACACAATTCTTCTTGTTTATCAAAATTTCATGAATTGAATTGTTAAAACAACCATATAACTCATATATAATCATGCTATATCACATATTACTCATAACTTTATGCTTACACCAATCTCTTTGATGATTTAAGAACTATTTTCAAAATAACTTCATAATAAAATACTATGAACATGATTTCTCCATGTTCATCATATCTTTGTGAATTAAAACACTTAAACAATTATAAAAATCAAATGTAAATATATATGTACACATTTCATACATATATCAAAATCAAAAACTTTCACACAAAGATTTTTACAGAAAATTCTAAAACCATGAAAACATAGAAGAACATGATTACAACTTATAGAGTTCTAAGTTTATACCTTTTCTAGTTTGAATTAAGAGAAGAGATGGAGATGATGATGTTCTTCTCTTGCTTTCTCAAGCTTCTCTTCTTCTTCTTTGACAGTTCTCTCTAACCCTTTCTCTCTGTTTCTTTCTTTCTTTGTTTGTAAAAACTAACGTACTAACTTGTAGTATATACATATAATACATATATAATATATATGTAACTTATATTATTATTATAAGTAATAAGTAAAATACTAATTACCATAATAATTGCTACTAATTACATAGGTTACAATCATTTGAAAGGTTAGGCCATATTTGGCAACTTTTAAATAAAACAACTCTTTTATTAGCTAAAGTCATGTTTGGTAAAATAAATTTAAAAGAAAAGTAAGGCCTTGTTTGATAGAATCACTTTAAAACCCTTTTCCATTCTTTTAATAAATCTTTAACCCATAAGTTAGTTGCTACACTTATTTAATTAAATTACAACATCCTAATTCAATTAAATAAAAACTAACATTCATAACTTAATAAAACACATAATACCAAATTGTTACACCATTGTAATTCCTTTATTAAACATAATTCATGTAACAAATTATTATCAACACTTAGCACATAACATTAAATCTAATTTAACTATTTTTAATTAAATTAGAATTATGCTACACCATTATAACACATCAATTTAATTAAATATTACTCTTAATTAAATCAGTCCACAAAATCACATTATTTATTTATTTAGCTCAATAAATAAATCACATACAATATTTATTTAACTCAATAAATATTTAAAATTATTATATAAAATCTCAATCGTTACAGTTTCATTAAACTATAAAAAAAATTATTTATTGAGTTGGTTAAAAATATATATATATTTATATATTTCGATTGATGTTCGAATTGTTGCTAGAAGTCTATGCTACTTGATTCAGCTAGACAAGTATTAAAAGATGTTTATGAAATTCGAGCGTTCTTGGTCAAACTATGCCAAACCAAATTGTTTTGGTGCGGATTCAGATGTTAAGAAGCTGAGGTGAACAACCCTATAAAAGAGGACATGTTATTGGAGATAATAGTTTTGAGTGTAATGCATATAGTCGTTACGATGTACTACGTTTGTGCACGACGTAGTGGTGCGATAGTCTGATCACCTAGAGCGCCGATGTAGGATGTATAGTATGAAGTACCGAGGGTGAAGCACTATTAAACCTAAAGACAAGTTCAAAGTTTTGTGACCCCTAGGCATGATTTGAGAAACTTTTAAATTTCTGAGTTATTTATATCGCTTCCCAATTATTGAGCAATTGTGGAAGATTCTTATTATTCTGAAGAAGAATGTGGCAAAAAGGATATTCCTTAGAAAGAAGTAGTTGTAGAACGCAATAATCCAGTGAATAAAGATTAACGTAAAATATATTTTGATAAATTGATATACGAAGATTAATGATTAAAAATTTTGAGGAAGAAATTCTTAGAAGAAGGGGTGAATGTGATAACCCGAATACTTATAAAGTAGTGAATTATAAAGTATATGAATTCGACGAGTAGAGTAATTGGTAATGATCCTTAGAAAGGAATTGAACGGGTTGAAGAATATCTGATATTTGATTTATTTATTGTGTTTAATATATAGAAGGTTATGTAATAAAACCTAAAACTTGTCGAAGAAATGAATGGAGTAGTATGGATATATAAAACTTTTGTTGGGATAATGTGTTGAAATTATTCAACGACAATTATGAAGAGATTTTGTGAAAACCGAGTAAGGGAGGTTTCGTTAATTCCGAGGACAGAATCCTTATAAGGAGGGAAGGATGTAACAACCCGAATTTTTTAAGAATTAATAAATGAGAATTTAATAAATAAAATTCTTATTTTAAGATTTTTTGAGTTTGGGAATGTGTATGTGTGTCATATATTGTGAAATGTGTGATTTGGTGTGAAAAGAAGTTTATATATTAATTTTAATATTTATTAAATTAAATAAATATTTTAATTAATTTATTTATTGAGTTAAATAAATGATTATATGACTGTTATGGAGTAATTTAATTAAGTGTAATATATTAATTAAATGAATATTTAATATTTAATTTAATTAATATGTATGATTTTATGGTATAGTTATAATTTAATTGAGATAATTAAATTAGATGAAGTTATGTAGTAATTGTTACATGAAATTATAATTAACGAGTAATTATAATTGTTATGTGAAAATTTTTATGTGATTAATTGATGTTAATTTTTAATTAAATAAATTAGAATGTTAAAATTTAATTAATTAAAATATAACATTAAAAATATGTGTTAAAGAATTTATTAAAAAAATTTAAAAGAGTTTTTAAAATCGTTTTGCCAAACAAGGCCCTTGCACCTGTTTTAAATCCGTTTTGCCAAACAGGACCTTAACTACTAAAAAAAACTATTTTTAAAAATAATTTATTTTTGCCAAACAAGCCTTTGGGCTTTTAAACTTCAAATGTGTAACCTATATTTTAATTGTACTTAGTATAGAGTCATTATGTTTTGTAGGTTATATGTTTTATACTTATGTCTTAGACATATAATATTTGTAAGTTATATTATATGTATATACGTTAGTTTAGAAAAACAAAGTTAAAAGAGTTAGTCTGTTAGAAACAAAAGAAATACAGAGAAAGAAAGTTAGAGAGAAAAGAAGAGAGAAGAAGAGGAGGAAGGAGAAGGGCTTTGAGAGAAAGTCCTTGTTAAACCTCATCATCATCTTCCTCACTAAGTATCAAGGGTATAATTTTAACCCTTGTATTTTAAAGATTATGTTTTATGTTCTTCATTATTTATTTCTCTGTAAATTGAGTTTTTATGAAATTAGTGTAAACATTAATTTCTAATATGTGAATTGTGTCAATATATGCTTATAATTGATTTATATGCTTACTTAGGATGTTTAATCCATGTGTATATGATGAACATGAGGGATTCATGTTCATCAAGAAGTTACAGTGAAAATATTTTGAAAAAATATAGTTTTCTTTAAAATCAAAAATTTAAGTTTAATTGTTAATTGTTGTACGAATTGATCTTGGATTCTTGTAATTTGTCAAGAAACGAATTCAATGTGATTTGAATTGTGTGTTTTGATTGAAAAATAAACTTACAGTGTTCAATTTTATCAAGAACACTAAAAAATAGTTTTTATACAAAATTTTCAAAATTAAGAGTTTTGATTATGTGTTTTGATGATAAAATGTGTTAAAACATGTTAGAAATTTTAATATTATGTTTCTGTAAAATTTTATATGTATTATGTTAACTGGAATTGGAATTTGGTTTGAAAAAATAAGTCAAATTAACTTTTTCTCTGCACAGTTCGCGAACCAGTCTGCGTTTGCTGTAAGGGGCCTAAAACCCCCGCCCCGGCGGGGGGTATGCAGAAAAGAAAAAATTTATTTGTTTTATAAAGTTTTGTTTAGATCATGAAAGTTAATCTAATGTGATGCACTTGATGACATGATAAGCATATATTAAAATACTAAATAATAGTAATAAAATATATTAATAAAATATAATGTGTAATTATAATTTGAATAAATTATAATTCTAGTAAAGGTTTAATTTAAATTATGATTTGTTAAATAAATATAGTTTGATTAAATTTTAATCAAAGTAAATATTTAATTTAAATTATAATTTGTTATGTAATTATAAAATAATTATAATTAAGGTAACTATATAATTTAAATTATAATTCATTTTAATTATAATTTAATGAGTGCGTGATTTGAAATTGATTAATTATAATCAAAGTAATTGTTTAATTTGAATTATAATTGGTTTAATTATAATAAATGCATAAATTGAGTTTGATTATTTTAATCATAATAAGTGTTTAATTTAAATTATAATTTATTTAATTAATATAAATATAATTATAATTTAATTTAATTATAATTGAGGAGATTGTGTAATTTAAATTATAATTTGTTTAAATTATAATTAATATGAGTACGTAATTATTAGTTGATTAATTATGTGAAAATATAACATGATTTTGTGATGTGATTAATTATGTAATAATTAATTATTAACTTAATAATTAAAGAGGAATGAGTTAACCTAAATGGGTTAACTAATTATGAGAACTAGTTATGTGATAATTAATTTATATTATTAATTATACATATAGCTTGACAATGTGTGTTGAACAAATAAATGGGAGAGAATTATCACATGTCTGATCCTTAGAAAGGAAATGAATGGGTTAAAGAATATATAATATTTGATATAATTATGTTTAATTAAAGGTTATGTAATAAAACCTAAAACTTGTTGAAAAATTGAATGGAGTACTATATATATAAAACTTTTGTTGAGATAATGTGTTGAAGTTATTTAACAATAAAATTTTGACAGAGATTTTGTGAAAACCGAGTAAGAGAGGTTTCGTTGATTCTGAGGACGGAATCCTTATAAGGAGGGAAGGATGTGACAACCCGGATTTTTAAGAATTAATAAAAGAGAATTTAATTAAAAAATTCTTATTATAAGATGTTCGAATGCAAGTATATGTATATGTGTTATATATTGTGAAATATGTGATTTGGTGTGAAGAGAATTTTATATATTGAATTTAATATTTATTGAATTAAATAAATATTTTAATTAATTTAATTATTGATTTAAATAAATAATTTATGTGATTGTTGTAAAGTAATTTAATTAAGAGTAATATATTAATTAAATAAATATTTGATAATTAATTTAATTAATATATAATGATTTTATGTTATAGTTCTAATTTAATTGGGATAATTAAATTAGATGAAGTTATGTGATAATTGTCACATGAAATTATAATTAGCAAGTAATTATAATTGTTATGTGATAATTTTTATGTGATTAATTGATGTTATCTTTTAATTAATTAAATTAGGTTAAGATTTAATTAATTAAAGTATAACATTAAAAATATGTGTTAAAGTATTTATTAAAAGAATTAAAAGAGTTTTTAAAATCGTTTTTCCAAATAAGGCCCTTGCACTGCTTTAAATCCGTTTTGCCAAACGGGGCCTTAACTACTAAAAACCTGTTTTTAAAAATAAGTTATTTTGCCAAACAAGCCTTGGGGCTTTTAAAAATTCAAACATTGTAACTTATATATATTAATTGTAATTATGGTATTAATTGGGTGGTTTAAATACTTGGGAGTTATATATATTATATAATTATACATATAATATATATCATATTAGTTATATGTTAAAATTACGTTAGTTAGAATTAGCTAAGTGTTAGTCAGTTAGAACAACAAGAAGAGAAAAATACAGAGAAAAGAGAAGAGAAGTTAGAGAGAAAAGAGGAAGGCTTTGAGAGAATCATTGCTAAACCTCATCATCATCTTCTTCACTAAGCATCAAAGGATTCATGAAGTGCAGATTATTATAAGTTATTTTTCGTTAATTGGTAATCTACGAGCCAGGCAAGTCTTTCAGTTCCTATTTTCTATGTGAACTTGATGATGAACTGTTTTAAATTGTATTGCAAAGAGTATGATATGTTATATATGTTGTAAGCATGAAATGTTAAAGTCAATTTATGACTACATTGATTGATTAAAGAATGTTGATTGAGTAAAGAACTCAATATTTATATTTGTTATGTGAATTAAGGCATGTATGCTATGTTACTCTAATGATTATGAGATGTATGTTAAGCATGTTATTTATGTGCTAGGTGATGCATGAAAGCTGTGAGAACTTGCTGAGCTGTCGAGCTCACTCTTGCAAAATAACCATTTTTGCAGGTCAAATATTCAAGGTAATGATATGTGCTAGTTGAATGTAGAGATCAATATCGATTCAAGAAAATTACTTGTTTTAGAGGAGAAATGCATTTTATGTTTTTGATTGTAACATAATTGCCGAGATATATAGTTGAGCTATCCGATGTATAATGGATACTGCTTAGTGATGTAAGATTTTATATAGTAATTTTGAAGAAGTGATTCATGTAATAAATTTGAATCAGACATGTAATGATAAAGGTTGAGATTAAGGGCAATAAAGAAAGAAATATATAAATTTTTTAAATATTTTGCATTTTTAGTGATTTTAATATCGAATAATGATGTAAAGTTAGAAATAAGTTGTATTTTTAACGATCGGGAATGAGAATTATTTTGTATGAATTTTGGGGCTGTTACAGTTGGTATCAGAGCTGATAGGTTATACACCTTAGGTAAGAGTATCTTAGGCTATGAACTTATGTTATAAAATGTTAAGTTTAAGTTTCGTATGTTAAAAAGATGATTTTTTTCACATACGTAGAAATATAGGATGAATTAAGTCCTAAAAATGTTATAAGGAGAAGGTGAGAATGACGAGGAATAAAACTCGAATAAAATATTGAGTAACATGAATGAAATTTGAAATTCTTAAAGGAAGAGTTGTTAAATGAAGAAGAAGATTCAAAGATGAATCTTGGAGAGAGATAAAGATAAGAATAAGGAGTTGCCTAACTCCAATAATTAAGATGAAGAATAATGATGAATAGACAAAGTCTATAAGATTAAAAGCATAATGAAATCATAATATGACATGATGAAAGGTAAAGATAAGAAGATTGTAAAACAAAACGATCATGAGATAAGAAAAGAATCATAAGGGAGATGATTATAGAATAAGATCACAGCGTGATCTTTTAAAGTTGTAAAGACAGATGGTATGTAATGATTGAATAGTTATAGTTTGATGCTATAAAGAGAATGTACTATGATATAGTACTGAGATAAACTCATGAGGAGTTATAAATGATGAGATACAGGAAATCTGTATCGAGCATAGAGTGAGAAATTATGAGCAAGATAGAGTTAAGTGGGATTTCAACTGAGAACTTATGTGGTGGCTGAGTTGTACAAACCTTTGTATGGGCAGGGATTTTATGCTTACACTTGGTTTATCGCATGGATAATCATTGGAATGTTGGTGCGCGCTATCGATATATATATGGTGAGAAGGTGATTCTTGTCCCATGTTTATATTTGATAGTTAGAGACAATTAAGATTAGATTAGATAATATTAAGGTTAGGTGCGGTTCTTAAAACTCATGTTCATGGTAAGTTCGTGACTCATAATCGTATGTATATTTTTGAACCCCTAAGAGTATGGACAGTCCCTGATCAGTTCTTGGACTACGTATTGCTAGGACAAGTACTTAAACTCATATTATTGTGGTAAGTTCCTGAACTTCCAAAGTGTGGTAAGTTTGATGAACTATACTGGGTATAGAAAGGTTATGATATAGAAAGCATTGATGTTGTTGAAGATTGATAGAATGATTAAGTAATGAAACGGTGGAGTAAAGATTTAAATTGATGGAGAAAATTTTTATATTGTAAATCTCCTAGCTTTGCTAGATTTTTAAAATTTATTGACTTCGTACTGATGTTGCATTTCTGTTTTCTTGAAAAATATTGGATCAAATGATTGAACCAATGGATTTTTAAAACAGTGCTATTATTCACATGTCTATGCTAATTGTTTCAGCTAGACAAAAATGATTTGAAAATTTTAAAATATATTTTATATATTCTATGCATCATTTGATATGATGTAGGAATAATAATCGAGGAAGTCATCAATGCGGTTAAACCTAGTGTTTGATGTGATTGTAGGATCGTCAGCCCACTATGGTATGATATAGTATGACGACGTCATGTTGTGACGAAATCCTCAACGTACCATTACTACAGTACGGTATCAATATATTATAAAAATATTTATTTATTTTAGTTTCCATAAACTAGAAGAAAAAATTATTGAGTTGGTTAAATATATATATATATATATATATATATATTGATTGATGTCCGAATTATTGCTAGAAGTCTATGCTACTTGATTCAGCTAGACAAGTATTGAAAGATGTTTATCGAGTGTTTTTGGTCAAACTATGCCAAACCAAATTATTTTGGTGCGGATTCAGATGTTAAGAAGCTGAGGTGAACAACCCAATAAAAGGGAATATGGTATCGAAGACAATAGTTTCGAGTGTAACACATATAGTCGTTACGATGTACTACGTTTATGCACGACGTAGTGGTGCGATAGTCTGATCACCTAGAGCACCGATGCAAGATGTTTATAGTCTTTGTGAGTGTTAAACATTTTGTTAGAGCGGTTTATAGTGTGAAGTACCGGGGGTGAAGCACCTAGAGATGAGTTCAAAGTCTTATGACCACTCAGCATGATTTGAGAATCTTTTAAATTCTTGAGTTATTTATATCGCCTCCCAATAATTGAGCAATTGTGGAAGATTCTTATTAATCTGAAGAAGAATGTGGCAAGAAGGATATTCCTTAGAAAGGAGTAGTTGTGGAATGCAATAATCCAGTGAATAAAGATTAGCGTAAAATCTATTTTGATAGATTGATATACGAAGATTAATGATTAAAAATTTTGAGGACGAAATTCTTAGAAGAATGGGTGAATGTGATAACCCGAATACTAACAAGATAATGAATTATGAAGAGAATAATATGAATTCTATGAGTAGGAGTATATGGTAATGATCCTTAGAAAGAAAATGAACGGGTTAAAGAATATATAATATTTGATATAATTGTGTTTAATTGAAGGTTATGTAATAAAACCTAAAACTTATTGAAAGAATGAATGGAGTACTATATATATAAAACTTTTGTTGAGATAATGTGTTGAAGTTATTTAACAATAAAATTTTCAAAGAGATTTTGTGAAAACCGAGTAAGAGAGGTTTTGTTGATTCCGAGGATGAAATCCTTATAAGGAGGAAAGGATGTAACAACCCGAATTTTTAAGAATTAATAAATGAGAATTTAATGATTAAATTGTTATTATAAGATGTTCGAGTGCGAGTATGTGTATATGTGTTATATATTGTGAAATATGTGATTTGATGTGAAGAAAATTTTATATATTAATTTTAATATTTATTGAATTAAATAAATATTTTAATTAATTTAATTATTGAGTTAAATAAATAATTTGTGTGATTGTTGTGAAGTAATTTAATTAAGTGTAATATATTAATTAAATAAATATTTGATAATTAATTTAATTAATATGTAAGGATTTTATGTTATAGTTCTAATTTAATTGGGATAATTAAATTAGATGAACTTATGTGATAATTGTCACATGAAATTATAATTAGCGAGTAATTATAATTGTTATGTGATAATCTTTATGTGATTAATTGATGTTAACTTTTAATTAATTAAATTATGTTAAGATTTAATTAATTAAAGTATAACATTAAAAATATGTGTTAAAGGATTTATTAAAAGAATTAAAAGAGTTTTTAAAACCGTTTTCCCAAACAAGACCCTTGCACTGCTTTAAATCCGTTTTGCCTAAACGGGGCCTTAACTACTAAAAACCTATTTTTAAAAATAAATAATTTTGCCAAAAAAACCTTAGGGCTTTTAAAAATTCAAACATTGTAACTTATATATATTAATTGTAATTATGGTATTAATTGGGTGGTTTAAATACTTAGAAGTTATATATATTATATAATTATACGTATAATATATATCATATTAGTTATATGTTAAAATTACGTTAGTTAGAATTAGCTAAGTGTTAGTCAGTTAGAACCACAAGAAGAGAAAAATACAGAGAAAATAGAAGAGAAGTTAGAGAGAAAAGAAGTGAGAAGAAGAAGAGGAAAGGAGGAAGGCTTTGAGAGAATCACTGCTAAACCTCATCATCATCTTCCTCTCTAAGCATCAAGGGATTCATGAAGTGCAGATTATTATAAGTTATTTTTCGTTAATTGGTAATCTACGAGCCAGACAAGTCTTTCAGTTCCTATTTTCTATGTGAACTTGATGATGAACTGTTTTAAATTGTATTGCAAAGAGCATGATATGTTATATATGTTGTAAGCAGTGAAATGTTAAAGTCAATTTATGACTACATTGATTGATTAAAGAATGTTGATTGAGTAAGGAACTCAATCTTTATATTTGTTATGTGAATTAAAGCATATATGCTATGTTACTCTAATGATTATAAGATGTATGTTAAGAATGTTATTTATGTGCTAGGTGATGCATGAAAGCTGTTAGATCTTGCTGAGCTATCGAGCTCACTCTTGCAAAATAACCATTTTTGCAGGTTAAATATTTAAGGTAATGATACGTGCTAGTTGAATGTAGAGATCAATAGCGATTCAAGAAGATTACTTATTTTAGATAAGAAATGCATTTTATGTTTTTGATTGTAACATAATTGCCGAGATGTATAGTTGAGCTATCCGATGTATAATGGATACTGCTTAGTGATGTAAGATTTTATATAATAACTTTGAAGAAGCGATTCATGTAACAAATTTGAATCAGACATGCAATGATAAAGGTTGAAATTCAGGGCAATAAAGAAAGAAATATATAAAAGTTTTAAATATTCTGCATTTTTAGTGATTTTAATATCGAATAACGATGTAAAGTTAGAAATAAGTTGGATTGTTAACGATCGAGAATGAGAATTATTTTGTATGAATTTTGGGGTCATTACAGCGACAACTGTGACAAGCCGGATTTTTAAGAATTAAAAAAAATGTGAATTTAATAAATAAAATTTTATTTTAAGATGTTCGAGTACATGTATGTGTATATGTGTTATATATTGTGAAATATGTGATTTGGTGTGAAGATAATTTTAATATCTATTAAATTAAATAAATATTTTAATTAATTTATTTATTGAGTTAAATAAATATTTATGTGTTGGTTATGGAGTAATTTAATTAAGTGTAATATATTAATTAAATGAATATTTAATAATTAATTTAATTAATATGTAATAATTTTATGTTATAGTTCTAATTTAATTGGGATAATTAAATTAGATGAAGTTATGTGATAATTGTTACATGAAATTATAATTAGCGAGTAATTATAATTATTATGTGATAATTTTTATGTGATTAATTGATGTTAACTTTTAATTAATTAAATTAGAATGTTAAGATTTAATTAATTAAAGTGTAACATTAAAAATATATGCTAAATAATTTATTAAAAGAATTAAAAGAGTTTTTAAAACCGTTTTGTCAAACAAGGCCCTTGCACCGTTTTAAATCCGTTTTGTCAAACAGGGCCTTAACTACTATAAACCTATTTTTTAAAAATAAAGTTATTTTTCCAAACAAGCCTTGGGGCTTTTTAATTTTCAAATGTGTAACCTATGTATTAAGTGCAATTATTATACTTATTATGGTTATATGTATTATAAGTTATAAACTTTATATTTATGTTTATACTTATAATATATGTAAAGTTTGTATATTTTGTATATATGTTAGTTAGAATTAGCTAAGTGTTAGTCAGTTAGAACAAAGAAAAACAAAAAGAAATATAGAGAAAGAAAGTGAGAGAGAAAAGAAAGAAGAAAGAGAAAGAAAGAAGATGAGTTGAGGAATCAACAAAGAAATCATAATCTTCTTCTTCCTCACTAAGCAAAGGGTATAACTCCTAACTTTAGAGTTTTAAAAACTTGTTTTTACGTTGTTCAAGTTTTAGTTTTCTGTAAATATGAGACTTCATGGAAGTTTGTGATTTTAATGTATATATGTTATATGGTGTTGTAACATGATTATATGTGAATTATACGAATAAATTAGTTATGTAAAGCATATAAACATGATGAACATGAAGAATTCATGTTCATCTAAAGTTATAGTGAAATAGTGTTATAATTGGCTTACTTGAAATCAAAATTTATGAATTGATTGATAATCAATGTGTAAATTAAGGTTAGATAATGATAACATGTTTATAAACGAATTCAATATGATTTGAATTGTGTATTTTGATTTAAAAAAAAATTCAGTGTTCAATTTCATCAAGAGCACTTATCAATGGTTTTTCTTCAAAAAAATTATGAAATTGGGAGTTTTTGTAAGAACCCGAATTTTTAAGAAATTATTAAAATGAGAATTTAATAAATAAAATTCTTAAGGCATGTATTGGGTTCGAATATATATATATATATATATATATATATATATATATATATATATGTGTGTGTGTGTGTGTGTGTGTGTGTGTGTGTGTGTTATGAGATAGGAAGTATTGTGTTACATAGAGTAATATGAACTATGTAATATGTGATTTTGTGATTAATAAATATATTATTAATATATATTTATTATTTATTGTAGAGACAATTTAATTAAGTAAAGGAGATAGATAAAATTATCTATCGATATTAAATAATTTATATAATTATTTTATCATAGTAAGTTGGTGATATTAAATATCCTTAATGAATAATCATCATTTTTCTTGAATATATATACTAGAGACTAGTATGATGTATTATAGGTCATAGTTAGTGCTTAAGCTATCCATGGATAGATTGAGATAGCAAAACATGAATTAGTTAAGGGAATTAACTAACGAGAATACATATTGATTAAATTATATTGAGTTGAAAGTTATATTATGCAAAAATATAATTTGAATATTAAACCTTAATTAACTATGGTGATATAGTACAGGATTTAATTTACTTAAGTAAATGGTGAATTAATATATGTGTTGAATATGTAATTATAGTTAGTACTTTTTATATATATTGATTAGAATGGTAATATGTGAGAAAGTCTAATGTGCGAACGACGTTAATAATATATATATATATATACGTTGTTAAACCAATACATCTTTTAATAAAAAATTGGTTAGAGAATTATTAATTAATTGAATACACGGCAAGAAGTGAAGATTAAAGAAATTATTTTGGGGACAATTTATAGAAAGGAGAGAGAAATAATTATTATATAATTCTAATAAAGGATATTAAAATAATTTCTAATATTAAATTATTTTAATAAAAGGGGGAATGTTATTTTTAAATAATAATACCTTATATGTCTTTGTATGAGGTAATAGGTATGATTAATTAATATGGTAAAACATATTTGCTATAAATTGATGGGAACAATTTATCATAATAGAAAATAAACTTATGATCTATTTTCTTTATAAAAGGTGTACATGTGTCGTACATATAATTATTTTAATAATACTTAAATATTATATTTAAATAATATCTTGAGGAAATGAGTAAATTATTTTATTATGATTAATGCCTATATTAGGAGAAAACATGATAAAAACATTTTTATGTCATGTTATGGCAACATATATAATTTCTAATGTATTTTCAAGAGAGTTAATTAATGAAAGGAAACTAAGTTATTTTAATATATTAAATAACTTAAGTTATTATTTTATCGTGGATATTATTATTTAAATAATTAATAAAGTAAATCTTAATTATTCTAAGCGTAAAGGTTATACAAATTATAAGTGTATAATTAATTGAGGTAGCTAAGCATTAAAATGCTTAAGTCACACAAACATGATATTAAAAGAATATTAAGTGTGGTGGAAGTGATAATAAGCTTAAGATTGAGTTTGTGAGAAATGTCTTGTGTGGCACGATAATAGATTCGATGATGAATGAATTAATTCAAGGATGGAGGAATTATTAATTAAATAATTAATCTATATTAATTGTTAATTGTTATTATAATAGTATGTTGATTTATTATTATGGTTAGTGATAGTATAATAATAAGAAAATTGGTTATAAATATAATCGAAATTGTATTTATTAAATTGATGAGGAATGAGATAAATTGTCTTATAATATTAAGTATTGTTATGGGCAATATACAATTATCAAGTAATTATTTGATAATATGTTGATTAATGAGTAAATGATTTATAAATATAATAAGATTTATATTTATTTAATGTGATAATTAATCATATAAATGGAGATTAATAATTACATTGATTATTGAGGAGCGGATTAATATTATTATTAATTAATAAGATAAGTCATTAATTAATTACCATTGAGAATAATAATATATACACGAGTAAATTATATTTGCTCAACTAGTTGATATGTGCAAAGGATGTGATAATTTAAAAGTATAACATATAGTAATGACACATGTGTTATATAAAGTGTAGTACAACACAAAAGTGTGACCATACAATTATATATAAACTATATTATATAATGCAATGTGACATATTAATATAGTTATATATTATATATAGACTATATAGTAAGATTGATTGCATTAAGAGAGTTACATAATAATATTACTTATGTGACTGGATATGTGTGGGTAGACCTTGAGATATACCCTATTACCATATATTAATATCAATAAACAATTGTTATTTGATAATGATTTTAATAGTTATTATAATTGAAATAATAACCATTATATAGTGAGTAATACCCAATTGAATTATATTCGGTGTTAATGTACATGGATATATATGTACCCCTACTTGATATATTGTAATTAGAAATTTCATTTATAATTTATTTATAACCTAAGTTAAATGAAATGAAATGAGTATATATATTATATAACCTAAGTGTTTAATACTACAATTGCTAGTTGCTATTTTGCTGAGTTTTATTAGTTGTCCCATAACAAGAGGCCATTTCATTCTTCACGTGGGAACTCATGAAGGCTACTATACTACTCCTATATTCATCAAACTCAGCATTCTAGCCAAAATCATTATAAGGGAGTGGAATTCATGATGAATCCACCAACTCCTCACCAACTTCTCCTTAACCATTGTTTAATCTTGCAATCCTTTGGTTTGATTTGGGAGTTAAGAGCTTTGTCTGGACATCCATTTGCCTATAAATTGGCTTCTCTTCTTCTCATTCCAATTGCTGAGAGTTTATATTAATTTGAGGGAGAGTACTATAGCAGCATTGTAGAAATTATTTAGCAGTAAGTCCATAATAGCAGAGGTATAATTCCTATCTTTTCCCATTCTTGTTCTTCAGTGGCAAGTTCTTGATTATGTAATTTAGATGGTAATTAAATTGTGGAATATGATTGTTAAGTGTTATATATGATTATAAACATGTTAGAGTTATATTATAGCATGGCTAGAATAGAATTTGTATGAATTTTCTGAGATGGATTTCTAGTTCTGCCGAACAGGAAGCTGTTTCTGGTTTGGCCGGACACTGGCGCAGCTGCGCCTGGTTTATACCTGGTAGCAGCACAGCTGCGCAGGGTCCTGGAATTCGTTTTTTGTTTTCTGCTGCAATCTGCTATGTGATACCTTGTTGATATTGTTTAAGGGAAAGCACGAAAACTGGTATAACTCCTATAAACATGTTCCTTGATACAACATGCATGTTTATGGCCATGATAGCATACACTATTGATAAAAAGCTTTCTAGTTTAGAAGTGAACTTAGAAATGGTTAAAGTGAACTTCGTCGCGAACATTTCATGTGAGCATTCTGATTTTTTTTAACATGATCGTATGGTCTATATTGACATGAAATGTACATTTAAAGTGTTGAACACACTAGCATACTTGATTAAAAGTTAAGACGATTTCAAAGATAAGAAACTTAAGAACTTTGAAAGCAAACTTGACCAAGACTTATGTCTTTTAGATTCTGACCATTTGAGTATGCGTATGTGGCTTATATATGTGTTCTAATACATGTGAGTCATGACTACGAGACCTTTTACATGTACTATGTTGCCTAAGTTGACTTAGTGCAATTTTCAAAGAAAACTTAAGATTTGGAAAACTAAAGCGCATGAACATGGTAAAATAACATTCTAATATTGCTAGACATATATGATAATGTCTTTAGCATTCCTTAGTTGGACTACATGTATTCATACTGTATTAGAAATCATAAAAGTTAGTGAGCATGAACGAGGTATGAGTTAAGCTTGTTTAAAGAAATTAACAATGCTAGTTATGCGTATATGATAAAAGTATTTGTGAGCATGTGTCTTAACATTATTTTGATACCTCACATGTATACATGATGAACATAGTATCCTTGCATGACTAGTTTAAGTGTGAGGATTTTGAAAGGTGAGCTTAGAAAGTTTAAATGTAATGGTTATATAAAACCCGGGAATTATAATTTCGATAAGATTTGAGAAATTTAATAGTAATATAGATCATGTATCTATGAATTTTAAATATGTCGAACACCTTTAGTTAAGTGTGTGATACACGTATATGAAAGATGATAGTAAGTATGTATGGTTAAGGTACACCTATACGTACATAATTATTCTAAGATTACGATGAGAAAGAAAACGAAGGTTCTAAGAACCAAGTTAGACAACAATGTAATCAATTGTTATTATATTGAGAATGTAGGGATGCGTATAACTGATATGTATGAATCCATAATTGTATGATTGTGTAGGAATACATGAAGCGCAGATATCTTTAAGCAGTTAAGTCGTAGTTGTTAAACTACGCACCAGGCAAGTCTTTCAGTTCCTATTTGATATATGAATTCTATAACTGTTAATTGAGTTATATTATGCTATGAGAATGTTGATGTATATATGTGAAATATATATGAGATATGTATGAGATTGAAAGTTGATCTTTGATGATATACTTGTGAAGTGAATCTCTATGCCTGTTATGTGAGAAGTAACATGCGTAGGAAATATTAATTGATTATGAATGCATGAAATGAGTATGATATTATATGCTATGTGATGCATGAAAACTGTTAGAATTGCTGAGCTGTCGAGCTCACTCTTGTAAATAACCATTTTTGCAGGTTAAGGACTCATGATTAAAGTATTATGCCACTTGATTGATAGAGTTCCGTAGTTTCGTAAGGAGATCGACGTAGTTATCTAATGATACGATCTTCAAAAATGTTTAAGTTTTATACAAGGTACTTGATAGTTGCTTATGATGTATAACACTTGTCGTGTTGTAAAGTTGTACTATGTGATACATAGAAGACTTCGTATTAAGATGTAAAAGTTTATATAGTAACTCAAATAGAATGAATCATATCATATAGTTGATTCAGGGATTTGTAATTGATTTAAAGTTATGAAATCAATAAAAAGATTTTATTCAAAGGAGATTGAAAAAGTTTAAATTATTCCGTATTTTTATAACATTGAATATGATGTAAGACAGGAATGTTAAATGATCAAGATCGGAACTCATTAAAGTGAAGGGTTATTATACAAGATCATAGAAATGAAAAGAATTTATATTCTAAATTGTAATAAAGCAAGTTTTATTCTTTAAGTTATGAATAAAAGATGCAATAGTTTGACGATAGTAGTATCGTGACTGCACCGGATCCGAGGTTCGAAGGGACCCGGATTTGGGGGCGTCACAGTTTTGAATTATGTGTATTGATGATTACATATGTTAAAACTTGTTAGAAACTTTAAATAATGTTTTCTATAAAGTTGGTATGAATTGTGTTGACTGAAATCGGAATTTGGTGTGGAGAAATAAGCCAAATTGGCTTTTTCTCTGCACAATTCACGAACCAGTCTGCGTTCGCGATAGGGGGCCCGCCCCAGCGGGCCTATCAAGGCAAAAACCCTCACTCCGGCGGGGGAGGTGGGGTGCAGAAAAGAAAGAAGTTGCTAGTTTTGTGAAGTTTGGTTGTATCATGAAAAGTTAACCTAATATGGTAAACTTAATGACATATTAGGCATACATTAAAATGCTAAATAATAGTAATGAATTGTATTAATAAAATATAATGAGTAATTATAATTTGAATAATTATAATTATAGTAAAGGTTTAATTTAAATTATGATTTGTTAAATTATAATAAATATAGTTTGATTAATTTTAATCAAAGTAAATGTTTAACTTAAATTATAATTTGTTTAATTATAATTTAATATGCAATTATAATTTAAATAATTATAATTAAGGTAAATGTGTAATTTAAATTATAATTATAATTTAATGAGTGCATGGATTGAAATTGATTAATTATAATCAAAGTAATTGTTTAATTTAAATTATAATTGGTTTAATTATAATTTAATTAATATAAGTGCATAAATTGAGTTTGATTAATCAAAATAAATATTTAATTTAAATTATAATTTGTTTAATTATAATTTAATTAATATAAAATACAATTATAATTTGATTAATTATAATTGAGGAGAATGTGTAATTTAAATTATAATTGTAGGAATTTCGGCACATAAAAGCAGCGGAAATTAAAATTTTTCCGAAACCTTAAAATAGGATCCATGCGAAAACATATTAATTCAGAGGTTTAGATCTGTTTTACCGATTATTCAAGCCTGAACGGAGACGATGGAGATTCTGGAACAGCTTCGAATCTTCAATGCAATCCAAAGGAACTGCGTCTCTACGGTATCCACACGAACGTCCCGCGAATCGTCACACGATCTGCAGCAAGGAAAGCTGCGGTACTAGCCGCCAATGATCTCGACTTTCGAAGTTTTTCTCTCTAGTCTCTCTCTAAGAGCGGCTAGGGTTTGGGTTTATAATCAATATCCTAAAAACGGCTGATATATCATATATATAGCAGTTAAAGGAATTAACCAAAACCTAATCCAATTAAAAAAATAAAATTCGAATTTATATATATGTTATATCTTAATTAAGTCTTACTTAATTAATATACATATATATACAAATTATCCTATTAATTTAAATTCGTAATTTAAATACTATCAATCATATTGATATATTTAAATCCTTACAATTTAAATTAATTCCCTTTTAATTACGTTCTTAGTGTGTGACCCTATAGGTTATTATTATGTTGGCAATAATTTTAAAATCATATTATAAAATTATAAACAGTGAGCGGCATCTAGTAATGCATCACTGCTACCCAAATAATAATAAGATCGGTGATTCGATACAACCTTTTCGTGACCAATGTTTCAATGTAATTTAATCCTTTTAACCTTGACATCCTAGATTAAACTCGAGGCATGGAATGTGTCATCCTCTTCATAATTTAATCAGAGTTTTCTTGATCGATGAGTATATTATATGAAACAAATTACTATTTGAGCATGGCCATGCATTTCATAGTCCTACTCAATCAAGAGGCCTATGGATATCTCCCCTAATATATAGGAGGGTTAAATTCCATCTAGATCACTCATATTCCTCACACGATTCATGATGTACCCAATAATCACCTTTATTGTTCACCCTATTAAAGGTGACTTTTGATGATATCAAAATACATAAATTCCTGTGTAGTAATATAGTGATTTCAGGTCGGAGGATCATTACATCATTGTCACTATGAGAATTGCTTATGACACTCTGTATAATGCTCCATGTAGAATTCTCATGGTGGGTCTGTCCAGCATATTGTTCTCTAATATGTACCTATGCATTGACTCAATATCTCATATATTTATGACCAATGAGATTTGGCCATCAGTCAATCCACATACTAGTCTTAATGTATCATTGTTGTCCCATTAACAATAACACTCGACTAGGGATATTTAAGAGTAATGATACTAATTGTAATTATATGATCTCATGTTCAAGTCACATACTTGAAGCCATATAATTTGTATAACTATTCTAAGGACTTTTATTATATTAACATTTATATAACGCAGTAAATAAAACCATAATAAAATAATTCATTTATTCAATCAAATATAATATCAAAAATGTTAAGCAATTACATCAAAGAATTGGCCTCTAGGGCATAAACTCTAACAATAATTTGTTTAAATTATAATTTAATTAATATGAGTACGTAATTATTAGTTGATTATTTATGTGAAAATATAATATGATTATGTGATGTAATTAATTATGTGATAATTAATTATTAACTTAATAATTAAAGAGGAATGTGTTAACCTAAATTGGCTAACTAATTATGAGAATTAGATATGTGATAATTAATTTATATTATTAATTATACATGTAATTAGACAGTGTGTGTTAAACAAATGGGAGAGAATTATGAAATGTAAAGTAGAATTTACTTAAACAATTGCTAAGCGTTGCTATGTGACTAATAGTTTATGTGTATGGTAATACGTTGTGTAGGATTCATGAAGTGCATATTATTATAAGCTGTTTTTCGTTAATTGGTAATCTACGAGCTAGGTAAGTCTTTCAGTTCCTAATTGCTATGTGAACTCGATGATGAACTATTTTAAATTTGTATTGCAAAAAGCATGATATGTTATATATGTTGTAAGTATGAAATGATAAAGTCAATTTATGACTTTATTGATTGAGTAAAGAATGTTGATTGAGTAAGGAACTCAATCTTTATACTTGTTATATGAATTTAAGCATGCATGATATGTTAGTCTAATGATTATGATGTATAAGATGAGCATGTTATTTATGTGATACGTGATTCATAAAAGCTGTTAGATCTTGCTGAGCTGTCGAGCTCACTTTTGCAAATAACTATTTTTGCAGGTCAAGATTTTAAGGTAATGATACGTGCTATTTGAATTATAGAGATCAATATTCAAGAAGATTACTTATGTTAGATGAGAAATGCATTTAATGTTTTGATTGTAACATAATTGTTGAGTTGTAAAGTTGAGCTATCTGATGTATAGTGTATATTGCTTTGTGTTGTAAGACTTTGTATAGTAACTTCGATGTAGCGATTCATGTAATAAATTTGAATCAAAGATATGTTATGTAAAGGTTGAGATTCAGGGCAATAAAGAATAGATATATAAAAGTTTTAATTATTTCGCATTTTTAGTGATTGTATCATCGAATAATGATATAAAGTTAGAAATTCGATGTATTGTTAACGGCCAAGATTGAGAGTCGAATTGTATGAATTTTGGGGTCGTTACAGTTGGTATCAAAGCTGATAGGTTATACACCTTAGATAAAAGTACCTTAGGCTAGTACCTTAGGTTATAAGAAGTAAAGTTTAAGTTACGTATGATAAAAAGGTGTTTCTTTTCACATACGTAGAAGTATAGGATGAGTTAAGTCCTAGAAATGTTATAAGGAGAAAATGAGAATGAGAGGAGTAAACTCGTATAAAATATTGAGTAACATGAATGAAATTAGAAATTCTTAAAGGAAGAGTTGTTAAATGAACAAGAAGATTCAAAGACGAATCTTAGAGAGAGATAAAGATAAGATTAAGGAGTTGCCTAACTTCAATAATAAAGATGACGGATAATGATTAATAGGAAAAGTCTATAAGATTAAAAGCATAATGGAATCATGATATGATGTGATGAATAAGTAAAGATAAGAAGATTATAAAATAAAACGATCATGAGATAAGAAAATAATCATAAGGGAGATGATTATAGAATAAGATCACGGCGTGATCTTTTAAAGTTGTAAAGACAGATGGTCTGTAATGATTGAATAGTTATATTTTGATGCTATAACGAGAATGTACTATGATATATTACGAGATAAACTCATGATGAGTTATAAATGATGAGATACAGGAAATTTGTATTGAGCATAAAGCGAGAAATTATGAGCAAGATAGAGTTAAGTGAGATTTCAACTGAGAGCTCATGTGGTGGCTGAGTTGTACAAACCTTTATATGGACAGGGGTTTTGTGCTTACACTTGGTTTATCACAGGGGTAATCATTGAAATTTGGTGTCGCGTTATCGATATATATATGGTGAGAAGGTGATTCTTGTCCCATGTTTATAGTTGATAGTTAGAGGTGATTTTAAGATTAGATTAGATGATATTAAGGTTTGGTGCAAGTTCTTAAAACTCATACTTATGGTAAGTTCGTGACTCATAATCATATGTATGTTTTTGAACCCCTAAGCATATGGACAGTCTCTGATTAGTTCTTTGACTACGTATTGCTAGGACAAGTTTTTAAACTCATAGTATTGTGGTAAGTTCCTGAACTTTCAAAGTGTGATAAGTTTTGATGAACTATAATGGGTATAGAAAACATTGATGTTGTTGAAGATTGATAGAATGTTTAAGTAATGAAGCGGTGGAGTAAAGATTTAAATTGATGGAGAAACTTTTGATATTCTAAATCTCCTAGCTTTGCTAGATTTTTGAAATTTATTGACTTCGTGCTGATGTTGCACTTCTGTTTTCTTGAAAAATATTGGATCAAATGATTGAACCAATGGATTTTTATAACAGTGCTATTATTCACATGTCTATGCTAATTGCTTCAGTTAGATAAAAATGATTTAAAATTTTCAAAATGTATTTTCTATATTCTATGCATCATTTGATATGATGTAGGAATAATAGTCGAGGAAGTCATCAATGCGGTTAAACCTAGTGTTGGATGTGATCGTAGGATCGTCAGTCCACTATAGTATGATGTAGTATGACGACGTCATGTAATGACGAAATCCTCAACGTACCATTACTACGATACGATATCAGGATATTATAAAAAGATTTATTTATTTTAGTTTCCTTAAACTATAAAAAAAATATTATTGAGTTGGTTAAATATATATATATATATATATATTTTGATTGATGTCCGAATTATTGCTAGAAGTCTATACTACTTGATTTAGCTAGACAAGTATTGAAAGATGTTCATGAAATTCGAGCGTTCTTGGTCAAACTATGCCAAACCAAATTTTTTTGGTGTAGATGCAGATGTTAAGAAGCTGACGTGAACAACCCTATAAATAGGGGACATGTTATCGGAGACAATAGTTTCGAGTGTAACGCATATAGTCGTTACGATGTACTACGTTTGTGCACGACGTAGTGGTGCGATAGTCTGATCACCTAGAGCATCGATGTAGGATGTTTACAGTCTGTGTGATTGTTAAACATTTTGTTAGAGCGGTTTATAGTGTGAAGTACCGGGGGTGAAGTACTGTTAAACCTAGAGATGAGTTCAAGGTCTTATGACCCTTCAGCATGATTTGAGAATCTTTTAAATTCTTGAGTTATTTATATCGCTTCTCAATTATTGAGCAATTGCGGAAGATTCTTATTATTCTGAAGAAGAATGTGGCAAGAAGGATATTCCTTAGAAAGAAGTAGTTGTGGAACGCAACAATTCAGTGAATAAGAATTAACGTAAAATCTATTTTGATAGATTGATATACGAGATTAATGATTAAAAATTTTGAAGATAAAATTCTTAGAAGAAGTGGTGAATGTGATAACCCGAATATTTACAAGATAGTGAATTATGAAGTATATGAATTTTACGAGTAGAGTATATGGTAATGATCCTTAGAAAGAAAATGAACGGGTTAAAGAATATATAATATTTGATATAATTGTGTTTAATTGAAGGTTATGTAATAAAACCTAAAACTTGTTGAATGAATGAATGGAGTAGTATATATATAAAACTTTTGTTGAGATAATGTGTTGAAGTTATTCAACAATAAAATTTTGAAAGAGATTTTATGAAAATCGAGTAAGAGAGGGTTCGTTGATTTCGAGGACGGAATCCTTATAAGGAGAGAAGGATGTGACAACCCGAATTTTTAAGAATTAATAAATGTGAATTTAATAAATAAAATTCTTATTTTAAGATGTTCGAGTACGTGTATGTGTATATGTGTTATATATTGTGAAATATGTGATTTGGTGTGAAGATAATTTTATATATTAATTTTAATATTTATTAAATTAAATAAATATTTTAATTAATTTATTTATTGAGTAAATAAATAATTATGTGTTGGTTATGGAGTAATTTAATTAAGTATTATATATATTAATTAAATGAATATTTAATAATTAATTTAATTAATATATAATGATTTTATGTTATAGTTCTAATTTAATTGGGATAATTAAATTAGATGAAGTTATGTGATAATTGTTACATGAAATTATAATTAGCGAGTAATTATAGTTGTTGTGACAATTTCTATGTGATTAATTGATGTTAACTTTTAATTAATTAAATTAGAATGTTAAGATTTAATTAATTAAAGTGTAACATTAAAAATATGTGCTAAATAATTTATTAAAAGAATTAAAAGAGTTTTTAAAACCGTTTTGCCAAACAAGGCCCTTGCACCGTTTTAAATTCGTTTTGCCAAACGGGGCCTTAACTACTAAAAACCTATTTTTTAAAAATAAAGTTATTTTGCCAAACAAGCCTTAGGGCTTTTTAATTTTCAAATGTGTAACCTATGTATTAAGTGCAATTATTATACTTATTATGGTCATTATGTATTATAAGTTATAAATTTTATATTTATGTTTATACTTATAATATATGTAAGGTATGTATATTTTGTATATATGTTAGTTAGAATTAGCTAAGTGTTAGTCAGTTAGAACAAAGAAGAACAAAAAGAAATACAGAGAAAGAAAGTGAGAGAGAAAAGAAAGAAGAAGGAGAAAGAAAGAAGACGAGTTGAGGAATCAACAAAAAAATCATAATCTTCTTCTTCCTCACTAAGCAAAGGGTATAACTTCTAACTTTAGAGTTTTAAAAACTTGTTTTTACTTTCTTCAAGTTTTAGTTTTCTGTAAATATGAGACTTCATGGAAGTTTGTGATTTTAATGTATATATGTTATATGGTGTTGTAACATGATCATATGTGAATTATAAGCATAAATTAGTTATGTAAAGTATGCAAAAATGATGAACATGAAGAATTCATATTCATCAAAAGTTATAGTGAAATAATGTTATAATTGGCTTATTTGAAATCAAAATTTATGAATTGATTGATAATCATTGTGTAAATTGAGGTTAAATAATGATAATATTTTTATAAATGAATTCAATATGATTTGAATTGTGTATTTTGATTTAAAAATAAATTTCAGTGTTCAATTTCATAAAGAACACTTATCAATGGTTTTTCTTCAAAGAAATTATGAAATTGGGAGTTTTTGAATTATGTGTATTGATGATTACATATGTTAAAACATGTTAGAAACTTTAAATAATATTTTCTATAAAGTTGATATGAATTGTGTTGACTGGAATCAGAATTTGGCGTGGAAAAATAAGCCAAATTGACTTTTTCTCTGCACAGTTCGCCAACCAGTCTGCTTTTGCTGTAGGGGGCCCGTCCCACCGGGCCTATCAAGGCAAAAACCCTCGCCCCGATCGGGGTGGGGGGGGGGGGGGTGTGTAGAAAAGAAAAAAGTTGATAGTTTTGTGAAGTTTTGTTGTATCCTGAAAAGTTAACCTAATGTGGTAAACTTGATGACATATTAGGTATACATTAAAATGTTAAATAATAGCAATGAATTATATTAATAAAATATAATGAGTAATTATAATTTGAATAATTATAATTATAATAAATGTTTAATTTAAATTATGATTTGTTAAATTATAATGAATATAGTTTGATTAATTTTAATCAAAGTAAATGTTTAACTTAAATTATAATTTATTTAATTATAATTTAATATGTAATTATAATTTGAATAATTATAATTAAGGTAAATATGTAATTTAAATTATAATTCATTTTAATTATAATTTAATGAGTGCGTGGATTGAAATTGATTAATTATAATTAAAGTAATTGTTTAATTTAAATTATAATTGGTTTAATTATAATTTAATTAATATAAATGCATAAATTGAGTTTGATTAATCAAAATAAATGTTTAATTTAAATTATAATTTGTTTAATTATAATTTAAATAATATAAAATATAATTATAATTTGATTAATTATAATTGAGGAGAATGTGAAATTTAAATTATAATTTGTTTAAATTATAATTTAATTAATATGAGTACATAACTATTTGTTGATTAATTATGTAAAAATATAATATGATTATGTGATGTGATTAATTATGTGATAGTTAATTATTAACTTAATAATTAAAGAGGAATGAGTTAACCTAAATGGGTTAACTAATTATGAGAATTAGATATGTGATAATTAATTTATATTATTAATTATACATGTAATTAGACAGTGTGTGTTAAACAAATGGGAGAGAATTATAAAATATAAAGTAGAATTTACTTAAACAATTGCTAAGCGTTGCTATGTGACTAATAGTTGATGTGTATGGTAATACGTTGTGTAGGATTCATGAAGTGCAGATTATTATAAGCTGTTTTTCGTTAATTGGTAATCTACGAGCTAGGCACCTCTGCAATAGCTCTCATGTAATACCCGAGAATTTCTGAATATTATTAAATAAATATATTTATAGAAATAAATATTTATTTGAATATAAATTTTTATGTGTTATGAGATGAGTTAACTCAATTATATTAAATTGAATTTATGTAATTAAGGAAAATGTGGAGTTTATGATAAGCTCATTGAAATGCCTTGTGTGGCACGAGAATGGATTCAATGTTCAATTAATTAATTCATAGACGAATGAATTATTAAGTGAATAATTAATCTATGTTAATTGTTATTATGAGAAGTATAATAAGAGTCTGTTGATTTATTATTATTGCAAGTAATAGTATAATAATAAGTAAATTGTTTATAAATATAATAAGATTTGTATTTATTAAACTATTAAGGAATGTGATTATTTATCGTATAATAATAATTGATAAGGGTAAATTAATGAAGGAATTACTACGTGAATAATTAATCAAATATTAATTGTTATTTAATTGTAATAGAATACTAATGGTGATAGTATGATGATTATTATTATTGCAAATAATAGAATAATAATAAGTAACTTGTTTATAAATATAATAAGATTATATTTATTTAATTACCGAGGAATGATAATTAATCACATAATTGTTAATAATTTTTGTTATAGAAATGAATTGATAATATAGTGGTTACTTAATTAATATAATATGCTCAATTTATTGCTATGTGCAAGCATGTGATAATTAAATGTATAATGTATAGTAGCTACCTATATATTATATGAAGTATAAAGTACAATGTGACTATACATATTGAAACTATATGTTATGACTAATTAAATGGATACATCATGAGGCTTATGTGACAATTGTCTGTGAGTATACATTAAAATAGTACATCATGAATATATTGTAAACAATTATTGATCAATATAATTTAATAATAAAGGAGACAATGTAATGTGATAATATCCGATTAAATTATACTGGTATAATAAAATTTCTTCCTCAAACTCAGCATTTTATAGCTCATGATGAGCAAGGGAATGGGATTCATGATTTCCTTCACCAACTATCCACCAACTTCTTCTTAACCACCATGTTTTTATTTCTTCCGTTAGTTTGATTTGGGTGATAAATGCATTAACTGTATATTGAATCCTCTATAAATGTAGCATCTCTTCTTCTCTTTTACATTGCTGAGATTTTCCAAGTATTGAATTGAGAGTGAGCATAGCCTGTTAGTGAGAAGTATAAGAATTGCAAGAAGTTCAATTTGCAGCAAGCCTAGCAAGCAATTTAGAAGAGGTATAATAACAACAAGTTCATGTTCTTCATTCTTGTTTGCCATTCTTGTTCTCTGTCAAAATTCTATTTCTTGATCATGAAAAATTAGATGACAATTAGATTTTAGAATGCTTGTTTAATTGTTATATAGTCTTATAAGCATGTTAGTAAAGCAATGTAGTAGTGTAAAATGAATTTGGTGAAGTAATTCTGATGTTGGGCTGGATTTTTGCCATAGCCGGCTGCTCTCTGGTGCGAACCAGACGTGGAGCAGCTGCGCCGGTATAACAATGAGGCCCAGCGCAGCTGCGCTGGTCTCTGGAAATAGTTGCTTGCTTGCTTCTTGATTCTGTTAAGTGTTAGTTGTTAAGATAATTTAGAACAAGCATGCTAGAATGAGTAATACATATATATGAATATATTGCGATAATGTAAGCATGTTTTACTAAGATTTGCACGCATACTTATAGTTTTGAAATAAACTTAGTATTTTATAAACAAACTTCAAATTTTGGAAACGAACTTAATATGTATGCATGCCATGTTAACATTCTGACTCTTGCAAGCATAATAGTATGGTTTGAGAATGCATGAAAGGCATGATGACTTATGTATATGGGTTTCATAAAATTCCATTATCATGTGGACCTCAATAGTGAACAATACTAACAAAATATAAGCTTTGAACGCGAACGTCGACATGTTACATTGAGATTTGGATTCCGATATTTATGGACGTGTTTGATAGTACTCTTAGACTCACTAATATATCATGCATGTGCACACACTAGGTAAATACCATGAAAGATAGTTAAGCACAAGTGAAACATGATTTAAGCTAGTAACAATACTAGCTATGTGTATATGAAATATAAACTTACAAGCATGCCTAAATCAAGTTATGTGATCACCTCATATGTTTTAAATGACAAGCATGATAACTAATGTGGTTTCATGACCTAGAATGGCCTTAAATTATTAAAGGTATTCACTTAGAACCTATATCATGTAAAATTGAATGTGAAAAGGTTGAACAAGCATGAAAGTATCCTTTAATATGCAAACATACTATGTGATATCATATGTTGATACTTGAATCCAATTTTTGACGTTTAACTTATTGAAATACCATAACTTACTAAAATAACATATATTTAGTATTGATTGTGGTCTTATGTGATAATAATGATATGAGAATATGTTTAACTTGAGAATAGAAACGTTACGTTTAAAAAGGCATTGAAAGTTTTATCAATCGAGTTTTGTGAATTAATATTGAAGACTTAACTTATATGTGGATGGTATATATAAGCTAAAGCATGATGTTAAACTATATGACTAATGGATATCATATATATACATAATTATATTATGATAGGGATTTGAAAGTGTTGATTATTTTATGTGGATAGACTACGCATAAGGCAAGTTCCCTAACTTACACTATTTTATTGTGCAAGTATCCTATCCTTGTGTTTACTTTAATCAAGGAACATTCTAAGCAAGTTCCTAATCCTACTCTTTATTGAGCGTTCATTAAGTTTGTGCTATTATTGTCGTACAAGTAAACTTTTGAGATTGCAATTAAGATATTATAATTATATAATTCATAGATAAGATAAAAGTCGATTTATATTTTCGAACTTTAAATCTTGAGATTTGGACTTAAAATTGTTGCGATCTATGCCATTTGATTCGACTAGACTTATATTGTTGAAAGACAACCCAAACCAATTGATTGGTGTGGGATCTTGTATTTGACTGAGATGAACAACCTTCTTTGAAGGAAAATTATATATTATCGGGAGACCGACGTGCGCACTTTAGTACAATTGAACGATATGCATAACGTAGGGTACTTTAGGCTGGTCACCTATTGTACTTATTTTATTAGATTATTAGTATATTTCTGTTAATTCAGCTAGAAGTTCATAGTCCTTAGTGACTGCTCAGTATTCAATTATTTTGAAATCTTAAATTGATTTATTATTGAATCATATTGATATTATTCTGTCCTTAGCAACTGTTATTGAGAACTGTTGATATTCTTGCTATCCTTGAACTATCATACCTTGCTATACCTTTTTTGAGATTTGAGAACTATATTACTCACCCTTGTTGTTATATTACTTGCTGAGCAAACTTGTTGCTCATTCTTGCTTTCTCTAAAACATTTCATTTAAGGCAGAGCAGGGCAGACCTTCGGGAGTCGATAAAGGCAAGGGAAAGGCTACAGAGTAGCTTTTATTTATGTAGAACCTTATGATTGTAATAAGAACTTATTCTATTATGTACTAGTTAAAGTTATGTATGCTTAAGTTATGTCTAAGCTATATAATCAATGTTTAAGTTACGAGACCTTGGGACGTGAATAAATTATATTAATTAAATGTAATCTATTCGGTAGTAGAGTCGTGTATTATTCCGCTGTGCGATGCGACATTTAGTCGTACTATTATTATCATGATGTTAGATTATAGAACGTGACAAACCGAATTCGAGTGACCCTGTGGCGGTCTGAATTTGGGGGCGTTACAGATTGGTATCAGAGCTGTAGTTATAAACCTTAGGAGCGAGTGTCCTTAGATTATAACTTAGGAGAACTTAAAAGCTAGAAAGGGATAGAACTCACATAGAGTTTTCCTAGAGAGACTTAGTGTGTTATAAAATGTAACTTCATTCTATACAATGAACTTATGCTTTATTTAACATTGTAATGAAGTTGCTGTTTGTTTGTCTTGTGTTTGTGATTGTTGGATGGCAGACACAGGGGTACCTAGTAGAGTGGCCGAGGAGGAGCCCAGAGATATACACATAGTATATGAGGCACCTCTAGAGGTTGTGCCAGTGCAGGCAGTTGCACCATCCGAGTCTGACGACGAGGATAAGATCGAGGTGGAGTTTAATCCAGAGGAGGAGCCTATGGAGGACGAGCCTACCGAGGATGAGCCCGTGGAGGACTCTGATGAGACTACTATAGAGGAGTAGATGCTAGGAGAGTACGAGGAGCATATTCTAGATTTAGACTGTCGGGTACAAGAGCTGAAGGTCGAGGCCCATGAGAGAGAGTCTGAGTTCCAGAAGCTGAGGGACGAGGACCACCAGAGGAAGTTGGCCATGCAGGAGCTAGAGGTAGAGATTGCTTACCGTAGGGAGGCAGGAATCCAGATGGGAACCTTATTCCATAGGTCGGTATCCAGAAATATAGATTTAACAGGAAAGATGGAAGAGGTAGAACAGAGGGAGCTAAGTGAGAAGACCGAGAAGGAAGCACTTCGTACTCAGCTAGAGTTGGAGGTTATGGATAGGATCCACTTCGAGGAGAAGTGGGAAGCGGCTAACGAGAGAGCTGACGACCTAGAGGATGAGGTCAGGTGCAAGAAGAGGAAGATGAACAAGATGGGGTATGTGTTTCGTTCAGCTTTTGAAAGGGTGATCGATGGTGTATACCACTACCCAGCGGAGCAGGGACAGACCCTTCTTACTTTGAGCCTAGAGCTGATAGCATACATAGCACAGATCGAGTACAAGAGCGCTGTGGAGCGTGGGATGATGGGATGAGCTTTCCTTAATCTGTCTAGCCATAGTATTAGTAGTGTATTTTATGTGATGAATATACTATGTTGAGATCCTAATCTTTTGTGTAAGATATGGGATAGTGATGTAAACCCCGAGTAAGCTTTTGTTAGAGGGGTAGTATGTTAGTATTTCCCGTCTTTTGTGATATTAGGGGATATGTGGTAACATATATAGAAATATGCTAGGATAATCATGTAATAAAACGATTTGGCATATGAATATAAATGAAGCTTAAATCAGAAATGTGTTATAAAATTTTATGCCTTTAGTATTAAAAGAAATACTTAAGTAATATAACTGAGTAATAATAAAATGAAAATTTGTGATGCGGATAATGCAGCCCAGACGTAGATTGACTGCACTTGAGGAGTCAGTGAACAATGAGAGGGAACAAGTAGACCCGATCCAGAAGCTAGTAGATCTGTTAGGAGAAGCTCTTAGGGGAAGGAACAACAAACCCGTTCGCCCCAAACCTCAAGCAGTGCCAGTCACAAGCTTTAAGGACTTTAGGAGTGTAGGACCCCTAGAGTTCGAGGGTACTATCGACCCAATCATTGCGCAGACATGGGTTAAGGATATCGAGAAGGCCTTCACTATCGCTCGTGTGGGTGAAGACCAAAAGACTGTATTCACTACATACATGATGAGAGGCGAAGCGAACTACTGGTGGGAGGCTAATCAGCAGAGAGCTGGAGAAGGAACGATAACATGGGATAGGTTTTAGACACTATTTTTAGAGAACTACTTCCCGAAAAGCATGAAGAATAGGATGGAGGTGAAGTTTTTGGAACTTAAGCAAGGTGATATGACGATGGCGCAGTACACCGCTAAGTTCAATGAACTAGCACGATTTACAGAACACCAAGTAAGAGGTGAAGAGAGGAAGGCGAGACGTTTTGAATAAGGGCTGAAGCCTTGGCTGTTTAATAAGGTATCAGTTCTTCGGATCGATTCCTTTGTGACATTGTTGGAGAAGGCGATCATTGCGGAAGGTGGCAGTGAGGCCTTAAGTCTTTATAACAAGGAGAAGAAGGGTAAGAACACTGGAGGAGAAAACTGTGGAGGAGGTAGCAGCAGTGGAGGAAGTAACTTGGGAAAAAGGAAGTGGGAGAACAATAACAACAACAACAACAAAAATAACAACAATCAGTCGGGAAACTTTCGTGGAGGTTTCAAGAAGAGGGCTGAGGGATGCCCAAAATATGGGAAGAACCATCAGGGCGAGTGCTGGAAGGGACGCGACACTTTCTACAACTACGGACAGGAGGGACACATTTCGCCCAACTGCCCGAAACCGAAAAAGATACAAGGATGTTTTGTATGTTGCTCGACAGAGCACCGGATTAAGGACTGCCCGAAGAAGGGAAGTGGCAGAGGTAGTAACCAACAAGGGGGAAACAAGCTAATGATCAGCGGACAGGCACAATCCAACCCCCCAACCGCCAGGACCTTTAACATGACCTTCCAGGACGCAGTAGCTGCGAAGGACGTGGTGTCAGGTATAATCCCAATCAATGATATAAATGCTTATGTATTATTTGATTCGGGTGCCACCTGTTCTTTTGTATCTGAAGAATTTACTAGTAAACTTAATACACCCCAAGAACGATTAGAAGATCTCTTGAACATAGAAGTTGCGAATAAAGAAGTAATCCTTGTAGAATACGTTTATCGAAATTATCGCGTAAACATTAGAGAACATGAACTGAGCGTAGACTTGATTCCTATTTGATTGGGATAATTTGACATAATACTGAGAATGGATTGGTTGTATAACCATGCAGCGATAATTGACTGTTAGAACAAATGTGTGAACCTTCAGACTCCGAGTAAGTCTAAGGTAGTGTTTTATGATAGCTCATCGCTTAAGCAATCGTGTTGCGTTACGATGATGCAGGCCAAGAAATTGTTAAGGAAATGATGTGTAGGTTACTTAGCTTACATTGTAGATACTCGGAAAAAGGGAGTAGATGTAACGATTGAGATTTTATATAATAATTTTAAATATTTATTGAGTTAAATAAATATTTTGTGTGATTTATTTATTGAGTTGAATAAATAAATTATGTGATTTTGTAGATTGATTTAATTAAGTGTTATATATTAATTAAATGAATATTTAATATTTAATTTAATTGATGTATATTAATTTGTAGTACAGTTCTAATTTAATTAAGAGAATTAAATTAAATGAATTATGTGATGAGTGTTACATGAATTATAATTAGCGAGTAATTATAATTATGTGGCAATTTTTGTGTGATTAATTGATGTTAGTTTTAATTGATTAAATAAGAATGTTAGATATTTAATTAATTAAAGTGTAACATTAAAGTATGTGTTAAAATAATTTATTAAAATAAAGAAAAGAGTTTTTAAATAGTCTTAACCAAACAAGGTCCTTACTTTTGTTTTAGAAGGCTTTCGCTAAACAGGGCCCTTACACTAGTTTTAAACCTAAATTACCCAAACAAGACTTCAGTTAATTAAACTAGTTTCTAAATTTACCTGTTGCCAAACAAAGCCTTATGGCTTTTGATTTTCAGAAATTTTGTAACTGCTATATTTTAAGTAGAAGTATAATTATTTAGCAATTATATATTATATAGTTATATTTTATATTATATACATCTATCAGTTATGTATATGTTATATTACGTTAGTTATAGAGATAGTCAGTGTTAGAAATAGAGAGGAAAGAATACAGAGAAAAAGATAGAGAGTTAGAAGAAAAAAAAGAGAAAACAAGGAAGAACTTAAGAGAAATCATCTTCATATTTTCTTCAATCATCAAAGCAAAGGGTAATCTCAATTCCCATATTATTTTGTTTATATGTTTTATGATCTTCATGATTTTGAGTTCTCTATGTTTATAATTTAGCAAGAAAGTTATATAAATATGATGTATATATATATATATCTTGTGTTTATAATGGTTATTATATGAATTGTATGTCATAATCAAGGATTTTCAGAATTCAATTCGTTGTATAAAGCATGTTTTAATAGAAAAGATGTGTTCATATGAAGTTCATGTAATTGGTTGAGTTTTAGAATAAAAGTTATGATTTAATTGGTTGTTAGTATGCCTAATTAGAATTTAATATGATGTTATCTTCAATTATGAAAATATTGCATATGTTGTGAATTGAATTGGTAGAGAATTTTATTTACAGTGAATTATTTTATGAAAACTATGAGTTTTTAAAAAATATCAAAATTAGAGTTTTTAAATCATGGATTCTTGTTGTTTAAGTTGATTTTGTGTCTAGGAGCATGTTTATGTATGTTAGAAGATTTAAGTTTATGTTTTTTATGAATTGATATGAATTGCTTGAATTGGAATTAGAATTTAGAGTGGAGAAATAAACTAAATTGGCTTTTTCTCTGCACAGTACGCGAACTTGTCTACGTTCGCTGGAAGGGGCCCGTCCCGGTGGGCCTATCAAAAGGAAAACCCCCGGCCCGGCGGGGGGGGGGGGGGGGGGGGGTTTGGCAGGGAAAAAGAAAACTTGTTTTCTTTTGTATTTTGTAAAGCTAATTTTGTGTAATAACTTTTATAGCATAATTAAGCATACATTAAAATACTAAATGAATAATAACAAATTATATTAATAAAATATAATTTGTAATTATAATTTTGAATAATTATAATTAGAGTAAAGGTTTAATTTAAATTATAATTTTGTTAAATTATAATGATTATAGTTGATTAATTTTAATCAAGTGAATGATAATTTTAAATTATAAATTATGTAATTATAATAAATTCATGATTAATTATAGATTATAATCTTGTGTATTATAATTCAATATTTGCATGATTAATTATAAATTATAATTTGTGTAATTATAATTTAGTAAATGCATGATGTAGTTAACTAATTATAAATTATAACTTAGTTATAATTTAATTAAATAAGATGTGATTATAATGTGAGTAATTTTAATTAGACTAAATGTTTAAATTATAAGTCATTTAATTATAACTAATATGAATTACAGAATTATTATTTGATTTAATTATGTGAGCATGCCTATGTGATGTAATTAAATTATGTGGTTATTAATTATTAAAATTAATAATTAAATAAAAATGAGTTAACCTAGATGGGTTAACTAATTATGTAAATTAGTTACATGTTAACTAATTTAGATTATTGTGATTAAGTATATATGTGTAGGAATTGTTATAACGTGATTTTATTAGTAACTTGCGCTTGAGACAAGTTTTCTAAACCCTGATCTTGTATTAATTTTTATGCAAGTCTTTTATTCCTGAACTCGTTAAATTTTATACATGTTCTTTAAGTTCATATATTCATTGTTTGAGATTGTCCTTTTTATTCTGCAATGGACAAGTATTTAATTTAAGTTCATGATTTAATGTGATCTTGACTTATTGTTCAAGCAAGGTCTATATATTCTTTTTAAATTCTTTAAGTTTAATTCTAAAGCATATGTTAATTCGTAATTATTTTATTGATGAATTATTCTTGATTGTTGTAAGTCAATTCAACTATTCCTTAGTTGATGGACGTTGAATTCTAAATTACCCTTTTAAGCTTATCTAAACCAAACTTCCTTTGGTGCTGACTTGTATTCAATTACTGAGTTGAACAACCCTATTTACTAGGGGAGGTTACTACGCAGAAGCGTTAAGATGTTTGTGCACAATACATGGTACGAAGGGCTGATCCCCCTAAGTACGAGTTAAGGTCCATAGTCTTAATGACTGTTAAAGGTTTTAAATAGAAATGTTTATAACCTAGGACATAGTTTAAGGTCTTACGACCCTCAGATGAATTCTATATTTGAATTATAATTTTGATTAAAGAATTATTATTCAATTCTTTATTGTTGAAGTAAGTAAAAGTTATTCAAACCTTTTCAAAGATATTCTGGTATATCTTATATATTGTTGTATTCTAGTGAGCTATTGTTTGTTCACTCTTGCATTAAATAACCATTGCAGCTAAGGTTGAAAATGTTGATGCCTCATCAACGAGTAAAGGCAAAGGGAAGCTAAACAAATGAAGACTTGTTTAATTTATTTTGAATGAAATTGTAATAAGACTTTATGTGATGTTTTTATTTTTCGCAGTTAATGTTATGTCAACGTTAGAGTAAACCCTGGGATTTATTTTGAAAAGTTGTAATCCTTTTTATAAGGAAGATTTTATTATTTATAGAGGTTGTAATTTACTTTGCAATTATTTTATTATTGGGTAGATGTATGTTATATTTAGAAAGTGAACACCAAATCATGTGGAAATGAAGTACCTGGATTTGGGGGTATCACGGTAGAAATTAAAGATATATCCGTAGTGAATGAATTTCAAGATGTATTTCTGGACGATCTGCCTGGTCTTCTGCCAGACAGAGAAATTGAATTCGTAATAGACTTAGCACCGGGAACGGCACCGATTTTGAAAGCTCCATATCGTATGGCGCCAGTAGAAATGAAGGAATTGATGATACAACTGCAAGAGTTATTAGATAAAGGTTACGTGCAACCGAGTGTGTCTCCTTGGGGAGCACTAGTGTTATTCGTTAAGAAAAAGGACGGATAGATGAGGCTCTGTATCGATTATCGAGAATTAAACAGAGTAACGATCAAGAATAGATATCCGCTACCAAGGATAGACGACCTATTTGATCAACTGAAGGGAGCGAAGTGTTTTTCGAAAATAGACCTACGGACGGGTTATCACCAACTGAAGGTACGGGTTGAGGACATACCAAATACTGCGTTTCGAACCCGTTATGGATATTATGAGTTTTTGGTAATGTCATTTGGATTGACTAATGCTCCAGCAACATTTATGGACTTGATGAACCGAGTTTTCAAGCCATACTTGGATAAATTCGTAGTAGTTTTTATCGACGACATCTTGATCTACTCAAAGACAGAGGAAGAACACGCCGAACATCTGAAGATTGTTTTGGAGGAACTGAGGAAGGAGAAGATGTATGTGAAATTTCCTAAGTGTGAATTTTGGATGGAGAAGGTTCAATTCTTAGGTCACGTGGTGGATAAGAATGGAATCTCAGTAGATCCTGTAAAAGTAGAAGCAGTGAGTAATTGGGAGCAGCTGAGAACACCAACGGAGGTGAGAAGTTTCTTAGGATTAGCTGGGTACTATCAAAGATTCATCCAGGATTTTTCTAAGATAGCAACCCCGTTGACCAATCTGACGAGGAAGACGGTGAAGTTCGTATGGACGGACAAATGCGAGGAAAGTTTTCAAGAACTGAAGAGGAGATTAAGCGAAGCGCCTGTGTTATCACTACCTGATGATGCTGGAAATTTTGTGGTGTATAGTGACGCATCGCACAAGGGACTTGGCTGTGTGCTTATGAAGCACGGCAAAGTCATTGCATATGCATCACGACAATTAAAGGACTACGAAAAATGATACCCTACTCATGACTTAGAGTTAGCGGCAGTAGTTTTTGCGTTGAAGATATAGAGGCATTATTTATAAGGCGAGAAATGTGAGATATACACGGACCACAAGAGTCTGAAATATATCTTCACACAGAAGGAGTTGAATATGCGTCAGAGAAGGTGGTTAGAACTAATCAAGGATTATGACTGCGATATTCTCTATCACCCGGGTAAGGAAAACGTAGTTGTCGACGCTCTGAGCAGAAAAGGAAGGGAGAAATTGTTTCACTTGACGACTCAAGAGGAGTTGATAAGAGAGATGGAGAAATTGGAAATAGAGGTAAAAGGACCAGAGAGGTCTGAAGAGAAGTTGTTCGTAATGGAAGCTTGTCCGACATTTTTGGATAGAGTAAAGAAAGCACAAGAGAAAGATGAAGAATGTGAGAAAATCAGAAAGAGGATAGCAGAGAATGGAGAAGAAAAATTCAGAATGGATAAAGATGGTATCTTGAGATTTGAAGGGAGAGTGTAGATACAAGCGGTAACCGAGTTAAGGGAAGAAATTTTGCACGAGGCACACAATACGATGTATTCCGTTCATCCGGGAGGCACTAAGATGTACCGAGATTTGAGGCAACACTTTAGGTGGCCCAATCTGAAATGGGAGGTCGCAGAGTGCTTTAGTAGATGTCTGACTTGCCAACGCATTAAAGCAGAGCACCAGCGGCCGAGTGGTTTACTACAACCGTTGGAAATACCAGAGTGGAAATGGGAGCACATTACAATGGATTTCGTGGTAGGACTTCCAGTCACACATAAGGGATATGATGCCATTTGGGTTATTATGGATCGACTAACAAAGACAGCACATTTTCTACCGATCAAGATCCGATACAGTTTGAATCAGTTAGCGAACCTTTACGTAAAGGATATTATTTCACGACATGGAGTGCCGGTGTCAATTGTCTCTGATCGAGATCCGCGCTTCACGTCAAATTTTTAGAAAAGCTTGCAAGAGAGGATGGGACACAGTTGAGGTTGAGTACCGCTTATCATCCTCAGACAGACGGACAGAGTGAGCGAACAATACAAACGCTGGGGGACATGCTTAGGACTTGCGTGTTGGACTTCAAGGGAAATTGGGACGACCACCTACCCTTAGTTGAATTTGCGTATAACAATAGTTACCATGTGAGTATCGGCATGCCACCGTACGAAGCTCTTTAGAGAAGAAAGTGGAGAATGCCATTATGTTGGGACGAAGTCGGAGAGCGACGAATGCTCGGACCAGAGCTAGTACAACAAACCACAGACGTGGTGACAGAGATAAGAGCCAGACTAGCAGCAGCTCAATTCGGCCCAAAAAAGTACGCAGACTTGCATCAACAAGACTGGTACTTTAAAGTCGGCAGTTTCGTATTCTTGAAGGTATCTCTATGGAAGGGAAAAATCCGTTTCGGCAAGAAAGGAAAGTGGAGTCCAAGATTCATAGGACCGTTCGAGATACTGAAGTGAGTGGGCGAAGGGCATACAAAGTTGCATTACCACCCGAGTTGGAGCATATCCACAATGTGTTCCACATTTTCGTGTTGCGACCATATAAGGCCGACTACAAGCACGTGATTTCTTACGAGCCCATTCAAGTGGAGAAGAACTTAGCTTACGAATAAATTCCTGTTCATATATTAGATAGGAAAGAGCAAACCTTAAGAAATAAAGTTATTTCATCTGTAAAAGTACTTTGGCGTAATCACGATGTCGAGGAGGCTACGTGGGAGTTAGAAGATAGGATAATGAGGGATTATCCCTGTCTATTTGTGTAACCTTGTAGCAATTTCGAGCACGCAATTATTATAAGGGGGGAGGATGTAATACCATAGAATTTCCATATATTATTAAATGAATATATTAATGGGAATGAGAATTTATTTGAATATAAATAATTTTGTGTTATGAGATGAGTTAACTCAATTATATTAAATTGAATAATTATAATAATTGAGAATATATGGAGTTTGCGATAAGCTCGTTCAATGCCTTGTGTGGCACAGTGATGAGAAATAATAATTGATAAGGGTAATTAATAAAGGAATTACTACATGAGCAATTAATCAATATTAATTGTTATTTATTGCTATTATGAGAAATAGAATATTAATGATGATTAATTGATGATGTGTTGATTACTATTGTTGCAAATAATAGAATAATAATATATGAACGAGTAGATAACATTTGCTCAATTAGTTGTTATGTGCAAGCATGTGATAATTAAATGTATAAGGTATAGTAGCTACCTATATATTATATGAAGTGTAGTGCAATACTTAAGTGTGACCATACAATTATATATAAACTATATAGTAAAGTTTATTGAATTGTGAACGCTACATGATTAATACAATGTGACTATACATATTGAAGCTATATGTTATGACTAATTAATACATTATGAGGTTATGTGACAATTGTATGTGAGAATACATTAAAATAATACATCATGAATATATTGTAAATAATTGTGGATTAATAGAATTTAATAATAAAGAAGATAATGTCATGTGATTATATTTGGTATTAACAAAATGTACATGGATTATATGTTGAATATATGTATCCCTACTTGCTACATTGCAATATTAGTTACCTATTGAAAGTACATTGTGACTCAAATTATAACCTAAGTATATGTTATGTGTGTATAATAATTTAAGTGTTGTGTGTTGCAAATGCTGAGTTAGTATGCCTTGTCCCAATGTGAGAGTCACAATCCTTGCACACGTAAAATACTCAAAGGCTAGCCTAAGCCTATTTCTTCCTTAAACTCAGCATTTTATAGCTCATGATGAGCAAGGGAATGGGATTCATGATTTCCTTCACCAACCATCCACCAACTTCTTCATCACCACCATGTTTTTGTTTCTTCTGTTAGTTTGATTTGGGAGATAAATGCATTAACTGTATATTGAATCCTCTATAAATGTAGCATTTCTTCTTCTCTTTTACATTGCCGAGATTTTCCAAGTATTGAATTGAGAGTAAGCATAGCCTGTTAGTGAGAAGTATAAGAATTGCAAGAAGTTCAATTTGCAGCAAGCCTAGCAAGTAATTTAGCAGAGATATAATAACAACAAGTTCATTTTCTTCATTCTTGTTTGCCATTCTTGTTCTCTGTCAAAATTCCATTTCTTGATCATGTAAAATTAGATGACAATTAGATTTTGGAATGCTTGTTTAATTGTTATATAGTCTTATAAGCATGTTAGTAAAGCAATGTAGTAGTGTAGAACGAATTTCGTGAAGTCATTCTGATGTTGGGCTGGATTTCTGCCATAGCCAGCTACTCTCTGGTGGGAACCAGACGTGGCGAAGCTGCGCCGGTATAACACTGAGGCCCAGCGCAGCTGCGCCGGTCTCTAGAAACAGTTGCTTGCTTGCTGCTTGATTCTGTTAAGTGTTAGTTGTTAAGATGATTTAGAACAAGCATGCTAGCTTGAATAATATATATATATGAATATATTGAGACAATGTAAGCATGTTTTACTAAGATTTGCACGCATACTTATAGTTTTGAAATAAACTTAGCATTTTATAAACAAACTTCAAAATTTTGAAATGAACTTAATATGTATGCATGCCATGTTAACATTCTGACTCTTGCAAGCATAATAGTATGGTTTGAGAATGCATGAACGGCATGTTGACTTATGTATATGGGTTTCATAAAGTACCATGATCATGTGGACCTCAATAGTGAACAATACTAACAAAATATAAGCTTTGAACGTGAACGTCGACATGTTACATTAAGATTTGGATTTCGATATTTATGGACGTGTTTGATAGTACTCTTAGACTCACTAATATATCATGCATGTGCACACACTAGGTAAATACCATGAAAGATAGTTAAGCACAAGTGAAATATGATTTAAGCTAGTAACAATACTAGCTATGTGTATATGAAATATAAACTTAAAAGCATGCCTAAATCAAGTTATGTGATCACCTCATATGTTTCAAATGACAAGCATGATAACTAATGTGGTTTCATGACCTAGAATGGCCTTAAATTATTAAAGGTATTCACTTAGAACCTATATCATGTAAAATTGAACGTGAAAAAGTTGAACAAGCATGAAAGTATCCTTTAATATGCATACATACTATGTGATATCATATGTTGATACTTGAATTCGATTTTTGACGTTTAACTTATTGAAATACCATAACTTACTAAAAGAACATATATTTAGTATTGATTGTGGTCTTATGTGATAATAATGATATTAGAATATGTTTAACTTGAGAAGAGAAACGTTAAGGATAAAAAGGCATTGAAAGTTTTATCAATCGAGTTTTGTGAATTAATCTTGAAGACTTAACTTATATGTGCATGGTATATATAAGATAAAGTATGATGTTAAACTTTATGACTAATGGATATCATATATACGTAATTATATTATGATAGGGATTTGAAAGTGTTGATTAATTTACGTGGATAGACTACGCATAAGGCAAGTTCCCTAACTTACACTATTTTATTGTGCAAGTATCTTATCCTTGTGTTTACTTTAATCAAGGAACATTGTAAGCAAGTTCCTAACCCTACTCTTTATTAAGCGTTCATTAAGCTTGTGCTATTATTGTCGTACAAGTAAACTTTTGAGATTGCAATTCAGATATTATAATTATATAATTCATGGATAAAATAAAAGTCGATTTATATTCTTCGAACTTTAAATCTTGAGATTTGGACTTAAAATTGTTGCGATCTATGCCATTTGATTCGGCTAGACTTAAATTGTTTAAAGGCAACCCAAACCAATTGATTGGTGCGGGATCTTGTATTTGATTGAGATGAACAACCTTCTTTGAAGGAAAATTATATATTGTCGGGAGACCGACGTGCGCACTTTAGTACGATTGAACGATATGCATAACGTAGGGTACTTTAGGCTAATCACCTATTGTACTTGTTTTATTGGAATATCAGTATATTTCTGTTAATTCTGGTAGAAGTTCATAGTCCTTAGTGACTGCTCAGTATTCAGTTATTTTGAAATCTTAAATTGATTTATTATTGAATCATATTTGATATTATTCTGTCCTTAGCAACTGTTATTGAGAACTGTTGATATTCTTGCTATCCTTGAACTATCATACCTTGCTATACCCTTTTTGAGATTTGAGAACTATATTACTCACCCTTGTTGTTATATTACTTGCTGAGCAAACTTGTTGCTCATTCTTGCTTTCCCTAAAACATTTTAGTTAAGGCAGAGCAGGGCGGACCTTCGGGAGTCGATAAAGGCAAGGGAAAGGCTACATAGTAGCTTTTATTTATATAGAACCTTATGATTGTAATAAAAACTTATTCTATTATGTACTAGTTAAAGTTATGTATGCTTAAGTTATGTCTAAGCTATATAATCAATGTTTAAGTTACGAGACCTTGGGACGTGAATAAATTATATTAATTAAATATAATCTATTCGGTAGTAGAGTTGTGTATTATTCCGCTGTGTGATGCGACATTTAGTCGTACTATTATTATCATGATGTTAGATTATAGAACGTGACAAATCGAATTCGAGTGACCCTGTGGCGGTCTGAATTTGGGGGCGTCACAGCCCTCCCATTTATGAAACCCAGGAAATTTTGTAACCTAAACACTTTTAATTCAAGCCATAATAAGCCTTAGCAGTAGTAAGATCAGAATCAAAAATTTGCTTAATAAGGTAAAAATACTATTCACACTTGTAGATCTTTTATGCTTTGTTAAAAATTTTGTTTTAATGTTTAGTAATATGTAATAACATGTTATTAGGTGATCTGAGTTAATAAAACATGGTTTCAAAACATCTAAATCCATAACAATGAATAAAATAGCAAACTGTCCAGAATTGTAAAAAAATGGTCTGACAGCCGAATGTCAAAGCTTATAGATCTTAGCATGTCAATTGTTTGGACTGTTAGATGTATCATAGTTGTAGTATGCCATGAGCTTAACAACCTAGAACTGAAATTATGTTCATCGGATCAATGTGCTGCAAGTTATTCACGGGCAAAACCCGTTAACCGATCACAGAAACGTTTTCTAGAAATTCCAGAAAACGTATGAACACTCTAACAGGTGCCTGACAAGTTCTTTACCTTCTTAGATCTTTCAATTGTAATGTTGTTAGGGTAATCCAGTGTCACCCTTTTGTGCCTTGACATGTATACTACAAACAGATATCATTAAATCACATAAACTGTACACGGAATAAAAGTTATTAAAGGTCAAACAGTGTTGATCGACGTTGATCGAGGTTTCTGGGTTACCCAAAAACCTCAAGAACAGTTGAACGTGGTAGTTTGACCGGGATTAATCTAGTATCATTTGATGTTGTTTGATATTAAATAAGGCATGTCGGTATACACTGACATATGGATTACACCTAGAAACAGAAATCGAATCCAAATGATTAACCAATTGAAAAATAAAATAAAGTCAAACTAGCCTCTAAGACATTGACCGGGATGTTCTTCAGCAAATGAAGAACACCTATAGCGACCGTTAGCTGTCGCAATAGCCTTTAGCCACGGTTTTCTATCACAAAAGACCTTTAGCGACCGTTTTAATTAAAAATAAATAATAATAATTAAACTAAATTAGAAATAAATAGTAAATAATTATTAATAATTAGTAATTAAATTCTAAAATTCATTTTCAGTTATAATAAATAACTTTTAATATTTTGACATAAATTTCATTAATAATTTATTTTATTTAAATGTTAATGATAATAAAACTATTTAATAATTATATTAAATAAATTATTTAAATAATTTTAGTATATTTTTTAAAATTATATAAATGATAATTAAATCATTTAAAATATTATATTTCCAAAATTTTTATAAATGATAATAAATCATTAATAGAAAAAAATTATTTAAAATTAATATTAAGGTATAAATGATAATTAAATCATTTAAATATTAAACTAAAATTTTAAATTATTATAAATGATAATTAAATCATTTAAAAATAATACTAAGCTTCTAAAAATATTATAAAAAATAATTTAATTATCTAAGAAAATATTTAAGCTTTCAAATAAAGTCTTATTGATAAACCAACACGTTGTATTATCAAATTAAGTGATCGACATACTGAATCAACACCGAACCTTAACAATACTTGATTAGTTCAATTAGATACTTATTATTATAAATTTTAACGACTGCTATGAATACGTGCTAACATATTTAGGTTACATAACGCCTTCAAATTCTCTACACTCACTGTGTCAGATTGGGTACTCACCTCTAACAAAATAACCATAAATATTCCATAATATATAACTTCTATCTATCCAAGGTTCACAGTATCCCATAATAGATAGTAGTTCTCGTCAGAACAATTACTATGTTTGGATACCCTCACTTGGATGTATAGATTTATATCTTATGGATATCTCTTTCGTATCAATAGTTTCTATCTATCTGATATTCACAATATTAATGATAAGATTATTCTTGGAACTGAGGGGCGCATTCCGGTGAAGGTGTTATGTAACCTAAATATATTAGCACGTATTCATAACGGTCGTTAGAATTTATAATGTATCTAATTGAACTAATCAAGTATTGTTAAGGTTCGATGTTGATTCGGTATCTCGATCACTTAATTTGATAATACAACGTGTTAGTTTATCAATAAAACTTTATTTGAAAGCTTAAATAATATCTTAGATAATTAAATTATATTTTATAATATTTTTAGAAGCTGAGTATTATTTTTAAATGATTTGATTATCATTTATAATAATTTTAGAATTTTATTTTAATATTTAAATGATTTAATTATCATTTATACCTTAATATTAATTTTAAATAATTTTTATCTATTAATGATTTATTATCATTTATAAAATTTTTGGAAATATAATATTTTAAATGATTTCATTATCATTTATATAATTTTAGAAAAATTACTAAAATTATTTAAATAATTTATTTTATATAATTATTAAATAGTTTTATTATCATTAATATTTAAATAAAATAAATTATTAATAAAATTTATGTTAAAATATTAAAAGTTATTTATTATAACTGAAAATAAATTTTAGAATTTAATTACTAATTATTAATAATTATTTACTATTTAATTCTAATTTATTTTAATTATTATTATTTATTTTTATTTAAAACCGTCGCTAAAGGTCTATCGCGACAGAAAACAGTTGTTGAAGGCTACTGCAACAGCTAACCGTCGTTATTGGTGTTCTTCATTTGCTGAAGAACAGCCCGGTCAATGTCTTGGAGGCTAGTTTGACTTAATTTTACTTTCAATTGGTTAATCATTTGGATTTGATTTCTGTTTCTAGGTGTAGTCCATATGTCAGTGTATACTGACATGCCTTGTTTGATATCAAACAACATCAAATCATACTAGATTAATCCCAGTCAAACTACCATGTTCGACTGTTCTTGAGGTGTCTGGGTAACTCAGAAACCTTGGTCAACGTCGATCAACTTTGTTTGGCTGCTAATAACTTTCATTCCGTGTACTGTTTATTTGATTTAATGATATATATCTATAGTATAGATGTCAAGGTACAAAACGCTAATACTGGATTACCCTAACAACATTACAATTGAAAGATCTAAGTCGGTAAAAAACTTGGTAGACACCTGTCAAAGTGTTCATACATTTTTTGGAATTCCTAGAAAAAGTTTTTGTGATCGGTCTACGAGTTTTGACTGTAAATTACTTGCAGCACAGTGATCTGATTAACATGATTTCAGTTCTAGGTTGTTAAGCTCATGGCATACTACAACTATGATACATCTAACTGTCCAAACAATTAACATGCTAAGATCTATAGGCTGTGACATTCGGCTGTCAGACCATTTTTTTCAATTTTGGACAGTTTGCTATTTTAATCATTTTTATGCATTTAGATGTTATGAAACCATGTTTTATCAACCTATATCGCTTAATAACATGTTATTACGTATTACTAAACATTAAAAGAAATTTTTTAACAAAGCATCAAAGATCTACAAGTGTGAATAGTATTTTTACCTTCTTTGAGCAAATTTTTGATTCTTCCTCTTTGATTATGATCTTACTACTGCTGAGGCTTATTATAGCTTGAATTATAAGTGTTCAGGTTACAAAATTTTATGGGTTTCATCAATGGGAGGGCTGCTATTTATAGAGCTTTTCTAGGTTAGGATTTTTAGGTCATTTTCACCTATTTTACCTCCACAAATATCTTTACAACTGAACTTGTGCTACTTGGATCTGATATTAGTCTAAAGATTGTGCTTGAGTGTGTTAGAGTATGTTGGGCTCAAGCTAGCACACTTATTCAAGTGTTCCAATTGGTTAGTTTGTTTAATCTTAGTTTAATTCATACTAATTGGTATTAGGGTTTTGTAATTTGTTTTTAATATAACTTAATTAAGTTATTAATACCTTAATTAAATTTAGAATTCATAATTAAGGTTTTGGATCTCATAATTAGTGTTAGGGTTTCCTAATTAGGGTTAGATTTTCCTAATTAGGGTTATGGTTTCTTATTTAGGGTTTATTACACCAATCTAAGTAAAATACTTGGAAGCACGACAAAGGATTTTGTCAGTGTAAGCATGACAAAGCAACTTGTCAAAAACGAATATACTAATAAGTTCATTGGTGAAATTTTTATTTTTCAAACACGACGTGTTAAGTACGACGTTTTTCAGAAAATAATTTATTTGACCTAATTCTTCATTAGAGTATGAAATTTCATTAATTAATCACATAATTTACATACACGAATCTTATTAAGGTTCGAAATATCACATTCGCTCCCTCTAATAAGAATTTTGCCCTCGAAATTACAATACAAGTTATAGAAATAAATATGGGTAGTTGTCTCGCATTTTACTCTCGAGCTCCCACGTAGCTTCTTCGACGTTTTGATTTCTCCAAATCACTTTAACTGAGGATATTACTTTGTTTCGCAACACTTGTTCCTTCCGATCAATGATCTAAACAAGAACTTCTACATAAGATAAATCTTTGTCGATTTGGATAGGCTCGTAGTTTATAACGTGTTTATAGTTAGGTTTATACGGTCGTAGTACGGATACGTGAAACACATTATGAATATGATTTAATTCAGGAAGTAGGGCAATCTCATAAGCTACCTCACCTATTCTCCTCAAAATATGAAATGGTCCAATGAATCTCAGACACAATTTTTCTTTTTTGCCAAAACGTATCTTGCCCTTCCAAGGGGACACTTTTAAGAATACATGGTTTCCGACATTGAAATTTTGTTGTTGTCTGTGTTGATTATCATACTGCTTTTGTCGATCCTGAGATGCTTGCAATCTCTCGCGTATAATTTGAATTGTCTCAGTGGTTTGTTGAACTATCTCAGGTCCCAGCATTTGTCTTTCCCCGACTTCGTCCCAGCACAAAGGTGTTCTACATTTCTGGCATATAAGGCTTTATACGACAGCTTTCCTATGCTAACATGGTAACTGTTGGTGTAGGAAATTTCTACCAAAGGCAACTAATCCTCCCAACTTCCTTTGAAGTCCATAATAAGCGTTCTCAACATATCCTCTAATGTTTGAATAGTTCTCTCACTCTGTCCATCTCTTTGTGGGTGATATGCTGTACTTAATCTCATCTGGGTTCCTAAGTGTTTTTGATGACCTCCTCCAAAAATTTGAAGTGAATCATGGATCTCGATCTGACACTATAAACATAGGGACTCCATGCCAAGAGATAATTTCATTTATGTATAACTTGGCCAATTGATTTAGGTTAAATGTAACCTTAAAAGGTAGGAAATGGGATGATTTGTTGAGACGGTCAACTATTCCCCAAATGGCATTGTGGCCTTTCTATGTAGCAGGAAGGCCTACCACGAAATCTATGGTTATGTGTTCCCACTTCCACTCAGGAATTGGTAAGGGTTGTAGTAATCCACTCGGCTTTTGATGTTAGGCTTTAACCATTTGACACGTGAGACATTTACTTACCCACTCTGCTATTTCTAGTTTCATGTTTGACCACCAAAAGCGACTCAGGTCTTTATACATTTTAGTACTACCGAATGCATGGCAAACTTAGAACTACAGACTTCATTTATGATTTCATCTTTTAGTGCTTGAATTGACGGAACCCAAATTCTATCCTCATACCTTAGTACACCATCTTTATCTACTCTGAATTTTATATTCTTTATATAAGTTATTTTAGTTTTACACTTTTGGCACTCATCATCCTTCTCCTGCATTTCTCTAATTCTATTTATTAAAGTCGAACCACCCTCTACAACGAATAATTTCTGGGTAGATTTAGCTGGAACCCTTACCTCAATCTCAAGTTTATTAAACTATTTTATCAGTACCTCATTGTTTGTTATTACATTCAATTTCTCTTGGTTCTTTCTACTTAATGCGTCCGCAACAACGTTGGCTTTCCCAGGATGATATAAGATTTCACAGTCAAAATCCTTTATCAGTTCAAGCCATCTTATCTGTCTCATGTTTAACTCCTTCTGTGTGAAAATATATTTCAGACTTTTGTGATAAGTGTATATTTCACACTTCTCCCCGTACAAGTAATGCCTCCAAATTTTTAAGGCAAATACTACGGCGGCTAACTCAAAATCATGAGAAGGATACTTTTTCTCATAATCTTTGAGTTGTCGTGATGCATACGCAATCACTTTTCCATAATGCATTAACACACAACCTAATCCCTTGTGTGACGCATCACTATAAACTACAAGGCTCCCTATATTATCTGGTAAAGATAACACTGGTGTCATGCTCAATTGCTTCTTCAACTCTTGGAAGCTTTCCTCACACTTATCTTTTTAGATGTATTTTACCGTCTTTCGAGTTAAATTGGTTAGCGGGGTTGCTATTTTTGAAAAATCTTGTATAAAACATCGATAGTAACTCGCTAAAATGAGAAAGCTTCTTACCTCTGTTGGAGTTGTTGGTTATTCCTAATTCACAACCGTTTCTATCTTTGTTGGATCTACTGCAATTCCATTCTTGTCAATTACATGACCCAAAAATTGAACTCGTTCTAACCAAAATTCACACTTGGAAAACTTTGCGTAAAGTTGTTCCTTTCGTAATATCTTCAATATGTTCCTCAAATGTTCAGTATGCTCCTCCGGAGTTTTTGAGTATATTAAAATATCATCGATGAACACTACGACAAATTTGTCTAAGCATGGTTTAAACACTCGGTTCATCAAGTCCATGAATGCTATCGGTGCATTCGTCAATCCAAATGACATCACAAGAAACTCATAATGTCCATAGTGTGTCCTAAACGCTGTCTTTTGCACATCTTCTTTTCTTACCTTTAACTGATGATAACTTGATTGTAGGTTGATCTTTGAAAAGTGTTCAACCCCTTTCAACTGGTCAAACAGATCATCAATTCTTGGCAAAGGATATTTGTTCTTTATGGTTAACTTATTTAGCTCCCGATAATTGACACATAACCTCATAGTTCTATACTTCTTCTTTACAAACAACACCGATGCTCCCCAAGGTGAAACACTAGGTTGTATGTACTTCTTGTCTAAGAGTTCCTGTAATTGCACAAGCAACTCCTTAAACTCAATTGGTGCCATCTTGTATGGTGCCTTTGAAACTAGCGCTGTACCAGGTGCAAGATCAATAACAAACTCGATCTCCCTATCAGGAGGAAGACCTGGTAAGTCAATGGGAAACACATCTTGAAATTCCCTAACTAAAGGTATTTGATCTAGCTTTACTCCTTCCTTTCGAGTATCTACTATATATGCCAAACAACACGTACAACCTCTTCTAACTAATCTCTCTGCTTGCGTTATTGTCAGACATCGAGACTGTTTAAGTGAACAACCACCGTTGAATACTACCTTTGACTTTGACGCAGTCAACAGGTTTACCCGCTTCCGATGGTAGTCAATCATTGCATTATGATTAACCAACCAATCCATCCCTAGGATTAAGTCGAATTCCCCCCAGCTGTATAGGAATAAGGTTCATAAGGAACTTGTGTCCCTTAATTTCTACATTACAATTTCTATATATGATTTTAACGAGAATTTTTTCTCTATTTGTAATTTCTACACTGAAAGGTATGTTTAAGTTTTCACATCACATATTCAAGTTTTTAGCAAAGCTATTAGCCACAAATGAACAAGTAGCACCAGAGTCGAATAACACATATGCACTTAAAGTGTTGATAGGGATGATACTTGTCACCACGTCCTGTGAAGCAACAACATCCCTCATCGTCATATTAAATTTTCTGGCGGTTGGACAACTCTGGCCTCCAGCTTCGGCTACAATTGGATTAAAATTATTATTTGTTGTCCGGTTTCCCCCTCCATTTTGATTTTTAGGTTTTAGGCAATTTCTAGCTATGTGATCTATTGACCTACAATTGAAACATCTATTTTTATTAGAGTTAGGACACTGAGGGGCATAATGTCCCTCCTGACCACAATTAAAACATTTGATCCTTTTTTAATACAAACTCCTTTATGATTTTTCCCACATGTAGCACAAGGGTCAATCTTGGTATTGTTGTTTTTGTTGTTGTTGTTGTTCTAATTATTTCCCCTTTTCCCAGAGTTAATAGAAAAAGTGATATCCCACTTTCTCTTATTATTAAATTCACATGTACTTGCTTCTTCGTTTAAACTTTCCCCCTCATTTTGATTTCTTTTATCTTTGTGAAATTTTATAAGGACCACATTCTCGTTCTCAGCTATGATAGCTTTTTCGAGAATTTCTGGAAAGGTTTTTACTTGGAATACCTACAACTTACTACGAATTTGGGGTTTCAAACCCTCGTCATACCTCCGGGTCTTACTTGCCTCCGAATCTACTTGATGCGGTGCAAACCTAGCTAGTTCATTGAACTTAGTTGTATACTGAGATAAAGTAAGTTCCCCTTGTTTCAACTATAGGAATCGTACCACCATACGATCCTTCGTTGACTAGGGAAAATGATTCTCAAAGTATATTTCCTTGAATCTTTCCCAAGAAACTATCCCAACTCATGCACGAACCTTATTAGTTTCCCACCAATAATTCGCCTCACATTTGAGGAAAAAGGTGGCAAAGACCGTCTTTTGGTTTTTGCCGACATTTGTTACAATAAAGAACATCTCTATTTCTGTAATCCAGGTTTTAACCTCAACTGGCTCTGCAGTTCCTTTAAACTCAGGTGGACCAACTAGTTTAAAGTCTTTGAATAATGTGACTTATGGGGTGACTACATTTGTCTGGTTTGTTTGTCGACCCCGTAAGGCTTTTAAAAGTATGTCAACTAGCTGCTGGGTAGGATTTACTTCCCTATTCTCATTTTTTACTTCTCTCTGGGGTCTCCTTCTTGGTGAAATAATTCTATAATCAAAAGTAAAGACAAGTATAAATATAAATATAAACAATATACAAGGTAAAAAATCTGATGTTACAAACATAATTTGTATTTCACATACTGAATATTATATATTTGACTAGTGGTTCATATACTACCACCAGTTAATTACAAAAATTTCCTATATACACATCAAAATTTTCCTAATACACACTAGTACAAGTAGATGAACATTTAGATCCCTACACTATATTTAATATCCTCTAGCCTCATAATAAGAGTCTTGGATCATCTGTCATACCAATAATCGATCTATGAGGTAATCAGTCTTCTTATCCTCTATCGGATATTTATTTACCCGATGTTATAGATCGTCGAACGAATTCCTAGTCCCTCGAACAGCTTTGTCTAACTGCACTTGTACACCCTGCCTCTCCCTTTGAGCATTCTGTTGTAATGCCCTCCATCTGCTGGCAGTACCCTCTCAAACTCCAGTAAACCCTCGGCTATAAATGACCTAAAGTTAGCAGCCCCAACGTCCTCAGTTAACTGTTGTACCATTGCTATAAGTGCTTCCTCATGTTCTTCCACACTCCTCAACTGACCAGCCACAAGATCCTCATTTTCTTCTGAATCCAGTATCTCTTGATCATGTTGAAGTTTCTGTAATACCCGAGAATTTCTATAGATTTTTAATGAAGATATTAATGGAATTGAATATTTATTTGAATATAAGTGATTATGTGTTTTGAGATGGGTTAATTCCAATGAATTCATATTTATTTTATAATAATTGAGAAGAATGTGAAATTTATGATAAGCTCAATGAATGCCTTGTGTGGCACAGTAATGAGAAATATTAATGACTTAATTAATTAAAGAAGGAATTAATAAGTAGATGATTAATTAATAATATAATATTGATTAATGGTAATGATGGGTGATAGAAAAATAATGAATAAATATTTGATTAATATTAAAAAGGTTAATGTTTGTTCAAGTATTTGTTAAAGTGTAAAGTTATCACTACAACTATATAATATAAAGCATAAGGTGACATTTTGATAGAAACTATATACTAAAAAGAAGTGAGTCACATGGTTGGACTTATGAGAATACATATTATATGTACATTATACAATATAGAACCAAACTATATTATATAAAGTGCATTGTGAAATATAAGAGACTATGTAATATATAAACTATATTATAAAGTGTAGTGTGACACTTTAGTAAGAATATGCAATATGAAAACTATATTATGAGAGTAATAAAATTGTATGAGTTACATACATGAACTTATGTAACCATATGATAGGTATAGTACTTTAATGAATACTATATGGTATATTGAATTAAAGTATGTAAATAATTAATAGCAATAATTATTTCAATAAGTTACGCAATTGGAATAATGAGGTTGTGATAATGAAGTATGTCACTATTTAATTAAATCATAAATTGACATTATTAAAATGTACATGGATTATATATCAATGTGTATACAATACCCAAATTACTACCATGTAATGTTGTTGTGACACTTTAGGTCCATGAATACCCCTAAATGAATTTAAACCTAAGTAATACATATATGCTTATTTAACCTAAGTATATATTAAATGTTTATGGATATAACCTAAGTGTAATATTATTCTTGCAAATGCTAAGTTCTTACTTCATTGTCCCACAATAAGTGTCAAACTCTCCTTCACATGAAAAGCTTATGGCCTAGCCTATTCCCTTCATCTCTCAAATTCAGTAAAATAGCAACAATGATGAGTAGGGAGTGGGTTGATGTGGTTGTTAGCCACTATTCCACCAACTATCAAATGTCCATCATTTTCTTCCTTCATCTCTTAGTTTAATTCATGGTGTAAAGGTTTGGCATGGTTATTCATTCCTCTATAAATTGAACTCATCCCTTCTCATTTGATTTTGCTAAGTTTCTGAAAATTGATATAGAGTGTGAGCATATTATAGTGAGTGTATAATCTGAAGTTGAGAGCAAGCTTAAGACTTCAAGAGGTATAATCTCTAAACCCACTTTGAAATACAATTCATAGAAATGAACATGAGATACTTGAAATTGATGTGTGATAAGGTGCTAGCATAGTTAGTGAAGTATACAGATGTGTTATATGTGCAATGTGATAGGTAGTAAACTTGCTTCATGAGGGAATGTGAGGCTTGGCTGGAGCTCTGCTCTAGCAGAGATCTTTCTGGTCTGGAACCAAAGTCGTGCGGCCGTGCCCTTCTGCAGAAATAGTTGGTGATTTTGTTATGCCTTCTGATGTATTGAGCATGTTATACTAGTTAGAGTATGCATATAAATCACTTTACCATGTGGAATAAGATTGCTATGTATATAGTAAGCCATGTTAGTTTGAGTATTTTGAAGAAAGCTTAAATATTTGGAAACTAGTTTGATAAATATGGTGTAATACATGTTCTGACCTTATGTCCAAATGTATTACGTTCTGATATGCCTTGACATGTGATAATATGATAGTTATATTGTTAGACTATCCAAGCATGAATTGAAATAAGTTTTCAAGTAAAAGACTATACTTGCTATGTGTACAATAAGCTATGTATACTTGAATTCCAAACTTGGTATCATGATTTGATTTCATATATATACATGTACAAGAAAGCGTGAAAGCATGAAAGCATGATATGAGTGGACTTACCTTATATGCTTAAATAGTTTTGATAGCATAGAATTCAAAGGCGAACTTAATAAACTATTTACACTTTGAGTTTGAAACTTGTGAGCATGCTTATGTGTTCTAGATATGCATATATGAAAGTATGAGGAATAGCAAGTGAAGTAGCTTTGCATGCCTGGTGGCTTAACATAAGTTTTTAAAAGAAATCTTAAAAACTAGTTTGTCAATAACTACATTGTAAGTATTCTAGAATGTGACTTCATGATTTGGTGTGCCATGCCTATAGACATGATTAACATGAATGACTAGTTAGTCTTATGAATTGTACAATAGTTGAGTAAGATTAAGAACAAGATTCAAGGAAGTGAAACATAGAACATAAAATGCATGACTAAAGTAGCTTGAACATGTGTATATGGTACTCAGTGACCTCATGGCATATGTGTAGCAATTAAACGTAAGAAATGTTGTTACTTGAATACTTAAAGCTTTGATTAGATAAGAATGGATAACGAATTGAACCTAGTTATCAGTTTCCTAACATGTGTATTTATCATGATCCTTCTTATGCATGCAATGCGTATTAAATTGACAAAGTGTTTATAAATGATAAGTCTAACGATGGTTGCGAACTACGTCAATTGAAATCATAGTGACCTATAATTTGATTTCATGCTACACATGAATAACTACATAGTAACATACGCATAGGATTATATGACTAAATCACATGTGTATACTTGAAATTCATATCAAGTTTATGTACCGAATGTGTTTAGCTAATGAGTATCCTATACATGTAAATATATTATAATAGGATTCGAAAGTGTTGATTAGCTTTACGTGAGTAAACTACGCATAAGGCAAGTATCCCAACCTTGCATTACTTTATTCAATGGATATTGTAAGCAAGTACTCGAACTCTATTCTTAATGAGCATTTATTGAACTTGTGCTATTATTGTCGTACAAGTAAGCTATTGGAATTGCAATTCATGTTGTATTACTTAAATACTTCGTGGATAAAGATAAAGTTGATTTATATTCTTCGAACTTTAAATTTTGAGTATTGAACTTATAAAGAGTGGTCTATGCCATTCGATTCGGCTAGACTTATATCATGATTAGAAAGCTATCCAAACCAATTGATTGGTGCGGAGTCTTATACTGACTGAGATGAACAACCTTCTTTGAAGGGAAGTTATATTTATCGGGGGACCGACGTGCACACTTGAGTACGATTGAATGTTATGCATAATGTAGGGTACTTTAGGCTGATCACCTGTTGTACTTGTTTCATTAGATTATGAGTATATTTTTGTTAATTCTAGTAGAAGTTCATAGTCCTTAGTGACTGCTCAATATCTAATTATCTTGAAATCTCAAATTGATTTAGTGTTGAACTATATTGACATTATTCTGGCCTTAGCAATTGTTATTGAGAACTGTTAATATTTTTTGTTGTCTTGAACTATCATACCTTGCTATACCCTCTTTGGATTCGAGAACTATATTACTCACCCTTGTTGTTATATTACTTGCTGAGCAAACTTGTTGCTCATTCTTGCTTTCCCTAAAAACATTTCAGTTAAGGCAGAGCAAGGCGGACCTTTGGGCGCCGATAATGGCAAGGAAACGGCTACAGAGTAGCTCTTATTGATGTAGAACTTATGATTGTAATAAGAACTTATTCTATTATGTACTAGTTAAGGTTATGTATGCTTAAGTTATGTCTAAGCTATGTAATCAATGTTTAAGTTACGAGACCTTGGGACGTGAATAAATTATATTAATTACATGTAATCTATTTGATAATAGTGATGTGTATTATTCTGTTGTACGATGAGATATTTAGTCGTAATATAATTATCATGGTGTTAGATTATAGAACGTGGCAAACCGAATTCGAGAGACCAGTGGCGGTCCGAATTTGGGGGCGTCACAGGTTGGTATCAGAGCTGTAGTTATAAACCTTAGGAGCGAGTGTCCTTAGATTATAACTTAGGAGAACTTAGAAGTTAGAAAGGAGATAAAACTCATGTAGAGTTTTCCTTGAGAGACTTAGTGTGTTATGAAATGTAACTTCATTCTATACAATGAACTTATGTTTTATTTAACATTCTAATGGAGTTGCTGTTTGTTTGTCTTGTGTTTGTGATTGTAGGATGGCAGACACAGGAGTACCTAGTAGAGTGGCCGAGGAGGAGCCCAAAGATATACATGTAGTATACGAAGTGCCTCTAGAGGCTGTGCCTGTGCAGGCTATTGCACCGTTCGAGTTTAACGACGAGAACGAGATTGAGGTAGAGTACGATCTAGAGGAGGAGCCGATGGAGGATGAGCTTACAGAGGAGGAGCCCATAGAGGACTCCTACGAGCCTAATCTTGAGGAGCAGATGATGGGAGAGTACAAGGAGCGTATTCTAGAGTTAGACTGCCGAGTACAGTAGCTGGAGGCTGAGGCCCAGGGAAGAGAGTTTGAGTTCCAGAAACTGATTGACGAAGACCATCAGAGGAAGCTGGCCATGCAGGAGCTAGAGGTAGAGATCGCATACCGCAGGGAGTCAGGGATACAGATAGGGACCTTATTTCACAAGTCGGTGGCAAGGAACGCGGATCTAGGAGGAAAGCTGGAAGAGGTAGAACAGAGGGAGCTGAGTGAGAAGATAGAGAAGGAAGCATTCCAACTTAGCTAGAGTTGGAGGTTATGGACAGGATCCATTTCGAGGAGAAGTGGGAAGCCGCAAATGAGAGGGCTGACGACCTAGAGGTTGAGGTCAGGTGCAAGAAGAGGAAGATGAATAAGATTCGATATGTGTTCCATTCAGCTTTCGAGAGGGTGATCGATGGTGTATACCACTACCCAACGGAGCAGGGACAGACCCTACATACCTTGAGTCGAGAGTTAATGGCGTATATAGCGCAGATCGAGTACAAGAGCGCTGTGGAGCGCGGGATGATGGGATAAGACCCTTAGTCAGTCTAGCCGTAGTATTAGTAGTATTTACGTTATGTGATATATATACTATGTTGCAATCCCAACTTCTTGTGTAAAGTGTGGGATAGTTATGTAAACCCCGAGTAAGCTTTTGTTAGAGGGGTAGTATGTTAGTATTTCCCGTCTATATGTGATAACATTTATAGAAATATGCTAGGGATGATTATGTAATGAAACTATTTGGCATATGAATATAAATGAAGTTTATTTCAAAAATGTGTTATAAATTTTATTCTTTTGGTATTAAAGAAATATGTAAGTGATATGATTGAGTAATAATAAAATGAAAAATTTGTGATGCAGAAAATGCCACCCAGACGTAGATTGACTGCACCTGAGGAGTCAGTAAATAATGAGAGGGAACAAGTAGACCCGATCCAGAAGCTATTTGATCTATTAGGAGAGGCTCTTAGGGGAAGGAACAACGAACCCGTTCGCCCCAACCCTTGTTGGGTTTGATAGAAACATAAGCATGCAATCAAATTACATAAACGCAGCGAAAGGGATGAAAAAATAGAGTTTAAAATTTTCTTACAAACCCTTAACCATGATCTTTCTTGTGCATCAATTATCAGTCAATATAGAAAGGAGTAAACGGAAGTATACCTTTGAAGATCCAAGCTTCCTCAGGTACAAGTTCTACTCCTTTAATTCCTCTGTAGTGGCTCCTTCCCTTGATCAATGTCAGTCACCCAAATGTTTTGCTTCTAATGGTGATCCACCAAGGAAAACGAAGAACTAAGGAAGATGGGTTATTGGCTTAACCCTTATTTCTATCTCTATAGAATATGTGTACTCCCAACCCCTTAAAAAATTCACGTACCTTATTTCTGATATAAGACTCTCTTATATAGATATTAGGTTAACTCTACCAATCTAATTAGAATAGGGTTTTATTTAATTAATTAATCAAACACTTTTAATTAATTTGTCTCCTAATCTCATTAGGATTATTTGAGAGTACTAATATTAAATTAATCCCTAAACTCCTTTAGAATTAAAATAATAATAATAATATTAATAAGACTCCTCTTATTAATTTATATTTAATATTTCTAAAATATTAAATAATAAATATTAAGCTATTTAATTTATTCTATCACGATAGATTAAATTAATTACACTTAATGCATTATTACTATCATGCCATTTTCTTCTTAAATTATTCTTCTTTCTTTTATGGTTCTCCATATTAAACCGGTTGTGAATAAATCAATTAGAATAATTCTAATCTTATATAAATAAATAAATTAAACTAATAATCTATTTAAATACATAACATTTATTCTAAAATAGGGATAAGTCTCCCTAGTGATCAACGACATTTCAGATAATATAGAATTCAACATTAATCATAAAAGAACCTGTGAGTTAATAGTTACCATACAATTCAATCCTCCCACCATACAATGTCCCAATTAAATATAAGACATGGATTTACTGTCAAGTCTTATTTTATTTAATCATATGTATTTCGATTAGAAAATGCACAACTCCAAATAATGCAAATTAGAAACTTCTTTCTAATTTCATTCCACCTTGGCCAAGGATTCCTGGGTTGTCATTTAACGAATCACATAGGACATATCTTCTCTTTTACTAGAGGTGGTAGATTCTTTATTGATCATACATTATCTCCATATGTAACTCATTATACCCAAGCATACCCTATATATACCCTAAAGGGCCTTAAAGAATAAGTCAAAGTATAATTTATTACATACAATATACTATGATGATCTCAAGTCCAAGGATCACTTGTACTACTATAGCACCTACATACTTGTTTTAGTGTCTCCACACAAATGTCCATGACATCAGTCATCCTCATCCAATGAGCAAGCAACATATGTACCAATCTATCCGTATTTACTAATCCCCATTTTAGTAATCCCACGATTAGGAACTATTTTAGTTTTTAAGCTTTCTAAGAATTTAGATCTCATTAGCATGATCTCATCATGATTCTAAATCATTGCTTAAAACTATAAGTTATTTACATATTATAAAAACAGCACCATGTAGATAATTAAATGCCTTAAATGAATATTTTATTAATAAATAAATAAGATTGTTTACAAAGTTTATGCTTTATCATCATACATGATTGGCTTGTATGCACACTACTATCAATCTCCCACTTGCACTAAAGCCAATCGCCATGGTATCTCATACCCATCTTCTCTACGTGACGATCAAACTGCTGTTGTGTTCGAGCTTTAGTAAATGGATCTACAATGTTGTCTTTAGAGTCCACACGCTCCAAGGTGACGTCTCCTCTTTCAATGATCTCCCTGATCAAGTGAAATCGCAGCAACACATGTTTGGATTTCTGATGAGACCTGGGTTCCTTAGCCTGTGCAACCGCTCCGGTGTTGTCACAGTATACGGGAACTGCTTCTCCAATGCTAGGAACCACACCAAGTTCAGTTATGAACTTCTTCATCCAAACAGCTTCTTTTGCAGCTTCACTTGCAGCTATATACTCTGCCTCTGTCGCTAAATCAGCAACTGTTTGCTACTTGGAACTCTTCCAACTCACTGCGCCTCCGTTTAAGGTAAACACATACCCTGAAACAAATTTACTGTCATCTTGGTCTGTTTAAAAACTTGAGTCCATGAATTCCTCGAGTTTTAATTCAGACCCACCGTAGACAAGAAAAATATCTTTAGTCCTTCTCAAGTACTTTAGGATATTCTTCACTGCCTTCCAGTGTTCTTCTCCAGGATTAAACTGGTATCTGCTCGTTACACTAAGTGCATGAGCAACATTCGGTCTAGTACATATCATACCGTACATGATAGATCCTATTGCAGAAGCATAAGAGATCTTACTCATACGGTCTCTCTCCTCAGGTGTCTTTGGGGCCTGTTTCTTGGAGAGATGTATTCCATGGTTCATCGGCATGAGACCTCTTTTGGAATCTTCCATGCTAAACCTATTTAGCATTGTATCAATGTACGTTCCTTAGGATAAGCCGAGCATCCTTTTAGATCTATCTCTATAGATCTTTATCCCCAAAATATAGGATACTTCACCCAAGTCCTTCATGGAAAATTGTTTAGATAACCAGATTTTAATTGATTGTAACGTAGGAATGTCATTCCTTATCAGTAATATATCATCAATATATAATAGAAGGAATGATACTGCACTCCCACTAACCTTCATGTATACACATGGTTCATCCTCATTTTTGATAAAATCAAACTCTTTGATTGTCTCATCAAAACGAATGTTCCATCTATGAGAAGCTTGCTTTAACTCATAAATAGATCGTTGTAGCTTACAGACTTGATTTGTTCCAACCTTTGAAACAAATCCCTCTGGCTGTGTCATATACACATCCTCCTCAAGTTTCCCATTGAGAAAGGCCGTTTTCACGTCCATTTGCCAGATTTCATAGTTGTTATATGCTGCAATCGCAAGAAAAATTCTAATGGACTTGATCATAGCTACTGGTGAGAAGGTTTCATCATAGTCAACTCCTTGTCTTTGTTTGAAACCTTTTGCAACTAGTCAGGCTTTATAGGTCTCTACCTTCCCATTTGCTCCAGTCTTTCTTTTAAAGACCCATTTACACCCAATAGGCTTAATACCTTCATGTGGTGAAACCGAAGTCCATACTTGGTTTACTTTCATGGAGTCCATTTCAGATTTCATGGCCTCAAGCCATTTCCCTGAGCCTTTATTACTCATAGCCTGTTCGTAATTCAATGGATCATCATAATTCATGATGTGTACCTCATCGTCATCCTCTATAACGAATTCATACCTCTCAGGTATCTTCGGTACTCTTCCAGATTTACAAACAGGGTGTGGTACAGTAGGTTCTTCTACTTGGTCAGATACCTGACATTGATCCGTGGTAATTTGTGATTCTTGAACTTCTTCAAGATATATCTTACTCCCACTGACCCCTTCATGGATAAACTCCTTTTCCAAGAAGGCAACATGTTTTGCAACAAACACCTTTTGATCAGTTGGATGATATAAATAATACCCTACAGTTTCTTTAGGATATCCCATAAATCTACACTTATCGGATTTAGTCTGTAGCTTATCATTTTCAAAGTTTTTGACATAAGCTGGACAACCCCAAGTCTTAACATGCTTAAGATTTGGTTTCCTCCCCTTCCACATCTCATATGGAGTCTTTGGGGCGGATTTGGTAGGTACCTTATTAAGTAGGCATGCAGTTGTTTCTAGGGCATATCCCCAGAAGGAAATCGGAAGGTCGGTAAAACTCATCATGGATCGAACCATATCCAACAGTGTTCGATTTCTCCTTTTAGATACTCCATTTAACTGTGGTGTACCTGGAGGAGTCTATTGTGAGATTATACCATTTTCTTTGAGACAATTGAGAAACTCACCGCTTAAGTATTCTCCACCTCGATCTGATCAAAGTATCTTAATACTCTTGCCCGTTTGTTTCTCTACTTCACTTTTGAACTCTTTGAACTTTTCAAATGATTCTGACTTGTATTTCATAAAATACACATATCCAAATCTTGAGTGATCATCAGTGAAAGTAATAAAATAAGAATACCCACCCCGTGCACTTGTTGTCATAGGTCCACAAACGTCCGTGTGAATCAATGCCAACAACTCTGTAACTCTTTCTCCTTTTCCACTAAAAGGAGATTTAGTCATTTTACCCATGAGACAAGATTCACAAGTTGGATATGATTCATAATCGGATAGCTCTAGGAGCCCATCCTTATGCAACTTAGATAATCTTGTGTCATTGATATGACCAAGTCTACAGTGCCACAGGTAGATATAATTAATATCATCTCTTTTTTTTCATAGTTTGTTCAATTTGAAATATATTTTCTTGTAAGTCAAGTGTATAAAGTCCATTTCGCAAATTTGCAATACCATATAAAACATCGTCTTTATAAATAGAACAACCATTGTTCTTTATAACAACGTTAAATCCTTCCATATCCAATACAGAAATTGAAATAATATTTTTAATAATATTCAGAACATAATAACAATTATTAAGATAAATGAACTTTGCCCGAAGGCATTGCTAACAATAAGTTGTTACAGCTAATGTAGCAACCTTTTCTCCATTCCCCATTTGTAGGATCACCTCATCATTGTTCATCTTTCTACTTCTGACCAGTCCTTGCAAAATGTTACATATGTGAGACCCACAGCCGGTATTCAATACCCAAGTAGAATTATGACTTTCAAAAAAATTAATTTCAATCATAAACAAACCTTGATTGGAAGTCGAAGCTTCTCCAAATTTCTTCTCTGCTAGAAACTTCTTGCAGTTCCTCTTCCAATGTCCCGGCTCATTGCAATGAAAGCACATTCCTTTAGCTGGTTCAGGTTTCTTTTGTTCCTTTTCTTTCCCCTTTCCCTTAGCCTTCTTGGATTTCTTCTTTTCAAAAGATACCTTGGGCCTCTTCCTTTTATTGGAAAAATCCACCAACAAGACATGGTTCTTCTTGGATAGGAAGTGACCTTCTGCAGTTTTCAGCATATTAAGCAGCTCAGGCAAGCTGACATCTAGTTTATTCATGTGAAAATTAACCTCAAACTGCGAGAAGGTCTCAGGGAGTGACTGCAAGACCAAGTCTTGACTCAATTCCCCATCCATGACGAACCCAAGCTATCCAAGGCGTTCAATAAAATTGATTACCTTCAGAACATGAGTCTCGACGGCAGTGCCCTCGGTCATCCGAGATCGAAAGAGCTCCTTAGATATCTCATATCTAGCAGTCCTACTCTGTTCACCATACAACTCCTTGAGTTGAAGCAGCATAGCAGGAGCATCCATTTTTTCATGCTGACGCTGAAGCTCGTTATTCATGGACGCGAGAATGATGTATTGAGCCACAGATGCATCATTTTGCCACTTATTGAAAGTGGAAATCTCTTCCTCAAAGGCTGTTTTCGAAACAGATTCAGGGACAGTTGAATTTAGGACATAAGAAATCTTTTCAGCAGTGAGAACAATTCTCATATTTCTTAGCCAGTCCTCATAATTCGGCCCGGTAAGCTTATTTGCATCAAGTATGCTTCGTAGTGAGATTAGTGATTTTGACATTATTAAAATTCTGCATGTGAAAAGATAACATTTTAGCAAACATTCATTCTTATTAATTTTTGCATACCAAAATAAATTTAGGTCTTTATTTGAAATTGGTATATTCCACTATTTTCATCAAACTATATTACTCACATTTATATAGTTCGGCAATATCTAATTAAAGATTTGCTAGTGAGATTAAGGATCCCATTTCAAATGTATATAACCTTGTGGATAGTACAACAAGCGATATACAAATAAATAGGTAGACAACTCTTATCAATTACATCACCATGTAACTCCTTTTATTTTGCCTCTTAAATCATAATGGTCAAGTGTGTGCACATCCGAACTAAAATGATTTAAGTTAAGTCCAGCCTAGCACTTCCATAAATTCAAAAAAAAAATGTTCGTCCTTGTGGATAGCACAACAAGACTAGATCGTTCAATTTTCTTGATAAGCATCAAATGTGATTAATTAACATCTTAAATACTCAATACTCGCCTTGTGGATAGCACAACAAACTCATATTAAATATTTAATACTCTATTAATTAATCATGCTAGAAGGCGACGTTCGATATTCCAAATATCATTGAACGCTTCGGACTTAATATTATTTCTTTGAGGAGGTTGTTATTATTTGTCTCATCTTGTTTAGCGCGCATGCACACACACACACACACACACACACACACACACACACACACACATATATATATATATATATATATATATAAAATACGTGTTATTTTATTAAACATGCGAAGCATGTTTGCATAAAATATAGTATATATAATATTTAGCATGCAATATAGAATACTATATTCTATCCGGATTGATTATGGACTTTTATTCTAGTTTGGTTCACTAGAGCCACCAAGTGAACCAAAAGGTCAAACCTAGGAGTGCAAGAATTTAAATTTAAACGTAACTATTACATTTAAACCCGGGCTCCATCCAAATGGGTCTTCAAGCACTCCTTGCTCCTTGATCTCCGGTTCTTCAAAAAATTCTAACTAATCCTTTTACATAAACTATTTCATTTAAATAGAAACCTTGATCAACAGTCAAGGGGAAGTACATAGAAAGAGATAGAATTTACAACAAGAAGAAAACCAGAAAAGACGAGGTACGCAGACCCTATTTTATAAAACCCATACATTCAAGCATTCATCCAAAATAAAATCCAATCACATTGGTCATTGTCCATAATTAATCCCTTTTATTAACATATATATCATTATACGTATCAATAAAAATTATTCATCTCATGAAAGTAAATTCATTCCATATATATATTAATATCAGTTAATGGGCAAAAGTTTGCTAAACTTTGTTTTTGGAAAAATAAACTCCTTTATTTCATTCAAAAATAAATCCAAATTAAACTCTTTAATTTCAGCAATTCTGAAATCATATTTCATATAAAATAAATATCTTTATTTTAAACTTTTATTAATTAAATAAACCATTTATTTAATTAAAGAAAACAAAAAAAATCTGTATCTGTCCAAGGGCGCAGCTGCGCAAGGAAAGCATAGGGAACCGGCGCAGCTGCGCAGCACAAAAACTGGAATTCGACACCGGCGCAGCTGCGCAGCAAGAAGAGCTAGCACCGGCGCAGCTGCGCAGCATCGTAGAAACAAAAATTTTTTTATTGCCCCAGAACTCGATCTTATCACATATTATACATGTATGGAATCACATAGACTGATAATTAGCACAAGATTGGCTCTGATACCACTATTGGATTTGCTAGAAACATAAGCATGCAATCAAATTACATAAACGCAGCGAAAGGGATGAAAAAATAGAGTTTAAAAATTTCTTACAAACCTTTAACCATGATCTTTCTTGTGCATCAATTATCAGCCAATATATAAAGGAGTAAACGGAATTATGCCTTTGAAGATCCAAGCTTCCTCAGGTACAAGTTCTACTCCTTTGATTCCTCTGTAGTGGCTCCTTCCCTTGATCAATGTCAGCCACCTAAATGTTTGGCCTCTAACGGTGATCCACCAAGGAAGACGAAGAACTCAGGAAGATGGGTTACTGGCTTAACCCTTGTTTCTATCTCTATAGAATATGTGTACTCCCAACCCCTTGAAAAATTCACGTACCTTATTTCTGATATAAGACTCTCTTATATAGATATTAGGTTAACCCTATTAATCTAATTAAAATAGGGTTTTATTTAATTAATTAATTAAACACTTTTAATTAATTTTTCTCCTAATCTCATTAGGATTGATTGAGAGTACTAATATTAAATTAATCCCTAAACTCCTTTAGAATTAAAATAATAATAATAATAATAATAATAATATTAATAAGACTCCTCTTATTAATTTATATTTAATATTTCTAAAATATTAAATAATAAATATTAAGCTATTTAATTTATTCTATCACGATAGATTAAATTAATTACACTTAATGCATTATTACTATCATACTATTTTCTTCTTAAATTATTATTCTTTCTTTTATGGTGTGACCCTTTAGGTTTTCCGTATTAAACCGGTTATGAATAAATTAATTAGAACAATTCTAATCTTATTTAAATAAATAAATTAAACTAATAATCTATTTAAATAAATAACATTTATTCTACATTAGGGATAAGCCTCCCTAGCAATCAACGACTTTTCAGATAATATACATTTCAACATTAATCATAAAAGAACCTGTGAGTTAATAGTTACCATACAATTCAATCCTCCCACCATACAATGTCCCAATTAAATATAAGACATGAATTTACTGTCAAGTCTTATTTTATTTAATCATATGTATTTCGATTAGAAAATGCACGACTCCAAATAATGCAAATTAGAAACTTCTTTCTAATTTCATTCCACCTTGGCCAAGGATTCCTGGGTTGTCATTTAACGAATCACATAGGACATATCTTCTCTTTTACTAGAGGTGGTAGATTCTTTATTGATCATACACTATCTCCATATGTAACTCATTATACCCAAGCATACCCTATATATACCCTAAAGGGCTTTAAGGAATAAGTCAAAGTATAATTTATTACATATAAGATACTATGATGATCTCAAGTTCAATGATCACTTGTACTACTATCACATTAGAAATTTCTATTGACAGACGAGTAAAACTCCATTAGGTATTCTATAGCGAGTCACCTTCAGTGAATCTATTCTCCAATAAGCACCTACATACTTGCTTTAGTATCCCCACACAAATGACCATGAGATCAGTCATCCTCATCCAATGAGCAAGCAATATATGTACCAATCTATCCCATTTTAGTAATCCCACGATTGGGAACTATTTTAGTTTTTAAGTTTTTTCTAAGAATTTAGATCTCATTAGCATGATCTCATCATGATTCTAAATCATTGCTTAAAACTATGAGTTATTTACATATTATAAAAACTGCACCATGTAGATAATTAAATACCTTAAATGAATATTTTATTAATAAATAAATAAGATTGTTTACAAAGTATGTGCTTTATCATCATACATGATTGACTTGTATGCACACTACTATCAACCCTCAAGCTGCTCCAGTAACAAGTTTTATGGACTTTAGGAGTGTAAGACCCCCAGAGTTTGAGGGTACTACCGACCTAATTATCGCACAGACCTGGATCAAGGAAATCTAGAAGGCTTTCACCGTCGCTCGAGTGGGGGAAGACCAGAAGACTGTATTTGCTACGTACATGATGAGGGGCGAAGCCAACTACTGGTGGGAGGCTAATTAACAAAGAGCGGGAGAAGGGATAATCGCATGGGAAAGATTCAAGACGCTGTTTTCAAGAACTATTTCCCGAAAAGCATGAAGAATAGGATGGAGGTTAAGTTTCTAGAACTGAAGCAGGGTGATATTGATAGTAGTGTGCATACAAGCCAATCATGTATGATGATAAAGCACATACTTTGTAAACAATTTTATTTATTTATTAATAAAATATTCATTTATTAAAGGCATTTAATTATCTACATAATGCTGTTTTTATAATATGTAAATAACCTATTATTTTAAGCAATGCTTTTAGAATCATGATGTTCATCATGCTAATGAGATCTAAATTCTTAGAAAGTTTTAAAATTAAAATAGTTCCCAATCGTGGGATTACTAAAAAGGGGATTAGTAAATCCGGATAGATTGGTACATATGTTGCTTGCTCATTGGATGAGGATGATTGATCTCATGATCATTTGTGTGGAGACACTAAAGCAAGTATGTAGGTGCTTATTGGAGAATAAGTTCACTGAACGTGACTCGCTATGGAATACCTAATGGAGTTTTACTCGCCTGTCAATAGGAATTCCTAATGTGAAAGTAGTACAAGTGATCCTTGGACTTGAGATCATCATAGTATCTTGTATGTAACAAATTATACTTTGACTTATTCCTTAAGACCTTTTAAGGCATATATATGGTATACTTGGGTATAATGAGTTACATATGGAGATAATGAATGATCAATAAAGAATCTACCACCTCTAGTAAAAGAGGAGATATGTCCTATGTGATTCGTTAAATGATAACCCAGGAATCCTTGGCCAAGGTAAAATGAAATTAGAAAGGAGTTTCTAATTTGCATTATTTGGAGTTGTGCATTTTCTAATCGAAATACATATAATTAAATAAAATAAGACTTGACAGTAAATTCATGTCTTATATTTAATTGGAATATTGTATGGTGGAAGGATTGAATTGTATGGTAACTATTTACTCACAGGTTCTTTTATGATTAATGTTGAAATCTATATTATCTGAAAAGTCGTTGATCGCTAGGGAGACTTATCGCTATTGTAGAATAAATATTATTTATTTAAATAGATTATTAGTTTAATTTATTTATTTAAATAAGATTAGAATTGTTCTAATTGATTTATTCACAATCGGTTTAATATAGAGAACCTAAAGGGTCACACCATAAAAGGAAGAATAATTATTTAAGAAGGTAATGGCATAATCGTAATAATGCATTAAGTGTAATTAATTTAATCTATAGTGATAGAATAAATTAAATAGCTTAATGTTTATTATTTAATATTTTGAAAATATTAAATATAAATTAATAAGAGGATTCTTATTAATATTATTACAATTAGTATTATTTTAATTTCTAAAGGAGTTTAGTAATTAATTTAATATTAGTACTTTCATTTATTCCTAATAAGATTAGGAGATAAATTAATTAAATGAATTTAATTAATTATTCCCCATGTGGTGGGAAGCCTAAATTAATTAAAAGAGTTTAATTAATTAAAAGAAATCCCATGTCTAATAGGATTAGAAGGGTTGACCAATATCTATATAAGAGGAGTCATATAATAGATATCAGTTGAGGTAATTCCAATTGTTGGAGAGTACTCCTTTTCTATAGAGGATAGAAAACTAAGCCAACCACCCTCCTTCTTGATAATTCATTTTCCTTGGTGGATCACCTCTAGAGGCCAAACACTTGGGTGGCTAACGTTGATCAAAGGAAGGAATCTAACCCGGAAATTCAAGGAGATCACGAAGAACAAGGAGTTGAACTCGTACCTGTAGAAGCTTCGTTTTACAAGGGTATGATTCCATAACTTCTTATTTATCGTTTTAAATTAATAATTTGCATAAAGGATGATTCGGGTAATGGTTTTGTAGAAATTTTTTTTAAACTCTGATATACCATGCTTCCGCTAATTTTTGCAATTTGATTGCATCACGATTTCGTACAAACCCAACAGTGGCATCAAAGCCAAACCTTTATGCAATTATTAATTTATTTTTGATTTCATATACATATTGGTATGTATTTAAAATAATTTATTGGGCATAATTTTATTGTATAAAATTTTTTTTTTAAGAAAAAAAAATGATTTTTTTTTTTTGGGACGAATCACAATTTTTTTTTGGGGTGCTAATCTTGAATTCTGCAAAGAAAAGGTGTTGTCTCTTTCTTACTCCAAAAAGAAGGTGACCCATCAGGAAAAGGACTCTTTTAATAAACCTGCAGGACTCTTTTAATAAAAGAAGGTGACTTCTTTTTAAAAATAAATGTGAATTATATTTATATATATATATATATATATATATATATATATATATATATATATAACCTGATTCGTTATATAAATATATATAATATATACGGTAATATCAAATATATATATATATATATGATATATATATATATATATGATATATTTATATATTATATTATAAATAATTTTATAATTAAAATAAAGAGTTTATTTTAATCTTGAAATTAGATTTCATGCAATTTAAAATTGCCCATTAAATGATACTCATATATATATGGAATGTTTTAATTCATGAGATGAATGTTTATTTATTGATATATATGGTGATATGTATGATAATAAATGGGGATTGATTATGGACTATTTGACCAATGTGATTGGATATTTTAGTTGAATGCTTGAATGAATGTGTTTTATTAAATGGGGTCTGTGTACCTCGTCTTCTCTAATTTTTTTTTTCTTGATGTAAAATTCTATCTCCCTCCTATGTACTTCTCCTTGACTGCTGATCAAGGTTTCTATTTAAATTAAATAGTTTAATGTAATAGAAATAGTTAGAATTATCTTGAAGAAATTGGAGACCAAGGAGCAAGGAGTGCGTGAAGACCCGTTTGTATGGAGCCCGGGTTTAAATGTAATAGTTATATTTAAATTTAAATTCTTGCACTCCTAGGTTTGACCTTTTGGTTCACTTGGTGGCTCTAGTGAACCAAACTAGAATAAAAGTCCATAATCAATCCGGGTAGAATATAGTATTCTATATTGCATGCTAAATATTATATATATTATATTTTATGCAAACATGCTTCACATGTTTAATAAAATGATGCGTATTTTATATATATATATATATATATATATATATATATATGTGTGTGTGTGTGTGTGTGTGTGTGTGTGTGTGTGTGTGTGTGTGTGTGTGTGTGTGTGCATGCGTGCTAAACAAGATGAGACAAATAATAACAAACCCCTCAAAGAAATAATATTAAGTCCGAAGCGTTCAAATGATATTTGGAATATCAAACGTCGCCTTCTAGCATGATGAATTAATAGAGTATTAAATATTTAATATGAGCTTGTTGTGCTATCCACAAGGAGAGTATTGCATATTTAAGATGTTAATTAATCACATTTGATGCTTATCAAGAAAATTGAACGATCTAGTCTTGTTGTGCTATCCACAAGGACGAACATTTTTCTTTTTTGAATTTATGGAAGTGCTAGGCTGGACTTAACTTAAATCATTTTAGTTCGGATGTGCACACACTTGACCATTATGATTTAAGAGGCGAAATAAAAGGAGTTATATAGTGATGTAATTGACAAGAGTTGTCTACCTATTTATTTGTATATCGCTTGTTGTGCTATCCACAAGGTTATATACATTTGAAATGGGATCCTTATTCTCACTAGCAAATCTTTAATTAGATGTTGCCGAACTATATAAGTGAGGGTAATATAGTTTGATAAAAATAGTGGGAGATACCAATTTAAAATAAAGACCTAAATTTATTTTGGTATGCAAAATTAATAAAATAAATGTTTGCTAAAATGTTGTTTTTCACATGCAGAATTTTAAAAATGTCAAAATCACTAATTTCATTGCGAAGCATACTTGATGCTAATAAGCTTACAGGGCCGAATTATACGGACTGGCTAAGAAATCTGAGAATAGTTCTCACTGCTGAAAAGATTTCTTATGTCCTAAACTCACCTGTCCCTGGAACTGTTCCAGAAACAGCCTCTGAGGAAGAGATTGCCACCATTGTAAAGTGGCAAGATGATGCATCTGTGGCTCAATGCATCATGCTCGCATCCATGGATAACGAGCTTCAGCGTCAGCACGAAAACATGGATGCTCCTACTATGTTGATTCACCTCAAGGAGTTGTATGGTGAACAAAGTAGGACTGCTAGATATGAGATATCTAAGGAGCTCTTCCGATCTCGGATGACCAAGGGCAAAGTGAACATAAAGGAACAAAAGAAATCTGATCCAGCTAGCAAAGGAATGTGCTTCCATTGCAACGAGCCGGGTCATTGGAAGAGGAACTGCAAGAAGTTTATGGCAAAGAAGAAGCTTGGAGAAGCTTCGACTTCCAATCAAGGTTTGTTCATGATTGAAATTAATTTTTCAGAAAGTCAAAATTCTACTTGGGTATTGGATACCGGCTGTGGTTCTCACATATGTAATAATGTGAAGGGACTGGTCAGAAGTAGAAAGCTGAACAATGATGAGGTGATCCTACGAGTGGGGAATGGAGCAAAGGTTGCTGCATTAGCTGTAGGAACTTTTTATTTAGCAATGCCTTCGGGCAAGTCCATTTATCTTAATAATTGTTATTATGTTCTGAATATTATTAAAAATATTATTTTAATTTCTGTATCGGATATGGAAGGATTTAACGTTGTTATAAAGAACAATAGTTGCTCTATTTATAAAGACGATGTTTTATATGGTGTTGGAAATTTGCGAAATGGACTTTATACACTTGACTTACAAGAAAATATTTTTCAAATTGAACAAACTAAGAAAAGGAAAAGAGATGATATTAATTATACCTACATGTGGCATTGTAGACTCGGTCATATCAATGAAACAAGATTATCCAAGTTGCATAAAGATGGGCTCCTTGAGTTATCTGATTATGAATCATATCCAACTTGTGAATCTTGTCTCATGGGTAAAATAACTAAATCTCCTTTTAGTGGAAAAGGAGAAAGAGTTACAGAGTTGTTGGCATTGATTCACACAGACGTTTGTGGACCTATGACAATAAGTGCACTGGGTGAGTATTCTTATTTTATTACTTTCACTGATGATCACTCAAGATTTGGATATGTGTATTTAATGAAATACAAGTCAGAATCATTTGAAAAGTTCAAAGAGTTCAGAAGTGAAGTAGAGAAACAAACGGGCAAGAGTATAAAGATACTTCGATCAGATCGAGGTGGAGAATACTTAAGCGGTGAGTTTCTCAATTGTCTCAAAGAAAATGGTATAATCTCACAATGGACTCCTCCAGGTACACCACAGTTAAATGGAGTATCTGAAAGGAGAAATCGAACACTGTTGGACATGGTTCGATCCATGATGAGTTTTACCGACCTTCCAATTTCTTTCTGGGGATATGCCCTAGAAACGGCTGCATACCTACTTAACAAGGTACCTACCAAATCCGCCCCAAAGACTCCATATGAGATGTGGAAGGGGTGGAAACCAAATCTTAAGCATGTTAAGACTTGGGGTTGCCCAGCTTATGTCAAAAAGTTTAAAAATGATAAGCTACAGACTAAATCCGATAAGTGTAGATTTGTAGGATAGCCTAAAGAAACTTTAGGGTATTATTTCTATCATCCAACTGATCAAAAGGTGTTTGTTGCGAAACATGCTGCCTTCTTGGAAAAGGAGTTTATCCATGAAGGGGTCAGTGGGAGTAAGATATATCTTGAAGAAGTTCAAGAACCACAAATTATCATGGATCAAAGTCAGGTACTTGACCAAGTAGAAGAACCTACTATACTACACCCTGTTCGTAAATCTGGAAGAGTACCGAAGATACCTGAGAGGTATGGATTCGTTATAGAGGATGACGATGAGGTACACATCATGAATGATGATGATCCATTGAATTACGAACAGGCTATGAGTAATAAAGACTCAAGGAAATGGCTTGAAGCCATGATATCCGAAATGGACTCCATGTATGAAAACAAAGTATGGACTTTGGTTTCACCACCTGAAGGCATTAAGCCTATTGGGTGTAAATGGGTCTTTAAAAGAAAGACTGGAGCGGACGGTAAGGTAGAGACCTATAAGGCCCGACTGGTTGCAAAAGGTTTCAAACAAAGACAAGGAGTTGTCTATGATGAAACCTTTTCACCAATAGCTATGCTCAAGTCCATTCGGATTTTGCTTGCGATTGTAGCTTATAACGACTATGAGATCTGGCAGATGGACGTGAAAACGGCCTTCCTCAATGGGAAACTTGAGGAGGATGTGTATATGACACAGCCTAGAGGGATTTATTTCAAAGGTTGGAACAAATCAAGTCTGTAAGCTGCAACGATCCATTTATGGATTGAAGCAAGCTTCTCGTAGATGGAACATTCGTTTTGATGAGACAATCAAAGAGTTTGATTTTATCAAAAACGACGATGAACCATGTGTGTACAAGAAGGTTAGTGGGAGTGCAATTTCATTCCTTGTATTATATGTTGATGATGTATTACTAATAGGGAATGACATTCCTATGCTACAATCGATTAAAATCTGGTTATCTAAACACTTCTCCATGAAGGACTTGGGAGAAACATCCTATATTTTGGGGATAAAGATCTATAGAGATAGATCTAAAAGGATGCTTGGTTTATCCCAAGGAACGTACATTGATGTAATGCTAAAGAGATTTAGCATGGAAGATTCCAAAAGAGGTCTCATGTCGATGAGCCATGGAATACATCTCTCCAAGAAACAGGCCCCAAAGACACCTGAGGAGAGAGACCGTATGAGTAAGATCCCTTATGCTTCTGCAATAGGATCTATCATGTACGGTATGATATGTACTAGACCGGATATTGCTCATGCACTTAGTGTAACAAGCAGATACCAGTCGAATCCAGGAGAAGAGCACTGGAAGGCAGTGAAGAATATCCTAAAATACTTGAGAAGGACTAAAGATATTTTTCTTGTCTACGGTGGGTCTGAATTAAAATTCGAGGGCTTCACAGACTCAAGTTTTCAAAAGGACCAAGATGACAGTAAATCTGTTTCAGGGTATGTTTTTACCTTGAACGGAGGCGCAGTGAGTTGGAAGAGTTCCAAGCAGCAAACAGTTGCTGATTCAGTGACAGAGGCAGAGTTTATAGCTGCAAGTGAAGCTGCAAAGGAAGTTGTTTTGATGAAGAAGTTCATAAATGAACTTGGTGTGGTTCCTAGCATTGGAGAAGCAGTTCCCGTTTACTGTGACAACACATGAGCAGTTGCACAGGCTAAGGAATCGAGGTCTCATCAGAAATCTAAACACGTGTTGCGGCGATTTCACTTGATCAGGGAGATCATTGAAAGAGGGGACGTCACCTTGGAGCGTGTAGACTCTCAAGACAACATTGCAGATCCATTTACTAAAGCTTTAACACAACAGCAGTTTGATCGTCCCTTAGAGAAGATGGGTATGAGATACCATGGCGATTGGCTTTAGTGCAAGTGGGAGATTGATAGTAGTGTGCATACAAGCCAATCATGTATGATGATAAAGCACATACTTTGTAAATAATTTTATTTATTTATTAATAAAATATTTATTTATTAAAGACATTTAATTATCTACATGGTGCTGTTTTTATAATATGTAAATAACCTATAGTTTTAAGCAATGCTTTTAGAATCATGATGTTTATCATGCTAATGAGATCTAAATTCTTAGAAAGCTTTAAAACTAAAATAGTTCTCAATCGTGGGATTACTAAAAAGGGGATTAGTAAATTCGGATAGATTGGTACATATGTTGCTTGCTCATTGGATGAGGATGATTGATCTCATGATCATTTGTGTGGAGACACTAAAGCAAGTATGTAGGTGCTTATTGGAGAATAAGTTCACTGAACGTGACTCGCTATGGAATACCTAATGGAGTTTTACTCGCTTGTCAATAGGAATTCCTAATGTGAAAGTAGTACAAGTGATCCTTGGACTTGAGATCGTCATAGTATCTTGTATGTAACAAATTATACCTTGACTTATTCCTTAAGACCTTTTAAGGCATATATATGGTATACTTGGGTATAATGAGTTACATATGGAGATAATGAATGATCAATAAAGAATCTACCACCTCTAGTAAAAGAGGAGATATGTCCTATGTGATTCGTTAAATGATAACCCAGGAATCCTTGGCCAAGGTAAAATGAAATTAGAAAGGAGTTTCTAATTTGCATTATTTGGAGTTGTGCATTTTCTAATCGAAATACATATAATTAAATAAAATAAGACTTGACAGTAAATTCATGTCTTATATTTAATTGGGACATTGTATGGTGGAAGGATTGAATTGTATGGTAACTATTTACTCACAGGTTCTTTTATGATTAATGTTGAAATCTATATTATCTGAAAAGTCGTTGATCGCTAGGGAGGCTTATCCCTATTGTAGAATAAATATTATTTATTTAAATAGATTATTAGTTTAATTTATTTATTTAAATAAGATTAGAATTGTTCTAATTGATTTATTCACAACCGGTTTAATATAGAGAACCTAAAGGGTCACACCATAAAAGGAAGAATAATTATTTAAGAAGGTAATGGCATAATCGTAATAATGCATTAAGTGTAATTAATTTAATCTATAGTGATAGAATAAATTAAATAGCTTAATGTTTATTATTTAATATTTTGGAAATATTAAATATAAATTAATAAGAGGATTCTTATTAATATTATTACAATTATTATTATTTTAATTTCTAAAGAAGTTTAGTAATTAATTTAATATTAGTACTCTCATTTATTTCTAATAAGATTAGGAGACAAATTAATTAAATGAATTTAATTAATTATTCCCCATGTGGTGGGAAGCCTAAATTAATTAAAGGAGTTTAATTAATTAAAAGAAATCCCATGTCTAATAGGATTAGAAGGGTTGACCAATATCTATATAAGAGGAGTCATATAATAGATATCAGTTGAGGCAATTCCAATTGTTGGAGAGTACTCCTTTTCTATAGAGGATAGAAAACTAAGCCAACCACCCTCCTTCTTGATAATTCATCTTCCTTGGTGGATCACCTCTAGAGGCCAAACACTTGGGTGGCTAACGTTGATCAAAGGAAGGAATCTAACCCGAAAATTCAAGGAGATCACGAAGAACAAGGAGTTGAACTCGTACCTGTGGAAGCTTCGTTTTACAAGGGTATGATTCCATAACTTCTTATTTATCGTTTTAAATTAATAATTTGCATAAAGGATGATCCGGGTAATGGTTTTGTAGAATTTTTTTTAAACTTTGATATACCATGCTTCCGCTAATTTTTGCATTTTGATTGCATCACGATTTCGTACAAACCCAACAGATATGACGGCGGCGCAGTATGCGACTAAGTTCAATGAACTAGCGCGATTTGCAGAACACCAAGTAGGAGATGAGGAGAGGAAGGCAAGACGTTTTGAACAAGGGCTAAAGCCGTGGCTATTTAATAAGGTATCAATTCTTCAAATTGATTCCTTTGCGACATTGCTGGAGAAGGCAATCATTACAGAAGGTGGCAGTGAGGCCTTAAGTCTGTACAATAAGGAGATGAAAGGAAAGAATACCGGAGGAGAAAATCGTGCTGGAAGTAGCAGCAGTAGAGGAAGTAATTTGGGAAAATGAAAGTAGGAGAACAATAATAACAACAAGAACAACAACAATCAATCGGGGAACTTCCGTGGAGGATTTAAGAAGAGGGCAGAGGGATGCCCGAAATGTGGGAAGAATCACCAAGGTGGGTGCTGGAAAGGACGCGGCACTTGCTACAACTGCGGCTAGGAGGGCCACATTTCACCCAACTGCCCGAAATTAAAAAAGATATAAGGATGTTTTGTATGTGGCTCGACGGAGCACCAGATTAAGGACTGCCCAAAGAAGGGAAGTGGCGGAGGTAGTAGCCAACAAGGGGGAAACAAGCTAATGATCAGTGGACCGACACAATCCAATCGCCCAACCGCTAGAACCTTTAATATGACCGTCCAGGACATAGTAGCTGCAAAGGACGTGGTGTCAGGTATAATCCCAATCAATGATATAAATGCATATGTATTATTTGATTCAGGTGCCACTTGTTCTTTTGTATTTGAAGAATTTGCTAGTAGACTTATCACACCCCGAGAATGATTAGAAGATCCCTTGAACATAGAGGTTGCGAATAAGGAAGTAATCCTTGTAGAATTCGTTTATCGAAATTGTCGCGCAAACATTAGAGAACATGAACTGAGTGTAGACTTGATTCCAATTAGATTGGGAGAATTTGACGTAATACTGGGAATGGATTGGTTGTATAACCATGCTGCGATAATTAACTATCAGAATAAATGTGTGAACCTTCAGACTCCCAAGTAAGTCTAAGGTAGTGTTTTATGGTAGCTGATCGCTTAAGCAATCGTGTTGCCTTACGATGATGCAGGCCAAGAAATTGTTAAGGAAAGGATGTGTAAGTTATTTAGCTTACATTGTAGATACTCGAAAAAAGGGAATAAAAATTAAAGATATATCCGTAGTGAATGAATTTCAAGATGTATTTCCGAACATTTGCCTGGTCTTCCGCCAGACAAAGAAATCGAATTCGTAATAGACTTAGCACCGGGAACGACCCCGATTTTGAAAGCCCCATACCGTATGGCACCGGTAGAAATGAAGGAATTGATGATACAATTGCAAGAGTTATTATATAAGGGTTACATACGGTCGAGTGTGTCTCCTTGGGGAGCACCAGTATTATTTGTTAAGAAAAAGGACGGATCGATGAGGCTCTGTATCGATTATCGAGAATTAAACAAAGTAACGATCAAGAACAGATATCCGCTACCGAGGATAGACGACTTATTTGATCAACTGAAAGGAGCGAAGTGTTTTTTGAAGATAGACCTTCGGACAGGTTACCACCAACTAAAAGTACGGGATGAGGACATACCAAAGACTGCGTTTCGAACCCGTTATGGACATTACAAATTTTTGGTAATGTCATTCGTATTGACTAATGCTCCGGCAACATTCATGGACTTGATAAATCGAGTCTTTAAGCCATACTTGGATAAGTTCGTAGTAGTTTTCATCGACGACATCTTGATCTACTCAAAGATTGTGGAAGAGCACACCCATCTGAAGATAGTTCTGGAAGTGCTAAGAAAGGAGAGGATGTATGCAAAATTTTCTAAGTGTGAATTTTGGATAGAGAAGGTTCAATTCTTAGGTCACGTCGTGGATAAGAATGAAATCTCAGTAGACCCTGCAAAGGTTGAAGCAGTTAGTATTTGGGAGCAGCCGAGAACACCAACGGAGGTGAGAAGTTTCTTAGGGTTAGCTGGGTACTATTGAAGATTCATCCAGGATTTTTCTAACATAGCAACCCCGTTGATAAATCTGACGAGAAAGATAGTAACATTTGTATGGATAGACAAATACGAAGAGAGTTTTTAGGAGTTGAAGAGGAGATTAAGTGAAGCACCTGTGTTGTCACTACCAGATGATGCAGGAAATTTTGTGGTGTATAGTGACGCATTGCACAAAGGACTTGGTTGTGTGCTCATGCAACACGGAAAGGTCATTGCGTATGCATCACGACAACTAAAGGACTACGAAAAATGATACCCTACTCACGACTTAGAGTAAGCGGCCGTAGTTTTTGTGTTGAAGATTTGGAGGCATTATTTGTACGGAGAGAAATGTGAGATATACACGAACCACAAAAGTCTGAAATATATCTTCACACAGAAAGAGTTGAATATGTGTCAGAGAAGGTGGTTAAAATTGATCAAGGATTATGACTGTGATATTTTTTATCACCCGGGTAAAGCAAACATAGTTGCCGACGCTCTGAGCAGAAAAGGAAGAGAGAAATTATTTCATTTGACGACTCAAGACGAGTTAATAAGAGAGATGGAAAAATTAGAGATAGTGGTAAAAGGACCGGAGATGTCTGAAGTAAAGTTGTTCGTAATGGAAGCTCGTCCGACTTTGTTGGATAGAGTGAAGGAATCACAAGAGAAAGATGAAGAGTGCGAGAAAATTAGAAAGAGGATAGCAGAACATGGAGAGGAAAGATTCAGAATGGATAAAGACGGTATCTTGAGATTTGAAGGGAGAGTGTGGGTGCCAGTGGTAACCGAATTGAGAGAAGAAATTTTGCACGAGGCACACAATATGACGTATTCCGTTCATCCCGGAGGCACAAAGATGTACCGAGATTTGAGACAATATTTTTGGTGGCCCAATCTAAAACGAGAAGTCGCAGAGTGCGTTAATAGATGTCTGACTTGCCAACGCGTCAAAGCAGAGCATCAGCGGCCGAGAGGTTTACCTACAACAGTTAGAAATATCGAAGTGGAAATGGGAGCACATTACGATGGACTTCGTAGTAGGACTTCCAATCACACAGAAAGGTTATGATGCCATTTGGGTTATCGTGGATCGATTAACAAAGACCGCATATTTTCTAACGATCAAGATCCGATATAGTTTGAATCAGTTAGCGAATCTTTACGTAAAGGAGTTTATTTCACGACATGGAGTGCCGGTGTTAATTGTCTCTGATCGAGATCCGCGCTTCACGTTAAATTTTTGGAAAAGCTTGCAAGAGAGAATGGGAACGCAGTTGAGGTTGAGTACCGCTTATCATCCTCAGACAGAAGGACAGAGTGAGTGAACTATGCAAACGCTGGAGGACATGCTTATAACTTGCGTGATGGATTACAAGGGAAATTGGGACGACCACCTACCCTTAGTTGAATTTGCGTATAACAATAGTTATTATGCGAGTATCGGCATGCCACCGTACGAAGCTCTTTACGGAAGAAAATGTATAACACCATTGTGTTGGGACGAAGTCGGAGAGCGACGAATACTCGGACAATAGTTAGTACAATAAACCGCAGATTTAGTGACAGTGATAAGAGCCAGACTAGTAGCCGCTTAAGATCGCCAAAAAAAGTACGCAGACTTGCATCGACAAGACCGGGAATTTAAAGTCGGGAGTTTTGTATTTTTGAAGGTATCTCCATGGAAGGGAAAAATCCGTTTCGGCAAGAAAGGAAAATTGAGTCCAAGATTCATAGGACCGTTCGAGATACTGAAGCGAATGGGCGAGGTGGCATACAAAGTTGCATTACCACCCGAGTTGGAGCACATTCACAACGTGTTTCACATATCCGTGTTGCGTCCGTAAAAGGCCGACTACAAACACGTGATTTCTTATGAGCCCATTCAAGTAGAGAAGAACCTAGCATATGAAGAAATTCTTGTTCAAATATTAGATAGGAAAGAGCAAACCTTAAGAAATAAAGTTATTTCATCTGTAAAAGTACTTTGGGGTAACCACGATGTCGAGGAGGCTACGTGGGAATTAGAAGATAGGATGATGAGGGACTATACCCATTTATTTGTGTAACCTTGTAGAAATTTCAAGGACGGAATTTTTATAAGGGGGGAGGATGTAATACCCGAGAATTTTCATATATTTTTAATGAATATATTAATGGAATTGAATATTTATTTGAATATAAGTGATTATGTGTTTTGAGATGGGTTAATTCAAATTTATTTTATAATAATTGAGAAGAATATGGAATTTATGATAAGCTCAATGAATGCCTTGTGTGGCACAGTAATGAGAAATATTAATGATTTACTTAATTAAAGAAGGAATTAATAAGTAGATGATTAATTAATAATATAATATTGATTAATGGTAATGATGGGTGATAGAACAATAATGAATAAATATTTGATTAATATTAAAAAGGTTAATGTTTGTTCAAGTATTTGTTAAAGTGTAAAGTTATCACTACAACTATATAATATAAAGCATAAGGTGACATTTTGATAGAAACTATATAATAAAAGGAAGTGAGTCACATGGTTGGACTTATGAGAATACATATTATATGTACATTATACAATATAGAACCAAACTATATTATATAAAGCGCATTGTGAAATACAAGAGACTATGTAATATATAAACTATATTATAAAGTGTAGTGTGACACTTTAGTAAGAATATGTAATATGGAAACAATATTGTGAGAGTAATAAAATTGTATGAGTTATATACATGAACTTATGTGACCATATGATAGGTATAGTACTTTAATGAATACTATATGGTATAATGAATTAAAGTATGTGAATAATTAATAGCAATAATTATTTCAATAAGTTACACAATTAGAATAATAAGGTTGTGATAATAAAGTATGTCACTATTTAATTAAATCATAAATTGACATTATTAAAATGTACATAGATTTTATATTAATGTGTATACATATACCCAAATTACTACCATATAATGTTGTTGTGACACTTTAGGTCCATGAATACCCCTAAATGAATTTAAACCTAAGTAATACATATATGCTTATTTAACTTAAGTATATATTAAATATATATGGATATAACCTAAGTGTAATATTATTCTTGCAAATGCTGAGTTCTTACTTCTTTGTCGCACAATGAGTGTCAAACTCTCCTTCACGTGAAAAGCATATGGCCTAGACTATTCCCTTCATCTCTCAAATTCAGCAAACTAGCAACAATGATGAGTAGGGAGTGGGTTGATGTGGTTGTTAGCTACTATTCCACCAACTATCAAATGTCCATCATCTTCTTCCTTCATCTCTTGGTTTAATTCATGGTATAAAGGTTTGGTATGGTTATTCATTCCCCTATAAATTGAACTCATCCCTTCTTATTTGATTTTCCTAAGTTTTTGAAAATTGATATAGAGTGTGAGCATATTATAGTGAGTGTATAATCTAAAAATGAGAGCAAACTTAAGACTTAAAGAGGTACAATCTCTAAACCCACTTTGAAATACAATTCATAGAAATGAACATGAGATACTTGAAATTGATGTGTGATAAGGTGCTAGCATGTTTAGTGAAGTATACAGATGTGTTATATGTGCAATGTGATAGTTAGTAAACTTGCTTCATGAGGGAATGTGAGGCTTGGCTGGAGCTCTGCTCTAGCAGAGATCTTTCTGGTCTTGAACCAAAGTCGCGCGGCCGTGCCCTTCTGCAGAAATAGTTGGTGATTTTGTTATGCCTTCTGATGTATTGAGCATGTTATACTAGTTAGAGTATGCATATAAATCACCTTACCATGTGGAATGAGATTGCTATGTATATAGTAAGCTATGTTAGTTTGAGTATTTTGAAGAAAGCTTAAAGATTTGGAAACTAGTTTGATAAACATGGTGTAATACATGTTCTGACCTTATGTCCAAATGTATTACGTTCTGATATGCCTTAACATGTGATAATATGATAGTTATATTGTTAGACTATCCAAGCATGAATTGAAATAAGTTTTCAAGTAAAAGACTATACTTGCTATGTGTACAATACGCTATATATACTTGAATTCCAAACTTGGTATCATGATTTGATTTCATATATATACATGCACAAGAAAGCGTGAAAGTATAAAATCATAATATGAGTGGACTTACCTTATATGCTTAAATAGTTTTGATAGCATAGAATTCAAAGGCGAACTTAATGAACTATTTACACTTTGAGTTTGAAACTTGTGAGTATGCTTATGTGTTCTAGCTATGCATATATGAAAGTATGAGGAATAGCAAGTGAAGTAGCTTTGCATGCTTGGTGGCTTAACATAAGTTTTCAAAAGAAATCTTAAAAACTAGTTTGTCAATAACTACATTGTAAGTATTCTAGAATGTGTCTTCATGATTTGGAGTGCCATGCCTATAGACATGATTAAAATGAATGACTAGTTAGTCTTATGAATTGTACAATAGTTGAGTAAGATTAAGAATAAGATTCAAGGAAGTGAAACATAGAACATAAAATGCATGACTAAAGTAGCTTGAACATGTGTATATGATACTCAGAGACCTCATGGCATATGTGTAGCAATTAAACGTAAGAAATGTTGTTACTTGAATACTTAATGCTTTGATTAGATAAGAATGGATAACGAATTGAACCTAGTTGTCAGTTTCCTAACATGTGTATTTATCATGATCCTTCTTATGCGTGCAATGCGTATTAAATTGACAAGGTGTTTATAAATGATAAGTCTAACGATGGTTGCGAACTACGTCAATTGAAATCATAGTGACCTATAATCTGATTTCATGCTACACATGAATAACTACATAGTAACATACGTATAGGATTATATGACTAAATCACATGTGTATACTTGAATTTCATATCAAGCTTATGTACCGAATGTGTTTACCTAATGAGTATCCTATACATGTAAATATATTATAATAGGATTTGAAAGTGTTGATTAGCTTTACATGAGTAAACTACGCATAAGACAAGTATCCCAACCTTGCATTACTTTATTCAATGGATATTGTAAGCAAGTACTCGAACTCTATTTTTAATGAGCATTTATTGAACTTGTGTTATTATTGTCGTACAAGTAAGCTATTGGAATTGCAATTCATGTTGTATTACTTAAATACTTCGTGGATAAAGATAAAGTTGATTTATATTCTTCGAACTTTAAATTTTGAGTATTGAACTTATAAAGAGTGGTCTATGCCATTCGATTCGGCTAGACTTATATCATGATTAGAAAGCTATCCAAACCAATTGATTGGTGCAGAGTCTTATATTTATTGAGATGAACAACCTTCTTTGAAGGGAAGTTATATTTGTCGGGGGACAGACGTTCGCACTTGCGTACGATTGAATGTTATGCATAATGTAGGGTACTTTAGGCTGATCACCTGTTGTACTTGTTTCATTAGATTATCAGTATATTTCTGTTAATTATAGTAGAAGTTCATAGTCCTTATTGACCGCTCAGTATCCAATTATCTTAAAATCTCAAATTGATTTAGCGTTGAACTATATTGACATTATTCTGTCTTTAGCAACTATTATTGAGAACTGTTGATATTTCTTGTTGTCTTGAACTATCACACCTTGTTATACCCTCTTTGGATTCGAGAACTATATTACTCACCCTTGTTGTTATATTACTTGCTGAGCAAACTTGTTGCTCATTTTTGCTTTTCCTAAAAATATTTCAGTTAAGGCAGAGCAAGGCGGACCTTCGGGCGCCGATAAGGGCAAGGGTAAGGCTACAGAGTAGCTCTTATTTATGTAGAACTTATGATTGTAATAAGAACTTATTCTATTATGTACTAGTTAAGGTTATGTATGCTTACGTTATGTCTAAACTATGTAATCAATGTTTAAGTTACGAGACCTTGGAACGTGAATAAATTATATTAATTAAATGTAATCTATTCGGCAATAGTGATGTGTATTATTCTGTTGTGCGATGCGACATTTAGTCGTAATATTATTATCATGGTGTTATATTATAAAACGTGGCGAACCGAATTCGAGAGACCAGTGGCGGTCCGAATTTGGGGGCGTCACAGGTTGGTATCAGAGCTGTAGTTATAAACCTAAGGAGCGAGTGTCCTTAGATTATAACTTAGGAGAACTTAGAAGTTAGAAAGGAGATAAAACTCATGTAGAGTTTTCCTTGAGAGACTTAGTGTGTTATGAAATATAACTTCATTCTATACAATGAACTTATATTTTATTTAACATTCTAATGGAGTTGCTGTTTGTTTGTCTTATATTTGTGATTGTAGGATGGCAGACACAAGAGTACCTAGTAGAGTGGCCAAGGAGGTGCCCAGAGATATACACGTAGTAAACTAGGCGCCTCTAGAGGCTGTGCCTGTGCAGGCTGTTGCACCGTCTGAGTTTGACGACGAGGACGAGATTGAGGTAGAGTCCGATCCAGAGGAGGAGTCGATGGAGGACAAGCCTACAGAGGAAGAGCCCATGGAGGACTACTACGAGCCTAATCTTGAGGAGCAGATGCTGGAAGAGTACGAGGAGCGTATTCTAGAGTTAGACTGCCGAGTACAGGAGCTAGAGGCTGAGGCCCAGGAGAGAGAGTCTGAGTTCCAGAAACTGAGGGACGAAGACCATCAGAGGAAGCTGGCCATGCAAGAGCTAGAGGTAGAGATCGCATACCATAGGGAGGCAAGGATACAGATGGGGACCTTGTTTCACAGGTCGGTGGTAAGGAACGTGGATCTAGCAGGAAAGTTGGAAGTGGTAGAACAGAGGGAGCTGAGTGAAAAGATAGAGAAGGAAGCACTCCGTACTCAGCTAGAGTTGGAGGTTATGGATAGGATCAACTTCGAGGAGAAGTGGGTAGTCGCAAATGAGAGGGCTGACGACCTTGATGATGAGGTCAGGTGCAAGAAGAGTAAGATGAAGAAGATGGGGTATGTGTTCCGTTCAGCTTTCGAGAGGGTGCTCGATGGTGTATACCACTACCCAGCGGAGCGGGGACAGCCCTACATACCTTGAGCCGAGAGTTGATGGCGTACATAGCGCAGATCGAGAAGAACGTTTAACTAACAGGTATTTTGAAGGCGTTATGTAACCTAAATATCTTAGCACGTATTCATAACGGTCGTTAGAATTTATAATAATATGTATCTAATTGAACTAATCAAGTATTGTTAAGATTCGGTGTTGATTCGGTATCTCGATCACTTAATTTGATAATACAACGTGTTGGTTTATCAATAAGATTTTATTTGAAAGCTTAAATATTATCTTAGATAATTAAATTATCTTTTATAATATTTTTAGAAGCTTAGTATTATTTTTAAATGATTTAATTATCATTTATAATAATTTTAGAATTTTAATTTAATATTTAAATGATTTAATTATCATTTATACCTTAATATTAATTTCAAATAATTTTTATCTATTCATAATTTATTATCATTTATAAAATTTTTGGAAATATAATATTTTAAATGATTTAATTATCATTTACATAATTTTAGAAATATTACTAAAATTATTTAAATAATTTATTTAATATAATTATTAAATAGTTTTATTATCATTAATATTTAAATAAAATAAATTATTAATGAAATTTATGTCAAAATATTAAAAGTTATTTATTATAACTGAAAATAAATTTTAGAATTTAATTACTAATTATTAATAATTATTTACTATTTAATTCTAATTTATTTTAATTATTATTATTTATTTTTATTTAAAACCGTCGCTAAAGGTCTATCGCGACAGAAAACAGTTGTTGAAGGCTACTGCGAAAGCTAACCGTCGCTATAGGTGTTCTTCATTTGCTGAAGAATAGCCCGGTCAATGTTTTAGAGGCTAGTTTGACTTGATTTTATTTTCAGTTGGTTAATAATTTGGATTTGATTTCTATTTTTAGGTGTAGTTCATATGTCAGCGTATACCGATATGCCTTGTTTGATATCAAACAACATCAAATGATACTAGATTAATCCCGGTCAAACTACCATGTTCGATTGTTTTTGAGGTGTTTGTGTAACCTAGAAACCTTGGTCAAGGTCGGTCAACTCTGTTTGACCGTAAAACCTTTCATTCCGTGTACTATTTATGTGATTTAATGATATATGTTTGTAGTATACATGTCAGGGTACAAAAGGGTGACACTGGATTACCCTAACAACTTTACAATTGAAAGATCTAAGTCGGTAAAGAACTTGTCAGACACCTGTCAGAGTGTTCATACGTTTTCTGGAATTTCTAGAAGACGTTTATGTGACTGGTCAATGGGTTTTGATCGTGAATAACTTGCCACACAGTGATCCGATTAACATGATTTCAGTTCTAGGTTGTTAAGCTTGTGGAATACTACAACCATGATACATCTAACAGTCCAAACAATTAACATGCTAAGATCTATAGGCTCTGACATTCGGCTAGGGGTGTAAACTGATATATACGGATACGAATACAGTAGTATTCGTATCCTTTTATTTACAAATACCTTTATCCCGAATACGGATAATATCCACTTTTTTCCAAATACGAATAATATCCACTTTTTTACGAATACGGATGCAGATGAATATGAATTTTTCGGTTACCATTTACAGCCCTAACTATAAATAGAATAAAAAATAATCAGTTTTAAAATATAATTTACTAATGATTGAATGTTAATGTATTTATTTTTAATAAATAGTTAAATACAATAATCAATGTTCTAAATTATAATTCAAATAAATTTTCATCATTTTTGAAATCCTAAATTTCAAAATGAATGCTCTACTTATTAATGTTTAGATATCTATTAATTAGTAAATATTCATTTTATGTGTGTTGAGTAATACTGTAGTGTGTATGAATATTTATAATTTATAATTAGATTCAAAAGTTTATATTGAATATTTAATTATTTTTTCTCAATTACTTGATTAAAACTTTAATAATATGTTTATGAGGACTTTTATTTATAATTTATCCTCAATACATAGATTACAATTTATATAGTTATAAAAAGTTTATTTTATTTCATTATATTTATTGAGAGTGCGAGTTTTAATGTATATGTGATAACTGACAAATGACAACTAGTTAATCCAAATTGATCCAAAATTTACTTTGGACTTACTTTAAATATTTGAACTTCTAATTTCTAAATAATTGGGCAAATAAAAATGATAAATATTCCATCCACCCGAAAATTAATAAACGTGAATTAATTATTCAACCCCTTTTTAGATTAATTCTAAATTAATTTGGACTTAACACATTTTAACAATAAAATTATATTGTTCATTGTTCCCGCCTCCCAGCATTGCAATGAAGTTTTGAAAGTAAAAAACTTATAACAAGCTAATAATTATAGTTTTGTTCTTCTAGTATATAATTTTCTTGTTAAGTGACACATTTTAGATATTTTAACTTTATAATAGTAAAAATCCATTAACTATACTTAAATCAATTTATTTCAGTTTATTAATATTATAATAAAAGTGTTATTTCCTACTCTTTAGAAATGAAATGATATATTTTTAAAATAATTTTCGTATGATAGTGAAAACTAATTATTATGTAAAGAAGACCATTTTAAAAAAATTATTTGGTTTATTATATAATAATTAATATATATAAGTTATTTGAATACGAATTTTGGATACGGATCCGAATCCGGATATCCGCTATTTACCGAAAATATTTACGGTCAGATGTTAAACGAATACGAATACGCCTATATCCGTATTCGTATCCGTTTATTTGCTGATATCTTTAAACCGAATACGGATATATCCATTTTTTTCTAATATGAATAATATATGCTTTTTTTCGAATACGGATGCGGACAAATACGAATTTTTTGGGACACCATTTACAGCCCTACATTCGGCTGTCTGACCATTTTTTACAATTTTGGACAGTTTGTTATTTTCTTCATTTTTATGCATTTAGATTTCATGAAACCATGTTTTATCAACCCAGATCACTTAATAACATGTTATTACATATTACTAAACATTAAAACAAAATTTTTAACAAAGCATCAAAGATCTACAAGTGTGAATAGTATTTTTACCTTTTTGAGCAAATTTTTGATTCTTTCTCTTTGATTTTGTCTTACTACTGTTGAGGCTTATTATGGCTTGAATTATAAGTGTTTAGGTTACAAAATTTCGTGGGTTTCATCAATGGGAGGGCTGCTATTTATAGAGCTTTTGTAGGTTAGGGTTTTTAGGTCATTTTCACCTATTTTGCCTCCACAAATATCTTGACGACTGAACTTGTGCTACTTAGATCTGATATTAGTCTCATGCTTGTGCTGGAGTGTGTTAGAGTGTGTTGGGCTCAAGCTAGCACACTTATTCAAGTGTTCTAATTGGTTAGTTTGCTTAATCTTAGTTTAATTCATACTAATTAGTATTAGGGTTTTGTAATTTGTGTTTCAGATAACTTAATTAAGTTATTAATACCTTAATTAAGTTTAGAATTCATAATTAAGGTTTTGGATCTCATAATTAGTGTTAGGGTTTGCTAATTAGGGTTAGTGTTTCCTAATTAGGGTTTATTACATTAATCTAAGTAAAATACTTGGAAGCACGACAAAGCATTTTATCAGTATAAGAACGACAAAGCAACTTCAGGAAAAATTTTATTTGACTTAATTCTTCATTAGAGTATAAAATCCCTTAATACGCAATTAGAATAAAGAAATTTCATTAATAATCACATAATTTACATACACGAATCTTATTAAGGTTCGGAATACCACATTCACTCCCTCTAATAAGAATTTCGTCCTCGAAATTATAGTACAAGTTATAGAAATAAATGTGGGTAGTTGTCTCGCATTTAACTTTCGAGCTCCCACGTAGCTTCTTCGACGTTCTGATTTCTCCAGATCACTTTAACTGAGGATTCAGTGCATCAGAGAACTCCAAGATCTTTCAATACTCCCATTCAGATGTATAGTTCATATAGATACTGTACTTCTTCCTATTTTCTAGAAAGGTAAAACTAATTAATTGACAAAAGATAATAATATATTACTTATTCTTAAATTTGATTACAATAAATCCCAATTTACTATTACATCAGAACTTTCAAAGATGTAACCAAAACTTAACTCAACAGAGTTTTTCTATCCACATGATTGAGTTCTGGAACTTTCGTTATGTCAGTCAAAGCTGCAAAGAAAAAGAATAATTGCAAGGATGAGCTGCAGAAAGCTCAGCAAGTTTGAAACAAGTTATACTTTGCACTCACACTGAATTTGAATTGAATGAACATATAGTTCAGAGTTTTTCCATATATATACTGAGGTTTGATCTGCCAAATCCCATACATTACGAGTTTCTGCCAGTCATAAAGACTTAGTAACCTGGGTTGATTCGGTCAATCACACCACACTCCTAACAGTCAGAAAAACTTATAGGAGCTCTGTTCGGATATATCATAGGGATCAGCCTAATCGTATCCTAGGAGTATGCATATCATCCTACTAGTCCAACAAGGTCAGTGCTATAACTGCATGTAAATATAACCCCCGATCAGTGCTATAACTGTCTGTAAATATAACCTCTGGTCAGTGCTATAACTGCTGGTACAATAGTAATAGTATATATATTTGTACCAAATAACATTGGTTTTACCACAGTTTATGCTTTGATATCAAATCAAACACATTTTACGCAAACAACAAATCATATGGTTTGGTTATGCTTGAAAAATAAGTCATAACCCTCTTCAAATCATAGATATTACGAATAATGTTTATAACAAGTTCGTATATCAATATATAAGACTTACATTTAATATAGAAATTAAATGAAGTTAGAAAAACTTGCCTGCTTCGACGATTATCGCTAAGCAATCTAATTTAATCTCTTAGAGAAGACCTATCATTAATAAGATTGATCTTTCAATTAGCATAACATACTTTATCTCACAATACTATTACTTTATAAGTAAACTATCTAACACTTAACCACATAGTCAAATAATAGATAACCTTAACATCATATTTATTCACAAATTTAAACCAAGCACACATCAGTCTTTAATAGTATTCAATATAGTATACTGAGTGGTTTTCCACAAACAACCAACAAATTAGTTTCCCGTCTCGTTTACACTGTTTTCACAGCGAGTTAGATCGATTTCTAATTTGTATATACCTCCGCTCCCAAAAGGAATTGTTTAGCCCCAATACTATACATCAACTATTACAGAGTACGACTGTACTAGTGTAGACTTAACACTTATAAGTTCTTATTATAACTCAGAAATTTATTTACTATTTCAGCAAACCGAATACATTATTTCAGCAAGATGAATATAAGCTGTCTTCCCTTCCTGACATTTTCAGTTTCCATTTCAGCAACCTGAATTGTTCAATTCAGCAAGCTGAAATACCCTTATCACAAAAATACCAAATAACCTTATTATTTTCCTATCCTTTGGCCACACATATATACATATATTTCATATACAAAAACAATTTTTTCTGGGATTTTTCAATTACCTTTAGTATTTTTCAAAAATTCATTTTTAGTTCGTAGCTTAAGAAATTAGCTACATCATGCTTAACTCCAACAATTCCCAGCTTTTGGCGTGATCTTACACGTATTAACATGAACTTCCAGTTTAAATTTCGTGGCTATCGGAGTTATAGTACTCTGGTTATAGCAGTTTTTGTAGTAAAAAACATAAAATTGAAATGACCATAACTCGGTCAATTTAAATCAGAATAATCTCATTTTTGGACAGGAGCTACTTTATATCATCTATTTTCATGTTCCAAAAGGCCGGAATTTACTTCATATCCTAAGTGGCCAAAACTGTCCCCAATAGTTTTGGACAGATTAAACTTTCTCATTTATCAGATTTTTCCTACTTTGCTAAAAATAGTCCATACAAAAATCTACAATGAATGGTTTAGTGATTCCACTTGGAAAAGTTAGAAGACTCATAGATCTAAATCTCGGACTTGACCACACTCAAAATTTCAAAATATAATGAGAGATATGGTTGTTTGAATGTCAAGTTTTGTTTTCTAAAAATTTGATTTTTCTAACTTTTGTGTTTTCTAAGAAAACTTCCATGTTCTTTTGATTAATCCAACATTAAACATTATAAACCATCATAATACATCCTAATACTTCTTATACTCAAGAATCTAACATGATCCATGATTAATTTCATCAAACTTTTACAATAAACAAACAAAACACAATCTATACCAAAAATTTCAAAGCTAAAGTTTAGGAAAGTTTTAAACCATTGCTAGGTTGATGGTCCATCTTTCTTGGTAGCTTGGCTTGCTAAGTCCTCTCCTTCTTAGCCTCTTCCCAACCCATGGCCATCCATTTCCATTCCCTCTCAAGCCATTAAACTTTCTATAAGAATTTCAGGTGAGAATGATGGAGAAACCCATGGTTTCTTTTTCCCTTCATACTTTTTCTCTTCTCCTCTCTTCTTCTTCCTCTCTCTTCTTTCCCCCTCATCCATGGTTGCCATCTCTCTCTCCTTCCCTCTTCTATTCTCGAGTGGAATAAGAGAATGAGATAGAGAATGATTTCTCTCTTTTCTTTCTCTTTCTTTCTTTTTTTTTCTTTCTCTTGTTTTTTTAAGTTAGTATAAAAAATAAAGACCAAGGGTAAAATAGTCTTTAACCATCACTAAGAAAGGGCAAAATGGTCTTTAAGTCATCTCAAGAAAATTTTCTAGAAATTTCCTCATAAGACATATTGGTTATAATCAATTTTCTTTAAGGACAATTATCATCTTAGTCCCTTAAAATATCCACCAGGTGACATCAACATGATGACATCATCTTTGTGTTTCTTTAAGGATGATATCATGATTGCATCATCTCTTCTCTGATTGGTCAATTTAAGTTCACATGGATTGGAGGGTATTTTGGTAATTTCCTATATACTAAGGGTAATTTAATAATTTCCCAATTAATTATAAGGGTAATTTAGTCATTTCACATACTTCTAAAAATTCTAAAATTTATCTCTTAAGTTTTGATCATTAGGGTTTTGTTAATCGTAATTAGAGTTTAATGAACAAAAATTAGGATTTTGTATTAAGGTTAGGGTTTCCTAATTCTCAATTAGGGTTTCTTAATAAGATTTCTACAAATGTATTTTCTTATAACTATACTTAGTATTAACCACATAGCATTACATATATAAAGTCAAAAGTTCCTATTTATAACCCCGATTAATAATCAAAGCCTTATTCAAATTAAGGTTTTGATCAGCTATTCATTATTACCTCCTTTACTTTTTTTAGTCAACTTAAAATAAATAATTTGGCTAGTCTGTTGAATTCATATCACGTATACTCAAAAATAATTATAACCACAATAATGATTCAAAAAAATTATTCATAAAATATTTAATCATATAAAATTCCTGGTCCTTACATTCTCCCCTCCTTATAAGGATTTCGTCTCAGGATTCACCATCACTGTATACTTAATTTATATCTGTCCTTCGACCTTTATTCATTTTCCTATCCCATTCAGGAACGAAAAACTCTTTGCTCAGCTTAAGTTTTATTTGAGTTGTCATTGCTCATAATTTTCTTAGTCGAAATTAAACTTTTATATTTACTTGGTATATCATAATCTAGTTATTAACAGAATCTAAATTCTTCCTTCAAGATCCTTTTATTAACGAGTTATTTATCTTAACTATGTCTTTTCCTGGAATTTTCTTTCGTATGCCTATATTCATGGGGTCCTAATGTTTTCAAGGGTAAATGTATTTTTCTTAGCAAACTTACGGTACATAAGAAAAATAGGTTATCCATTATATGGACAGAAAATTTTATCTAAGATGAAATCTTCTCGGTCTGCACAGATCCATAGTGTATAATATGTTTATAATTAGGATCTCATTTATTCTCTACAATATCCAGAATGGTTCAATGGATCTCGGCCACAATTTCCTTTTCTTACCAAAATGTATTTTACACTTTCAAGTAAAAACTTTTAAGAACATATGATTCTTAACCTTAAGCTCTCATCATTTTCTATTGATCCCGAGATGCTTATAATTTTTCGCATATAAACCTAATTATCTTCCTTTCTATGGAATTATCCCGAATTTTAACAATTTATTTTTCTTGACCTTGTGTCTTTGTTTATGGGCGCTATACTTTATCTTTACTGAGTTCCTAAGTGTATTTGAAAACTCCTTCATATTTTGAATTTTACTGTGACTCTCGATCTGACACACGAACTTTATACCTAGAGGTATTATTACTTGATCGATTGTTTCTAGATTAAATTAATTTTAATAGGCAAGAAATTTTAGGTTACTTTGGTGAAACCGTCAACTATTCCCAACTAATATTGTGGTATTTCTTATGTGACAAAAAGACCTATTACTAATTCCATGACTATGTGACCCATTCTTCACTCGAAAATTTTCCAAGGGTTGTATCAACACACTTAGCTTTTGTGTTTAATTTTAACCATAAAATGCTTACTTACTCATTCCCTTATTTATCGTTTAGCCTTGACTATTTGTCAAGTCAAGCACTCACTGAGTCTTACTTTAATATTACTGGAACTCAAATTTCTCCTTCAAATTTAATTATAATCTTATCCATCTTTAAATTTTGAAATCCTTTAACTTATCTACTTATATTTTATATCTTTGATATTTTACCTTGTTCACTCTCCAATTCTGATACTAAATTATGACTTTCATGGTATTTTAACAACAATACTACACAATGGTACCTATTAGCTTACTACCGACCAAATTGGTGTTCCTTACGGAGAGTCTAGCTTCGGTGCTTTTCTTTATTAACTTCTTTCTTTGTACTTTAGTACTCTATCTCTATTTATTCTAAATTAAATATTCATTTTATAAGTTATTTTAGTTTATACCTTGGACACTTTTTATCATTCCTTTATATTTCTTTTATTCCGTCTTATTAAGGTTGAACTATTATCCATAACAGGTAACCTTTGGGTAGAGTTAGTTGATACTCTTACCTTAATCTCAAGTTTATTAAACTCTTTTATCAATATCTCATTGTTTTATTATTAATTTTAACTTTTCTTGATTCTTTTGACTTTTAAAGCGTCTAAAATGACATTGGTTTTAATGAAATGATATAAGATTTTTTAATCAAAATCTTTTTCGATCCCTTCACCTCGATAATAGATGCATACTAGCCTTTCTAGGAAATTTCTCTATTTTTGTAATTGTTATACCCCAGAGTTGTTTCAGTGAACAATCCCCATTGCACACTACTTTTGATTTCGATGCATTTTATAATTTTGTTCATTTCTAATTGCAGTCAATCACTAACTTATGACTTACCAGTTTATCCCTAAAATTACATTAAACTCTTTTAACTAAAAATTTATGTCATTTAATCACAATACAATAATTTTTATATTGTTTTAAAGAAAATTATTTCTTTGTGAAAAGTTTCTACATTTATGTCTTCACATGACATCTTTTTATGTTTTTAGAAAAACTAATAGATGTGAACGTACAATTCGTACCAGGGTCAAATATGATATAAGTATTTAAAATATCGATTTGGGATAATACTTGTTACCACTTCTTGTGCAACAGCATCCCTCATCGTCATGTTAAAGGTTCTAACGCTTTTGGATGACTTTGACCAACCTCTCCTACTACTGCTGATTTGAAGTTTTGTTTTCCCCCTATGTTCAAATTTCTGGGTTTTGGACAAAATTTAGCAATGAGTCCCTTCACCCCATAGTTGAAACATGTGATTCTATTCTTATTACTATTCCTCTTTTGTGGGCACCAGTTTGAGTAATGCTCATCTCTCCCACAAGTAAAACCCTTAGTCCCACTAAAATAACATACTCCGCCGTGATTCTTTCCACAAGTTCGACAACTTTTATTCCTTTGACTGGTGTTGCTATTTCATTCCTGGTTGACTTTGTTGCTGAAATTATTGCCCCCTTTCCCAGAGTTATTAGGAACAATGGCATCCCACTTCCTTTTGTTATTTCTCTTCTTTTGACATTTCTCTAATACTTCATTCTCTGGTTCATCGGTATTTTTTAACATAGGTGGTCCAGCTAACTTAAAGTTTAAGGTAATACTTAGAGTATTGGTTTCAGCTTGTGTTGGATTCTCGGACCTCCCCTGTAAAGCTCCTAACAAAATATTTATCAACTGTTGGGTTGAGTTTGGCTCTAATTGTTCCACGTCGATCTCTGATTGTGATCTTCTATGTGTTGCCATTTATGTAACAATAAAAATAACTACGTATAAATACAAGTACAACAAATAATTCGGTTAAACAAACAGAATTTATACGTCACATACTTGACTAGTGTTTTATATATTATCACTAGCTGTCCTGATAAACACATTGGGAATACTATAAATTTATAGGTTACAGTTCATCTTATAATTGCTGCTATATATATTACATAACCCTTTATTACAGTCAGAAAGTTAGAATTTACTATTATTCCTTAACTTATACCAAAGTTTTGAACTTACACACTACACACATATGTATATTCATATCTATTCATTCACAAGATATTATCATATCTTCATTATTATTCACACTATTACCAAATTTTTAATACTCAAACTTTATCTTATGTATTTTCACTTCTTTCACCTGCCTCCTCACTAGAACAATACCTTTTGCCTTTTCTACAAACGTCTGTATGCATCTTCCCATAGTTCTTCTATTTTCCTTTGTTTACTTTCTAAGCTTCCTAGATCACTGTCATTCAATATTTTCTTTTCCCTCATTACTCTGAGTTTTACATTGTATTTCAAATCTCATCTTCTCAACCCGTTTTCTAAACATGTCATGCTCTTCTATTTCTTCTTTTTCTGTTGGCCCCGCTTCTAGCTTTATATAAGCCCAATTATGATTTGACTCTCCCTCTTCACTTAGCTCCAACTCCGGTACTCTTTATAAGCACTCTCTAAATATACCATAGGTATGTTTTATACTGCTTCAAACACTATTCTATAAGCTACATCAGTTGGCACTTCTCATATCCTACCCTCTGGATCAGTCTCTATTGGCCCAACTAATTCTGGTTCAGATACCAGCTCAAACGGAATGACCAGTTCCTCACTCACTTATGTGAATATCCTTAAATTCTTTATTTTCAATCAACTATATTAACTTGATTAGCACCTAATATACATTGTATATACATAGCAAATAATAGTTTTCTTTAAGTTAGTTTTTATCTTTTTTTACGATGAATTTCCTCAATTCATCTCCTATAAACTCTTTTTGAGTTTATGTTTTCACTAACTTTTCTACTACTCTTATTCCTCTAAGGTTATAGCCTAAGGTGTCCTCACCTCAGGTTTCTAACCTATAGCTTTGATACCAAATTGTGACGCCCCCAAATTCTCTACACTCCTTGCAGCAGATTTGGTGCTCACGTAAATATTTCATAAGATAATAATTCCTATCAATCCAAGATTCAAAGTATTCCACAACAAATAGTAGTTCTCGTCAGAACATTTACTGTGTTTGGATACCCTCACTTGGATGAATAGAATTATAATCTCAAGGATATTTTTTTTATATCAATAATTCCTATCTATCTGACATTCGCAATATTAATGCTAGGATCATTCTTGGAACTGAGGGGCGCGACCTTAGTGCATCAGAGAACTCCAAAATCTTTCAATACTCCCATACAGATGTATAGTTCATATAGATACTGTACTTCTTCCTATTTTCTGGAAAGATAAACTAATCAATTGACAAAAGATAATAATATATTACATATTCTTAAATTTGATTACAATAAATCCCAACTTACTATTACATCAGAACTTTTAAAGATGTAACCAAAACTTAACTTAACGGAGTTTTTCTATCCACATGATTGAGTTCTGGAACTTTCGTTATGCCAGTCAAAGCTGCAAAGGAAAAGAATAATTGCAAGGATGAGCTACAGAAAGCTCAGCAAGTTTGAAACAAGTTATACTTTATACTCCCACTGAATTTGAATTGAATGAACATATAGTTCAGAGTTTTTCTATATATATACTGAGGTTTGATCTGCCAAACCCCACACATTATGAGTTTCTGTCAGTCAAAAGACTTAGCAACCCGGGTTAATTCGATCAATCACACCACACTACTAACAGTCATAAAGACTTATAGGAGCTCTGTTCGGATATATCATAGGGATCAGCCTAATCGTATCCTAGGAGTATGCATATCATCCTACCAGTCCAACAAGGTCAGTTCTATAACTGACTGTAAATATAACCCCCGATCAGTGCTATAACTGCCGGTAAATATAACCTCTGGGCAGTGCTATAACTGCTGGTACAATAGTATCAGTATATATATTTGTACCAAATAACATTGGTTTTACCACAGTCTATGCTTTGATATCAAATCAAACACATTTTATGCAAACAACAGTTTATATGGTTTGGTTATGCTTGAACAATAAGTCATAACCCTCTTCAAATCATAGATATCATGAATAATGTTTATAACAAGTTCGTATATCAATATATAAGACTTACATTTATTATAGAAATTAAATGAAGTTAGAAAAAACTTGTTTGCTCCGACGATTACTGTTAAGCAATCTAGTTTAATCTCTTAGAGAATGCCTATCATTAATAAGATTGATCTTTCAGTTAGCATAACATACTTTATCTCACAATACTATTACTTTATAAGTAAACTATCTAACACTTAAACACATAGTCAAATATTAGATAACCTTAACATCATACGTATTCACAAGTCTAAACCTAGCACACATCGAGGAATATTACAGAGTATGACTATACTACTGTAGACTTAACACTTATAAGTTCTTATTATAACTTAGAAATCTGTTTACTATTTCAGCAAACCAAATACATTATTTCAGCAAGTTGAATATAAGTTGTCTTCCCATCCTGACATTTTCAGTTTCCATTCCATTTCAGGAACCTTAATTGTTCAATTCAGCAAGGTGAAATACCCTTATCACAAAAATACAAAATCACCTTATTATTTTCTTATCCTTTGGCCACACACACACACACACACACACACACACACACACACACACACACACACATATATATATATATATATATATATTATACACAAAAATAATTTTTCTGGAATTTTTAATTACTTTTAATATTTTTCAAAAATTCATTTTTAGTTTGTAGCTTAAGAAATTAGCTACATCATGCTTAACTCCAACAATTCCCAGCTCATGGCGTGATCTTACACGTATTAACGTGAACTTCCATTTTAAATTTCATGGCCATCGGAGTTATAGAACTCCGGTTATAGCGATTTTTGTCAAAAAAACTTCAAAATTAAAATGACCATAACTCGGTCAATTTAAATCAGAATAAGCTCATTTTTGGACAAGAGCTACTTTATATCATATATTTTCATTTTACTAAAGGCCAAAATTTATTTCATGTTCTATGTGGCCGAAACTACCCCCAACAGTTTTGGGCAGATTGCACTTTCTCATTTATCAGATTTTGCCTACTTTGCTAAAAACTAACCACACGAAAACCTACAAGGAATTTTTCAGTGATTCCACTTGAAAACTTATAAAACTCAAAGATCTAACTCTCGGACTTGACCGCACTCAAAAATTCAAAATATAATGAGAGATATGGTTGTTTGAATTTCATGTTTCATTTTCTAAAAATCTGATCTTTTAACCTTTGTGTTTTCAAAGAAAACTTCCATGTTCTTTTGATTAATCCAACATTAACCTTTATAAAACATCATAATACATCCTTATACTTCTTATACTCAAGAATCTAACATGATCCATGGTTAATTTTATCAAACTCTTATAATAAACAAATAAAACGCAATCTATACCAAAAATTTAAAGCTAGAGTTTAGGAAACTTTTAAACCTTTGCTAGGTTGATAGACCATCTTTCTTGGTTGCTTGACTTGCTAAGTCCTCTCCTTCTTAGCCTCTTCCCAACCCGTGGCCTTCCTCTTCCATTCCCTCTCAAGCCATCAAACTTTATCTAAGAATTTGGAGTGAGACTGAGGGAGAACCCCATCGTTTCTTTTTCCCTTCTTTCTTTTTCTCTTTTCCTCTCTCTTCTTTCCTCCCTCATCCATGACTACCCTCTCTCTCTCCTTCCCTCTTCTATTCTCGGGTGGAATGAGAGAATGAGACAGAGAATGATTTTCCTCTTTTCTTTTTCTTTCTTTCTTTCTTTCTTTTTTTTTTTCTTTCTTTTGTTTTGTTAAGTTAGTATAGAAAATTAAGACCAAGGGCAAAATAGTCTTTAACCATCACTAGAAAAGGGCAAAATGGTCTTTAAGTCATCTCAAGAAAATTTCTTAGAAATTTTCTCATAGGACATATTGGTCATAATCAATTTTCTTTATGGACAAAATTGTCATCTTAGTCCCTCCAAATAACCACAAGGTGACATCATCATGATGACATCATCTTTATATTTCTTTAAGGATGATGTCATGCTTGCATCATCTCTTCTCTGATTGGTCGTTTTAAGTTCACATGGATTGGAGGGTATTTCGGTAATTTCCTCTATACTAAGAGTAATTTAGTAATTTTCCAATTAATTATAAGGGTAATTTAGTTATTTCATATACTTCTAGAAACTCTAAAATTTATCTCTTAGTTTTGATCATTAGGGTTTTGTTAATCGTAATTAGGGTTTAATGAATAAAAAATAGGATTTTATATTAAGGTTAGGGTTTCCTAATTCTCAATTAGGGTTTCCTAACAAAATTTCTACAAATGTATTTCTTTATAATTATACTTGGTATTAACCACATAACATTCAATATATAAATTCATAATTTCCTATTTACGATTAATAATCAAAGCCTTATTCAAATTAAGGTCTTGATCAGCTATTCACTATTACCTCCTTTACTTTTCTTAGTCAACTTAAAATAAATAATTTTGCTAGTCTGTTGAATTCATATCACGTATACTCAAAATAATTATAACCACAATAATGATAATAATAATAAAAATTATTCGTAAAATATTTAATCATGTAAAATTCCCGATCCTTACAGTACAAGCCGGTTAATTATCGATGAACACCTCTAGTAGTAGGAAGGCCATCCACGAAATCCATGGTTATGTGTTCCGACTTCTACTCTGGAATTGGTAAAGGTTGTAGTAATTCACTCGGCTTTAGATGTTGGGCTTTAACCCTTTAACACGTGAGACATTTGTGACGCCCCCAAATCCGGGTTACCTGACCCCCGAGTTTGGTGCTCACGATCCAATATTTAAATATCATCTAACTACCCATTTATTTATGAATAGATATATACATATCATTAACTGATATTTATAATATATTGTCCCAGGTTTTCTAACCTTAACATAACAAATATACCCTTAGATATACAAAAAGGGTTGTACAAAATAACATAATAAATATGTTCATTATAACTACTCCAGCAATACACCTTTGCCTTTGTCTTTCTCTGCCCCTCCGGCTACCTCGTTCCTAGCAGAAATATTATATTTAAGCAAGGGTGAGCAACAAATTTGCTCCGCAAGTTAAATCATACAATAAAGTATAAGAATCAAGAATATAAGACTATTAATTCGATAGACTATCACCAAAGTTCAAAGGACTTTGAATTAGCTGAATAAAGCGTTAATCAATAACAAGACTTTCTTGTATTTTATGCAAAACAATAATTCGATAGTGAAAGAGGAAAACACTTTCGAAATTTCTCAATTGAATAACAAGAATCAATTATACGCAATAACAAAGTGGAATATTATCCATATTTTTGTAAGCTGAGCGACCCCATATGATCTTGAACTTCTCGAGTAACTATCAAAGGTTTTACTTTGAAGTACCCAGGTGTATCAGATAACCATAAAGATTAAATCATACCCCTCTGCAAGTATTTAAAGTGATCAGCTTCATTATACCCTATATTATGCATAATACTTACACGCGCGCAACGGCCGAATATACGACCACAAAGCCCCTTTTTATATAAAAAGGTTGTTCTTCTCAGTCTTATAACCAGAATTCGAATCACAACAACGAAATACAATAATTTCAATATCTAATCGCTTTCTCGATCTAGCCAGAATAATCGGCATTGACCTATCAATAGTAATTGAGTTCTCTTCTCGAACCTATCAAGTTTCAACAAATGTTTGTCTAGCCAAAACAATTAGCTACGACATATCTCAAAACGATTCAATAATAGACAGAAATCAACTGTACTATTTGCAATCAATAATAACTTCTACGGATGTGAATAACCAACAACAGTTATTCCCCAAGAATATTCTCAAAATCAATAATTTAATTTGAATTAATAAACATGCATTAACTGCGAATAATCAACAATAATTCTCAGACGTGGTATAATCAGCAATAATTAACCACCACTATATTTTAAAAATAATAACTCAAGATTGAGTTAAGGAAACTTGCCTGATTCGTTGACTACTGCTACGAAATTTAAGTTAAACTTCTTTTGTAAGACCTATCATTAATAAGATCGATCTTTCAATTAGCATAACATACTTTATAAGTAAACTATCTAACATTTAAACACATAGTCAAATATTAAATAACCTTAACATTACTTTATTAAATAACTTATGAATAATCACTTAGTCTTTTATTTTATAAGTAATTTACAATTAAGTAAGCCAAATTCCAAATCCAGCAACCTAAATTCAAACTGATATCCAATCCAACAATACTGGATTCAACTAACATTTAATCCAGTAACCTGGATTACCTAATAGACCAATCCAGTATCCTGGATTATCCAAACATATCATTCCAGCAACTTGATGGCCAATCCAGTAAACTAGATTGCAATTCAGCAAGCTGGATTCTCCCTTTTTAACCAAATCGTCTTATTATTTTTTTATCTTTTGTTCACACATAAATACATGTATTTTATATACAAAAATAATTTTTTAGAAATTTTTTAATTTCCTTAAGTATTTTTCAAAAATCCATTTCTAGGTAATTCCTTAAGAAAATAACTACCTCACGCTTAACTTCAAAAATTCCCAACTCATTGCAGGATCTTATACATGTTAACGTGAGTCTCCAGTTTAAATTTCGTGGTCATCGGAGTTATACAACTCCGGTTATAGCATTTTTCGTCGAGAAATTCCAAAAATTAAAATAGTCATAACTTGCTCCATTTAAGTCGGAATGAGCTCATTTTTGGACACAAGATACTTCATTCCATATATTTTCATGTCCCAAAAGGCCGAAATTTATTACATAATTTAAATGGACAAAACTGCCCTTCAAAATCCCGGACAGCCTACTTTTGTCATTTTTCAGATTTTTCCTATTTTGCTAAAATCAGTCCACACGAAAATCTACAACTCCTTTCTCAGTGATTCTACTTGTAAAAGTTAGAAACCTTATAGATCTAAGTCCAGAAATTGACCACACTCAAAAATTCAAAATATATTGAGAGATATGGTCGTTTGAATTTCCCGTTGCGTTTTCTCAAAAATCTAATTTTTTTAACTTTGTGATTTGAAAGAAAACTTTCATGATCTCTTGATAAATCAAATTTTAGCCATCATAAACCATCATAATACATACCCATATATCATAAACTCATGGATCTACCATGATTCATAATCTATTACATCAAAACCCATCAAACACAAACAAAACATAATTTGTGCTAAGAAAATCAAGGTTTTCAACCTTTTGAAACATAGTTTCATTCTTCTTGCTTTTGATCCAATTTTTAACACTTAAAAGTGATAGATCCAAACATATAACACTTAAAAACATATAGATCCAAGGTTTTTGAACCACCAAATTAGAACCTTAAAAAATCAAACTCAAATCAAATCACAAAAGAAATTAAACTATATTAAATAGAAACCTTTTATACCTTAGCTTGTTCTTCCTTCTTCTTCCCAAATTTTAGTTAAAGAACTTTGAAACAAGCAAAAACACTCCCTCTCTTTCCTTCTCTCTTGGCCGAACCCTCCTTGATCTCTCTCTCTCTCTCTCTCTCTCTCTCTTTCTTTTGCTTTGCTAGCTAATGAAATGAGATGAAAGAGAAATGAGTTCAGTATTTGGTATATGTCATCTATATCTCCCAACCACTCTTCTATATCTAAATCATATCTATCCAATATCTTGGAAAATTCTTATCACTATCTCTCTCGCAATAATGAAACCATTGCTTGTAAGCTTGGAGAAATAAGGTGGCTAACTAATAAAATGACACCTAGTGGGTTAGGTGGGAGTGGTTTACCAACTAAAGTGAAGTAATAATGATATTCCTCCCCCCTTTCTCCTTCTCTTGTGGCCGGCCATGTGGCCACTCATTTGCCCAAATTTTGTTTTACTTTAATGCCTTAATTAGTATATTAAATGTCCAACATGCCCCTCATCTATTGAGCTAAAGTCTTGGGCTCCAAATTAAAATATTTGGGCCATTCCTTTCATTCCTTTGGGCTACAAATTAATTCTTTGAGCCATGAAAATAACATAGTTCCCTACTCATAAATTTTTATCTTACCCTAAATATTTAGTTAGGGTTTCGTTGCACACATTTGTAAATCTCAAATATCTTTAATTTCATAACCCAATTAGACTTGCTTTACTTAGGTTATAAAATTAATTATTAGAAATGTATAAAATAAATCTCTTAGGGTTAGTATTTATATTTTTAAATACTATCATTATCTTTATACGCTAAATAAATATATACATATTAAATAATATATATTTATTTAGTCGTAAACATAATCCACATACGTCATAACATATTTCCCTAGTGTATTAACTTAATAGCCTAATTGACTTACTAAGTTATAAACACTCACATATTCATCAATACAATTATTATAACTGTATTTTCTACCGAATCCTTATTCATAACTTGGGTTAGAGTTTCTATTCTCTGTTAAACAAAATTGTACTCATATTTCTCAGTCAATACACAGTTTGACCACTTTGATAAACTCGTATCACACATACTCAGCACAATATTGATACTCAATAACAATATTAAATAATAAAAAAAATTCTTCAAAAAATTTAAATTATATGAAATTCTGGGTTCTCACATTTCTCCCCTCCTTATAAGGATTCCGTCCTCGGAATCACCGCTTTCTTACTCTCTAATATCTTTTCAAGTTGTATCATCAATTTATTCTTATTAACACAATATTAATTTGTGTCTTATGTACTAACCTGTGACTTGGGATCTGTAATAGAAAATAATTCACAGCTATATCTACCCAATATTTCTCGCGTAATTTATTTACTCAACTAAATCGTTACTTGTGACTACCTCCTGGGCAGCTACTGCATCTTGCATCGTCATGTTGAATGTACAGGCCGTTGGTCTTCCTGGCTGTGCAGGTCCTCTAATCGTCAGGGTTCCGCCACCGGGTCCCTTGTTGGTACTTCCCTTTTCCACATTCTTCTTCGGACAATTTCGAACCAGATGATCTGTCGATCCACACGCATAACAACTTTGTATTTTCTTCGGACTGGGACAATTGGGAGATATGTGGCCCTCTTGACCACAGTTATAACCGACTCCCTTCCTCTTCAGATAAATTTCTGGATGATTCTTTCCACAAGTCGCACAAGGCTCACCTCCCTTCCTATTCTCTTCTGACTTATTACCCGATTGGGTATTCTCACTCCATTTTCGCTTGTTCGGATTACTACGACCACTACTACCTCCTTCATTTGTTTTCTTCTTCTTCTCCTGATGATTTCGGGATGCAGCTTCGCTTCCCCCTTCAGTAATTATCGCTTTCTCCAACAAAGCCGCAAACATATTAATCTGCAATACAGCTACCTTGTTAAATATCACTGGCTTCAATCCATTCTCAAATCTTCTCGCCTTTCTTGCCTCCGTGTCCACCTGATGAGGCGCAAATCTCGCTAACTCATTAAACGTAGCAGTATATTCTAATACAGACATATTCTCTTGCTTTAGTTCTAGAAACTTGACTTCCATCCTGGCTTGCATACTCGGCAAAAAATAGTTCTCAAAGAACAACTCTTTAAACTTTGTCCAAGTCACTACAGCTGTCCCAGCTCTAGCCTGATTGGTTTCCCACCAGTAATTGGCTTCTCCCTTCATCAAATAGGTGGCAAAAGCTGTCTTTTACTCTTCTGCCACTCTCGCAATAATAAATGCTTTCTCTATCTCCTTTACCCAAGTTTGGGCTTCAATAGGATCCGTAGTTCCTTTGAATTCTGGTGGTCCTGCCGCTTTAAAATCTTTAAAGTTTGCCAATCTATTAGCTGGCTGTTCTCTTGCTCTTGCCCTTGCTGCTGGCGCCCTATGTTGCATAGCTTGGGCTAACATATCCACAAAATTCTGTATCGGGTCTGCTTGACCTCCTTCATTATTCACTGATTACTTTTCTCTTTGATTTTGATTCTGTAGCCTTGGCGGCATTATCTGATTTAAATGAAAATTTTTCATTAATCCTTTTTCTCTACACAAATTCTTATTAGTAACATAAGAATTTAACACAAATTTCTCATATAATCGCATATTTATTCAAATAGCACATAATACTTTTAGTACATAACACCTACTGTTATAATCAGCCACTATCCCTTTTTGATAAATATCGGGATTAAGGACCCAACCTTACACAAAAAGTTGCAATTACCACAACTTTACACAAAAAGTTACAATTCTCCAAAATCATCTTAATATTCATATTGAAAATAAAGATTACATTCATACAAACAGATATATTACATATGCTCACTCATTGTTCTCGATATTACAATCTTTATAGTACTCCTTGTTACCAAAAGGTATTACTACTTATACTTAAGTTGTCTACAGTCTACTCCCTTCTCCTGCCTTCTTACTGGGACACTTGTTAAATTCGTGACCTATTCCTCCATATGAAAAACATTTTCTCATATCCGGCTTAGGATAATTTGGAGAAATATGTCCTTCCTTTTTACAATTGAAACACACGTTCTTCCACATCATACATTCTCCCAAGTGAGTCTTTCCACACTTGCCACAGACTTTCTTCTTTTTCAGGGTTTAAGTTCCCTGAGTTATTATCACTGTCGTTGTCTCTTTTTCCGCTTATTACTTCCTTCAACCTTCATTCTTTCTACTTGTGTCTTTAGTTTGTGTCGTTCTTCAATCATCTTGCGTAATGCTCGCTCCGTCTTCCATAACTCCTCCAAGAGAAATACTTTACTATGGAGTTCTTGAACTTCTGCAGATACTTGATCTTTTTCTCCCACTTTGGTCTTAATCTCTGTCTCCATCTTAACTTCTTCGGACTCTGCCTCCTCATCTTCATTCATATACATTTTGGGATACTCATCATGATCACTTCCCAGATTCACCATGGGTTCATCTTTTCCAACTTCCTCAACTGACTCGGTCTGCGCTGGCACCTCGGCTACTGGCATTGGTGCAACAGCTGCCAACACTTCTGTACTCATTTCATCTTCTCCTGACATCCTACAATCAGTTTAAAAAACTTGATTAATACTTTACCAGTACGAATTTCATACTCACTATATGCCCACACATCGTTCTATTGATGTACTTCGTCAATCCGTCACTTGGTACTCTAAATGAGTTTTCTCTATCTCGCTTATGGTTATAATCCTAGGGTTTCCCCCCCCCCACTTAAGGTTTATAACCTATAGCTCTGATACCAACTTTTGACGCCCCCAAATCTGGGTTACCTGACCCCCGAGTTTGGTGCTTACGATCCAACATTTAAATATCATCTAACTACCAATTTATTTATGAATAGATATATAAATATCATTAACTGATATTTATAATACATTGTCCCAGATTTTCTAACCTTAACATAACAAATATACCCTTAGATATACAAAAAGGGTCATACAAAATAACATAATAAATATGTTCATTATAACTACTCCAGCAATACACTTTTGCCTTTGTCTTTCTCTGTCCCTCCGGCTACCTCATTCCTAGTTGAAATATTGTATTTAAGCAAGGGTGAACAACAAATTTTCTCCGCAAGTTAAATCATACAATAAAGTATCAGAATCAAGAATATAAGACTATTAATTCGATAGACTATCACCAAAGTTCAAAGGACTTTGAATTAGCTGAATAAAGCGTTAATCAATAACAAGACTTTCTCGCATTTTATGCAAAGTAATAATTCGATAGTGAAAGAGTAAAACGCTTTCGAAATTTCTCAATTGAATAACAAGAATCAATTCTATGCAATAACAAAGTGGAATATTATCCAGATTTTTGTAAGTTGAGCGACCGCACAGGATCTTGAACTTCTCGAGTAACTATCAAAGGTTTTACTTTGAAGTACCCAGGTGTATCAGATAACCATAAAGATTAAATCATACCCCTCTGCAAGTATTTAAAGTGATCAGCTTCATTATACCCTATATTATGCATAATACTTACACGCGCGCAACGGCCGAATATATGACCACAAAGCCCCTTTTTATATAAAAAGGTTGTTCTTCTCAGTCTTATAACCAGAATTCGAATCACAACAACGAAATACAATAATTTCAATATCTAATCGCTTTCTCGATCTAGCCGGAATAATTGGCATTGACCTATCAATAGTAATTGAGTTTTCTTCTCGAACCTATCAAGTTTCAACAAATGTTTGTCTAGCCAAAACAATTAGCTACGACATATCTCAAAACGATTCAATAATAGACAGAAATTAACAGTACTATTTGCAATCAATAATAACTTCTACGGATGTGAATAACCAACAACAGTTATTCCCCAAGAATATTCTCAAAATCAATAATTCAATTTGAATTAATAAACATGCACTAACTGCGAATAATCAACAATAATTCTCAGACGTGGTATAATCAGTAATAATTAACCACCACTATATTTGAAAAATAATAACTCAAGATTGAGTTAAGGAAACTTGCCTGATTCGTTGACTACTGCTACGAAATTTAAGTTAAACTTCTTTTGTAAGACCTATCATTAATAAGATCGATCTTTCAATTAGCACAACATACTTTATAAGTAAACTATCTAACATTTAAACACAGTCAAATATTAGATAACCTTAACACTACTGTATCATATAACTTGTGAATAATCACTTAGTCTTTCATTTTATAAGTCCTTTACAATTAAGTAAGCCGAATTCTAAATCCAGCAACCTAAATTCAAGCTGACATTCAATCCAGCAATCCTGGATTCAACTAACATCTAATTCAGTAACCTAGATTACCTAATAGACCAATCAAGTATCCTGGATTATCCAAACATATCATTCCAGCAACTTGATGGCTAATCCAACTTGCAATCCAGCAAGCTAGATTCCCCCTTTTTAACCAAATCATCTTATTATTTTTTTATCTTTTGTCCACACATAAATACATGTATTTCATACACAAAAATAATTTTTCAAGAATTTTTCACTTTCCTTAAGTATTTTTTAAAAATCCATTTCTGGTTAATTCCTTAAGAAAATAACTACCTCACGCTTAACTCCAGAAATTTCTAACTCTTGGCGGGATTATATACATGTTAACGTGAGTCTCCAGTTTAAATTTTGTGGCCATCGGAGTTAAACAACTCCGGTTATAGCATTTTTCGTCGGAAATCCCAAAAATTAAAATAGTCATAACTTGCTCTATTTAAGTCGGAATTAGCTCATTTTTGGACACAAGCTACTTCATTCCATGTATTTTCATGTCCCAAAAGGTCGGAATTTATTACATAATTTAAGTGGACAAAACGACCCTTCAAAATCCCAGACAGACTACTTTTATCATTTTTTAGATTTTTCCTATTTTGCAAAAATCAGTCCACACGAAAATTTACAACTCCTTTCTCAGGGATTCTACTTGAAAAAGTTAGAAGACTTATAGATCAAAGTCTAGAAATTGACCTCACTCAAAAATTCAAAATATATTGAGAGATATGGTCGTTTGAATTTCCCATTGCGTTTTTTTAAAAATCTAATTTTTTTAACTTTGTGATTTGAAAGAAAACTTTCATGATCTTTTGATAAATTAAACTTTTGCCACCATAAACCATCATAATACATACCCATATATCATAAACTCATGGATCTACCATGATCCATAATCTATTACATCAAAACCCACCAAACACAAACAAAACATAATTTGTGCTAAGAAAATCTAGGTTTTCAACCTTTTGAAACATAGTTTCATTCTTCTTGGTTTTGATCCAATTTTTAACACTTAAAAGTGATAGATCCAAATATATAACACTTAAAAATATATAGATCCAAGGTTTTTGAACCACCAAATCAAAACCTTAAAAAATCAAACTCAAATCAAATCACAAAAGAAATTAAACTATATTAAATATAAACCTTTTATACCTTATCTTGTTCTTCCTTCTTCTTCCCAAATTTTAGTTAAAGAACTTTGAAACAAGTAAAAACACTCCCTCTCTTTTCTTCTCTCTTGGTCGAACCCTCCTTGCTCTCTCTCTCTCTTTTGCTTTGCTAGCTAATGAAATGAGATGAAAGAGAAATAAGTTTGGTGTTTGGTATATGTCATCAATATCTCCCAACCATTCTTCTATATCTAAATCATATCTATCCAATATCTTTGAAAATTCTTATCACTATCTCTCTCTCAATAATGAAACCATTGCTTGTAAGCTTGGACAAATAAGGTGGCTAACTAATAAAATGACACCTAATGGGTTAGGTGAGAGTGGTTTACCAACTAAAGTGAAGTAATAATGATATTCCTTCCCCCTTTTCTCCTTCTCTTGTGGTCGGCCATGTGGCCACTCATTTGCTCAAATTTTGTTTTACTTTAATGCCTAATTAGTATATTAAATGTCCAACATGCCCCTCATCTATTGGCTAAAGTCTTGGGCTCCAAATTAAAACATTTGGGTTATTCCTTTCATTCCTTTGGGCTACAAATTAGTTCTTTGAGCCATGAAAATAACATAGTTCCCTACTCATAAATTTTTATCTTACACTAATTATTTAGTTAGGGTTTCCTTGCACACATTTATAAATCTCAAATATCTTTAATTTCATAACCCAATTAGACTTGCTTTACTTAGGTTATAAAATTAATTATTAGAGATGTATAAAATAAATCTCTTAGGGTTAGTTTTTTTTATTTTTAAATACTATCATTCTCTTTAGACGCTAAATAAATATATATACATTAAATAATATATATTTATTTAGTCGCAAACATAATCCACATACGTCATAACTGTAATACCCGAGAATTTCTGAATATTAATAAACGAATATATTAATGAAAATGAATATTTATTTGAATATAAATAATTTTGTGTTATGAGATGCGTTAACTCAATTATATTAAATTGAATAATTATGATAATTGAGAAAATGTGGAGTTTACAATAAGCTCAATGAATGCCTTGTGTGGCATAGCAACGGAAAGTATATAATTTAATTCATAAAAGTAAGAATTTATGAGTGGATGATTAATTAAAAATATGTTATTAATTAATGATTTTTATGAGTAATAACATATTAATGAATAAATGGTTAATTAACGTTGAGATTAATGTTGTTCAATTAATTGCTTAATGTAAAGTTATGTAGTCACACGTTGCATAGTAACTATGTCCATATATATAAACTATATTATATGATGCCTTAAGCCTTGGCACCGACGTAGCTGCGCTGGTGCTCAATTCTGAAAAACTCAGCAGGCGCAGCTGCACCGTTTCTGCCTTTGTTACCGGTGCAGCTGCGCCAGAATGTGGACAGAATTAGTGCAGTCGGCACTCTGCTTCATTGCTTTTTCCCAACACACCAACAAACGGCAATTCACAGCAACTCAAATAACATAAGGCATACACATGCAACAATACATATGTATAACATGATTATAAATCACAGAAATCATCTAGGCAACCAGAATCAAAGGTTTTAGAAATCCAATTTTGGTATTTTCATAAAACTCATACTTTTAACAAAATAATTCATCATAAATTGAATTCTCCATTGATTCCATTTATAATACATGCATTGTTTTCATTATTGAAGATAGTATCATACAAAATTCTAAATTTGTAATTTAACACATAAGTAACTCCTAAATTTTCATTCTCAAACTCAACCAAAACATGAAAATTTCACAAGAACACAAATTCTGCATTTAAAACATGTTTTTACAACAATTTGATTTCTGAAAATCGTTTACAGCATATAATTCAATTATAAACAGTTTATGAATACCTTAAACATATGAAATCATGTTTATATCACTTTCATGAAAACTTATTTTGGCAGAGAATGAAATACGAAGAACATATAAACTGAACTCTAAAAATACAAGGTTAGAGATTATAGATTATACCCTTTTTAGTTTTAGAGAAAGAAGATAAGTATGGTGACTTCTTTTGATTTAGCAAAGTTCCTCTTTCTTCTTCTTTCTTTCTTTTCTTCTCTTACTTCTCTGTATTCTTTTCTCTCTTCTCTAACACTGATATTCTTCTAACACATATATAATACTAACGTAAAACTATATAGGTATACTAATAGATATAGGATATAAATATAATATATAACTGATAATTAACTCACCTAATAACTACATCAGTTATAAAATTTTAAAAATCAAAAGCCACTAGGGCTTGTTTGGCAAAATCAATTAATTTAGAAAAATAACTTTTTTGATAGTTAAGGCCCTGTTTGGCAAAAACCTTTTAAAACAAAAGTAAGGGCCTCGTTTGGTAAAACAAATTTAAAAACTCCTTTCTTTACTTTAATAAATCCTTTAACAAAAAGTTTAAATGTTACCCTTTAATTAATTAAATCTTTAACATTCTTATTTAATTAATTAAAAGCTAACATCAATTAATCACATAAAATGCCACTTAACAAATTATAATTACTCGCTAATTATAATTTCATGTAATAATTATCACATAACTTCATGTAATTTAATTATCTCAATTAAATTAGAACTATACTATAAAATCAATATACATCAATTATATAAAATATTAAATATCCATTTAATTAATATATAAAACTTAATTAAATTACTCCACAAAATCACATAATTTATTTATTTAACTCAATAAATAAATTATATAAAATATTTATTTCATTCAATAAATATTTAAAATTAATATATAAATTCTTATTCGTTACAATCTTCCCTCCTTAAAAGGATTTTGTCCCCAGAATCACAACATAAAAAAAAAACTCATTTGTTACATTCTTCCCCCCTTAAAAAGATTCTGTCCTCAAAATCGGCATATAAGGGGTTACACAAATAATTAAGCAAATAATTGGGTATACGATTTCATCACTACATCTTCGAGTTCCCATGTGGCTTCTTCAGCACTGTGGTTCCTCTAGATTACCTTAACAGAAGATATCATTTTATTTCTAAGCACTTGTTCTTTTCTATCAACTATTTGAACAAGCACTTCTTCATATGTTAAGTCTTTATCAAATTATAAAGGCTCGTATTTTATTACATGCTTGTAATCGTGCTTGTACGGTCTCAACACAGAAATGTGGAAGACGTTGTGTATATTCTCTAGCTTTGGAGGTAACGCCACCTCGTAATCCACTTCGCCAACTTTTCGTAGTACCTCAAAAGGTCCAATAAATCGGGGACTCAGCTTTCCCTTCTTATCGAATCGAATCTTCCCCTTCCAGGGAAATACCTTCAGGAAAACAAAACTTCCTGGTAAGAATTCTCGATTCTTTTGATGTTTATCGGCATATTTCTTCTGTCTGTCTTGAGCAGCAACTAGTCTCGTTTTGATCAGCTTCACGATTTTGGCGGTTTGTTATACCAGTTTCGGTCATAATAGTTGACGTTCACCGACTTCATCCCAGCATAATGGGGTTCTGCATTTCCTGCCGTATAACGCTTCGTAAGGCGGCATGCCGATACTCGCATGATGACTATTGTTGTAGGCGAACTCCACTAATATTAGATGATCATCCCATCTTCCTTTGAAGTCCATAATGCAAGCTCTCAGCATATCCTCGAGCGTCTGAATTGTTATCTCGCTCTGGCCATCAGTTTGAGGATGGTATGCCGTACTCATTTGTAATTGCGTTCCCAGACACTTTTGTAATCGTTTTAGAAATTCGACGTGAAACGCGGATCTCTGTCGGACACAATCGACACCGGAACACCGTGTCGAGAAATAATTTCCTTAACGTACAGTTTCGCCTACTAATCCAAGTTAAACTTAATCTTGATCGATAGGAAATGGGCTGACTTCGTCAGTCGATCCACAATAACCCATATCGCATCAAAACCCTTCTGAGTTGTTGGAAGACCAACCATGAAATCCATTGTGATATGCTCCCATTTCCATTCAGGAATCTCTAGCGGTTGTAGCAATCCACTAGGGCTCTGGTGTTCTGCTTTAACTTTCTAGCACGTCAAGCATTTCGCAACACATTCAGTAACGTCCCTCTTCATATTCGGCCACTAGAAATGATGCCTGAGATCTTGGTACATCTTTGTACTCCCAGGGTGAATCGAATATCTAAAACTATGAGCTTCGCTCAAAATCTCCTCTTTGACGTCTGGTACTGGCGGTACCCAGATTCTTCCTTCAAATCGTAGCAGTCCTTCACTATCGATCTTAAACTTGATTTCTTCACCATTGACTATTCTTTTTCGGATCTTCTCGCATTCTTCATCGTGAAGTTGTGCCTCTTTCACCTTGTTTGCCAGAGTAGAACCAGTAGTTACTTGAAACTACATCTTATCTGATTCCTTCAGATACTTTACTTCTAGTTCCAATCCAGCCATTTCTTCTATTAACTGATCCTGATCAGTTAACATGTTTAGATTCTCCCGACACTTTCTGCTCAAGGCGTCGGCGACAACGTTGGCTTTACCCGGATGGTAAAGTATCTCGCAGTCATAATCCTTTATCAGTTCCAACCATCTCTTTTGGCGCATGTTCAAATCCTTCTAGGTGAAGATATACTTCAAACTCTTGTGATCTGTGTATATCTCACACTTCTCTCCATATAAATATTGTCTCCATATCTTTAGAGCAAACACTACTGCCGCCAATTCTAAATCGTGAGTTAGATACCCTTTCTCGTAATCCTTTAGCTGACGTGATGCATAGGCAATGACTTTGCCTCTTTGCATCAACACACATCCTAATCCCTTATGTGAGGTATCACTATATACCACGAAATTTTCCGTACTATCCGGCAAAGACAAAACAGGCGCAGTACACAACCTCTTCTTCAATTCTTGAAAACTTTCCTCACACTTTTTCGCCCAAACAAACTTAATCGTTCTAAGAGTCAAATTCGTCAACGGAGTTGCGATCTTGGAAAAGTATTGGATAAATCTCCAGTAATAACCCGCCAATCCTAAGAAACTCCTCACTTCGAACGGTGTTTTTGGATGATCCCAATTTATTACAGCTTCAACCTTCGATGGATCTACCGAAATCCTATCCTTATCGATCACGTGGCCAAGAAATTACACACGTTCTAACCAGAATTTGCATTTCGAGAATTTCGCATAAAGCTTTTCTCGTCTCAGCGATTCTAAGGTTAATCTTAAATGTTCAGCGTGTTCCTCCTGATAGTAATGTGCATACAAGCCAATCATGTATGATGATAAAGCACATACTTTCTAAACAATCTTATTTATTTATTAATAAAATATTCATTTAAGGTATTTAATTATCTACATGGTGCTGTTTTTAATAATATATAAATAACCCATAGTTTTAAGTAATGATTTTAGACTCATGATGAGATCATGCTAATGAGATCTAAATTCTTAGAAAGCTTAAAAACTAAAATAGTTCCCAATTGTGAGATTACTAAAATGGCGATTAGTAAATCCAGATAGATTGGTACATATGTTGCTTGCTCATTAGATGAGGATGACTGATCTCATGGTCATTTCTGTGGAGACACTAAAGCAAGTGTGTAGGTGCTTATTGGAGCATAAGTTCACTGAACGTGACTCGCTATGGAATACCTAATGGAGTTTTACTCGCCTGTCAATAGGAATTCCTAATGTGATAGTAGTACAAGTGATCCTTGGACTTGAGATCATCATAGTATCTTGTATGTAACAAATTATACTTTGACTTATTCATTAAGGCCTTTTAAGGCATATATAGGGTATGCTTGGGTATAATGAGTTACATATGGAGATAATGTATGATCAATAAAGAATCTACCACCTCTAGTAAAAGAGGAAATATGTCCTATGTTATTCGTTAAATGACAACCCAGGAATCCTTGGCCAAGGTAGAATGAAATTAGAAAGAGGTTTCTAATTTGCATTATTTGGAGTTGTGCTTTTTCTAATCGAAATACATATGATTAAATAAATTAAGACTTGACAGTAAATCCATGTCTTATATTTAATTGGGACATTGTATGGTGGTAGGATTGAATTGTACGGTAACTATTAACTCACAGGTTCTTTTATGATTAATGTTGAAATCTATATTATCTGAAAAGTCGTTGATCGCTAGGGAGGCTTATCCCTATTGTAGAATATATGTTATTTATTTAAATAGAGTATTAGTTTAATATATTTATTTAAATAAGATTAGAATTGTTCTAATTGATTTATTCACAATCAGTTTAATATGGAGAACCTAAAGGGTCACACCATAAAAGGAAGAAGAATTATTTAAGAAGAAAATGGTATGATAGTAATAATGCATTAAGTATAATTAATTTAATCTATGGTGATAGAATAAATTAAATAGTTTAATGTTTATTATTTAATATTGTAGAAATATTAAATATAAATTAATAAGAGGAGTCTTATTAATATTATTCTTATTATTATTATTTTAATTCTAAAGGAGTTTAGAAATTAATATAATATCAGTATTCTCTCTCAATCCTAATAATATTAGGATATAAATTAATTAAAAGTGTTTAATTAATTAATTAAATAAAATCCTATTCTAATTGGATTAGGAGGGTTAACCTAATATCTTTATAAGAGAGTCTTATATCAGAAATAAGGTACGCGAATTTTTCCAAGGGTTGGGAGTACACATATTCTATAGAGATAGAAACAAGTGTTAAGCCAATAATCAATTTTCCTGAGTTCTTCATCTTCCTTGGTGGATCACCGTTAGAGGCCAAACATTTGGGTGGCTGACATTGATCAAGGGAATGAGCCACTACAGAGGAATCAAAGGAATCAAAGGAGTAGAACTTGTACCTGAGGAAGCTTGGATCTTCAAAGGTATAATTCTGTCATCTTTTTTTATGTATTGACTAATAATTGATGCACAAGAAAGATCATGGTTAAGGGTTTGTAAGAAAATTTTAAAATATGATTTTTCATCCCTTCCGCTGCATTTATGTAATTTGATTGCATGCTTATGTTTCTAGCAAACCCAATAGTGTTATCAGAGCCAATCTTGTGCTAATTATCAGTTTATGTTATTCGATACATGTATGATATGCGATTGGATCGAGTTCTTGGGCAATAAAATTTTTCCAGATTCTGCGAAGCTGCACAGCTGCGCCGGTGCAAGGCATTCTTGCTGCGCAGCTGCGCCGGTGCAAGGCATTCTTGCTGCCGGTGTCTTGTCCTGGTTTTCATGCTGCGCAGCTGCACCGGTTCCTTTTACATTCCTGGCGTAGCTGAGCCACTGGACAGGAACTGGATTTTTTTTTATTAATCAAATAAATAGTTTATTTAATTAATAAAGGTTTAAAATAAAGATGTTTATTTTATATGAAATATGATTTCAGAATTGCTAAAATTAAAGAGTTTAATTTGGAATTATTTTTGAATGAAATAAAGGAGTTTATTTTTCCAAAAAACAAAGTTTAGCAAGCTTTTGCCCATTAACTGATATTAATACATATATTGAATGAATTTACTTTCATGAGATGAATAAGTTTTATTGATACGTATGATGATGTGTATGTTAATAAAAGGGATTGATTATGGACTATGACCAATGTGATTGGATTTTATTTTGGATTAATGCTTGAATGTATGGGTTTTATAAAATGGGGTTTGCGTACCTCGTCTTCTCTAGTTTTATTCTCGGTGTAAATTCTATCTCCCTCCTATGTACTTTTTCTTGACTGCTGATCAAGGTTTCTATTTAATTATAAATAGTTTATGTAATAGAGATAGTTAGAATTATCTTGAAAAAACTGGAGACCAAGGAGCAAGGAGCGCGTGAAGACCTGTTTGTATGGAGCCCATGTTTAAATGTAATCGTTACGTTTAAATTTAAATTCTTGCACTCCTAGGTTTGACCTTTTGGTTCACTTGGTGGCACTAGTGAACCAAACTAGAATAAAAGTCCATAATTAATCTGGGTAGAATATAGTATTCTATATTGCATGCTAAATATTATATATATTATATTTTATGCAAATATGCTTCGCATGGTTAATAAAATGACTCGTATTATATATATATATATATATATATATATATGTGTGTGTGTGTGTGTGTGTGTGTGTGTGTGTGTGTGTGTGTGCATGCGTGCTAAACAAGATGAGACAAATAATAACAAACCCCTCAAAGAAATAATATTAAGTCCGAAGCGTTCAAATGATATTTGAAATATCGAACGTCGCCTTCTAGCATGATTAATTAATAGAGTATTAAGTATTTAATATGAGTTTGTTGTGCTATCCACAAGGCGAGTATTGAGTATTTAAGATGTTAATTAATCACATTTGATGCTTATCAAGAAAATTGAACGATCTAGTCTTGTTGTGCTATCCACAAGGACGAACATTTTTCTTTTTTGAATTTATGGAAGTGCTAGGCTGGACTTAACTTAAATTATTTTAGTTCGGATGTGCACACATGACCATTATGATTTAAGAGATAAAATAAAAAGAGTTACATAGTGATGTAATTGACAAGAGTTGTCTACCTATTTATTTGTGTATCGCTTGTTGTGCTATCCACAAGGTTATATACATTTGAAATGAGATCCTTAATCTCACTAGAAAATCTTTAATTAGATGTTGCTGAACTATATAAGTGAGGGTAATATAGTTTGATTAAAATAGTGGGAGATACCAATTTAAAATAAAGACCTAAATTTATTTTGGTATGCAAAGTTAATAAAATGAATGTTTGCTAAAAATATTATCTTTTTACATGCAGAATTTTAAAAATGTCAAAATCACTAATCTCACTACGAAGCATACTTGATGCAAATAAGCTTACCGGGCCGAATTATGAGGACTGGCTAAGAAATCTAAGAATTGTTCTCATTGCTGAAAAGATTTTTTATGTCCTAAATTCAACTATCCCTGAATCTATTTCGGAAACAGCCTCTGAGGAAGAGATTGCCACTTTCAATAAATGGCAAGATGATGCATCTGTGGCTCATTGCATCATGCTTGCATCCATGAATAACGAGTTTCAGCGTCAGCACTTAAATATGGATGCTCCTGCTATGTTGCTTCCCCTCAAGGAGTTGTATGGTGAACAGAGTAGGACTGCTAGCTATGAGATATCTAAGGAGCTCTTCCGACCTCGGATGACCGAAGGCACTGCCATCGAGACTCATGTTCTGAAGGTAATCAATTTGATTGAACCCCTTGGACAGCTTGGGTTCGTCATGGATGGGGAGTTAAGTCAAGACTTGGTCTTGCAGTCACTCCCTGAGACCTTCTTGCAGTTTGTGGTTAATTTTCACATGAATAAGCTAGATGTCAGCTTGCCTGAGCTCCTTAATATGCTGAAAACTGTAGAAGGTCACTTCTCATCCAAGAAGAACCATGTCTTGATGGTGGATTCTTCCAATAAAAGGAAGAGGCCCAAGGTGTCTTCTGAAAAGAAGAAATCCAAGAAGGCTAAGGGAAAGGGGAAAGAAAAGGAACAAAAGAAACCTGAACCAGCTAAAGGAATGTGCTTTCATTGCAACGAGATTGGACATTGGAAGAGGAATTGCAAGAAGTTTCTAGCAGAGAAGAAGCTTGGAGAAGCTTCGACTTCCAATCAAGGTTTGTTTATGATTGAAATTAATTTTTTTGAAAGTCATAATTCTACTTGGGTATTGGATACCGGTTGTGGGTCTCACATATGTAACACTGTGCAGGGACTGGTCAGAAGTAGAAAGCTGAACAATGAAGAGGTGATCCTACGAGTGGGGAATGGAGCAAAGGTTGCTGCATTAGCTGTAGGAACTTATTGTTTAGCAATGCCTTCGGGCAAGTCCATTTATCTTAATAATTGTTATTATGTTCCGAATATTATTAAAAATATTATTTCAATTTTTGTATTGGATATGGAAGGTTTTGACGTTAATATAAAGATCAATGGTTATTCTATTTATAAAGACGATGTTTTATATGGTATTGTATATTTGCGAAATGGACTTTATTCACTTGACTTACAAGAAAATATATTTCAAATTAAACAAACTAAGAAAAGGAAAAGAGATGATATTAATTATACCTACATGTGGCACTGTAAACTCGGTCATATCAATGAAATAAGATTGTCCAAGTTGCATAAGGATGGGCTTCCAGAGCTATCCAATTATGAATCATATCCAACTTGTGAATCTTGTCTCATGGGTAAAATGACTAAATCTCCTTTTAGTGGAAAAGGAGAAAGAGTTACAGAGTTGTTGGCATTGATTAACACAGACATTTGTGGACCTATGACAACAAGTGCACGGGGTGGATATTCTTATTTTATTACTTTCACTGATGATCACTCAAGATTTGGATATGTGTATTTAATGAAATACATATCAGAATCATTTAAAAAGTTCAAAGGGTTCAGAAGTGAAGTAGAGAAACAAACGGGCAAGAGTATTAAGATACTTCGATCAGATCGAGGTGGAGAATATTTAAGCGGTGAGTTTCTCAATTGTCTCAAAGAAAATGGTATAATCTCACAATGGACTCCTCCAGGTACACCACAGTTAAATGGAGTATCTAAAAGGAGAAATTGAACACTGTTGGATATGGTTCGATCCATGATGAGTTTTACCGACCTTTTAATTTCCTTCTGGGGTTATGCCCTAGAAACGGCTGCATACCTACTTAACAAGGTACCTACCAAATCCACCCCAAAGACTCCGTATGAGATGTGGAAAGAGAGGAAACCAAATCTTAAGCATGTTAAGACTTGGGGTTGTCCAGCTTATGTCAAAAAGTTTGAAAATGATAAGCTACAGACTAAATCCGATAACTGTAGATTTGTGGGATACCCTAAAGAAACCGTAGGGTATTATTTCTATCATCCAACTGATCAAAAGGTGTTTGTTGCGAAGCATGCTACCTTCTTGGAGAAAGAGTTTATCCATGAAGGGGTCAGTGGGAGTAAGATATATCTTGAAGAAGTTCAAGAACCACAAATTACCACTGATCAAAGTCAGGTACCTAACCATGTAGAAGAACCTACTGTACCAAACCCTGTTCGTAAATCTGGAAGAGTACAGAAGATACCTGAGAGGTATGGATTCGTTATAGAGGATGACGATGAGGTACACATCATGAATGATGATGATCCATTGAATTACGAACAGGCTATGAGTAATAAAGACTCAAGGAAATGGCTTGAAGCCATGAAATCCGAAATGGACTCCATGTATGAAAACAAAGTATGGACTTTGGTTTCACCACCTGAAGGTATTAAACCTATTGGGTGTAAATGGGTTTTTAAGAGAAAGACTGGAGCAGACGGAAAGGTAGAGACCTATAAGGCCCGACTGGTTGCAAAAGGTTTCAAACAAAGACAAGGAGTTGACTATGATGAAACCTTCTCACCAATAGCCATGCTCAAGTCCATTCGGATTTTACTTGCGATTGAAGCTTATAACGACTATGAGATCTGAAAGATGGACATTAAAACGACCTTGCTCAATGGAAAACTTGAGGAGGATGTGTATATGACACAGCCAGAGGGATTTATTTCAAAAGTTGGAACAAATCAAGTCTAGTAAGCTGCAACGATCCATTTATGGATTGAAGCAAGCTTCTCGTAGATGGAACATTCATTTTGATGAGACAATCAAAGAGTTTGATTTTATCAAAAATGAGGATGAACCATGTGTATACAAAAAGGTTAGTGGAAGCGCAGTATCATTCCTCGTATTATATGTTGATGATATATTACTGATAGGGAATGACATTCCTATGATACAATCAATTAAAATCTGGTTATCTAAAAACTTCTCCATGAAGGACTTGGGTGATGCATCCTATATTTTGGGGATAAAGATCTATAGAGATAGATCTAAAAGGATGCTCGGCTTATCCCAAGGAACGTACATTGATACGATGCTAAAGAGGTTTAGCATGGAAGATTCCAAAAGAGGTCTCATGCCGATGAGCCATGGAATACATCTCTCCAAGAAACAGGCCCCGAAGACACCTGAGGAGAGAGACCGTACGAGCAAAATCCCTTATGCTTCTACAATGGGATCTATTATGTACGGTATGATATGTACTAGACCGGATGTTGCTCATGCACTTAGTGTAACGAGCAGATACCAGTCGAATCCAGGAGAAGAGCACTGGAAGGCAGTGAAGAATATCCTAAAGTACTTGAGAAGGACTAAAGATATTTTTCTTGTCTACGGTGGGTCTGAATTAAAACTCGAGGGATTCACGGACTCAAGTTTTCAAACAGACCAAGATGACAGTAAATTTGTTTCAGGGTATGTGTTTACCTTGAACGGAGGCGCAGTGAGTTGGAAGAGTTCCAAGCAGCAAACAGTTGCTGATTCAGTTACAGAGGCAGAGTATATAGCTGCAAGTGAAGTTGCAAAGGAAGCTGTTTGGATGAAGAAGTTCATAACTAAACTTGGTGTTGTTCCTAGCATTGGAGAAGAACTTCCCGTATACTGTGACAACACCGGAGTGGTTACACAGGCTAAGGAACCCAGGTCTCGTCAGAAATCCAAACACGTGTTGTGGCGGTTTCACTTAATCTAGAAGATCATTGAAAGAGGAGACGTCACGTTGGAGCGTGTGGACTCTCAAGACAACATTGCAGATCCATATACTAAAGCTCTAACACAACTGCAGTTTGATCGTCACTTAGAGAAGATGGGTATGAGATACCATGGCGATTGGCTTTAGTGCAAGTGAGAGATTGATAGTAGTGTGCATACAAGCCAATCATGTATGATGATAAAGCACATACTTTGTAAACAATCTTATTTATTTATTAATAAAATATTCATTTAAGGCATTTAATTATCTACATGGTGCTATTTTTAATAATATGTAAATAACCCATAATTTTAAGCAATGATTTGAGAATCATGATGAGATCATTAGTATCTAAATTCTTAGAAAGCTTAAAAACTAAAATAGTTTCCAATCGTGGGATTACTAAAATAGGGATTAGTAAATTCGGATAGATTGGTACATATGTTGCTTGCTTATTAGATGAGGATGGCTGATCTCATGGTCATTTGTGTGGAGACACTAAAGCAAGTGTGTAGGTGCTTATTGGAGCATAAGTTCACTGAACGTGACTCGCTATGGAATACGTAATGGAGTTTTACTCGTCTGTCAATAGGAATTCCTAATGTGATAGTAGTACAAATGATCCTTGGACTTGAGATCATCATAGTATCTTGTATGTAACAAATTATACTTTGACTTATTCCTTAAGGCCTTTTAAGGCATATATAGGGTATGCTTGGGTATAATGAGTCACATATGGAGATAATGTATGATCAATAAAGAATCTACCACCTCTAGTAAAAGAGGAGATAAGTCCTATGTTATTCGTTAAATGACAACCCAGGAATCCTTGGCCAAGGTAGAATGAAATTAGAAAGAGGTTTCTAATTTGCATTATTTGGAGTTGTGCATTTTCTAATCGAAATATATATGATTAAATAAATTAAGACTTGACAGTAAATCCATGTCTTATATTTAATTGGGACATTATATGGTGTAAGGATTGAATTGTACGGTAACTATTAACTCATAAGTTCTTTTATGATTAATGTTGAAATCTATATTATCTGAAAAGTCGTTGATCGCTAGGGAGGCTTATCCCTATTGTAGAATAAATATTATTTATTTAAATAGATTATTAGTTTAATTTATTTATTTAAATAAGATTAGAATTGTTCTAATTGATTTATTCACAACCGGTTTAATATGGAGAACCTAAAGGGTCACACCATAAAAGGAAGAAGAATTATTTAAGAAGAAAATGGCATGATAGTAATAATGTATTAAGTATAATTAATTTAATCTATGGTGATAGAATAAATTAAATAGCTTAATATTTATTATTTAATATTTTAAAAATATTAAATATAAATTAATAAGAGGAGTCTTATTAATATTATTATTATTATTACTATTATTTTAATTCTAAAGGAGTTTAGGAATTAATATAATATCAGTACTCTCTCTCAATCCTAATAAGATTAGGATATAAATTAATTAAAAGTGTTTAATTAATTAATTAATTAAAACCCTATTCTAATTGGATTAGGAGGGTTAACCTAATATCTATATAAGAGAGTCTTATATCAGAAATAAGGTACGTAAATTTTTCCAAGGGTTGGGAGTACACATATTCTATAGAGATAGAAACAAGGGTTAAGCCAATAACCCATCTTCCTGAGTTCTTCATCTTCATTGGTGGATCACCGTTAGAGGCCAAACATTTGGGTGGCTGACATTGATCAAGGGAAAGAGCCACTACAGAGGAATCAAATGAATCAAAGGAGTAGAACTTGTACCTGAGGAAGCTTGGATCTTCAAAGGTATAATTCCATCATCTCCTTCTATGTATTGACTGATAATTGATGCACAAGAAAGATCATGGTTAAGGGTTTGTAAGAAAATTTTAAAATCTGATTTTTCATCCCTTCCGCTGCGTTTATGTAATTTGATTGCATGCTTATGTTTCTAGCAAACCCAACACCTCCTCAGTTTTGGAATAAACTAGGATGTCATCTATGAACACTTCCACGAACTTATCTAGGAATGGCTTAAACAACCTATTCATTATGTCCATAAATGCAGCTGGGGCATTCGTTAGACCAAATGACATCACCAAGAACTCGTAATGTCCATACCGAGTCCTAAAAGCCGTATTCGGTATATCTTCCCTTCTCACTTTCAACTGATGATACCCACTTCTTAAATCAATTTTCGAGATGTACCTAGCACCCTTCAGTTGATCGAACAAGTCATCGATCCTAGGTAAAGGATACCTATTCTTGATCGTAACTTTGTTCAACTCCCTATAATCAATGCAAAGCCTCATCGATCCATCCTTTTTCTTTATGAATAAAATAGGCGCTCCCCACGGTGAAACGCTCGGCTGAATATACTTCTTGTGCAATAATTCTTGTAGTTGAATAATCAGTTCCTTCATCTCGATCGGAGCCATTCGGTACGGAGCTTTCAAAATCGGAGCAGTTCTCGGCGCTAAGTCGATCACGAACTCTATCTCCTTATATGGCGAAAGTCCTAGAAAATCATTCGAAAACACATCCACAAACTCCTTAACCACTGCTATCTCTTCTATCTTCGGGCTCTCCTTACGCGTATCTACTATGTAGGCTAGATATCCTATATAGCATTGCGTCAAAAGTTTCTTGGCTTGCATAATCGTTAGACAACTCGCTTTTCTAGGCGATTTGCCACCATAGAACACTAACTTCGACGGAGTCATAATGTTTACCAACTTCCTTTGACAATTGATTACCGCCCCATGGTTGAACAACCAGTCCATACCCAGTATGACATCGAATTCCCCAAGTTTTATCAGAATCAAATCTACCCTCAGCTCCTGACCCTTAATGTCCAATCTACAGTTCTTGTATACAAACCTAATCGGAATAACTTCCCTATTCGCAATCTCTATGTTCAAGGGATAAATTAATTCCTCTTTAGGTAAGTCTAGGGTCTTAGCAAAATCATCAGATATGAATGAGCAAGTAGCACCTGAATCAAATAATACATATATATTTATACTATTGACCAGAATAATACCTGACACCACATCCTTTGACTGCACAGTATCCTGCACTGTCATGTTGAATATCTGGGCAGTGGGTCGAACAGCCTGCAATGGTGAAGCGATAGTCAGGGTACTGTCGCTCCCATTTCCTCTGCTCCCTGCTGACCCTCCAGCTATCTTCTTAGGGTAACTACGGGCCATGTGATCCTTGGATCCACATGTATAGCAAGCTCCCTTCTTCGAGTTCGGGCAATTAGGCGCAATGTGGCCTTCCTGACCACAGTTGAAGCACACCCGCTTCTCCTTCATGCAAACTCCAGTGTGATTCTTCCCGCATGTAGCACATGCTTAGAACTTCCTCTTTTGTTGGCTTCCCTGCTGACTCCCAGCAGAGGTGTTGTCGTTCCACTTCCTTTTCTAGTTGATAGCCCCGCTACCACCAGCCTTGTTCTCCATCTCATTCTTCTTCTTATTAGCTTGATTGAATTTGGTCACGGCGTCAATTTTCCCCTTCAGCGTGTATGGCCTTTTCTAGCACAACTGCAAACGTATTCAGCTAGAACATGGAGACCTTGTTGTAGAGCCAGAGCTTTAGTCCCAGCTCAAACCTCCTCGCCTTCCTAGCGTCTGTACTGACCTGGTACGTAGCGAACCTGGTCACCTCATTAAACTTTACGGCATACTCCGACACCGTCATCCCTCCCTGCTTAAGCTCTAGAAATTGGACCTCCATCTGGTTCTGCTAACTAACGGAAAAGTACATCTCAAAGAACATCTCTTTGAAACATTCCCACGATATCATTCCTTTACCCTCTCTGGTCTTATTGGCTTGCCACCAGAAACTAGCATCCAACTTCAACATGAAAGTCGCGAATGCCGTCTTCTGATCTTCGCTAACCCTAACCACGTCAAAGACCTTCTCCATTTCCATTACCCACGTCTGGGCATCTATCGGGTTTATCGATCCTTTAAATTCAGGCGGTCCTACTGCCTTAAACTCTTTGAAAGTCGTGCCCTGCACTTGCGACTGATTTGCAAGTGCTCCCGTCAACAAGTTCTCCAACTGCTGAACCAAATTGGGATTCGGCCCATTGTTATTGTTGTTGTTATTGTTCATTGATCCCTCTGGGTTTTGTCTTTTAGGTCTTCTTCTAGGAGGCATTTTCTGTTAAGAAATATTCTTATTAGCTCCCTTACTCATTTCTAAATTATTTCAGTTCAACTTTAAACATTTAAATAACTCAGTTCACATAGAACACATAGCACGTCAATAAACTTCTTTTATTCATCATAGTTTTTTTTTAAAACATAACATAGATACCATTTCTGCCATTTACATCCTCTTTCCTGAACTGAAAAAGTTACAGGATTACATTATTAACTTATCCCATTATTATCTCAACTCTGGGATTTACATTTATTTATTACATAAAGAAACACATAAGTAAAGACTCTACTGTCTATGCATGTTAAGACGTCGCACAGCCTCTCTACGTTCTTCCTCCATCACCCGAAACACCGTTCTTCGGTCCACCACGTACCATGGTAAACCTTGGAACTGAGCGGGGTAATAAAAGACACGATCCTGTGCTCTATCTATAGCCGTGTGGAAAGTGTATTCTATTTCCCTCAGTTTGGCCCTCTTGGCTTCAGCCTCGTCTTCAGCTCAATTAGCTCGTTGAGTAGCCCCCAAGCTTGTCTCCTCCGCTCTAACTCGCTTTGTTAACTCCTCCTGGATGTCGTGCTTCAGCTTAGCTAGTTCAGCCCGTGCTTCATCTCTATCACTCTCTGTGTGAACTAGATCCCACTTCGTATTTCCTAGCTCGCTATCTAGTTCTTTGATGGTCTCGTCCCGCTGCTGGATGGTAGTCCGACTCTCGTCCATCAGTTCCTGAAGCTCCACGTTGCGGTCGTAGATCGCCTCGTACATCTCAGCACTAGTAGAGTGAGGTGGGAATTCCTCCTTGAGATCCTCTTCCTCCTCTTCTGACTCATCCTCATCCTCATCATCTCGGTCAGGTGTCAGCTCATATCCCTAACCAGTTGCGGTGGTCAACAAAGATGGCTATCTCCTAACCAACTGCTCCCAGACAACATGGATGTCTCGGGGCTCCTCCTCTCTAGACACCTGAGGTAACTCTTCTCTATCCTGACTGGACTCTCCAACGTTCGTTATCTTGACAAAAGAATTTTAGAGTTCATTATTAGGTGATATCGAGTTGTCACTCTTCAAATACCAGAACATAAACACATAGCACATAAGGTAGTTTATTATCTTTACCTATCACCACTATCTTTTTGATCTTCCTAAAAGGCTACTACCTAAGGTTTTTTCCCTACCTAAGGTTCATAACCTACTGTTTTGATACCAACCTGTGACACCTCCAAATTCGGGTACTTCGTTTCCACAAGATTTGATGCTCATTTTCTAAATAAACATACATCTGCCCAATAATAAGGAATGCAATTAAATTACAACCTTGTCCAAAATAAATCCCAGGTTTGCTAACCTTAACAAAACAAATAAGTGCGGAAATAAAATAACATAATCAAGTCTTATTACACTTCATATCCAACAAATGAAACAAGTCTTCACTTGTTCAGCTTGCCTTTGCATTTACTAGTTGATGGAGCGTCAACACTTTCAACTTTAGCTGCAATGGTTATTTAATATGCAAGGGTGAGCAAATAACAGCTCACTAGGAATACAACAATAATAAGGACATAATTGAATAGCTTCAATAGCTTTGAATAATTTTACTTTCATTAACAATAAAGAATTGAATAATAATTATTTTCATCAATATTTAGAATTTCGAATGTTGAAATCATCTGACTGTCATAAGACCTTGAACTTTGTCCTAGGTTATAAACATTTCTATTTAAAACCTTTAACAGTCATTTAGACTATAGACCTTAACTCGTACTTATGGGGATCAGCCCTTCGTACCATGTATTGTGCACAAACATCTTAACGCTTTCGCATAGTAACCTCCCCTAATAAATAGGTTTGTTCATCTCAGTATTTGAATACAAGTCCGCACCAAAGAAAGTTTGGTTTGGATAAGCTTAAAAGGAAATTTGGAGTTCAACTCTCATCAACTAAGGAGTAGTTGAATCGACTCATAATAATCAAGAATAATTCAATAATAACGAATTATGAAATAACTTATGCTTTAGAATTTAAACTTAAAGCATACGAAAGATAAGACAGCCCTTCCTTGAACAATTAAGTCAAGGTCACTTTAATTAAATCATGAACTTTAATTAAGTACTTGTCCGTTGCAGAAATAAAAGGATAATCTTAATACAATAAATATTTGAATTTAAAGAACTTGTGTATAATTAACGAGTTCAAGGATAGAAAACTTGCCTCAAGCGCAAGCTGCAATTACTATCACGTTCTTTAACAAATCTTACACATATATATTTAACCACAATAATCTAAATTAGTTAACACATAACTAATTCACATAATTAGTTAACCCATCTTGGTTAACTCATTCTTGTTTAATCAATTAATTACACATAATTAATCACATCACATAGTTATATTACATGCTCACATAATTAAATCAAATAATAATTATGTACTTCATATTAATTATATCATAATTAAATGAATTATAATTTAAACATTTAATTTAAATATAATTACTCAAATTATAATCACATTTTAATTAAATTATAATTAAACAAATCATAATTTATAATTAATCAACTACATCATGCATAATTAAACAATTTACAATTCATAATTATCAAATAATAATTTAAGGTTCACAACCTTCTTTCTTTTCTATTTTGAAATCGTCAATATTCATATCAATAATATGTTATTGCAACTTGATACACATGATCATTATAGTTGAAACAATTCAACTTGGGTTTTAAAAAAAACTTTGAACAAGCAACAAAAGTGCATTGCCTCTGCTCAGGTCCTGGCGCAGCTGCGCTACCTTAAGCCTTGGCACCGGCGCAGCTGCGCTGGTGCTCAATTTCAAAAAACTCAGCAGGCGCAGCTACGTCGTTTCTTCCTTTGTTTACAGGCACAGCTGAGCCAGAACGCGGACAAAAATAGTGCAGTCGGCACTCTGCTTCACTGCTTTTCCCCAACACGCCAACAATCGGCAATTCAAAGCAACTCAAACAACATAAGGCATACACATGCAATAATACATATGTATAACATGATTATAATCACAGAAATCATCTAAGAAACAAGAGTCAAAGGTTTTAGAAATCCAATTTTGCTATTTTCATAAAACTAATATTTTTAACAAAATAATTCATCATAAATTCAATTCTCCGTCGATTCCATTTATAATACATGCATTGTTTTCATTATTGAAGATAGTATCATACAAAATTCTAAATTTACAATTTAACACATAAGTAACTCCTAAATTTTCATTCTCAAACTCAACCAAAACATGAAAATTTCACAAGAACACAAATTCTCCATTTAAAATATGTTTTTACAACAATTTGATTTCTGAAAATCGTTTACAGCATACAATTCAATTATAAACAGTTTATGAATACCTTAAACTTATGAAATCATGCTTACATCACTTTCATGAAAACTTATTTTGGCAGAGAATGAAATACGAAGAACATATAAACTGAACTCTAAAAATACAAGGTTAGAGATTATAGATTATACCCTTTTTAGTTCTAGAGAAAGAAGATAAGTATGGTGACTTCTTTTGATTTAGCAAAGTTCCCCCTTCTTCTTCTTTCTTTCTTTTCTTCTCTGACTTCTCTGTATTCTTTTCTCTCTTCTCTAACACTAATATTCTTCTAACACTGATATAATACTGACGTAAAACTATATACGTATACTAATAGATATATGATATAAATATAATATATAATTGATAATTAACTCACCTAATAACTACATCAGTTATAAAATTTTGAAAATCAAAAGTCACTAGGGCTTGTTTGGCAAAATCACTTAATTTAGAAAAACAGCTTTTTTGATAGTTAGGGCCCTGTTTGGCAAAAACCTTTTAAAACAAAAGTAAGGGTCTCGTTTGGTAAAACAAATTTAAAAACTCCTTTCATTACTTTAATAAATCCTTTAACACATAGTTTAAATGTTACCCTTTAATTAATTAAATCTTTAATATTTTTATTTAATTAATTAAAAGCTAACATCAATTAATCACATAAAATGCCACATAACAAATTATAATTAGTCGCTAATTATAATTTCATGTAACAATTATCACATAACTTCATCTAATTTAATTATCTCAATTAAATTAGAATTATACTATAAAATCAATATACATCAATTAAATAAAATATTAAATATCCATTTAATTAATATATTACACTTAATTAAATCACTCCACAAAATCACATAATTTATTTATTTAACTCAATAAATAAATTACATAAAATATTTATTTAATTCAACAAATATTTAAAATTAATGTATAAATTCTCATTCGTTACAACGACGGCGGCGTCCGACTGTACCGTGAATGTTTCCCATCACCTTTCGCTAATCTGATTAAACATAGCCCCGTTAAACTCGTCGGGAGCCAAACCACGCTCCGGTGCCAATGACTTAATTGATAGATAGTCGAACCTCTCCGCCGTCTTGGCGTTCAAGAATTTTTCTTTGTCAAATTGGCGAGAAGGGGTGGATGAACTTTCCCTACGTTTCCTTTTCTTCTATCTAGAAGTCATTGTGTCGACGGTATGCCTCTAACTTGCAATTGAATGCGGAATATGTTGTTTGATCCTTTTGACAAACACTTGGTGTGAAAACTAATAGGGCTTGATTGTTTTACCCTCAAACTTTATTTGTATGCCCAATTTGTGAATTTGTCCACGCACTTATGTAGAATCCTGAAATATATGTGAATCATACCCACGAATTAATATTACCTGTAATTGGTTGAGAAATATCAAAGGTATGGTGTTGTAGTGGGGAAGAATCCCCTCTTTCCTTTGAAAATTTGTTGAAGTGGACTAAATGGTGAAGGAGGAATAGATACGGTGATGAACTCTTGAACTCGTCTTGAAGGGTGATAGGCGTATAGTGTTCGGTCAAAATCTTAAGGTACTCTTTGTTTTCGGTTGGGAGAAGTGATAGACTTGTATTTGGATGGTGAGTAGGACTTGTCGAAATCAGTTTTTAAAAATTGAAAATCGTGACATGCGCTGGGACGCAAAATTTGTTCTTTAAAATGTGCCGGGGCGTAGTTTGGCTTAGAGTTTGCGCCGGGGCACGTATTGTTCTTCACAATTCTGAGCTGGGGCGCAGTTTGGCTGAGAGTTTGTGCCGGGGCTCGTTTTTAAGCCCTTAAAACTGCACCGGGGCGCGGGTGGATTTTTTGCAGATTTTGGTCCTTCACTTGGCAGTTCATTTTGTAGCAAATTTGTTCTCATTATCTTTTCTGCTTCCATCCTGCACTAAAAACATAAGCATAATTAGTATCGTTATTGACTCGAGGCATGGGCACTATTCCTACGTTAAGATGCTTCCTAGTCTACTACTACTTTACTTAAATGAACTAAAATAACAAACAACTTTCAAAATTTAAAATAAATAAATGATTGGGTTGCCTCCCATCAAGCGTTTTCTTTACAGTCTTTCAGCCTGACTACTCCCTGTTGTTATACTGGATCGGCGAGGTCAGTTGAGGATGCTTGGCGATCGAGATCACCACCCCAGTAGTGCTTTAAGCGTTGACCGTTGACTTTGAATGTTTCGGACGAATCCCGGCTATTCACTTCTATGGCCCCGTGTGGAAACACTATCTTGGTGGTAAAAGGTCCCGACCACCTGGATTTTAGTTTTTCGAGAAAAAGTTTCAACCGAGAGTTAAATAGCAATACTGATTGTCCCGGTTTGAACCTTTTATCCACTATCTTCTGATCGTGCCATTTCTTGACCTTTTCTTTGTACAACTTTGAGTTTTCGTATGATTGCAATCGGAATTCATCTAACTCATTGATTTGCAAAAGTCTCCTCTCCCCTGCTGCTGATAGATTAAAGTTGAGTTTCTTGATGGCCCAATATGCTTTATGATCGAGTTCCACTAGAAGGTGACACTCCTTTCTGTAGACCAACTGATATGGAGACATACCGATCGGGGTCTTGTAAGCGGTCCTATACGCCCAAAGAGCGCCATCTAGTTTCAACGACCAGTCTTTCCGATTCAGATTTACCACTTTCTCCAGATTCTCTTTACTTCTCGGTTAGATACTTCGGCTTGGCCACTCATCTGGGGGTGATAGGCTGTGCCGATTCTATGGTTGACCTTATACTTAGTCAAAAGAGCAGTGAAGTACCTGTTGTAGAAATGGTTCCCCTCATAACTGATAATTGCCCTTGGGGTGCCAAATTATGTGAAGATATTCTTTTGCAAGAATTTTAGTACAACCTTCGCATCATTCGTTGGTAGCGCAACTGCCTCAACCCATTTCGATATATAGTCGACTGCCAACAGGATATACAAATTACTGAACGACGACGAAAATGGTCCCATAAATTCGATTCCCCGTACATCAAAAACCTCGACTTCCAAAATCATGTTTAGTGGCATCTCATTCCACTTCAAAATATTTCCCACTCGTTGACATCTATCACAGTTTTTCATGCACTGATGTGCGTCTTTGAATAATGTGGGCCAGTAAAAACCTATTTGGAGAACTTTCGCAGTCGTTCTTTCACTCCCATAGTGTTTCACTCCCATAGTGTCCCCCATATAATGAGGCGTGATATGCCTGTAATATACTTTCTACTTCACTTTCCAGCACATATCACAGAATCATTCTGTCAGCACACTATCAGAATAGATACGGTTCATCCCACATATACCACTTCACGTCGTGGAAGAATTTCTTCTTTTGCTGGCGTGCCAAATCTGGTGGGAGAATGTTGCTTACCAAGTAATTCGCGAAATCCGCATACCACAGAAACTCGTCGTGGATCAGAAATAACTGTCCATCAGGAAAAAACTCATTAATCACTACTTTGTCTGTCTCGTCCTGGTTCGGGTTTTCCAGTCGTGAAAGGTGATCAGCCACCTGATTTTTTTTCCTCTTCCGATCTTTAATCTCTAAATTAAACTCTTTGAGGAGAAAAATCCAACGAATCAGTCTCAGCTTTGCATCCTTCTTTGCAACTAGATACCGGATGGCCGAGTGATCTGTGTAAACCACAACCTTTGTCCCCACCAAGTACGAGCGAAACTTATCAAAGGCGTACACAACCACAAGTAATTCCTTTTCGGTGGTTGTATAGTTCAACTCTGTATTGGTCAGTGTTTTTCTCGCATAATAGATGGCATAAAAGACTTTCTCCCGGCGTTGTCCAAGCACAACTCCTATTGTATAGTCACTGGCATCACACATTAGCTTGAGCAGCATTGTACAATCCGGTGCTATAATCGCGGGGGCTGTGGTTAGTTTCTTCTTTAATTGCTTAAACGCCGCTAGACATTCATAATCAAATTTTAACGGGACATCTTTCTCTAATAAGCTGCATAGCGGTTTTGTGATTTTGGAGAAGTCCTTGATAAATTGGCGGTAGAATCCAGCATGACCAAGAAAGCTCCGAATACCCTTTACTGAAGTCGGCGGTGAAAGATTCTCTATTATTTCCAATTTAGCTCGATCCACTTCTAACCCTTTTCCTAAAAATTTATGCCCAAGTATTATCCCCTCTTGGACCATAAAATAGCCTTTTTCCCAGTTGAGCACCAGATTCGTCTCCACACATCTTTTCAGCACCAGGACTAGATTTTTGACGCATCTATCAAACGATTCCCCAAATACTGAAAAGTCATCTATAAACACTTCAACACTGCGCTCCACCATATCTAAGAAGATTGCCATCATGCAACGCTGAAAGGTAGTCGGTGCGTTACACAGTCCGAATGACATCCTTCTAAAGGCAAAGGTACCATATGGGCATGTGAACGTCGTTTTCTCTTGATCCTCCGGTGCATTAACAATTTTGTTGTATCCTGAATACCCATCTAGCAAACAGTAGTACTCATGTCCCGCTAGTCTGTCCAACATTTGATCAATGAACGGCAAGGGGAAATGATCCTTTCTGGTTGCCTTATTCAGCTTTTTGTAGTTCATGCAAACCCTTCAGCTAGTCACTGTCCTTGTCGGTATCAGTTCTTTGTTTTCATTCTTCTCAACTGCCATACCACCTTTCTTTCGGACACATTGAACAGGACTCACCCATGCGCTGTTTGAGATTGGGTATATAATTCCAGCATCCAGCCATTTCAATGTTTCCTTCTTTACTACCTCTTTCATAATAGGGTTGAGCCTCCTTTGTTGTTCCACTGTTGGCTTACCATCCTCTTCCATTAGAATCTTGTGCATACAGAATGAAGGGATGATTCCTTTGATGTCGACTAGCAGACTTGTACTCCCTCAGAACTCTTATCAGCTTACTTTCCTGCAATTCGTTAAGCGTAGATGCAATAATAACAGGTAAAGTAGTTGAATTACCCAAATAAGCATACTTGAGATGACTGGGTAAGGGTTTAAGTTCTAGTGTAGGTGGTTCCTCTAGAGATGGTCTCATCCTTGCTGATGAAGTTCCTGCTGCTTCCAATGGCTCAAATGGTAATTTGAACCTGTTCACTCTAGGATGTGCCTCTAACAGTTGTAGATACTCTCTCAACTCTGGATCATCTCCATCATAGTCTCCCATCAATGTTGATTCTAACGGGTCGAAGCTCAATATCCGATGTTGTTCATCACCCACCACTTTATCGATTACAACCATCCAGAAACACTCCTCATCCTCTTTGGGGAAGTTCATGGCCTTAAACACGTTGAAGGTTACCTCCTGGTCTTGAACCCTCATGGTCAACTCTCCTTTTTGAACATCAATGAGAGTCCTACCGGTTGCAAAAATGGTCGCCCAAGGATTATCATAACATCCTTATCTTCTTCATAGTCCAAGATGATGAAGTCCGCTGGGAATATGAACTTGTGAACTTTTACCAAAATATCCTCAACAATTCCCCGTGGATATGTTATCGATCTGTCTGCCAGCTGTAGGGAAATGTTTGTTGGTTTAGGTGTCGACAAACCTAAGTATAAACTGAAAGTGGCATGAGGTTTATACTTGCACCTAAGTCACACATACATTTGTTGAAGGCCAAACTCCCTATTTTGCATGGGATGGGGAAACTGCCCGGATCTTTCATTTTCGGTGGAAGTTTCTTTTGCAATATAGCGCTACATGCCTCCGTTAGTGCCACAGTCTCGAAGTCCTCTAATTTCTTTTTCTTTGACAAAATATCCTTCATGAACTTGGCATAACTAGGCATCTGCTGTAATGCCTCCGCAAAAGGACTGTTGATGTGTAGCTTCTTGAACACCTCCAAAAACTTAGTAAACTACTTCTCTAATTTCTCTTTTCGGATCCGTTGTTGAAAGGGTGGTGGTTGGTAGACTATCAATGTAACAACCTATTCCTATACTATTGAATCTTTTCCTTCTTTACTCCCTTCCACTGTTTCTTCCACACTCGTCTCAACCTGCTTATTCGTCGTCGGCTTATCTGACTCATGCTCGGCTAGCTGTTTTCCACTCCGAAGTGTAATAGCTTGACATTGTTCATGACCTCCTCTCGGATTCTTCTCGGTATCACTTGGAAAAGTTCCTTAGGGTTAATTATTCAATGCACTTGCAATCTGTCCCATCTGAGTTTCTAAATTCTTGATCGCAGCCGCCTGAGTTTTCATTATCGCCTCATTCCTTGTTATGTACTTCGCCAGTAGCTCATCAAAATCATTCTTTTTCTCGTGCTGCAGAGCTGACTGTTGATGTTGATTCTAAAAACCAGGGGGTATGATGGTCGTGGAGCCTTCTGCTGATTCTGATTTTGGTTGTTGCTCCATAAAAAATTCAGATGGTTCCTTGCCCCCTGATTATATGCATTCTGATATATGTTAGGTGGCCTGTTATAGCTACCCACAAACTGTACTGAAGCTGGGTTGATCGCACACTGTTCTATCGGATGCTCACTTACATAAAGCTCACATATAAATGCTACATGTTGCACGTTTCCCATCGACATGGCATCCATCTTCTTTCATAACGCTGTTATTTGTGCAGATAGAGCTGTCATAGTGTCCACTTCCAAAATACATGCTACTTTGGGTTGAGTCATTCTCTCAGTCGGCCACTGATAGTTATTTGAAGCCATTGTTTCTATCAAGTTCCATGCCTCCTCAAATTTCTTTGCCAGAAAAGCTCCACTTGAGGCTGCATCGATGCTGGTCTGTATATGACTCCCTAACTCATTGTAAAATGTATTCATTTGCATCCAATATAAAAATCCATGGTGTGGACATTTTCTCAACAACTCTTTGTACCTTTCCCACGCTTCATATAATGGTTCTCCCTGCTGCTGTACGAATGAAGAAATATCCATAAATAATTTATGTGTTTTTGAAGGTGAGAAGAATTTCACCAAAAATTTCTGCGCCAAATCGTTCTATGTGGTGATTGACCCTGGTGGTAAAGAATGGAGCCACCCCCTTTGCCTTATCTCTTAGTGTGAACGAAAATAGCCTTAATCTGATAGCATCATCTGAAACTCTGTTGCACTTGAAGGTATCGCAGATTTCTATGAAACTGACAATGTGCTCTTTCGGATCATCATTTGGAAGACCCCCAAACTGGAAATTATTCTGCACCATCTGTATCGTTTTAGGCTTGATCTCAAAGTTATTAGCATTAATCGCCGGCCTGGTGATACTTGACTAAATTTCTGTAATCCGCGGTGTAGCATAATCCCGTAGTGCTTTCTCTTCCTGTTCAGCCATGTTATTGTTGGGTGTTTCAAGTTCTTCTTGAGTTTTTTGAATCCACTTACTTAACCGCTGAAACCGTCTGTCGATGTCTTCCTCGAGAAGCAACAATTCTAGCTTCTTTGATCGAGTTTGCATGCACTACTCGAGATTACCTGAAATAACCAAAGAAATAACAAAAATTAAGAATATATATATATATATATATATATAACTAAAATAGATCTAATTAAACTCATATTGTAAGTAATAAACGCTATTACTGTCCCTGGCAACGGCGTCAAAAACTTGTTGGGTAAAATCTATATGCAGTACATGCAAGTGTACGTGATCAACAAGTAATATAATAATATGATCAAGTATCGTACCCACAGAGACAATAATTATAATTTATTCAAACAAGTACCAGTTTTATATTATTTCAGCTTTATTAAACCAATGATTAAATGATGATTTTTAGAATAAACTACTATTCAAACTATCACTAACACTATTTCAGGGATTTAACAAGTTTTAAGATAATTAAGCCTACAACTTCACTCATTATTTCACTTCGGATAACATACTTTCCTTCAGTTTATATAAATTGCTCCAGATTATTAACCAAGAACACAAAAGTAGATATAACCATCTCTCAATGCGTTACATCCATACTCATTCAAATCCACAATTGATAGAATTAAGCAAGACACCTTAATTAACTAACTCACTATATCTCTATGTGAATTATAATTGAAAAAGGTTTAATAACAAGTTCTCTTCAGATTACGTATAATGCATAGATATCTATATCCTACACATGAATTATGAATTTTAACTAATGTAGAAATCACAAACATACGTCACTATGGCCAGTTCTAATCCCATATATCATCTCTCGAATTTATATGGGATAACAGATAATTGGTGATCAAGAAACTATATTAGCTAAGCATAAACCATAGCAAATAACCTGTAAATAATTTCCTTAAACTAAATTGAAAGCATGTAAATCCTTAGTTACATAATAAGATCCGTTATAGGCTTAAATAACAAATTAGTTCATCACGAATGAAATAAAAACCATAATCCACAAGGTGTATAACATCCTGAATACAAGGTATAGATGAAGAGAGAAAATAAACTCTAAAATTGTATCACCACTCTTCTTCATGCTCCTTGCGTTCTTCATGCTTCGCCGTGCTTCAATTCTCCTCTCGAGTCAATCTCCAAACTAGGGCTTTGTTTCTATCTCAATATATATATTATAATCCTCTATGGAATCCTATATAATCTTTTATTCGTGAGACAAACTCTAACCAACTTTCCATCAGAATCCTACTCGAATAAGGAAGCCAAATCTTAATTTGCTGTAAATGCGCTTCGACGCACAGTTACCCTTGGAAAGCGCGCCCGACGCACCTGCGCCTAGTCGGAGAATTAACACTATGCACACGATCCCGGTGCAGATTATAGCACCCAAAGCTCATTTCTTCATTTGTCAGCCTCCTTTCCGTTTGCTTCTCGTCCCGATCAGCTCCTGCACAAAACCAATGCACAGGCATGAAAAAGAACTTAAAATATTCTTGAAGTAGAGACATCTTAGGTTTAAATGGCATCGATTTGTAGTTTTGAAACCTACTTATCAATACCTGCTAGGACCCTCTCATAATATGGAGCTTCCTGGATGTCTATGAAAGTCATTACTATCTCAGTCTCTATCATAGATGGGGTGACTTATGTAGCCATCCGTCTACATCTTTGGGCATACTCACAGAAAGACTCATTGCTTTGCTTTTTGACCTTGCTCACTTGATATCGATCTGGAGCCATCTGAGACTGGAAGCTATATTGATTTAAGAATGCATGGGCTAGCTCTTCCCAGCTATGGATTTTGGAATTGTCGAGTCAGGCATACCAAGCTCGGGCTTCCCCAGTCCGACTCTTTTGGAATAACTGCATTCTGAGTTTTTCATCTTCAGAATAGGATCCAAGTTCTCCAATGAACACTTTTAAATGAGTGTAAGGATCTCCTAATCCGTCATACTTTTCAAAATTCGGGACTTAAAATTTGTTTGGATATCTAGCCCCTGGAAATATACACAGATCTGATTAGTTTACACTTCCAAATGCCCCAGTTCCTTTGATGGATCGGATAATTTCTTCCATTTGCTGGACTTTTTTTCTAATATCACCAGTTTCCTGATCATTTCTAAGATTGGTGATTTCAGGGGTTTTGTTGGTCATTCCTTATTTTGAGGCTCAGGTATCTAAGTATCTTTCTTTTTGTCGGTATCCTGGCTGCCACCTTGTGCGGATGATTCTGTTTGAGCGGGTATTTGTTTACCCTGAATACTTTTGCTTTGCTCTGTGAGGAAAATAGCCAATTAGCTATCTGGTTTTTTAGTCCTTCAAATTTTTCCCAAGAGACAGGGGTGGATTTAGGTTGGGCACTTGAACCCATGCCTGGAGATGAGCTTAGTGCCTTTTTAGACTTTGATCTGGTAACGGGACCAATTTTTTCCTACAATAAAGTAGGTATGTTAATTTTGATATATATATATATATATATATATATTAACAGGATGCATGCTATCAATGCGTCATTTTTTTGAAGTTTTTTTTAATAGTTTCCTGTAAAATAAAGGTCAGTTGTTTTGATGGCAGGATAGTATGACAGGATTTAATAAAATTGCCAGGAAATGGAAAGTATATTTATTTGATATTTACAGTGAATTTGAAATTCACATAGAATTTGAAAGGGAAAAGCATGTAGGGACTTTCCTTCACGTTTGGTTTATCAGAGGCTGACCTATCTTAGGTTACTCTCACGATTTTTCGGCATGAAGGTCTCCATATCATCGCAATTTTACTAGATGGGAAATTAATCCTTCTTTCAATTGGAGTGAAACTGAGTGGCGCCTTTCCCGAGCCTCGCAGGATTAGTCTCATTTGAGTCCAGTAATCAAACGCCGATGAGTTCGCCTTCTGGTGGAGGAACCACACAACATATATTCACATACAACGTGTCTCACCGTATGAAATGATGATATTGTGCAAAGCACTAATATTTAAAGCAGTAAAACATTTATTTACATCCATTCAATGTAAACACCAGCATCCACAAACATGCAGATAAAAAAGGAAATTTTAAAAAGATTGAAATGCGGCTTAAGCCCTCTACCGTCCCAAGCAGAGTCGCCACCTGTCGATGTCGAAAATTTTTTTTGGGATCCCTTTTCCAATGTGTTACTACCCTTTATGCCTTCTATTTGATTTGTTTGATCTGAAGGGTGAATTTTTAAGAAAAGGCCAATGTCGATGATTTGAAAAGTTTGATTTTACAGAGTCGCCAGTTGGTATGTTTGAAATGGTTGTACCAACTCAATCGAGTTTTTATTTGAAATGTTTTACAAGTAAGCCTAATTACTAGACTCTGTTTAACTTGGCCTTGGAAACCGAGATTCATAGAGTTCGGGGGCTTGATTAAGCGGGGGGGGGGGGAAGGTGTTAGGAACCCCCCGACTTCCGTGAAACATGGTTACCACGTCTTTTTAATTTCCCTAATTTATTTGCAATATGTGTGTGTGCTTGCAGTAATTGGGCCTAAGTGCTTTATTTGAAAGTAGTATTGTGCTTCGTTGGACCTATATACGAAGGGTTTGATTTAATGAAAAGTTAAATTTTAGACAAAGATATGAAAATGAAGTTTTGAAAGATGGTTTCCAAACCCTTTCGCTAACATAGGAATTGAAGCCTTTTGATACTTTCATTTTATTCTGCATTCTGCATTCAGCTGATTTTGATTTTATTGTCGGGATGCGAAGTATCCTCGACCAAATAATATATATACAAGTGTCGGGCTCCTTATGAGAATGAAAGCCATTGAAGTAACCCGAGCACTATAAACCATAATTTACTATGCTGAGACCTTAAATTCGGATAACCGTTTTAAGGTCCCTCTGATTTACATTTATAAAAAGATAGGCAAGCCATATTTACAGTTTAAATTTGTCCATCGTGGGAATCAGATCTAGATCTATGTGATTAATCGTAGATTCCGTGATTCCTAGGCTCATAGAATATTATCAAAAAGCCTGCACAGCAGAGATATTGAAATAAAATTAAAATTAAAATCTAGACGTCGCGAGACAAATGATTAATCAGTTAAATCCTTGAATGCGCGTAGCTAAAGCTTCCCGTTCCCTCTAGATACGGATATAGGGTCGCGTAGTTACTTTAATATTAACAAAACTAAAAAGAAAACTAGATTCAAATAAATCTTAGCCTTACTCGCTCAACGGTTCTAGTTTTACAGCTTTTGAACCAATTGGAAGTTAGATATTGGTAGATTTAGATAAATCTAAACCATAAAATTTACATCAGGACATAATTATATCAAATGAACAGTTAAAACTGATATTTAATCACATTGAATAAGTAATATAATTGAATAAATAATATATATATATATATATATATATATATATATATTACTTATATATATATATTAAAGCTCGAAAGAGCCACGAATTTACAATCCAGACGTAACTGATTAATATATATATATATATATATATATATATATATATATATATATATTTACGGTCCGGATCTTAAGCTCAACCAACTAAAAGCTCACTCAACTCACCCCCGTTTAGTGACGGACCGGGCGACGGTTTGATCCGTCGCTATATATACAACCGTCGTCTTAGCTTTTAACGACGAACAACATATAGCGATGGACAACATATAGACGACGGTTGTATATATAGCGACAGACAAACCGTCGCCCGGTCCGTCGCTAAAGAGGGGGTGAGTTGAGTGAGCTTTTAGTTGGGTGAGCCTAAGATCCTTACCCTATATATATATATATATATATATTGAAGCTGAAAAGGCAACGTATTAGCAATCCAAGCCAAACGAGTTATTATAAGTATATATATATATATATATATATATATATATATATATATATATATATATATATATATATATATATATATATATATATATTAAAGCGAGAAAAAGCCACAGATTAGCAATCCAGGCTAACAGAGTTAATAGAAATATATATATATATATATATATATATATATATATAGTTATTGTAATACCCAAAAAAAACACATTTAAATTTATATTTTTAATTATGTTAATTGAACTTTGTCATTTATTTGGGTCAAATTAGACATTTAATTTATATGGGTTAATAAATATTAATAAGTGATGGGTAAATTAACTTAGTAAAATTGGGATCTTAAATTTATTGGGTCTAATTTATATTTTTATAATATTAAAATTCTAGTAAAATTTGGAGAGTTAATAAGATATATTAATTAATAAGGAATAATTAAAACCTAATTATACTTACATTACTTTGGCTACGAACTGAAAGCAAGGAATTGGGCGTGAGGCGGCACAAGAGGGAAAAAAGAAGAAGAGAAAAAGTACCGTAGTGCTACAATTTGGAAAAAAAGAAGAAGAAGCTAATTTAGACATTGTGATTTATTTTTCTTCTTTTGTTCGGTAAATCAAAATAGCTAATGATCTAATGCATGTCTACATTTTATATATATACTTAAATATTATATATGTTATATGTGATTGATAAAGGCCATGTGCTGATAATCTTTTAAAAATAAAATTTCGTCATCTTGACAAAAAAACTACTGTAACAAAACAGTAATGGTTATAGTATATATATTAAGCATACTGATTGATTATATATATATATAATATTTAATTTGGGTTTGTTTTGTAAAATAAATGTAATTGGAGAAATTTATTTCATATTAACATAAATTATAATTATTAAGTAACTTATAATTGTATTATTATGACTATTATTTTATTAGATTGGACGGAGGGAATTTAAGGAGTATATTTGGAATATAAATTTTGGGTATTACATTGCTTAATCAAGGTACAGATTACGTACTCCTTCAGCGATTCTCTTATTAAATTTAATTTGTTCGTTTTATTTCTCGTTTCAAAATTTGTTATTGTTTCCCATAATAGTTCATTCTCAAATTCTTGTGATAGTTTCGTCTTGGTGCTGATACTTAGAACTCATATTTGTACTCTTGATCTAGTGTATCATGTTTAGTATTTATTTCGATCATTGTAGAAAGTACATGTTAATATATTGTTGGAGACTTTGTGTTGATGATTCGTTTCAGTTTAACATGTACGTATTAGAACCCCTTTGTATTGATATTATGTCGCATGTGTTGTGACATAATAATTTTGTTAGAATATACCGTAGGGTATTCCTGAGCTATAACCACCTGTGGGGGTACCACAGGCATGTCCTCTTGGCACCGAGGCATGACATCTTCCATGGCGGTGTGATCAGTCCACGACGTCTCCATTTTGTGCTCCGGTGGGAGTTGGCCATTTGGTGTTTTGTTGTGGGAGGTGTATGGGTCGACCCTATTTTTTTGTTCTGTTCTGCGGAGTGGCGATGTTTGTGCCAAACACGCCTTCTGATTTTACATATATTTGGATTCGCACTCCAATGTGTGTGACTTGCCTGTGTGGCATTATTTGACTTGCCTGTGTGGCAATGTATATTTCTATTTTATTTTGAGCTCGGTATGAAATAACACCCAACCATTTAATTCAGCTTATTATTTTGTTGTATTAGTTTTGTTTGTTACAGTTCAGTTCATTTATTAAGTTAGTTATCTCAGTTCTCTATTTTGTACTCTATATCCATACTGGGCATTTGGCTCATGCTTTGTTATTTCTTCCGGTAGGTAATCAAGGGGATCAAGGGCAAGTGTGATGAGAGCTCCATTCGATTCAATGATTTAGATGTTTTGTTTAGGTTGTCAAATGGTTTATTTAGAGTTGTAATAACTATTTCAGATTATGGTTTGGGCCAGTTTGGCATTTATTTTGGTTTGACCTTTTGATATTTATTGGTTATAAATACTATTCTTTCGTGGCGTAGAGCTTTCGTTCAGTTTTGTTGTGTTTTGAGTAACCTCTCTTTCTATTTCAAAAAGGGGGTGTTATAGAGTTGGTATCAGAGCTTAGGTTTTTTCTTGTAGAAAACCTATTTAGGTTTGACCTGTGAGTTATGGGTAGACTTCTAGGTTAGGTTTTGTTCAGTTTGATTTTCTGTTCAGCTATATTCAAATCTGTCTCTAATCTTTTTTGCTTATATTCGTTGATCTCTTTCTTAGATGGCTCGTAGATTCGCTAGAGTTGCTGGGAGGCGAGGTAACAATAGGGGAAGAGGTGATGGTCAGCCTAATAAGCAACCTAATGATCAAATTAATGCTCAATTGGCTACCTTGGTGAATCAGGCGGTTAATCAGGCTTTAACGCAGTTGGTGGCACAGGTTATATAGGCAATACAACAGCTGCCAAAAATTCCAGAGTAGCGGAACTTGGGAAATAATAGTCCACAAACAAACGAAGAGGAAGGGAATGTGGATGGTCTTAATCAGCAGGTGGTTTCAATGTATGTATGGTTAGAGAGGTTTCAAAAGCAGAAGCCACAGTCATTCAGTTCAGCTCCGACTCCAATTGAGGCAGAGAATTGGATTGCCCACCTAGAGAAGATTTTTGATGTATTAGGCTGCTCGGTTAATCAGAGAGTGTTTCTTGCATCTTAAAAGCTAGAGGGGGATGCACAGAGATGGTGGAAAGCGATGAAAATAACAAAGGGTAATGGGTATGTGGAGACACTTAGCTGGGCAGAGTTTTGTGAGGTCTTTTATCAGCAGTACTTTCCAGCTACTGATAAAGAGGCCTATGCTAGAGAGTATCTGTCTATTTGGCAGAAAGATGATGAGTCCATCACAGATTTTATGACTAGGTTCACCAGGTTGGCAGGCTTTGCGGGAACCTCTGCAGGGACTGCAGCGGAACAGGCAGAGAAGTTCAAGTGACGGATTCATTATAAGTATCGGCAACATCTCATTAACACCAAGTTTGCATATGTATCGGCTGTGGCTAATGTGGCCAAGAATATGGAGATGGAGCGGCATGACTTTAGGTCTTCTAAATCGGAAGGAAGTCGAAAGAGGGACATAGATGACCAGTAGGGTCAAGCTTTGGGTCAGCATGGGAGAAATCAAGGTGGTCAGTGTAACAAAAATTATGGTGGCCAGCAGGGGTAGTGGCATGGCCCGAATCAGAATATGTGTTATCAACAGTTACCTCATTAGGGGCAGAATTGTCAGCTTCAGCTACCTTCGTATGGTCAGAATTGCCAGCAAGGACAGAATCGTCAGCAGGGGCTGAATCAGGGTTGATATCCGGGACCAGCTTGTGGGGGTAACCCAAATCTTATTTCAATAGTTCCTTGTGCTATGTGTGGGACTAATCATCTGGGGAGATAGTGTCATAGAGTTATCGGTGCATGCTTCTTGTGTGGAAAGATGGGTCACATGGCTAGAGATTATATCGGGCCACGTAGTAATGGTGGAGGTGGTGATAATGGTGGTAATGGAGGTCAGCATCAAGGTGGTCGAGTGTTTTCCTTGACACATAATCAGGCGGCAGGTGCGCCAGGTACTGTTTCTGTCACTCTTTTAGTTGGCAATCGTGAGGCTTCTATTTTATTTGATACGGGTTCTACTCATTCTGTTGTTGCTCAGTGTTTTGTTAAGCACCTTGGTGTGCCATCTCAGTCTTTAAATTTTGTTATGTCTATTGCTACCCCGATGGGGACTTTTGTTGCTATTTCTAATTTATATCCAGGGTGTGCGATCAGTTTTGGGGATAAGATTCGTAGGGCTAATCTTATTCCAATGTGTATGCATAATTTTGATGTTATTCTTGGGATGGACTGGTTGGATAAGCTTCAGGCCACTATCGACTGCCAGGCGAGGAAGGTTATAGTTGGAGATGTGAAGTCTTCAGAATTCGTGTTTCAGGGTTTATTGCCGAGTAGAGTGGTAAAGTTGATTTCACCTTTGAAGGCTGGGAAGTTAGTGGCAAAGGGTTGTGAGGGGTATTTGGCACGTGTGAAAGATACCTCTAAGGTTGAGTCTCGTATTGAGGATATTTTAGTTGTTCGTGACTTTCCCAATGTGTTTCCTGAGGAGTTGTCAGGGTTGCCACCGCAGCGGGAAGTTGAGTTTACTATTGAGCTTATTCCTGGTGCGGGGTCTATCTCTAAGTCGTCGTATCGGATGGCACCATTGGAGTTGCAAGAGTTGAAGGAGCAGTTGACAGAGCTGTTAGATCGTGGTGTGATTCAGCCAAGTGTTTCGCCGTGGGGTGCTCCGGTTTTGTTTGTGAAGAAGAAAGATGGGTCTATGAGGTTGTGCATAGACTACAGGGAGTTGAACAAGATTACTATTAGAAATCGGTATCTATTGCTGAGGATTGAAGACTTATTTGACCAACTTCAGAGGGAAAAGTATTTTTTAAAGATAGACTTGAGGTCGGGTTACCATCAGTTGAGGTGAGAGATGAGGATGTCTCTAAGATAGCTTTTCGTACTCACTATGGGCATTACGAGTTTCTGGTGATGCCATTTGGGTTGACTAACGCTTCGGTGGTGTTTATAGATTTGATGAATAGGGTGTTCAAGGAGTACTTGGACCAATATGTTATAGTCTTTATTGATGACATTTTGGTTTACTCCAAGTCTAGGGAGGAGCATGAGGAGCATCTTCGAACAGTGTTGGGAATTTTGCAGAATGAAAACTTGTATGCTAAATTCTCTAAGTGCGAGTTTTGGTTGGAGCAGGTTGCATTTTTGGGTCACGTTTCTGCTGAAGGCATTAAGGTGGATTCTGCTAAGGTTGATGGTATCACTAAATGGCCGAGACCTACTAATGTGACAGAGATTAGGAGTTTCTTGGGTTTAGCAAGGTACTATAGGAGATTTGTGGAAGGATTCTCGTTGCTTGCCTTACCATTGACTCAGTTGATGAAAAAGGGCACGGAATTTATGTGGAATGAGGAGCGTGAGAAGAGTTTCGAGGAGTTGAAGAAATAACTTGTGACATCTCCTATACTTAAATTATCGTCGGGGACAGGAGGTTACCATATTTATAGTGATGCTTCTAAGAAGGGTTTGGGGTGTGTTTTGATGCAACAAGGTAAGGTGATTGCTTATACTTCTAGGCAGCTTAAACCTTACATGGTGAACTACCCCACTCTTGATTTGGAGTTGGCAGCGGTGATCTTTGCTCTAAAGATTTGGAGGCACTATTTATATGGAGAGACTTGTGATATCTTCACCGATCACAAAAGTCTTAAATACATTTTCACTCAAAAAGAGCTTAACATGAGGCAGAGGCGTTGGTTGGAGCTTCTAAAAGACTATGATGCGAGGATTCAGTATCACCTGGGGAAGGCAAATGTGGTTGCAGATACTCTTAGCCGAAAGAGTTCAGGAAGTGTAGCAGCTCTTATTACACAACCTCAGCTTATTTCGGATATGGAGTGGCTAAAGTTGGAGTTGTATGTGCAAGGTTCAGATGGGCATTTGGGGGGTATGAGAGTGGAGCCCTCTCTTATCTCGCGAGTTAAAGAAGCTCAAAAGGAAGATGGGGAATTGTGGAGTATGGCGCAGAATCTGGAGGAGGGCAATCAGCCCGAGTTTTGTATTGATGACCATGGTGTGATTTGGTTGGGTGAGCGGTTGTGTGTACCGTCGGATCCAATCATTCAGGAAGCTGTGTTGGCCGAGGCTCGTAGTTCTCCATTTTCTATTCATCCAGGTTCTACAAAGATGTACAGGGATTTGAAGGAAAATTTTTGGTGGAATGGGATGGAGCTAGATGTGGCTAAATTTGTTGGGAAGTGCCTCACTTGTCAACAAGTGAAGATTGAACATCAATGAGCTAGTGGTTTGTTGCAACAGTTAGACATTCCAGTTTGGAAATGGGAGGATATCACGATGGATTTTGTGACTGGTTTGCCAAAGACTTTCAGGAAGAATGATGCTATTTGGGTTGTGGTGGATCGGTTGACCAAATCGACACACTTCTTGGCTATCCATGAGGGTTACTCGGTGGATAGGTTGGCACAGATCTTTCTGCAGGAGATTGTTCGACTTCATGGTACTCCATTGTCTATTATTTCGGATCAGGACCCACGATTCACTTCACGATTTTGGAAAGGGTTTTAACGAGCTTGGGGTACTCGGCTTAACTTTAGTACTTCTTTCCATCGGCAGACCGATAGGTAGTCCGAGCGGACTATTCAAACGTTGAAGGATATGTTGAGGTCTTGTGCACTTGAGTGGTCAGGTAATTGGAATGATTACTTGAGCCTAGATGAGTTTTCTTATAACAACAACTGGCATGCAAGTATTGGGATGGCTCCTTTTGAGGCATTGTATGGTAAAAAGTGTCGGGCACCGACTTGTTAGGATGAGGTTGGTGAAAGGGCCATAGATGGGCCTGAGTTAGTTCAAATCATTATAGAGAAGGTAGCGGTGGCTAAGCAAAAATTGAAGTCAGCTCGATCACGACAGAAGAGTTATGCTGATAAGCATATGAGAAGTTTAGAGTTTGAACTTGGTGAGCACGTGTTTCTAAATGTTTCTCCTTAGAAGGGTATTCGGCGATTTGGCTTGAAAGGGAAACTTAGTCCGCGTTTTATTGGCCCATTTGAAATTTTGGAGAGGGTTGGTGAGGTTGCATATCAGTAAGCTTTGCCTCCACAGTTAGCTCATGTGCACAATGTGTTCTATGTGTCGGTGTTGAGGAGTTATCAATATCATCCGTTGCATGTGGTGTAATATCTGTTTGATAAGATTCGTGATGATCTTACTTGTGTGGAGCAAGCCGAGGCTATTTTGGATCGTCAAGAGCGAATTATGAGGAGGAAGATAATTCCGTTCGTCAAGGTTTTGTGGAGGAATCATTCGAAGTGAGAAGCCACTTGGGAGATGGAGGAGTCTATTCGAGCGGAGTATCCGCATCTCTTTGATAATTAAGTTCGTTCTTTTCTTTTCATTCCGGGGACGGAATCCTTTTAAGGGGTTAGTAATGTAATACCCGAAAAAAGAACAAATTTAAATTTATATTTTTAATTATGTTAATTGGACTTTGTCATTTATTTGGGTCAAACGAGTCATTTAATTTATATGGGTTAATAAATATTAATAAGTGATGGGTAAATTAACTTAGTAAAATTGGGCCTTCAAATTTATTAGGTCTAATTTATATTTTTGTAATATTAAAATCCTAGTTAAATCTGGAGAGTTAATAAGATATATTAATTAATAGGGAATAACTAAAACCTAATTATACTTACATTACTTTGGCTACGAACTGAAAGCAAGGAATTGGGCGTGAGGCGGCACAAGAGGAAAAAAAGAAGAAGAGAAAAAGTACCGTAGTGCTGCAATTTGGAAAGAAAAAAAGAAGAAGAAGCTAATTTGGACATTGTGATTTGTTCTTCTTCTTTTGTTCGGTAAGTCAAAATAGCTAATGATCTAATGCATGTCTACATGTTATATATATACTTAAATATTATATATGTTATATGTGATTTATAAAGGCCATGTGCTGATGATCTTTTAAAAAGAAAATTTCGTCATCTTGACAAAAAAACTACTGTAACAAAACAGTAATGGTTATAGTATATATATTAAGCATACTGATTGGTTTATATATATATATATAATATTTAATTCGGGTTTGTTTTGTAAAATGGATATAATTGGAGAAATTTATTTTATATTAGCATTAATTATAATTATTAAGTAACTTATAATTGTATTACTATGACTATTATTTTATTAGATCGAACGGAGGGAATTTAAGGAGTATATTTGGAATATAAATTTTGGGTATTACATTGCTTAATCAAGGTACGGATTCAGTACTCCTTCATCGATTCTCTTATTAAATTTAATTTGTTCATTTTGTTTCTCGTTTCAAAATTGGTTATTGTTACCTATAATTGTTCATTCTCAAATTCTTGTGATAGTTTCGTCTTAGTACTGATACTTAGAACTCGTGTTTGTACTCTTGATCTAGTGTATCATGTTTAGTATTTATTTTGATCTTTGTAGAAAGTATATGTTAATATATTATTGGAGACTTTGTGTTGATGATTCGTTTCAGTTTAACATGTACGTATTAGAATCCCTTTGTATTGATATTATGTCGCATGTGTTGTGACATAATAATTTTGTTAGAATATATCGTAGGGTATTCCTGAGCTATAACCACCTGTGGGGGTACCACAGGCATGTCCTTTTGGCATCGAGGCATGACATCTTTCGTGGCGGTGTGATCAGTCCACGGCGTCTCCGTTTTGTGCTCCGGTGGGAGTTGGCCATTTGGTGTTTTGTTGTGGGAGGCGTATGCGCTGACCCTAGTTTTATGTTCTATTCTGCGGAGTGGCGATGTTTGTGCCAAACATGCCTTCTGATTTTACATACATTTGGATTCGCGGTCCAATATGTGTGACTTGCCTGTGTGGCAATGTATATTTCTATTTTATTTTGAGCTCTGTATGAAATAACACCCTGCCATTTGATTCAGCCTATTATTTCGTTGTATTAGTTTTGTTTGTTACAGTTTAGTTCATTTTATTGAGTTTGTTATCTCAGTTCTCTATTTTTTACTCTATATCTGTACTGGGCATTTGGCTTATGCTGTATTATTTCTTCCGACAGGTAATCAAGGGGATCAAGGGCAAGTGTGATGAGAGCTCCATTCGATCGAATGATTTAGATGTTTTGTTTAGGTTGTCAAATGGTTTATTTGGAGTTGTAATAACTATTTCAGATTATGATTTGGGTCAGTTTGACATTTGTTTTGGTTTAACCTTTTGATATTTATTGGTTATAAATACTATTCTTTTGTGGCATAGAGCTTTCGTTTAGTTTTGTTGTGTTTTGAGTAACCTCTCTTTTTATTTCGGAAAGGGGGTGTTACAGTTATATATATATTAAAGCAAAAAAAACCACAGATTTATAATTCAGGCATGACTGAGTTAATGTAAATATATATGTATATATATAGTTATATATATATATATATATATATATATATATTAAAGCTGAAAATATCACAAATTAACAATCTAGGCTAAATAACACTTATATATATATATATGTATAGTAGACTTATATATACATATATTGAAGCCAAAAAGGCCATGGATTTGAAATCCAGTCAAAACCAAAAGCTATAAATATATATATATATATATATATATATATATATATATATATATATGTGTGTGTGTGTGTGTGTGTGTGTGTGTGTGTGTGTGTTAAAGTAGTAAAAAGCTTCAGATCAAGTGAAATCTCACAGTGTATAGCGATAGAGGCTTTAAACTACTTGGTAGGCTTGAAAACTCCGTTTTCACCGGTTAAAACTTGATATGTTAGTATATATATGTATATAAGTGTTTTGGAAGAGTAAAATTGAAGTTTGGAACATTGTAGGTAGGGTTAAGAGCTGAAATAGGCGGAATTTCCTCTTTTTTCTTCGTTTTTTTCTCTTTCTTTTTAGCTGATGGGGGGGGGGGGTCTTATTTATAGACCAAGGAGCCGCGGCTCTACCTAAGCCTCCCAGGTAGGCCCGGTCCCACATGTCCTATTGTCTCAAAGTACGTGCACTCTAACCAACGCGCTGTCTGCTTCGAACCTTCATAACTTTCGATCCGGGAGTCCGATGGAAGCGTGCTATACCTTTTCGGAAATCCCTTTCCGAGAGATACGTAATGACATGGGATTTGACATTTTTTGAATACGTAAAGATGGGTCAATGACCAGATCTTTGAGTCTTCACAGTTCATCCGTTGAGTTGCCTTGTGCTGTTTTCACTCGGGATTGACGTTATGGTTCTTCATGACCCTCATGGTAGTGATTTGGTTTGATTTTGACTTGATTTGATGTTAAGTTGGTAAAATGACCATTTTTCCCTTTCGGGGTTGTCTCCAGGAGTGACAGGGTTTTCAACTAATTCTCGAGGTTGTCTCCGAGGTTTGATCCCAGTCGACTCTGTTCTTCCTCAGGGTCGTCTCCCAGGGTTGATTTGATATTTCGGGATTGTCGTCGAGGTTTGATTTGATATCCAAGGGTTGTTGGCGGGGTTGGATTTGGTCTCCTAGGGTTGTCGCCGGGGTTAGATTTGATCTCCTAGGGTCGTCTCTGGGGTTTGATTTGATCTCCCGAGGTTGTCGTCGGAGTTGGATTTGGTCTCTCGGGGTTGTCGCCAGGGTTGGACTTGATCTCTCGGGGTTCGACTTGGTGATTTGGACTTCCAGGGTTGTCTCTTGAAGGTATAAGATGGTTTTGCCCTCCTGCAGGGTTAGTAACAAGAATGCAAAATTTTGAGTGTCTACACTAACGACCAAAGCAGGAGTTAAATTGTTTAGATTTTGGGGACGTTACATTAAAAGAATCTTACATCTAGGATTCTGTGCATACGTGGTATTGCCATGTCGATCTACCGTTATAAAACTTAACAGTTAAGATGAAATTTCAAATATCTGTAAGAAAATAAAAGTTAAGTTAATTGAGTGTAAGATAAAAAATAGTTGGTCATTTGTAAGTTGACCTAAAATACAGATATGAAAAAAATATTTAATCCTTATGAATTTTATTATCAAAATTTAAATAAACTTATCTCAATAATAAATTTAAATTTCAAATTAATTTAAAAAAATTAATATCAATCTTATATTTACCAACTGAGAGAGTAAAATTTGTCTTTAATTTTGTACTTTATAGTTTTCTTGATTCCAAAATGTGACGCCCCCAAATTCTTTACACTCCCTGTGTCAGATTTGGTGCTCACGTCTAACTAATTAACCATAAATATTCCATAATATATAACTTTTATCTATCCAAGGTTCATTGTATCACATAACAGATAGTAGTTCTCTTCAGAACAATTACTATGTTTGGATACCCTCACTTGGATGTATAGATTTCTATCTTATGTATATCTCTTAAATATCAATAGTTTATATCTATCTGATATTCACAGTATTAATAATAAGATTATTCTTGGAACCGATGGGCGCATTCTGGTAAAGTTAGCACCTTACAGGCGCTCATTAAATGTAACCTCAGTGCTTACAGAACTCTCAATATCATTCAAATACCCTCATTCAGATGTATAGTTCATATGGATACTGTACTAGATCAATGTCACTTCTAACTTATCTAAGAATGTAAACATAACACAATTATTATAACAAAAGATGATAATATATTACATAACTTTAAGTTCGATTACATCATTCTCAGTGTCTTATTCTTATTACAACAAAGTTTTATAAGACTTGAATTTACATAAACAACAAGATAATTCTAAATTAACACGGCCTTTTCCCATTGTTCGTCCCTGAAGTTCCGGGATTATCATCTAAAATTGCAAAGGAAATTATTTGCAAGAATGAGCTACAACATGCTTAGCAAGTTTATTTATTGTGTATAAATATAAATACACAATGTTTGATTTGAAGGAATGAGAGTTCAACGATTATGCCTAACTGAGGGTTCATTATCCGAACCAATATTTCAATCATTTATATCAGCTGTAAACAACTTAGAAATAATTATTTGGATATCTTATAAGGGATCAACCTATTCAATATCCTAGGACTATGCATATCATCCTAATCGTGCCCAACTGTACTTGGTGTCAAGTTTATTGACACAATAACATCCCATCAAGGGTTTTTCTAACTTAGTATTAGATGTCGTAACAAAATAATTTGGTTTGACACAACAGTTCATGTTTCAATAGCAGTTCAAAATCACACGAATAAATACTTCATCTCTTAAGTTATGCTGAATCAAGGAGCAATAACTTCACAATAATTTACACGAACGAAATATTTAAACGTACAAGGTTAGAAAAACTTGCTCAATGAAAAATAAGGGTTTAGAAACTTGCCTGTGCGAAGAACGTTTAGCTAACATATATTTTGAAGGTGTTATGCAACCTAAATATGTTAGCACATATTCATAACGGTCATTAGAATTTATAATAATATGTATGTAATTGAACTAATCAAGTATTGTTAAGGTTCGGGGTTGATTCGATATCTCTATCACTTAATTTGATAATACAACGTGTTGGTTTATCAATAAAACTTTATTTGAAAGCTTAAATATTATCTTAAATAATTAAATTATATTTTATAATATTTTTAGAAGCTTAATATTATTTTTAAATGATTTAATTATCGTTTATAATAATTTTAGGATTTTAGTTTAATATTTAAATGATTTAATTATCATTAATACCTTAATATTAATTTTAAATAATTTTTATCTATTAATGATTTATTATCATTTATAAAAAATTTAGAAATATAATTATATTAACATGTTATTTAATTGTTAATATAATTGATTTAATTATTTTAAATGATTTATAGTATACGTCTGGACAGATAATTGCGAGGAAAGCTTCAAAGAGTTGAAGAAGCGATTGAGTATGGCACCAGTGTTATCTTTACCAGATACTACAAGGAGCCTTGTAGTTTATAGTGCTACGTCACACAAGGGATTAGGTTGTGTGTTGATGTAACATGGGAAAGTGATTGCGTATGTGTCACGACAACTCAAAGATTATGAGAAAAAGTATCTTACTCGTGATCTTGAGTTAGCTGCCGTAGTATTTACCTTAAAAATTTGGAGGCATTACTTGTATGGGGATAAGTGTGAAATATACACAATCATAAAAGTCAGATGTTATAAACATAATTTTTATTTCACAGACTGAAGATTACATATTTTACTAGTGGTTCATATACTACTACTAGTTAATTACAAAAAGTTTCCTATATACACGTCAAAATTTTCCTAATACACACTACTAAAAGTAGATGAACATTTAGATCCCTATACTATATTTAATAACATCTAGCCTCGTCATAAGAGTCCTGGATTATGTGGCATACCACTGATCGATCTATGAGGTAAACAGTCTTCTTATCCTCTACCAGATATTTAATCACTCGACGTTCCAGATCGTCGAACGAATTCCTAGTCCCTCGAACAACTTTGTCTAACTGCACTTGTACACCATGCCTCTCTCTTTGAGCATTATGTAGTAATGTCCTCAATCTACTAGTAGTACCCATCTCAAACTCCAGTAAACCCTCGCCTATAAATGACCCAAAGTTAGCAGTCTCAACGTCCTCTGTTGACTGTTGTACCACTGTTGTAAGTGCTTCCTCATGTTCCTCCACACTCATTAACTGGCCAGCTACAGGATCCTCATTTTCTTCTGCATCAAGTATCTCTTGATTATGTTGAAGTTCCTCCTCTTCGGGATCACTATCCTGCACAGACTCTACCATAGGTGGATCTATTACTATTAGATTGTCATACGAATCAGAGTTTGCCATCCTATAAAAGAATTATTTTTTTACTCGATTAGTATTATAGTAAAGCAGTTTTACACAAAATATAAAGCTTTTAAGGTTATCTTATGTGTAATTATGTATTTTTTTTGGACTCAAAGACTATATCCTAAGTTACCTCTACCTTACACCTACAGTCGAAAGCTCTGATACCAAATTGTGACGCCTCCAAATTCTCTACACTCCCTGTGTCAGATTTGGTGCTTACGTCTAACTAATTAACCATAAATATTCCATAATATATAACTTCTATCTATCCAAGGTTCACAGTATCCCATAATAGATAGTATTCATGTCAGGGTACAAAAGGGTGACACTGGATTACCCTAACAACATTACAATTGAAAGATCTAAGTCAGTAAAGAACTTGTCAGACACCTGTCAGAGTGTTCATACGTTTTCTGGAATTCCCAGAAAACGTTTCTGTGATCGGTCAACGGGTTTTGACCATGAATAACTTGCATCACAGTGATCCGATTAACATGATTTCAGTTCTAGGTTGTTAAGCTCATGGCATACTACAACTATGATACATCTAACCGTCTAAACAATTAACATGCTAAGATCTATAGGCTCTGACATTCGACTGTCAGACCATTTTTTACAATTTTGGACTGTTTGTTATATTCTATATTTTTATGCATTTAGATGTTATGAAACCATATTTTATCAATCCATATCACTTAATAACATGTTAGTACATATTACTAAACAGTAAAATAGAATTTTTAAAAAAGCATCAAAGATCTACAAGTATGAATAGTATTTTTACCTTCTTGAGCAAATTTTTGATTCTTTCTCTTTGATTCTGATCTTACTACTGCTGAGGCTTATTATGGCTTGAATTATAAGTGTTTAGGTTATAAAATTTTGTGGGTTTCATCAATGGGAGGGCTGCTATTTATAGGGCTTTTCTAAATTAGGGTTTTTAGGTAATTTTCACCTATTTTGCCTCCACAAATATCTGGACAACTGAACTTGTGCTACTTGGATCTGATATTAGTCTCATGCTTGTGCTGGAGTGTGTTAGAGTGTGTTGGGCTCAAGCTAGCACACTTATGCAAGTGTTCCAATTGGTTAGTTTGCTTAATATTGGTTTAATTAATACTAATTGGTATTAGGGTTTTGTAATTTGTGTTTAAGATAACTTAATTAAGTTATTAATACCTTAATTAAGTTTACAATTCATAATTAAGGTTTTGGATCTCATAATTAATGTTAGGATTTCCTAATTAGGGTTAGGATTTCCTAATTAGGATTTATTACACTAATCTAAGTAAAATACTTGGAAGTACGACAAAGCATTTTGTCAGTGTAAGCACGACAAAGCAACTTGTCAAAAATGAATATACCAATAAGTTTATTAGTGAAAATTTTATTTTTCAAGCACAACGTGTTAAGTATGACGCTTTTTCGGGAAAAATTTTATTTGACCTAATTCTTCATTAGAGTATGAAATCCCTTAATACACAAATAAAATAAAGAAATTTCATTAATAATCACATAATTTACATACATGAATCTTATTAAGGTTCGAATCTTATAATTTCATTTTGGAAAGAAAGGTAAATTGAGTTCGAGATTCATTGGACCATTTCATATTTTGAGGAGGATAGGTGAGGTAGCCTGCGAGATAGCCCTACCTCCTGAGTTAAATCATATTCATAATGTGTTTCACGTGTCCTTACTACGACCATATAAACCTGACTATAAACACGTTATAAACTACGAGCCTATCCAAATCGTAGAAGATTTATCTTATGTAGAAGTTCCTGTTCACATCATTGATCGGAAGGAACAAGTATTACGAAACAAAGTAATATCCTCAGTTAAAGTGATCTGGAGAAATCATAACGTCACAGAAGCTACGTGGGAGCTCGAGAGTAAAATTTGAAACAATTGCCCACATTTATTTTTATAACTTGTACTTTATTTTCGAGTACAAAATTCTTATTAGAGGGAGTGAATGTGATATTCTGAACCTTAATAAGATTCGTGTATGTAAATTATGTGATTATTAATGAAATTTCTTTAGACTAATTCCGTATTAAGGGATTCCATACTCTAGTGAAGAGTTAGGTCAAGTAGAAAAATTTTCAAAAAACGTCGTACTTGAAACGTCGTGCTTGAAAATAAAATTTTTACCAATGAACTTATTAGTATATTCGTTTTTAACAAGTTGCTTTGTCGTGCTTACACTGATAAAATGCTTTGTCGTGCTTCAAAGTATTTTACTTGGCTTAGTGTAATAAATCCTAATTATAAAACTCTAACCCTAATTAGGAAACCCTAACACTAATTATGATATCCAAAACCTTAATTACGAATTCTAAACTTAATTAAGATATTAATAACTTAATTAAGTTAGCTTAAACACAAATTACAAAACCCTAAAACCAATTAGTATGAATTAAACCAAGATTAAGCAAACTAACCAATTGGAACACTTAAATAAGTGTGCTAGCTTGAGCACAACACACTTTAACACACTCCAGCACAAACATGAGACTAATATCAGATCCAAGTAGCACAAGTTCAGTTGTCAAGATATTTGTGGAGGCAAAATAGGTGAAAATGACCTAAAAACCCTAACCTAGAAAATCTCTATAAATAGCAGCCCTCCCATTGATGAAACCAACGAAATTTTGTAACCTAAACACTTATAATTCAAGCAATAATAAGCCTCAGCAGTAGTAAGATCAGAATCAAAGAGAAAGAATCAAAAATTTGCTCAAGAAGGTAAAAATACTATTCACACTTGTAGATCTTTGATGCTTTGTTAAAAAATTTGTTTTAATGTTTAGTAATATGTAATAACATGTTATTAAGTGATCTGAGTTGATAAAACATGGTTTCATAACATCTAAATGCATAAAAGTGAAGAAAATAGCAAACTGTCCAAAATTGTAAAAAATGGTCTGACAACCGAATGTCAGACCATATAGATCTTAGCATGTTAATTGTTTGGACTGTTAGATGTATCATAGTTTTAGTATGCCATGAGCTTAACAACCTAGAACTAAAATCATGTTATCATATATCATGTTATATGTTATGTTATCATGATATGTTATATATTTGTATCATGTTAGTTGTAGTTGCATGTTAATTGCTTGTATTTTATCTGTATTATCTAGGTATGATTTATTATCATTTATTTGATGATGCCGTAGTATTTGCCATAAAAATTTGGAGGCATCACTTGTACGGGGAGAAGTGTGAAATATACACAGATCACAAAAGTCTAAAATATATTTTCACTTAGAAGGAGTTAAACATGAGATATAGGAGATGGATAGAGCTGATAAAGGATTTTGACTGTGAAATCTTATATCATCCCGGGAAAGACGACGTTGTTGCGGACGCGTTAAGTAGAAAGAACCAAGAGAAATTGAATGTAATAACAAACAACGAGTTGTTGATAGAAGAGTTTAATAAACTTGAGATTGAGGTAAAAGTTCCAGCTAACTCTGCCTAGAAATTGTTCGTTGTAGAGGGTTTGTTCGACTTTAATAAATAGAATCAGAGAAATGCAGGAGAAGGACAATAAGTGCCAAAAGTGTAAAATTGAAATAACTTATATAAAGAATATCAAATTTAGAGTAGATAAAGATGGGGTACTAAGGTATGAGGATAGAATTTAGGTTTTGTCAGTTCAAGCACTAAAAGATGAAATCTTAAATGAAGCCCATAATTCTAAGTTTTTCGTGCCTCCGGGTTGTACTAAAATGTATGAAGACTTGAGTCGACACTTTTGGTGGTCAAACATGAAACAAGAAATAGCGGAGTGGGTAAGTAAATGTCTCACGTGTCAAAGGGTTAAAGCCGAACATCAAAAGCCGAGTGGATTACTACAACCCTTATTTTTTCCCGAGTGGAAGTGGGAACACATAACAATGAATTTCGTGGTAGGCCGTCCTACTACATATAAAATTCACAATGCCATTTGGGAAATAGTTGACCGTTTCACCAAATCGGCCCATTTCGTACCTAGTAAGGTTACATTTAACCAGGGACGAAGCCAGGATTTAATATTGGGGGGTGGGCAAGAATTTTTTTAACTTCATATATATTCATCACTAAAAAGTAAAGTTCCACCATTACAAAACATATTTTTACTGAAACAAAGATAATGTAGTACTATAATTTGCTTTGACAAAGACAACAAAATATAACAAAAAAAGTCTTTTACAACATATCAAAGCTTCGTCAAAATTGCACCCGACGTTTTTTCAAATCACGAAATCCATCTATGATCGATTCTGTACTAAACTATTTTACAATTTCTTTTTCAATGTAGACAATAAGAGAATTTGTAAGATATTCATCCTCCATCTTGTTTCAAAGTTCAGATTTGACATGACTCATAGCTGAAAATGCACGTTCTGTAATTGCAGTAGAAACTGGACGAGTTAGAACAAGCCTGATCAGTCTATCGATTAGTGGATAGATTGTTGACTTTCTAGTTTTCACCAACCATTGACAGAGATCAGAAATAGTGGACAACTTTAGAAATTCTTGATGTTGGAGTACATCAAACTCGTACAGTTTCAATTTTATCCTTAAGTCATCTTTTTCATGCTCTATGAAGTCTTTGGGGTAAAATTCATCCACAAGCTTACAAATATCATCAATATTGAAAGACGTATGCCCATTTTGAAGATCCATAGATCGAATTGATAACTCCTCATCAACAATTTTAAACCCCAATTTGTTTCTACACATATAATATATATATATATATACAAATTAGAGAAAGAAGAGAGAAATTAGTACCTGTATAATTAGTACCCCAATTTGTTTCTCTCACTTCTCTAGTTCTCTTTATACCCACCTTAAGCAACCATGAATGATGAACCAATTAATTCAGATGGTTTGACCCTCACTATTTTAATTACCAGGGCATAATTGTGTGAGAAAGAATAGCAATTTCCCTGTACCCATAATTTCCCCCTTGTTAATATCAATTCTAATTAAACAAAATTGAACATAAATAGACTAAAAATTGAAAAAAACAATCCACCAACATGAATAATAAGAAATCACAGACATCAGACATGAATCATGATAGATGCTATAATTCTTTTTTCTTATTCGTTCGTGTGCTAAACAATAAATAGAGAACTACCAATTAATTATGGTAGGGTTTGAAGAGCGGCATGAGCTGCTGAGCAAATTCGAGCCCTAAGCTCTTGGAACCGCAAAAAATTTGAACTTCTCCCCTTTTGGAGGCCCCATAGATTTGCTTACTTTCTTTTCTTGCCGAACGAATCAAATATTGAAGCAATTGCCGATTGGAAAAGGCAGAGAACACAGTCTCTCTTTCTCTCTCTTTCTCAGTCTATAGACGATCAGATAGGGTGGGCAGATGGAATTGGGATTTGGGAACATGAGGACTGAGGTGAGGGAGCTGGAGTCGGGCTAGGGCTAATTTTGTAAAATAAAAGTTTATTTAATATTTACTACATTTCAAGTGACAAGTGGGCCAAAGTAGTAAAAAATAATAATTAAACCTTGGGTGGGGCCATGGCCCCCTGCAGTCTACACTGGGCTTCGTCCCTGCATTTAACCTAGATCAATTGGCCAAGTTATACATAAATGAAATTATCTCAAGGCATGGAGTCCCTGTTTCTATAGTGTCAGATCGAGATCCACGATTCTCTTCAAATTTTTGGAGGAGTCTTCAAAAACATTTAGGAACCTAGTTGAGATTAAGTACAACATATCACTCAAAAATAGATGGATAGAGTGAGAGAACCATTCAAACATTAAAGGATATGTTGAGAACATGTATTATGGACTTCAAAGGAAGTTGGGAGGATCAGTTGCCTTTAGTTGAATTTGCCTACAACAATAGTTACTATGCTAGCATAAGATTGCCACCGTATGAAGCCTTGTACGGCAGAAAATGTAGAACATCTTTGTGTTGAGACGAACTCAGGGAAAGGCAGATGATGGGACCCAAGATAGTCCAATAAACCACTGAGATAATTCGAATTATACGCGAGAGATTGCAAGCATCTTAGGATCGTACAAAAAGAAGTATGTCGATCAACACAGACAACAACAAAATTTTAATGTCGGGAGCCACATATTCTTGAAAGTGTCTCCTTGGAAGGGCAAGATACTATTTGGCAAATAAAGAAAATTGAGTTCGAGATTCATTGGACCATTTCAGATTTTGAGGATGATATGTGAGGTAGCCTATGAGATAGCCCTACCTCCTGAGTTAAATCATATTTATAATGTGTTTCACGTGTCCGTACTACGACCGTATAAACCTGACTATAAACACGTTATAAACTACGTGCCCATCCAAATCAAAAAAGATTTATCTTATGTAGAAGTTCATGTTCAGATCATTGATCGGAAGGAACAAGTGTTGTGAAAAAAGTAATATCCTCAGTTAAAGTGATCTAGAGAAATCAGAACAACGAAGAAGCTACGTGGGAGCTCGAGAGTAAAATGCGAGACCACTACCCACATTTATTCTATAACTTGTACTGTAATTTCAAGTACGAAATTCTTATTAGAGGGAGTGAATGTGATATTCCGAACCTTAATAAGATTTAGGTATGTAAATTATGTGATTATTAATGAAATTTCTTTATTCTAATTGCGTATTATGCGATTTCATACTCTAATGAAGAATTAGGTCAAATAAAATTTTCCCGAAAAATGTCGTACTTACCGCGTCATGCTTAAAAAATAAAATTTTCACCAATGAACTTATTGGTATATTCGTTTTTGACAAGTTACTTTTTCGTGTTTACATTGACAAAATGCTTTGTCGTGCTCCCAATTATTTTACTTAGATTAGTGTAATAAACCCTAATTAGGAAACCCTAACCCTAATTAGGAAACCCTAACCCTAATTAGGAATCCCAAACACTAATTATGATATCCAAAACCTTAATTATGAATTCTAAACTTAATTAAGGTATTAATAACTTAATTAAGTTATCTTAAACCCAAATTACAAAACCCTAATACCAATTAGTATGAATTAAACCAAGATTAAGCAAACTAACCAATTAGAACACCTGAATAAGTGTGCTAGCTTGAGCCCAACACACTCTAACACACTCCAGCACAAGCATGAGACTAATATCAGATCCAAGTAGCACAAGTTCAGTTGTCAAGATATTTGTATAGGCGAAATAGGTGAAAATAACCTAAAAACTCTAACTTAGAAAAGCTCTATAAATAGCAGCCCTCCCATTGATGAAACCCACGATTTGTTTTTTTAACTTAAACACTTATAATTCAAGCCATTATAAGCCTCAAAAGTAGTAAGACTAGGAGAAAGACTAAAAAATTTACTCAAAAAGGTAAAAATACTATTCACACTTGTAGATCTTTGATGCTTTGTTAAAAATTTTGTTTTAATGTTTAGTAACAAGTTATTCATGGTCAAAACCCGTTGACCGATTAGAGAAATATTTTCTGGAAATTCTAGAAAACGTATGAACACTCTGACAGGTGTCTGACAAGTTCTTTACCGGCTTATATCCTTCAATTGTAATGTTGTTAGGGTAATCCAGTGTCACCCTTTTGTACCCTGACATGTATACTACAAACATATATCATTAAATCACATAAACAGTACACGGAAAGAAAGTTATTAACAGTCAAACAGAGTTGACCGACGTTGACCAAGGTTTCTGGGTTAATCTAGTATCATTTGATGTTATTTGATATAAAACAAGCCATGTCGGTATACACTGACACATGGACTACACCTAGAAACAGAAATCAAATCCAAATGATTAACCAACTGATAATAAAATCAAGTCAAACTAGCCTCCAAGACATTGACCTGGCTGTTCTTCAGTAAATGAAGAACACCTATAGCGACAGTTAGCTGTCGTAGTAGCCTTCAGCAACGGTTTTCTATCGCAATAGACAATTAGCGATGATTTTAAATAAAAATAAATAATAATAATTAAAATAAATTAGAAATAAATATGTTTAAAAAAATAGAAATAAATAGTAAATAATTATTAATAATTAGTAATTAAATTCTAAAATTTATTTTCAGTTATAATAAATAACTTTTAATATTTTAACATAAATTTCATTAATAATTTATTTTATTTAAATGTTAATGATAATAAAACTATTTAATAATTATATTAAATAAATTATTTAAACAATTTTAGTAATTTTTCTAATATTATATAAATGATAATTAAATCATTTAAAAAATTATATTTTCAGAAGTTTTATAAATGATAATAAATCATTAATAGATAAAAAATATTTAATATTAATATTAAGGTATAAATGATAATTAAATCATTTAAATTTAAACTTAAATTCTAAAATTATTATAAATGATAATTAAATTATTTAAAAATAATACTAAGCTTCTAAAAATGTTATAAAAGATAATTTAATTATCTAAGATAATATTTAAACTTTCAAATAAAGTCTTATTGATAAACTAACACGTTATATTATCAAATTAAGTGATCGAGATACCGAATCAACATTGAACCTTAACAATACTTGATTAGTTCAATTAGATACATCTTATTATAAATTCTAACTACCGTTTTGAATACGTGCTAACATATTTAGGTTACATAGTGCCTTCAAAATACCTGTTAGCTAAACGTTCTTCGTACAGGCAAGTTTCTAAACCCTTATTTTTCATTGAGCAAGTTTTTCTAACCTTGTACGTTTAAATATTTCGTTCGTGTCAATTATTGTGAAGTTATTGCTCCTTGATTCAGCATAACTTAAGAGATGAATTATTTATTCATGTGATTTTGAACCGCTATTGAAACATGAACTGTTGTGTCAAACCAAATTGTTTTGGTACGACATCTAATACTGAGTTAGAAGCACCCTTGATAGGATGTTATTGTGTCAATATGAAAGTAGTATGCATACAAGCCAATCATGTATGATGATAAAGCATATACTTTGGAGGCAATCTTATTTATTTATTAATAAAAATATTCATTTATTAAAGGCATTTAATTATCTACATGGTGCTGTTTTTATAATATGTAAATAACCCATAGTTTTAAGCAATGCTTTTAGAATCATGATGATGATCATGCCAATGAGATCTAAATTCTTAGAAAGCTCTAAAACTAAAATAGTTCCTAATCATGGGATTACTAAAAAGGGGATTAGTAAATCCGGATAGATTAGTACATATGTTGCTTGCTCATTAGATGAGGATGATTGATCTCATAATCATTTGTGTGGAGACACTAAAGCAAGTATGTAGGTGCTTATTGGAGAATAAGTTCACTGAACGTGACTCGCTATGGAATACCTAATGGAGTTTTACTCGCCTGTCAATAGGAATTCCTAATGTGATAGTAGTACAAGTGATCCTTGGACTTGAGATCATCATAGTATCTTGTATGTAATGAATTATACTTTGACTTATTCCTTAAAGCCCTTTAGGGTATATAAAAGGGTATGCTTGGGTATAATGAGTTACATATGGAGACAATGAATGATCAATAAAGAATCTACCACCTCTAGTAAAGGAGGAGATATGTCCTATGTGATTCGTTAAATGACAACCCAGGAATCCTTGGCCAAGGTGAAATGAAATTAGAAAGGAGTTTTTAATTTGCATTATTTGGAGTTGTACATTTTCTAATCGAAATACATATAATTAAATAAAATAAGACTTGATAGTAAATCCATGTTTTATATTTAATTAGGACATTGTATGGTGGAAGGATTGAATTGTATGGTAACTATTTACTCACAGGTTCTTTTATGATTAATGTTGAAATATATATTATCTGGAAAGTCGTTGATCGCTAGGGAGGCTTATCCCTATTGTAGAATAAATATTATTTATTTAAATAGATTATTAGTTTAATTTATTTATTTAAATAAGATTAGAATTGTTCTAATTGATTTATTCACAACCGGTTTAATATGGAGAACCTAAAGGGTCACACCATAAAAGGAAGAATAATTATTTAAGAAGGTAATGGCATAATCGTAATAATGCATTAAGTATAATTAATTTAATCTATGGTGATAGAATAAATTAAATAGCTTCATGTTTATTATTTAATATTTTAGAAATATTAAATATAAATTAATAAGAGGAGTCTTATTAATATTATTACAATTATTATTATTTTAATTTCTAAAGGAGTTTAGTAATTAATTTAATATTTAGTACTCTCATTTATTCCTAATAAGATTAGGAGACAAATTAATTAAATGAATTTAATTAATTATTCCCATGTGGTGGGAAGCCTAAATTAATTAAAGGAGTTTAATTAATTAAAAGAAATCCCATGTCTAATAGGATTAGAAGGGTTGACCAATGTCTATATAAGAGAAGTCTTATAATAGATATTAGATGATGCAATTCCAATTGTTGAAGAGTACTCCTTTTCTATAGAGGATAGAAAACTAAGGTTAAGCCAAACACCCTCCTTCTTGATAATTCCTCTTCCTTGGTGGATCACCTCTAGAGGCCAAACACTTGGGTGGCTAACGTTGATCAAAGGAAAGAATCTAACCCGAAAATTCAAGGAGATCACGAAGAACAAGGAGTTGAACTAGTACCTGTGGAAGCTTCGTTCTACAAGGGTATGATTCCATAACTTCTTATTTATCGTTTTAAATTAATAATTTGCATAAAGGATGATCCGGGTAATGGTTTTGTAGAAATTTTTTAAACTCTGATATACCATGCTTCCGCTAATTTTTGCAATTTGATTGCGTCACGATTTCGTACAAACCCAACAGTGGTATCAGAGCCAAACTTTTATGCAATTATTAATTTATTTTTGATTTCATATACATATGGGTATATATTTAAAATAATTTATTGGGCATAATTTTATTGTATAAAATTATATTTTTTTTTTTTTTAAAAAAAAAAAAGACTTTTTTTTGGGACGAATCACAATTTTTTTTTGGTGCTAGTCTTGAATTCTGCAAAGAAAAGGTGTTGTCTCTTTCTTACTCCAAAAAGAAGGTGACCCATCAGGAAAGGACTTTTTTAATAAACCTGCAGGACTCTTTTAATAAAAGAAGGTGATTTTTTTTTTTAAAAAAAAAATAAATATGATATATTTATATATTATATTCTAAATAATTTTATAATTAAAATAAAGAGTTTATTTTAATCTTGAAATTAGATTTCATGCAATTTAAAATTGCCCATTAAATGATACTCATATATATATGGAATGTTTTAATTCATGAGATGAATATTTATTTATTGATATATATGGTGATATGTATGAAAATAAATGAGGATTGATTATAGACTATTTGACCAATGTGATTGGATTTTATTTTAGTTGAATGCTTGAATGAATGGGTTTTATTAAATGGGGTCTGCGTACCTCGTCTTCTCTAATTTTTTTTTCTTGATGTAAAATTCTATCTCCCTCCTATGTACTTCCCCTTGACTGTTGATCAAGGTTTCTATTTAAATTAAATAGTTTAATGTAATAAGAATAGTTAGAATTATCTTGAAGAAATTGGAGACCAAGGAACAAGGAGCGCGTGAAGACCCGTTTGTATGGAGCCCGGGTTTAAATGTAATAGTTATATTTAAATTTAAATTCTTGCACTCCTAGGTTTGACCTTTTGGTTCACTTGGTGGCTCTAGTGAACCAAACTAGAATAAAAGTCCATAATCAATCCGGGTAGAATATAATATTCTATATTGCATGCTAAATATTATATATATTATATTTTATGCAAACATGCTTCGCATGTTTAATAAAATGACGCGTATTTTATATATATATGTGCATGCGCGCTAAACAAGATGAGACAAATAATAACAAACCCCTCAAAGAAATAATATTAAGTCCGAAGCGTTCAAATGATATTTGGAATATCGAACGTCGCCTTCTAGCATGATAAATTAATAGAGTATTAAATATTTAATATGAGCTTGTTGTGCTATCCACAAGGCGAGTATTGCATATTTAAGATGTTAATTAATCACATTTGATGCTTATCAAGAAAATTGAACGATCTAGTCTTGTTGTGCTATCCACAAGGACGAACATTTTTCTTTTTTGAATTTATGGAAGTGCTAGGTTGGACTTAACTTAAATCATTTTAGTTCGGATGTGCACACACTTATGATTTAAGAGGCAAAATAAAAGGAGTTATATAGTGTTGTAATTGACAAGAGTTGTCTACCTATTTATTTGTATATCGCTTGTTGTGCTATCCACAAGGTTATATACATTTGAAATGGGATCCTTATTCTCATTAGCAAATCTTTAATTAGATGTTGCCGAACTATATAAGTGAGGGTAATATAGTTTGATAAAAATAGTGGGAGATACCAATTTAAAATAAAGACCTAAATTTATTTTGGTATGCAAAATTAATAAAATGAATGTTTGCTAAAATGTTGTTTTTCACATGCAGAATTTTAAAAATATCAAAATCACTAATTTCACTGCGAAGCATACTTGATGCTAATAAGCTTACCGGGCCGAATTATACGGACTGGCTAAGAAATCTGAGAATAGTTCTCATTGCTGAAAAGATTTCTTATGTCCTAAACTCACCTGTCCCTGGAACTGTTCCAGAAACAGCCTCTGAGGAAGAGATTGCCACCATTGTAAAGTGGCAAGATGATGCATCTGTGGCTCAATGCATCATGCTCGCATCCATGAATAACGAGCTTCAGCGTCAGCACGAAAACATGGATGCTCCTACTATGTTGATTCACCTCAAGGAGTTGTATGGTGAACAAAGTAGGACTGCTAGATATGAGATATCTAAGGAGCTCTTCCGATCTCGGATGACCAAGGGCAAAGTGAACATAAAGGAACAAAAGAAATCTGATCCAGCTAGCAAAGGAATGTGCTTTCATTGCAACGAGCCGGGTCATTGGAAGAGGAACTGCAAGAAGTTTCTGGCAAAGAAGAAGCTTGGAGAAGCTTCGACTTCCAATCAAGGTTTGTTCATGATTGAAATTAATTTTTCAGAAAGTCAAAATTCTACTTGGGTATTGGATACCGGATGTGGTTCTCACATATGTAATAATGTGAAGGGACTGGTCAGAAGTAGAAAGCTGAACAATGATGAGGTGATCCTACGAGTGGGGAATGGAGCAAAGGTTGTTGCATTAGCTGTAGGAACTTATTATTTAGCAATGCCTTCGGGCAAGTTCATTTATCTTAATAATTGTTATTATGTTCCGAATATTATTAAAAACATTATTTCAATTTCTGTATTGGATATGGAAGGATTTAACGTTGTTATAAAGAACAATAGTTGTTCTATTTATAAAGACGATGTTTTATATGGTATTGGAAATTTGCGAAATGGACTTTATACACTTGACTTACAAGAAAATATTTTTCAAATTGAACAAACTAAGAAAAGGAAAAGAGATGATATTAATTATACTTACATGTGGCACTGTAGACTCGGTCATATCAATGAAACAAGATTATCCAAGTTGCATAAAGATGGGCTCCTTGAGTTATCTGATTATGAATCATATCCAACTTGTGAATCTTATTTAATGGGTAAAATGACTAAATCTCCTTTTAGTGGAAAAGGAGAAAGAGTTACAGAGTTGTTGGCATTGATTCACACAGACGTTTGTGGACCTATGACAACAAGTGCACGGGGTGGGTATTCTTATTTTATTACTTTCACTGATGATCACTCAAGATTTGGATATGTGTATTTAATGAAATACAAGTCAGAATCATTTGAAAAGTTCAAAGAGTTCAGAAGTGAAGTAGAGAAACAAACGGGCAAGAGTATAAAGATACTTCGATCAGATCGAGGTGGAGAATACTTAAGCGGTGAGTTTCTCTATTGTCTCAAAGAAAATGGTATAATCTCACAATGGACTCCTCCAGGTACACCACAGTTAAATGGAGTATCTGAAAGGAGAAATCGAACACTGTTGGACATGGTTCGATCCATGATGAGTTTTATCGACCTTCCAATTTCTTTCTGGGGATATGCCCTAGAAACGGCTGCATACCTACTTAACAAGGTACCTACCAAATCCGTCCCAAAGACTCCATATGAGATGTGGAAGGGGAGGAAACCAAATCTTAAGCATATTAAGACTTGGGGTTGCCGAGCTTATGTCAAAAAGTTTGAAAATGATAAGCTACAGACTAAATCCGAAAAGTGTAGATTTGTGGGATACCCTAAAGAAACTGTAGGGTATTATTTCTATCATCTAACTGATCAAAAGGTGTTTGTTGCGAAACATGCTGCCTTCTTGGAAAAGGAGTTTATCCATGAAGGGGTCAGTGAGAGTAAGATATATCTTGAAGAAGTTCAAGAACCACAAATTATCACGGATCAAAGTCAGGTACCTGACCAAGTAGAAGAACCTACTATACTACACCCTGTTAGTAAATCTGGAAGAGTACCGAAGATACCTGAGAGGTATGGATTCGTTATAGAGGATGACGATGAGGTACACATCATGAATGATGATGATCCATTGAATTACGAACAGGATATGAGTAATAAAGACTCAGGGAAATGGCTTGAAGTCATAAAATCCGAAATGGACTCCATGTATGAAAACAAAGTATGGACTTTGGTTTCACCACCTGAAGGCATTAAGCCTATTGGGTGTAAATGGGTCTTTAAAAGAAAGACTGGAGCGGACGGCAAGGTGGAGACCTATAAGGCCCGACTGGTTGCAAAAGGTTTCAAACAAAGACAAGGAGTTGATTATGATGAAACCTTTTCACCAGTAGCTATGCTCAAGTCCATTCAGATTTTGCTTGCGATTGCAGCTTATAACGACTATGAGATCTGGCAGATGGACGTGAAAACGGCCTTCCTCAATGGGAAACTTGAGGAGGATGTGTATATGACACAGCCAGAGGGATTTGTTTCAAAGGTTGGAATAAATCAAGTCTGTAAGCTGCAACGATCCATTTATGGATTGAAGCAAGCTTCTCGTAGATGGAACATTCGTTTTGATGAGACAATCAAAGAGTTTGATTTTATCAAAAATGACGATGAACCATGTGTGTACAAGAAGGTTAGTGGGAGCGCTGTTTCATTCCATGTATTATATGTTGATGATATATTACTGATAGGGAATGAAATTTCTATGCTAAAATCGATCAAAATAAAGTTGTCTAAACATTCCTCCATGAATGATTTGGGTAGAACATCCCACATTGGAGATATAAATCTGTATTAATAGATTTAAAAGGATGTTTGGCTTAACCCATGGAAACGTATATTCATTAGATGCTAAAGGCGTTTAGCATGGCAACTCCAAAAGGTGCCTCATGATGATGACCCATGGAGTGTATCTCTCTAAAATTGTCCTCAGTAAAAGAGAGATCGCATAAGTAACTATTATGTATGCAATGAAATTTACAAGACTTGATGTTGATCAGTCATATTCTGGAGAAGATCTCTGTGAGACAGTGATAAACATCTCAAAGTACTTAACTGATATTAAGGATGTCATCATGACACATGATGGGTCTGAATTAAACTAGAAGACTAAACAGACTCAAGTTTTCAGACTGACCAAGACGACAGCAAAATCCACTTTATGGTAAGTCGTTACCTTAAAAGGTGGTGCAGTAAATTGGAAAGGTTTCAAACAGCAAAAGTTGCTAGGTTAGTGACAAAGACAAAGTATATAACTGTAAGTGAAGTTGCAAGTTGATGTTTCGGATGAAAAGTTCATTACAGAACTAGGAATAGTTCCTAAGTCTCATCTTGAATCTAAACATGTGTTGCGGCACTTTGATTAAAGAAATCATTGAAAGAGGAGAGTGTAGACTCTCAAGACAACATTGCAGATCCATTAACTAAAGCTTTAACACAACAGCAGTTTGATCGTCACTTAGAGAAGTTGGGTATGAGATACCATGGCGATTGGCTTTAGTGCAAGTGGGAGATTGAAAGTAGTATGCATACAAGCCAATCATGTATGATGATAAAGCATATACTTTGGAGGCAATCTTATTTATTTATTAATAAAAATATTCATTTATTAAAGGCATTTAATTATCTACATGGTGCTGTTTTTATAATATGTAAATAACCCATAGTTTTAAGCAATGCTTTTAGAATCATGATGATGATCATGCCAATGAGATCTAAATTCTTAGAAAGCTCTAAAACTAAAATAGTTCCTAATCATGGGATTACTAAAAAGGGGATTAGTAAATCCGGATAGATTAGTACATATGTTGCTTGCTCATTAGATGAGGATGATTGATCTCATAATCATTTGTGTGGAGACACTAAAGCAAGTATGTAGGTGCTTATTGGAGAATAAGTTCACTGAACGTGACTCGCTATGGAATACCTAATGGAGTTTTACTCGCCTGTCAATAGGAATTCCTAATGTGATAGTAGTACAAGTGATCCTTGGACTTGAGATCATCATAGTATCTTGTATGTAATGAATTATACTTTGACTTATTCCTTAAAGCCCTTTAGGGTATATAAAAGGGTATGCTTGGGTATAATGAGTTACATATGGAGACAATGAATGATCAATAAAGAATCTACCACCTCTAGTAAAGGAGGAGATATGTCCTATGTGATTCGTTAAATGACAACCCAGGAATCCTTGGCCAAGGTGAAATGAAATTAGAAAGGAGTTTTTAATTTGCATTATTTGGAGTTGTACATTTTCTAATCGAAATACATATAATTAAATAAAATAAGACTTGATAGTAAATCCATGTTTTATATTTAATTAGGACATTGTATGGTGGAAGGATTGAATTGTATGGTAACTATTTACTCACAGGTTCTTTTATGATTAATGTTGAAATATATATTATCTGGAAAGTCGTTGATCGCTAGGGAGGCTTATCCCTATTGTAGAATAAATATTATTTATTTAAATAGATTATTAGTTTAATTTATTTATTTAAATAAGATTAGAATTGTTCTAATTGATTTATTCACAACCGGTTTAATATGGAGAACCTAAAGGGTCACACCATAAAAGGAAGAATAATTATTTAAGAAGGTAATGGCATAATCGTAATAATGCATTAAGTATAATTAATTTAATCTATGGTGATAGAATAAATTAAATAGCTTCATGTTTATTATTTAATATTTTAGAAATATTAAATATAAATTAATAAGAGGAGTCTTATTAATATTATTACAATTATTATTATTTTAATTTCTAAAGGAGTTTAGTAATTAATTTAATATTTAGTACTCTCATTTATTCCTAATAAGATTAGGAGACAAATTAATTAAATGAATTTAATTAATTATTCCCATGTGGTGGGAAGCCTAAATTAATTAAAGGAGTTTAATTAATTAAAAGAAATCCCATGTCTAATAGGATTAGAAGGGTTGACCAATGTCTATATAAGAGAAGTCTTATAATAGATATTAGATGATGCAATTCCAATTGTTGGAGAGTACTCCTTTTCTATAGAGGATAGAAAACTAAGGTTAAGCCAAACACCCTCCTTCTTGATAATTCCTCTTCCTTGGTGGATCACCTCTAGAGGCCAAACACTTGGGTGGCTAACGTTGATCAAAGGAAAGAATCTAACCCGAAAATTCAAGGAGATCACGAAGAACAAGGAGTTGAACTAGTACCTGTGGAAGCTTCGTTCTACAAGGGTATGATTCCATAACTTCTTATTTATCGTTTTAAATTAATAATTTGCATAAAGGATGATCCGGGTAATGGTTTTGTAGAAATTTTTTAAACTCTGATATACCATGCTTCCGCTAATTTTTGCAATTTGATTGCGTCACGATTTCGTACAAACCCAACACAATAAACTTGACACCAAGTGTAGTTGGGCACAATTAGGATGATATGCATAGTCCTAGGATATTGAATAGGTTGATCCCCTATAAGATATCCAAATAATTGTTTCTAAGTTATTTACAGCTGATATAAATGATTGAAATATTGGTTCGGATAATGAACCCTCAGTTAGGCATAATCGTTGAACTCTCATTCCTTCAAATCAAACATAGTGTATTTATATTTATACACAATAAATAAACTTGCTGAGCATGTTGTAGCTCATTCTTGTAAATAACTTCCTTTACAATTTTAGATGGTAATCCCAGAACATCCGGCCGAACAATGAGAAGAGGCTATGTTAATTTAGTATTATATTGTTATTTATGTAAATTCAAGTCCTATAAAACTTTGTTGTAATAAGAATAAGATACTGAGGATGATGTAATCAAACTTAAAGTTATGTAATATATTATTATCTTTTGTTATAACAATTGTGTTATGCTTACATTTCCAGATAAGTTAGAAGTGGCATTGATCTAGTATAGTATCCATATGAACTACACATCTGAATGAGGGTATTTGAATGATATTTGGAGTTCTGTAAGCACTGAGGTTACACTTAATGAGCGCCAGTAAGGTGCCACCTTTACCGGAATGCGCCCCTCAGTTTCAAGAACAATCTTATCATTAATACTGTGAATATTAGATAATTAGGAACTATTGATATGAAAGAGATATTCATAAGATATAAATTTATACATCCAAGTGGGGGTATCCAAACACAGTAATTGTTCTGATGAGAACTACTATCTGTTATGGGATACTGTAATCTTGGAGAGATAGAAGTTATATATTATGGAATATTTATGGTTAATTAGTTAGACATGAGCACCAAATCTGACACAAGGAGTGTAGAGATTTTTGGGGCGTCACATTTTGGTATCAAAGCTTTCGACTGTAGCTCTAAGGTAGAGGTCCCTTAGGATATAGTCTTTGAGTCCGAAAAAATATTTAATTACACATAAAATAACCTTAAAAGCTTTATATTTTGTGTAAAACTACTTTAGTACTATAATACTAATCGAGTAAAAAAATATTCTTTTGTAGGATGGCAGACTTTGATTCGGATGACAATCCAATAGTAATAGATCAACCTATGATAGAGTCTGAGCAGGATAGTGATCCTGAAGAGGAGGAACTTCAACATAATCAAGAGATACTGGATGTAGAAGAAATGAGGATCCTATAGCTGGTCAGTTGATGAGTGTGGAGGAACATGAGGAAGCACTTACAGCAGTGGTACAACAGTCAACAAAAGGCGTTGAGGCTGCTAACTTTAGGTCATTTATAGCCGAGGGTTTAATGGAGTTTGAGAGGGTACTGCCAACAGATTGAGGGCATTACAACAGAATGCTCAAAGGGAGAGGCAGGTTGTACAAGTGTAGTTAGACAAAGTTGTTTGAGGGAGTAGGAATTCGTTCGACGATCTGGAACGTCAAGTGATTCAGTATCCGGTAGAGTATAAGAAGACTACTTACCTCATAGATCAATTATTGGTATGCCACATGATCCAGGACTCTTCTGATGAGGCTAGATGTTATTAAATATAATATAGGGATCTAAATGTTCATCTACTTGTAGTAGTGTGTATTAGGAAAATTTTGATGTGTATATAGGAAACTTTTTGTAATTAACTAGTGGTAGTATATGAACCACTAGTCAAATATGTAATCTTCAGTATGTGAAATACAAATTATTTTTGTAACATCAGATTTTTTACATTGTATATTGTTCATACTTATATCTATACTTTTGTTTATAGAATCATGCCACCAAGAAGAAGAACCCAGAGAGAAGTAGACAATGAGAATAGGGAAGCAAATCCTACCTAGCAGCTAGTTGACATACTCTTAGGAGCCTTACAGGGTTGACAAACAAACCAGACAAATGTAGTCACCCCACAGGTCACATTATTCAAAGACTTTAAACTAGTTGGTCCACCTGAGTTTAAAGGAACTACAGAGCCAGTTGAGACTGAAACCTGGATTACGAAAATAGAGAAGTTCTTTGTTGTAACAAATGTCGGCGAAAATAAAAACGGTCTTTGCCACCTTTTTCCTCAAAGGTGAGGCAAATTATTGGTGGGAAACTATTAAGGTTCGCGCAGGAGTCAGGATAGTCTTTTGGGATAGATTCAAGAAAATATTCTTTGAGAATTATTTTCCCCAATCAACGAAGGATCGTATGGAGGTACGATTCTTAGAGTTGAAACAATAGGAACTTACTATTTCTCAATATACAGCTAAGTTCAATGAACTAGCTAGGTTTGCACCGCATCAAGTAGATTTGGAGGCAAGGAAGACCCGGAGGTATGAGGAGGGTTTGAAACCCCAGATTCGTAGTAAGTTATCTGTATTCTAAGTAAAAACCTTTCCAAAAATTCTCGAAAAAGCTATTATAGCTGAGAACGAGAATGAGGTCCTTATAAAATTTCACAAAGATAAAAGAAATCAAAATGAGGGGGAAAAGTTTAAAGGAGAAGCAAGTACATGTGGATTTAATAATAAGAGAAAGTGGGATACCACTTTTTCTAATAACTCTGGGAAAAGAGGAAAGAACAACAACAACAACAACAACAAAAACAACAATAACAGGATTGACCCTTGTGCTACATGTGGGAAAAATCATAAAGGAGTGTGTCTTAAAAAAAGGATCAAATGTTTTAATTATGGTCAGGAGGGACATTATGCCCCTCAGTGTCCTAACTCCAATAAAAATAGATGTTTCAGTTGTGGGTTAATAGATCACATAGCTAGAAATTTCCCAAAACCCAACAATCAAAATAAAGGGGAAAACCATACAACAAATAATAATTTTAAACCAACAGTAGCCAAAGTTGGAGGCTAGAGTCGTCCAACTGCCAGAACATTTAATATAACGGTGAGGTATACTGTTGCTTCACAGAACGTGGTGATAGGTATCATCCCTATCAACACTTTAAGTGCATATATGTTATTCGACTCTGGTGCTACTTGTTCATTTGTGTTTAATAGCTTTGCTAAAAACTTGAATATGCCATGTGAAAACTTAGACATACCTTTCAGCGTAGAAATTGTAAATAGAGAAAAAATTCATGTTAAAACTATATATAGAAATTGTAATGTAGAAATTAAGTGACACAAGTTCCTTGTGAAACTTATTCCTATACAGCTGGGGGAATTTGACGTAATCCTAGGGATGGATTGGTTGGTTAATCATAATGCAATGATTGACTTCCATCGGAAGCGGGTAAACCTGTTGACTACGTCGAAGTCAAAGGTAGTATTCAACAGTGGTTGTTCACCTAAACAGTCTCGATGTCTGACAATAACGCAAGACGAGAGGATACTTAGAAAAGGTTGTACGGGTTATTTGGCATATATAGTAGATACTCGAAAGGAAGGAGTAAAGCTAGATCAAATACCTGTAGTTAGGGAATTTCAATATGTGTTTGCCGATGACTTACCAGGTCTTCCTCCTGATAGGGAGATCGAGTTTGTTATCGATCTTGCACCTGGTACAGCGCCTGTTTTAAAGGCACCTTACAAGATCACACCAGTTGAGTTGAAGGAGTTGCTTGTGTAGTTACAGGAACTCTTAGATTAGAAGTACATACAACCTAGTGTTTCACCTTGGGGAGCACCGGTGTTGTTTGTAAAGAAAAAGGATGAAACTATGAGGTTATGTGTCGATTATTGGGAGTTGAATAAGTTAACTATAAAGAACAAATATTCTTTGCCAAGAATTGATGATCTGTTTGACCAGTTGAAAGGGCTGAACACTTTTCAAAGATCTACCTATAATCAGGTTATCATCAGTTAAAGGTAAAAAAAGAAAATGTACTGAAGACAGTGCTTAGGACACGCTATGGACATTATGAGTTACTTGTGATGTCCTTCGGATTAACGAATCCACTGGCAGCATTCATGGACTTGATGAACCGAGTGTTTAGACCATACTTAGACAAATTTTTCGTAGTATTCATCGATGATATTTAAATATCCTTGAAAACACGGGAGGAACATGCTGAACATTTGAGGATCGTATTGGAGATATTACGGAAGGAACAACTTTACGCAAAGTTTTCCAAGTGTGAATTCTAGTTAGAACGAGTTCAATTCTTGGGTCATATAATTGAGAAGAATGGAATTGCAGTAGGTCCAACATAGATAGAAACGGTTGTGAATTGGGAACAACCAACAATTCCAACAGAGGTAAGAAGCTTTCTCGGTTTAACGGGTTACTATTGGTGTTTAATACAAGATTTTTCTAAAATAGCAACCCCGCTAACCAATTTAACTCGAAAGATGGTATAATACTTCTGGACAGATAAGTGCAAGGAAAGCTTCCAAGAGTTGAAGAAGCAATTGAGCATGGCACCAATGTTATCTTTACCAGATAATACAGAGAGCCTTGTAGTTTATAGTGATGCGTCACACAAGGGATTAGGTTGTGTGTTGATGCAACATAGGAAAGTGATTGCGTATGCGTCACGACAACTCAAAGATTATGAGAAAAAGTATCTTACTCATGATCTTGAGTTAGCCGTCGTAGTATTTGCCTTTGAAAATTTGGAGACATTACTTGTACGAGGGATAAGTGTGAAATATACACAGATCACAAAAGTCTAAAATATATTTTCACACAGAAGGAGTTAAACATGAGACAGAGGAGATGGCTAGAACTGATAAAAAAACATTTGACTGTGAAATCTTATATCATCTCGGGAAAGCTAACGTTGTTGCGAATGCGTTAAGTAGAAAGAGCCAAGAGAAATTGAATGTAATAACAAACAACGAGGTACTGATAAAAGAGTTTAATAAACTTGAGATTGAGGTAAGAGTTCCAGCTAACTCTACCAAGAAATTGTTCGTTGTAGAGGGTGGTTCGACTTTAATAAATAGAATCAGAGAAATCCAGGAGAAGGATGATGAGTGCCAAAAGTGTAAAACTGAAATAACTTATATAAAGAATATCAAATTCAGAGTAGAAAAAGATGGGGTATTAAGGTATGAGGATAGAATTTGTGTTCCGTCAGTTCAAGCACTAAACGATGAAATCTTAAATGAAGCACATAGTTCTAAGTTTGCCGTGCATCCGGATAGTACTAAAATGTATAAAGACTTGAGTCGACACTTTTGGTGGCCAAACATCAAACAAGAAATAGCAGAGTAGGTAAGTAAATGTCTCACGTGTCAAAGGGTTAAATCCGAACATCTAAAGCCGAGTGGATTACTACAACCCTTACCAATTCCCGAGTGGAAGTGGGAACACATAACTATATATTTCGTGGTAGGCCTTCCTTCTATATAGAAAGGCCATAATGCTATTCGGGTAATAGTTGACCTTCTCATCAAATCAGCCCATTTCCTACCTATTAAAGTTACATTTAACCTAGATCAATTGGCCAAGTTATACATAAATGAAATTATCTCTAGGCATGGAGTCCCTATTTCTATAGTGTCAGATCTAGTTCCACGATTCACTTTAAATTTTTGGAGGAGTCTTCAAAAACACTTAGGAACCCAGTTGAGATTAAGTACAGCATATCACCCACAAATAGATGGACAGAGTGAGAGAACCATTCAAACATTAGAGGATATGTTAAGAACATGTATTATGGACTTTAAAGTAAGTTGGGAGGATCAGTTGGCTTAGGTAGAATTTGCCTACAATAACAGTTACCATGTTAGCATAGGAATGCCACTATATGAAGCCTTGTACGGCAGAAGATGTAGAACACTTTAATGCTGGGATGAAGTCGGGGAAAAACAAATGTTGGGACCCGAGATAGTCCAACAAACCACTCAGACAATTCGAATTGTACGCGAGAGATTACAAGCATCTTAGGATCGACAAAAGAAGTATGTTGATCAACACAGACAACAACAAAATTTCAATGTTGGGAGCCACGTATTCTTGAAAGTGTCCTCTTGGAAGGGCAAGATACGTTTTGGTAAGAAATGAAAATTGAGTCCGAGATTCATTGGACCATTTCAGATTTTGAGGAGGATAAATAATGTAGCCTCTAAGATAGCCCTACCACTTGAGTTAAATCATATTCATAATGTGTTTCACGTGTCCAAACTACGACCGTATAAACCTGAATATAAACACGTTACAAACTATGAGCTTATCCGAATCGAAGAAGATTTATCTTATATAGAAGTTCCTGTTCCGATCATTGATCAGAAGGAACAAGTGTTGCGAAACAAAGTAATATCCTCAGTTAAAGTGATATGGAGAAATCAGAACGTCGACGAAGCTACCTGGGAGCTCGAGAGTAAAATGCGAGATAACTACCCACATTTATTTCTATAACTTGTACTGTAACTTCGAGGATAAAATTTTTATTAGAGGGAGTGAATGTGATATTCCAAACCTTAATAAGATCGTATGTAAATTATGTGATTATTAATAAAATTTCTTTATTCTAATTGTGTATTAAGGGATTTCATACTCTAATGAAGAACTACGTCAAATAAAATTTTTCCCAAAAAGCGTAGTACTTAACACGTCGTACATGAAAAATAATTTTTTTCACCAATGAACTTATTGGTATATTTGTTTTTCACAAGTTGTTTTGTCGTGCTTATAATGACAAAATGCTCTGTCATGCTTCCAAGTATTTTACTTAGATTAGTGTAATAAATCCTAATTAAGAAACCTTAACCCTAATTAGGAAACCCTAACCCTATTTAGAAAACACTAACACTAATTCTGAGATCCAAAACTTTAATTATGAATTCTAAACTTAATTAAGGCATTAATAACTTAATTAAGTTATCTTAAACACAAATTACGAAACCCTAATACCAATTTGTATGAATTAAACCAAGATTAAGCAAACTAAACCAATTGAAACACTTGAATAAGTGTGCTAGATTGAGCCCAACACACTCTAACACACTCCAGCACAAGCATGAGACTAATATCTGATCCAAGTAGCACAAGTTCAGATGTCAAGATATTTGTGGAGGCAAAATAGGTGAAAATGACCTAAAAATCCTACCTTAGAAAAGCTCTATAAATAGCAGCCCTTGTAATACCCGAGAATTTCCATATATTATTAAATGAATATATTAATGGGAATGATAATTTATTTGAATATAAATGATTTTGTGTTATGAGACCAGTTAAGTCAATTATATTAAATTGAATAATTATAATAATTGAGAATTAGCAGCAAGCTCATATAGCAGAGGTATAATTCTTTCATTGTTCTTCATTATTGTTTTCTGAGATTTCTTAATTCTTGAATTAAGTATGAAATTCATGATGATGTAAATGGAGAATGCTTGTTAGTTGATATGATGACTTATATGTATGTCAATGAGATAATGTAGTTGGTTGAAAGCAAATTCGTAGGAAATTTTTGTGTTTGGGCTGGAAACTGCCAAAGCAGGAAACTGTCTGGTAGGAACCAGACACGGCGCAACTGCGCCGGTTTAATACCGAGGCGCAACGCAGCTGCGCCAGTCTCTGGACTCAGTTGGTTGTCTTATACTAGAAATCTGTTAAGCCATATCGTGTTCCAATAGGTTTAAACCAGCTTAATGTCTAGTTTAACATGTGTATTGGTATACCTAGACCTAGTATGAACATGCTTTATTATGTTTGCATGCACGATTGATGATACGACCCATAGTCTTAAAAATGAACTTAGAGTTTTAAAATGGACGTTGACATGTTATATCCGTTTTGATATTCTGACCTTGCAAGCATATTAGTATGACCTAGAAAGGCATGAAAAGTATGTTAATGGGTGTATACATGTTTCATAATGTAATGTGAGCATATAGAACTCACTAGTGAACATTTATAACGAAAATGTAAGTTTCAAAGGTAAACCTTGGCATGTAGGTATCATATATGCGTTCTGATTTTGCAAGCATGTTTATATGGCCTAGAAATGCATGACGGACATGTTAACATATGTATATATATAGCATGAACATTGTAGGCCTTATTAATGAACTTTACTAATGAAAATATAAGTTTTGAACGTGCACCTTGACATATTACATTGAGATTTGGATTCTAATATTTATGGACATGTTTGATAGTACTCTTAGACTCGCTAATGTATCATACATGTATGCCTACCATGTTAGATGTTGTGAAATCAAGTTAAACATAAATGAAGCATGTTTTCAAACAAATGACGACACTAGTTACGCAATTAAGATGTAAAAACATGTGAGCATGCTTATTGATAGATTATATGATCATTTCACATGTTTACACGGCATGTATATGTGTTATGTGATATCATGTGTTGATACTTAAATTCGGTTTTGACGGTTAACTTATAACAATGCCATGACATACTAAATAAAATATGTTTGGAATTGATTATGGTCTTATGTGTTAATGGTGATATATGAAGATGATTAACTTGAGAAGAGGAACGTTAGGGATAAAAGACAATAAAAGTTATATTAGTCGAGACTTGTGAATTAAATATGATACTATATATGGTATTAATTGTGTAGCTAGGTTAAAACTTAGCTTATGTGTTGATCGTATATCCAAGATAAGATATGATGTTAAAATATATGACTAATGGATATCATATATATACATAACTATATTACGATATGTATTCAAAAGTGTTGATTTACTTTACGTGGATAGACTACGCATAAGGCAAGTATTCGAACCCTATTCTTTATTGAGCATTATTTGAGCTTGTACTATTATTGGTTGTACAAGAAAATCCTTGAAAGTATGATTCATATCTCATGACTTAATACTTCGTAAGATTAGAAATGGAATTGTTTTCAAACCTTGATTCGAACAATAATTGTTCACGTATATATTTTAAAAGGAAACTGTCTAAGCCATTGATTCGGCTAGACTATTGATATATGATCGAAAGCTATCCAAACCAAATTAACTTGGTGTGGACTCTTATAACTTAGATGAACAACCCTCTTGGTCGGGGAATTATATATTTGTCGGAAGACCGACATGCGCACATGAGAATGATTAAATGTTATGCATAATGTAGGGTACTTTAGGCTGATCACCTGTTGTACTTGTTCTTGATGGATAATCATTATATTACTGTTAATTCTAGTAGAAGTTCATAGTCCTTAGTGACTGCTCAGTATTCAATTATCTTGAAATCTTGAATTGATTTAGCATTGAAACTTATTGATATTCTGCTGTCCTTAGCGACTGTTATTGAAAACTGTTGATGTTTCTTGTTGTCTTGAACTATCACACCTTGCCATACCCTTTTTGGGATTCGAGAACTATAATACTCACCCTTGTTGTTATATTACTTTCTGAGCAAACTTGTTGCTCATTCTTGCTTTCCCTAAAAAACATTTCAGTTAAGGTAGAGCAGGGTGGACCTTCAGGAGTCGATAAGGGCAAGGGCAAGGCTACCGACTAGCTAGCCCTTTCATGTTCTAAATATTATGATGTTGTTTTACGTCTATTAAGATGATGTATTAAGATTGAATTTGAACTATGTTTAAGCTTAAGTTAGATTATGTAACAAGTCGTTGTTCGATATTATTATGTAATCTATTAAGTACTGTAGGTTGCGAGACTTGGGGGAATAATTATAATAAATTATTGTATATTATTCTAAATTAGATATTTCGCTGTGAATGTATGTTTTAGATATTATTATTTTATTATGGTGAGAAAGTGACGAACCAAATTCGAGAGACCAGTGGCGGTCTGAATTTGGGGGTGTCACATCTCACCTCTCAGACTTTGATCCTTCGTTGAACAGATTGAATATTACAATAATAATCCCCCAATTCAACCTAGACTTAAACCTGGTTACACAATATATATCAAGAGATGGATTAGAAGACTGCTATTAATCTGAGAATTAAGGAATGGCTGAATAACTTTGAATAGAACTCAGATAGTTTCAGAAGGCTTTTAGAATTTCAGCTTTGAAGTCTTATATTGTGACACCCTCAAATCCGTGTAACATCGATTACAGGACATGGTGCTCACGATACAACATACATCATCATCTATCTAAGTAAACTCCAGAAATAATAATAGTAATATTATAACTATTACGTACTTACTCAAAATAAAATCCCAAGTCTTTACAACCTTTAATAAACCAAAACTTAAACTTAGTGTTTATCGCTACATTACATCATATGCGGAAATAAAAACTTATTTTATAAGGTAACTAGCATCATTTCATCTTAGTTTCCCCTTGTCCTTGCCTGAGCCCTCAGCCTTCTCATCCTTAACTGAAAGGTTTAAGCAAGAATGAGCACAAATTGCCCAGCAAGTATATAAAGAAGTTTGGAAACATACATCAGGAGTAAAAACTTCTGTATGACAATATCTCAACAGTTGAAAGAATTATCAAGTGTTAAACAAGAATATCAAAGATAAGAGTTTAGAATTCTTCATAGCATACTAAGGGGTGTTAAATACCCTGAACGTTACTTTGTTCCATCGAAAACCATCAGACAATTTAACAATCAAATAGATTGTAAACGGTCTCTGCAAGTACTCCAGGTGATCAGCCTATTGTACCCTACATTGTGCACAAGTATAAAGTTTAAACTGCATAAGCATAAATGGGACTATATGCCCGACATCTGTTTGCCCGTTTATTCGGGTTGTTCATCTTAGTATTCATGCGAGACCGTACCAAAGCAATTTGGATTGGTAAACATTAAATAGCTTCGAAAGATTTGAATTAAATCATTTTTCATCAATAATAACTAGCCGAAAACAAAGGTCAGGAAACATACTTAGAAACAGTTCGATAATGACATGAAACTTATAAGCATAGTTGTTAGAATAATAACTGAGTAATCATCGATAAGCTTGCAAGATAATTGAAGTTGTATAACTTCACAACAAAGGAACTTGCACGAATAAATAGCTAGCACAAGTCCAATACTTACCCTCACTGAGATAAAAATAAGTAAGGATTGAATAAATACCCAATAGAAATTAGGGCTAGGAAACTTGCCTGATACGTCTGCTATCGTTAAAGCTAGCAATTAACCTTCACGTAACCTAATCATATGTGTCACATTAAGCCATTAGGTTCTTGAACTCTAATTCGAAAGAAAATGATTTTCTTTCATTATAATTCACTACCACGTATGCTATCATCAAACTAATTTAATCATATAACATGTTGCGTCATATAGATAAAGTGGTTCAATATGAGAATCTGAGTAAAAATAAGTTTCTGGAATTTTTCCCGGTCCGACCCGACCCGGACCGGCGCAGCTGCGCAGCCTCAAGCCGTGTTACCGGCGCAGCTGCGCTGCCTGGAAAACCCGGAACCCATCTTTGAGTGGTTCAGCTGCGCAGCGTTAAGCCGTATGAACGGCGCAGCTGCGCTGCTCTTCATGCCCAGAAAATTTTTACAGTTTTGAGCAGCTATCTTAGCGAATTAATTTCGATTAAACCATACATGATATAACCATGAAACTTGGACACAACATACTTCATCTAGCACACTATTTTAAAAAAATATCACATTCCAGAAAATAGCAAATTAAGACCATGAACCGGCTACCTTGAAAAGCGTGCCAGAACAGGTTCTAACACTTAGAAAAATTCTGGAAAACCCAGAAATTTGCAGATTTTTATTTCCAACATGCTTGCTCTCGAAAATCATAACTTGCTTAATTTAACTCCTTTTCTTATGAAATTTGGTCAGGTTATACATCATACTACACAGTATTTTACAAAATTATTACACCCACTAATCGGGTCATAGAAACCATGATTCCAAGGCTCCGAAAAACCCAAAAAGTCACCGATTCTATGTTAAACCATCTTTGACAAATTTTGTGATTTTGATTCTAGCATGCATGGGGTTGATTCCTACTGTCCAGACCACACATACTAACATATATACACGTAACCCAACCTCTAACTTCACTAAATTACCATGATTTGAACAATTTGACATCTAAGAGGCATTTTAGCAAACACTTAGTATGCATGGCATAAATTCATACGATTCAATGTGTAAGAGACATGAATTAAACCAGAACTTTCGTTCTCTACACCCACATATCAGTAACCAACATGAACATAGCCTCACAAAATCAAAACAAATCATTTGCAAGGTCTCATACGCATATTTTCTCATTTTTACTTAAGAACATGAAAAAGAGAGTTCATGGCTACCTCTTTGATGAATTCTTTTTGTTCGAATTCCTCTAATGACTCTCTTTGCTTGGTTAGTCTCTGCAAACTCCAGAATTCGCCACCCTCTCAAGCTCTTTCCTCTCTCACTCTCAACTTCACTCACGGTAGGATATTTTACAAAAGAAAGAAATAGAATTTTAGGTGGAGAGTATACATAGAAATCATTAGTATAAGCTTCCCTTGCCTCTTCCATTCTCAATTCAGCAGTTACAACATTAAGTTAGAACATTAGTTTAGCAATTAAATAAGAAGAATGTGGGGGTTAGAGAAAATGAAAGGATTTTTTGGTTTTAAGGAGTAAAATGAAGTACTCCCTCCTTAGCTATATGTAATATACGTATACTCCTTCCCTTGTCCCAATTCGTGAGTCACAAGGGTCCCACCAGCTGCTGACTTGTACCACATAAAATATTATTATAATCAATTAAATAATCATTTTGACCATTTTGCCCCTCGTAGCAAAACGTTGCGATACTTATATCGATTCCTACTAAAGTCGACGTCCCGGACGTCATGGAACTATCTGTTTCGTCAAAATCCTCTCCGAAATTCGTGGTTGACTTTTTACCCGAAAAAGTCAACCGGTTGACTTTGACCAAAAAGTCAACCGTGACACATTTTCGTGGTTACAGTCTAACCTGACTAAATTCGACGTCCCGGACTCAAATACGCAGTCCGCGTCTCTAAATTCCACTCTGATCTCAAAATCATGCTTTAAAGCCATCCCACGAAATTAATAGAATTAATTCCATACTTAACCTATTTAAATAGTTGAATTAAACTAAACCAACCATTTAAATACTCCTCATCACATATCATAAAATAACACATGTATGTATAACGCATATACATCTAAATAACAGAAAACACACCAAAATTTCACATAAATTCGTTTATTGATTATTGTTAAAAGACATAATAATCTCGGATATTACATATATACTTTACCCGCACACTATAAGTATATATATAGTAAATTCTGCAACGGCTAGTTCCACTCAAAAAGATAATATATATATATATATATATATATATATATATATATATATATATGTTAGCTTTAACAGATAGATAATACTTCAGCAAAATATGGATAAGCATGTATGATTTGCTGAAATAAAGGAGTCAAGTAAATCAAGGGATAACACTGTTAGAGTTAATATTCCTTGAATAGCTGAAAACCTGTTAATCAATTCAAATTCGAATTGGTAACCATATATATATATATATATATATATATATATGTATATAACAACAGATAACACACACACACACACACACATACACACACACACACACACACACATATATATATATATATATATATATATATATATATATATATTAGAAAGATACATCTCTGCAATATAAATTAAAAGATATAACAGGCTAATATTTAAGGAAATAGAATATCAATGATAAGGTTTAGAAACCAACCTGTTACCTTTTACTTTGAATTAAAAAACCAGATTCCAAGCTCCTTAAAATGCTCCAATTCATATTCGAATTGGTCTTTATATCAAAACAGATTAACAAGGATATATAACCCAATATCAACACATATATCAAAGAGGCAAATCCTAGCAATATTGGATTCCTTAAATGATGCTAAACAGACTTCTATATAAAGAAGACTTCCTTAATATTCTCTAGTTAAAAAATCCACTTGACTGAAATATATCAACCCATTTTATGGATCAGCCCAATCAGTCCATGATACTCACATATACCTGCATTATTAGTCCAACACATATACCATGCAATCCATTAACATGCATAAACATATTTGACCAATCATGACCCAAACAACTTATAAATCAAACTACTATTACTTAAGCCCAATAATATCAATTCAGGCCAATAATGCCTTGTCATCATTAAAACCATAAAGTATATATACTAACAGTTTTGACCCGCTAAATCTATGCCTTAGAGTACATGTTTTAATCAAGTAGTATTTTTATAAAATACTATGAAGTGCCATCTAGAACATATTAAAAATTTGATGCAATCGAACGTATAGATTTTAAGTTAGAAAATCGCGAAGTGGGTGGGTTGAGAAGCTCCAGCAGCAGCAGCTGGGCAAGCCTGCGCTGTGGCTGCCAGCTGCGCTGCACCGGCGTTTAAGTTTCATTTCGACTTAATTTTTGACGCGATGCATGGAATTATTAAAAATGTATACGACTAAAATATTATATGTAATTAACATATAATATTATTAATGAAACTAATAAACTTAGTAAAGTTAAAAATAAATTATTTAGTTTGAAAAGCATGAAATTAAGGTAAAATTTATGGAAAAAGGTATACATTAACCTATGTAATAACTTGAAATATGTTGCGTAGGTGCGAAACGAGCTAACATTACTTCAAGTTAATGATTCAAGTAGGGCCAAAGGCGGTTCATTGTAAAGGCAAGTTTTTCAGTTTCATTTGTATTACGTGAACTTGATATTGATTATGTGCAATCGTTATTGCGTTATGATATAAATATGTTGAAATATATGTGATAGGTTGCAATGTTATATGAATTGTTTTAGTCAAATTATGACTAAAAAAAGTCGATTGAGTTAAAAAAACTCAATTTAATTGTGATATGTAAATTGAGATATATGAGAATTGTTAAGATTAGTATCATATGAAGTATGATCTAAATATAGTATAATGAAATTGAAAGCTTGAATGTGAAAATGCATACTATGAAATATACAGAGCATATGTTGATGCACTACTTAAGTATTATGATGCATATATAGAATATATAGCATGAGCAACATGTTGCATAATTTGAAATGCTTAGTAGTTATGAATGTGATGCATGTAAACTAAATCATAACTCTTACGATTACATACCTCAAAATCATAGTTACTCTATGATCCATTTTATCAAAGTTATTGTAAATTATCCAGATCTTTAGCTATTATTTCATCTTAGTATGACCGAAAACTGAATCAAGATAGTATTTAATGCACAAGATTGGGAAGAAAAATAGTCTCAATTTTGGGGTCGTTACAGTTGGTATTAAAGCTAAGGTTTATAAATCTTTGGTAAGTGTACCCTAGACTATAACCGTAAAAAAGATAGATGAAAAAGAAAGAAGAAGCTAAGTATAAACTTGAATGAGGTTTATAAGATCTTAAATGAATTCAAAAATTCATAAAGAATACGTTAATATAATACGCAAAGATTCAAAGACGAATCTTAAAAGGCAAGAAGTAAAGGATCAGATGACACCTGATTCTAATAATCATATAAAACAATATGATTGGAAAGAAGATAAAAAGATTGTAAAAATAAAACGATCATAGAATAAGAAAGAATCGTAATATAACACGATTATAAGATAAGATCACGACGTGATCTAATCAAGTCAAAGGACAGATAATCAATTGAATGGTTGAAAATTTACAATAGAATTACTATATGAAAATGGTACTATGAGATAGTACAAAGAAAAACTTAGAAAAAGTTATAAAGATGATGAAATATGAATTAAAGAAAAAAAAATCGTATTAAGCAAAGAGCAAGATAAGATTTGATAGGATTGGGTGAGATTTCAATTGAGAACTCATTTGATAGCTAAGTTATACAAACCTTTGTATGGGCAAGAGTTTTGTCTTGGTTTAACGACCACTTATCATATTGATAATCGTTGAAATTTTGGTGTTACGCTATCAGTATATGTATGGTGAGAAGGTGATTCTTTTCTTATACATATATGTGATAGGTAGAGAATATAAGAATATGTGCGAGTTCTTAAAACTCATACTTATGGTGAGTTTATGACTTATAATCATATGGTATGTTTTTGAGCCCCTAAGCATATGGACAGTCCCTGATTGGTTCTTGGACTCATATTTTTATGGCATGTTTTTAAACACATAATGTGTGATAAGTGTGACATCCCAGATTTTTAGAATTTATAAATGAGAATTTAATAAATAAAATTCTTATTATCTGATGTTTTGAGTTTGAGTATGTGAATACGTGTCATATATGGTGAAATATGTGAATTTATGTGCAGATAATTTAAATATTAATTTTAATATTTATTGGAGTAAATAAATATTTTAATTAAATTATTTATTGAGTTAAATAAATAATTATGTGATTATTATGGAATAATGTAATTAAGTGTAGTATATTAATTAAATGAATATTTAGTATTTAATTTAATTGATATAATAATTTTATGTTATAGTTCTAAATTAATTGAGATAATTAAATTAGATGAGTAATGTGACGAGTGTTACATGCAATTATAATTAGCAATTAATTATAATTATGTGACTATTTTATGTGCTTAATTGATGTTAGACTTTTAATTAATTAAATTAGAATGTTAAGATTTAATTAATTAAAGGGTAACATTAAAGTATGTGTTAAAAGAATTTATTAAAATAAAGAAAAGAGTTTTTAAATGATTTTTTCTAAACAAGGCCCTTTCTTTTGTTTTAAAACTGTTTTACCCAAACATGGCCTTAACTACTAAAAATCTATTTTTTAAAAATAACTTGTTTTGCCAAACAAGCCTTAGGGCTTTTTAAAAAATTCAAAGGTGTAACTTCTATTTTAATTGTAATTAGTATAGGATTTATTATATACATTAATATTGTAAGTTACATATTATGTATATATGTTATATGTATATTGTATATACTACAACTACGTTAGTTTTACAAACTAAGAACAAAGAAAAGAAGAGCAGAGAATTTAGAGAGAGAAGGGAAGAAGAGAAGGAAGAGAAAGCTTGAGAAGGCTAGAGTTAATCTTCATATTCTTCTACAATCATCAAACAAAGGGTAATTACTATCTCATAGTTTTAAAAATTTTAATTAGTTGTTCTTCTTTGTTTTGAGTTTCTGTAAATTTTGGTTTATTGTAAATTTCAAGAAAACGTATTAACATGAATTGTATATATATATATATATATATATATATATATAGTGTTCATGTATTGGTAGGCTATAAACGAGTTTTCAGAAATCAAATTATAGTAGAAACATGTTTTAATGAATAAAATATGTTCATATGGAATTTCATGTAATTGGTTGATTTTAGAGAAAAAAATTGATGAATTAGTATATGCTAACATGCTTATTAGAAATTTGGTTTGATGTTATCTTCAATTTGGTATATAATACATGTATATAAAGTTGAATTAGTTGAGAAATTGAATTACAGTGAATTGTTTTATGAAAATTATGAGTTTGGGAGAAAAATGATTTTCTCAAGTTTTTATTTAAAATTTAGTGTTTTAATCTTGTAATTTGATGTCTTGGTAAGTTAAAAGTGTGTTAGAAGCTTTATATGATATTTCTGTAATGTTATATGAATCAATCTTTGGCTAAATTGAGAACTTGATGTGGAGAATTAAGCCAATTTGTTTTCTCAGCACTGTTCTTAAGCTGCTCTGTTTCTGTCCACGTGCTGGCGCAGCTGCGCAGGCAGTAAGGGTAGAAGCGGCGCAGCTGCGCCGCTGGGTTTTCTAGATTGACACCAGTGCAGCTGCGCCGGTGTCAAGGTCAAATGTGGCGCAGCTGCGCCGTGTCCTGGGCAGAGGCAGTGAGTTTTAATCAAGTGAACAGTTTATTTTTATGACTAAGTTACATTGTTGCTAGAATAATGATCATATATTTAAGTTGCAATAGCATGTTGATAACATGAATTTGACAATTTGGTAATTATAAAAGAAAAGAGATTTTGAAAACCTTAAAGTATTAATTAAATTATTATTTAGTGGTGAATTGGTTAATTATAATTTGTATAATTATAATTAAGAGTAAATGTTTAAATTAAATTATAATTTTTGTTAAATTATAATGAATATTAGTTTATTTATTTTAATCAATTAGATGTTGATTTAAATTATAATTTATGTAATTATAATTTAATAAATGCATGTTTAATTATGGATTATAAATTGATAATTGCATGATTAATTATAATTTGTGTAATTATGATGCATGGTTGATTATAAATTATAATTTGTTTATAATTTAAAAGGTAATTATAATCAAGGTAAAAGTGTAATTTAAATTATAATTTATATAATTATAATTTAATGAGGGAATGAATAGAAATTGAGTATTTATAATCTAAGTAATGGGTTAATTTAAATATGCTTAAATTATGATTTAATGCATGATGTAGTTGATTTATTATAAATAATGATTGTTTAATTATAGTTTGATTAAAGTGGATGTTTAAATTATAATTTGTTTAATTATAATTTAAAATGAGTATGTAATTATTAATTGATTAATTATGTGAAATATAATATGATTATGTGATGTGATTAATTATGTGGTAATTAATTATTAACTTATGAGTTAAAGAGGAATGAGTTAACCTAAATTGGTTAACTAACGATGAGGATTAGCTATGTGCTAATTAACTGATATTGTTAATTATACATATGGTTTGACAGCGAATGTCAACGAGTAAATAGAAGAGAATTAGAAAGTATAAAGTATTATTTACTTAGACGTTTGATAAGCGTTGCTAGGTGACTAATAATTGATGCATATGGTAATACGTTATGTAGGATCATGAAGCAGATTATATTAAGCTATTTTTCGGTAATTGGTAATCTACGAGCCAGGCAAGTCTATCGGTTCCTCTTTTCTATGTGAACTTGATGATATTATGAACTGTTTTAAATTATATTGCAAAGAGTATGCTATGTTATATATGTTGCAAGCATGAAATGCTAAAGTCAACTTATGACCACATTGATTGATTTAATAATGTTGATTGAGTAAGGAACTCAATCATTATATTTGTTATGTGATTAAAGCATGTATGCCATGTTACTTTAATGTTGAGCATGTTAATTATGTGCTATGTGATGCATGAAAACTGTTAGATCTTGCTAAGCTGTCGAGCTCACTCTTGCAAATAACCATTTTTGCAGGTCAAGGATGCAAAGGTAAAGATACGTGTTAAGTGATTTATAGAGATCAATGTTCAAGAATATTAGTTATGTTGAATTTCAAATTTTAGTTGATTGTAACTTAATTGTTAAGTTGTAAGTTTAGCTATCTGACGTATAATGGATATTGCTTAGTGATGTAAGACTTTGTATAGTCCTTTCATTGTAGCGATTCATGTAATAGAATTGAATCAAATATTTGTAATGTTAAGATTGCGATTCAGGGCAATATAGAAAGGAAGTTTATAAAAGTTTTAAATATTCTGCATTTTTAGTAAATTTAATATCGAATAATGATGTAATGAGAGATTAACGATGTATTGCTAACGATCGAGGATGAGAATATTATTGTATGAATTTTGGGGTCGTTACAGTTGGTATCAGAGCTGATAGGTTATACACCTTAGGTAAGAGTACCTTAGGCTATGACCTTAGAGAATGAGAAGTTTAAGTTACGTATAACGAAAAGGTGATTCTTTTCACATACGTAGATGTATAGGATGAGTTAAGTCCTAGAAATATTATAAGAAGAAGGTGAGAATAACGAGGTATAAAACTCGAATAAAATGTTGAACTTTATGGACGAAGTTAGAAATTCTTAAAGGAAGAGTTAATAAATAAATAAGAAGATTCAAAAAAGAATCTTGAAGAGATATAGAGATAACAACCAGGAGCTGTGTAACTCCAGTAATCGAGATGGCGAATAATGATGAATAGACGAAGTCTATAAGTTTAAAAGCATAATGAAGTCATGATATAACATGATGACAAGTAGAGATAAGAAGTTTTAAACCAAAACGATAATAAGAATCATAAGGGAGATGATTATAGAATAAGATCACGACGTGATCTTTTGAAGTTGAAAGACAGATGGTCTGTAATGATTGTATAGTTATAGTTTGATGCTATAACGAGAATATACTATGATATAGTACGAGGTTAACTCACGAGGAGTTATAAATGATGGGATACAGGAAGTCTGTATCGAGTATAGAACGAGAAGTTAAGAAGAAGATAGAGTTAAGTGGGATTTCAATTGAGGACTCATGTGGTGGCTGAGTTGTACAAATCTTTGTGTGGGCAGGGTTTTGTGCTTGTACTTGGTTTCTCATATTGATAATCATTGGAAGGTTGGTGTCGCGCTATCAATATATATATGACGAAGAGGTGATTCTTTTCTCATATTATATTTGATAGATAGAGTCAATAGAGATTAGATTAGATGATATTAAGATTACATTAGATGATCTTAAGGTTAGGCGAGTTCTTAAAACTCATACTTATGGTAAGTTCGTGACTCATAGTCGTATGTATGTTTCGAACCCCTAAGAATATGGACAGTCTCTGATCAGTTTTTTGACTACGTATTGCTAGGACAAGTTCTTAAACTCATATTATTGTGGCAAGTTCCTGAACTTCCAAAGTGTGGTAAGTTTGATGAACTATACTGGGTATAGAAAGTTTATAATATAGAAAGCATTGATGTTGTTTAAGGTTGATAGAATGATTAAGTAATGATGGAGTAAAGATTTAATTGATAGAGAAAGTTTTATATTCTAAATCTCCTAGCTTTGCTAGATTTTCAAAATTTATTGACTTCGTGCGGATGTTGCACTCCTGTTTTCTTGAAAAGCATTGGATCAAATGATGGAACCAATGAATTTTTTAAAAATAGTGCTATTATTCACATGTCTATGCTAATTGCTTCAGCTAGACAAAAATAATTTCAAATTTCAAAATGTATTTTATGTGTTCATATGCATCATTTGATATAAGTCTAGCCGAATCAAATGGCACAGACACTTTTACAATATTAAAGAACAATACCAAGTTCAACATGAATAATAGCTTTAATGAAATAAGAGTTCAAGTATGCTAATTCAATTCAAACGAGTAATTAAAGAAACTAGCTCGCAATATACAAGGATAGAATACTTGCACCATAAAAGAGTACAAGTTAGGAAACTTGCCTTAAGCATAGTTTATCCCCGTAAATTAATCAACACTTTTCGAATCCTATCGTAATATAGTTATGTATATATGATATTCATTAGTCATATAGTTCAACAACATATCTTATTTTAGATATACAATCCACACATAAGTTAAGTCTTTAACTTCACTATACAGTCATACCACATATAGTATCATATTTGATTCACAAGTCTCGACTAATATACTTTTATCCTTAACGTTCCTCTTTTTGAGTTAAACACACTCTCATATCATTATTATCACACAAGACCACAATCAATACTAAATATCTGTTATTTTAGTGAGTTATGGTATTTCAATAAGTCAACCATCAAAAATCGGATTCAAGTATCAACATATGATATCTCATAACATATATGCATATTAAAGGATGCCTTTATGTTTCTCAAGTCCATCTAAGTTCTCTCTTTCATGATATGGCTCTAAGTTAACACTTTTGACAACTTACGGTCATTCAAGGTCATGAAAATCACAAAGTCTAACATGCATACTTCTTAAACATATAAGGTAGTCATATAACTCATATTAGACATGCTCGTGAGTCTTCATATCGTATATGTGCAATTAGCATCGTTTTGGTTTGAAATATGCTTCGTTTATGCTTTACTTGAGTTATAACACCTAAGCATGACACATATACATTTATGATACATGAGTGAGTCTAAGAGTATCATCAAACTAATTCACAAATATCAGATTCTAACTCTCAAAGTAGCATGTTAACATTTACGTTCAAAGATTGTATTTTCATTAGTAAGGCTCACTAACAAGTCCAACATGTTCATGCTTCCTTACAAAGTCCATACACGTAAGTTAATATGTCCGACATGCATTCCTAGGCCATATAGACATGCTTACAAAATCAGAATGTATGTATGATATTTACGTGCCAAGGTTTACCTTCAAAATTCTATGTTTCCATTAGAATGCTATTAAAACTATTTAAGTATGCACGGTAAGTTCATATACTCTATGTCATGCTTCTACACTTTCTTGTGCATGTATATATATACTTCAGATCGTGACATTAAGTTCGGAATCCAAGTTCACATAGCTTATTGTACACAAAGCAAATATAGCCTTTTACTTGGAAACTTATTTCAATTCATGTTTGGATAGTCTAATAATATAACTATCACATTATTACAAGTCAAAGCATATCGGAATGTGATTCATTTACACATAAGGTCGGTTTACGTATTACATCATGTTTATCAAACTAGTTTACCAATCCTTAAGCTTTCTTCAAAATTCTCAAGCTAAACAACTAATATGGCTTACTATATACATAACAGCCTTATTGTACATGTCATGGTGGTTTGCATGCATAACCTACTTAGTATAACATGCTCAAAACATCAGAATACTTAACAAAATCATCAACAATTTCTACAGAACAGCACGACCGAGCGCCAGTTGTACTAGGGAGAGGCGCGGCCGCGCGGCTCCAGTTCCAGACCAGAAGATGTTCTGTTATTGCAGAGCTTCAGAATTTCTCATAGTGTACTTAGCTAGCATGCTTGCCTACCATCACTTTACGTTCCTGACATATAGATATACTTAACAACTTATGCTAGCACCTTATTACACACTAATTTCAACAATATCATGCAATCTTTATGAATTGAAATTCAAATGGGTTTAGAGGTTATACCTCTTGAGCTCAAACTTGCACACAACTTGCTCTCAAATTCAGATTATGAACTCACAATAATCTCTCTATATCACTTAGCAATTAATTAATCAACATAGAAAATGAAGAGGGATGCTCAATTTATAGAAAAATCAAAACCCATGTCAAGCCTTTGCCCATGAAAATAAACCAAGAGATGAAGGAAGAAGATGTTGGACATTAGATGGTTGGTGAGTGGTTGGTAATATGCATCATGAATCCCACTCCCCCTATAATGATGAGCTAGAATGATCTTTGGAGAAGAAGAAGGAGTAGCTCGTTAGCCTTTTTGTTCTTCACGTGAATGAGAGAAAGGAGGGGAACTGGACACTTAATGTGGGACTAGCTAAACATATCATCAGCCATAGCAAATTGGGGATAAAAGATAATATATTATATACTTAGTACATATATGTATACCTTAGCTCATACTCACTTAGGGGCATACATGGACTAAAATACCATAACAATTTCACATGGTAGCACATTGGGGTACATATATATATACATCATATAATCCATGTACACTTTAACAATATCACATTTATAAGTTAATTGAATTATCCCAACTCTTATTATTATTAATATTTCAAGTATATTACTCATAGAGATGATTAGAAATATCAATTATTTACATACTTTAACCTAATATTCCATATAGTATACATTAAAGTACTATACCTACTATATGGTCACATAGGCATTATTTATGTAACTTATATGAGATAAATTCCATATTGCATAGCCTTACTAAAGTGTCACACTACACTTTATAGTATAGTTTATATGTATTACATAGTTGCTTGTATTATCACAATGCACTTCATATAATATATTATGTAGTTATGACAAAATGTCACATTATACATCATATAATATAGTTTATATATATGGGCATAGTTACTATGTAACGTGTGACTACATAACTTTACATTAAGTAATTAATTGAACAACATTAATCTCAACGTTAATTAACCATTTATTCATTAATATGTTATTACTCGTAAAAATCATTAATTAATAACATATTATTAATTAATCATCCACTCATAAATTCTTACTTTTATGAATTAAATTATATACTTTCCGTTGCTATGCCACACAAGGCATTCATTGAGCTTATTGTAAACTCCACATTTTCTCAATTATCATAATTATTCAATTTAATATAATTTAGTTAACTCATCTCATAACACAAAATTATTTATATTCAAATAAATATTCATTTCCATTAATATATTCGTTTATTAATATTCAGAAATTCTCGGGTATTACATCCTCCCCCTCTTATAAAAATTCTATCCCGGAATTGTTATAAGGTTACACAAATAGACGGGGATAGTCCCTCATCATCCTATCTTCTAACTCCCACGTTGCCTCCTCGACATCGTCGTTACGCCAAAGTACTTTTACAGAAGATATAATTTTATTTCTCAAAGGTTGTTCTTTCCTATCTAATATCTGGACAGGAATTTCTTCATACGCCAAGTTCTTCTCCACTTGAATGGGCTCGTAAGAAATCACGTGCTTGTAGTCGGCCTTGTATGGTCACAACACAGAAATGTGAAACACGTTGTGGATGTGCTCGAACTTGGGTGGTAACGCAACTTTGTATGCCATTTCGCCCACTCGCTTTAGTATCTCGAACGGTCCTATGAATCTTGGACTCAATTTTCCCTTCTTGCCGAAACGGATCTTTCCCTTCCATGGAGATACCTTCAAGAATACGAAACTGTCGACTTTGAAGTCTCGGTCCTGCCGATGCAAATCTGCATACTTTTTCTGGCGGTCTTGAGCTACTACTAATCTGGCTCTTATCATTGTCACCACGTCTGCGGTTTGTTAAAGTAACTCTGGTCCGAATATTCGTCGCTCTCTGACTTTGTCCCAACATAATGGTGTTCTACACTTTCTTCCGTAAAGAGCTTCATACGGTGGCATGCCGATACTCGCATGGTAACTATTATTATATGCGAATTCTACTAAGGGTAGATGGTCGTCCCAATTTCCGTTGAATTCCATCACGCAAGTTCTAAGCATGTCCTCCAGCGTTTGTATTATTCGCTCACTCTGTCTGTCTATCTGAGGATGATAAGCGGTACTCATCCTCAATTGCGTTCGGATTATTTCTTGCAAACTCTTCTAAAAATTGGAAGTGAAGCGCAGATCTCGATCAGAAACAATTGACACTGGTACTCCATGTCGTGAAACAATCTCCTTTACGTACAGACTCACTAACTGATTCAAACTGTAGCGAATCTTGATTGGTAGAAAATGTGCGATCTTCATTAGTCGATCCACGATAACCCAAATAGCATCATAAGCTTTCTGTGTAACTGGAAGTCCTATCCATCGTAATATGCTCCCATTTCCACTGTGGTATTTCCAACGGTTGTAGTAAACCACTCGGCCATTGATGCTCTGCTTTAACGCGTTGGCAAGTCAAACATCTACTAACGCACTCTGCGACTTCCCGTTTCAAATTGGGCCACCAAAAATGTTGCCCTAGATCTCGGTACATCTTCGTGCCTCCCGGATGAACGGAATATGTCGTATTATATGCCTCGTGCAAAATCTCTTCCCTTAACTCGGTTACCGCTGGTACCCATACTCTTTCTTCAAATCTCAAAATACCGTCTTTATCCATTCAAATTTCTCTTCCTCATTTTCTATGATCCTCTTTCGGAATTTTCTCACACTCTTTATCCTTTTCTTGGGCTTCCTTCACTCTATGCAACAACGTCAGACAAGCTTCTATTACAATTAACTTCTCACCAAACTTTTCTGGTCCTTTCACTTCTATCTCCAATTTCTCCATCTCTCTTATCAATTCTTCCTGAGTCGTTAAACTAAATAACTTTTCCCTTCCTTTTCTGCTCAGAGCGTCGGCAACCACGTTTGCCTTTCCCGGGTGATAAAGAATATCGCAGTCATAGTCTTTTATTAATTCTAACCATCTTCTCTGTCGCATATTCAACTCCTTCTGTGTGAAGATATATTTCAGACTTTTATGGTCCGTGTATATCTCACATTTCTCTCCATATAAATAATGCCTTCATATTTTTAACGCAAAAACTACTGCCGCTAACTCTATGTCGTGAGTAGGGTATCGTTTTTCGTAATCCTTCAATTGTCGTGATGCATACACAATGACCTTGCCGTGTTGCATGAGCACACAGCCAAGCCCCTTGTGCGATACGTCACTATATACCACAAAATTTCCCGCATCATCTGGTAATGATAACACAGGTGCTTCGCTCAATCTCCTTTGTAGTTCTTGAAAACTTTCTTCGCATTTGTCAGTCCATACAAATTTCACCGTCTTTCTAGTCAAATTGGTCAACGGGGTTGCTATCTTAAAAATATCTTGGATGAATCTTCGATAGTACCCAGCTAACCCTAAAAAGCTTCTCACCTCCGTCGGTGTTCTCGGTTATTCCCAATTACTTACTGCTTCTATCTTTGCAGGGTCTACAGTGATTCCATTCTTATCCACCACGTGGCCTAAGAATTGAACCTTCTCCATCCAAAATTCGCACTTTGAAAATTTTGCATACATCTTCTCCTTCCTTAGTGCCTCCAAAACAATCTTCAGATGTTTGGCGTGTTCTTCCTCTGTCTTCGAGTAGATCAAAATGTCGTCGATAAAAACCACTACAAATTTATCCAAGTATGGCTTGAAAACTCGGTTCATCAAGTCCATAAATGCTGCCGGAGCATTAGTTAAACCAAATGACATTACCAAAAACTCGTAGTGTCCATAACGGGTTCGAAACGCAGTCTTTGGTATGTCCTCATCCCTCACTTTCAGTTGATGATATCCTGTTCGTAGGTTGATTTTTGAGAAACACTTTGCTCCCCTCAGTTGATCAAATAAGTCGTCTATCCTTGGTAGCGGATATCGGTTCTTGATCGTTACTCTGTTCAATTCTCGATAATCGATACAGAGCCTCATCGATCCGTCCTTTTTCTTAACGAATAACACTGGTGCTCCCCAAGGAGAAACACTCGGTCGAATGTAACCTATCCAACAACTCTAGCAATTCTATCATCAATTCATTCATTTCTACTGGCGCCATACTGATAGTAGTGTGCATACAAGCCAATCATGTATGATGATAAAGCACGTACTTTGTAAACAATCTTATTTATTTATTAATAAAATATTCATTTATTAAAGGCATTTAATTATCTACATGGTGCTGTTTTTATAATATGTAAATAACCCATAGTTTTAAGCAATGCTTTTAGAATCATGATGATGATCATGCTAATGAGATCTAAATTCTTAGAAAGCTCTATAACTAAAATAGTTCCCAATCGTGGGATTACTAAAAAGGGGATTAGTAAATCCGGATAGATTGATACATATGTTGCTTGCTTATTAGATGAGGATGATTGATCTTAATGATCATTTGTGTGGAGACACTAAAGCAAGTATGTAGGTGCTTATTGGAGAATAAGTTCACTGAACGTGACTCGCTATGGAATACCTAATGGAGTTTTACTCGCCTGTCAATAGGAATTCCTAATGTGATAGTAGTACAAGTGATCCTTGGACTTGAGATCATCATAGTATCTTGTATGTAATGAATTATACTTTGACTTATTCCTTAAAGTCCTTTAGGGTATATAAAAGGGTATGCTTGGGTATAATGAGTTACATATGGAGATAATGAATGATCAATAAAGAATCTACCACCACTAGTAAAAGAGGAAATATATCCTATGTGATTCGTTAAATGACAACCCAGGAATCCTTGGCCAAGGTAAAATGAAATTAGAAAGGAGTTTCTAATTTGCATTATTTGGAGTTGTGCATTTTCTAATCGAAATACATATAATTAAATAAAATAACAATTGACAGTAAATTCATGTCTTATATTTAATTGGGACATTGTATGGTGGAAGGATTGAATTGTATGGTAACTATTTACTCACAGGTTCTTTTATGATTAATGTTGAAATTTATATTATCTGAAAAGTCGTTGATCGCTAGGGAGGCTTATCCCTATTGTAGAATAAATATTATTTATTTAAATAGATTATTAGTTTAATTTATTTATTTAAATAAGATTAGAATTGTTCTAATTGATTTATTCACAACCGGTTTAATATAGAGAACCTAAAGGGTCACACCATAAAAGGAAGAATAATTATTTAAGAAGGTAATGGCATAATCGTAATAATGCATTAAGTGTAATTAATTTAATCTATAGTGATAGAATAAATTAAATAGCTTAATGTTTATTATTTAATATTTTAAAAATATTAAATATAAATTAATAAGAGGAGTCTTATTAATATTATTACAATTATTATTATTTTAATTTCTAAAGGAGTTTAGTAATTAATTTAATATTAGTACTCTCATTTATTCCTAATAAGATTAGGAGATAAATTAATTAAATGAATTTAATTAATTATTCCCCATGTGGTGGGAAGCCAAAATTAATTAAAGGAGTTTAATTAATTAAAAGAAATCCCATGTCTAATTGGATTAGAAGGGTTGACCAATATCTATATAAGAGTAGTCTTATAATAGATATCAGTTGAGGCAATTCCAATTGTTGGAGAGTACTCCTTTTCTATAGAGGATAGAAAACTAAGCCAACCACCCTCCTTCTTGATAATTCATATTCCTTGGTGGATCACCTCTAGAGGCCAAACACTTGGGTGGCTAACATTGATCAAAGGAAGGAATCTAACCCGAAAATTCAAGGAGATCACGAAGAACAAGGAGTTGAACTCGTACCTGGGGAAGCTTCGTTTTACAAGGGTATGATTCTATAACTTCTTATTTATCGTTTTAAATTAATAATTTGCATAAAGGATGATCCGGGTAATGGTTTTGTAGAAATTTTTTAAACTCTGATATACCATGCTTCCGCTAATTTTTGCAATTTAATTGCATCACGATTTCGTACAAACCCAATACATACGATATGGAGCTTTCGAAATCGGTGCCATTCCCGATGCTAAGTCTATTACAAATTAGATTTCTCTGTCTGGCGGAAGACCAGGCAGATCGTCCGAAAACACATCTTGAAATTCATTAACTATAGATATATCCTTAATTTTTACTCCCTTTTTTCGAGTATCAACGATGTAAGATAAATAACCTATACATCCTTTCCTTAACAATTTCTTGGCCTGCATCATCGTAACGCAATACGATTGCTTAAGCGATGAGCTACCATAAAACACTACCTTAGACTTACTCGGAGTCTGAAGGTTTACACATTTATTCTGACAATCAATTATCGCTGCATGGTTATACAACCAATCCATTCCTAGTATCACTTCAAATTCTCCCAGTCTAATAGGAATCAAGTCTACGCTCAGTTCATGTTCTCTAATGTTTGCATGACAATTTCGATAAACGTATTCTACAGAGATCACTTCCTTATTCGCAACTTCTATGTTCAAGGGATTTTCTAATAGTTCTCGGGGTGTACTAAGTTTACTAGAAAATTCTTCAGATATAAAAGAACAGGTGGCACCCGAATCAAATAATAAATAAGCATTTATATCATTGATTGGGATTATACCTGACACCACGTCCTTCGCAGCCACGACGTCCTGGACGGTCATGTTAAAAGTTCTTGCGGTTAGGCGGTTGGATTATGTCGGCCCGCTGATCATAAGCTTGTTTCCTCCCCCTTCTTGGCTACCACTTCCGCCACTTCCCTTCTTCGGGCAATCCTTAATACGGTGCTCAGTTGAGCCGCAAGCAAAACACCCTTGGATCTTCTTTGGCTTTGGACAGTTTGGCGATATGTGTCCCTCTTGGCCGCAGTTATAACACGTGCCCTTTCCTTTCCAGCACTCCCCTTGGTGACTTTTCCCACACTTATTACAAGCTCCACTCCTTTTCTTAAAATTTCCCTGGTGACTCCCACCTTGATTATTGTTTCTGCTGTTGTTGTTGTTGTCCCACTTTTTCTTTCCTAAATTACTTTCTCCACTGCTGCTTCCTCCAGTACGATTCTCTCCTCCAGCATTCTTTCCTTTCTTCTCTTTGTTGTACAAGCTCAAAGCATCACTTCCTCCTTCGGCAATAATAGCCTTTTCCAGTAGTGTTGCAAAAGAATCGATCTGAAGAACTGACACCTTATTGAATAGCCAAGGATTCAGTCCTTGTTCAAATCGTCTAGCCTTCCTCTCTTCATCACCAACTTGGTGCTCCGCAAATTGCGCTAGTTCGTTAAACTTAGTTGCGTATTGCGCCACCGTCATCTCACCTTGTTTTAACTCTAAGAATTTCACCTCCATTTGATTCTTCATACTCTTCGAGAAGTAATTCTCGAAGAACAACATCTTAAACTTATCCCAAGCTATTATCCCTTCTCCAGCCCTTTGTTGATTAGCCTCCCACCAGTAGTTCGCTTCTCCCCTCATCATGTACGTGGCAAACACCGTCTTCTGATCTTTGCCAACGCGAGCTCTAGTGAAAGCTTTTTCGATCTCCTTGATCCACGTTTGTGCGACGATTGGGTCGGTAGTTCCCTCGAACTCCGGGGGTCCTACACTCTTAAAGTCTTTAAAGGTTGTTACTGGCACAGCCTGAGGGTTTTGGCGAACGGGTTCATTATTTCTTCCCTTTAAGGCTTCTCCTAACAAGTCTACCAGTTTTTGGATCGGGTCAACTTGTTCCCTCTCATTATTCACTGACTCCTCAGGTGCAGTCAATCTACGTTTGGGTGGCATTATCTGCATCACAGATTTTTATTTTATTATTATTCAAGTATATTACTTAAGTATTTCTTTTAATACTAAAAGAATAAATTTATAACACATTTCTAAAATAAACTTCATTTATATTCATATGCCAAATCGTTCCATTACATGATTTCCCTAGCATACAACTATAAATGTTATCACATATATCCCCTAATATCACAAAAGACGGGGAATATACCAACCTACTACCACACTACCCCTCAAACAAAAGCTAATTCGGGGTTTACATCACTATCCCACATCCTACACAAAAGATAGGGATTACAACACAGTATGTACAACACATAAAGATAAATTCTACTAAACTACCACTAGACCATTTAAGGAAATCTCATCACATCATGCCACGCTCCACAGCGCTCTTGTACTCTAACTGTGCTATATAAGCTACCAGCTCTCGACTCATAGTGTGTAGAGTCTGTCCCTGTTCTGCCGGGTAGTGGTACACACCATCAATCACCTTCTCAAAAGCTGAACGGAACACATACCCCATCTTGTTCATCTTTCTCTTCTTGCACCTGACCTCGTCCTCTAGGTCGTCAGCTCTCTCATTGGGTGCTTCCCACTTCTCCTCGAAGTGTATCCTATCCATCACCTCCAACTCTAGCTGAGTACGGAGTGCCTTTTTCTCAGTCTTCTCACTCAATTCTCTCTGTTCTACTTCTTCCAGCTTTCCTGCTATATCTACATTTCTCGCCACCGACCTGTGGAATAAGGTTCCCATCTGGATCCCTGCCCCCCTACGATAAGCAATCTCTACCTCTAACTCCTGCATAGCCACCTTCCTCTGGTGGTCCTCGTCCCTCAGTTTCTGGAACTCGAAATCTCTCTCTCTTGGGCCTCTACCTCCAACTCCTGGACCCTACAGTCTAACTCTAGGATCCGCTCCTCATACTCTCCTAGCATCTTCTCCTCTACAGTAGCCTCATCAGAGTCCTCTACTGGCTCATCCTCCATTGGCTTGTCCTCCATCGGCTCCTCCTCTGGATCAGACTCTATCTCAATCTCGTCCTCATCGTCAGACTCGAGCGGTGCAACAGCCTGCACTGGTGTAGTCTTTAGAGGTGCCTCGTATACTACATGTATATCCCTGGGCTCCTCCTCTGCCACTCCACTAGGTACACCTATGTCTGTCATCCTACAATCACAAACACAAGATAAACAAATAGCAACTCCATTAGAATGTTAAATAAAACATAAGTTCATTGTATAAAATGAAGTTACATTTCATAACAGACTAGGTCTCTCAAAAAAAATTCTACATGAGTTTTATCTCCTTTCTAACTTCTAAGTTCGCCTAAGTTATAGTCTAAGGACACTCGTTCCTAAGGTTTATAACTACAGCTTTGATACCAACCTGTGACGCCCCCAAATTCGGACTGCCACTTGGTCTCTCGAATTCGGTTCATCACGTGCTCATGGTAATACAATAATAATAATAATACGACTAAATGTAGCATCGCACAGCGAAATATACACAACTACTACAGAATAAATTACATTTAATTAATATAATTTATTCACGTCCCAAGGTCTTGTAACTTAAACAGTGATTACATAGCTTAAACATAACTTAAGCGTAAATAACCTTAATTAGTACATAATATCATAAGTTCTTTATTACAACCATAAAGTGCTACATAATTAAAGCTACTCAGTAGCATTTTCCTTGCCCTTATTTATGCCCGAAGGTTCGCTCTACTCTGTCTTAACTGAAATATTTTAGGGAAAGCAAGAATGAGCACAAATTGCTCATCAAGTAATATACAATAAGAGTGAGTAATATAGTTCTCGAATCCCAACAAGGTACAACAAGGTATGATAGTTCAAGGATAGCAAGAATATCAACAGTTCTCAACAACAGTCGCTAATGACAAAATAATATCAATATGATTCAATAATAAATTAATTCAAGATTTCAAGATAACTTAATACTGAGCAGTCACTAAAGACTATGAACTTCTACTAGAATTAACAGTAATAAACTGATAACCCAAATCAAAAACAAGTACAACAGATGATCAGCCTAAAGTACCCCACGTTATGCATAACAATCAATCATACTCAAGTGCGCACGTCGGTTCTCCGACAATTATATTTTCCCTTCAAAGAAGGTTGTTCTTCTCAGTCAAATCCGAGATCCCGCACCAATCAATTGGTTTTGGGTCACTTTTCAATAATATAAGTCTAGCCAAATCAAATGGCATAGACACTTTTACAATATTCAAGAACAATACCAAGTTTAACATGAATAATAGCTTTAATGAAATAAGAGTTCAAGTATGCTAATTCAATTCAAACGAGTAAGTAAAGAAACTAGCTCGCAATATACAAGGATAGAATACTTACACCGTAAAAGAGTATAAGTTAGGAAACTTGCCTTAAGCGTAGTTTATCCACGTAAATTAATCAACACTTTTCGAATCCTATCGTAATATAGTTATGTATATATGATATTCATTAGTCATATAGTTCAACAACATATCTTATTTTAGATATACAATCCACACATAAGTTAAGTCTTTAACTTCAGTATACAGTCATTCCACATATAGTATCATATTTGATTCACAAGTCTCGACTAATATACTTTTATCCTTAACATTCCTCTTTTTGAGTTAAACACACTTTCATATCATTATTATCACACAAGACCACAATCAATACTAAATATCTGTTATTTTAGTGAGTTATGGTATTTCAATAAGTCAACCGTCAAAAATCGGATTCAAGTATCAACATATGATATCTCATAACATATATGCATATTAAAGGATGCCTTTATGCTTTTCAAGTCCATCTAAGTTCTCTCTTTCATGATATGGCTCTAAGTTAACACTTTTGACAACTTACGGTCATTCAAGGTCATGAAAATCACAAAGTCTAACATGATTGCTTCTTAAACATATAAGGTAGTCATATAACTCATATTAGACATGCTTGTGAGTATTCATATCGTATATGTGCAATTAGCATCGTTTTGGTTTGAAATATATTTCGTTAATGCTTTACTTGAGTTATGACACCTAAGCATGGCACATATACATTTATGATACATGAGTGAGTCTAAGAGTATCATCAAACATGTTCACAAATATCAGATTCTAACTCTCAAAGTAGCATGTTAACATTTACGTTCAAAGTTTGTATTTTTATTAGTAAGGCTCACAAATAAGTCCAACATGTTCATGCTTCCTTACGAAGTCCATACACGTAAGTTAATATGTTCGATATGCATTCCTAGGCCACATAGACATGCTTACAAAATTAGAACGTATGTATGATATTTACGTGCCAAGGTTTACCTTCGAAATTCTATGTTTCCATTAGAATGCTATTAAAACTATTTAAGTATGCAAGGTAAGTTCATATACTCTATATCATGCTTCTACACTTTCTTGTGCATGTATATATGTACTTCAGATCGTGACATCAAGTTCGGAATCCAAGTTCACATAGCTTATTGTACACATAGCAAGTATAGCCTTTTACTTGGAAACTTATTTCAATTCATGTTTGGATAGTCTAATAATATAACTATCACATTATTACATGTCAAGGCATATCGGAATGTGATTCATTTACACATAAGGTCGGTTTACGTATTACATCATGTTTATCAAACTAGTTTACCAATCCTTAAGCTTTCTTCAAAATTCTCAAGCTAAACAACTAATATGACTTACTATATACATAGCAGCCTTATTGTACATGTCATGGTGGTTTGCATGCATAACCTACTTAGTATAACATGTTCAAAACATCAGAATACTTAACAAAATCATCAACAATTTCTACAGTACAGCACGGTCGCGCGCCAGTTGTACTAGGGAGAGGCACGGCCGCGCGGCTCCAGTTCCAGACCAGAAGATGTTCTGTTATTGCAGAGCTTCAGAATTTCTCATAGTGTACTTAGCTAGCATGCTTGCCTACCATCACTTTACGTTCCTGACACATAGATATACTAAACAACTTATCTAGCACCTTATCACACACTAATTTCAACAATATCATGCAATCTTTATGAATTGAAATTCAAATGGGTTTAGAGGTTATACCTCTTGAGCTCAAACTTGCACACAACTTGCTCTCAAATTCAGATTATGAACTCACAATAATCTCTCTATATCACTTAGCAATTAATTAATCAACATAGAAAATGAAGACGGATGCTCAATTTATAGAAAAATCAAAACCCATGTCAAGCCTTTGTCCATGAAAATAAACCAAGAGATGAAGGAAGAAGATGTTGGACATTAGATGGTTGGTGAGTGGTTGGTAATATGCATCATGAATCCCACTCACCCTACAATGATGAGCTAGAATGATCTTGGGAGAAGAAGAAGGAGTAGCTCCTTAGCCTTTTTGTTCTTCACGTGAATGAGAGAAAGGAGGGGAACTAGACACTTAATGTGGGACTAGCTAAACATATCATCAGCCATAGCAAATTGGGGATAAAAGATAATATATTATATACTTAGTACATATATGTATACCTTAGCTTATACTCACTTAGGGGCATACATGGACTAAAATACCATAACAACTTCACATGGTAGCACATTGGGGTACATATATATATATATATATATATATATATACATCATATAATCCATGTACACTTTAACAATATCACATTTATGAGTTAATTGAATTATCCCAACTCTTATTATTATTAATAATTCAAGTATGTTACTCATGGAGATGATTTGGAATATCAATTATTTACATACTTTAACCTAATATTCCAAATAGTATACATTAAAGTACTATACCTGCCATATGGTCACATAGGCATTATTTATGTAACTTATATGAGATAATTTCCATATTGCATAGCCTTACTAAAGTGTCACACTACACTTTATAGTATAGTTTATATGTATTACATAGTTGCTTGTATTATCACAATGCACTTCATATAATATATTACGTAGTTATGCTAAAATGTCACATTATACAGCGCAGCTGCGCCAGGACCTGAGCAGAGGCAGTGCACTTTAATTGCTTGTTCAAAGTTTTTTTTTTAAAACCCAAGTTGAATTGTTTCAACTATAATGATCATAAGTATCAAGTTGCAATAACATATTATTGATAGGAATATTGACGATTTCAAAATAGAAAAGAAAGAAGGTTGTGAACTTTAAATTATTATTTGATAATTATGATTTATAAATTATTTAATTATGCATGATGTAGTTGATTAATTATAAATTATGATTTGTTTAATTATAATTTAATTCAAATGTGATTATAATTTGAGTAATTATAATTAAAGTAAATGTTTAAATTATAATTCATTTAATTATGATATAATTAATATGAAGTACATAATTATTATTTGATTTAATTATGTGAGCATGTAATATGACTATGTGATGTGATTAATTATGTGTAATTAATTTATTAAACAAGAATGAGTTAACCTAGATGGGTTAACTAATTATGTGAATTAGTTACGTGTTAACTAATTTAGATTATTATGGTTAAATATATATGTGTAGGATTTGTTAAAGAACGTGATTGTAATTGCAGCTTGCGCTTGAGGCAAGTTTTTTATCCCTAAACTCGTTAATTATATACAAGTTCTTTAAATTCAAATATTCATTGTATTAACATTGTCCTTTTATTTCTGCAACGAACAAGTACTTAATTAAAGTTCATGATTTAATTAAAGTGATCTTGACTTAATTGTTCAAGTAAGGTCTATCTTATCTTTCGTATACTTTAAGTTTAAATTCTAAAGCATAAGTTATTTTATAATTCGTTATTATTGAATTATTCTTGATTATTTTGAGTCGATTCAACTACTCCTTAGTTGATAAGAGTTGAACTCCAAATTTCCTTTTAAGCTTATCCAAACTAAACTTTCTTTGGTGCAGACTTGTATTCAAATACTAAGATGAACAACCCTATTTATTAGGGGAGGTTACTATGCGAAAGCGTTAAGATGTTTGTACACAATACATGGTACGAAGGGCTGATCCCCCTAAGTAAGAGTTAAGGTCTATAGTCTAAATGACTGTTAAAGATTTTAAATAGAAATGTTTATAACCTAGGACAAAGTTCAAGGTCTTATGACCCTCAAATGATTTCAACATTCGAAATTCTAAATATTGATGAAAAGAATTTATTGGATATGAAGTGTAATAAGACTTGATTATGTTATTTTATTTTTGCACTTATTTGTTTTGTTAAGGTTAGCAAACTTGGGATTTATTTTGGGCAAGGTTGTAATTTAATTGCATTCCTTATTATTGGGTAGATGTATGTTTATTTAGAATGTGAGCACCAAATCTTGTGGAAACGAAGTACCCGGATTTGGGGGTGTCACAGTCGTGGCGGTGGTTAAGGAATTTTACACTAATGCTCCAGACAAAGCACCGTTCTTCGCCTTAGTGAGGGGAAAATGGTTCCATTTATCGTGCAAGAGATCAACGACTACTACAATCTGCCGCAAATAACTTGTTCGTATGTGGCCCTCAAGGAAAGCAGAGCAAACTATGAGCATATTTTGACTAAATTGTGCAAGCTGGACGCCACATGGTCATCAAATGGATCTCACTTTCAGACGGGCCATCTCAGTTTATATGGGAAGATATGGCGTGCGTTCTTATGTGCCAAACTGCTACCCTGCACGCACATGAGCGATGTCACGAAGGAGAGGGCGGTTCTACTATATACCATTTGTAAAGACCTCTCAATCGACGTGGGCCGCCTTATTCATCACAATATCCACCAAAATCTGCGGGGAACAGTCCAGGGCGGATTGCCTTACCCATCGATGTTTTGTGCATTATGTGCCTGGGCAGGGGTACAATGGAGCACTACGGAGCCTGTCCAGCAACCTCTATTGTGCCTAAATACAAATTTGATTCAGTGGTACGGTTACTGGAGAGGAGGGAAGTCGCATCCACGCGGCCTTGGGTTTACATTCTCCTATTCTGAGGATGATGAAGAGGCGGACGTTCAGGATGAAGATTTTATTGCGGAAGAAGAGCAAGAACATGACCAAGCCAGGACTTCAACCTTGTCCCACACAAAGGCAACTTTCAGCTTCTAGTTCCACAATATGCAGCAGTATTTTGATTAGAGTCTTCAAGGGTTGGCATCCAAGCAGGATCACATGTTTGCCACTCAGAATGAATTCAACGCGTCTCTGGCAGCTGCTTTTACACGATTGAATACCACCGATGAAGATTTTCTGTTCCCCGTTCCACAGCTATTACCAGCTTTTCTCCCCCTACCGCCTATTGAGGACCCGGTTGATGACCCACCTACCAAGGATCCACCGGTCGAGCATGACGCTTGATCGCTCAGGGCAGTCCTCGAACTTTTAAATTATATATCCAATGAAGACATTGAATTGCTTAAGTTTGGGGGTAGAATTAGCCATTTAGTTAGTTTGCATGGTTAGTTAGTTGCATGTTAGAGTAGTTCATTTCATTTTGCATGTTAGTTAATTGCACTTTAGAGTAGAGCATACGTACCTCCTTGTGTTCTTAGTTTAAATTTTACATGAGTTATATAGTATATATATATATATATATATATATATATATATATATATATATATATATATAAATGAAGAAAATAGAACAAAAATCTCAAAAATATATTCTTTGCATTTAGGCATATAGGTTGAATGAGTTTATGCAATGGATTGTTGTGTATTTAGCTCGGCCGATGATATGATTGGTATTACATGTTAACTCGAACAATCTTGAAGATTAATGATGAGTTCTAATGTTAATCAAGATGAAAATCTGATTCTGTCTGAAACTTGTGTAACTGGTTAGCACGTAAGAGTTTAACTGTTCTAGTCAACTCAGTTTAAGAGGTCACAAACTTATTTCTTGGGGGGGGGGGAATCTTTGTTAAATTTTGATGACATTGGTATATTGAAATTAAAGGTTTAAAAGTAAGTAATAACTCAAGTTTGGGGGAGTCATTTGGGTGATATAAAAATAAAAAAATAAAAAGGAAAGAAAGTAGGAAATTGAGAAAAAGAAAAAAAATAAAACAAATTAAAGAGAATAAACACATTGACTAGTTTGTATATGTGGCCTTTGTTACTTGAATAAGTAAGCCCTTGGGGGTGTTTTTACACCTAGCGCCCTAAAACCGTCTAGTTTGAGAGTCCTTGGTCGAAAGTTCGCTAAACGAGTAACATTGAAAAGCCTAATAGATGCGAACATTGCACGATCGATTGTGAATGCGGGATGGAGTGTAAAACGCACCCTTGAATGAAATGTAAGAAAAATGAGCCTCATTTGAAATCCCTGAATTCAGTAATTACTATATTTGATAGGTTTTGTCATGATTATAGAATGTTTGAGATAGAACTAAAATTTTTTCCCTAAGAAGGTTGTTATGTGATGTTTTTGAATTGTGGGTGATTAGAATGGTTAACGAGCACACACGCACAACATGGGTGATGACAGGTTTGGATTGACTGATTGATTACTGATGAGCTGTACATTGATTTGAATTACTGTTTGAGTATCCTATGATATCTTTGAGGCCGATGTTGAACAGCATATAGATCTATTGCTAGATTCGTAGGCATGTAGGAAGTAGGTCATGCATATGCATACATATACAGATGTTGTTTGCTATTTTTAGTTTATTTTTGTTTTCACTTGAGGACAAGCGAAATCTTAAGTTTGGGGGTATTTGATAAGTAGGGTTCATACCTACGAATTGATGTCATTTAAACCTAAGATGTCTCTACTTCAAGTATATTTTAGATTCTTTTTCATGCATGTGCATTGGTTTTGTGCAGGAGCTGATCGGGACGATAAGTGAACGGAAAGGAGGCTGACAAATGAAGAAATGAGCTTTGGGTGCTGTAATCTGTGTCGGGGCGCGTGTGCATAGTGTTAATTCTCTGCCTAGGCACAAGTGCGCCGAGGCGCGCTTTCCAAGGGTAAATGTGGGCCGGGGCGCATTTACGGCAGATCAAGATTTGGCTTCCTTATTTGAGTAAGATTTTGATGGAAAGTTGGCCGCAGTTTTGGCTCGCGAATAGAAGATTATAATAGGTTCTAGATTGGATCATAATATATATACTGAGACAGAAATAAAGCCCAAGTTTGGAGATTGACTCGAAAGGAGAATTGAAGCACGACGAAGCACAAACAACACAGAGAGCGTGAAGAAGAGTGGTGCTACAATTTCAGAGTTTATTTTCTCTCTTCATCTCTACCTTGTATTCAGGATTGTTAGTTCCCAGTAGGTACACAATAGATCTAGAAGGGGGGGTTGAATAGATCCTTTGAATTTATAAATCTTTTCCATTTTAATTTGTATAGCTAAGAAGTTAGCATATGACAAACATAAGAATCATTTCAAGCACAGCGGAATAAGTTAAATCTCCCCTTCATTGATAGATTAATAAACATTGATACATTGTTCTTGGAGTTAGTTTAGTTGTAAGTAATTAGTACATACATAGCAGTTATAGCAGTTATAGCAGTTAAGTACATAACGTAAAGACATAAAGTAACTGACAGAATGTAAAAGACACAAAAGGTTATAAGTGGTTCAGAGCCAACTCGACTCCTAATCCACTCTTCTGCACTCTCGCAGGAAATCCACTAATTAATGGGCAGCACCCTGAATCACTAAGATTCCTTCAAGGCCAGCAGCCCTAGAACTTCAGTTCACTTTTGAACTCTTCAAGCCCTTTGGCTTGGAACTCCTTTAGTTCACTAAGATCTCTTCAAGCCCTTTGGCTTGGAACTCTAGTTCACTAAGAACTCTTCAAGCCCTCTGGCTTGGAACTTATTTAGTCCCTCTGGACAAGGACCCTTTGGCCCTGGCTACTTATAGTAGTTGTTGTTGTTATTTGTGCTTTGCTGCTAAGATGTCTTAAAGCTTGATCACCTTGGTACTTAGCAGCTAGGCTTGGTCCTCAGTATTCTGCTTCGAGTCTGGACCTCTTCTATGGTGCAGCTGATCTTCAGTCTGTTCAACTCATCTTCACTTGATGTCAGTTGTGCACTATCACCACATAGGACTGCTAAGGCTTTTTATTGTGGGTCACCTTCTTCTAACCTTTACCATCCCTTGAACCCTTCTTGAATGATATGCAGACATGGTTCTTCATCTTTTCTTGTTTAGCTTCTGGTTCTTCATGGTGATCTGTAGAGTGGCTCTTCTGATCTTCTTTATGCTCAACCAGCTTCTTGAATGCTATCTTCTTGGCCTTCTCGGCTCTCAGCTTGGCTTCCATCTTCAGTGGCATTCTCATCCTTGTTGAGTGAAGCTTTAGTCTGTTCAGTCTTTCTTTAAGTCTGCTTCACTTCCACCTTCGTAGTCTCACTGCCACTGAGACTTGTTCTCTTCAGCTCTGGTGGAACTCGTAGAGTCAACAATGTAACATTCCAACAACTCGACAAATCTACAACTCAGCACTAACTCTTATCTTTGAAGCTTGTCCTTCAAATAACCCCTCCATATTCTTCCCGTTGGAAAGTAGCCGTTGGAAGCTATTTAAATTGCTTCGCAGATCTCGAGTTATTTGGTGCAGACTGCTGATGTGAAGTGACAGCTCCTTTTTGACTTTACTGACACAACAGTCTGCTTTCCCTCTACTGTAACAGAGATGTCAATGTTCCGTGTCAGGCTGGTAGTCCTCTTTATTACTCTGTTCTGATTCCTTGATTCGAATCCTTAGGAGTTGTCCTTCTGCATCGATGCTCTCAAATAGCAAGTGTTCGGATGTCAGTCTTCAGATTAAACCGTTGTCAATGCTTCAATCTTCAGATGTCAGAACTCTACGATTCTGATGCAGATGTTCTTGGACCTTGATCGTAGTGTGTCATATTGAATGTTACTTTGACTGGCTGAGACAACACTACGATTCTGATGAGTGTTCTTGGATCTTCAATGTAGAACATTTCTTCCTTCATTTGTGCAGTGTTATAACACTTCTGCTTGCCTTGACAAATCTCAGGAATTGATTTTTTGACTTGTCGTTTTGACCTCATCTGAATAGCGAGACACTTCAGATTTATAGCATACCCAGCTCCTTTCTCCTGGTCATCTCCCGTTCACCTATCTTCAATGGTCTGACCCATGCTTAATCACTTCTGTCTTGTTCTTCAAAAATTGGCCGGTATCTCTATAGATTGTATGAGTTCCTTTTTTTACTTTGGCAAACACTATGTTCTTAAGTGATTCTCAAGATTGTTGTCTTCTGTTCTCTTGACAGCTACTGCACTTGCTGACTTTCTCTAGTCAGTCACTTTGCATGAAATCTTCTTCTGATTAGCTTGTGGAAGACTTCATCTCGAATGGCCTCACAACTCAGTCTGCATGTTGATAGAGTTGATGCTTAGATCTTCTGTTAGCTTGCATGCCATTCGGTGAGTGCTCTCTGGTACTCTTCATGTAGGATGTATCTTTGTAGCTCAGACCAGAGGCTTCATGCTTTGGATATATTGGGAGTGCCCATTTGATGAGAATAGTGTTGACACTACGATTCTTCCCTTAGCATTGTTGAGCAACCTTTGTGGAGGCCTTACTTCTGCAGACTACGATTTAGCTTAGTTGCTGCAGACACTACGATTTCGAGATCAGACCTTGACAGACTACGATTCTACCTTCATGCTTGCTGCCTTCGTCTGATCTTACCCGACTACGATCTCTGCCTCTGATGATCATTAAACTCCACTACTTTAAGCATGATCTGTAATTCTTGACTTAGTTCTGGCAGTTTCTCGGCCGGCTAGACAGGCTGTCTCTTCGATTCTGAACATAACTTCCTCAGCAGACTACGGCTCCGAGGAAATTCTTCTCGACACACTACGATTCTTCCTCGTTTCTCCTGGCAGACTACGAACTCCAAGATCTACTATCCTGCAGACTACGATTCCGCCTTGATAGCTCTCGAGTCTCCTTTATCTCTAATGGCAAACTACGATTCTGATGCAGTGCTTCGACAATCAGACATACCTATCTATTACATTATAAGATCAACCTAACAAGCTTGATCTTTCTATCTTTATAGTCCTTGTACATCATTTCTTTTTAAGGACTTTACAAAGCTGTTTTACTTATGTAGGATTAACCTAACATATTTGATCATTTCAGTCTAAGTCCTTGTACATATATTCCTATTATCTATCAAAGGACTTTATAGCTTTTAACAATGCAAGCATACTTGCATATTCATTCATTTATATCATTATCAAATCATATATAAATAGGAATAACATTCTTATGTATATTTCTAACAATCTCCCCCTATTTGATTATGACAAAAATAATCAGTGCATATGCATGAGCTGAATGAATCTTATATACAGTGAGCAGTTGTATTTCTAAAGCAGATAATCATGAATGTCATTGATGATAATATGAAATTATATATGCTATGACACTCTACATTCTGGATCCAGAACATACTTAATTAGATAGAGATGTACTTCTTCTACTCCATGTATGTCTCTAGAATGTCTGTTGATTAGCTTCTGCTGCTGCTCATCTTTCTTTCTTCTTTTTCTTCTTTCCCCTACTCCCCCTCAGATGCATGCTACACTTCTTTGTCTGATCAGGCTCTGGTCCAGTTGCATGCTCTTTTTCTTTGTTTAGCTCCCCCTCAGATTCTTTGTTTAGGGGGTCATCATCTTTTGGCTCCCCCTCAGATGATGATTCTGCTTCTGCTTCTGCTGCTGCTTCCTCCTTCTTCTTTGCCTTTGTCCTCTTGGCCATCTTTGTCTCTCTGCTACTCTTCTTCTTAGACTTCAGTCTCCCCCTTGAGTGCTCTCCTCTTGAATGTCTCTTTTGATGTATCTTCCCCCCCCCCTTTTGTCATTAATCACTTGTGAAAGCTGGTCCATGTTTGACATAAGTTGCTCCATCATGTGAGATGAGTTACCAACCTCAATCTTGAGTTCTTGTTAGCTTAGCTCAAGCTGGAGGGAGAGGGACTGTTTTAGATTGTCAATCTTGTCAGAGAGAAATAGGATTTGATTTTGATTAGCCTTCTGAACTTGTAGAGCTTCTTCCTTTTGATCACTCATGGCCTTCAGAAATACTTGATCCCTTAGATGAAGCTTTAGGGATATGTCGAAAAGTCTGTCTTGAAGCCTCTTGGATAGCTCATCATCTTCGTTAGTTGATATGTCCTTTCTTTTTGCAGTGATTTGAGAAATCTCCTTAACCAATTCTTCAGAGTTCTTTAGCAACTCTTGCTCTTGAGGAGATGTGGTATCAGGTTGTTTATCCTCTTTCTGAGCATTTGGTCTATCATCCTCCTATTGAGTATCAGGGTGAACTCCACGATTTTCACCTTTGGATAGATTTTTAAAGGTAGCGAGAATCTGATAAATCATTGAGTTCCATGCTGCTTGGGCAGAATACAACTTCATAAATTCGTCTTGATCTTCTTCAAGGATAGAGTGAGATGACTCCATGATTGTAGACTTGGGCAGAATCCTTCTTCCATTTGAGTCTGCTCGACAATTGTAGGGGATGTAATGATTTTTAGTATGTCTGTATATCTCGAAGTGAGTATCTTTGATCAGCAGAGTTGCAAACTTCTTCACTCTTGGAAAGTTTTGTGCCACCAATTCTAGGTTGGGGAGTTGAGAGAAGCACCATGAAAGATAAATACTGTCTCTAGTGAGAGATGCCTTTGCCCATGATATGTGAGGATGAAACCATCGTATACCATGATCCTTGACTTCAGTATCATAAAGCAAGGTTGAGGAATCTAGCTTTATATTATCTTGATGGTTGAGTAGATGTGCTGCAGTCATTTTCACCACTTGTAACCTTCCATCCCCATGATTTATCCATTTCTTTGGAAGTGCATCTAGTGATTCTTCATCAATTTCTACCACTATTCTCCTCTTGCAATGAGCAGGACAAGGAATGTGAAAATCTTCTGGCACATCATTCTCAGAACTACAGTCTCCTTCAATTTCTTCACGTTCTGAGCTTGAGTCGAATTGTTGTAGACTTCCTTCAATTGACTTCTTAGTTTGTTCATGCATTTGATCATCATCTTCCTCATCAGCAGAGCTTGTCTTTGTAGACTCAGTATTTCCTCCCTTCCATTCAGCATCATTATCACTGATTTCAATTGTCTTTGGAGATGATTTTCTTCTCTCTTAAATCATCTGAGCAATCAGTCTATTGCTCTTTCTTCTCCTTGGAAGCTCAGCTTTATGAGTATCAGACTCTTCTTCATCTTCAAAAAGTGAGGTTTCTGATTCATCAGACAGACTTCCTTGAGATTTAACAGTAGGAGTGACGGATACTTCTTCTTTAGATTCTTCATCTTTTTCTTCATCAGATGGACTTCTTGACACTTCTGCATTGGGAGATCTAACTACTTTATGCTCAAATTCTCCCTTATCAGCAGAATGGCTACCTTGAGGATGAGCCACAAGACTTGCATATTCTTTTTCATTACCAGATTTGCTCCCCAAAGGTTCACCTTTGGACTCCTCTGTTCCCATCTCATTTTTTGGATCCACATTTTCTTCTTCAGTGGATAAACTTCTTTGGGAAACTGACGTCTGCCTCTGCACCACTTTGGCTTTCTTCTTCAAAGGCTTTGCAAACTTGGGTTCTGGGATAATTACACCTTCAGAGGATGAAGACTCTTCTTCTTTCATGGCACTTGCCTTCCTTTTCTTTGAGGAACTCTTGCTGCTGCTGCCATATGTTAGCCGTTTATTCTCTGTTGGATTCTTCTTCCTGTTTGCAAACAGATGTGTATTCATTATCTTATGGCTATTAAGGACTTCACCCTCATCATCCTTAATTTTGTTCTTCAACCTCTTCTTCAGAATGATACTCAAAAACCTTCCATGGAAAACCTTTGTGAGTGGTTTTCCTGATAGCCTTTTCTTCTCTGCCTTGTCAAACCATTTGGACATTTTATCAAGAAGGATTGCTCCAAAATTTATCTGCTTCTTCAGAACTACGGTAGACATAATCTTCAACTGTTGATCACTCACAGTATCATGTGCAGTGTCCTTGTATAGTATATATTTGCCTACAATCTCTGCAAGGAACTCAAACTCTTCTGGAAACTACTTTTTCTGCATGTCCTTCAGATTAGTTTCTTCTGTACCCCATAATCTTCTTTGCTTCTTCAATGTCAACTTCATCAAGGCTCTTCTGTCCTAGGTTAGGGAAACCTAAGCACTGATTTATGTCAGAAGATTTCAGCTTCAGAATCTGACCTTTGACCTTGGTAGAAAGAGTTCCAGAATTCATAGTTGCGTTGGAGTGGAATTCTTTAACCAAGTCAACATTTATCCTTGTGTTTGATTCAAGACTTTCCAAGAATCCAGCCTTCTTCACCAGTTCAAGAATATCTCTAAACTTCTTCTCAGATTTCTCGAACGTCTTGGTTCCGAGCTGAATGCCAGTGATTACTCGCCAATTTTCCATTTGAAGACTTATGGTTTTTTGAGTATAACTCTGTGAGGATCTTGTGAGATGTCAGGGAGTGATTCAAGATTTAATAACTGTTTGAGATGATCTTGGTTGTTTAGAAGTATTTAGGTTTTGGCTTTGAGAGCATGAGTGTATAGGTTTGACAGGTTTGTAGCTTTTGATGAACCCGCTAAAGTGAAACTGTCAATTATTTGAAATTCCCTCTTGTAACTATTTCGTTCACTTTTCTTAGTAGGACAGCTGTGTGTTGCTGATAAGTCACAATCTATGACTTCTCCATCGTGTCAGTTAAACAGATTTGACTTTTTCTTCTGTTGACTATTGACTTTTTCAATTCGTGGAGTGACTTGTGTCTTTTATTTGTACTCCATAATTTTCCTGACTGCTCTACCATATTTGCTTCTTCTTCGATGATCGTAGTCTGTGGTCATGCTTTAATAGACAACTTCTCCATTAGACTCAGAGGAATTGACAATTCTCATCTGCAGCTTGTAATCTTCTGAGGAGATGTTGTTTGATTCAGCAGAGAATCTTGTGATGGATTCCAGATTAGCATTCCTTCTAAAGTAAGGTAGCTCAGAAAGGGACAACCTCTTAGCTAAATGTTAAGAATCAGGTTTGTCCTTGAGGAGCTTACTAGATGAAAAGCTTTAGACATGATTAGTATTGACATCACACTTGACCTTTCTGCTAGGGATTTCATCTTCCACCTCTGGATTTTCATTGGCATTGGATTTTGTAGAGATTATGATCGTGGTGTCCTCCTGCTCATTTGCTATGATCAGATGGTTGATCATAGGTACTCCACGATTTTGAGATGGGTGGCTGATATGATTATCAGTAGTATGTTTTGGGACATTACTACTGACTATGATGGATATTCATTTGATTCATCAGTTACATAATTTTGAGACTCTGCAACTGGAATCTTTCTTGTTTAGGTTAGCTCCTGTTTATCCTCACAACTTCTGGCAAGAATTCCACTTCCTCATTTTTCTCCCTGAGCTTCACCATCTCCATATCCACATCTGTTCTTCCACAAATTCCACCATCTTTAACTTTTCTTTCTCAGCATAGATCATGAATAGTAATATACTTTCTTCAGATTTAGTCCTGATAACTGTTCAGGCTGAGAGACTGCTGTAGTTTCTCCATCTGCGGTTATACTTTGTCTGGACTCTACGATTGGTGATAGCCCTACAATCGTAGTGAGGAAGAACTTCTTTGTTCTATGACTTCTATTCTTCTTCTCTTGAAGTTCACAGCTTCTTCAACTTTTCACTTGATCTTTCTGAGTTAATCAAGTTACTATCTTTTCAGCGAAGCACGAGTTCTTCTTCTCCATAATTATCAGAAGACAGCCTTTCAGATCTTCTTCAGACTGGAATCATCTCTATCAGATAAGCTTCCTTGATTCATGGAGAGAAATATCTTCGGAACTGATCACTCCACGATTGTTGACATAACTACGAACGTAGTCTCCTTCATTTGACACCAGACTAGATGTTTCGGCTGCTCGTAGTCCTTCCTTAGAATCTTCGTTATGAGTTAAGGATGAGTGGAGGATTCCTTGAGACTATCAACTTGTCAACATCTATCAGCCTTTCTTCAGTAATTTGCCATTCCTCCTTAATCAGAACTAAAATCTCTGATGCTGATTTGATAAGCACTACAATTTTGGTCATTATGACACAATCGTCGTGTGTTGACATGCACAGGCTTGGCAAGGTCTTGATCGTAGAAAACACTACGATTTTCTTTCAGCTCCTTGATAGACTGCATTCGTGGAGTTCTACTTCTTTGATATTTCCTATGAGTGAATATGCTTTGAACGGATAAGCATAGAGGATCTTCTTAATATCAGCATGACTGACCAGCTTCCATATGGTGATCAGCAATCTTGTGAGCTTCATTTATGTGAGCTCAACAAATCTTCAAGAATAGGCTTTGGCATAGAGTAATTTGTCACGCACATTACTAAAATGTCTTGAGCCTCCAGCTGGTTAAGTCCTTATGACTGAAGCCATCTGTCTCAGTATTCCTTAGTGTGGTCAAATAGACTAAGTACCTGCAGGTTTAGATAATTTCTGTTTTGGTATCCAATTTTGATTGGATCCTGCTAGGTTAGTTTCTCAAAAACCCCTATTCATCATATGATAGATTTTACATCTATTTTAGCATCAATGAACATATATATGCATGAATCAGATTTAGATATGACATTTGTCATGCATAATTGTGAGTGTGTGCAAAATTAGTCATTTTAATAAGACACTCTTTTTCTTTGATGGTTTCATCCTTTGCTTGGCTATGTTCACAGGTTTTGAAGGTTTGCAGAGTAGGAATCAACTCTTACTTAGTTGTATCTGGTTAATTCATGGAGATGATCAGTTTCTAAGAATCTTCAAGATACTCCTCTAGAACTGATCATACTCTACATATTATCAAAACTTAGAATATAGGTTTGTACATACATACTGACCTTTTAGCAAGGATTACTCCACTTAATCTTAATTAGATCTTGATATGCTTATGACCTATTTTAGACTTCTTTCAAGATGTTATCTTCAACCTAAAACTTGGGTGAAGAGAAAGTTTGTTAGCAATTAAGTTTCCAACCTCAATGTACTTTCCCCTTTTTGGGTAGAGTATGGTCTCTTGATAGAATACTATTATAGTACATAAGGTGATGCAACATGATGTACACATTTATATTAATAAGGAACCGTACCTATACACTGTCAGTTTCTTGACAGTCATTTACCTTACTAGAATGAGGTTAGGCATTGATGTGCATATCTTTACATTTATTTATGACAGCTTGTTGCTCCAGTTGTCCTTCAATTAATCAATCATAGCCTTGAAGAGATAAGATAGGAAGATCTTGGCATCTTTAGTTCTCTAACTCTCTTGAACCTTAAGGTTCACATCCAACTATTATTTGGCCAAATTATAGTTGAGAGAATCTTCTTTCTCCTCTGTATAAGCACTTCTTAGCGTGTATGGCCTTTCATTTTTCAAAATGGAGGATGCTTGATTCTTTGTTGTAGATACTTCTTGACTTCCCAACTCTGGTCTTCAGACTACAAGATTGACTATGGACAAGGATTGGTCTTGATATAATGGCATTTAAGAACTGGACCAATCTGAGCAGCTTCAGGTGTATATACACAACTACCTGTACACATTATGTCCAACGTGTGAGCTCATCTGCATTTACAAGTTACTTACTACTAAACTAAGTTTAGAACAATGTTTGTGCCTAGGATCAGACTCAAAGCGATTAGCTTTTGAATAACATGAGAACCTACTTTGATACCAATTGTTAGTTCGCAGTAGGCACACAATAAATCTAGAAGGGGGGGGGGGTTGAATAGATCCTTTGAATTTATAAACTCTTTTCCATTTTAATTTGTATAGCTAAGAAGTTAGCATATGACAAACATAAGAATCATTTCAAGCATAACGGAATAAGTTAAATCTCCCCTTCATTGATATATTGATAAACATTGATACATTGTTCTTGGAGTTAGTTTAGTTGTAAGTAGTTAGAACATACATAGCAGTTATAGCAGTTAAGTAAATAATGTAAAGACATAAAGTAACTAACAGAATGTAAAAGACACAAAAGGTTTTAAGTGGTTCAGAGCCAACTCGACTCCTAATCCACTCTTCTGCACTCTCGCAGGAAATCCACTAAGAAATGGGCAGCACCCTGAATCACTAAGATTTCTTCAAGGCCAGCAGCCCTGGAACTTCAGTTCACTTTTGAACTCTTCAAGCTCTTTGGCTTGGAACTCCTTTAGTTCACTAAAAACTCTTCAAGCCCTTTGGCTTGGAACTCTATTTCACTAAGAACTCTTCAAGCCCTATAGCTTGGAACTCATTTAGTCCCTTCGGACAAGGACCGTTTGGCCCTGGCTACTTGTAGTTAGTGTTATTGTTGTTGTTGTTTGTGCTTTGCTGCTAAGATGTCTTGAAGCTTGATCATCTTGGTACTTAGTAGCTAGGCTTGGTCCTCAGCATTCTGCTTTGAGTCTGGACCTCTTCTATGGTGCAGCTGATCTTTATTCTGTTCAGCTCATCTTCACTTGCTGTCAGCTGTGCACCATCACCACATAGGACTGCTAAGGCTTTTCATTGTGGGTCACCTTCTTCTGACCCTTAGCATCCCTTGAACAGTTCTTGAATGATATGCAGACATGGTTCTGCATCTTTTCTTGTTCAGCTTCTGGTTCTTCATGGTGATCTATAGAGTGGCTCTTCTGATCTTCTTTATGCTCCGCCACCTTCTTGAATGCTATCTTCTTGGCCTTCTCTGCTCTCAGCTTGGCTGCCATCTTCAGTGGCATTCTCATCCTTGTTGAGTGAAGCTTTAGTCTGTTTAGTCTTTCTTTAAGTCTGCTTCACTTCCACCTTCGTAGTCTCACTGCCACTAAGACTTGTTCTCTTCAGCTCTGGTGGAACTAGTAGAGTCAACAATGTAGCATTCCAACAACTCGACAAATCTACAACTCAGCACTAACTCTTATCTTTGAAGCTTGTCCTTTAAATACCCTTCCATAATCTTCCCGTTGGAAAGTAGCCATTGAAGCTATTTAAATTGCTTCGTAGATCTCGAGTTATTTGGTGCAGACTGCTGATGTGATGTGACGGCTCCTTTTTGACTTTACTGACACAGCAGTCTGCTTTCTCTCTACCGTAGCAAAGATGTCTCTATTCCGTGTCAGGCTGGTAGTCCTCTTTATTACTCCTTTCTGATTCCTTGATTCGAATCCTTAGGAGTTATCCTTCTGCATTGATGCTCTCAAATAGCAGTGTTCGGATGTCAGTCTTTAGATTAAACTAATGTCAATGCTTTAATCTTCAGATGTCAGAACTCTACGATTCTGATGCAGATGTTCTTGGACCTTGATCGTAGTTTGTCATATTGAATGTTGCTTTGACTGGCCGAGACAACACTACAATTCTGATGAGTGTTCTTAGATCTTCAATGTAGAACATATCTTCCTTCATTTGTGCAGTGTTTCAACACTTCTGCTTGCCTTGACTGATCTCAGGAACTGATATTTTGACTTGTCGTTCTGACCTCTTCTGAATAGTAAGACACTTCAGATTTGTGGCATACCCAGCTCCTTTCTCCTGGTGATCTCCCATTCACCTATCTTTAATGGTCTGACCCATGCTTAATCACTTCTGTCTTGTTATTCACAAATTAGCCGGTATCTCTGTAGATTGTATGAGTTCCTTTTTTTACTTTGGCAAACACTACGATCTTGAGTGATTCTCAAGATCGTTGTCTTCTGTTCTCTTGACAGCTACTGCACTTGCTGACTTTCTCTAGTCATTCACTTTGCATAAAGTCTTCTTCTGATTATCTTGTGGAAGACTTCATCTCGAATAGCCTCACAACTATGTCTGCATGTTGATATAGTTGTTGCTTAGATCTTCTGTTAGCTTGCATGCCATTCGGTGAGTGCTCTGTGGTACTCTTCATGTAGGATGTATCTTTGTAGCTCAGACCAGAGGCTTCATGCTTTGGATATATTGGGAGTGCCCATTTGATGAGAATCGTGTTGACACTACGAGTATTCCCTTAGCGTTGTTGAGCAACCTTTGTGGAAGCCTTAGTTTTGCAGACTACGATTTAGCTTAGTTGCTGTAGACACTACGATTCCGAGATTAGACCTTGACAGACTACGATTCTGCCTTCATACTTGCTGCCTTCGTCTGATCTTATCCAACTACGATCTCTGCCTCTGATGATCATTAGACTCCACTACTTTAAGTGTGATCTACAATTCTTGACTTAGTTCTGGCAGTTTCTTGGTCGGCTCATAGACAGGCTGTCTCTTTGATTCTGAACATGACTTCCTCAGCAGACTACAGCTCCGAGGAAATTCTTCTCGACACACTACAATTCTTCCTCGTTTCTCCTGGCAGACTACAAACTCCGAGATCTACTATCTTGCAGACTACGATTCCGCCTTGATAGCTCTCTAGTCTCCTTTGTCTCTCCTGGCAGACTACGATTCTGATGTAGTGCTTCGACAATCAGACAGGCCTATTTATTACATTATAAGATCAACCTAACAAGCTTGATCTTTCTATCTTTATAATCCTTGTACATCATTTCTTTTGAAGGACTTTACAAAGCTGTTTTGCTTATGTAGGATTAACCTAACATATTTGATCATTTCAGTCTAAGCCCTTGTACATATATTCCTATTATCTATCGAAGGACTTTATAGCTTTTATCAATGCAAGCATACTTGCATATTCATTCATTTATATCATAATCAAATCATATATAAATAGGAATAACATTCTTATGTTTATTCCTAACAAGGATGTTATACACGTTGTGGATTATGGTTTTTATTTCATTCGTGATGAACTAATTTGCTATTTAAGCCTATAACGGATCTTATTATGTAACTAAGGATTTACATGCTTTTAATTTAGTTTATGGAAATTATTTATAGGTTATTTTCTATGGTTTGTGCTTAGCTAATATAGTTGCTTGATCACCAATTATCTGTTATCCCATATAAATTCAAGAGATGATATATGGGATTAGAACTGGCTATAGTGACGTATGTTTATGATTTCTACAGTAATTAGCATTCATAATTCATGTGTAGGATAGTGATATCTATGCATCATACGTAATCTGAAGAGAACTTGTTATTAAACCTTTTTCAATTATAATTCACATAGAAATATAGTGAGTTAGTTAATTACGGTGTCTTGCTTAATTCTAACAATTGTGGATTTGAGTGAGTATGGATGTAACGCATTGAGAGATAGTTATATCTACTTTTGTGTTTTTGGTTAATAATCTGGAGTAATTTATATAAACTGAAGGAAAGAATGTTATCCGAAGTGAAGTAATGAGTGAAGTTGTAGGCTTAATTCTCTTAAAACTTGTTAAATTCGTGAAATAGTGTTAGTGATAGTTTGAGTAGTAGTTTATTCTAAAAATCATCATTTAATCATTGGTTTAATAAAGCTGAAATAATACAAAACTGGTATTTATTTGAATAAATTATAATTATTGTCTCTGTGGGTACGATACTTGATCTTATCATTATATTACTTGTTGATCAAGTACACTTGCGTGTAGTGCGTATAGATTTTACCCAACAGGTATAGGAAAACCATTCTCAGAAATAATTAAACATGGAGAAATGGCCAAAATGGGATTGAAGTCCGGAAAGATCAAAGACCTTACTGCTTTGGAGGCCGTGGCCGAGCATATTCAAACTTGAAGCTATGGGAATAATCCCCGGAGAGTTCACAAAAAGAAGGAGAATGTGTCCTTGATACTTCAGGGACAGAATCAAAGAGGCAATCAAAACTTGCCCATTCAAAGGAGAAATTATTCCCTTTTCCAAACTCCTTCACAATCTTTGAATCCTCCCTTTCAAAAGATAGAAGAAGTTAAACGTCGAAGAACGTTCACACCCTTAGGAGACTCACTGGAAAATGTACTGAAACTTCTGACAACACAAAAGAAGATTTTACATCTCTTTCTGCCGGCCAATTCAAGCGATCAAAATTTTGACCCGAGTAAGAAGTGTGCTTATCATTCTGGAGCACCGAGCCACGATACCCAAGATTGTTGGTCTCTCAAACACAAAATCGAAGACTTGATAGATAATGGGGAGATTATGGTGACAACATCAGAACAACCACATGGTAAAGACAATCCTCTGCCTCAACACATTTAGGAGAGCATCAATATGATCAATATGGGAAACGGAGAAGGATCCAAATACCTCCAGTATGTCGGAGAGTCATCACAAGCAAACAAAGATAGGCCGAACAATTGGGAATATTCAGAAAGGCAGTTTCTAATAGAATAAGAAATCAAATCTATCAAAGAGCAGGTTGGTTAATTGGCAGAACTAGTAGTTTATCAACATCAGATAACGCGGTAATTGATAAATCAGACCAATCAGCAAGAAACAAATCTTTCGACGCCTGAGATTAGTCCCATTGCCAAGAGGGATCATTATCGGTTCCACGAGCATGAACACTGGGGCGACAAGGTTGCTAAGGAAGAGAGGTTCCAAGCTAACAGAGAGTTTGCCTTCAAAAGAAATTTCACTCGTTTGAATCAGCCTATGAAAGAAATTCTCTAAATGCTGATCAACGAGAGGAAAGTCACAGAATTGCTACCCTCGGTAGATCCTCGATCCAGGAAGTTCAAACTTGATAAGATCTGTCAATATAATTCCAACACGCCTAGTCATGACACAGAGGATTGTTGGGGACTTCTTCACTTAATTCAAAATCTAATTGAAAGCAGTAAGCTGCTGAAGGCAAACCAAGATTATTGCTACCCTAGTGAGGAAGCATTCTTTCTTCCCATGGCTTGGAATCTAAAAGAAGTAGTGGTTGTCATTTCCTGTGAGAAGGATCTAGCCATAACGCCCCTGATACGTCAGGGAAAAGGGGCCCAAGAAGGAAAGAATCATGTGAAACTGGCTGCACCCGAACCTCTAATATTGCCATTCAGATCGCAATATCCTATAGTTAGCTTGAAGAAAGTCTCATGGAACTATGGAAAAGATGAAGGATCAACCTCAAACCATAATATTATTATATCAAAGGAAAACCCGCTGTACCTGCCTCAGCGAGTAATCAACTCAATCATTAAAGCCAAGGGAAGATTGTCTGAGGAGAAAATTGAATAATTCCTCAGCAAGATGGGGCATGATGAAGTTAAAGTGGTACAAAGATTAAAAGAGGCACCCCAATAGGTATCCATTTCGGATTTGGTCTTATCTTCGGAAGATCATCGCAAGATTCTAGTGAAAGTACTGGAAGAAGCACATATGCCGAAGACGGTAGATACCGAGAAATTTCATTACGTGATAGAGCACATTTTCAACAGTAATGTGATATCTTTCACTGACGATGATATACCCGCAGAAGGGACGAGTCATTGCAAGTTATTGCACATAGAAATGATGTCCTCAGGATATGTGGTAGGAGGTGTGCTGATCGATAGAGGATCATCCCTGAACATCTATCCCTATAACGCATTGGAGAGAATGAAGATCAATCCAAACCGAATTCGGACTAGTCATGTAGTCATTGGGTCTTTTGATAGATCTCGCCGAGAGGCTGTGGGAGAAATCGAACTTCCATTGGAGATTGGACCCCATACTTTCTACATATCCTTACAAGTACTAAACATTACCACATGATATAATTTACTGTTGGGAAGACCGTGCATCCATATGGCTGGAGCTATTCCGTCCACCCTTCATCGACAAATCAAGTACATCATTAATGGCAATCTGGTAACTGTTAATGCAGAACCAAAATATCCTATCCATACACAAAGCGATATGCGTGTTATCAGTCTTGATGAAGGAATTGTGCCTGCCAGTTTTCAAGCTCTTGAAGTGAGCAACACTCAGTACCTACCTATTAGGGGCCAGCCTTAAAACCAAGAGTTTCCACCGAAGTAATGACGATCTGTCAAGAAATGATATCCCTGGGTTTCTCCCCTGAAAAAGGGTTAGGGGAAATCACCAAGGAATCAGAAGTCCAGTTCAAATCCCTAGCTAGACAGGAAATGTTGGATTAGGCTATTCCTCTGGATCAAACCACCGGAATCTGCAAAAGCATCTACTGGTTCCTGCCTCTACCATGCTGCTACCAAACCTCACTGATGTAGGATTTGTGAAGCCTATGAGGAAAATTCCTGTTGTCGTCATTAGTATGTTGATGCCTAAACCGATCATTAAAAAAAAGTCTCAAAGCTTGATGGGGAAAGCAAAAAAAGGGAAGGAAAAGTTCCTGCGGGGAGGACGAGATCCATTTGCAAAAATGTATTTTCTGGTGCACACTGAGGGAATGAACAATGATATCCCAGATGATGATCATGTAGAAGATCAAATCCCAATCCCTTGTATGGACTGAGCTGAAGGGAGTACCCCAAAGAGGAATGCCGACTTTGATGGAAATGTTATCTTAGTAATCATTAAAGAGTAGACAGACGACAGCAACCCCTTCATCCTTCCTGTTCATGAGGACTTGACTCTAGACAATTGGAGCAGCACTCTATGCATCAATTAAAAAGGGTAAAAGGGCAGAAAGTCCATCTTCCCTGAAGCGTGGTTTTATTTACTGCTTATTTTTGTTGCACAGCGATAACAGTTACTTTTGTCATGCTTTTTGCTAAATACTTTGTATGATCAAAAAGTATTATATATTAAAGTGAAAGCATTTTCTTTTTAGGACTCCAGAGTTGGATTTGTTTGGCCTTGCTAATGAGATGCCAAATTTTCACAGTGACTACAACTTTAATGTAGAACTGGACTTCGACTTGATGGGGATTAATCAAGAGGAGATAGATGACTGTGAGGTGTTCGAAGAGATCAAAGATAAACCCAAACCAAACATCGATCAAACCATCACTGTCAATATCGAAACCTCAAAAAACCCTAATGAAATCCAGATAGGCATGGACCTTACCCAAAAACAAAGAAAAGAACTGATTGAACTCTTAACTCAGTTCCATGAAGTGTTTGCATGGTCACATAAAGACATAATTGATTTATCTACTGACATTGTCATTCATTGACTGCCCATTAAAGATGGATTCAAGTCAGCCAAGCAGAAGCTCAGGCGATTGAAACCTGAGTGGAGTCTGAAAGTCAAAGAAGAAATTATCAAGAAATTCAAAGCGGGCATCATCATGGTGTCAACTTACCCTGAGTGGTTATCCAACATAGTTTCCGTGCCTAAGCCCGGAGGAAAGTACGAGTATGCGTGGATTACTGGGATTTAAAAAAGGCTTGTCTTAAGGATAACTTCCCAGTACCTTTTATCCACATACTAATAGACAACATGGCACAGTTTGACATGCATTCTTTTGTTGACTGTTTTGCCGGGTATTATCAAATCATGGTTGCTGAAGAGGACAGGGAGAAAACAACCTTCATCACTCCCTGGGGAACCTTTCCTTATAGATGTTTGTCTTTCGGCCTTATCAATGTCGGTGTCACTTATTAACGAGCCATGATGGCCCTTTTTCATGACATGATGCACAAAGAAATAGAGGTCTATGTGGATGATATCATCGTCAAATCCCAAAAGGAGGATGACCACATCAGCTATCTCAAAAAGCTTTTCAACCGATTGCGCAAGTACAACCTAAAGCTGAATCCGGCCAAATGTGCTTTTGGTGTCAAATCAGGCAAGTTATTTGGGATTTCTAGTGAGCAACAGAGGCATTGAGTTGGATCCCGCTAATAATAAAGCCATCACCAAGGTGCCCGTGCCTCGAATAGAAAAGGAAATACGGGATTCCTAGGGAGAATTAATTTCATCAGCAAATTCATCTCTCAACTCACGGCAACGTGTGAACCCATCTTTAAGCTGTTAAGGAAAAATTCCTCTATGAAATGGAATGAAGATTGTCAAAAAACCTTCCTTTCCATCAAGAAGCAGTTGATCGAAGCACCTGTCTTGGTACTCCCAAGGGATGAGGCTTCCCCTATTTATGTACCTATCAGTTAATGCCAACGCCATGGGTTGCATGCTGGGACAAAAAGAAGATAGAAGCAAGGAGAGATCTATCTATTACCTCAGGAAAAGATTCAGTAGCGGAGAACAGAAGTACACTTTGATTGAAAAGATATGTTGTGCGTTAGTGTGGGCCGTTATGAGGTTACAACATTATCTGCATGGGCACACGACCTATCTCATATCCCGCATGGATCCGCTGAAGTATATATTCAGCAAACCCATGTTGAATTATCGATTGTCCAAATGGCAGTTGATCCTACAACAGTTCGACATTATCTACGTAACTCAGAAGTCTGTTAAAGGTTAAAGAATTGCGAATCAATTGGCCGAAGCACCGCCTTGGAAACTTATTTTCCGAATGATGGAATAATGACAGTTTAACAAAACCCTCAAGAAGATACATTCTAATGTTTGAAAATGTATTTTGATGGAGCCGTGAATTTGGAAGGTGCTGGAGCAGGGGCACTTCTTATATCTCTTACAGGAGAACAGTATTATATGGCCATCAAGTTGTAGTTTGTCAACACCAACAACACAGCTGAGTATGAGGGCTGTATAATGGGGTTAAAACTGGCCCAATCCATGAGTATCAAACGTTTACTAGTCTTTGGGGATTCTGAGTTGGTTATCAAACAAACCACCGGGGCATATTATACCAAAGAATTACATTTGCTTATCAAGATAGACATGAAGTTTGAAGAAATATCCTTCATCCACATCCCTCGAGGTAGGAATGACTTTGTTGATGCATTGGCAACATTAGCTTTATTGATCCATATATATGATAGGATGGGAATTCCTAACATCAAATTTGCAAGCCAAAAGGTCCCATCATATGGGAATTACATTGGAGAAATATCAGATGAACTACCTCCTATCAAACAGCCTTGGTACCAAGATATAAAAGAATATCTTCGAGATGGATCTACGTCTACTGGGGCAAGTCAAGCTGAAAGAAAGCGGATTCATAAGATGGCTATGAAATTCTATCTGAGCGGAGACACACTCTATAAAAGGGATGATAGAATAAGCCTTTTAAGATGCCTGGATAAGATTCAAGCCCAAAGACTGATGGATGAAGTCCACGGTGGAGTCTATGGTCCGCACATGAGTGGTCCTTTACTTGCCAAAAAAATATTGAGAACAGAGCATTACTGGATCTCTCTCAAAGCTGACTGTAATGATCACGTGAGAAGATGCTACCAATGCCAAGTCCATGGAAATGCCATCCACGCTCCTCCAAATGAACTGCATAATGTGAGTTCTCCATGGCCCTTTTCCATGTGGGGAATGGACGTGATTGAGCCAATAGAACCCAAAGCCAACAATGGTCATCGATTCATCTTCACCGTGATTGATTATTTCACCAAATGGGTAGAGGTTGCCTCTGTTCCCAAAGACACCAAAGAGGTAATCATTGGTTTCATCAGAAACATTGTAATCTGTCGATATGGACAACCAGAGGTGATCGTATCAGACAATGCCAAGAATCTAAACAACCAGATGATGAAAGAATTATACTGCAAGTTTTATATCAAGCATCTCAATTCCGTCATCTATGTTCCTAAGATGAATGGTGTTGTCGAAGAGGCCAACAAAAATATCTAGAAAATCATGCAAAAAATGTTCGCCAATCACAAGGGATGGCTTGACTTATTACCTCTGACTATGTTGGCCTACAGAACGTCAATGCGTACTTCTACTGGGGCTACCCCCTACTCATTAGTCTATGGCATGGAAGCAGTACTCCCTATAGAAGTAGAAATGGAATCATTGAGGGTGTTAATAAATGCTCAGATGGAAGAAGACCAGTGGTTGCAAGAGCGATACCACCAGTTATCCCTGATAGATGAAAACAGGGCTACAGTCCATATTTCAAGGGCAACTATATCAGCAAAGGATTTCTCGGTCATACAACAAGAAAGTTCAACTCCGGCAATTCAAAGAAAATAACTTAGTATTAAAGAAAGTCCTTGTTAATCAAGATGAAGCCAAAGGAAAGTTTGCCCCAAATTGGGAAGGCCCTTTCATTGTCAAAGAAGTGTTAACAGGAGGAGCCATCAGATTTCAAGAAATGGATGGGAAAGAATTTCCCCAGCTCATCAATTCAAACACCGTGAAGAGGTACTATGTCTGAAGCACCTGCAAGCCATCATCCTGGTCCTGTAAAAAAGAAAGAAAAAAAATCAAATTAATTCAGGTTTCACTAGAAGCCTGAACTACGAATGACCTGATCTCCCACAATCATAGGAGTACGTAGGCAGTTAGCTATAGTGCGGTCAAACCAAACAAAAAGAAATCAAAAATTCCATCAAACCAAACAAAAAGAAATCAAAAAAATCCATCAAACCAAGCTTAAACCCAAATAAACATTTTGCAACCATTCAGGCCAAGCCTGAACTACGAATGACCTGATCTCCCTCAAATACGGGAGCACGTAGGCAGCCATTTATGGTGCAGTCTAACCTTCAAGAAAAAATACACTTTTTGAAAACCGGTCCCAAGACACCAAAACCTCATATAAAACCCAAAAACTATCTGGCCTCCCTGATCGACATGCTTTTATGAGGTACTCTTTAACATCTCAATGTCAATCCATGAAGGAAAAGTTCATGATACATCAAGACAGCAAGTCTTAAAAAAAGTGGTAATCACTCAACAATGACAATACATATCCAAAAGGGAAGTGAATCAAAATATATTTCTCTGCCATATAATATTGTTTAATATATACAATGTATCATGTACATAACAAAAATGGCTGACCTAGTCTATGTAGGAAAATAAAAGCTAGTCTATACCACTGATAAACGGGATAGCAAGTCCAACATGGCATCCCTCTCAGTAGATGGAGGTACATCTGTAAGCTCCTGCCCTAAGGTCTCTATGCGAGCTAGAAGATCTACAGCCATCTGCATAGTTTTACCATGATCATCTATCAATGCACTCATATATGCAGCAATACTATGCATATAAGATGTAGTAAGCAATGTAAGCATCTCGGGTAGCTAGAGCCTTATCCCGATCAACAAAAGCAGCATCCCGTGCAACTAGAGCCTCATCTCTCTCAACAAAAGCTGTGTTTCGAGTGGCTCGAGCGAGCATCATCCCTATCAATAAGAGCAGCATCCTTGCCAGAAAGAGCTGTCAACCTCAGTGCTCTCGCCTGATCCCTCTCAAAGGTCATTCGAGCTAACGAATCTATAAGAGATGGATCAGCCGCAATAGAAGTGCTAAGGGGGTCACTAACCAAAGCTGCTGTCAAACCAACAAATAACTCGTCCTCAGTGGGAGAATCAAGGTCCTCCATAGGCTCCTCCTCATCAAAATCAATACTCGGCTCTGAGTGAACAACCGCAGCTGATGCAATGTCTGCCTCTAGCCATGCAGAATACTCTAAAGACCAACCCGAATGACTAGTCGAAAAATCAGCCCTCTCACGACTGAGTCCAACAATCATAAATCCTGGTCAAGGCAGCTGATGACAAAGATAAAACTGATAGTCGCTGATCCAAAGCCCCCTCAAAATGGTGAATATCTTGAAACTGGTCGAACTGCCTCATGACAGCCAGTGGATGATATGTGTGCACCCCTCTCAAACCTGCCAAGGGTAAATAATCCATGCCAACTGCATGAGTAATAAATCTATAAGGAGAGCTATGCCCTGAACAGGGCAAGATCGAAAATGGATTCTTGATCGTCGTCAGAAAGGCCAACCACGATGCCGCATATGTACACTCAGTCGGCTTAAAGAAGTAGAACATGGCTATCTCATGAGTAAAAAGTACCCATGATGTCTAAAAGTGTCAATGGGTCTCAAGTGTGTCATAAACCACACGTATAATAAAACGGCACTACCACTGAAGAACCCCACAGGATGGGTATGGCAGAATGTAGCCGACCTCAAGGTCTCTGCCAGGATCATGGGAAGGATGGTACAACCCTGTCTAAGAGTGCAAACACTATGATCAAGCCGATATCCAAGTGATCCATATACAGCGGCATATACAGGTAGGCTATGACGCACATCAACTAAATATCTACGCGTGCAATCTGCCAATCCCCTACAGTGATAGTAAAATCTCCTGAATATCGTGCAAAGCTGTCCAACCGGCCAAATCGATCAATCAGAAAGTCTAGGGACACCACATTCCTCAAAGTAATCTTATCCGTGACGACTCTGCACCTCAAGCCAATCAAGGTCATGAACTGTCGTCTCATAGCACTGATGGCCATCCTAGTACAAGGCCGATCCAACGGCAAACCAGTGATGCGCTCATACTCCTCCAATGTAGGAGTCAGCTTATAGATGCCAAATCTAAAAATCTGTCGCTTAGGTATCCAACAAGATAGCATAATATCTACGAAGCCCAATGTCACCTGGAAAGCTAAGATGGCCATGGAATGCCCCAACATCTGATCAACTGTCGCCCTATCTGTGGGAGACAAACTGTCATACCAAGATCTCAAAGAAGATGCTATCAATGTAGGTGGAATGTGCTCAATACGGCTGACGGTATACGAAGACATCTGTAGAACTGTATTATGAGACCATCCAGGGGTCAATGCTAAACTCACCTATATGAATGCATATCCATAACATAATGCATGCATCATAATAGATGATAATGATAAATGATAATATGATGCAATAGATAAGAAATATCATGCATACTGTGACTCCCCCAAATTCGGGTTCCCTAACCTCGGGTTTGGTGCTCACGATCCATCATACATATCACATCTAACTACCCATTCATTAATGAAAAACATCATTCATTACATTACTAATACAACTTATCATAATAATCCAGGTTAACTATCATTGACATAACTTACATACCCTTAGCTATTCAAAAGGTTTACATAATGTAACATAACAATTAAAAATTAATAATAACTACTCTTGAGCTTTGCCTTTACCTTTGTCCCTATTAGAACCTTCTATAACCTCGGCTTTAGCTGAAATATTTTATTTAAGCAAGGGTGAGCAACGAATTTGCTCAGCAAGTTAAAGTGTTCAATAAAGGATATATATCATGAATAGAATAGTCTAACTTCTATAGGACTTCAACAATAATCTAAGAATTTCGAAGTAGCTGAATAATAATTCAGTTTCAATAACAAGACTTTCTCAAATTTTTTGCTGAATAACATATTAAGGATGAAAGAGTAAAATTCTTTCAAAAATTCAATCATATTCAAATGAATAATAAGAATGAACAATACTGCAATAATATTCAATAAAGTGGGATATTCCCAGATTTTATGCTGAGTGATCACACATGGATCATGAACTAGTAGAGGAATCATTAGTTATTAAAACTAAATTACCCCAAGTATATAAGTTAATCGTAAAGATTAAATCATATTCTCTGCAGTACATAAAGTGATCAGCTTCATTGTACTTTATATTTTGCATAATACTCAATAATAGCGCATTGAGTTATTTTACGACAATACAGTTTGTTCATCTCAATCTTACATCATAAGTCTGTACCACAACAATATGGTTTGGATTGCTTTCAAAGAAATACTATGATTTCAACATATAATATCAATATTGATCTAGCCAAATTAAATGGCATAGATCTTCCAATAATAAATCAGTTCATAATAAATAGAACGTTTCATGCTTTAACAAATATTAGCCTTGCCAAAATAATTAGCTAAGACATGGCTCATAAACAATTCAAATAATAGAACAAGAATCAATTGCACTATGTGCGAATAATAATAATCATTATAGATGTGAATAACTAACAATAATTATTCACTAATCGCGCTTTAAAATTTATAACTCAAGTTGAGTTAGGAAACTTGCAAAAAATAAAAATATTCAATAATAATCTTAGATGTGGAATAATCAACAATAATTATCCACTACCATGCTTGAAAAATAATAACTCGAGTTTGAGTTAGAGAACTTGCTTGATACGTTGACTACTGCTACGCAGTTTATGTTAACTTCTTTTATAAGACCTATCATTAATAAGATCGATCTCATAATTAGCATCACATATCTTACTTATAGTAATTTATCTAACATGTAAGCATATAATCAAACAATAGATAACATCATACGTATTCACAAGTCTAAACCTAGCACACATCGAGTCTTTAATAGTATTCAATATAGTATGCTGAGTGGTTTCCCACAAACAACCAACAAATTAGTTTTCGTCTCGTCTACACTATTTTCACAGTGAGTTAGATCGGCTTACTAATTCGCATATACCTCCGCTCCCTGAAGGAATTGTTTAGCCCAAATACTATACATTAACCTTTAAAGAGTACGACTGTACTACTTTAGACTTACTCTTTTATTTTATAAGTTCTTATTTATGTTTTAGTAAAATGTTTACGAATTTAGCAAATCAAAATCATTAATTCAGCAAGCCGAAACCAAACAATATTCTCTGCCTAACCTTTTCAGTTTCCATTTCAGCAACCTGAATTGTTCAATTCAGCAAGCTAAAATATCATTTTCATGAAAATACAAAATCAGCTTATTATTTTTCTATCCTTTGGCCAAACATATACACATATATTCCATACACAAAAAGAGTTTTTCTGGAATTTTTCAACTCCCTTTAGTATTTTTAAAAAATCTATTTTTAGTTCATAGCTTAAGAAATTAGCTATATCATGCTCAACTCCAGAAATTCCCAACTCTTGGCAGAATCTTACACGTATTAACTTGAACTTTAAATTTAAATTTCATGGTCATCGGAGTTATAGAACTCCGATTATAGCAGTTTTTGTCAAAAAACCCAAATATTGAAATGACCATAACTCGGTCAATTTAAGTCGGAATAAAGTCATTTTTGGACACGAGCTACTTTATATCATATATTTCCATGTCCCAAAATATTGGAATTTATTTCAAGAATTAAGGTGCCTAAACTGCCCCTAGCAGCTTTGGGCAGATTGCTTTTCTCACTTTTTTAGATTTTGTCTACTTTGTTAAAAACTATCCATACGGAAATTTACAACGAATTTTGCAATGATTCCACTTGGATCTATTAGAAGACTCGTAGATTTAACTCTAGAAATTGACCACACTCAAAAATTCAAAATATAAAAAGAGATATGATCGTTTTAATTTCATATTGCGTTTTCTCAAAAATATGATATTCAATCCTTAGTGTTTTGTAAGAAAACTTCCTATATCTCTTGATTAATCAAACCCTACCCATAAAAAATCATTATAATACATAATAATACCTCATATATTCATGGATCTATCATGATCCATAATCTATTTCACCAAAAATCACCAAACACAAGATTAAACACAATCAAGGCTAAGAAAAATTAGGTTTTCTAACTTTTGAAAAACGTAGTTCCTCTTTTATGATTTAGATCCAACTTTTGATCCTCAAAAGGGTTAGATCTAAACATATAATACTTATAAACACATAGATCTAAGGTTTTAAACCTCAAGATCATAACTTCATATTATCAAAAATCAAATCCAACCATAAAGGAATTAAACTATAATAAGTAAAAATCTATATACCTTAGCTTGGTTCTTCTCTCTTCTTCTTCCTAAGATTGATTAGGAAGCTATGAAACTACAAACTCTCTTTCTCTCTTCTTCCCACTGAATTCTCTAGGTTCTCTCTTTCTCTCTCTCTTGGTTGCTTAGCTAGCTTATACAAATAAGAGGAAAGAGAAAAATAAAAGGTTTTTTGTTGTTAATAAAGGTGTATCGATATAATGTGTATATCTTTTATTATTACCCAATCTCTTACTCTCTCTCTCCCATCATGATTGAGTTTACTTTCAAGTTAAAGCAAAAGTGTTGGCTCCTTTACAAAAGCGACACCTAGCAAAAGTTGTTTACCTAATAAAGTAGTGAAATCATTACATTCCTCCCCCTTACTTCTCCTTGTAGAATCCGGCCATGTGGCCTTTCTCTTGCCCAAAATTTGTTTCCTTTTATGCTTTAATTAACCTACTTTATGTCCAAAATGTCCCCTCCCACTAGGGCTAAAAGATGGGCTTTTATTTAATTTCTTTTGGGCTTGCAATTTATTATTTTGGCTACTAATTAAAATGCACTTCGGCCTCCATCTCCAATTAATTGTGTCACTAGTATACTTGCCCTTTATATCTAATATTGGGCTAGTTCAACAATTTAGTTGTTTTTAAATTAATTTACCTACAAGTTCAATGCTTAAATAAACAATTGAGCTTGTTTAAATTACTTACCCTTGTTAGTCCATTAAATTTATTATCTTTTGAACTAATGCTCATCATTATTTACATATTCTTATCAATCAAAAATATTATTTCACTTACATAACCCAACTAGACTTGCTTTACTTAGGTTATAAAATTAATTAATTGAGATGTATAAAATAAATCTCTTAGGGTTAGTATATAATTTTAAATACTAACATTCTCTTATATTATAATCCCTTAGGTTTTTAATTACCATACCTAATATATGTATTAGTTTACATAAGTTTATTCTTAATTCTCTTTATATACAAAATAAATGTATACACATTATATAATGTATATTTATTCAGTCATACACATAATTCACATAAGTCATAACATATTCCACTAGTGTATTAACTTAATAGCCCTAATTGGCTTAATAAGTTATAAACACTCACATAATTGCTATATTCAATTCATATCATTAATCACTTAAATATTATAAATCTTTATAATTTAATAATCAATGCTAACATTCAAGCTATGTTAATTTTTAACATAACTTATCTTACTATTCCTTAATCAAAATGACTAAGTATATATCTTAGTTAATAAATAAATTAACTATCTAGCTTAATTCACATATTCACTATATGGTTCAAATACTTCCTTAAAAAAATTTATTAGTAAAAAAAATTACACATATAATCATGTGAAATTCCCGGTCCTTACATTCTCCCCTCCTTATAAGGATTCCGTCCCCGTAATCACTATATCCTTACACTCAAATTATTTTTATCCATATACACTCATTTATTAATCAATCAATTTTATTGAATTACTCTCCTCGTATTTGTTATTTCATTTATTTTTTCCTATCCCAATCCAGGGCGGAAAATCATAGCTTACTTCAACTCTCTTTTGACTTGGCATAACTCATACTTACCTGTTGTATTTAGGTATCAACATCATATTTATAATGGTATTCCTTTAATATATTAAGAAACTTGTACTTTCTCTCACCCTATTTTAGAATCTCTAAGGGTTACCAAAGACCTCATAGGCATACTCGTGTTCTAATAATTTTTTTAAAGTTGTATCATAAATTCCTTTATTTCTATCTATGTAATACTAATCTGTAACTCATATATCAACCTGTGACTCGGACCCGTAAAGGAACAGTACCTCGCAGTGATATCTATCAATTAAATCGTATACGGTTATATTACTAAGGAAAATCTTTACCTGTCACCACTTCTTTTGTAGCCACTGCGTCTTGAACCGTCATGTTAAACGTATGCGCCGTCGATCTTCCTAGCTGAGCAGGTCCTTTGATTGCCAGTGTCCCACTGTTGTTTCCTCTATTGTTGCTTCCTCTCTCTGCATTCTTCTTTGGACAGTTACGAATTTGATGATCTAGCGATCCACACGAAAAACAACCTTGTATTTTCTTTAGACTGGGACAATTGGGAGAGATGTGTCCCTCTTGTCCACAATTGAAACGCACTCTTTTTCCCCTCAAACATACTCCCTGATAATTTTTATCGCAATTTGCACACGACTCACCTCTCTTCCTATTATCTCCTGACTTATTTTCTAATTGGGTATTGTCCTTCCACTTACGTTTATTAGAGTTACTACTTCCACTACTACCTCCTTTATTCGTCTTTTTCTTCTTCTCCTGATGATACCTTGACACGGCTTGACTTCCTCCTTCGGCGATGATTGCTTTTTTCAACAGGGCCGAAAATGTATTAATCTACAACAAAGCTACCTTGTTATATATCCCTGGCTTCAGTCCATTCTCAAACCTTTGTGCCTTTTATACCTCAGTGTCCACTTTGTAGAAACTCGAGATTTTCCTTGCCCCGATACTCATCCAGTAGAAGGGTAAAACCGTCATTCAACCTAAATCTGATCCACAATATCGATGCTCCAGTCAAATCCGATTCCCAATATCGGTAATCAAGTTTCGACAGTTAATCGAATCATCAAGCTCAACCCCGGTCTCCACTCAAGAGATATCAATCAACCCCGGTCTCAACTCGGGAAATCAAATCAACCCCGGTCTCAATCCGGGATGTACCAATCAACCCCGGTCTCAACCCGGGAAGTGCAGGTCATCCCCGGTCTCAACCCGGGACGTCAGGCCAACTTTAGACATCAGCCTAAAGTATCACAACAACTCCATAGCAAAACCTGGAATGACCACGTCAGCCTCAGAGACAACCCTGAGGTCAAAAGACTCTACTGGGATCCAAGTCTTGGAATCAGCTCCTAGGAGTAAACCTGCGACCATGCCGACACTACAGGAAGCCCCGGGAAGGGTACAATGGTCATTTTACCAACTTTCAACTGACTTGGTCAAACTCAATCCAAATTGATGCCGCCAAAGTCAGAATGAACCCTAACGACAATCCCGAGTGGCAACAACGCAAGACAGTTTAACGGATAAACTGCAGGAAATCGAAGACCTGGTTATGAACCCATCTTCTTGGACCTAAAAAATGTTTTTTCCCATGTCATTGCAACACTCTCGGCGAGAGCTTTCCGAAAAGGTATAGCACGCCTCAAACGGACGCTCCGATCAAAAGTTAGAAAGTTTTCGACCTGACATCGCAATGCTCGAAGTGCACGTACTTCGAGACAACCAAGCCAGGCTCGCGAGACCCACCTAGAGTGGCCGCACCTCTACCTGCAGCAGCCGCATGTAGAGGTGCGGTTCCCCCCCCCCCCCTCTATAAATTGAGGGGCAGCCCCCTCTCATTTGCATAAGCAAGAAGCGCAGCGAAGCCCTGCCCGACTGATTTTTTGGCTTTTACACCTTTTTCAAATCCAAATATTTTCACTCCAACACGTAGATATACCCATATACTACTACATATCAAAAAACCACCGGTAGATTTGGATGTTTAAGGCCTACGATTCGGTAAAAAGCCCATAGTGCATCCTATTATAAGTATTTTTACGATCAGCAAGTCAATACTACTATTTTGCACTGTTTTACACCTGCACATCAAGTTTTATCTCCTAAATATGCCTGGAACTTAGTTCTGTGGCCGTTTTCGTCAAAAATTAACATATTTTTGTACATAAACTCTACTTTTAAAATTTTTACAACTCGGATTGACGATCCGTCAGCTCTAGTAGCTTCAATGCACTAGCACACACAGTTTTGGCAACTTCGCCCGACTGGGTTGTCTTTCCAGTCCGGTTTTGGCCATTTTCTGTATATATTTAACTGTTTATATACTAACATTTCAATTCTGTCAAGCCCGAATTTTAAATCCGAAGTAGTTTATCGCTTTTATATATATTTACGCATATCTAAGCGATTTTCACCATAACTGGTCTTCGTACTAGTATTGGTTGACTATATTCCTGTCAATATATATATATATATATATATATATATATATTTCAATTCAGTCCGGGCACAGGCGTGAAAACCTGTGACAACCCGAAAATCTATAAGATTTTAAATGATTAAATAAAGGTTAAATAATAAAACCTAGACTGGAAATAGAGTATGGATTTAAAAAAAAATTGAAGGACTTATATGGTTTTGTCTATTATTTATATATTTATTTAGCATATAAAGAAAATTAAGAATGAAGTCTTGTAACCTAATATATATATTAGGTATGAAAATTTAAATAACCTAAGGGTTATAATAGGAAAGGATGTTAGTATTTAAAATATTAACTAACACTAAGAGATTTATTTTATTATCTCAATTTATTAATTTTATTAAAGCCAGTCTAATTGGGTTAAGTAATTAAATGTACATGAGTAAGAATTTGATTTATAAATTTAGTGAATAGAAACCCTAATTAAATAATTAGGGTAGGATAGAATTAAAATTTGTGGACTATGTTAATGTTTCCATGGCCCAAAGAATTAATTAATAGCCCAAAATATTAGATCAAATGGCTCAAGCTTAACCAATTGAGGAGGGACCTTTTGGACATTTAATAAAGCATTATATGAAATAATAACAAAACCAAATTTGGAGAAAAAGGGCCATGTGGTCGGTCATTATAAGGAGGAGAAGGAGGGAAAGTATGTAATCATTATAGTTACCAACTCCTTACCAACCCACGTATGTGTCATCTTATTAATGTGCCTCATCATTTTATCAAATGTGCAAGCAACCATTTAATAAATGTGGGAGAGAGAAGGCAAGAGAGATATTGGGAGATGTATATAGATATATATCATATATCTATATACATTTTTGCTAACAACCACTAAAAATCTTGGCCACTTTAACAAATAAATCCATTCCATTTCTCTCTCATCTCTTATTAGCTAACACAAAGAAAACCCAATAGAGAGAGAGAGAGAGAGGAGAGGCTATTCGGCAGCCATAGAGGAAGGAAAGAGGAGAGTTTTGATCTTGAATACATTCCAAGTTCATCTCTTAGTTTGGTAAAGAAAGAAAGCTAAAAGATCAAGGTATAAGAAAATCAAACTCTAAACTAGTTTATGTAATGTATTTTAATTATTTTCAATCAAAACTTGGATCTAAGATTTTAAAACTCCAAAACCTTAGATCTATATGTTTATAAGTGTTATATGTTTAGATCTATCACTTTTGATGATCAAAAGTTAGATCAAAAGCAAGAAAAAGGGAAACTATGTTTTAAAAATTAAAAAAAAAACTTGATTTTCTTAACATAAATTATGTTTTTCTTAGATTTAGTGTATGTTTGGTGTAATAAATCATGGATCATGGTAGATCTATGATCTTAAGGTGTATTAATATGTATTATAATGTTTATGATATTTAATATTTGGTTAATCAAGAGATCTAGGAAGATTTCTTACAAAACACAGATTAAAAAAACTATTTTTGGGGAAAACGGAACATGATATTAAAACAACCATATCTCTCATTGTGTTTTGAATTTTTGAGTGTGGTTAATTTTTAGAGTTAGATCTATGCGTCTTCTAACAGATCCAACTGGAATCACTAAAAAATTCAATTTAAATTTCCGTCTAGACAGTTTTTAGCAAAGTAGGAAAAATCTAAAAAATAACAAAAGCAATCTGCCAGGATTTTTGAAGGGAAGTTCTGGCCACTTAATTTGTGTAATAAATTCCAATATTTTGAGATATGAAAATATATGTTATAAAGTATCTTGTGTCCAAAAATGAGTTTATTCCGACTTAAATTGAGCAAGTTATGACTATTTCAATATTTGCGTTTTTTCGGCGAAAATCGCTATAACCGGAGTTCTATAACTCCGATGGCCACAAAATTTAAACTGGAGGCTCACGTTAACATGTGTAAGATCCCTCCAAGAGTTGGGAATTTTTGGAGTTAAGCGTGAGGTAGTTATTTTCTTAAGGAATTAACTAGAAATGGATTTTTGGAAAATACTTAAGGAAATTGAAAAAATCCTGAAAAAATATTTTTGTGTATGAAATATGTATATATATGTTTGGCCAAAGGGTGGAAAAATAATAAGATGATTTGGTTAAAAAAAATTAAATCCAGGTTGCTGGATTGAAAAATTATTGAATCTAGGTTGCTGTATTGAAGGATTAGTGAATCCAGGCTTGCTGGATTGGATGACAGTTGAATCCAGACTTGCTGGATTGGAGGTTAGTTGTATCCAGTCTGCTGGATTGGGAATTAGTTACTAAATTGAAGTTCAATCTGAATCCAGGTTGCTGGATTAGGTATTCGGCTTACTAGATTATAATGAAAGACTTATAAAATGAAAGACTAAGTATTAATTCACAAGTTATATGATACAGTAGTGTTAAGTCTAAGGTAGTACAGTCATACCCTTTAATTGTTAATGTATAGTAGCTGGGCTAAACGACTCCTTCATATGGGGAAGGAATCTATGAATTAGTAACCGATCTAACTCACTGTGAAAATAGTGTAGACTAGACGGAAACTAATTTGTTAGTTGTTTGTGGGAAACGACTTAGTATACTATATTGAATATTATTAAAGACTCGATGTGTGCTAGGTTTAGACTTGTGTATATGTATAGTGTTAAGGTTATCTAATAGTTGACTATGTGTTTAAATGTTAGATAGTTTACTTATAAGGTATGTTATGCTAATTGAAAGATCGATCTTATAACTGATAGGTCTTTACAATAAAGCAATTAAATAAGATTGCGTAGCAGTAATCAACGATACAGGAAAGTTTTCTTTAACTCAAACTTGAGTTATATTTTCAAAGCATGTTCATGAATAATTATTGTTGATTATTCACATCTATAATGATTGTTGATTCGCACTTAGTGCATGTTGCATATGTTCATCAGGTATGAAAGGCTGATCACCTTCATTACCCAAAGGTTCAGTTAAATTTATTCATGTTTATTGTTGGCCATTCATCAATATTGTCTCGGTCATTTAGTTATGTAAATTGATTTATGTTCTTTCACTAATATTATATTGTTGAAAGTTTGTCAGCTTATTATTTTTTTTAATCATAATATATCTTCATTTGAACTTAAACTTGCTGGGCAAACTTGTTGCTCACCCTTGCTATATCATGATAGACATTTCAGATTAAAGAAGAAACTTCGGACACAGTCAAAGGCAAAGACAAGTTCCAGGATGGAATTATTATACGGTTAAAATGGTAATAGTATAGGATACAAATGACATTGTATGTCGTGTAGGATATTGAATGCAAGTATTAAGTTAAGGTTACAGACCTTGGGAATTATGTTGTAAAAGTTATTGTATAAACAATTTATGTTTATATCTTCCGCAATAGTTATAGAAATAATGTATCGTAACGTACCAAGTCCGAGGTTCTGGGGACTCGGATTTGGGGGCGTCACAAAACCCATCGCCCTTTTTACTGTTTTTGCACACTTTACAATACTGGGTGCTCTCCCTAGTCACTGGTTGACTATTTTTCTGCAATTTACATTTCAGTTCGTCCTGGATCATTCTGTGGCCTTTTTACTGCTTTTATATATATATTTATGCATATATAAGATGCCTTCACCATCACTGGTCATCTTTCCAGTCTTGGTTAACTACATTTCTGTTAATATATATATCTACATATATATTTCAATTCCAGTCCGGGCTTGCGAGTGAAAATCCATCGCCCTTTATAGCTTTTATATATATTTAACTATATATATTTCTTTGTTCAATTTATTCAACTGCTGCATTTAACATTCATTTGTATATGAATCTGCACTGACATATCTGCGGGCGGACTAGATTTATTTAAATCTCGCTAATTCTAGTTTTCAAACGGTTCAAAACCTTCAGACTGAACCGGGATGCTAAAATGGCTGAGATTTCTTTAAATCTAACTTTCTTTCTAGTTTCAGTTTCAAAAGCAACCTCGCGTCCCTTAGATCGCTATCTAGTGGGAACGAGACACTTTGGTCACGCGTAGCCAGGATTTACTGATGAATCTTTGGTTCCACTCTGAAGTGAGAATGTATATATATCTGTTTCTGTACAAATTTGAATTTTGCAGGTTTTGGCTATTCATATGTGAGCCTAGGAATCGTGGGATTCATGATCAAACTGATCAGAATCTGATTTCCACAATGGACAAACTCCAGTTTACAAATGTACCCTGCCAGTTTTTTCCTGTAAAATGAACATGCACAAACCTTAAAACGGTTATCCGAATTTAAGGTCTCAACATAGTGAAAAGATGGATTGTCGTGTCAGCGTCCCTTCGATGGTTTTTATACCCATGAGGAGACCGACACTTTATATTTCTATGGTCGAGGATGCTTCGCAGCTTAACAAATCACCATTTGCATGCAGCCTTAAGGCTATAAAGATAAAATTGAGAGTAGCGATATACTTCAATTCCTATGTCAGCGTAAGGGTTTGATAAAACCATCTTTCAAAACATCACTGTCAATTCAATTCAAAGCTTTTTGCAAATCAAATTAAATGATGCTTTTTGCAAATTAAATCAAAGATTGATTTTCAAATCAAATCAAACCCTTCTTATATAGGCTCAAATAAGCCTATCAAAACTTTCAATCAATCAAAAGGCCCAATTTTCAAATATCATTCACTCACACATTCCAGTTTTAAGGGAAATATTGAAAAAATTGCGGTACCGTATTTACACGGGAGTCGTGGGGTGCCTAACACCTTCCCCACACTTAACCAATCCCCTGAACTCAAAACTCCGATTTCAAAGATCAAGTTTCGACAGTGTTCAGTAATTGGGCCTCTTTTCGAATCAAATTCGGTTGAGTTGGTACAACCATTTTCAAAACTACCAACTGGCGACTCTGTTTAAATCAAATCAAATCGTCGACATATACACATATTGGCCTCTTTCCTAAAAACCCTTCAAAACCTTTTTTGCAATAAAAAGAATAAGGGTAGAGATAACTTAGGGAGATCGATTTAAGGAAAACCAGGTTACAAACCGACCCGCGGTAGTTTTTAAATTTTCCAACGTCGACAGGTGGCGACTCTGCTGGGGACAGTAGAGGGCTTAGGCCGCTTTCAATCTTTTCAAACATTTCCCTTGCAAAACTATTGAATGCGTGAAATCCTGTGTCTCCACAGTCAATAGATGAGTGAATGTTGCGTCTTTCATTGAATGTATGAATTCTATGCCTTTACATTGAATGAATGAGAATGAATGCTTTAGTGCTTCGCACCCATATTAGTCCTTCGCACAAACTGTCATTGCATGCATAAGCGGTAAGGCCGATGTATGTGAATGTATGCTGTGAATGTATGCTGTGAGTCCCTCCACCAGGAGGCTAACCCAGTCGGTGATAAGTAAGGACTCTAAGGACGACCAAGTCTCCGGGGCTGCCTCCTGAAAATGCACCACCCAAATTCGCTCCAGTTGAACGATCGGATTAACTTCCCTTCTAGTAGATTGCGATGATCTAGGAACCTTCATGCCGGAACAAAAGCCGCGAGAGTAACCTAGGATAGGTCAGCTTCTAATTAACCGAATCCGACGGGATGCTTCTTCATGCCTTCCTCTTTCAATTCCATGTCAAGTCTCCAATTACTGAGGAGCACAATGTAAATGACAATGATGAAAGATTTACTTTCCTGTCAAATATCCTGTCATCCTGCCATCAAAATAACTAACCTCGATTTTGCAGGATAAACTTAAAAAACACATATCATAAATGCATCCAGTCATTACTTACCACAAGAAACTAACACGCATACGTTTTGGTGTATGTAGGGAAAAAATTTTCCTATCACTAGATCAAAGGCCAGAAAAGCACCCAGTCCATCTACGGACATGGCTTCAAGTGCTCCACCAAAATCCACCCCTGTGTCTAGGGAAGAATTTGAAGGATTGAAAAATCAGATAGCTGAGCTAGCCAGTTTCCTTCGAGAACAAAGCAAGGCCTTCAAAGAGAAACAATCTCAAACTCATCCAAAACCAGGAGCATCTGGTAGTGGTGCTGGCGGTCAAGATACAGAAAAAGCCGAGACTCAGATCCCTGGACCCCAAAACCAGGATACAATCAACAAAAACTCCAGAAATCACCATCCTAAACAAAGAACAGGAAGTTGGTGACATTCTCAAGAAAATGCAACAAATGGAAGAAACCCTCCGGTCCATCAAAGGAACTGGGGCATTTGGCAGTGTCAACTACTCAGATCTATGCATATTTCCCAGGGCTCGGTATCCCAAAAAATTTTAAGTCCCTGATTTTGAGAAATATGACGGATTAGGGGATCCTTATACACACCTGAAAGTTTTCATTGGAGAACTCGGATCCTATGCTGAGGACGAGAAACTTCGAATGCAGCTATTTCAGAAGAGTTTAACTGGAGAAGCCAGAGCCTGGTATGTCCGTCTGGACAACTCCAAAATCCACAGTTAGGAATAATTGGCCCATGCCTTCCTAAGCCAGTACAGTTTCCAATATCAGCTAGCTCCAGATCGGTATCAAATTACCAAAATCAAGAAGAATAACACTGAATCATTTAAAGAATAAGCCCAGCGATGGAGACGGGTTGCAACACAAGTCACCCCGGCCATAACTAAATCTGAAATAATCATGAACTTTCATCAATATTCAGGAAGCTCCTTATTATGAAAGGGTCGTAGCCGGCATAGGAAAACCTTTCTCTGAAATGATCAAATACGGCGAAATGGCCAAAATGGGACTCAAGTCCAGAAAAATAAAAGACCTGACGACACTCGAAGCTGTTGCTGAGAATATACAATCTGGAAATTATAGGAGTAATCCTCAGAGGGTCCATAAAAAGAAAGATGAAGAAGTTTCCTTAATGTTACAAGGACAAAATTCAAGCGGTAATTCAAATAATACACCCATTCAAAGGAGGAACTATACCCCTTTCCAAGCTGCAACACATCCTTCAAATCCTTCATTCCAGAAAAACATGGAGGTTAGACGCAGAAGGACTTTCACCCCACTAGGGGATTCACTCGAGAACGTCTTCAAACTTTTGACAGCTCAGAAGAAGATTAGCCAACTCCTTCCGCCAACTAACACTAATTCAAAGAACTTCGACCCTAGCAAGAAGTATTCTTATCATTCCAGATCACCGGGTCATGACACCCAAGATTGTTGGTCCCTCAAGCACAAAATCCAAGATTTGATTGATAGTGGAGAAGTTGTGGTCACGAAGTCCGATCAATCGCATGTCCAAGATAACCCTCTCCCACAGCACAAGGAGGAGAGTGTCAATATGATCAACACTTCAAGTGGAGAAGGATCAAAGTACCTCCGCTATGTTGAAGAATCAACTCAATCCAACAACATCAGCCTAATGAGTTGGGAAGCTTTTGAAAAATATTTCCTGATAGAGCAAGAAATAAAGTCTATCAAGGAACAAATCGAGCAATTGGCTGAACTGGTCGTCTACCAACATCAACTCACCAGAAAGACGTTGAAGAAAATCCATCAACCTATTGGCAGTCGCTCTCCTCCAGCGGAAGTCAATTTCAATCAAGATCATAGCCGGACTTGTGAGCTTACACCCTGGACTGATAAGGGGATCGAGGAAGCAAGTGTCCAAGCAGGTAGGAAGTTCATATTTCAAAGGAATTTCACCAATTTGATCCAGTCAATGGAAGCAATCCTGCAAATGTTGATCAACGAGGGAATGGTTGCAGACTTACTACCTCTGCTGAACCCTCAATCCAGAAAATTCAAACCTGACCAAATATATCAGTACCATTCGAACTCTCCCGGCCATGATACAGAAGAATGCTGGGTACTTCGTAACCTAATTCAAGACCTGATTGAGAAAGGTGATCTAATCAGAGGAGATCAAATCCTCGACATGACAGATAAAAATAGCCACTAGATCCCTAATGCATGGTATCAGGACACAGTGGTTGTCATATCCTGGGACAAGGAATCAATCCTCACACCCCTGGTACTGACAGGGAAAGGGGTCCAAGACAAACAAAATCCTGTGAAGGTGGCTACACCTCAGCCTCTAATTTTGCCCTTCAGGCCTCAGTATCCAATCCTCAGTCTGAAGAAGGTCCCATAGAACTACGGGGACATTGAAAGCTCTATTTCAAATAACATTTCCGTACTGTCAAAGGATAATCCATTGTACCAGCCTCAACGGGTGATTAAACTAGTTACCAAAGCAAAAGAAAGGGTGGTTGAAGAAAAGATAAAAGAGTTCCTCAAAAAGATGGGACACATTGAAATCAAGATAGTGCAAAGCTTGAAAGACTCACCCAAGCAAATATCCATCCTGGACTTGGTCCTATCATCAGAGGATCACCGTAACATCCTAGTGAAGGTACTAGAAAAAGCCCATCTGCCACACACGGTAGACACAGAGAAATTTTGTCACGTAATAGAACACATTTTCAACAACAATGTGATTTCGTTCACAGACGATGATATCCCGGCTGATGGAAGGGGCCACCATAAGTCCCTACATATAGCCGTTATATCCTCCGAATACGTGATCGGAGGAGTGCTTATTGATGGAGGATCTTCCCTCAACATTTGTCCATATGACAAATTGAAAAGGATGAAGATCAATCCAACCCAGATCAAAGCCAGTCACATGGTTATCCGGGCTTTTGATGGATCTCACAGCCAGGCTATAGGGGAAATCGAGCTTCCTCTAGAAATTGGTCCACACACCTTCTACGTATCTTTTCAGGTGCTCAATATAGCCACCGGATACAACTTGTTGTTGGGCAGGCCATGGATCCATATGGTTGGGGCTATTTCATCAACCCTCCATCAGCAACTCAAGTACATTATCAACGGCAGCCTCATCACAGTGAATGCTGAAGCGGAATACCCTACCCACATATATGGGGACATGCCAGTGATTATCCTGGACGCCGGGGTTGATCCTGCAAGTTTTCAAGCTCTCGAGGTGAGAGATATTCAATATCTACCAATTGGGGCACCAGCCCTGAAGCCTCAAATTTCCACTGAAGTAATGACAGTGGGCCAAGAAATGATAGCTGCGGGTTTTCAGCCTGGAGAATGGTTAGAAAAAATAAGCACAGTATTAAGATGCCAATCCAAATCCCAAGTCAGATGGGGAGAGCAGGATTGGGATTTTCATCCGGGTTAAACCACCGGAATCCACACAAACATCCCAAGGCTCAAGCTTCCACGATTATGCTCCAAAACCTCACAAATGCCGGATGGGTGAAACCTACGAGGAAGATCCCTACAGGGGCATCAACCATGCTATTTCCTTCAATCATACCTGTCTATGAAAGGAAAGCCCTCAAGCCTGAGGCAGATAGCGAAAAGGGAAAAGAAAAGATCCTGTACAAAGGACGAGACCCATTCGCTAACATGAAAGTCATTATCAACTACGAAGGGATGAATGATGAACTCCCAGATAGTGACAACGAAAATCGTGCTCACTTTCCTCGCAGCAAACAAAGGAATAATCCTCAGAAAAGCCTCGGCCAAATCCTAAAGGATGTCTCAGTTGTCATCCAAGACGAGATAGACGAGCACACTTCCAGCATCCTCCCTATCTATGAGAATCTAACCCTGGATAATTGGAGCAGTGTCCCTTGCCTCAGTCGAAAAGGGTAAAGGGGCAGACAGTCAATCTGCCCTTAATTATGCTTTCATTTACTGCTTACTTTTGATTGCACAGCTGGAGCAGTCACTTTTGTCATGCTTTACAAATGCTATGTGTATTTAAGCAGTTGTATATATTAATGAAAGCATTTTTGTTTTCAGAACCCAAGCATTGGATATGTGTGTCTCTGCTGATGAGATGCCAACCTGTCAACATAACTCCAACCATGATGCAAGATTGAGCTTCGACTTGACGGATCTTGATCAAGAGGAGGAAGATGACTATGAGGTGCCAGAGGAGATCAAGGAATGGGTCAAAGACAAACCCAAACCAAACCTCGACCAAACCTCCACCATCAACATAAGAACCTCCAAAACCATCAAAGAAATCCAAATAGGTTTAGACCTCACATCGGATCAAAAAGCCGACCTGATCGTGCTCCTAACACAGTACCAGGATGTATTTGCATGGTCGCATGAAGACATGATCGGTCTATCCACAAACATTATCATCCATCAAAGAAGGGTTCAAACCAGTCAAACAAAAGCTCAGACAATTGAAACCTGAGTGGAGTCTTAAAGTCAAAGAAGAAATTATTAAGCAATTCAAAGTCGGGATCATCATTTATCAACGTATCCCAAATGGCTATCAAACATAGTCCCCGTACCTAAACCCAGAGGGAAGGTACGAGTCTGCGTGGATTACTGGGATCTAAACAAAGCCTGCCTCAAGGACAATTTCTCGGTACCTTTTATCCACATCCTGATTAATAATAATGCGCAATACGGCATGTATTCCTTCGTAGACTGCTTTGCTGGTTACCATCAAATCATGGTTGCTGAAGAAAATCGGGAGAAAATAGCTTTTATCACTCCCTGGGGAACTTTTTGCTACCGACGACTATCCTTCAGCCTCATTAATGCCAGAGCAACGTATCAGCGAACCATGATGGACCTCTTTCATGATATGATGCACGAAGAAATAGAAGTCTATGTTGACGACATCATCATCAAGTCCCGGAGGGAGGATGATCACATAGACCATCTCAGGAAGCTGTTCAACAGGTTGTGCAAGTACAACCTTAAGCTAAATCCCGCTAAATGTGTTATTGGCGTCAAGGCAGGTAAATTGCTAGGATTCCTGGTGAGCAATCGGGCCATTGAGTTAGGACCCCTGCCAAGATCAAAGCCATTTCTTAAATGCACGTGCCTCGTACAGAGAAGGAGATACTAGGATTCCTAGGAAGGATCAACTTCATAAGTCGATTCATTTCACAACTCACAGTAACCTGTGAGCCCATCTTCAAGCTGTTAAGGAAGAATTCCTCCATCAAATGGAATGAGGATTGTCAACAAGCCTTCCTTACCATCAAAAAGCAACTTATCGAAGCACCTGTTTTGGTACCTCCAAGGGATGGAGTCCCCTTATTCATGTATCTGTCCGTCAATGCCAATGCCATGGGCTGTATGCTAGGACAGAAGGATGATAGTAGCAAAGAAAGATCTATCTACTACATCAGCAAAAGATTCAGCATTAGGGAACAAAAGTATACCCTAATTGAGAAGACATGTTGTTCATTAGCATAGGTCGCCATGAGGATGCAACACTACTTGCATGGGCATATGACGTATCTCATATCCCGCATAGATCCGCTCAAATATGTCTTCAACAAACCAATGTTAAATTGTCGACTGTCTAAATAGTAGTTGATTCTACAGCAGTTTGACATTGTCTACGTGACTCAGAAGTCTATCAAAGGCCAAGGCATTACAGATCAATTAGCAGAAGCACCTTTAGGAGGGTTCGATCCCCTAGAGACAAATTTCCCAGATGATGGGATTATGAGAATTCAACAACTCCAGTCAGAGAATACAGTCCACCCATGGAAAATGTATTTCGACGGAGCGGTAAATATGGAAGGTTCCGGAGCTGGGGCAGTCCTTATCTCTGGTACAGGTGATCAATATCCTGTTGCTACCAAACTTTAATTTTGCAACACCAACAACACGGCCGAGTACGAAGGCTGTATACTGGGGTTGAAACTAGCCCAATCCATGGGTATCAAACACTTATTGGTCTTTGGAGATTCCGATTTGGTCATAAGACAAACCACCGGCAAGTATCTCACAAAAGAACTGCGTCTGCTGCCATATCATCGGCAGGTCCTCAAAATGTCCCAGGAGTTCGAAGCAATAACCTTCGTCCACATTCCTCGGGGTCAAAATGACTTTGTCGATGCACTGGCAACGTTATCTTCATTAATCCGCATATCCAATAGGAGTGGGTTTCCCAACATCCAGTTCACAAGTCAAAAAGCCCCAACATACAAGAATTACTGGTGAGCTGTCACAGACAACCAAAAATAAACCTTACTGGAAAAAATAATTATGTAGTAGTGCAAGTAAGAGTCGATCCCACAGAGACTGATTAATCTATTTTTATATACTTTGTATTCCAAAAGAGGGGGGTTTTGAATATTTTTAATTAAAACAAACTAATGTGTAAAATATTGTAACGAATTAAATCAAGAGAACAAACCTTGGGTTAAGTCAACTTCCACCTTAAAAATATACACTGATCATTGACTCAAGTATACACAATCAATACTTTGAATATTCATCGTTAGAATTAATTCACCAATCAGAATTATTCCGTGTTTTTCCTTATTTTTAGTTAGATAGAAACAAGCGATCTAAATAACCCTAACTACTAAACAACCTCAGACAAGCGCTAAAAGTTTAATCTAGTAGAAGCTTTAAGAATTAGAAAAACCAATGAAGCTAAACAACACAAGCACAAGCGGTTGTATTTAATTCAGTTGAATATTCTTCCTAAGATATAATAATCTAATGATCTGCAGTCAATTATTAATCTTAGTTGCTTCGCAAATTAGAGTGATCAAACAATTACGGATTCGATATCTAATTTAGCAGTAGATTTCAATTAATAATAAACTAGTGTGCACCTAGCAATTAAACAAATCAATCATATAATTCAAGCACAGAAAAATAATCAATACTCAAAATAATAATTGAACAATTAAAATTAATTAGATCTCACAGTGTATTTAATCCAAGGCTTCCGTCTCCTTAATCCAAGAATAATAAATTAGCTATCCATAGCCATAAAAATCACCAACGGAATAGAGAGAAAAAGTATTTTATTGAATGAATATAAGCTATCAAGGTCCCCATCCCCATTTGCCTAAGTCCCTATTTATATTATATAATAACCCTAATCATGTCCTCTTTCCTGCTTCGTCTGAATTCAAGTCGCAAAAGGACTTTCCTCAGCTGCTTTAGCGCTTCCCTGCTGGAGCGGGAATATCCTTTTTTAATGTCCCGCTGGGGCGGAATATGCTTCTGTCCAGCCTTCAATTTCGTGGCACCTCCTCCTTTTCTTTCATACTTGCCACAAACATGGGCCCAGTGACAATATTCTTTTGCCAGCTGCTAGGAATTTCGGACATGAGCTGCCAGCATTAAGTTAAACCATGACCCACATATAATGAGTTAGAAATTCCAAGAGAATTGCATAAAATCCTTGCTGCTCTTCATTTAAACTGCTGACCACGTAACCCAATTGAATGAGTTGAGCAGGTTAATGATTTCGTGAGTTGCTTATTTCCTTTGCAAGCCGCCAGCAACGTGGCCCACAGGTTACACCCCTTGCAAGTTGCTAGTAATTGTTTTTTATTGCATAGGAACCCTTTGCATGCTTATTGCCAACGTGGCTGCTCCAATTTCCTATCCAAGCTGCTTTGCACGTGAGCTACTTAACCTCATGTGCGCTAATTTCGTGAGCAGCTTAATTGTTTTGCATGGATTCTTATTTTGCACTCTTCAATTCGTGGCCCACCTAGCTTGCATAAGCTGCTCAATCCATTTTCCACCTTGGCCCAATTCGTGACCCATGCACATACATACAAGCTTGCTAAGCCCATTTCATGACTTGATTCAATTGTACCTAAACTAACAAATATAAGCAAAATAAATATATTTTAGGTACAAAATAAATATAAAAGAATAAGTATTAAGGGAATAAAATATAACATATTTCGTCCTTATCAACTCCCCCACACTTATCTTTTGCTCGTCCTCGTGCAAAATAAAAATAAACTATAACACAAAAAATTTAACTAAACAGATACGTCAAACTTGAGCCACGAGTTAATACGAATTTCAACCTTGACCTCAAAGATTCAAAACAATAACTCTCAGGAAACTTCAAAACAATGTATCATCTGAAACTCAACTTTACTTATCAATCTTACTTTACTCTCAATCCCTTGTGTGTGTGTGTGTGTGTGTGTGTGTGTGTGTATCCACCTGTATCAAACTAGTCAGACTACAGAAAAATTTATGAAATCGAAGCCTTAAAGGAGAAAGATAAATTCAACCATTTGTTTTCTCACAAATCTCAGTTAAACCAACAAATAACATCAAAGGATCAAAAGGACTTTTCTTTCTTAAGTGCATTTTATGCTCCATCTTACCTGCGAGTGCGTTTTATGCTCCATCTCGCATGTCATGTGTTTATGAGTGAGTGCGTTTTACGCTTCATCTCATCCCACCACATGAATCATTTCTTGATTACTTTTTTAATTTTTTTTCTTTCAATCTTTCAAACTTTGTCTAAATCATTTCTCCTTTTTTAAATAATACCTCATATTAACTTCAAGTGGTAATCAAACAATTGAGAAAGTTCAAAATTTCTTCCCTAGACATTCAATCAGATAAAATTCTTCTAAGTCAAAACTAGGTCGAACAAATGGATATGTGCTTAATAGTGAAGGGTCTCAAATAAAGTAATGATCAATAAAGAAAACTTGAATTTAGATTACCCAATGTCTATCAGTCTTCCAAAAAGTTATCACAAAGAAATCAAAATTTTATCATTGGTCAAAAATCAAAGTCCAAATTAACTTATTGCTCAAGTGACAAATCCTAAAACTACTCCATTTTCGTAGGAAACACAATTGCACTTAGCATGTGCAACAAGCCTTTAAATCCCAAGGTTACCCTAAGTGGACGAGTTTTGTCTCGTGAGGGTTTGCAGTGAATATACCCATAAAATTCAAAATAAATATAATAAAAAATAAAAAATTTGAAAAATATCTAAATGCTTCCCCCCACACTTAAAACTTTCATTGTCCCTAATGTAAAGTAAAATGAAAAGAAAAGTAGAGAGATACTCCCCTATGGGTTGCCTCCCATGCCGCGCCTTTGTTTATGGTCTTTGGCTCGACTCGATATTGCCTTTGAGTTAATCTGTATAAACCGGATCCTCAAGATCTATATTCTCCACCTTATCTTCTTGGAAACCCTCATGAAAATATTTGATTCGATGACCATTCACCTTGAACACTTTAGAAGTTGCTAAACTTTTGATTTCAACTACACCATGCGGGAAAACATTAGTAACAACAAAAGGTCCATTCCAACGAGAACGTAACTTACCTGGAAATAAACGAAGCCGTGATTGGTAGAGAAGAACTTTTTGACTAATTTGAAATTCTTTCCTAGATATCCTTTTGTCATGAAAAGCTTTCGTTTTTTCCTTGTAAATCCGTGCGCTCTCATACGCGTCATTACTAATTTTCTCTAACTCTTGTAGTTGCAACTTCCGGTGTTCACCACTTTCATCCATATTCATATTGAAGCTCTTAATAGCCCAATAAGCCTTATGTTCCAACTCAACGGGTAGGTGACATGGCTTCCCAAACACTAATCTATAAGGTGACATACCAATGGGTGTCTTGAATGCAGTTCGGTAAGCCAATAAAGCATCATCCAAGCGCAAACTCCAATCTTTTCTACTTGGGTTAACTGTCTTTTCAATGATTGCCTTGATTTCTCTATTTGACACCTCTGCTTGTCCATTGGTCTGCGGGTGATAAGCAGTTGACACCTTATGAGTCACATGGTACTTCCTCAACAATGCTCCCACTGTTTGATTGCAAAAGTGAGTTCCTCGATCACTGATTAGAGCTCTTGGAAAGCCAAACCTAGAAAAAATGTTAGACTGAATAAAATCTGCAACCACGTTAGAATCGTCAGTCCTGGTGGCTTTGGCTTCCACCCATTTCGAAACATAATCAACAGCGAGTAAGATATAAGTACAACCGAAAGAGACAGGAAACGGTCCCATGAAATCAATTCCCCAAACATCAAAAATTTCACAATATAATATGGGGGTTTGCAACATCTCATTTCGTTGGGAAATATTACCTGTCTTTTGACAATTATAGCATAACTTACAAAACAGATATGAATCTTTGAAAAGAGATGGCCAAAAGAAACCACATTCTAATAATTTCCTTGTTGTTCTCTTGGTTCCAAAGTGACCTCCACAAGCATAAGTATGACAAAAAGTGAGAATCGACGCAATTTCACTTTCAGGGATGCATCTTCGTATCACTTGGTCGGCACAGTGTTTCCATAAGTAAGGATTATCCCATACATAGTGCTTGGCATCACTTTTGATTTTATCTTTTTGAGCTTTAGACAAACTAGAAGGTAAGATGTTAGTAGCCAAATAATTCACAATATTTACATTCCATGGCATGGTTGTGCTTGCAGAAAATAATTGTGCATCGGGAAACTCTTCTTTCAGTTGAAGTTCATTATGCACATTCACTAAGCGACTCAAGTGATCCGCAACACTATTTTCCGCTCCCTTTTTATCCTTAATTTCCAAGTCAAATTCACTCAAGAGATGTATCCATCTTATCAATCTTGGTTTTGCCTCTTTCTTTGTTATTAAGTAACGAAGAGCTGCATGATCAGAATATACAATGACTTTAGTACCAAGCAAATAATATCAAAAATTTTCTAAAGCAAAAACAACAGCTAAAAGCTCTTTTTCTGTAGTAGAATAGTTTCGTTGGGCATTATTCAAAGTTCTCGACGCATAATAAATGGCATGTGATGCTCTTCCGATTCTTTAGCCCAAAACAGCGCCTACGGCGTAGTCACTTGCGTCGCACATTATCTCAAAAGGCATGGTCCAATCAGGTTGTTGAATAACTGGAGTGGATGTCAGTGATTCCTTTAATTTATCAAACACCTTGCGATATTTCTCGTCAAATTTAAACTCGGCATCCTTTTGTAGTAGATTGCATAGGGGTGATGCTATTTGGGAAAAGTCCTTGATAAATCTCCTATAAAAACCTGCATGTCCAAGAAAAGAACGAATTTCCCGAACACTAGTGGGATATGAAAGAGATTGTATAATGTCAACTTTAGCTTGATCTACTTCAATTCCTTTAGATGAAACAACATGACCCAAAACTATACCTTGTTCAACCATAAAATGACATTTTTCAGAGTTTAAGACAAGGTTAGTTTGTATGCATCTTTGAAGAATAAGAGTAAGGTTATGCAAACATTTATCAAATGAGTCCCCATAGACTGTAAAATCATCCATAAAAACTTCCATGATATGCTCAATGTAATCTGAAAATATGCTAACCATACACCTCTGAAAAGTGGCCGGTGCGTTGCAAAGTCCGAAGGCCATACGGCGATATGCGAAGGTACCAAACGGGCATGTGAAAGTAGTCTTATCTTGGTCTTCTGGGGCAATTGCAATTTGGAAGTAACCTGAATAACCATCAAGAAAACAATAATAAGATTGACCAGCTAATCGTTCAAGCATTTGATCAATAAAAGGTAATGGAAAATGGTCCTTGCGGGTTACAACATTCAATTTTCTATAATCTATATAAACCCGCCACCCATTTTGAACTCGGGTGGGAACCAACTTGTCATTTTGATTTTTCACAACAGTTATTCCAGTCTTCTTAGGAACCACTTGAACTGGGCTAACCCAACTGCTATCTGAAATAGGGTAGATCACTCCGACGTCAAGAAGTTTGAGAATTTCTTTCTTCACGACATCCATAATGGGAGGGTTCAATCTCCTTTGTGGTTGATGGGAAGGTTTCACTTCATCCTCCAGCAAGATCCGATGCATGCATGTGGAAGGGCTTATTCCTTTAATATCAGCTATCGTCCATCCAAAGGCCTTCTTATGCTCCTTTAGAACATGCATGAGTTTCTCTTCTCGTGATGCACCAAGTGTATTGGATATAATCACTGGTAATGTTTCTCCCTCTTCAAGGAATACATATTTGAGATGACTAGGAAGATCTTTCAAATCGGGAACTGGTGCCTGCACAACAGAGGGTAAAGACCTCTCATTAGAAATCGACAATTCAATATAACAGATGTTACCTGATTTTGGAATATCATCCAAAGCTATTATAGTTGATTGGAACTCGGTGCTCAAGGTCAAAGTCGCACTTCCTTCATCAATGTCTTTACTAAGTGCAATTTCCAATTCATCCTTCCCATTGAGTTCAAAGATTTCCCGTGCTAAAGAGTCAATCACATCAACCGAATAAACAGAATTATCATCAGTGGGATAACGCATGGCATCATAAATATTGAACTTAACAATGTCGCCATCAAATTCCATTGAAAGTGTTCCACTATGAACATCTATTTTAGTCTTTGATGTTTTTAAGAATGGTCTTCCTAACAAAATAGGGGCATTTTGGTCACCGTTTTCCATATCAAGCACATAAAAATCAGTAGGAAAGATCAAATCATTGACTTGCACAAGAACATCCTCAACTACACCTTTGGGATAAGCATTAGATCTGTCAGTAAGCTGTATTATAATTCCAATTTTACTCAAAGGTTCAAGTGATAAAGTAACATATATAGAATATGGCATGACGTTTATGGAAGCTCCTAAGTCTAACATGGCTTTTTCAAATCTGGTGCTACCTATTGTGCACGAAATAGTGAACATGCCTGGATCTTGGCACTTAGTAGGTAGTTTTCTTTGAATAACCGCTGAGACATTCTCCCCTACCCTTACCTTTTTATATTTTTTTAATTCCTGTTTTCTCTTGTGTGTGCACAGTTCTTTCAAAAATTTAGCATACCGAGGTACTTGTTTAATAGCATCTAATAATGGAATATTTACCTCGCATTTACGAAAAGTTTCATACAAATCTGAATTTTTCTCGTATTTTCTATTTTCTGTTAAAGCAAGAGGGAAAGGAGGTACCGGTTTATATTCAGAGAGAGGAGGAAATTTACGCTTAGGTTCATCCTTGTCATTCAGAACACTGCTGTCTGCTTCGTCTTTTTCCTTATCTACCTTGTTTTGATCTTGCAGTGTAGGTACTGTCTTTTCTAGAACTGTTATCTCCTTACCATTCCTCAAAGTGATTGCACTTGCATTTTCTTTTGGGTTCACCACTGTTTGGGAAGGTAATTTTCCTAAACATTGTGCCTCCTAATCGACTAATCGCAGTCGCCATTTGTCCCACTTGCGTACCCAAATTCTGAATACTTGCTCTCGTTTCCTGTTGAAAATTTAAAGTGTTAGTGGTAAGTGTTTTAACAATATCTTCTAAAGACATACTAGGGTTAGAAGTTTGGCCCTGTTGTTGTCTATTGGGATATGATGGTTTGTACTGCTGATGATTTGGAAAATTTTGAGGTGCTGGTTGACTTACTTGTGGGTTCCTGTAGCTAAAGTTAGGATGATCCCTCCATCCAAGATTATATGTATTTTAAAAGGGATCATATTTCCTTTGTGGTTGCCCAGGAAACCCTCCTGCTGCATTTGCATGTTCAACGGTCTCCTCTTGGAGAGTTGGACACATATCCGTCGGATGACCGATTACCGCACAAATTCTGCAAGCTTTCACCTGTTGTGTGTTACCTGCACCCATTTGACGAACAAGAGAAGTCAAACTTGCAAGTTGTTGTTCAATAGAAGAAATTTGTACCTCACTAGCATTCCTAGGTGCAGAATCAAGTCTAGTGCCAAATTGTTGAGAATTAGCTGCCATATTAGCAATTAGATTTCTTGCAGCCTCGGGAGTCTTATCCACCAACGCTCCGCCACTAGCAGCGTCAATCGTGCTTCTCTCGGTACAACCTGAGACCTTCGTAGAAATATTGGATAAGAAGCTGATCACTGATTTGGTGATGAGGGTAACTAGCACACAATCTTTTGAAACGTTCCCAATACTCATGTAGAGATTCTCCGTTGTTCTGCCTCACGCCACAAATTGACTTTCGAATATTGGCTGCCCTTGAAGCTGGAAAATATTTCTCTAAGAAGAGTCTTTTGATCTCCTCCCATGTGGTGATACTTTCGGAGGGTAGATAGTAAAGCCAATCCTTAGCTGAATCTTTCAGAGAAAATGGAAAGGCTCTTAGCTTGATCTGCTCTTCGGTTACTCCGGTAGGTTTCATACTCGTGCACACAACATGAAATTCCTTCAAGTGTTTATGGGGGTCTTCACCTGCCAAACCATGAAAAGAAGGTAGAAGATGTATCAGTCCAGATTTTAATTCAAAATGACTGTTAGTATCCAGATTAGGGAAAGTTATGCATAAGGGTTGTTGGTTCAAATCAGGAGCCGAAAGCTCTTTCAAGGTTCGATTTGCTACCATGGCTTCCTTTTCTTCACGAATTTCCCGAGCTTCCTTCCTTAATCTGCGAAAAGTTCTCTCTATCTCTAGATCACACTTTAAATCACCTTGATTAGTAGATCAAGTTTTGGGCATAAATAATCAAGGAAATTCAAATTACTTAAAAAATATAAAAACAAAAATAAAATAAGGTTTACAAAAATATAAATATAGACTAAAATCAGTCCCCGACAACGACGCCAAAATTTGGTGTGCTGTCGCAGACAACCAAAAATAAACCTTACTGGAAAAAATAATTATGTAGTAGTGCAAGTAAGAGTCGATTCCACAGAGACTGATTAATCTATTTTTATATACTTTGTATTCCAAAAGAGGGGGGTTTTGAATATTTTTAATTAAATCAAACTAATGTGTAAAATATTGTAACGAATTAAATCAAGAGAACAAACCTTGGGTTAAGTCAACTTCCACCTTAAAAACATACACTGATCATTGACTCAAGCATACACAATCAATACTTTGAATATTCATCGTTAGAATTAATTCACCAATCAGAATTATTCCGTGTTTTTCCTTATTTTTAGTTAGATAGAAACAAGCGATCTAAATAACCCTAACTACTAAACAACCTCAGACAAGCGCTAAAAGTTTAATCTAGTAGAAGCTTTAAGAATTAAAAAAACTAATGAAGCTAAACAACACAAGCACAAGCGGTTATATTTAATTCGGTTGAATATTCTTCCTAAGATATAATAATCTAATGATCTGCAGTCAATTATTAATCTTAGTTGCTTCGCAAATTAGAGTGATCAAACAATTACGGATTCGATATCTAATTTAGCAGTAAATTTCAATTAATAACAAACTAGTGTGCACCTAGCAATTAAACAAATCAATCATATAATTCAAGCATAGAAAAATAATCAATACTCAAAATAATAATTGAACAATTAAAATCAATTAGATCTCACAGTGTATTTAATTCAAGGCTTCCGTCTCCTTAATCCAAGAACAATAAATTAGCTATCCATAGCCATGAAAATCACCAACGGAATAGAGAGAAAAAGTATTTTATTGAATGAATATAAGCTATCAAGGTCCCCCTCCCCGTTTGCTTAAGTCCCTATTTATATTATATAATAACCCTAATCATGTCCTCTTTGCTGCTTCGTCCGAATTCAAGTCGCAAAAGGACTTTCCGCAGCTGCTTTAGAGCTTCCCCGCTAGAGCGGGAATATCCTTTTTTAATGTCCCGCTGGGGCGGAATATGCTTCTGTCCAGCCTTCAATTTCGTGGCACCTCCTCCTTTTCTTTCATACTTGCCACAAACATGGGCCCATGACAATATTCTTTTGCCAGCTGCTAGGAATTTCGGACATGACCTGCTAGCATTAAGTTAAACCATGACCCACATATAATGAGTTAGAAATTCCAAGAGAATCCCATAAAATCCTTGCTGCTCTTCATTTAAGCTGCTGACCACGTGACCCAATTGAATGAGTTGAGCAGGTTAATGATTTTGTGAGTTGCTTGTTTCCTTTGCAAGCCGCCAGCAACGTGGCCCACATGTTACACCCCTTGCAAGTTGCTAGTAATTGTTTTTGATTACATGGGAACCCTTTGCATGCTTATTGCCAACGTGGCATGCTCCAATCTCCTATCTAAGCTGCTTTGCACGTGAGCTACTTAACCTCATGTGGGCTAATTTCGTGAGCAGCTTAATTTTTTTGCATGGATTCTTATTTTGCACTCTTCAATTCGTGGCCCACCTAGCTTGCATAAGTTGCTTAATCCGTTTTCCACCTTGGCCCAATTCGTGACCCATGCACATACATACAAGCTTGCTAAGCCCATTTCATGACTTGATTCAATTGTACCTAAAATAACAAATATAAGCAAAATGAATATATTTTAGGTACAAAATAAATATAAAAGAATAAGTATTAAGGTAATAAAATATAACATATTTCGTCCTTGTCAACTACATTGGAGAAGTATCAAGTGAAATACCTCCTGTCAAGCAACCTTGGTTTCAAGACATCAAGGAATATCTCTATGATGGATCTACACCCGCTGGTGCAAGCCAATCAGAGTGGAAATGGATTCTCAGAATGGCCATGAAGTTCTATCTAAGTGGAGATGCACTCTACAAAAGGGATGCTGGAATAGGCCTGTTAAGATGCTTCGACAAGGAGCAAGCCCAAAGACTAATGGATGAAATCCATGGCGGAGTCTGTGGTCCACACATGAGCGGCCATCTACTGGCCAAGAAGATAATCAAAATAGGACATTATTGGATCTCGCTCAAAGCTGATTGCGATGATCACGTTAAGAGAAGCTTTCAATGCCAAATACATGGAAATGCCATCCACGCTCCTCCAAATGAGCTGCACAACATGAGTGCACCATGGCCATTTTCTATGTGGGGAATGGACGTGATAGGTCCAGTCGAACCCAAAGCCAGCAACGATCATCGGTTCATCTTCACCATGATCGACTACTTCACCAAATGGGTTGAAGCAGCCTTCTTTTCCTAAAGTCACAAAAGAGGTCATCATCAGTTTCATCAAAAATAATATCGTCTGTCGATATGGACAACCGGAGGTGATCTTATCAGACAACACCAAAAATTTGAACAATTAAATGATGGTAGAACTGTGCGGCAAGTTCCACATCAAGCATCTCAACTCCGTCATCTATCGGCCCAAGATGAACGGTGCTATCGAAGCGGCCAACAAAAACATCAAGAAAATCATGCAAAAAATGTCCGCCAATCACAAAGACTGGTCTGACCTGCTACCTCTCACCCTGTCAGCCTACAGGACGTCAATGCGCACCTCTACTGGGGCTACCCCATATTCACTAGTCTATGGCATGGAAGCAGTCCTCCCCATAGAAATAAAGATGGAGTCTTTACGAGTATTAATAGATGCTCAGATGGACAAAGATCAATGGTTGCAAGACCAATATCATCAACTGTCCCTTATAGACGAAAAGAGGGCCACAACCATTTTTCAGGGACGGTAATACCAGCAAAGGTTCGCCAGGTCCAACAACAAAAAAGTCCAAGTCCGATAATTCCAAGAAAATAATTTGGTGCTAAAGAAAATCCTGGCCAATCAGAATGAAGCCAAAGGAAAATTTGCCCCAAACTGGGAAGGCCCTTTCATTGTCAAGGAAGTGCTGACAGGGGGAGCCATCAGGCTACAAGAAATGGACGGGAACGAATTTCCCTAACTTATCAATTCAGACACCGTGAAAAAGTACTACGTCTGAAGCACATGCATACCCGCATCTGGGTCCTATAAATCAAATCAGGTTCGGCTTTTCACTAGAGAAGCATGAACTACGAATGACCTGATTTCCCTCAACCCGGGAGTACGTAGGCAACCATCTATGGTGCGGTCAAACCAAGCAAAAATTCAAAGAACTTGCAAATCCCAGCATCAAATTCTAAAGCTCATCGAACCAAATTCAAACCCCAGATAGACTCTTTTCAAGCCTCTCAGTTAAACAACCAGAACTACGCATAACCTGATCTCCCTCAACCCGGGAGTACGTAGGCAGCCCTCTATGGTGCGGTTTGACCTTTAAGAAAAAATAAAAAAAGTGGAAGATCAGTTCCAAGACACCGAAGATAAATAAAAGCTAAATATTGTCAAGCTGTCTGGTTACCAGACCCATTTGAGGAACTCCCTTGACACCTCAACTGTCAGTCCATCAAGGAGAAGCTCAAAATATATCAATAATTGCGAGTCATGACGGAAGTGGTAAACACTCAGCGATGATAATACATATCTAAGCAGGGAAGTATCTCAAAAATATATTTCTCTGATATATAAATTGCTTTATATACGTAGTTCCCTATACATGACAAAAATGGTTGATCTAGTCTGTGCAGGAAAAATAAAGCTAGTCTATAAACCCAAGGACAAGCGGGTCAGCAATGCCAACATGGCATCTCTCTCTGAAGATGGAGGAGCATCTGTAAGAGTAGTCCACTCAGCCTCCATACAGCTCAGAACATCCACAGTCATCTGCAAGGTGGTACTGTGGTCATCAATGTGACACCCCCAAATCCGGTATCTTAATTTTCACAGAATTTGGTGTTCACTGTTCAAATATCATAAGACTATCTACCCATAATAATTAAAATTCATTTATTAGATAAATAATCCATCTTCTTACATCATCTGAAATAATAATACATAATAAATCCCAGGTCATACTTAACCTTAAATCTCTGTTGCGGAAACGTAAATAAATAAATAAGTCTTAATCACACACATAAGTCTGAAACTTTAACATTCTTAACATCAACACAAGTCTTCAACACTTGTTAGCTTTTCCTTTGCCCTTGCTACTAGAAGGTTCATCACTTCGTTCATTCTTAGCTGCAATGTTATTATTGTAGAGTGAGCACGAATGCCTGCAAATATAAAAATATGACAGTAATAACATGCGAGTGAAATTAAAGAAATCTGAATAACAGAAAGCTCAACTTTTGAATCAAGAATAATAATCGAGAGTCAAAATTACTTCTGAGGGTCATAAGACCTCGAACTATATCCTAGGTTGTCAAGTATATTAACCTTTAAACTTTTAACAGTCATAAGACTATGGACTTAACTTCGTACTTTAGGAGATCAGCCCTTCGTACCAATACTGTGCACACTACCTCAACACTTAAAGCATCATCAATTCCCCTTTAATAGGGTTGTTCATCTCATTGTGACATTAGAGTCCGCACCAATAAAGTTTGGTTTGGATAACTAATTAGTAGTTCTAAAATTTAGAACGCTCACTAACTATGGACTAGTCGAATCAATAAGGGTTCGCTAGTCTTAAAGGATTCAACAATATATAATATTCAATTTGAATAATAACTTCTCAAGGGTATACAATTGAATAAATATTGTATACTGAATGATACTTTTAAAAGAACCATAACAACTCAATGTAAAGATTTAAGTTTAGGAAACTTTCCTCGTGCACACGCTACAGTTATAACTCACTTCTTTAATTACTCTTATCTATCAACACATTCACAATATTAATTAATCAAGGTTCGATATGTTTATCGATTCACAACTGTGTTCTCCGAACTCATTATTAGGTTTTTCAAATAATGGTTTACGTTGATTAATTAATTTATTAATTAATCGCATAATTTAAGCTATTAATCTTGTATTAACATCTTATCACATACATAACATGTCTTCATGTTTATTAGATTTACAACACATTTCTCAAAATTCAACACGTGGAATTTTTTTAAAATTTCCAGACAGGCGCTGCCGCCCGGCAATAACACTTAGAAACGGCTACGAATTCCTAGAATTTAAAGTTCGCGAATGAACACAGAAACTCGCCCCTTTTCTCCAATTTTACACTAATATATTGATTTGTAATGTTACCCATGAAGTATAAACTTCACAGCAACATTATGTATCACTTCCCACATGTTCTTAACATTTCAATTCATGACATTACATAAATTAAAACCATCAATTTCACTGTTCTTCATAAATTTTGTAAAAATTTAATGAAAAACATAAATCTATCATTACGGATTCGTTACCATACCGAATCCACTCATTCCAATTTCACTCTCTTTGTTTTAACATATACAATTATAATCATGTGTTAATTTTAATACAAACATATGATTCGATCGTTAATTTAACCCATATGGGTTTTACTCAACTTTTATACTCTGTCTTTTCAAGAACCCAATTCTTAACAAAATTACATGGTGTGATCAGTGTAAATCATGTATACATGATTCAACACATAATACTAACATATATGATTACATATATGATCATATCTTGGTTTAATTTACCAAAACAATTCTTAACAGAGAGTTTTTACAAAGACGTATAAAAACTCTATAACTTTTTTAAAAACCCAATTAAGGCCAAATTACATAATTCTGATCATTTTAAATCATTCATACCAAATATAAAACATGATTTAAACACAGATCCATATAGATAAAGCCATATCATAACTTAATTATGAACCCAATTTTTTCACAGAAATTTAAAATACGTAATCAAGAACTTTAAGAATTTTAGATTTTGAAAACTTAAAAGAAGGGATTACCCTTAGTAGTGAAGATAAATCAAAGACAACACAATTGATTTCTCAATTCTTCCTTTCTCAATCTCTCTCAATCTCTTCTTCTTTTTCTCTCTGACTTCTCAAATATTCTCTGACTTCCTAACTTTGAACAATATGATAATACGTATATGTATAAGTATATATAATACGTAAATAATATATCCGTTAACCTTAACCAACCCAACTTCTCATAGGGCCTTGTTTGGTTTTTCTTCTTTTCCCTCTTTCACTTTATTTTAATAAACTAGCTTATAATATAGTTACTTTTAAAACTTTAATTAATTTTATTTAAATTAATTAAATATAATATAATAACTTTACACTAATTCATATTGTCACATACTCAATATTTTTATTTATTAATTATGTCAATTCATTAATTCTTTAATTAATTATTAAATTAATTAAAGTAACATTATGCTTATTTGATTAACTCGTTTAATCAAAAAAACTCAATTAAATATATACTTTGAACCATAAATTAATACACATTAATTTAATTAATGTAACACATATAATTAAATTAATCTATCACAAATTTATGAATTAATTATTTAACTCAATAATTAAATCATAAGAAATATTTATTTATTTCAATAAATATTCAAATAATTGTACAAAATTCACGTTCATCACAATCAATGTAAGCATTCATCTCGGTAACCAAACCATGGGTGTAAGATCGGAGAGCAGTACTATCAGCAATGTGGAAATCACAGGACGTTATAGCCTCATCCCTCTCTACAAAAGCTGCATCTCGAGAAATCAAAGTCTCCTCAATCTCAACATATGCTGCATCTCTGGCTGAGCGAACCTCGTCTCGCTCCATAATGGCGGTATCCAAAGTAGAGCGAAGCTCTTCCCGCTCAATCAATCCAGTATCCAAAGCGGTCTTGAGACCATCCCTCTCATCAAAGGCTAAATCCCTGCCAGACAGGGTAGCCAACATCTGCGCTCTAGTTGAATCTCTCTCAAAGGTCATCCTGAATAAAGAATCTAACAAAGCAGGATCTGTCCCTGTGGGAATAATCGGGGGATCACTAATCAAAGCTACCGCCAGATCTGCAAATAGCTCATCCTTAGTAGGAGAATCAGGATCCTCCATGGGCTCCTCCTCGTCAGAATCCGCAAGTGGAGATAAATGAAGCTCTGCTACTTCGACTGCCTGTCTCTGCCTCTAACCATGCAGAATATTCCGAAGAATGACCCGGATATCTGTCTCTCCGGTACCCATAAGGGTAGGGCGCCATCAATAAAGCTGTCTGGAACCCTGAAATCTACAAGGGCCATCGAGTGCCTTAGCATCTGGTCAACTGTCCCCCCTAGCTGGAAAGGGCAGACTATCATACCATGACCGCAACGATGCCGCCACCTCTAACAGTGGCAAATGCTCTATACGGCTAACTGCAGACGTCGTCATCTGTAGCACCGTATCACAAGACCATTCAAAGGTCAAGTCAAATTGCAGCTGTCTGAATCTATACACTATGATACATGCATGATGACAATGATATAAACATGATACATCAGATAAAGATGACATAAATATCTATAAAAAGCTATCAACTACATACATCATCCCTATATCTTGGTACAAAGTGAAAGGAAGAATACAGGGAAATGGGCACCACCACCCAGCTAATACAGTGGTCTATCAAAATGATGGCACAGACGCCAAATAGCCAAAATAGTGGCTAACCAAAAATATAGCTGCCATAGCTATCATAGGAAGTCAAAGACCTCAGTATCAAACCGATTGACCTGCTCCAGATCCTCTGTCTGCACAAAGCTGCTGGGATCAGGCATATCTGGGCGGTATAAGGGAGGATCTGCCCCTGTATAATTGCTACTAAATGGACCTGAAGAGGGGTCTACTCCAGAGCTGGATGGGTAAAATGAAGATGCCTCTGATGGATCTCGGCCAAGGTGCATGATAAAGAAACGAGCCTGGTCCAACTCCCTGGTCAGATGTGTTATTTGGTCGGCATGAGTAGGCTCTCTAATACAGTTTATCTAGTCCATCATCATCACGGACCCCGGCACTATGTCTGCCATAAAATGGGTGGCACGAGTCTGAGCCCCGATAGTACAAAGACTCCACCAACTGTAAAAGGCTGCCTGGCTGTATGGGCCCTCTAGTAGATCAAAGCCGTTTATACCCTCCAAAGGGATGTCTGTCAAAGGCACGGATAATGGTCAGTGATGCCAAACAGGATGAGCAATAAGAATGCGGATCTCCCCTATGATGCTCTGAATGGCACGCTCTCCAAGATAGAGCTCCCAGCCTCCCTCCGTCAACATAAGGACTCTGCGGGTCTATAAATCAAACTCCCGACCAGTGGGGAAACCTCCATCAAATTCGACTGTCAAGTGCTTGGATGTGTACGGCGTCCACGTGATCGAGCCCACCTCCAAAATCTCTAACTACAGACGGGCATGAGTGAATCCCTCAGCAACAGGGACCTCCACCAAAATGGAGTGATACCATCTCCGTCCACGTGGATAGGTCTCCAGACCTAATGCTAAAACGGGCCGTAGGCAAGGAAGCCTCTCAAATACCCAAAGCTATCCATAAAAATATCAAAAGTCCTCAGTGACCAAGACTGCCAAAAATAAGTGCAAAAATTAAAAAGGTACAGAAAGATGTACTCACTAGCAAAAGCTGATGGAATCCTAACCAAGCCTCCGACACGCCCTCCGACAGCAGGCGCATGCCCCAGAGAAAATAGGCAAAGGTATAGGAGCCCCAATCAAAGTCACTGAGGCGCTCTACATACTGAGTAGCGCTGATCAAAGAAAAGGACACCGTCGAGGAGTTGTCCGCCACAAAATAACCCCTGATGATCGATAAAAACAATCGCCTCATAATACGATCTCTAACCCTCCGATCATCAGGCGGAGGCAACTGCAAAGTCCCATCTTTGGCATCTATAATCAAGGGACCAGATCGGACTGTACGACCCTTGAATGCCGACTGAGGGACTCCCAATAGGGATCTAACTGCGATGGACAAAATGTCAAACACGACAGGCACTGTCTCGCCCTCAAACTCAATACCGGAGATAAATCTCCAATCCATAGGAGTCATCATCACCTCGCAATAAAGCAGATAAAGGGACTGAGTCTGGTGGAACCAGCGCTCAGACAAAGCCCTCATATTCCCCCTAGGGCAACGGCGGGGCAGGATCGAGAAGAAGGCCTAAAATCCACAGCCATCTACGATCTCCATGTAATCCTCATGCAAAGTCTGATAGAGGGAGTGCACACTAAACCAGTTCCCTCGAGGCTGTGTCAGGCTAGGGACCTACATCAAAAATCAACCCATGTCAAAAACCTTTGCCTCAAGAATGGCCAGAAGATGGGAAAAGAATGCAGAGGGAAGAAATACTTCAAGTCACCTCGTTGGTCGGAAGATATCTTGAAGGATAGCGACTCAAGTCGCCCAGTAACTCATGTGTCTGTACAGCAATGCCCTGGACCTCCGCATGTGGAACCTGAGCTGGAACAGGAGCAACAAAAGCAGCCTACTCATCATCAATGTCAATGGGTTACTCGTCCTGTGCTGGACGTATCCTGCTCTCTACCAATCTGTGAGGCATCCTAGCTGGACGGGTATGTGGGACGGCAGAAGCCCTCCTCCGTCTAACGCCTGATGAAACCCTGGTAGAGCTGTCGGGTCTATCGCAATCCATCGCATACATCAGTACTCCAAAATCACCTAAGATAGGGTGTGGTAAGCCTAAAACATGTGGCTTATTACTCAATCAATCCAGCATACATATCTAAGTCCTAAAAACATGCATGGGTCCATCAAAAATATCCCGTACAGTCAAAACTGCATGTTTTCAAAATCCCAGAAGCTCAAAACCTGCATTGGGTCAGTAAAAAAACTCCCCATAGAGTAAAAAAATGCATGCTTTTCAAAACCTAAGATTTTGGAAAAATTTTCTCAAGAGTCTCCTTTGTAAAATGGACTGTCCACATGCACACAGGCATGCCTAGGTGGCCATTCAGTAGTACACCTACCCAAAAAAAGAAATAGTTCATATTTACTAAAACAAATTAAAAACCAGTCCCACATGGTCTCCAAAATACCACATGCATTTTTATTTGAAAGTCCAGGCTCGCTAGGCCTCAAAAAGGATGATTAGACTGATCAAAAAGTGAAAAATTTGACTGTCTCAAAACCTAAATTTTCTTACATCCAAACGTGCATTATAGTAAGATATGCACACATATGTAGACAGAAAATTTTTTACAGCTCATATAGACATACATTTTTCATACATTGCATTTGAAAGCGCCTTAGGTGGTTCACATGCTTTTAACGGCCAAAAACTATAAAAAAAAAAAAAGAAAAAGAAAAAGAAAAAAGAAGCATGTAAAACGTTACCTGCGCTGCTGCTGAACGTGTAGAAACTGACAGAATCAGAATTCGACTGCCAGAACTCCGTAGATCTGAAAAAAGAAGATCAAAAATCCTTTCGTTGCTCAAACGAAAAATTTGCAAAATGAAAAATCCTGTAGCACATTAAATAAGCTGGGTAGTCGCAACTCCACTTGCAGCTGCCATACCTCTACCTGCGGCATCCCAGGTGGGTCCCACTCCCCCAGGGCCGATTTGATTTGAGTAGAAACGGAGTTTAAACGGGCTGCCAAGTCAAATCTGAAGAGAAATCGATACGCGATTGAGAGGTTTGTCCAGAAATCCTGCGTTTAAGTAGCGTAATCCTGATTGAAAGGGAAATTACACGAGGACCCTTGATATTCATCCCAGAGCTATATCCGGGGATCAACAGATCAAACTACAAAAAAAGTGTGCAAGAATTGCGCGAAACTGCCAAAAATTACCGTTTTTTAAAGTTCGGGTACTGACCGAAGTATTTCAGCCGTTGGCTCAGCCCCAGCGAAGTTCGGGTGCTGACCAAAGTAGTTTCAGCCGTTGGCTCAGCCCAGCAAAGTTCAGGTACTGACCAAAGCAGTTTCAGCCGTTGGCTCAGCCCTAGCGAAGTTCGGGTACTGACCGAAGCAGTTTCAGCCGTTGGCTCAGTCCCAGCGAAGTTCGACTTCTGACCGAAGTCAATTTCAGCCATTGGCTCAGCCCCAGCAAAGTTTGGGTTCTGACCAAAGGCAATTTCAGTCGTTGGCTTAGCCCCAGCGAAGTTCGGGTTTCGACCAAAGGCAGTTTCAGCCGTTGGCTCAGCCCCAGCGAAGTTCGGGTACTGACCAAAGTAGTTTCAGCCGTTGGCTTAGCCCTAGCAAAGTTCGGGTACTGATCGAAGAAGTTTCAGCCGTTGGCTTAGCTCCAACAAAGTTTGGATACTAATTGAAGTAATTTCAACAGTTGGCTCAGCCCCAGCAAAGTTCGGGTTCTACCGAATTTAATTTCAGCTGTTGGCTCAGCCCTAGTGAAGTTCAGGTTCCGGCCGAAGTTAGTTTCAGCCGTTGGCTCAGCCCCAGTGAACTTCGGGTACTGACCGAAGCAGTTTTAGCCCTTGGCTTAGCCCCAGCAAAGTTCGGGTACTAACCGAAGCAATTTCAGTCGTTGGCTCAGCCCCAGCAAAGTTCGGGTTCTGACCGAAGTCTCAGCCCCGAGAAAAGTTTGGGTTCCGATCGAAGCAGTTTCAGCCGTTGGTTCAGCCCCAGCGAAGTTTGAGTACAGATTGAAATACAGCCCAATCATTAGCTCAACCCCAATGACGCTTCAACTGACGGCTTAACCCCAGCCAAGCAATAGAAGGGATCTGGCAACGAAAACAATTATAATAATCCGTCACCACTAATGGAATCTGTTATACACATCCTCAAAGGGGATCATTGAGGTAGTATCAATCAGAATCTGCGAAGCTATCGCAAAAGACGTCATCCCTAACAGATCAAGATGGAAAAATCTGTGATAACTTAACCCCGCCAATCTCATCAAAGTCAAACCAGTTATCGTAAATAATGTCATCCCCAGCAGAAAATGACAAAGGTAGTTCGCGGTAACTCCCTAATACCATCAAGGGCTATACAAGACGACGTCATCCCCAGCCAAGTGATAACGCACGCAACAAAAAGTAGCCTCATTCTACTTCAAGACACCCAGCCTTCGAATTGACTCTGGCATTTTCTATTCCCAGTGTCTACTAATCTTTATCCTGTCCATTCCACTACGTTACATGGACATGATAAAGAGGGGCATCTGTAGACACTCGAGATTTTCCTTACCCCGATACTCATCCAGTAGAAGGGTAAAACAATCAATCAACCCACATTCGATCCACAATATCGGTGCTCCAGTCAAATTTGATTCCTAATATCGGTAATTAAGTTCCAACAGTCAATCGGATCATCAAGCTCAACCCCAGTCTCAACCCTTAAGGTATCAATCAACCCCGGTCTCCACCCGGGAAGTGCACGTCATCCTCGGTCTTAACCTGGGACGTCAAACCAACTTCAAACACTAGCCTGAAGCATCGCAACAATTGCATAGGAAAACCTGGAATGACCACGTCAGCCTCAGAGACAACCCTGAGGTCAAAAGACTCGACTGATATCCAAGTTTTGGAATCAGCTCTAGGGAGTCAACCAGCGACTATGCCGACACTACAGGCAGCCCCGGGAGGGGTACAACGGTTATTTTACCAACTTTCAACCGACTTGGTCAAACTCAAGCCAAATCGATGCCGCCAAAGTCAGAATGAACCCTAACGACGATCCCGAGTGGCAACAACGCAAGATAGTTCAACAGAGAAATTGCGGGGAATCAAAAACCTGGTTATGAACCCGTCTTCCTGCACCCAGAAAATGTCTTTTCCCATGTCAATGCAGCACTCTTGGCGAGAGCTTTTCGAAAAGGTATCGCATGCCTCAAAAGGACGCTCCGATCAAAAAGTTAGAAAGTTTCTGACAAGACATCGCATTGGAGTGCACGTACTTCGAGATAAACAAGCCTGGCACACAGGACCCACCTCGAGTGGCAGCACCTCTACTTGTGTTAGCCGCATTTAGAGGTGCGGCTCTCCCCTCTATAAATAAAGGGGCAGCCCCCTCTCATTTGCATAAGCTCGACTAATTTTTTAACTTTTACACCTTTTTCAAACCTAAATATTTTCACTCCAACACGTAGATATACCCATATACTACCACATATCAAAAAACCACCGGTAGATTTGGATGTTTAAGGCCTATGATTCTTCAAAAAGCCCGTAGTGCAGCCCATTATAAGTATTTTTACGATCAGCAAGTCAATACTACTATTTTGCACTATTTTAAACCTGCACATCAAGTTTAATATCCTAAATATGCCTGGAACTTAGTTCTATGGCCGTTTTCATCAAAAATTTATATATTTTTGTACATAAACTCTGTTTTCAACATTTTTACAACTCGGATTGACGATCCGTCAGCTCCAGTAGCTTCAATGCACTAGCACACACAGTTTTGGCAACTTCGCCGAACTGGGTTGTCTTTTCAGTCCGGGTTTGGCCTTTTTCTGTACATATTTAACTGTTTATGTACTAACATTTCAATTCTGTCAAGCCCAAATTTCAAATCCGAGGTAGTTTATCGCTTTTATATATATTTACGCATATTTAAGCGATTTTCACCATAACTGGTCTTCGTACCAGTATTGGTTGACTACATTCCTATCAATATATATATATATATATATATATATATATATATATATATATATATTTTAATTCAGTCCAGGCACAGGCATGAAAACCCATCGCCCTTTTTACTGTTTTTGAACACTTCGTCATATTGGGTGCTCTCCCAAGTCACTGGTTGACTACTTTTCTGCAATTTACATTTTAATTCGGCCTGGATCATTCTGTGGCCTTTTTACTGCTTTTATATATATATTTATGCATATATAAACAGCCTTCACCATCGCTGGTCATCTTTTCAGTCTTGGTTAACTACGTTTCTGTCAATATATATATTTCAATTCCAGTCCGGGCTTGCGAGTGAAAACTCATCGCCCTTTACAGCTTTTATATATATTTAACTATATATATTACTTTGTTCAATTTATTCAACTACTGCATTTAACATTCATTTGTATATGAATCTGCACTGACATATCTGCGGGCGAACTAGATTTATTTAAATCTCGTCAATTCTAGTTTTCAAACGGTTCAAAACCTTCAGAGTGAACTGGGAAGCTAGAATGGCTGAGATTTCTTTAAATCTAACTTTCTTTCTAGTTTCAGTTTCAAAAGCAACTTCGGGTCCCTTAGATCGCTAGCTAGTGGGAACGAGACGCTTTGGTCAAGCGTAGCCAGGATTTACTGATGAATCTTTTGTTCCACTGTGACGTGAGGTTGTATATATATATCTGTTTCTGTACAAATTTGAGCTGTGCAGGTTTTGGCTATTCATATGTGAGCCTAGGAATCGTGGGATTCATAATCAAACTGATCAGAATCTGATTCTCACGATGGACAAACTCCAGTTTACAGATGTACCCTGCCAGTTTTTTCCTGTAAAATGTACAGGCACAGACCTTAAAACGGTTATTCGGATTTAAGGTCTCAACATAGTGAAAATATGGATTGTCGTGTCAGTGTCCCTCCGATGCTTTTCATACCCATGAGGAGACCGACACTTTATATTTCTATGGTTGAGGATGCTTCGCAGCCCGACAAATCACCATTTGCATGCAGCGTTAAGGCTATAAAGATAAAATTTAGAGTATTGATATGCTTCAATTCCTATGTCAGCGTAAGGGTTTGATAAAACCAGCTTTCAAAACATCACTGTCAATTCAATTCAAAGCTTTTTGCAAATCAAATTAAATGATGTTTTTTGCAAATCAAATCAAAGATTGATTTTTAAATCAAATCAAACCCTTCGTATATAGGCTCAACGAAGCCTGTCAAAACTTTCAATCAATCAAAAGGCCCAATTTTCAAATAGCATTCACTCACGCATTCCAGTTTAAGGGAAATATTGAAAAGATTATGGTACCGTGTTTACATGGGAGTCGTGGGGTGCCTAACACCTTCCCCACACTTGACCAAGCCCCCGAACTCAAAACTTCGATTTCAAAGATCAAGTTTCGACAGTGTCCAGCAATTGAGCCTCTTTTTAAATTAAATTCGGTTGAGTTGGTACAACCATTTTTAAAACTACCAACTGGCGACTCTGTTTAAATCAAATCAAATCGTCGACATATACATATGTTGGCCTTTTTCCTAAAAAATTCTTCAAAACCTTTTTTGCAATAAAAAGAATAAGGGTAGAGATAACTTAGGAAGATCGATTTTAGGAAAACTGGGTTATAAACCGACCCACGGTATTTTTTAAATTTTCCAACGTCGACACACTTGATGCAGAGCGAATCTCTCTAGTTCGTTGAATTTATCGGCGTATTCTGCAACCGACATATTTTCCTGCTTCAACTCTCAGAAGTTTACCTCCATTCTTGCTTGCATACTTTGTGAGAAATAATTCTCAAAAAATAATTCCTTAAACCTTGTCCAGGTTACTATTGTTATTCCGGCTCTAGCCTGGTTTGTCTCCCACCAGTAATTCACCTCACCTTTCATCATATAGGTAGCAAAATCTGGCTTTTGCTCCTCCGCTACTCTATCAATAACAAAAGCTTTCTCCATCTCCTTTACCCATGTCTGGGCTTCTATAGGGTCAGTTGTTCCCTTGAATTCTGGCGGTCCTACAACCTTAAAATCTTTAAAGTTCACCAATCGATTAGCTGGCCGATTTCTTGCTGCTAGTGCTCTAGTTTGCATAGCTTGAGCTAACATATCTACCAAGTTCTGCATTGGGCCTGCTTGATCTCCTTCATTATTCACACACCGTTCCTCCCTTTAGTCACGGTTTTATCATTTTGGCGGCATTATCTGATGAAATAAAGACTTACATTAATCTTTATCTTTATGCCACATCTTATTAGTAGTATAATAAGAATTTAACACAAAATTTTAAACTCATACCAATTTAGCTTGCTGAATTTACGAATTCAGCTTGCTTAGTCAACGAATTCAGCTTGCTGAATCAACGAATTCATCATAAAAACATCTTAATATTTTAATTCTCAAAATTTATTTACTTAATCTAACATATAATCATATCATTGCATTTATATTCATATTCATGCAAATAGTACATAGTACTTTTCAGTACATAGCGTTTACTGCTACAAACATTTACTATCCCTTTGCGATAAAAGTCGGGATTCATTACTACAACTTTATAAAAAATATTGAAACATACAAAATTTATCTTGATATTCATACAAAAGCGAGGATTATATTCATATAGATATATATATTTACATATACCTAATCATCGTCTAGGATACTATATTCCTAACATATTATCTTACTACAAAAGATTCTACTCCTCACACTTAATATTTCTTCAGTCCACTTCCTTCTCCTGTCTTTAGCCTAGAACAATTCTTAAACCTATGACCCATTCCACCGCATGAAAAACATCCCCCTTTCTTTGGCTTAGGACAATTTGGTGATATATATCCTTCCTGACCACAATTGTAACACACATTCTTATCCTTCAAACATTCCCCCAAATGGTTCTTTCCACACTTGCCACATGTTTGTTTCTTCTTTGAATGCGAATTCCCTGAGTTGTTGTCACTGTCGTTGTTCCTTTTCCTTTTATTATTATTTCCCTTCTCCTTTTTACTTATAACTTCAGACAATACATTGCACTCAACCCTCTTTCTATCGATTTATGCCTTCAGATTATTTTGTTCTTCTGTCATCTCGCACAATGCCCTTTCCAACTTCCATAATTCCTCTAGAAGAAACACCTTAGTCCTTAAATCTTGAACTTCTGCAGATGCTTGACCTTCTTCGATTACTACTCTGCCTTTTTCTCCATCTCTGATCTTTGTTTCTGGCTCCACCTTAGTTTCTTTGGAATATACTTCTTCATCTTCATTCAGCTCCATCTCGGGATATTCATCATGATCGCTTGCTAGATTTATCGCAAATTCGTCTCTTAAAACTTTCTCAACTGACTCACTCTGAGCTAGAACCTCGGTTAATGGCATTGGTGTAGCTGCTAACACCTCCGTAACCATCTCATCATCTCCTGACATCCTGCCACCAGTTTTAAATAACTTAATTAGTACATCACCATTAAACACAATCCATAAACACTAAGTGTCCACATATCTTACTATGGATGAATTTTCCCAATCCATCACTTAGAACTCTAAATGAGTTTTCTTTATCCTTCTTATGATTATATTCCTAATGCTTTTCCCCCACCTAAGGTTTATAACCTACAGCTTTGATACCAACTTGTGATGCCCCCAAATTCAGGTTCCCTAACCTCGGGTTTGGTGCTCACGATCCATCATACATATCACATCTAACTACCCATTCATTAATGAAAAACATCATTCATTACATTACTAATACAACTTATCATAATAACCTAGGTTAACTAATATTGACATAACTTACATACCCTTAGCTATTCAAAAGGTTTACATAATTAATTTACATAATGTAACATAACAATTAAAAATCAATAATAACTACTCCTGAGCTTTGCCTTTGCCTTTGTCCATGTTAAAACCTTTTGCTACCTCAGCCTTAGCTGAAATGTTTTATTTAAGCAAGGGTGAGCAACGAGTTTTCTCAACAAGTTAAAGTATTCAATAAAGGATATATATCATTAATAGAAGAGTCTAGCTTCTATAGGACTTCAACAATAATCTAAGAATTTCGAAGTAGCTGAATAATAATTCATTTTCAATAACAAGACTTTCTCAAATTTCATGCTGAATAACATATTAAGGATGAAAGAGTAAAATTCTTTCAAAGATTCAATCATATTCAAATGAATAAGAAGAATTAACAATACTGCAATAATATTCAATAATAGCGCATTGGGTCGTTTTACGACAATACAGTTTGTTCATCTCAATCTTACATCATGAGTCCGTACCACAACAATATGGTTTGGATTGCTTACAAAGAAATACTATAATTTCAACATATAATATCAATATTGATCTAGCCGAATTCAGTGGCATAGATCTTCCAATAATAAATCAGTTTATAATAAATAGAACGTTTCGTGCTTTAACAAATATTAGCCTCGCCAAAACAATTAGCTGAGACATGGCTCATAAACAGTTCAAATAATAAAACAAGAATCAATTGCACTATGTGCGAATAACAATAATCATTATAGATGTGAATAACTAACAATAATTATTCACTAATCACGCTTTGAAATTTATAACTCAAGTTGAGTTAGGAAACATGCAAAAAATGCGAATATTCAATAATAATCTTAGATGTGGAATAATCAACAATAATTATCCACTACCATGCTTGAAAAATAATAACTCGAGTTTGAGTTAGAGAACTTGCTTGATTCGTTGACTACTGCTACGCAATTTAAGTTAACTTCTTTTGTAAGACCTATCATTAATAAGATCAATCTCTTAATTAGCATCACATATCTTACTTATAGTAACTTATCTAACATGTAAGCATATAATCAAACATTAGATAACACCATACGTATTCATAAGTCTAAACCTAGAACACATCGAGTCTTTAATAGTATTCAATATAGTATGCTGAGTGGTTTCCCACAAACAACCAACAAATTAGTTTTAACAGTGAGTTAGATCGGTTACTAATTCGTATATACCTCCACTCCCTGAAGGAATTGTTTAGCCCAGATACTATATATCAACCTTTAAAGAGTACGACTGTACTACTTTAGACTTACTTTTTTATTTTATAAGTTCTTATTTATGTTTCAATAAACTGTTTACGAATTCAACAAATCAAAATCATTAATTCAGCGAGCCGAAACCAAACAGTATTCCCTACCTAACCTTTTCAGTTTCCATTTCAGTAACCTAAATTGTTCAATTCAGCAAGCTGAAATACCCTTTTCATGAAAATACCAAATTAGCTTATTATTTTCCTATCCATTGGCCAAACATATATACATATATTCCATACACAAAAAGAATTTTTCTGGAATTTTTCAACTCCTTTTAGTATTTTAAAAAATCCGTTTTTAGTTCATAGCTTAAGAAATTAGCTATATCATGCTCAACTCCAGAAATTCCTAACTCTTGGCAGAATCTTACAATGTATTAACGTGAACTTCAAATTTAAATTTCGTGATCATCGGAGTTATAGAACTCCGGTTATAGCGGTTTTCGTCGAAAATACCCAAATATTAAAATGACCATAACTCAGACAATTTAAGTTGGAATAAGCTCATTTTTGGACACGAAATACTTTATATCATATATTTTCATGTCCCAAAAGATTGGAATTTATTTCATGAACTAATTCACTAAAACTGCCCCTAGCAATTTTGGGCAGATTGTTTTTCTCACTTTTTTAGATTTTGTCTACTTTGTTAAAAATTGTCCATACGGAAATCTACAAGGAATTTTGCAGTGATTCCACTTCGATCTGTTAGAAGACTCGTAGATCTAACACCAAAAATTGTCCACACTCAAAAATTAAAATCTAATATGAGATATGATCGTTTTAATTACATATTGCGTTTTCTCAAAAATCCGATTTTCAATCATTTGTGTTTTGTAAGAAAACTTCCTAGATCTCTTGATTAAACAAACATTACCCATCAAAAATCATCATGATACATACTAATACCTCATATATTCATGGATCTATCATGATCCATGATCTATTTCACTAAAAATCACCAAACACAAGATTAAACACAATCAAGGCTAAGAAAAATTAGGTTTTCTAACTTTTGAAAAACCTAGTTCCTCTTTCATGCTTTAGATCCAACTTTGATCCTCAAAAGGGTTAGATTGAAACATCTACTACTTATAAACACATAGATCTAAGGTTTTAAATCTCAAGATCATAACTTCATATTATCAAAAATCAAATCCAACCAAAAAGGAATTAAACTATAATAAGTAAAAATCTATATACCTTAACTTGGTTCTTCTCTCTTCTTATTCCTAAGATTGATTAGAAAGCTATGAAACTACAAAATCTCTTTCCCTCTTTTTCCCACTGAATTATCTAGATTCTATCTCTCTCTCTCTTGGTTGCTTAGCTAGCTTATACAAATGAGAGGAAAGAGAAAAATAAAAGGTTTTTTGTTGTTAGTAAATGTGTATAGATATAATGTGTATATCTATTATTATTACCCAATCTCTTACACTCTCTCTATCCCATCGTGATTGAGTTTATTTGCAAGTTAAAGCAAAAGTGTTGGCTCCTTTACAAAAGTGACACCTAGCAAAAGTTATTTACCTAATAAAGTGGTGAAATCATTACATTCCTCCCCCTTACTTCTCCTTGTAGAATCCGGCCATGTGGCCTTTCTCTTGCCCAAAATTTATTTCCTTTTATGCTTTAATTAACTTTACTTAATGTCCAAAATGTTCCCTCCCACTTGGGCTAAAAGTTGGGCTTTTATTTAATTTCTTTTCGGCTTGTAATTAATTATTTTGGCTACTAATTAAAATGCACTTGGGCCTCCATCTCCAATTAATTGTGCCACTAAAATACTTGTCCTTTATATTTAATATTGGGCTAGTTCAACAATTTAGTTGTTCTTAAATTAATTTACCTACAAGTTCAATGCTTAAATAAACAATTGGGCTTGTTTAAATTGCTTACCCTTGTTAGTCCATTAAATTTACTATCTCTTGAACTAATGCCCATCATTATTTACATATTCTTATCAATCAACAATATTATTTCACTTACATAACCCAACTAGACTTGCTTTACTTAGGTTATAAAATTAATTAATTAAGATGTATAAAATAAATCTTAGGGTTAGTATATAATTTTAAATACCTAACATTTTCTTATATTATAGCCCCTTAAGTTTTTAATTACCATACCTAATATATGTATTAGGTTACATAATTTTATTCTTAATTCTCTTTATATACAAAATAAATGTATACACATTATATAATGTATATGTATTCACTCACACACATAATTCACATAAGTCATAACATATTCCACTAGTGTATTAACTTAATAGCCCTAATTGGCTTAATAAGTTATAAACACTCACATAATTACTATATTCAATTCATATCATTAATCACTTAAAGATTATAAATCTTTTTAATTTAATAATCAATGCTAACATTAAAGCTATGCTAATTTTTAACATAACTTATCTTACTCTTCCTTAATCAAAATGATTAAGTATATATCTTAGTTAATTAATAAATTAACTATCTAGCTTAATTCACATATTCAATATATGGTTCAAATACTTCCTTAAAAAAAATTACACATATAATCATGTGAAATTCTCGGTCCTTACACATACACTGTCTACTGAAAGCATCAACTCTGCCTGCCACTAAAATGCAAATATAAAAAGTACATGGAAATGGGGCACAACCGCCCAATGACTAACAGAGGCCTATCAGAAGAGATAAAGAGAAATGGGGCACAGCCGCCCAATATCAAATAGAGGCCTATTAAAAGATATAATGAGAAATCTATCAAAAGAAGTCTATGATATATGCATCTAGGCGATCAACCTGTTGTAACTCCTCCTGAGTCACTGAATCTCTGCCAGAAGGAATGTCTGCTCAATAGAGGGGAGGATCTGCACCAGTATAATTGCCAGAATATGGACCTCCTGAGGGGCCGGCTTCGGAGCTGGAATGATCAAAAGAATCTGCCTCTGAAGGATCCCTGCCAAGGTGCCTGATGAAAAAATGTGTCTGCTCCAACTGCTGGGTCAAACTTAAAATCTGCTCCAAATGAGTAGGCTCTCGAAGGCAAGCTATCCAGTCTATCATCATAACAAACCCAGGAACCATATATGCCATGAACTGAGTGGCACGAGTCTGAGCTCCAATAGTATGAGGACTCCACCAGCGATAAAATGCCTCTTGACTGTAAGGACCCTCTGATAGGGTGAAGCCATCCAAGCCCATCATAAAAATATTTGTGACTGGCTGAGATTGGGGCCAATGATGCCTAGCAGGAGGAGGGAATGGAATACGGATCTCTCATATAACACTTCTGATAGCCCACTCTCCCAAGAAGAGCTCCTATACTCCATCTGTCAAAAATGGAATCCGATGAGTGGACAATATAAACTCTAATCCGTTCAAAAATCCATCCTTAAAATTGACTATCAGATAATCAGGGGTGTAAGGAACCCACGTGATGAAATTAGCGATCAATAGCTCCAACTGGAAGCGGAAATGGGTGAACCCATCTGCCACAATGACCTCTGTAAAGGTGGAATAATGCCATCGACATCCTCGAGGATAGGTCTCTAGACCTAGAGTAGTAGCCGGGCGGAGGCAAGGGAGCCTCTCATATGCCCAAAATTGGAAGTGCAAAAATCAAATGTCCTCAATGATAAAGATTGATAAACACAAATGAGGGAGATTAAAGGTGAAAGAAAAATTACTCACCAGCAGGAAGGGATAAAAACCCAACCAAGCCTTTGTCACGCCCTTAGAGCGTAAGTGCATCTCACGAAGAAAATAGGCGAAGGTGAAGGTGCCCCAATCAAAATCCCTGATGTGCTCCACATCTCGAGTAGCGCTAACCAGAGCAAAAGAGACCATCGAGAAATTGTTTGCTATGAAATAAACCCTGATGATAACCAGGAAAAGTCATCGAAGAATGCAATCTCTAACCCTCTGATCAATCAGGCAGAGGCTTAATCAAAGCCCCACTCTGGGCATCCACACTCAAGGGCCCAGAACGGGCAGTCCGACCCTTGATAGCCGTCGTAGGAACTCCCAAAAGGGATCGAATAGCAGCAGGTGAAATGTCAGCCACCAAAGATACTGGCTCACCTGTAAACTCCAACCTTGTGATGAACCGCCAATCCATCGGTGTCATCATAATCTCACAGTCCAACAAGTGGAGGGACTGAGTCTGGTGGAACCAGCACTCAAATAAATCCCGCAGATAACCCCAAGGGCAACGACAGAGAGGAATAGAGAAGTAGACCTGATGATGGCTTGGTACTCTGGATGCAGAGTATGATACAAGGACTGGACGCTAAACTAATTCCCCCTGGGCTGAGTAAAGCCAGGAACCTGCGTCAAACGGTAAATCCAGATTAAACCTTTGTCCTGAAATGGCGAAAGGAAGATAATTCCAGAATGAAAAAATTCTGTTACCTCATTGGTGTGGAGATAGATCGAATGATGATGCCTCAAATCATCCAAAAGCTCTGGAATCGCCACAATGATGGCTTGAAGCTCCCTATGCAGGAGCAGTAGCAGGAGCGGGTTCCCCAACTAGGACATCCTCCTCGTCGTCCACATCATCCAGCCTGTCAACCTGGATAGGACGAATCCCTGACTTAGCCAACCAGCGAGGCTGTTGGGTTGGACGAGGTCGAGGAACATCAGAAGCTCTCTTCCTCCTCACACCTGCAGAGACTCTGCGAGAGCTGTCTAGTATATTTGAATCCATAACCTGAACCAAATCTCTAAATCACCTCAAAAAGGGTGAGGTAAGTCTCGAACTTACAGCTTATTAAAATTAAATCATTGTTTCATGCATATTCTAAGTCCTAAAGCATGCATTAGTTAACATGCATCCCCAGTATAGTCAAAACTGCATGTTCATTAAATGCTTTGGCGCATGAATTTTTTTTGCTAGAGTCTCCTTTGTAAAATGGACTATCCGCATGCACATAGGCATGATTAGGTGGCCATTCAGTAGCACACCAACCCAAAATCATAAGCATTTCATATATATGAAAAACATCAAAATCAAACTCCCCATGGCAGCTAAATTACCATGTGTATTTTTATTTGAAAATTCGGGCTCATTTGTCCTCAAATAGGATGAATAAATTAGCCAAAAAAATGCGCTAAATGACTGTATCAGAAATAAGTTTTTTTCACATCAATACGTTCAGCATTGTAAAACATACACATTTACTAAGTCTAAATTTTTTATAAAGTTATATAAGTATGCATATTCACTATATTGTGTTTAGAAGCATTCTATATGAAATATAACGTTCTAACGGTCAAAACTTGAAAAGAAATGATGTAAACATTACCGGAGTTGTGCAAAACGATTGTACGGTGACGGAATTTGCAAAAAGTAGCCCAAACTCAGTAGATCTAGAGAGAAATTTTTAGATTTTCTATATAGTTCAACTTGAAAATGACTTGTGAAAGCCACGGGGGGGGGGGGGGGGGACTAAAATAAACCCATAGGGAGCCGCGACTCTACCTACAGCACCCTAAGGTGGGTCCCATCCCCTCTGATTCGGTCCAAATAAGGTTAAAACGGAGTTTCCATAAGCTAAAAAGTTGAATCAAGGAAAAAAGTGCTACGCGATTGAGCAGAGCAGGCTTGAAACCCTGAAACAGGGTGTCAAACTCATAATGAAAGATCATCTTCATGTAAGCCATTGGTATGAACCCTGATGGGGTATTTGGAATGCCAATGATAGAAAATGCTGAAACCTGCCTCTGTCTAAGCATCTGGAAGGTCCGGCATTAGTGAACAGTGGATTTTGAATGCGTCAAAGTATCCAGACTTGTTTGAGGGTATGACTTCTTAGAAAGATACCCCCAACATTGATATTAGGCATATCTGACATTGCAAACCGTTGGCAACAACTCCAGCGTAGCATCGGGAAAGAGTCAATGATGAAAGCCATTGAGAACTTCTTCAACAAGGGTCAAATTGTCTAATATTGTGAATCGTTGGCGACAACTCCAGCATAGCATCGGGAAAGATCCGATGATGAATATCGTGGAAAACTATCGATCTCGGGGAGAACCGATAATAGAATCTGTTATACAAATCCTCAGCCGAGGCTTCAAATCAGTTCAACCGACCGTTGTAAACTACCGTTCGAGTAGGCACCGAGCAGGTTCGGTGATGGTCAAACTCTACAAACTACCGTTTGAGTAGGAATCAAATCAGTTCAACTGACCATTGCAAACTACCATTTAAGTAGGCACCGAGGAGGTTCGGTGATGGTAAAACTCTTCAAACTACCGTTTGAGTAGGAATCAAATTAGTTCAATTGACCATTGTAAACTATCGTTCGAGTAAGCATCGAGGAGGCTTGGTGATGGTCAAACCCTGTAAACTACCGTTCGAGTAGGTATCTAATCAAATCAGTTCAGTCGATCGTTGTAAACTACCATTTGGGTAGGCATCGAGGAGGTTCGATGATGGTCAAACTGTTGTTAACTATTGTTCGAAGAGATAGTGAGAATTTTATCCCCGTCAGAAACATCGCCACCAACCGGACAACAATTCAAACCGTTGGCAACAACTCCAGCGTAGCGTCGGGAAAGATGCGATGATGTAAACTGGTGTAAGCTATTATCAGGATAGGCATCAGGAATCCCCAATGAGGCCACTCGTCATAAGAGGAATATCCCCAGCGGAGGAAAAGTCAGAAAGCGTATTTGAAGACAGAATGTTGGTAACAACCCCAACGTCGAGTTCAAAAATGTCTAATGGCATCAGCCAAGGAAGAATCTCCCCAGCAGGGATCCTGAAAACATCTCTACTACATTTTATAGAATCAGTCTTGGTAGCACCGACGAACATGGTAAACCATTGGCTTCAACCCAATATAGCATCAAAAAAGATCCGGTGATGAAAGCTTTGCAAACTACCATTCGAGTAAGCATCAAGAGAGTTCAGTGAAAGCCATCAAGGACAATTTAATCCCCAACAGAAGTGGCGGGAGCGGTCAATGATGGAATACCGTGGCAGCTAGCGTCGCAGATATATATAGCCTATTATATCATGCATTGCATTACATTTGCATGTATCATATTTCCAGTGTCTAGCAGTTTTTATCATGTTCATTCCATTGCATTGCATAAACATGATAAAGAGGGGCATCTGTAGACACTCAAAATTTTGCATTCTTGTTACTAACCCTGCAGGAGGGGAAAATCGTCTTTTACCTTCTCGAGATAATCCTAGAAGTCCAAATCACCAAGTCGAACCCCGGGAGATCAAGCCCAACCCCGACAATAACCCCGGGAGACCAAATCCAACCTCGGCGACAACCCCAGGAGATAAAATCAAACCCTAAAGATGACCTCGGGAGATCAAATCAAACCCCGACGAAAACCCCGGGAGACCAAATTCAACCCCAGCGAAAACCCCGGGAGATCAATTCAAACCCCGGCGACAACCTCAGGATATCAAATTAATCCTGGGAGACGACCCTGAGGAAGAACAGAGTCTGTTGGGATCAAACCTTGGAGACAACCCCAAGAAACAGTCAAAAATCCTGTCAATCTTGGAGATAATCTCCGGAAGGGTAAAATGGTCATTTTACCAACTTAACATCAAATCAAGTCAAAATCAAGCCAAATCATTATCATGAGGGTCTTGAAAAACCATCTCGACGTTGGTTTAAAAAATCCGCGGGTCGGGTCACAACCCGAATTTTTTAATCTCTTTTCCTAAGCTCTCTCTACCCTCACTCTTTTTATTTAGGAAAAAAGTTTTAAAGGGTTTTTTAGGAAAAAGGCCAACATATATTATGTCGACGATTTGAACGTAGTTACAGAGTCGCCAGTTGGTAGATTTGAAATGGTTGTACCAACTCAACCGAGTTTTGTTTGAAAAAGGCCCAATTGTTGGACACTGTAGAAACTTGATCTTTGAAAACAAAGTTTGAGCTCGAGGGCTTAGTTAAGTGTGGAGAAGGTGTTAAGCACCCCACAACTCCCGTGTAAATACGGTACCACATCTTTTCAATATTTCCCTTTAAAAAAAGGAATGCGTGCGTGAATGCTATTTGAAAATTGGGCCTATTGATTTGATTGATTGAAAGTAGTGCTTTGCTTCGTTGAACCTATATACGAAGGGTTTGATTTGATTTGAAAATCAGTCTTTGATTTGATTTGCAAAAGCATTTAATTTGATTTACAAAAGCTTTTCTTTTGATTGAATTAAAAATGATGTTTGGAAAGCTGGTTTATCCCTTACGCTAACATAGGAATTGAAGCATGTTGATACTTCCAATTTTATCTTTATAGCCTTAAGGCTGCATGTGAATGGTGATTTGTCGGGCTACGAAGCATCCTCGACAATAGAAAATAGACAAGTGTCGGTCTCTTCATGGGCATCAAAACCATTGAAGGGACTCTGACACGGCAATCCACATTTTCACTATGTTTAGACCTTAAATCCGGATAACCGTTTTAAGGTCTTTTGTATGTACATTTCCACAAAAAAATTGGCAGGGTAAATTCATAAATCGGAGGTTGTCCATCGTGGGAATCAGATTCTGATCAGTTTGATCATGAATCCCACGATTCATAGGCTCACATATGAATAGCCAAAACCTGCACAGTTCAAATTTGTACAAAAACAGATAAATATCCCAATATTGCCAGAACCGAGGATTCATTCAGTAAATCCCGGTCCGCACAGCCGAAGCGTCTCGTTCCCACTAGATAGCGATCTAAGGGACGCGAGGTTGCCTTTGAAGCTGAAACTAGAAAGAAATCTAGATTTAAGGAAATCTTAGTCATTCTAGTTTTTCGGTTCAGTCCGGAGGTTTTGAACCGTCTGAAAACTAGAATTGGCGAGATTTAAATAAATCTAGTCCGTTCGCAGATATGTCAGTGTCAATTCATATAAAATGAATATTTAAGCAGCAGTTGAATAGAAAGCGAGTAAAGCAATATATATATATATATATATATATAAATATATATATATATACAATTATATATAAAAGCTATAAAGGGCGATAGGTTTTCACGCCGGTGCCCGGACTGGAATTGAAATATATATATATATATATATATATATATATATATATATATATATATATATATATATATATATATATATATATATATATATATATATATATATATATATATATATAAGAAACGGTCTAGTCCATCAAAAAATCAAGACAATTATTATGAAAAACCCAAGTCACGAAAGAAATCACATAGTAAAAAATCCTGCTTCCCCTAAACAAATTGTTCGGTTTCACTCTGGTGCATGGAATCAGGCTCAACTTAATTATAGTACAATTAAAAAAAATTAACTTTGGTTTTATGTATTAGTAAATTTTAAAACGATTTATTAAATCAAAGATTTTTGGTTCAAATTGACTGCAAGTCAGCTAAATATATTTTAGAAAAAGATGTTAAAAACATTGCTGCTAAACACATTTTTGCCCGATGGCAATCTCTTTTAAGCATTTTTGATTTCGATATTGAATATATTAAAGAAAGTCAAAATTCTGTTCCTAATTTTCTTACTAGAGAATTCATTAATTCAGGTACTTAAGACAATTATTATGACAAGCCCAAGTTACGAAAGAAATCACATAGTAAATAATCTACTTCTAAAACCCAAGATAAGAGTAAAATTACTTGTTATAATTGTGGTAAAAAGGGTAATTACAAAAGTGAGTGTAAAATTAAACAGAAATTTAGTCAGTTAAATATTTCTGTTGATGACACTGATAAGATATTAGAATTAATAAGGATTGAGAATGATGTTGATAGTAACAATTATTCTGATATTCCTTATTCCTCTAGTAATGATGAAGATAATCAAACTCCTATTGAAGAAAACAAAGTCACTATTTGTACTGATAATTGCAGGTCTAATTGCTGTAAAACTATTAATGTTCTTAGCAAAGAAGACCAAGAGAGCTCTTTGTTAATTGAGTTAATTAGTAAAATTACTAACGAAGAGTTAAAACTGCAATACATGAAATAGTTAAAGGAATTATTCTCTAAGAACAATTCTGGTAAGAATAAGGTCATTAAGGGTAAAGATAAGCCTATCATTAGCCTTAATAAAACTCTTGAAAGATTTAAAACCCCGGATAGAGAAGTCACCCTTCCCAAGTTAAACCAAGAAGTCAATAAACTTAAGAAGGAAATTTCGGGTCTTAAGACTGAGATTTCTGAGTTACGCAAAGAAATGGCTACTTTGGCGACTAAAAGTTCAGAGCTTCACATATCTGATTCGTCAGAAAATGATGAAGAAGCTGAATCTTCTAATGTCAAAGAAGATGAGTCAATTCTTATGGTTCAAGGTAGTTCATTAAAAAGGTTAAAAGACATTACCATTCAAAAATAGTATATTATTGTCCGACTAGTTATTGATGGAACTTTTGCAATTCAACTTCCTGCTCTAGTTGATACTGGTGCGGATCTTAATTGCATTCAAGAAGGTTTGATACCTACTAAGTTCTATAAAAAACTAGTGAACGATTGAATTCTGCTAATGGAAGTATGATGAAAATAAAATATAAACTTCCTAAGGTTCATATTTGCCAAGACAATATGTGTTTTAAAACTTCTTTTGTTTTAATTCGCAACTTGACAGATAAGATTATTTTAGGACTTCCGTTTATATATTTATTATATCCATTTACTACTAGTAATACTGGTTTAACAACTGAGCATTTAGGTCAAAAGGTTGTTTTTGAATATTAACTCTCCCAGAAAAAAGTGAAGGAATGGGATTGCCTAATAAGGATTCTGATTTAGTTAAAACATAAGATAAGCTACTTAAAAAGATTGGTTCAAGTTCTGGTGAAGCCAGTGGAACTGTTACTATCATCGATCAGGTTGAAGATTCTGATGATGAAAGCATTAGTCAAACAGATGCTAAATCTGAAACTGCTTCTATCCCAGATCTTAACGAACAGTTAAAAAAGTTAACCTTTAATCATGCTAGCATTACAAAAAATTGGTACTCTAGACCCACTCCTCCTGACCTTCAGTACGAGAAAAAGAATCTAGATAATCAATTTTCTGTCTCTTCTAATAAAATATATTAATGGAACATTGATGGTCTTAGTGAACACCAAATACTTACTAAAATGAATCATTTGTCTATAGTTGCCAATAGTTATATTACAGCTTTCAGCAGTTTGGCACAGCCTGAAATAGTTAAAATATTAACTAATGGTTTCACTGGTGTTCTTCGTTCTTAGTGGGAAAAACACCTTGATGAAGATGCAAGGAATTCTATAATTCATGCTCGCCAGTTAGATGACAATGGTCAGCCTATCTTTAGAGAAGATGTTGGTTTTGGTATTCCTGATGGTATTAACACATTAATTTTCACTATAATAAAACATTTTATTGGAACCCCTAGTAATATCACTGAAAGAATTCATGATCAGTTAAGTAATCTCACTTGTCCCACTCTAAGTGATTTTAGATGGTACAAAGATGTTTTTATTTCTCGAGTCATGATGCGTAGTGATAGTAACAAACCTTTATGGAAAGAGAAATTTATTAATGGTCTTCCTAATTTGTTTGCTCACAAAGTCAGAGAAGAACTTAGCAAAACTCTTGGATACATTGATTATGATAACCTGACTTATGGTGACATAATTAGCTACAAAATTTTGACTTTCTTTAATATATTCAATATCGAAATAAAAAAATGCTTAAAAGAGATTGCCATCGGGCAAAATTGTGTTTAGCAGCAATGTTTTTAACATCTTTTTCTAAAATATATTTAGTTAACTTGCAGTCAATTCGAATAAAAAATCTTTGATTTAATAAATCGTTTTGAAATTTACTAATACATAAAACCAAAGCTAAAATTTATTTTTTAATTGTACTCTAATTAAGTTGAGCCTGATTCCACGCACCAGAGTGAAACCGAACAATTTGTTCAGGGGAAGCAGGAGTTAATTTCTGCTTCAGAATGCCACTAAAACCAATTTCAGAGGCATCAGTTTCAATAATTGACCAAGTTGGCGGAAGTAGAAAAGATAGAAGATAGAAGAGAGAGGCGCATACAAATCTGAATCACAACTATAGTATAACTATAAGAAATGATAACAGCAGTTCATATGAATTAATAACAGTTTTATTAAGGCTAATGATAGGCTTATCTTTACCCTTAAAGACCTTATTCTTACTATATATATGTGTGTGTGTATATATATATATATATATATATATATATATATATATATATATATATATATATATATTGACAGAAACGTAGTTAACCAAGACTGGGAAGAGAACCCAGTGATGGTGAAGGCTGCTTATATATGCATAAATATATATAAAAGCAGTAAAAAGACCACAGAATGATCCAGGTCGAACTAGAATGTAAATGTATAGAAAAGTAGTCACCTAGAGACTGGAAAGATAACCTAGTAATGGTGAAGTGTGCAAAAATAGTATAAAGGCCACGAAATAGTCCAGGTCAGACTGGAATGTAAATTACAGAAAAGTAGTCAACCAGTGACTAGAGAGATCACCCAGTATAGCGAAGAGTGCAAAAACAATATAAAGGGCGATGGATTTTTACGCTAGTGCCCAGACTAGAATTGAAATATATATATGTATATATATTGACAAAAATGTAGTCAACCAAAACTGGGAAGAGAACTCAGTGATGGTAAAAATCGCTTATATATGTGTAAATATATATAAAAGCGGTAAACTACCTCAGATTTGACATTCGGGCTTGACATAATTAAAATATTAGTATATATATAGTTAAATATATACAAAAAATGGCCAAACCCAGACTGGGAAGATAACCCAATCCGGCGAAGTTGCCAAAATGAAGAGTTTAGTGCATTGAAGTTGCTGGAGCTGATAGATCGTTAATCCGAGTTGTAAAAATTCCAAAAAAAATCAGTTTATGTACAAAAATATACCAAATTTTGAAGAAAACAGCCACGGAACTAAGTTCCAGGCATTTTTAGAAAACGAAACTTAACGTGCAAGTGTATAAAAGTATGAAGAAGTAATATTCACTTTTTTTTCGTGAAAATACTTACAATGGGCTGCTACACGGGATTTTTGCCAAATCGTAAGCTCTATACGTCCAAATCTATCGGTTATTTTCTGGTATGTGGTAGTATATGGGTATATCTACATGTTGGAGTGAAAATATTTGGGTTTGAAAGTGGAGTAAAAGTTAGAAAACCAAACTAGATGAGCTTTGCTGCGTTTCAGAATTCTTTTAAAATGAAGGGGGGAAAGTTTATTTATAGGCCAGGGAGCCTCCACTCTACCTGCTACAGCCAGAGGTAGAGGTGCGGCTCCCCAGGTGGGGCCCGCGGTACCAGGTTCTACCATCTTAAAGTACGTGCACTACGAACAACGCGTAGTCAAAGTCAAAACTTTCTAACTTTTGATCGGAGCGTCCGTTTATGGTATGCGATACCTTTTCGAAAAGCCCTCGCTGAGAGTGTCTCAATGACATGGGATAAAACATTTTCTTGGTCCATGAAGACGGGTTCATAACCAGGTTTTTGATTCCCCGCAGTTTATCCGTTGAGCGGTCTTGCGCTATTTGCACTCGGGATCGTCGTTATGATTCGTTCTGACTTTGTTGGCATCAGTTCAGCTTGAGTTTGACCTAATCAATTGAGAATTGATAAAATGAGAGTTTTTCCCCTCCCGGGGTTGCCTGTAGTGTCGGTACAGCCTTTGGTCGACTTCCGGGACTTGTTTCCAAGATTTGGATCCCAATCGAGCCTGTTCATCCTCAGTGTTGCACCTGAAGCTGACGTGGTTGTTCTAGGTTTTCTTCTGGAGGTGATGTGATGCTTCAGGTTTGTGCCTGAGGTGTCCTGACTTCCCGGGTTGCTGCCGGGAATGACCTGCACTTTTCGGGTTACTGTCGAAGCTGATCTGTACCTCCCGGGTTGAGACCGGGGCTAAGTTGACATCCCAATATGATTGATCGAGGTTGTGGTTGTCCCGATATTGGTGATCGGGTTTGAGCTAATGGCTCGATATTGAGATCGGGGTTGATCTGACGGTCCGATTGGAGATCGGAGTTGATTTGACAGTCCAATTGATGATCGAAGCTAAATAGACGATCCGATTGGCGATCGGAGCTGGATAAATGGTCTTATTGATGATCGAAGCTGGATTGACTGTACGATTGATGATCGAAGCTAGATAGACGGTCCAATTCATGATCAAAGTTGGATTGATAGTCCGATTAACGATCGGAGCTAGATAGACATTCCGATTAGAGATCGAAGCTGGATTGACGGTTCGATTGATGATTGGAGCTGGATAGACGGTCCAATTGACAATCGGAGCTTGATAGACGGTTCTATTAACGATCGAAGCTGAATGGAGTACCGATATTGGTGATCAGATTTAATTAGAGTTCCGATATTGGTGATCGGATTTGATTAGAGTACCGATATTGGTGATCGGATTTGACTGGAGTACCGATATTGGTGATGAAGTAATATATGGCTTTCACCCCTAGATCATCTCCCGATGTCTCATGGGGCTAATCCGACGGTTGAAGAGTCATTGGGGTTAAGTCAATGGCTGAATTGGATGTCAGTCTATACCCGAACTTTGCTGGAATGGAACCAACGGTTGAACTTGAATTCGGTCTATACCCGAACTTCGTTGGAATGGAACCAATGGTTGAACTTAAGTTCGGTCTGTACCCGAACTTTGCTGGAATGGAACTAACGGTTGAACTTAACTTCGATCTGTACCCGACCTTCGCTAAAGTTAAACCAACGATTGAACTGGCTTCGGTCTGTACCCGAACTTCATTGGAATGGAACCAATGGTTGAACTAGCTTTGGTCTGTACCCGAACTTTGCTAGAATGGAACCAACGGTTAAACTAACTTTGGTCTATACCCGAACTTCGCTGGAATGGAACCAACGGTTGAACTAGCTGTGGTCTGTACCCGAACTTCCCTGGAATGGAACCAACAACTGAACTAGCTTCAGTCTGTACCCGAACTTCGCTGGAGTTAAACCAACGGTTGAACTGGCTTCGGTCTGTACCTAAACTTCGCTAGAATGGAACCAACGGTTGAACTTGGCTTCGGTCTGGACCCGAACTTCGCTGGAATGGAACTAACGGTTGAACTTGACTTTGGTCTATACCCGAACTTTGCTGAAGTTAAACCAACGGTTAAACTTGACTTCGGTCCGTACCCAAACTTCGTTGGAGTTAAACCAACGGTTGAACTGGCTTTGGTCTGTACCCGAACTTTGCTGGAATAGAACCAACGGTTGAACTTGACTTCGATCTGCACCCAAACTTCGTTGGAATGGAACCAATGGTTTAGCTTGACTTCGATCTGTACCCGAACTTTGCTAGAATAGAACCAATGGTTGAACTAACTTCGGTCTGTACCCGAATTTCGCTGGAGTTAAACCAACGGTTGAACTTGACTTTGGTCTGTACCCAAACTTCACTGGAGTTAAACCAACGGTTGAACTTGACTTCGGTCTGTACCCGAACTTCACTAAAATGGAACCAATGGTACGGTTGAACTGACTTCGATCTGTACCCGAACTTTGCTGGAGTTAAACCAATGGTTGAACTTAACTTCGGTCTGTACCCGAACTTCGTTAGAGTTAAACCAACGATTGAGCTGGCTTCGGTCTATACTCGAACTTCGCTGGAATGGAACCAACGGCTGAACTTGGCTTCGGTCAGTACCCGAACTTCGCTGGAATGGAACCAATGGTTAAACTTAGCTTCGGTCTGTACCCGAACTTCAAAAATGGCAGTTTTCGGCAAGTTTTGCGTAGTTTTTTTGTAGTTGGCTTTGTTGATCCCCGAACAAGGCTCCGGGATGAATACCAAGGGTCTCAGTGGGGTTTCCTTTTCTGTCAAATTCCCGCTGCTTAAACGCAGATTTTCAGGATAAACCGCTCAATCGTGTAGCAATTTTTCTTCAGATTTGACTTAGAAGCTCAGTTAAATTCAATTTTGACTCGAACCAAACTTGGCCCAGGGAAGTGGGACCCACCCAGGGATGCCACAGGTGGAGGTATGGCCACCTGGGCTTTAAATTGGGCAGCAAGATTTCATTTAAAACAATTTCAGTTTTGAGGTCTAAACGGATTTCAATCTTCTTTTTCAGATCTACGGAGTGTGGACAGCTGCTTTCTGATTCTGTCAGTTTCTACGCGATCAGCGCAGCTCAGGTATCGTTTTACATGATTTTTTCATAGATTTTGACCGTTAAAAGAATGCGAACCACTTAGGGGCCTTTTAGACGTAATGTATGAAAAAAATGTATGCCTATATAACCTGCTAAAATTTTCTGACTTCATATGTATACATATCTTACTGTAATGCACGTTTAGATGTAAGAAAATTCAGGTTCTAAGACAGTGTTATTTTGCACTTTTTGATCAGCTTAGTCATCCTTTTTGAGGCCTAGTGAGCCTGAATTTTCAACTGAAAATGCCTATGGTAATTTGGCTACCATGTGAGGCTGACTTTTGTTTTTTTTTCAAAATATGAACTATTTTTATTTTTGGGTAGGTGTGCTACTGAATGGCCACCTGGACATGCCTATGCGCATGTGGACAGTCCATTTTACAAAGGAGACTCTCGCGAAATTTTTCCAAAATCTTAGGCATTGAAAAACATGCATTTTTGAGTCTACTGAGGATTTTTGACTGACCCATGCAGGTTTTTAGCTTTTAAGTTTTGAAAACATGCAGTTTTTGACTTTATTGGCAGTTTTTGACCGACCCATACATGTCTTAGGACTTAGAGATATATGTTGGACTGATTGAAAATGATAAGCCTTAGGTTTTAGGCTTATCACACTCTTTCTGTGGTGATTTGGAGTATTGGTGTATGCGATGGATCGCAATAGACTAGGCAGTTCCAGCAGGGTATCCTCAAGTATCAGACGGAGGAGGGCTTCTGATGTTCCTCAGCCTCGCCCAGCTCGGACGCCTCGTAGATTGGTGGAGGCGGTGATTCGTCTAGCACAAGACGAACAGCTACTTGATATTGACGATGAGGAGGCTCCTTTTGCTGCTCCTGTTCCTGCTTAAGCTCACGTGCGGAGGTCCCTGGCATTGTTGTGCAGACGCAGAAGTTGTTGGGCGACTTGAGTGGCCATCCATCGAGGTTTTTTCACGCCAACGAGGTGACTTGAAGTTTTTCTCTTCTTGGATTCTTTTCGTCCTTTTTGCCATTCTCGAGGCACGGGTTTTTTGACATGAGTTGGTTTTTTATGCAGATTCCCGGCTTTACGTAGCCTCGAGGGAACTGGTTCAGTGTGCATTCCCTGTATCATACTTTGCACAAGGAGTACAGGGATATCTTAGATGGCTGGGGCTTTCAGGTCTTTTTCTCGATCCTTCCCCGCCGTTGCCCATGAGGGTATATGAGGGCTTTATCTGAGCGCTGGTTCCACCAGACTTAGTCCCTTTATCTGCTAGATTGCGAGGTGATGATGACTCCTATGGATTGGAGATTTATCACCGGCATTGAGTTTGAGGGCGAGCCAGTGCCTGTCATGGCTGATATTATGCCCACTGTCATCCGGTCCCTGCTGGGAGTTCCTACGACAGGTGTTCAATGGTTGGACGGTCCCGATCTGGTCCCTTAAGTATAGATGTCCAGGATGGGACTTTACAGGAGCCCCCGCCTGATGATCAGAGGGCTAGAGATCGCATTCTGAGGCGATTGTTTTTATAGGTCATCAGGGGATGTTTTATGGCAGACAACTCGTTTACTGTGTCCTTCACCTTGATTAGCGCCACTCGACATGTAGAGCGCCTCAGTGACTATGATTGGGGCTCTTATACCTTTGTCTATTTTCTATATGGCATGCGCATACTTTCGGAGGTTGTGACGGAGGCTTGGTTAGGATTTTACCCATTTCTGCTGGTGAGTACATAATTCTGTACCTTTTTTATTTTAGCATTCATTTTTGTCAGTCTTGGTCACTGAGGACTTTTGATATTTGCATGATCAGCTTTGGGCATTTGAGAGGCTTCCTTGCCTACGGCCCGCTTCTGCTCTAGGTCTGGAGACCTATCCTCGAGGACGGAGATGGCATCACTCTACTTTGACGGAGGTCCCTGTTGCTGAGGGATTCACTCATGCCCGTCTACAGTTGGAGCTTTTGACGGCGGGTTCGATCACCTAGACGTCGTATACATCTGAGTTTTTGATCATCGAATTTGAGGGAGGTGTCCCTACTGGCCGAGAGTTTGTTTTGTCTACCCGCAGAGTCCCTGTGTTGACGGTGGGAGGCTGGGAGCTCTATCTTGGAGAGCGTGCCATTAGAAGAATTATAGGGGAGATCCGTATTCCCATTGCCCCTCCTGCTTAGCATCCTTGGCCGTTGACTGTGCCATTGACAGACATCCCTATGGAGGGCATAGATGGCTTTGCCTTATCAGAGGTCCCGTACAGCCAAAAGGCATTTAGCATCTGGTAGAGTCCTCGCACGATTGGAGCTTAGACTCGTGCCACCCAGTTCATGGCAGACATGGTGCTAGGGTCCGTAATGATAACGAACTGGATAGCTTGCCTTAAGGAGCCTACTCATACTGACCAGATAGCAGATCTGACCAGGTAGTTGGAGCAGGCCCATTTCTTTATCAGGCACCTTGGCCGAGATCCGTCAGAGGCATCTTCATTTGACCCGTCTAGCTCTGGAGCAGGCCCCTCTTCAGGTTCATTTAGCAGCAACTTTATAGGGGTAGATCCTCCCTTATACCCCCCAGACATGCCTGATAGCAGCGGTTTTGTATCCACCGAGGAGATGGAGTAGGTCGATCGCTTTGACATTGATGTCATCGACTTCCTTTGATAGCTGTTGTAGCTATACTTTTTGGTCAGCCACTATTTTGGATATTCTGCAGTTGTGCCATTATTTTGATAGACCACTGTATTAGTTGGGTGGTGGTGCCCCATTTCCCTGTATTCTATTTTTTGCTTTGTATTATCAGATAGGGATGATGCCTGTAGTAGATAGCTTGTTGTAGATATTCATGATCTTTTCTATCTATCGCATCATGTTTATATTTGTCATCATGCATATATTATGCCATATATATGCATTTAGACAGGTGAGTTTGACCCCTGGATGGTCTTGTGGTATGGTGATACAGATGACATCGTCTTCCGTCAGCCGTATTAAGCACGTACCACCGTCTGTGGTGGCAGTATCGTTGAGGTCCTGGTATGAGAGTCTGCCCTTTTCAGCCAGGGGGACCGAGGACCATATGTTGGGGCATTCTCTGCCCCTTGTAGATTTTAGAGTTCCATACGGGTTTGTTGACGATCTTTTACCCTTATGGATGCCTAAGACACAGGTGTTCCACATCGGGCGGCGTGAGCTGTCACCGACTCTGGAGGAGTACCAGAGATTCACCAATTTGGACTTAGAGTTGTCGTGCGCTCGAACGGCGATTAGCGACATGTGAAGATCGTTCATCCGGCTGTCCGATCTTCGACAGAGTATAGTCATGGATGAGATCATTTCTAGGCATGTGATCTCCATTGACTTCTTGATCGAGCGCTTTGGCGAGATTGATAGCTATGATCGCCATGTCAGGGATTTTGTTATTTCAGCAGAGGCATGGCATGTGGCCAGGATAGATATTCTGCTGACGTGTGTTGTGGCATACGTATACATGCCGCTATGCTAAGATCATCTTGATGTGGGACTGGTAGTTGTGGTTAGGGCCCTTAGACAGGGTAGTACCCTCATCCCTATGATACTGGCTGAGACACTGAGGTCAGTCACTCATTGTAGTACCCATCTGAAAGGGTTTTTTTGAGGTAGTTCGGTCTTGTTGTATATATGGCTGATGTCCCATATACAACCGATTAGATTCTTCAGGCCTCGGGCTTTTGCTTCACTCACGAGACATCCACAGTTTACTCCTTTCAGCCTACGGAGTGTATTGATGCAGAGTCATGGTTGGCATTTCTGTCGGATATTGAGCATCCGTTCTTGATCTTGCCATACTCAGGGCTAATGTCCCCATATAGCTTTATCACGCATGCTTCCTGCCTGGATTACTTGCCCCTGGCGGGATTGAGGAGAGTGACTACCTATCATCCCTTGGCAGTTATTGAGCAATTTGATCAGTTTCAAAGTCTGCACTACTTTGAGGGGGCTACTGATCAGAGGATGTCGGCTTCGTCTATGTCATCCGCTGAATTGGTTAGAGTATATGAGTGTTGGACTCATCGAGAGAGGGTTTATTTCTCTGGTAGCCATTCAGGCCATTCTCCAGAGTACTCTGCATGGCTGGAGGCAGATTTAGCAGCAGCAGCCTTTGTTCCTTCAGCTCCTATTAAAGATTTAGACGAGGAGAAGCCTATGGAGGATCCGGATTCTCCTACCGAGGATGAGCTGTTCATGGGTTTGACCACAGCATTAGTTAGCGATCCCCCAACCATCCTTGCAGGGACAGATCCGGCTTTAGCGAACACACTATTCAGGATAACCTTTGAGCGAGACTTGGCTAGAGCGCAGATGTTGACTACCTTGTCGGGCAGAGATTTAGCTTTGGCGAAGAGAGATGGGCTCAGGGCCACTTTGGATGCTGGCTTGATAGAGAGAGAGGAGCTCCGATCTGCCAGAGATGCAGTGGTTGTGGAGCGAGACGAGATCCGCTCAGCTAGAGACGCATCATATGTTGAGATCGAGGAGACGTTGATCACTCTTGACGCAGCTTTTGGGGAGAGGGATGAGGCTATAGCTTCCAGTGATTTCCACATTGCTGATAGTACTGCTCTTTGATCTTACACTCATGGTTTGGTTACCGAGATAAGTGCATACATTGATGACCACAGTGCCACCTTGCAGATGATCGTGGAGGTTTTGGGACATATGGAGGCTGAGGGGATTGCACTTGTAGCTTCTCCCCCATCTTCAAAGAGAGATGTCATGCTGGCATTATTGGCCCGCTTATCTTTGGGTCTATAGACTAGCTTTATTTCTCTTGCACAGACTAGATCAGCCATTTTTGTTATATACATGGCATTATGTATATATCAAATAGTGTTATATATCAGAGAAATATAGTTTTGATTCACTTCCCTAATTGGATATGTACTGTCACTGCTGAGTGATTACCACTTCTTTCATGACTCGCAGTTGTAGATGTATCTTGAGCTTCTCCTTGATGGACTGGCAGTTGAGATGTCAAAAAGTATCTCAGATGGGCCTGTTGATCAGGATAGCTTGATAGGATTTAGCTTTTGTATATCTTTCAGTGTCTTGGAACTGCTATTTTATTGGGGGTTTTATTTTTTTCTTGAAGGTCAAACCGCACCATAAATGGCTGCCTACGAACTCCTATGACGCTCCCAAATTCGGACCGCCACTGGTCTCTCAAATTCGGTTCGTCACATTCTCACGATAATACAATAATAACTAAAATCATACAATCACAGCAGAAGATCTAATCTAGAATAATATACAATGATTTATTATAATTATTCTCCCCAAGTCTCGCAACCTACAGTACTTAATAGATTACATAATAATATCAAATACAGACTTATTATATAACCCTACTTAAGTTTAAATATAGTTCTGAAATAGTCATAATACAACACTAGATATTTTAAGATATAAAAGGGACAAGCTAGTTGGTAGCCTTGCCCTTGCCCTTAACGACGCCCGAAGGTCCACCCTGTTCTGCCTTAACTGAAAGGTTTTAAATAAGCAAGAATGGGCACAAATTGCCCAGCAAGTAATATACAATAAGGGTGAAGAATTTATAACACGAGTTTGAAATATCAAAGTATAATCTCGATGATAATCCAGAGTTTAAAGAATAATATCATAAATAACGAATATCAATAATTCTCAAATCAAATCCTTGGAATATGAAACGATAGTCCATTATAGACTAACAGAAATGTATGAATTCAAAGGCTATCAACGTAACCAACTAGATAAAACAATTTATACTAAGCAATCACTAAGGACTATTGAACATCTACTAGAATTATCAATATTAAACTGATAACCCAAAAGAAATAAGTACGATAGATGATCAGTCTACAATACTTTATGTTATGCATAACACCACAATAATTTTCACGCGTGTGTTGGGGCTTCCAACAAAATACACTCCCCTTACCATAAGGGTTGTTCAACTCAGTTTTCAAGATTTTCGCACCAGTCAATTGGTTTGGATAGTTTTCTAAACATGCATATAGTCTAGCCGAATCAAATGGCATAGACACTTTCACGATATTCAAGAACAATACCAAGTTCAACATGAGTAATAGCTTTCATAAGGCTCAATGGAATAAGAGTTATTCAATAAGCATACTATCTCAATTTAAACGAGTAAGTAAGAAAACTTGCTTGCAATACTCCTTGAATAAAGTATATACAAGGATAGGATACTTGCACCGTAAAAGAGTGTAAGTTAGAGAACTTGCCTTAAGCGTAGTCTATCCACGTTAAGTAAATCAACACTTTCGAATCCTATTTATATATTACATGTATAAGATGTTCATTAGTTAAACACATTCGGTACACAAGTTCAATATGAAGATTAACTATATAAGGTTCTTCTTTAGTCATATAATCTCTTATACGTATGTCATTACGTACTTATACATATATGGTACGAAATCAGTTTATAAGTTGCCACAAAGTCAAGTAACACTCGTATAGCATTATGTCATATTGATTTAATTGATTAGGTTCTCATTATCTATGGAATTCCTTTTCTCAATTGAACATCTTTATAGAATGCTACTATCATATATCAGTAACAATTAGACTTGTTTAGCAGCTTAGATATCATTATAATCCAATTAGCACAAATCAGAAGCCATCAGAACTTAAGCAGAACTGTCAAACATGAAATCCAGACTGGCGCAGCTGCGCTGCCCCCTGGCCAGACCAAGGTTGGGCTGCTGCCCGCAGTTTCTGTCCGGCACGTAAGCATACTAAGATAATCACACTTATTATGCATACATACTAGAAGACTTGACATACACGTATAACCATCCTAAGCTCACCTTTACATGTTAGGGTCTTAGTTTAGGATTTCTAAAAATTTAAGGCCAAATAAAGTCATGAAATCATAATGCCTACTAGATTCACCATATGTACATGCGAGAAGGTCATATAAATTGTAATATACACGCTCGCGATTGTCCACATTATTTATTCATAACTAGCATGGTTTATCACTTTAAAAACATGCTTAACTCATGCTTGGTTAACCTTTCATTTAATTTAACAAGCGAGTACACATGTATGATATAGTAGTGATGTTATATGCACTATTAAACATGTTAACAATATCAGAATATGAATCTCAATATAACATGTTAAGTCGATGTTTAAAGTTCATGTTTCGTTAGTAATGTCCACTAATGAGGTTTAACATGTTCATGCTACCTTATGATACATATATACACAGTCAACATGTCCTTCACGCATTTCTAAACCATACTAACATGTATCAAAAAGTCAGAATATAAATATAACATATCAAAGTCCCTTTTTAAAACTCTAAGTTCATTTTGAAAACCATAAGTTGTCTCATCAAAAATGTATACCATCTTAGTTTAAACATGCTTACGTTAGGTCTATGTACTCATACATACGTGCTACTCATGCTAGCATGCTCGTCTACGTTATACAAGTAAACTAACACCTAACAGTTTGTAACAGAACTCAGCAAACTGACTCCAGAAGCTGCGCCTCAGTATAAAATCGACGCAGTTATGCCATGCCTGGTCTGTACCAGAGAGTTTTCCTGCTTCGGCAGTTAGCAACCCAAATCACAAAATTACTTCACGAAAACAGCCACATTGCATTTCAACATGCTTAATAGTTTATATAACAACTAAGCAACCACTTCCAAATCCAATTAACATAAAACTCATGCTTAATTCAAGAAATTAGAAGTTAGAGAAATGGGAGTATACCTCTGCAAATAGGTTTTTGCTAATTGTATTCCCCTCTCACTGATATTCCTCTCCCTCTATATCTCAGTGAACTTACACTGCTTATACTTATCAGAATTTTAGCAAATGAAATGAAGAAGGAGAAGAGTTTATTTATAGACCAACATTACACAGTCAATGCTTCTAACTCCCAAAGTAAACTAACGGATTAATGAATTATTTGATGGCTAATGAGAAGTTGGTGGTAGTTGGTGGAATGCATCATGAAAGCCAATCCCCATTGAATCATGATAGCTAGGATTTGTTGAATTTGAGATTACAGGGAGTAGGATAGCCTTGAGTATTTATGTGTGAGGGAATGTGACTCTCCAATTGGGACAATGCAGTATATCTCAGCATTTTAGCAACATGAATATATATATACAACACTTATGTTACTTTGCACATACTATATACTTAAGTTGTATTCATATGATACATGCTTAGGTTATGATCTTAATGTCACAATGTGATTCAAATAATTACTACTTCAATGTGGTAATTGTAATTTGCACATATATAATCTATGTACATTTTATCATACCGGTATAATTCAAATGGGTATTACCATATTACAGTGTCTCCTTTATTATTAACTTCTATTACTCAACAATTGTTTATAATATATTCATGATGTACTATTTTAATGTATACTCACACAAAATTGTCACATAAGCCTCATGATGTATTCATATACTTATTTAATTAGTCATAACATATAGTTTCTATATATTGTATAGTCACATTGCACTTTACACTTCATATAATATTTAGGTAACTACAATACATTATACATTTAATTATCGCATGCTTGTACATCACAATTAGTTGAGCAAATACAATCTTATTATATTAATAATTTACTCGCTTATGCATTATTAATCACAATGTCAATTAATCAATAATAATTAATTACTTATCTTATCAGTTAATTAACAATAATATTAATTAACCCTCCCCTCATTAATCTTCTCTTTTAATCAAGTATTATTATACGATAAATTATCACATTCCTCAATAATTTAATAAATATAATTCTTATTATATTTATAAACAATGTACTTACTATTACTTGAAATAATAGTAAATCAACATAATATAAATTGATCATTATTAATATTCTATTTCTTATAATAACAATTAATTAACAATTAATATAGATTAATTGTTCAATTAATAATTCCTTCGTCAATGAATTAATTAATTCATCATTGAATCTATTATCGTGCCACACAAGGCACTCAACGAGCTTATCATAAACTCCACATTTTTCTCAGTTATATAAATTCAATTTAATATAATTGAGTTAACTCATCCCATAACACATAATCATTTATATTCAAATAAATATTTATTTCCATTAATAAATTTATTTAATAATATTCAAAAATTCTCGGGTATTACATCCTCCCCCCCCCCCCCTTATAAAAACTCTGTCCTTGAAATTGCTACAAGGTTACACAAATAGATGGGGATAATCCCTCATCATCCTATCTTCTAATTCAAACATAGCCTCCTCGACATCGTGGTTATGCCAAAGTTCCTTTACAGATGAAATAACTTTATTTCTTAAGGTTTGCTCTTTTTTATCTAATATCTGGATAGGAATTTCTTCGTAAGCTAAGTTCTTCTCCACTTGAATAGGCTCATAAGAAATCACGTGCTTGTAGTCGGCCTTGTACTGTCACAACACGGAGATGTGAAACACGTTGTGGATGGCAATGCAACTTTGTATGCCACTTCGCCCACTCGCTTCAGTATCTCGAATGGTCCTATAAATCTTGCACTCAGTTTTCCTTTCTTGTCGAATCAAATTTTTCCCTTCCATGGAGATACCTTCAAGAATACGAAATTGTCGACTTTGAAGTCCCGGTCTTGTGACGCCCCCAAATTCGGGTTCAATAACCTCAGATTCAGTGCTCACGATACATCATCATCATAAGCATTCTATATACTATTGCGGAATAATAAACATAAATTGTTTATTATAATAAAGTCTTACAAACATATCCCAAGGTCTATTACCTTAACTTGAACATACCTTACCTAAGTTATATATAATAACACAAAAAGTTTACATCCCATCAAATATAGTATCTCATGATACATATTCGTTTATGTTAACTATTCTTGAACATTTCCATTGCCCTTGTCCTTCTTGGACGATTCTGGCTTAGCTGCAACAATTGTCATGATATAGAAAGGGTAAGCGACTAATTTGCTTAGCAAGTTTAAATTCGAAAGAGATATATCATAATTAGAAAAGAATTTAGCTTTCAATGTTCAACAAGATAATCGATTGTGAAAGAACATGAATTACATTTCTATAACTGTATATCCGAATAAATGAATAACAGATGCTGAGTGGTTTTAAATAACCATAAACATATACTAAGGTTGTCAGTATTTAAACTGGTCCTTTTAATGAAGTTTGGTAGTCAAGGGAATCAGCCTTTCATACCCAGTGAAATATGTATAATCACTTAATATACTAGCAATAATTATTTTTCAATAATGCTTTAGTAAAACTGTTCTTTTTCTCATTCAAGAGTCCTTACCATTTCAATTGGTTAGGCACCGCTTTCAAAACATATTTGATTTAACAAATTTAAACATGCTTGATCTAGCTGATACAATTAGCATAGATCCGTATCACAAACAGTTCATGAATGAAAGAACTTTAACTAATTCACAGTTCAATAATAGGGAAACAGGAATTTAATTGCACAAAGTGCGATTTATCAACAATCAGTATGGATGTGAATAATCATCAATAACTATTCACTAACATGCTTTTGAATATAACTCGAGTTTGAGTTTGAGAACTTGCCTCAATCGCGATCTACTGCTACGCAATTTAATTTAGCTTCTTAGAGAAAAGACCTATAATAAATCTTTCAATCAGTCATAGCATATACTCACTTATAATCTCTGTATTCCATGTTAAATTGTCTAACATTTAATCATATAGTTAAGTACTAGACATTACGTTAAAGTCCTAGTGTTATTGTTACTTTTTAATAACCTTTTAATCACTTCATTGCTTAATACCTCCTTATATAAGTTCTTCTTTATTTCTCAGTAGGTTAAATACCCTAATCCAGCAGACTGGATTCTAATTCCAACTATCCAGATGCTAATCCAGCAACCTGGATTCAAACTGGATTCTAATCCACTAGCCTGGATTCAAACTGGATTCTAATCCAGCAGCCTGGATTCAAATTGGATTCTAATCCAGTAGACTGGATTATAATTCCAAAACCCAATTACCAATCCAGCAGACTGGATTCACTGAACTCCAATCCAGTAAACTAGATGGCAATCCAGCAAGCTGGATTCCCCATTCTTAACCGAATCATCTTATTATTTTTTTATCTTTTGTCCACACATAAATACATGTATACCACACACAAAAATAATATTTCAGGAATTTTTCAATTTCCTTTAGTATTTTTCAAAAATCAATTTCTAGTTAATTCCTTAAGAAAATAACTACCTCACTCTTAACTCCAAAAATTCCCAGCTCTTGGCGGGATCTTACACATGTTAACGTGAGTCTCTAGTTTAAATTTTGTGGCCATCGGAGCTATACAGCTCCGATTATAGCAATTTCCGTCGAAAAAATGCCAATATTGAAACGGTCATAACTTGCTCAATTTTAGTCGAAATGAGCTTATTTTTGGACACAAGCTACTTCATTCCATATATTTTCATGTCCCAAAAGGCCTGATTTTATTTCACAAATTAAGTGGCCAAAACAGTCCCTTATATTTTCGGACAGCCTACTTTTTTGGTATTTTCAAACTTTTCCTACTTTGCCAAAAACTGTCCATACAAAAATCTACAAGGAATTTTCAGTGATTCCACTTGAAAAAGTTATAAGACTTATAGATCTAACTCCAAAAATTAACCACACTCAAAAATTCGAAACACAATGAGAGATATGGTCTTTTCAATTTTAGGTTCCGTTTTCTCAAAAATCTAATTTTCAAACTTTGTGTTTTGAAAGAAAACTTTTATGATCTCTTGATTAATATAACATTTGCCATCCCTCATAGTACATACTAATATACCTTAAGATCAAGGATCCACCATGATCCATGATCTATTACACCAAACATGCACCAAATCCAAGTAAAACAGATTTTATGCTAAGAAAAACTAAAGTTTTCTAACTTTTGAAACATAGCTTCCTTTTTCTTGCTTTTGATCTAACTTTTGACATTCAAGAATGATAGATCTTAACATATAACACTTATACATATTAAGATCTATGGTTTTGAGAAGATGAAACCATGGATTCAAGTTTTGACTTAAACAACTAAAAATAACTTGGATAAAATGTTGTTTATACCTTGATTTGTGTGCTACCCTTCTTGTCCAACCACAATAGGTAATAAATTTTGGATGCATTAAGAGTAAAATCCTCCCTCTTCCTTCTCTTCTTCCCATGAATTATCTCTCTCTCTCTCTTTCTAGCTTTTGTTCTTGCTAAGTAGAAAAAAATAAGATGAAAGAGATAACTTTTGTTTACTTGTTAAAGATGTAGATAAGAATACTTAAGATATGCTCTTTCTCTCTCTCATTATTAGATTATTACTTGCAAGAAAGAGTAAAAAGGGTGGCTTGCTTTCAAGGGTGACACATGGGGGAGTTATTAGGAGTACGTAATTAACTTTTTGACAAAATAACCACATTACTTGCTCTACTTTCTCTCCTCACCATAACCGGCCACATGGGCCTTTTTTCCAAGTTTGGTTTTGTTTTTATTCTTTATTTAGTTATGTAAATGCCCAACATGCCCCTCACTAATTGGGCCAAGACTTGGGCCATTATAGTTAATGTTTTGGGCTCACATTCGTTAAATTTGGGCCATGTAAACCACTATGGTTCCATTAATCTTTTAATTAATTCTCATCCTAATTATTTACTTAGGATTTCCATTCCCCACATTTGTAATTTAATATATTACTCATGTTCATTTAATTTCATAACCCAATTAGACTTGCTTTAATTAGGTTATAAAATTAATTAGTTGTGATATATAAAATAGATCTCTTAGGATTAGTATATATTTTTAATACTAACATTCTCCCATACCATAACCCTTAGGTTATTCAATTCCCATACCTAATGTAAATTAGGTTATGTAATCTTTCTTCTTAATTTACTTTCTATAAAAATAAATGAACACATATACATAATTAAAGTACACATATTCATTTAACCTATTATTCATTCCACACATGTCACAAGGTTTTTAATTTCACTAATATTTAATTAATATATCTATTCGCAAAGTGACTTAGAATTCTTGGTTATTACATTCTCCCCTCCTTATAAGAATTCCGTCCCCGGAATTTCACATAAGGTTACTCAAAAAGATTCGGATAATTCTTCCTCATCTTTTCCTCAAGTTCCCACGTATCTTCCTCAGCGTTGTGTTTCCTCCATAGAACTTTGATATAATGTGTAACCTTTTTTCTTAACTTTTGCTCTTTTCTATCTAAAATTTCTACAGGAATCTCCTCGTATGATAAGTCTTTCTCGACTTGAATCGGCTCATATGATATTATATGCTTGTAATCTGGCTTGTACGGACGTAATACTGACACATGAAACACATTGTGAATATGTTCTAGTTCAGAAGGTAAAGCTACCTCGTATACCACTTCACCTATCTTCTTCAGTATTTCGAATGGTCCAATAAATCTTGGACTCAGTTAACCTTTCTTCCTAAATCTTATCTTCCCCTTCCAGGGAGATACCATGAGAAATGCATAACTTCCCACTTCAAAGTCTCTTTTCTTGTGATGAATATCTGCGTACTTCTTTTGTCGATCTTGAGTTGCTACTAATCAAGCTCTTATCACTTTGATGATCTCCACGGTCTGCTGCACCAATTCTGGCCCCAACAGTCTTCGTTCACCTACCTTGTCCCAACATAAGGGCGTTCTGCATTTCCTTCCATACAGAGCTTCATACGGCGGCATTCCAATGCTTGCATGATAACTATTGTTATACGCAAACTCCACCAATGGAAGATGATCTTCCCAGCTTCCTTTGAAGTCCATCACACAGGCTCTGAGCATGTCTTCTAGGGTTTGAATAGTTCTCTCACTTTGCCCATCTGTCTGTGGATGATACACGGTACTTAACCTTAGCTGTGTACCCATTCTTTCTTGTAGACTTCTCCAAAAATTCGACGTGAAGCGCGGATCTCTATCTGACACAATGGATACCGGCACTCCATGTCTCGAAATTATCTCCTTAATATACAGTTTGGCTAACTGGTCCAAAGTATATATGATCCTGATCGGCAAAAAGTGTGCTAACTTTGTAAGCCGATCGACAATCACCCATATGGCGTCATAACCTTTCTGTGTCGCTGGAAGTCCTACCACAAAATCCATTATGACGTACTCCTATTTCCATTCTGGAATTTCCAATGGCTGTAATAGTCCACTTAGTCGTTGATGCTCTGCTTTGACTCGTTGACAAGTTAAACATCTGCTGACGCATTCAGCAACCTCTCTCTTCATGTTTGGCCACCAATAATGTTGACGCAAATCTTGATACATCTTCGTGCTTCCTGGGTGTATTGAGTATCTCGTATTGTGCGCTTCTTGCAAAATCTCCTCTTTTAACTCTGGTACTGCAGGTACCCAAATTCTTCCTTCAAATCTCAGCAATCCAGTGCCGTCAATTTTATACTTTAACTCTTCGCCTTCAGCCAACCGCTTCTTTATGTTACTGCATTCTTCATCAATCTCTTGTGATTCTTTCACCTTGTTTAATAAAGTTGGACTTGCTTCCATTTCTATTACTCTATCCGAATCCTTCGAATTTTTCACCTCCAACTCCATTTTCTCCATTTCTCTTACTAATTCTTCTTGGTCTATCAATACGAACAACTTTTCTCAGCTCTTCCTGCTTAAAACATCTGCCACTACATTGGCTTTCCCTGGATGATATAGAATATCACAATCATTGTCCTTGATCAACTCTAACCATCTCCTCTGCCTCATGTTTAACTCCTTTTGTGTAAAGATATACTTTAGACTTTTGTGGTCTGTGTATATCTCACACCTTTCTCCGTAGAGATAATGTCTCCAAATCTTAAGGGCAAATACTACCGCATCCAATTCCAGGTCATGGGTAGGATATCCCTTCTCATAGTCCTTTAATTGTCGTGATGCGTACGAAATAACTTTACCTTTCTGCATTAACACGCAGCCCAGTCCCTTGTGTGACGCATCACTATACACTGTAAACCCCCCCCCCCCCCCCCCCCGTACTATCTGGTAAAGACAACACAGGTGCTTCACTTAATCTTTTCTTCAATTCCTGAAAACTCTGTTCACACTTTTTCGTCCACACATGCTTAACAGTCTTCCTCGTTAGATTAGTCAATGGTGTTGCTATCTTCGAGAAATCCTGAATAAACCTCCGGTAATATCCTTCCAATCCCAAGAAACTTCTGATCTCTGTCAGTGTCTTCGGTTGTCCCCAATTTTTCACCGCTTCTACTTTCGCTGGATCAACATAAATTCCCTCGTTGTCGATGACATGTCCCAAAAATTGAACTCTCTTCAACCATAACTCACACTTTGAAAATTTCGCATACAACTTCTCCTTTCTTAATATTTCTAATACAATCCGTAAATGTTCAGCACGTTCCTTTTCAGTCTTCGAATACACCAAAATGTCATCAATGAACACCACCACAAACTTATCCAAGTACAGTTTAAATACTTTGTTCATCAAGTCCATAAAAGCAGCTGGTGCATTCGTCAATCCAAATGACATCACTAAGAACTCATAATGGCCGTAACGAGTTCTAAATGTTGTCTTTAGTACATCCTCCGTCCTCACTTTCAACTGATGGTAATCAGTCCTTAAGTCAATCTTAGAAAAACATCTTGCTCCTTTAAGTTGATCAAACAGATCGTCTATTCTCGATAACGGGTATTTGTTCTTGATTGTCACTTTATTCAACTCTCTATAATCTATACACAACCTCATCGAACCATCCTTCTTCTTTACAAACAACACCGGTGCTCCCCACGGAGATACGCTAGGTTGAATGTACTTCTTGTCCAACAATTCTTGTAGCTGGATCATTAACTCTTTCATTTTTAACGGAGCCATTCGATACGGTGCTTTCGATATCGGTGCTGTTCCTGGTACTAAATCAATCACAAACTCTATCTCTCTGTCTGGCGGAAGTCCCGGAAGTTCTTCTGGAAAGACATCCCCAAACTCATTAACTATAGGTATCTGCCCCATGTCTGAATTCACAACTTGTGTATCCACTACATGAGCCAAATAACCTTCACATCCTTTCCGTAACAATCTCCTGGCCAGCATCATCGTCAGACAACTTGTTTGTGTTGGCGACTTGCTACCATAAAATACCACCTTAGACTTATTTGGTGTCTTAAGGCGTATACTCTTCTTTTGGCAATCTATAACTGCCTCGTGGTTAAACAACCAATCCATCCCTAAGATGACATCAAATTCTCCTAAGCGTATCGGAATCAAATTCACACTTAACTTATGTCCCCTTATTTCCACACCACAATTGTTATGGATAAACTCTACAGGGATCACTTCTTTGTTTACAACTTCTATGTTCATAGGGTTCGTTAACTTTTCACATGGTAAGTTTAATCTTCTAGCAAATTCATCAGATATAAATGAACAGGTAGCTCCCGAATCAAATAATACATATACATTTATATTATTGATCAGAATTATACCTAACACAACTTCCTTTGATGCAACTGTGTCTTGAACAGTCATGTTGAACGTTCGGGCTGTCGGCTTGCTCTGCTGCATTGGCCCTCCAATTGTTAACTTTGTGGTGCTGCTCTTGTTTCCACTTCCTCCATCAGTATTCTTCTTGAATGGACAATCTTTAAATGGATGCCCCGTTCCCCCACAAGAAAAACAACCTCCCTTCTTTAGTTTAGGACAATTAGGTGAGATATGTCCTTCTTGACCGCAGTTATAACATACATTCTTCCCTTTCATACACTCCCGGAGTGATTCTTTCCACAATTTACACATGCTGGTTTCTTCAGTGGTGTACTCCCTTGTTGAGTTTTTGATTCGTTACCACTATTCCACTTGCGTTTCTTAGTGTTACTGCCACCACTGCTGGCACCCTGATTTCCACCTTCAATTTTCTTCTTGTTCTTCTCTCGGTTGTATTTGGACACTGCTTCACTACTACCTTCAGCAATGATGGCTTTTTCTAACAGTACTGAAAATGTAGTAATTTGTAGCACTGCGACCTTGTTGTGTATCCACGGCTTCAACCCATTTTTAAACCTACGCGCCTTTCGTAGTTTTGTATCCACCTGATGAGGTGCAAATTTAGCTAGCTTATTAAATTTTACTGCATATTCGGCAACTGTTATGTTTTCTTGCTTTAACTCAAGAAACTGCACTTCCATTATGGCTTGCATGGCCTCCGAGAAATAACTTTCTAAGAACAACTCCTTAAACCTGGTCCATGTTACTACCTCCGTTCCGGCTCTAGCTTAGTTCATCTGCCACCAGAAATTAGCCTCACCTTTCATCAAGTAGGTAGCAAAAGCCGTCTTTTGCTCTTCGACTACCCTAGCAATGATAAAGGCCTTTTCTATCTCTTTTACCCATGTTTGAGCTGCTATGGGGTCCGTGGTTCAGCTAAATTCTGGCGGTCCTACAACCTTAAAATCTTTAAAGTTTGCTAATCTATTATCAGCTTGATTCCTTGATGCAGGTGTACGAGTTCGTATAGCTCGAGCTATCATATTTGCGAAGTTCTGCATTGGGTCATCTTGATCCCTTTCATTGTTCACGGAACGTTCCTCCCTCTGGTTACGATTTTGACGTCTTGGCGGCATTATCTGGTTAAACAAAACCATACATTATTCCTTGAGTTTCTTTATATATCCTATATTTATAGTGTTAACGTATTGCATAACTTAAACTCAGGTAATCATAATGTTTTTATATTAGCAATTCAGCTTGCTGCATTCATAGTTTAGTTTTACTATTTTATAATGTAGCTTGCTGGATTTCAATTCAGCTTGTTAAATTACTATCCAACTTGCTGGATTAGCAATTCAGCATTATTATATTACTATTCAGCTTACTGGATTCATATTCAGCTTGCTGGATTTACATTTTGGGATTATTAGATTACTATTCAGCTAGCTGGATTCACATTCAGCTTGCTGGATTTACATTTTAGAATTACTGGATTAACAATAATCAGATATAATGCTTACTACCTGACTTTCTCATATCTTATTTACTTCATCAAACACATATCATAATACTGCATTTATATTCATATCCCAATTCTTAGTGTCTCACACTTACATACTTGGAATATTTCTATAAATGCTAACTATCCCATTCTAAACATACAGAGATAGGATCTATTAAAAGGCATACTCCCCTATACACATAAATGGGGATACATCAAATAAACATACTACCTCACACAGTCTGAGGTTTACATCTAGCATAAAACCCTAATAAACAAAAGGGGTTCTACTGCATCTATATATAATAGAAAACTACTAAACTATCACTGCGTGTCTAGAGGGGGTGTGCCCGCACTCTCCTGCTTTAGTGGAATGAGTCCATCCATAAGTCGACGTCTAACAGATCGACTCGACTTGCCTATCTCTGAGGATCTACTCACTCCTGCCCGCTGACCCATGTAAGCGGCATCCAAGGACCGTCCCAAAGTATCCACTCGGACCTCACTAGCCTCCAACTTCTCCTCAAGCTGGTCCACCATATTAGATGCTCTAATCCATGCTTGCTCAATCCTAATCTTATCGACAATTTCTAGATCAAACTCAAATCGCATGGCCTCATGCTCAACTCTTAACACTCCCAACTTTATCTCATCTTGTTCTAGTCTCTCTCTTAGCTCAGCATTCATGGCAACCATCTGTTTAGCCAAGGTGGTCTGCACCTGCAACTGTATCTTCATCTCAGCAAGCTCGGTCTGAGCTTGATATGCCAATTCCTTGTATTGAGTCTTAGTGAATTGATGAGTAGCATTCTCCGGCTCTAACTGTGTCACTCTATTCTCCAGCGCCATGTTCTCTTCGAACAGGTCCTCCATCATATTCTCGTCATTCCCATCACTATCCTCTTAATCCTCTATCGGATCTATCGGCTCCTGTTCGACTGTATGGCTGTCTTGTCCTTCCTCAGGCATCCTATAACCAAACAAACACAACAACAGTATCACAATAAAATATATTCATTGATAAAATGAAACAATATTTTATTATGTACAATCTATACTAGATGAATCTCCCCAATCCATCTCCTAGTATACTCTATACGAGTTTTCTTCTAAGGTTATAACCTAGGTTTCGCATCCTAATGTTTATAACCTATAGCTTTGATACCAACCTGTGACGCCCCCAAATCCGGGTTCACTAACCTCACATTCAGTGCTCACGATACATCATCATCATAAGCATTCTATATACTATTGCGGAATAATAAACAAACATTGTTCATTATAATAAAGTCTTACAAACATATCCCAAGGTCTATTGCCTTAACTTAAACATACCTTACCTAAGTTATATATAATAACACAAAAGGTTTACATCCAATCAAATATAGTATCTCATGATACATATTCGTTTATATTAACTATTCTTGAACCTTTCCTTTGCCCTTGTCCTTCTTGGACGATTCTGGCTTAACTGCAACAATTGTCATGATATAGCAAGGGTAAGAAACTAATTTGCTTAGCAAGTTTAAATTCGAAAGAGATATATCATGATTAGAAAAGAATTTAGCTTTCAATGTTCAACAAGATAATCAATTGTGAAAGAACATGAATTACATATCTATAACTGTATATCCGAATAAATGAATAACAGATGCTGAGTGGTTTTAAATAACCATAAACATATACTAAGGTTGTCAATATTTAAACTGGTCCTTTTAATGAAGTATGGTAGTCAAGGGGATCAGCCTTTCATACCCGGTGAAATATGCACAATCACTTAATATACTAGCAACAATTATTTTCCAATAATGCTTTAGTAAAACTGTTCTTTTTCTCAATCAAGAGTCCTTACTATTTCAATTGGTTAGGCACCGCTTTCAAAACATATTTGATTTAACAAATTTAAACATATTTGATATAGCTGATACAACTAGCATAGATCCATATCATAAACAGTTCATGAATAAAAGAACTTTAACTAATTCACAGTTCAATAATAGGGGAACAGGAATTTAATTGCACAAAGTGCGATTTATCAACAATCAGTATGGATGTGAATAATCATCAATAACTATTCACTAACATGCTTTTGAATATAACTCGAGTTTGAGTTTGAGAACTTGCCTCAATCGCGATCTACTGCTACGCAATTTAGTTTAGCTTCTTAGAGAAAAGACCTATAATAGATCTTTCAATCAGTCATAGCATATACTCACTTATAATCTCTGTATTCCATGTAAAATTGTCTAACATTTAATCATATAGTTAAGTACTAGACATTACGCTAAAGTCCTAGTGTTATTGTTACTTTTTAATAACCTTTTAATCACTTCATTACTTAATACCTCCTTATATAAGTTCTTCTTTATTACTCAGTAGGTTAAATACCCTAATCCAGCAGACTGGATTCTAATTCCAACTATCCAGATGCTAATCCAGTAACCTGGATTCAAATTGGATTCTAATCCAGTAGCCTGGATTCAAACTGGATTCTAATCCAGCAGCCTGGATTATAATTCCAAAACCCAGTTACCAATCCAGCAGACTGGATTCACTGAACTCCAATCCAGTAAACTAGATGGCAATCCAGCAAGCTGGATTCCCCATTCTTAACCGAATCATCTTATTATTTTTTTATCTTTTGTCCACACATAAATACATGTATACCACACACAAAAATAATATTTCAGGAATTTTTCAATTTCCTTTAGTATTTTTCAAAAATCAATTTCTAGTTAATTCCTTAAGAAAATAACTACCTCACTCTTAACTCCAAAAATTCCTAGCTCTTGGCGGGATCTTACGCATGTTAACGTGAGTCTCTAGTTTAAATTTTGTGGCCATCGGAGCTATACAACTCCGATTATAGCAATTTCCGTCAAAAAAATACCAATATTGAAACGGTCATAACTTGCTCAATTTTAGTCGAAATGAGCTTATTTTTGGACACAAGCTACTTCATTCCATATATTTTCATATCCCAAAAGTCCTGATTTTATTTCACAAATTAAGTGGCCAAAACAGTCCCTTATATTTTCGGACAGCCTACTTTTTCGGTATTTTTAGACTTTTCCTACTTTGCCAAAAACTGTCCATACAAAAATCTACAAGGAATTTTTAGTGATTCCACTTGGAAAAGTTAGAAGACTTATAGATCTAACTCCAGAAACTGACCACACTCAAAAATTCGAAACACAATGAGAGATATGGTCTTTTCAATTTTAGGTTCCGTTTTCTCAAAAATCTAATTTTCAAACTTTGTGTTTTGAAAGAAAACTTTTATGATCTCTTGATTAATATAACATTTGCCATCCCTCATAGTACATACTAATATACCTTAAGATCAAGGATCTACCATGATCCATGATCTATTACACCAAACATGCACCAAATCCAAGTAAAACAGATTTTATGCTAAGAAAAACTAAAGTTTTCTAACTTTTGAAACATAGCTTCCTTTTTCTTGCTTTTGATCTAACTTTTGACATTCAAGAATGATAGATCTTAACATATAACACTTATACATATTAAGATCTATGGTTTTGAGAAGATGAAACCATGGATTCAAGTTTTGACTCAAACAACTAAAAATAACTTGGATAAAAAGTTGTTTATACCTTGATTTGTGTGCTACCCTTCTTGTCCAACCACAATAGGTAATAAATTTTGGATGCATTAAGAGTAAAATCCTCCCTCTTCCTTCTCTTCTTCCCATGAATTATCTCTCTCTCTCTCTCTCTCTCTTCTAGCTTCTGTTCTTGCTAAGTAGAAAAAAATAAGATGAAAGAGATAACTTTTGTTTGCTTGTGAAAGATATAGATAAGAATACTTAAGATATGCTCTTTCTCTCTCTCATTATTAGATTATTACTTGCAAGAAAGAGTAAAAAGGGTGGCTTGCTTTCAAGGGTGACACATGGGGGAGTTATTGGGAGTAGGTAATTAACTTTTTGACAAAATAACCACATTACTTGCTCTACTTTCTCTCCTCACCATAACCGGCCACATGGGCCTTTTTTCCAAGTTTGGTTTTGTTTTTATTCTTTATTTAGTTATGTAAATGCCCAACATGCCCCTCACTAATTGGGCCAAGACTTGGGCCATTATAGTTAATGTTTTGGGCTCACATTTGTTAAATTTGGGCCATGTAAACCACTATGGTTCCATTAATCTTTTAATTAATTCTCATCCTAATTATTTACTTAGGATTTCTATTCCCCACATTTGTAATTTAATATATTACTCATGTTCATTTAATTTCATAGCCCAATTAGACTTGCTTTAATTAGGTTATAAAATTAATTAGTTGTGATATATAAAATAGATCTCTTAGGGTTAGTATATATTTTTAATACTAACATTCTCCCATACCATAATCCTTAGGTTATTCAATTCCCATACCTAATGTAAATTAGGTTATGTAATATTTCTTCTTAATTTACTTTCTATAAAAATAAATGAACACATATACATAATTAAAGTACACATATTTATTTAACCCATTATTCATTCCACATATGTCACAAGGTTTTTAATATCACTAATATTTAATTAATATATCTATTCGCAAAGTGACTTAGAATTCTTGGTTATTACAGGTCTTGTCAATGCAAGTCTGCGTACTTTTTATGGCGGTCTTGAGCTGCTACTAGTCTGGCTCTTATCACTGTCACCACGTCTGCGGTTTGTTGTACTAACTCTGGTCTGAATATTCGTCGTTCTCTGACTTCGTCCCAACATAACGGCGTTCTGCACTTTCTTCCGTAAAGAGCTTCGTACGGTGGCATGCCGATACTCGCATGGTAACTATTATTATAAGCGAATTCTACTAAGAGTAGGTGATCGTCCCAATTCCCCTTGAAGTCCATCATGCAAGTCCTAAGCATGTCCTCCAGCGTTTGTATTGTTCGCTCACTCTGTCCGTCTGTCTGAGGATGATAAGCGGTACTCAACCTCAACTGTGTTCCCATTCTCTCTTGCAAGTTTTCCAAAAAATTGACGTGAAGCGCGGATCTCGATCAGAGATAATTGATACCGGCACTCCATGTCGTAAAATAATCTCCTTTACGTAAAGGCTCACTAACTGGTTCAAACTGTATCGGATCTTGATCGGTAGAAAATGTGTTGTCGTCGTTAGTCGATCCACGATATCCCAAATGGCATCATATCCCTTTTGTGTGACTGAAAGTCCTACCACGAAGTCCATCGTAATATGTTCCCATTTCCACTCCGATATTTCCAACGGTTGTAGTAAACCACTCGGCTGATGTTGCTATGCTTTAACGCGTAGACAAGTCAAACATCGACTAACGCACTTTGCGACTTCCCGTTTTAGATTGGTCCACCAAAAATGTTTTCCTCAAATCTCGGTACATCTTTGTGCCTCCCGGACGAATGGAATACGTCGTATTGTGTGCCTCGTGCAAAATTTCTTCTCTCAATTCGGTTACCGCTGGCACCCACACTCTTCCTTCGAATCTTAAGATACCGTCTTTATCCATTCTGAATCTTTCCCCTTCATTTTCTACGATCCTCTTTTTGATTTTCTCGCACTCCTCATCTTTCTCTTGCGATTCCTTTACTCTATCCAACAAAGTTGGACAAGCTTCCATTACAAATAACTTTTCATCAAATCTCTCCGGTCCTTTTACCTCTATTTCCAACTTTTCCATTTCACTTATTAACTCCTCCTGAGTCGTCAAGTGAAACAATTTCTCCCTTCCTTTTCTGCTCAGAGCGTCGACAACTACGTTTGCCTTTCCCGGGTGATAGAGAATATCATAGTCATAATCTTTGATCAATTCTAACCACCTCCTCTAACGCATACTTAACTCCTTCTGTGTGAAGATATATTTCAGACTTTTGTGGTCTGTGTATATCTCACATTTCTCTCCGTACAAATAATGCCTCCATATCTTCAACGCAAAAACTACTGCCACTAACTCTAAGTCGTGAGTAGGGTATCATTTTTCGTAATCCTTTAATTGTCATGATGCATACGCAATGACTTTGCCGTGCTGCATTAGCACACAACCAAGTCCCTTGTTCGATGCATCATTATACACCACAAAATTTCTCGAATCATCTAGTAGTGATAACACAGGCGCCTCGCTTAATCTCTTCTTCAACTCTTGAAAACTCTCTTCGCATTTGTCTGTCCATGCAAATTTTACCATTTTCCTCGTCAAATTGGTCAACGGGGTTGCTATCTTAGAAAAATCCTGGATGAATCTTTGATAGTACCCAACTAACCCTAAGAAACTTCTCACCTCCGTTGGTGTTCTCGGCTATTCCCAATTACTCACTGCTTCGACCTTCGCAGGGTCTACTGAGATTCCATTCTTATCCACAATGTGACCTAAGAATTGAACCTTTTCCATCCAAAACTCACACTTTGAAAATTTTGTGTACATCTTCTCCTTCCTTAGTGCTTCCAAAACTATCTTCAGATGTTCGGCGTGCTCTTCCTCTATCTTCGAGTAGATCAAGATGTCGTCCATGAAAACTACCACGAATTTATCCAAGTATGGCTTAAAAACTCGGTTCATCAAGTCCATGAATGCTGCCAGGGCATTAGTCAATCCAAATGACATTACCAAAAACTCGTAATGTCCATAACGGGTTCGAAACGCAGTCTTTGTTATGTCCTCATCCCGTACCTTCAGTTGGTGATAACCTGTCCGTATGTCTATCTTTGAAAAATGCTTCGCTCCCTTCAGTTGATCAAAAAGGTCATCTATCCTTGGTAGCAGATATCTGTTCTTGATCGTTACACTTTTCAATTCTCGATAATCAATATAGAGCCTCATCGATCTGTCCTTTTTCTTAACGAATAACACTGGTGCTCCCCAAGGAGACACACTCGGTCGTATGTAACCTTATCCAATAACTCTTGCAGTTGTATCATCAATTCCTTCATTTCTATTGGCGCCATACGATATGGAGCTTTCAAAATTGGTGCCGTTCTCGGTGCTAAGTCTATTACGAATTCAATTTCTCTGTCTGGCGGAAGACCAGGCAGATCGTCTGAATATACATCTCAAAATTCATTCACTACGGATATATCCTTAATTTCTACCCCTTTTTTCCTAGTATCTACTATGTAAACTAAGTAACCTACACATCCTTTCCTTAACAATTTCTTGGCCTGCATCATCGTAACGCAACACGATTGCTTAAGCGATGAGCTACCATAAAACACCACCTTAGACTTACTCAGAGTCTGAAGGTTCACACATTTGTTCTGACAGTCAATTATTGCAGCATAGTTATACAACCAATCCATTCCTAGTATTACGTCAAATTCTCCCAATCTAATTGGAATCAAGTCTATGCTCAGTTCATGATCTCTAATGTTTGCGCGATAATTTTGGTAAACGTATTCTATAGGGATTACTTTCTTATTCGTAACTTCTATGTTTAAGGGATCTTTTAATTGTTCTCGAGGTGTATTAAGTCTACTAACAAATTCTTTAGATACAAAAGAACAGGTGGGACCCGAATCACATAATACATAAGCATTTATATCATTGATTGGGATTATACCTGACACCATGTCCTTCGCAGCCACTGCGTCCTGGACGATCATGTTAAAGGTTCTGACGGTTGGGCGGTTGGATTGTGCTGGTCCGCTGATCATCAGTTTGTTTCCCCCTTGTTGGCTGCTACCTCCGCCACTTCACTTCTTTGGGCAGGCCTTAATCCAGTGCTCCGTCGAGCCACATGCAAAACATCCTTGTATGTTTTTTGGTTTTGGGCAGTTGGGCAAAATGTGCCCCTCCTGACCACAGTTGTAGCAAGTGTCGCATCCCTTCCATCACTCGCCCTGGTGATTCTTCTTACATTTTGGGCATCCCTCAGTCCTCTTCTTGAAACCTCCATAAAAGTTTCCCGACTGATTGTTGTTGTTGTTGTTGTTGTTGTTTTCCCACTTCCTTTTACCCAGATTGCTTCCTCCACTGCTGCTTCCTCCTCCACAGTTCTCTCCTTCGGTACTCTTTTCTTTCTTCTCCTTGTTGTACCAACTCAAGGCCTCACTGTCGCCTTCCGCAATGATCGCCTTCTCCAGCAATGTTGCAAAGGAATCAATTTGAAGAACTAATACCTTGTTAAACAGCAACAGCTTTAGCCCTTGCTCGAAATGTCTCGCCTTCCTTTCTTCATCTCTAACTTGTTGTTCTGCAAATCGCGCTAGTTCATTGAACTTAGCTGCGTACTGTGCCACCGTTATATCACCTTGTTTTAACTATAAGAACTTTACCTCCATCTTATTCTTCATGCTTTTCGGGAAGTAGTTCTCAAAAAATAGCGTCTTAAACTTATCCTATGTTATTATCCCTTCTCCAGCTCTCTGCTGATTCGCCTCCCACTAGCAATTTGCTTCGCCTCTCATCATATACGTAGCAAATACCATCTTCTGGTCTTCACCCACGCAAGCTATAGTGAAGGCCTTCTCGATCTCTTTTATCCAGGTCTGCGCAATGATCGGGTCGGTAGTACTCTAGAACTCTGGGGGTCCTACACTTCTAAAATCTTTAAAGTTTGTCACTGGGACAGCTTGAGGGTTGGGGCGAACGGGTTCATTGTTCCTTCCCCTTAAAGCTTCTCCTAATAAGTCTACTAACTTCTATATGGGATCTACTTGCTCCCTCTCATTGTTCACTGACTCCTCAGGTGCAGTCAATCTACGTCTTGGTGCCATTATCTGCATCACAAATTTTTATTTTATTATTATTCAATTATATCACTTAAGTATTTCTTTTAACACTAAAAGAATAAATTTATAACACGGTTTCTGAAATAAGCTTCATTTATATTCATATGCCAAATCGTTTCATTACATGATCATCCTTAGCATATTTCTATAAATGTTATCACATATCCCCTAATATCACCAAAAGACGGGGAAAACTAGCATACTACCCCTCTAACAAAAGCTTCCTCGGGGTTTACATCACTATCCCATATCTTACATAAAAGATTGGGATTACATCACAGTATAAACATCACATAAGGTTAATACTACAAATACTACGACTAGACTGACTAAGGAAATCTCATCCCATCATCCCATGCTCTACAGCGCTCTTGTACTCGATCTGCACTATATACGCCATCAACTCTCGGCTTAAAGTATGTAGGGCCTGTCGCTGCTCCGCTGGGTAGTGGTATACACCATCGATCACCCTCTCAAAAGCTAAACGGAACACATACCCCATCTTGTTCATCTTCCTCTTCTTGCATCTGACCTCATCCTCTAGGTCGTCAGCTCTCTCGTTAGCCGCTTCCCACTTCTCCTCAAAGTGGATCCTATCCATAACCTCCAACTCTAGCTGAGTACGGAGTGCTTCCTTCTCGGTCTTCTAACTCAGCTCCCTCTGTTCTACCTCTTCCAACTTTCCTGCCAGATCTATATTTCTGGATACCGACCTGTGGAATAAGGTTCCCATCTGGATTCCTTCCTCCCTGGGGTAAGCAATCTCTACCTCTAGCTCCTGCATGGCCAGCTTCCTCTGGTGGTCCTTGTCCCTCAGCTTTTGGAACTCAAATTCTCTCTCCTGGGCCTCAGCCTCTAGCTCCTGGACTCTGCAGTCCAACTCTAGGATCCGCTCCTCATACTCGCCTAACATCTGCTGCTCTACAGTAACCTCATCAGAGTCCTCCACTGGCTCATCCTCCATCGGCTCCTCCTCTGGATCGGACTCTATCTCAATCTTGTCCTTGTCGTCAGACTCGAATGGTGCAATATCCTGCACAGGCACAGCCTCTAGAGGTGCCTCATATACTATATGTATATCCTTGGGCTCCTCCTCTGCAACTCTACTAGGTACCCCTGTGTCTGCCATCCTACAATCACAAACACAAGACAAACAAATAGCAACCCCATTAGAATGTTAAATAAAACATAAGTTCATTGTATAGAATGAAGTTACATTTCATAACACACTAAATCTCTCTAGGAAAACTCTACATGAGTTTTATCTCCTTCTAACTTTCTAAGTTCTCCTAAGTTATAATCTAAGGACACTCGCTCCTAAGGTTTATAACTACAGTTCTGATACTAACCTGTGACGCCCCCAAATTCGGACCGCCACTGGTCTCTCAAATTTGGTTCGTCACGTTCTCACAATAATACAATAATAGCTAAAATCATACAATCACAACGGAAGATCTAATCTAGAATAATATACAATGATATATTATAATTATTCCCCCAAGTCTCGCAACCTACAGTACTTAATAGATTACATAATAATATCAAATACAGACTTATTACATAACCCTACTTAAGTTTGAACAGAGTTCTGAAATAGTCTTAATACAACACTAGAGATTTTAAGACATAAAAGGGACAAGCTAGTTGGTAGCCTTACCCTTGCCCTTATCGATGCCCGAAGGTCCACCCAGTTCTGCCTTAACTGAAAGGTTTTAAATAAGCAAGAATGAGCATAAATTGCCCAGCAAGTAATATACAATAAGGGTGAAGAATTTATAACACGAGTTTTAAATATCAAAGTATAATCCCGATGATAATCCAGAGTTTAAAGAATAATATCATAAATAACGAATATCAACAATTCTCAAATCAAATCCTTGGAATATGAAACGATAGTCCATTATAGACCAACAGAAACGTATGAATTCAAAGGCTATCAACGTATCCAACTAGATAAAACAATTTATACTAAGCAGTCACTAAGGACTATTGAACATCTACTAGAATTATCAATATTAAACTGATAACCCAAAAGAAATAAGTACGATAGATGATCAGTCTACAATACTTTATGTTATGCATAACACCACAATAATTTTCACGCGTGTGTTGGGGCTTCCAACAAAATACACTCCCCTTACCATAAGGGTTGTTCAACTCAGTTTTCAAGATTTTCGCACCAGTCAATTGGTTTAGATAGTTTCCTAAACATGCATATAGTCTAGCCGAATCAAATGGCATAGACACTTTCACGATATTCAAGAATAATACCAAGTTCAACATGAATAATAGCTTTCATAAGGCTCAATGGAATAAGAGTTATTCAAAAAGCATACTATATCAATTTAAACGAGTAAGTAAGAAAACTTGCTTGCAATACTCCTTGAATAAAATATATTCAAGGATAGGATACTAGCACCGTAAAAGAGTGTAAGTTAGAGAACTTACCTTAAGCGTAGTCTATCCACGTTAAGTAAATCAACACTTTCGAATCCTATTTATGTATAACATGTATAGGATGTTCATTAGTTAAACACATTCGGTACACAAGTTCAATATAAAGGTTAACTATATAAGGTTCTTCTTTAGTCATATAATCTCTTATACGTATGTCATTACGTACTTATACACATATAGTACGAAATTAGTTTATAAGTTGCCACGAAGTCAAGTAACACTCGTATAGCATTATATCATATTGCTTTAATCGATTAGGTTCTCATTATCTATGGAATTTCTTTTCTCAATTGAACATCTTCATAGAATGCTACTATTATATATCAGTAACAATTAAACTTGTTTAGCTGCTTAGATATCATTATAAACCAATTAGCACAAATTAGAAACCATCAGAACTTGAGCAGAACTGTCAAACATGAAATCCAGACTGGCGCAACTGCGTCGTGCTCAAGCCTAAGGGTGGCGCAGCTACGCTGCCCCCTGGCCAGACCAAGGTTGGGCTGCTGCCTGCAGTTTCTGTCCGGTACGTAAGCATGCTAAGACAATTACACTTATCATGCATACATACTAGAAGACTTGACATACACGTATAACCATACTAAGCTCACCTTTACATGTTAGGGTCTTAGTTTAGGATTTCTAATAATCTAAGGCCAAATAGGATCATAAAATCATAATGCCTACTAGATTAACCATATGTACATGCTAGAAGGTCATATAAATTATAATATACATGCTCGCGATTGTCCACATTATTTATTCATAACTAGCATGGTTTATCACTTTAAAAACATGCTTAACTCATGCTTGGTTAACCTTTCATTTAATTTAACAAGTGAGTACACATGTATGATATACTAGTGATGTTATATGCACTATTAAACATGTTAACAATATCAGAATATGAATCTCAATATAACATATCAAGTCCATGTTCATAGCTCATGTTTCGTTAGTAATGTCCACTAATGAGGTTTAACATGTTCATGCTACCTTATGATACATATATACACTGTCAACATGTCCTTCATGCATTTCTAAATCATACTAACTTGTATCAAAAGTCAGAATATAAATATAACATATCAAAGTCCCTTTTTAAAACTCTAAGTTCATTTTGAAAACCATAAGTAGTCTAATCAAAAATGTATACCATCTTAGTTTAAACATGCTTACGTTAGGTCTATGTACTCATACATACGTGCTACTCATGTTAGCATGCTCGTCTACGTTATACAAGTAAACTAACACCTAACAGTTTGTAACAGAACTCAGCAAACTTACTCCAGAGACTGGCGCAGCTGCGCTGCGCCTCAGTATAAAATCGGCGCAGCTACACCGTGCCTGGTCTGTACCAGAGAGTTTTCCTGCTTCGGCAGTTAGCAACCCAAATCACAAAATTACTTCACGAAAACAGCCACATTGCATTTCAACATGCTTAATAGTTTATATAACAACTAAGCAACCACTTCCAAATCCAATTAACATAAAACTCATGCTTAATTCAAGAAATTAGAAGTTAGAGAAATGGGAGTATACCTCTGCAATTAGGTTTCTGCTAATTGAATTCCCCTCTAACTGATATTCCTTTCCCTCTATATCTCAGTGAACTTACACTGGTTATACTTATCAGAATTTGAGTAAATGAAATGAAGGAGAAGAGTTTATTTATAGACCAAACATTACACAGTCAATGCTTCTAACTCCCAAAGTAAACTAACGGATTGATGAATTATTTGATGGCTAATGAGAAGTTGGTGGTAGTTGGTGGAATGCATCATGAAAGCCACTCCCCATTGAATCATGATAGCTAGGATTTGTTGAATTTGAGATTATAGGGAGTAAGATAGCCTTGAGTATTTACGTGTGAGGGAATGTGACTCTCCAATTGGGACAATGCAGTATATCTCAGCATTTTAGCAACATGAATATATATATACAACACTTATGTTACTTTGCACATACTATATACTTAAGTTGTATTCATATGATACATGCTTAGGTTATGATCTTAATGTCACAATGTGATTCAAATAATTACTACTTCAATGTGGTAATTGTAATTTGCACATATATAATTCATGTATATTTTATCATACCGGTATAATTCAAATGGGTATTATCACATGACATTAGTCTCCTTTATTATTAACTTCTATTACTCAACAATTGTTTACAATATATTCATGATGTACTATTTTAATGTATAGACACACACAATTGTCACATAAGCCTCATGATGTATTCATATACTTATTTAATTAGTCATAACATATAATTTCTATATATTGTATAGTCACATTACACTTTACACTTCATATAATATATAGGTAACTACAATACATTATACATTTAATTATCGCATGCTTGTACATAACAATTAGTTGAGCAAATACAATCTTATTATATTAATAATTTACTCGCTTATGCGTTATTAATCACAATGTTAATTAATCAATAATAATTAATTACTTATCTTATCAGTTAATTAACAATAATATTAATTAACCCTCCCCTCATTAATCTTCTCTTTTAATCAAGTATTATTATACGATAAATTATCACATTCCTCAATAATTTAATAAATACAATTCTTATTATATTTATAAACAATTTACTTACTATTACTTGCAATAATAGTAAATCAACATACTATAAATTGATAATTATTAATATTCTATTTCTTATAATAACAATTAATTAACAATTAATATAGATTAATTATTCACTTAATAATTCCTTCGTCGATGAATTAATTAATTCATCATTGAATATATTATCATGCCACACAAGGCACTCAACGAGCTTATCATAAACTCCATATTTTTCTCAATTATATAAATTTAATTTAATATAATTGAGTTAACTCATCTCATAACACATAATCATTTATATTCAAATAAATATTTATTTTCATTAATATATTCATTTAATAATATTCAGAAATTCTCGGGCATTACAACTCCCAGGTTGAGGGAGATCAGGTCATTCGTAGTTCAGGTTGTTTGGTTGGAGAGTGGTTTGAAAAGTATTTATCTTGGGTTTTTGAGTTTGGTTTGATGAGTTTTTGAGTTTTTTTATTTGGTTTGACCGCACCAAAAATGGCTGCCTACGTACTTCCGGATGTAGGGAGATCAGGTCATTCGTATTTCTGGCTTTTTAGTGAAAAACAGAACCTGATTTGATTCGTAGGACCCGAATGCAGGTATACATGTGACTCAGACGTAGTACCTTTTGATGGTGTCTGAATTGATGAGTTGGGGAAATTCGTTCCCATCCATTTCTTGTAGTTTGATAGCTCCCCCTGTTAACACCTCCTTGACAATAAAAGGGCCTTCCCATTATGGGGCGAACTTTCTTTTGGCTTCATCCTGATTGGCCAGGACTTTCTTTAGGACCAAGTCTTTTTCTTTGAATTGCCGAATTCAAAACTTTTTGTTATAGGATCTGACGATCCTTTGCTGGTATAACTGTCCGTGGAAAATGGTTGTAGCCCTCTTTTCATCTATCAGGGACAGTTAGTGATATCGGCCTTGCAACCATTGATCTTCGTCTATCTGAGCATCGATCATCACTCGCAAGGATTCCATCTCTACTTCTACGGGAAGGACTGCCTCCATGCCATAAACCAACGAATAGGGGGTAGCCCCAGTAGAGGTGCGCATTGACGTCCTGTATGCTAACAGGGTGAGAGAAAGCAGGTCAGGCCATTCCATGTGATTGGCAAACATTTTCTACATGATCTTCTTAATGTTTTTATTGGCCACTTCGAAAGCACCATTCATCTTGGGCCGATAGATGACGAAGTTGAGATGCTTGATGTGGAACTTGCTGCATAATTCTTTCATCATTTGATTAGTTCAGGTTCTTGGCATTGTCTGATACGATCACCTCCGGTTGTCCATAGCGACAGACGACATTATTTCTGATAAAACTATTGATGACCTCTTTTGTGACTTTGTGAAAGGAGGCTGCTTCAACCCATTTGGTGAAGTAATCGATCATGGTGAAGATGAATCAATGACCATTGCTTACTTTTGGTTCCACTGGACCTATCACATCCATTCCCCAAATGGAGAAAGGCCATGGTGAACTCATGTTGTGAAGCTCATTTGGAGGAGCATGGATGGCATTTCCATGTATTTGGCATTGAAAACATCTCTTAACGTGATCGTCGCAGTCAGCCTTAAGAGAGATCCAATAATGTCCAATTCTTAATATTTTCTTGGCCAGCAGATGACCGCTCATGTGTGGACCACAGACTCCACCGTGGATTTCATCCATAAGTCTTTGGGCTTGCTCTTTATCGAGGCATCTTAACAGGCCTATTCCAGCATCCCTTTTGTAAAGTGCATCTCCGCTCAAATAGAACTTCATAGCCATTTTGTGAATCTACTTTCGCTCTGATTGACTTGCCCCTAGCGGGTGTGGATCCATCACGGAGATAGTCCTTGATGTCTTGATACCAAGGCTGCTTGACAGGAGGTATTTCATCTAATACTTCTCCAATGTAATTCCCATATGTCGGGGCTTTCTGAATTGTGAACTTGATGTTGGAAAATCCACTCTTATCAGATATGCGAATTAATGAAGCCAACATTGCCAATGCATCAGCGAAGTCATTTCAACCCCGAGGAATATGAACGAATGTTATGTCTTTGAATTCCGGGGATATTTTGAGGACCTGCTGATGATAGGGTAGCAAATGCAGTTCTTTAAGGAGATACGCGGCGGTGGTTTCTATGATGACCAGCTCAGAATCTCCGTAGACGAGTAGGTGCTTGATAGACATGGATTGGGCTAATTTTAACCCCATTATACAGCCTTCATACTCTGTCGTGTTGTTGGTGTTGCCAAATTAAAGTTTAATAGCCACAAGATACTGCTTTCCTGCACCAGAGATGAGGACTGCCCCAACTCCGGCACCTTCCATGTTTATTGCTCTGTTGAAATACATTTTCTATGGTTGGACTGTATTCTCAGACTAGAGTTGTTGAATTGCCATGATCCCATCATCTGGGAAATATGTCTCCAGGGGCTCGAACCCTCCTGAAGGTGCTTCAGCTAATTTATCTGCAATGCCTTGACCCTTGATTGACTTCTGAGTCACGTAGACAATGTCGAACTGCTGTAGGATCAACTGCCATTTAGACAGTCGGCAATTCAGTATTGGTTTATTGAATACGTATTTGAGTGAATCCATGCGGGATATGAGGTAGGTCGTATGCCCATACAAATAGTGTTGCAACCTCATGGCAGCCCATGCTAATGTACAGCATGTCTTCTCGATCAGGGTGTATTTCTGTTCACCACTGCTGAATCTTTTGCTAATGTAGTAGATAGCTCTTTCTTTACTACTGTCATCTTTCTGTCCTAACATGCAGCCCATTGCGTTGGTATTGACAGACAGGTACATGAACAAGGGAACTCTATCCCTTAGGGGTACCAATACCGGTGCTTCGATCAGCTGCTTCTTGATGGCAAGGAAGGCTTGTTGACAGTCCTCATTCCATTTGGTGGAGGAATTCTTCCTTAATAGCTTGAAGATAGGTTCACAGGTTGCTATGAGCTGTGAAATGAATAGGCTTATGAAGTTGATCCTTCCTAAGAATCCACGTATCTCCTTCTCTGTACGAGGTACGGGCATTTTAGTAATGGCTTTGATCTTGGCAGGGTCGAGCTCGATGTCCTGATTGCTCACCAAAAATTCTAGCAGCTTGCCTGCTTTGACGCCAAAAGCACATTTGGCGGGATTTAGCTTGAGGTTATACTTATGTATCCTATTGAACAACTTCCTGAGATGATGGATGTGATCATCCTCCCTCCGGGATTTGATGATGATGTCATCCACATAAACTTCTATCTCTTTGTGCATCATGTCATGAAAGAGGGCCAACATAGCTCGCTGATACGTGGCTCCGGCAATGATAAGGCCGAAGGATAGTCGTCTATAGCAGAAGGTTCCCCAGGGAGTGATGAAAGCTATTTTTTCCCTGTCCTCTTCAGCAACCATGATTTGATGATAACCAAAAAAGCAATCCATGAAGGAATACATGCCATACTGCGCAGTATTGTCAATCAGGATGTGGATGAAAGGTACCGGGAAATTATCCTTAAGGCAGGCTTTGTTTAAATCCCAGTAATCCACGCAGACTCGTACTTTTCCTCCGAGCTTAGGTACAGGAACTATATTTGACAACCATTCTGGGTATGTTGATACCATGATGATTCCGGCTTTGAATTGTTTAACTATTTCTTCTTTGACTTTAAGACTCCACTCAGGTTTCAATCGCCTGAGCTTTTGCTTTATTGGTTTGAACCCTTCTTTGATGGGCATTCGATGGATGACAATATCAGTAGACAAGCCAATAATGTCTCCATGTGACCATGAAAATACATCCTAGTACTGTGTTAGAATTTTGATCAGGCCAACTTTTTGATTGGGTGTGAGGTCTGAACCTATTTGGATTTCTTTGATGTTTTCGGTGGTTCCTATGTTGATAGTGGTGGTTTGGTCAAGGTTTGGTTTGGGTTTGTCGATCTCCTCGGGCACCTCATAGTCATCTTCCTCCTCTTTATCAATATCCATCAAGTCGAAGTTAATTTCTACATCAAAGTCGTAGTCATTTTGACAGGTTGGCATCTCATCAGCAGAGACAAACACATCCAACGCTTGAGTCCTGAAAACAAAAAAACTTTCATCTTAGATATTTATAACTGCTTAACTATATAAAGCATTCTGCAAAGCATGACAAAGTTGTTGTTATAGCTGCGCAATCAAAAGTAAGCAGTCAATGAAAGCATGATTAAAGGGTAGATTGACTCTCTCTGCCCCTTTACCCTTTTCGACTGAGGCAAGGGACAATGTTCCAGTTATCCAAGGTCAGATCCTCATGAACTGGGAGGATCAGGGATTTGTGATTATCTGTCTCGTCTTGGATGATGACTGAGACATCCTTTATAATAGGGTCAGGGCTCTTCTTTAAACTGCTCCCTTTTCCCTTCTTGATGCGAGGAGTTTGAACTTGATCCTCATCATCGCTGTCTGGGAGTTCGTCATTTATGCCCTCGTAGTTGATAATAACCTCCATATTGGCGAATGGGTCTCGTCCTTCATACAGGACATTTTCTTTTCCTTTTTTGCTATCTGCCTCAGGCTTGAGGGCTTTCTTTCATGGACAGGTATGATTGGAGGGAATAGCATGGCTGATACCGCAGTCGGGATTTTCCTCGTAGGTTTCACCCATCCGGCATTTGTGAGGTCTGGCAGCAGAATTGTGGAGGCATGAGCCTTGGGATGTTTATGTGGGTTCCGGCGGCTTGACCCGGATGAATATCCCAATCCTGCTCTCCCAGTCTGACTTGGGATTTGTATTGGCATCTTAATACCTCGCTTATCCTTTCCCAACCCTTCTCCAGGTTGGAAACCCGAAGATACTATTTCTTGCCCCACTGTCATTACTTCGGTGGAGACTTTAGGCTTTAGGGTTGGTGCCCCGATAGGTAGATACTGAGTATCGCTCACCTCTAGAGCTTGAAAACTTGCAGGTTTAATCCCCGCATCCAGGCTGATCACTGGCATATCCCCATATATGTAGGTAGGGTATTCTGGTTCGGCATTCACTGTGATGAGGCTATCGTTGATAATGTACTTGAGTTGTTGATGGAGGGTGGATGGCACTGCCCCCGCCATGTGGATCCAGGGTCTTCCCAGCAACAAGTTGTATTCGGTGGCGATGTTGAGCACCTGGAAATATACATAGAAAGTGTGTGGGTCAATCTCTAGAGAAAACTCTATTTCCCCCATAGCCTGTCGGCGAGATCCATCGAAGGCCCGGATGACCATATGACTGGTTTTGATCCGGTTCGGATTGATCTTCATCCTTTCTAAAGTATTGTATGGACAAATATTGAGGGATGATCCTCCATCGATGAGCACACCTCCGATCACATATCCAGAGGACATTACAGCTATATGCAGGGACTTGTGGTGGCCCGTTCCCTCTGTCGGGATATCATCATCAGTGAAAGATATTACATTGTTATTGAAGATGTGTTCGATCACGTGACGAAATTTCTCGGTGTCCACTGTATGTGGCAAATGAGCTTCTTCTAGTACTTTCAATAGAATGTTGTGATGATCCGCTGAAGATAGGATCAAGTCGAGGATGGACACTTGTTTAGGTGCGTCCTCCAAGCTTTGCACTATTTTGATTTCATGGTGTCCCATCTGTTTGAGGAACTCTTTGATTTTCTCTTCAGTCACCTTCTCTTTTGCTTTGATGATTGGTTTGATTACCCTCTGAGGTAGGTATAATGGATTGTCCTTCGGCACAACGGTAATGTTGTTTTAAGTGGAGCCTTCATTGTTCTCGTAGTTCCATCGGACCTTCTTCAGACTGGTGATTGGATACTGAGTTCTGAAGGGCAAGATTAGAGGCTGAGGTGCAGCCACCTTCACAGGATTTTGTATCTCTTGGACCTCTTTCCCTGTCAGTACCAATGGTTTGAGAGTTGACTCCCCATCGTAGGATATGACAGCCACTGTATTCTGGTTCCATACAGTGGGGATCCAGAGAGTGTCATTATCTGGAAGATCGAGAATTTGATTTCCCCTTATCAGGTCACCATTTTCAATCATGTCTTGAACCAGGTTACGAAGCGCCCAGCAATCCTCAGTGTCATGGCCGGGTGACTGGGAATGGTACTGATATATTTGGTCAGGTTTGAATTTTCTGGCTCGAGGGTTCAATGGAGGTAACAAGTCTGTAACCATTCCCTCATTGATCAGCATTTGAAGGATTTTCTCCATTGATTGGTTTAGGTTGGTGAAGTTCCTTTGAAATAGGAATTTCTTATTAGTTTGGACACTTGCTTCTTCGACCCCCTTGTCAGTCCAGGGTTCGTTCTCATAAGACCGGCTATGCTCTTGCATGGGATTGATCTCCGGTGTGGGAGGACACTCGATATCAGACCGGTTGGCCCGTTTTATCATTTTTCTGGTGATCTGATGCTGATAGACGACCAGTTCTGCCAATTGTTCGATCTGCTCCTTGATAGACTTAATCTCCTGCTCTATCAGGAACTGCCTTTCTGATATTTCCCAACTGTCTGGGGTGCTATTGCTGGATGGAGTTGATTCTCCCATATAACGGAGGTATTTGGATCCTTCTCCATTTGTAATGCTAATCATATTGACATTCTCTTCTTTATGTTATGGCAGAGGATTGTCCTGCACATGGGGTTGCTCAGGCTTTGTGACCACAATCTCTCCGCTGTCAATCAAGTCTTGTATTTTGTGCTTGAGAGACCAACAGTCTTGGGTGTCATGGCCTGGAGATCCAGAGTGATAAGCACAATTCTTGCTTGGGTCAAAATTCTGACCATTAGTGTTGGTTGGTGGAAGGAGTTGAACAATCTTCTTCTGGGCTGTCAGAAGTTTGAATACGTTCTCGAGTGAATCCCCTAAAGGGGTGAAAGTTCTTCGACGCCTAACCTCCATATTTTTCTGGAGTGGAGGAATTTTGAAAAAGGGTATAGTTCCTCCTTTGAATGGGCATACTGTTTGACTCGCCCCTTGGATTTTGCCCTTGTAAGACTAAGGACACTTCTTCGTCTTTCATTTTGTGGACCCTCCGGGGATTACTCCCATAATTTTTGGATTGGATATGCTCGGCGACAGCTTCGAGGGTGGACAGATCTTTTATCTTCCCAAATTTGAGCCCCATTTCTATCATTTTGTCATGTTTGATCCTTTCAAATAATGGTTTTCCTATGCCTGCTAGGACCCTTGGGAGCTGTCGTTTACACTCCTAAATTAACCTCACTTTCACTTCACAAATTTAAATAATGAGCACAGTAGTAAGCAAGGATCGATCCCACAGAGAGTGATTTATTTTATATTTATCCTATGATTTCTAATAAAAAGGGGTTTTGAATTGATTAACTAAATTAACAAGAATAAACTAATAAGAATTAACAATGAATAAAAAACTTTAGTTCTTCAGTTCAGTATCACCTTTTCACAATTATGGATTAATCAAGTATAACATTATTTATCCTTCAATGAAATTAATAGCCCTAGGTAACAACAAGCTCTGCTACCCGAAACTCCCCTTAGATTGTCACTCAATGAAACAAGCTCTTCACAAGATTCTAACCATTATATAACCTAGAACAAGCTCTCTAGATTTAATATAACAGTTGCATTAAAAACTAGGGAATTAGACTATTCCAAGTAACAAACAGAAAAGCTCGGATTGTTTAACTTGTCTCTGATAATCATAGCAATACTCAAAAGCTTGTCCACAATCAGGTATTACTAATTGCTACTTGTGATTAGGAACAATATCAATTAAACGTAATACTATTCCTTGATTTAGCATATGACACCAATTCACTAATTTAATCCTACAGAATCACGTTAGTAAATTGAATAGCATATAAGAAATTAAAGTAGATTATCAGAATAAATCTCATGCAAGAAGGAATAAATAAAATAAACTTGATCAAACCATTAATTATGAATAAGGTTCAACATCCCTTCTGAACTGAATTGAAAGAATTATCTCATTACTCCAAATAAACCTAACTCTAATATGAAAGAAAAATAATAAGATTAAAAAAACAAGGAAAAGGATCCCCTATTTATAACATTAAAATCCGTAGCCCTTGTCTTCATGTTATTGCACCTAATTGCCGAATAGGAAAAGTAAAAGGATGGCCTTGTGCCGCCTCCCTTTTCATGTGCTGAAGCCGTGGCAAGTTAGTAAAAGGAATTGAAATTGCAAGCTGCTCCTTTATTTTGTAAGTCAAACACGTGAGCTTCCACTTGCTATTTGGAATTCCTCTTTGCAAACTTGCTACACCACGTGGCCCCCATGTACACTACACTAGCCCACATAATAATTTGTCTTGCTTTAGTAATCCTTGACCTGCTAGGATTTGGAAAAAGAATGCATGTGCTATCTAAACCATGGGCCCCATTAAAATCCTAAGTTGCTGCCCACATGACCCATGTACATTCCCTTTCGCCAGCTGCTTGCATTGATGTTGGAATCTGTGGCCCACATGCTTGGCACGTGAGCTGCTTGTTGCTTTGCAATATATTTGTAATCCTTTGCAATGCAAATCGTTGGCCCACTTAATTCTCCTTTAATTGTAATGCATGAAATCGTGAGCTGCTTTAGCCTTTTAAGAGTAATACATGCAATTCACTTGCTAGCGTGGCCCACTCATTCCTTCTCCAATTCGTGAATGCTTGGACTTGTGATTTGTGGCCCATGTGTTATATTCAATGCGTGAGCTGCATCCTCCTTCTAATATATTTATTTGCTAATTGCTAGGAGTAAGCTACACGTGGCCCACTTGATTAATTGTATATGGATTGGATATGAAATTTGATTACTTGTTAGCACAAGCTGCTTGGTCCAATAAATACCAAATTGGGTCAACCCAATTGGTCCCATATTTGCATGTAATTTCTCAATTGGGTTTAAAAGCCCACACAATTATTCCTTTTTCATCACTTCAGCTCTTTTAGTTATAATTCCTCCTGAAATCAATAAACATCTTAATAAGTCCATATACACTATAAAACATATAATAAACTAAATATAAAGGAATATAAATAAATGAATATTATGCACTCATCAAATTCTCCCACACTTAGCCTTTACACGTCCTCGTGTAAATCAAAAATTTGATTTCTAGGAAAATTCTATTCAACCATAGTGACAAAAGATTTCAAGATCAAATCATGATTATCAACACTAAACCCACAAAAACATAATCAACGCTTCATTAATCAACTCAAGATAACCACCTTGCCACTTTACCAATGAATTTCATTAAGTCAAATTGTAACCACATAAGCCCTCGTCTATGATCCGCACACTTACTCAACTTAGCTACCATGAAGCAAAAACCGTGCACACCACTCAAAAACTCAAAACATATTTTTTCTGCTTTATTTTTTTTTTACCAGAACCTTTTCATTTTTTTTTATTTATTTCCGGTGAATGCATTTTATGCTCCGTTTCACCTTCCTCAATCATTCTTTTGTAAGTGAGTGTATGTTATGCTCCATCTCAATTATTCGCACGTATTTATGGGAGAGTGCGTTTTACGCTCCATCTCATCCCACCACATGACTTCTATTTTACTTGTTTTTTCCGACAATTTCATTGATTTTTTTTAACTTTTTTGATTTTTTTTCACATGTTCCTGCAAAAAGCATAAGCAGTTCAATAGTTCTAGAGCATGAGATTAGTGCACATAGACAACTCCACAGATAACTTAGCCAACTAAGCATATATCACATGTTCAAGTACTCATTAGAAACAAATTCAATTCAAATCAATTACTATGGATCATGACTTAGTTTTTCTCAATCATTAACCAATTAAGCATTAAATAGATTTTGAATTTTTAGCATTGATTCTCATTTGTTGATCTTAACCTTCGAACACATAGGCAAATAGAATCATGGAATCCAATTTTTTTCAAAAATTTTCAAAGGCATCTAGATGGTCCTATTTCTTATCAAAATCAGCAGATCAATATCACTAAAATAAAAAAATAAAAAACCTAAATCTCTCCCCCCACACTCAAACCTTACATTGTCGCCAATGTAAGAAAATCATGCAAAGAAGAAAGAACTACATGCAAAAATAAAATTAAAAAAAATAAAAAAACTAAATAGTAAAGGGATAGAAAAATTAAATCTGATTTCTTGGGTTGCCTCCCAAGCAGCTGCCCTTGTTTATTGTCATTGGCTTGACATCTTCCCTCTCGTTCTATGTAATTGGAGTTGTGAACTTCAAGTGGATTGGTAACAGTTTCTTCCTTAATTGAGGAACATTGTGTACTTCATGATTTTGCTCCTTTCCAGCCACCAAATCCTCCTCGTATAATTGTATTCGATCAAAAGATTCCTGCACTAAATAATCCACAACATCAATAACAAAAATAGATTTAATATTATCAAGATACCTTTTAGCCTGATCTGCGTTGAACTGGAACTTTGCATTGTCCAATTCCATGGTAAAGGTACGATGGTGTGTAGCACTCCTTGTTTCTGTTAGTTGTACTGATGGAGATGAATCCACGTCTTTCTTGTCGAGATCTGCAGAATTTATCAAATTATTCTCTTCTTCCTCTTGTTCATTCTCTTCGTCAAATTCCATATTACAGTCCGTTCCTGGAGTAAGCACTGAATCCTCCTGCTCCTTTTCGTCAAATCCCATTGTACTAAAGTTCTCAACAAATGGAGGAGATAACTCCCCGAAGCCTTGAAATTCTAACCTACCTACTGTGGTTGCAAGCTGACCAACTTGATCCCTCAGATCTTGAACAAAAGTTCTTGTCTCCTGCTGGAACTGCTGTGTCTGACTCATGAACTGTAGTGTTCGACTCATGAATGCCTTGAACATATCCTCCATAGATGTCCCAGAATTGACAAGTACTTCTTGGTTTTCTTCATAGCTCAAGTCGGGATGATCTCTTCATCCGAAATTGTGAGTTTCTGCCCAAGGATCATATAGATGTGGATTTTGTTCGGAGAATGTCCCCACAGCATTAACTTGATGAACAATTACATCCTCTTGCATTATGGGACAATCATTTGTTGTATGTCCTGATTTTAAGCAAATTCCACATACTTTTGCAACCGGTACGTTTCCTGTTGTTAATTGTTGCACCACAGCAGTTAAGTTAGAAATCTGTTGTACCAATTCACTCGTGCTTACCTCACTTACCCTTTGTGGAGCATGATCGTATTGTTGTGAGTTAGCAGCCATGTTTGCAATCAGATTTCTTGCATCCTCCGGTGTCGTGTCTAGTAATGCTCCTCCACTAGCCGCATCGATCATACTTCTTTCCATTGGTATCAATCCCTCATAGAAGTACTGAATCAAGTGTTGCTCATCAATCCCGTGAGGTGGACAGCTGGAACACAACTTCTTGAACCTTTCCCAATACTCGTAGAGAGTTTTTCCATTGAACTGCCTGATTCCACATATCTCCTTCCTTGTATCAGCAACTTTTGATGCAGGAAAATACCTCTCCAAGAATAGCCTTTGCATATCAGTCCATGATCGTATCGATCCTGAAGGAAGATAGTATAACCAGTCTTTCGCCAAATCTGCTAAGGAGAATGGAAAAAGCCTAAGCTTGATCTGCTCATCTGTCACTCCTTGTGATTCCATCGTGGAACACACCACATGGAACTCCTTTAGATGCGTATATGGATTTTCACCTGTAATACCACGAAAAATAGGCAAAAAACGAATTAGTCCGTAGTTAAGTTCAAAAGCAACATCTAAGGTAGGATATTTAATACACAGGGATGGCTGATCAAGGACTGGAGTAGCCAGTTCTTTTAAAGTCCGGTTGTTGTTCGGCACCACCATCTTTTCCTTTTTAAGTATTAGAACAAGAGCTTATTTTGTATCTGCAATTTCTCTATTTCTTGATCAAAATTAGAGTGAGAGGATTGAGTCATAAATCAAAAAGAAAAAAAATAAAATAAAAAGAAAATAATAAAAATAAACGAAAACAAAGAATAAACAAAAATAAATAACACTCCCCGGCAACGGCGCCAAAATTTGAGAGCTGTCGTTTACACTCCTAAATTAACCTCACTTTCACTTCACAAATTTAAATAATGAGCACAGTAGTAAGCAAGGATCGATCCCACAGAGAGTGATTTATTTTATATTTATCCTATGATTTCTAATAAAAGGGGTTTTGAATTGATTAACTAAATTAACAAGAATAAACTAATAAGAATTAACAATGAATAAAAAACTTCAGTTCTTCAGTTCAGTAGCACCTTTTCACAATTATGGATTAATCAAGTATAACATTATTTATCCTTCAATGAAATTAATAGCCCTAGGTAACAACAAGCTCTGCTACCCGAAACTTCCCCTTAGATTGTCACTCAATGAAACAAGCTCTTCACAAGATTCTAACCATTATATAACCTAGAACAAGCTCTCTAGATTTAATATAACAGCAGCATTAAGAACTAGGGAATTAGACTATTCCAAGTAACAAACAGAAAAGCTCGGATTATTTAACTTGTCTTCTGATAATCATAGCAATACTCAAAAGCTTGTCCACAATCAGGTATTACTAATTGCTACTTGTGATTAGGAACAATATCAATTACACGTAATACTATTCCTTGATTTAGCATATGACACCAATTCACTAATTTAATCCTGCAGAATCACGTTAGTAAATTGAATAGCATACAAGAAATTAAAGTAGATTATCAGAATAAATCTCATGCAAGAAGGAATAAATAAAATAAACTTGATCAAACCATTAATTATGAATAAGGTTCAACATCCCTTCTGAACTGAATTGAAAGAATTATCTCATGACTCCAAATAAACCTAACTCTAATATGAAAGAAAAATAATAAGATTAAAAAAACAAGGAAAAGGATCCCCTATTTATAACATTAAAATCCGTAGCCCTTGTCTTCATGTTATTGCACCAATTGCCGAATAGGAAAAGGAAAAGGATGGCCCTATGCCGCCTCCCCTTTCATGTGCTGAAGCCGTGGCAAGTTAGTAAAAGGAATTGAAATTGCAAGCTGCTCCTTTATTTTGTAAGTCAAACACGTGAGCTTCCACTTGCTATTTGGAATTCCTCTTTGCAAACTTGCTACACCACGTGGCCCCCATGTACACTACACTAGCCCACATAATAATTTGTCTTGCTTTAGTAATCCTTGACCTGCTAGGATTTGGAAAAAGAATGCATGTGCTATCTAAACCATGGGCCTCATTAAAATCCTAAGCTGCTGCCCACATGACCCATGTACATTCCTTTTCGCCAGCTGCTTGCATTGATGTTGGAATCTGTGGCCCACATGCTTGGCACGTGAGCTGCTTGTTGCTTTGCAATATATTTGTAATCCTTTGCAATGCAAATCGTTGGCCCACTTAATTCTCCTTTAATTGTAATGCATGAAATCGTGAGCTGCTATAGCCTTTTAAGAGTAATACATGCAATTCACTTGCTAGCGTGGCCCACTCATTCCTTCTCCAATTCGTGAATGCTTGGACTTGTGATTTGTGGCCCATGTGTTATATTCAATGCGTGAGCTGCATCCTCCTTCTAATATATTTATTTGCTAATTTCTAGGAGTAAGCTACACGTGGCCCACTTGATTAATTGTATATGGATTAGACATGAAATTTGATTACTTGTTAGCACAAGCTGCTTGGTCCAATAAATAGCAAATTGGGTCAACCCAATTGGTCCCATATTTGCATGTAATTTCTCAATTGGGTTTAAAAGCCCACACAATTATTCCTTTTTCATCACTTCAGCTCTTTTAGTTATAATTCCTCCTAAAATCAATAAACATCTTAATAAGTCCATATACACTATAAAACATATAATAAACTAAATATAAAGGAATATAAATAAATGAATATTATGCACTCATCAACCCTCTCATAATATGGAGCTTCTTGGATGTCGATGAAGGTCATGACTATTTCAGATTCAGTCATGGCTGGGGTGACTTGTACTGCGATCCATCTCCATCGCTGGGCATATTCTCTGAATGATTTAGTGTTCTTTTTCTTGATCTTAGTTATTTGATATCTGTCCGGAGCCAGCTGAGATTGGAAGCTGTATTGACTAAGAAAAGCGTGGGCCAGATCTTCCCAGCTGTGGATTTTGGAGTTATCCAGACAGGCATACCAGGCTCTCGCCTCTCTGGTTAGACTCTTCTGGAATAGCTGCATTCGAAGCTTCTCATCCTCTGCATAGGATTCGAGTTTTCTGTTGAATACTTTCATGTGTGTGTAAGGATCCCCCAATCTATCATATTTCTCGAAATCGGGAGTTCTGAATTTCTCAAGATAACGAGCACCAGGAAAAATACAGAAGTCAGAGTAATTAACACGGTCAAAGGCCCCAGTCCCTTTGATAGACTGGAGGGTTTCTTCCATCTGTTGTACTTTTTTGAGAAGGTCACCAGCTTCCTGTTCTTTGCTAAGGATGGTGATTTCAGGAGTTTTGTTGGTTGTGTCCTAGTTCTGTGGTCCAGGAATTTGAGTCTCGGCCTTTTCAGTCTCTTGACTACCACCATGTGCTCCTAGCTCTGCATGGGTTTGGGCATGTTTCCCTTTAAGGGCCTTGCTTTGTTCTCTTAGAAAATCGAGTAGTTCAGCTATCTGATTTTTTAGACCTTCGAACTCTTCCCTGGATACTGGGGTGGATTCTGGTTGAGCACTGGAAGCCATGTCCGTGGATGGACTGGGTGCTTTAGATTGAGACCTAGTAACAGGACCAATTTTTACCTACAACAAAACGTAGGTGTGTCAATTTCCTGATGTAGGTAAGGACAGGATGCATGATGTGTTTTTAAGATTTTTTCCTGTAAAACCAAGGTTAGTTGTTTTGATGACAAGATGACATGGTATTTTGACAGGGAAAGTAAATCTTTCATTATGATATTTACATTGTGCTCCTCGGTAATTGGAAACTTAACATGGAATTGAAAGAGGAAGGCATAAAGAAACTTCCCTTCGGATTTGGTTAATCAGAGGCTGACTTATCCTAGGTTACTCTCGCGGCTTTGTTTTCGACATGAAAGTTCCCAGATCATCGCAATCTACTAGAGGGGAAATTAATCCGATCTTTCAACTGGAGCGAATCTGGGTGGTGCATTTCATAAGCCCCAGAGACTTAGTCATCCCCAAAGACATTACTTATCACCGACCTGGTTTTCCTCCTTATGAGAGGGACACACAACATACATTCACATACATCGTGCCTCACCGTCGTGCATATGATGACATGGGTGCGAAGCAATAAATATGGGGGTGAAGCACTAACAAGCAAAAAAGCATTCATTCATATTCATTCAATGTAAAAACGCAACATTCCTACATTAAATAAATATGCAGCATTCACTCATTCATTAGCTGTGGAGAGGTAGAATTTCATGCATTCAATAGTTTTGAAAGGGAAGTATTTGAAAAGATTTGAAAGCGGCGTAAACCCTTTACTGTCCCCAGCAGAGTCACCACCTGTCGAAGTTGGTTTAAAAATTCACGGGTCTGGTCACAACCCGGATCTTTTAATCTCTTTTCCTAAGTTCTTTCTATCCTCACTCTTTTTATTTAAGAAAAAGGTATTGAATGATTTTTTAGGAAAAAGGCCAACATGTATCATGTCGACGATTTGAATGTTTTTACAAAATCGCCAGTTGGTAGATTTGAAATGGTTGTACCAACTCAACCGAGTTTTGTTTGAAAGAGGCCCAATTGCTGAACACTGTTGAAACTTGATCTTTTAAAATAGAGTTTAAGCTCGGGGGCTTGGTTAAGTGTGGGAAAGGTGTTAGGCACCCCACAACTCCAGTGTAAACACGGTACCGCATCTTTTCGATATTTTCCTTTAAAAACTGGAATGCGTGAGTGAATGCGTTTTGAAAATTGGGCCTATTGATTTGATTGATTGAAAGTAGTGCTTTGTTTCGTTGAACCTATATACGAAGGGTTTGATTTGATTTGAAAATAAGTCTTTGATTTGATTTGCAAAAGCATTTAATTTGATTTACAAAAGCTTTTCTTTTGATTGAATTGAAAATGATGTTTTGAAAGCTGGTTTATCAAACCCTTACGCTAACATAGGAATTGAAGCCTGTTGATACTTCCAATTTTATCTTTATAGCCTTAAGGCTGCATATGAATGGTGATTTATCGGGCTGCGAGCATCCTCGACCACAGAAAATAGATAAGTGTCGGTCTCCTCATGGGAATGAAAACCATCGAAGGGACTCTAACACGGCAATCCATATTTTTACTAGGTTGAGACCTTAAATCCCGATAACCATTTTAAGGTCTTTTATATGTACATTTCCACAAAAAAACTGGCAGGGTACATTCGTAAATCAGAGGTTGTCCATCGTGGGAATCAGATTCTGATTAGTTTGATCATGAATCCCACGACTCCTAAGCTCACATATGAGTAGCCAAAACCTGCACATTTTAAATTTGTACAAAAATAAATAAATATCCCAATATTGCCAGAACCAAGGATTCATTCAGTAAATCCCGGTCCGCACGGCCGAAACGTCTCATTCCCACTAGATAGCGATCTAAGGAACGCGAGGTTGCTTTTGAAGCTGAAACTAGAAAGAAAGCTAGATTTAAGGAAATCTCAGTCATTCTAGTTTTTCGGTTTAGTCCGGAGGTTTTGAACCGTCTAAAAACTATAATTGGCGAGATTTAAATAAATCTAATCCGCCCGCAGATATATCAGTGCCAATTCATATAAAATGAATATTTAAAGCAGCAATTGAATAGAAAGTAAGTAAAGCAATATATATATATATATATATATATATATATATATATATATATATATATACAGTTATATATAAAAGCTGTAAAGGGCGATGGGTTTTCACACCGGTGCCCGGACTGGAATTGAAATATATATATATATTGACAGAAACGTAGTCAACCAAGACTGGGAAGAGAACCCAGGGGTGGTGAAGGCTGCTTATATATGCATAAATATATATAAAAGCAGTAAAAAGGTCACAGAATGATCCAGGCCGAACTAGAATATAAATATACAGAAAAGTAGTCAACCAGGGACTAGGAAGATAACCCAGTAATGGTGAAGTGTGCAAAAACAGTATAAAGGCCACGAAATAGTCTATGCCAGACTAGAATGTAAATTGCAAAAAAGTAGTCAACCAGTGACTGGGGAGATCACCTAGTATGGTGAAAAGTGCAAAACCAGTATAAAGGGCGATGGGTTTTTACGCCGATGCCCGGACTGGAATTGAAATATATATATATATATATATATATATATATATATATATATATATATATATATATGTATATATTGACAAAAATGTAGTCAACCAAGACTGGGAAGAGAACCCAATGATGGTGAAAATCGCTTATATATGCGTAAATATATATAAAAGCGGTAAACTACCTGGGATTTGACATCCGGGCTTGACAGAATTGAAATGTTAGTATATATATAGTTAAATATATACAAAAAATGGCCAAAACCAGACTGGGAAGATAACCCAGTCCGACGAAGTTGCCAAAACGAAGAGTTTAGTGTATTGAAGCTGCTGGAGCTGACGGATCGTCAATCCGAGTTGTAGAAATGCCAGAAAATCAGTTTATGTTCAAAAATGTACCAAATTTTGACGAAAACGGCCACGGAACTGAGTTCCGGGCATTTTTAGAAAATGAAACTAAACGTGCAAGTGTATGAAAGTACGAAGAAGTAATATTCACTTTCTGATTGTGAAAATACTTACAATGGGCTGCTACACGGGATTTTTGCCAAATCCTAGGCTCTATACATCCAAATCTATCGGTTATTTTCTAGTATGTGGTAGTATATAGGTATATCTACGTGTTGGAGTGAAAATATTTGGGTTTGGAAGAGGTGTAAAACTCAAAAAAATAAACTAGCAGAGCTTCGCTGCGTTTTAGAATTCTTTAAAATGAAGGGGGGGCACGTTTATTTATAGGCCAGGGAGCCTCCACTCTACCTGCTACTATCACAGGTAGAAGTGCGGCTCCCATGGTAGGGCCCACGGTGCCGAGTTCTATCATCTCAAAGTACGTGCACTCTGGACAACGCGCAGTCAAAGTCGAAACTTTTTAACTTCTGACCGGAGCGTCCGTTTGAGGCATGCGATACCTTTTCAAAAAGCCCTCGCCGAGAGTGTCGCAATGACATGGGATAAAATATTTTTCGGGTCCAAGAAGACGGGTTCATAACCAGGTCTTCAACTTTCCGTAGTTTATCTGTTGAGCTGTGTAGCGTTGTTTGCACTCGGGATCATCGTTATGGTTCGTTCTAACTTAGTGGTATCAATTCAAGTTGAGTTTGACCGAATCGGCTAAGAGTTGATAAAATGACCGTTTTGCCCCTCCCGGGGCTGCCTGTTGTGTCAGTACTGCCTTTGGTCGACTTCCGGGACTTGTTTCCAAGATTTGGATCCCAATTGAGCCTGTTCATCCTCTGTGACACCCCCGAATCCGGGTCCTCTGACCCTAGGTCTGGTAGTCACGATCTAACATAAACATCCACCTCTAAACAACATACAATAACTAAATGCGGAATATAATAAACGTATGTCGTTCATTCAAAAGGTGTTACTAGTCCCAAGATTCGATAACCTTAAATACAAAACATACAAACATACCCTAGAATAGTCAATAAGGTTCATATTACACAACAGTAAATTAATTAAACATAAAGATAAAGTCTGCTCCTTGCAAACTAATCCTACATCTTCCCTTTACCCTTGTCCTTTCCTGAAGTCTCGGGCTTAACTGCAATATAAGTCATGATATAGCAAGGATGAGCAATAAGTTTGCTCAGCAAGTTGAAATACAACAATAAAGGATATATCATGATGAAAGGAATATATCTGATAATGAATTTAACAATATGAATATCGGAAGCAAGAATAATAAGTGCTTTTAGAATAACTGATAGTCAAGTAGACTTTTGAACTATAAAACTCCAACGAAATCAATAGCTGATTGACCCTTTGGTTACTGGCTACAGAATAAGTACTTGAGGGGATCAACCTCGCGTACGCTATATATATACATAACATTCAACTCTGCTGTTTGTATCTTTATACTAGATACCTGGGGTACTCCCCTATATATACAAGGGGTGTTCTTTCAGTCTAAGAATCCTTACCATCAATTGGTTTGGATAGCTTTTATAAAAATTTTATACAATTGTCTGACCGAACAAGGGTTCAAACTCTATCTGACGCAGTTTAAGAATTATAGAAGTTTAAATAATGTACAAGTCCAAGACTGTACGAAATCAAGTGCACCAAGTGCGAATAACAATAATATCGATGTGGAATAATTGTAAAGTAATTAAACCACCTATTAGCATGCTTGAAAATATAGTTCAAGCTTTAAATAATTAACTGTCAATACGATAATAACCTGCTCAATACAATATGAGAAGGATAGGAACTTGTACAAATAAGAATTAAAGAACTTGCACAACCAAATAGTGAAGTTCGGAGACTTGCCTGATTGCTCAGCTACAATTAAGTTCTAGCTTTAATTAAATCTCGCTGAAATAACCTAACATTAATAAGTCGGTATTCCAATTAGCATGTGTAAACTAATACGAGTCTACACTTACAAGAATCTGCTTATCATATCAATCTATCCATAATTCACGTAAGTCAATCTAATCATGTCATAGATTTAATAACTTTAGATTATCTAGTTTCTATGCATCAATATAGACTTGAACACATAATACTTTAAGTTACTTATTTTTTTATCAACACACATGCTTTATGATTATAATTTTCAAGTTTGAAAACCTAGCATGCTCATCCTAATCCAATTTAAAATCATATGTCTTTATGCCGACCATTTACATACTTTAAGCAATACACGTTCATGCTTCAAAATCGGTTACTAGAGTCACGTCATCATATAACAAGGCTAAACAATATTTAATATGCATGCTTGAGTATACTACACACATATACTTTAATCACGTAGTTCATGCTTCAGAAATTCATTTCTTATGAATACGTGCATATGCAAAATTCACGCTTTGACCAAACGAGGTCTATGTTAATATGCTTATAGGTATAATGAACGTTAATACACATGCTCGCATGATCATAATATCATTTTCATGGTAATCGACGCTATTTAACTTTCACTTTCTAAGTTTTCTTTCAAAATTGCACTAAGTCCATAAAGGCAACATAAAACATGCAAAGCATCTCGTGGTCATTACTCACATGTGTTAGAACACACATATAAGTCATATAAATGTTCTCATGTGGTCAGAACCTACAAGGCATCATTTTGGTCAAGTTCGTTCCCTCAAGGTTCTTAAGTTTCTTTCTTTGAAATCGTTGAATCTTGCAATCACATATGCTAGTGTGTGAACACACTTTAGACTCGCATTTCATGACAATATAAACCACACTATTGTGTTTACAAAATCAGAATGTTCACGTGATATGTCCATGACAAGGTTTACTTTTGAAATTACAAGTTTCATTACAAAATCATAAGTTTTTCATTACTCGTGTGTACTAACATCGTTACACATGCTCATATTGCATCAATATACTTATGTGTGTGTGCTACATCAGTTTACATGCTTGCCAAAAGAAGTAACATATGTTAGTCACGATAGCAGCTTTAACAGAAAATGAAATCTGGTTTTCAAGCCCGGCGCAGCTGCGCAGTTGCCTGGGCCGTCCAAAAACTGCCTCTGCTCGGCAGAGGCTCAACCCAACTCAGACAATTTAATACAAAATCATCTTAGTCATGCTATGGTGTAATGCTAACATGATTTTAAACTAGTATAGCAATTAACAAACATATTTCAAACACTCAATTCATCAATCATAATCAACTCAAGAATCAAGAATTAGAAGTTTTACAAAAATGAGAATGGAGTTATACCTCTGCTATATGAAAATTGAACTTGTTGCTAACTCTCACCCTCTCAATTCACAGACTCTCACTATAAAGTATACTCACTCAAGCTTGCTTGGTAGAATTCTCAGCAATTGCAATATAGAAGAAGAGAGGGCTTAATTTATAGGCAATTTCAATAACTAGGCAATGCCATTGTCTTTCAAATCAAACCAATGGAAAGAATGAGAATTTGATGGGTAATTGAGGTTTGGTAGAGTTATTGAAAAACACTGTTATAGCCTCTCCCTTCATGATCATTTGCTACTCTTTGCTGAGATTGAGAAGAGAGAATAGAGTAGGCTAGCCTCTTGAGTGTTCACGTGAGGAAGGGAATGGTCACTCATTATGGGACAATGCTACTAGTCTCAGCAATATGAATACAACACATGGGGTATACCATATATACACATAATATATACACTTAGGCTATTCTTAGTTTATACATTTAATTTGTTATAATGTCATTTCAATTAATAACACAATGTATTAAATAGGGGTACATCACATATAATCCATGCGCATTTTCCTTAATACCAACTATAATTTAATTGGGTATTATCATTACTCAATACCATAACTGTTACTTATTGAAATCATTATCAGTTAACAATTGTTTATTGATATTAATATAAGGTAATGGGGTTATATATTAATGTCTATCATGTTACATAAGTAATAATATGTAACTCACATAATGTAATTAATCATACTATATAGTCTACATATATAATATGTAGACGTATTAATACGTCACCTTGTACTATATATAATATATAGTTAACTACCATATATTGTAAGGTTTACTTATCACATGCTTGTATGAAATAATTAATCAAGTAAATATAATATTATTATATTTATTAATCTCTCATTCATTAATTATTATTTATTCATAATAATTGTTACATTATCAAATATTTACTCATAATTGCAACTAATCAATATGATCAACTCTTGCCACTATATCCAAATAATTTGAATATTTAATTATTAATAATCCTATCAATTTTCTGATATTAAAGTCTCAGGGCTAGTCCACTAATTTAAATAAACTATTAGTGACTCCCCTTAACCATTTCACCAATTCACATAACCACATAAGGTTTAAATAAACTCACAAAACTAACCTGTTAAAATTAAATCACATATTTAATAAATAAGGAGTTTAAAATTCATGGTCGTTACATCCCTCCCCCCTTATAAAAATTCCGTCCTCGGAATTGTAAAAATAAGGTTACTAAAATAAAAACGGATAATTTGCTCTCATTTTCTCTTCTAGCTCCCATGTAGCTTCTTCAACTGCGTGATTCCTCCAAAGAATCTTAATGGAATGAATGATCTTATTCCTCAGCTTCTGTTCCTTCCTATCTAGTATCTGGACAGGAACTTCCTCGTATGATAAGTCTTTCTCGACTTGGATTGGTTCATAGGAGATAACGTGCTTGTAGTCTGATTTATACGGCCGTAATACTGACACATGAAACACGTTGTGAATGTGCTCAAGTTCAGGAGGTAACGCCACCTCGTACGCCACTTCACCGACTCTCCTCAGAATCTCAAACGGTCCTATGAACCTAGGGCTAAACTTGCCTTTCTTCCCAAAATGAATCTTCCCCTTCCAGGGAGATACTTTCAGAAAAGCATAGCTTCCTACTTCAAATTCTTTCTTCTTGCGATGCAAGTCCGCATACTTCTTCTGGCAATCTTGAGCAGCTACCAGCCGTGCTCTTATCACCTTGATAATCATCTCTACAGTCTGTTGTACCAATTCTGGTCCCAACAGTTGACGTTCACCAACTTCATCCCAACACAACGGTGTTCGACATTTTCTCCCATATAGCGCTTCGTACGGTGGCATTCCGATACTAGCGTGATAACTATTGTTGTACGCGAACTCTACTAATGGAAGGTGATCCTCCCAGCTACCCTTGAAGTCCATCACACAAGCTCGGAGCATGTCTTCAAGTGTTTGAATTGTTCTTTCGCTTTGCCCATCGGTCTGCGGATGATACGCGGTACTCATTCGTAATTGTGTCCCCAATCTCTCTTGAAGACTCTTCTAGAAATTCGACGTGAATCGCGAATCTCTATCTGATACAATAGATACCGGCACCCCATGTCTCGAGATAATTTCTTTGACATATAATCTGGCTAGCTGATCCAAACTATACTTAATCTTAATCGGCAAAAAGTGAGCTGACTTCGTAAGACGATCTACAATTACCCATATGGCGTCGTGCCCTTTCTGCGTTGCCGGAAGTCCTACCACAAAGTCCATCGTGATGTGTTCCCATTTCCATTCTGGAATCTCTAACGGTTGTAATAACCCGCTTGGTCGTTGGTGCTCTGCCTTGACTCTCTGACAAGTTAAACACCTACTTACGCATTCTGCAACTTCCCTCTTCATGTTTGGCCACCAAAAGTGATGACGCAAATCTTGGTACATCTTCGTGCTTCCTGGGTGTATCGAGTATCTCGTACTATGCGCTTCTTGTAAAATTTCTTCTCTTAATTTTGGTATTAATGGTACCCAAATTCGTCCTTCAGACCTTAGCAGTCCAGTGCTATCAATCTTGAATTTCAAATCATCAGCCTCAACAATCCGCTTCTTGATAATATCACAATCTTCGTCCTTCTCTTGTGCCTCCTTAACCTTATCTAATAAAGTCGGACTCGCTGTCACTGAAAATAATTTCTCGATGGTCTCCGTCGGATACTTAACCTCCAAACCTAGTCGTTCGAAATCTTTCACTAACTCTTCTTGAACGGTTAACTTCGATAACTTCTCTCTGCCTTTTCTGCTCAAGGCATCTGCCACTACATTTGCTTTGCCTGGATGGTACAGAATCTCACAATCATAATCTTTGATCAATTCTAGCCATCGGCGCTGCCTTATGTTTAATTCTTTCTGCGTGAAGATATACTTCAGACTCTTGTGGTCCGTATATATCTCACACTTCTCACCATACAAATAATGCCTCCAAATCTTCAAGGCAAAAACTACTGCTGCTAATTCCAGGTCATGAGTCGGATAACCCTTCTCATAATCTTTTAGCTGACGTGAAGCGTACGCAATGAACCTGTCGTGTTGCATCAGTACACAGCCAAGACCCTTGTGGGACGCATCACTATACACTACGAACCCTCCTGTGTTATCTGGTAAAGCTAACACAGGTGCTTGACTAAGCCTCTTCTTCAACTCTAGGAAACTCTCTTCACACTTCTCCGTCCAAACGAACTTAACTGTCTTTCTAGTAATATTGGTCAACGGCGATGCTATTTTTGAAAAATCCTGGATGAATCTCTGATAGTATCCCGCTAACCCTAAGAAACTCCTGATTTCTGTTGGCGTCTTCGGCTGCTCCCAATTGATAATCGCTTCTACCTTTGCTGGATCCACCTGAAACACCATTCTTGTCGATAATGTGCCCCAAAAACTGCACTCTCTGCAACCAAAACTCACACTTGGAGAATTTTGCATACAACTTCTCTTTCCTTAATGTCTCCAACACTATTCGAAGATGCTCGGCGTGTTCTTCCTCCGTCTCGGAATACACCAGAATGTCATCGATGAATACGACAACGAACTTATCCAAATACTGTTTGAATACTCTGTTCATCAAGTCCATAAATGTTGCCGGCGCGTTCGTCAATTCGAATGACATTACCAGAAACTCAAAGTGTCCATACCGAGTTCTGAATGCCGTCTTTGGAATATCCTCCGGCCTCACTTTCAGTTGATGATAACCGGTCCTCAAGTCAATCATTGAAAAGTACTTCGCCCCCTTCAACTGATCAAACAAATCATCGATCCTAGGCAATGGGTACTTGTTCTTAATGGTGACCTTGTTCAACTTTCGGTAGTCGATACAAAGTCTGAGCGATCCATCTTTCTTCTTCACGAATAAGACTGGCGCTCCCCACGGTGATATGCTCGGTCGAATGTATCCCTTATCCAATAACTCTTGTAATTGAGCCATCAGTTCCTTCATCTCTACTGGTGCCATACGGTACGGCGCTTTGTATACCGGTGCTGTCCCCGGTGCCAAATCAATAACAAACTCAATTTCTCTATCCGGTGGCAATCCAGGAATCTCGTCTGGGAAGACATCGGCGAATTCCCTTACAATAGGTATCTGACCAAGTTCACCCTCGACTCGTCGAGTATCAACCACGTGAGCCAAATAACCTACACAACCCTTCCTAAGCAATCTCTGTGCTTGCATCATCGTCAGACAATGAGATTGTCTCAGCAATTTACTACCATAAAATACCTCCTTTAACTTATTCGAAGTCTTAAGGTGTACGCACTTCTTCTTACAGTCGATAACTGCTCCGTGATTCGATAACCAATCCATTCCAAGGATTACATCGAACTCCCCCAAACGAATCGGTATCAAATCCACTCTGAGCTTAAATCCTCGTAATTCGGTATAACAGTTCCTATGAATGTATTCTACGGGAATAATTTCCTTGTTCGCTACTTCTACGTTCATAGGGTGTTCTAATCTTTCACGGGGTAAGTCTAACCGTTTAGCAAATTCTTCAGAAACAAAAGAACAGGTAGCACCCGAATCAAATAACACATATGCATCTATATTATTGATTGGGATGATACCTGACACCACATCCTTAGACTCCACCGCATCCTGAACGGTCATGTTGAACGTGCGTGCCGTTGGTCTGTTGGCTTGACTGTATGGCCCTCTGATGCTCAGTCCGTTGTTGTTGTTGTTGCGATTGCCGCTAGCTGCATCGCCCTTTCTCTTCGGGCAGTCCTTAATTTGATGGTCTAGGGCTCCACACGAGAAACACCCTCCTTTCTACTTATTCGGACACTGAGGAGCCATGTGCCCCGGTTGTCCACAACGGTAACAAGCGTTCTTTCCCTTCATGCACTCCCCCGAGTGATTCTTCCCACAGTTGTTGCACTTTACACTTTTCTTGGCCTCTCCCCCGGACTTGTTGCCTCCAGAGGATTGGCTCTCTGTCCATTTACGCTTGTTGGGGTTGCTCTCTCCGCTGCTTCCCCCTTTCTGTCCCTCCTGACCAGTCTTCTTTTCTTGCTTGAATCGAGCAATGGCTTCATTACCTCCTTCGGCAATGATAGCCCTTTCTAGTAGATCAGAGTAAGTCTTAATCTTCAATACCGCGACTGCTTTCTGCACCCATGGTTTTAGTCCTAATTCGAACCTCCTTGCCTTCCTGGCTTCCGTGTCAACCTGATGTGAAGCGAATCGGGCCAACTCATTAAATCTTGCCGCGTACTCTGCGACAGACATACTACCTTGTTTCAGTTCCAGAAACTTAACTTCCATATCCTGTTGCGTATTCTCCGAGAAGTAATTCTCGAGAAATAGCTCCTTAAATTTATCCCAAGGAATAACTCCTTCGCCTGCTCGTCCCTTATTGGCTTTCCACCAATAGTTAGCTTCGCCCTTCATCATGAAAGTGGCAAAACTCGTCTTCTGTGCTTCGGCCACTCGTGCGACCTCAAACACTTTCTCCATCTCTTTTATCCAGGTTTGGGCTTCGATTGGGTCCAAGGTTCCCCGGAACTCTGGCGGTCCTACCAATTTAAAATCTTTGAAACTAGCCAAGTGATGTCCTGGCTGCCCTGCTGCTGGCTGGGGTCTGTTCTGTATTGCCTCAGTTAACAAGTTAACGAAGTTTTGCATAGGGTCGATATTTTCCCCTCCGCCATTATTAACGGATCCTTCTTCCCTCTGGTTTCGCGGTAATCTCCTAGGCGGCATGATCCTGAAGAAAGGAAGAAAACATTAGGCTTTACGTGATATGCTATTTATGTTAGCATTAAGAAGTTTAAGACGTCTATCAATCATATGTGATTCAAATAAACAACTTCAGTATCACAATAAAACCCGATGGATCTCCTCAACCCATCACTCACATACTCTACTTGAGTTTCTACTAAGGTTATAGCCTAGGTTTCGCATTCCTAATGTTTATAACCTAAAGCTTTGATACCAACCTGTGACACCCCCGAATCCGGGTCCTCTGACCCTGGTCCAATAGTCACGATCTAACATAAACATCCACCTCTAAACAACATACAATAACTAAATGCGAAATATAATAAACGTATGTCGTTCATTCAAAAGGTGTTACTAGTCCCAAGATTCGATAACCTTAAATACAAAACATACAAACATACCCTAGAATAGTCAATAGGGTTCATATTACACAACAGTAAATTAATTAAACATAAAGATAAAGTCTGCTCCTTGCAAACTAATCCTACATCTTCCCTTTACCCTTGTCCTTTCCTGAAGTCTCGGGCTTAACTGCAATATAAGTCATGATATAGCAAGGATGAGCAACAAGTTTGCTCAGCAAGTTGAAATACAACAATAAAGGATATATCATGATGAAAGGAATATATCTGATAATGAATTTAACAATATGAATCGGAAGCAAGAATAATAAGTGCTTTTAGAATAACTGATAGTCAAGTAGACTTTTGAACTATAAAACTCCAACGAAATCAATAGCTGATTGACCCTTTGGTTACTGGCTACAGAATAAGTACTTGAGGGGATCAACCTCGCGTACGCTATATATATGCATAACATTCAACTCTGCTGTTTGTATCTTTATACTAGATACCTGGGGTACTCCCCTATATATACAAGGGGTGTTCTTTCAGTCTAAGAATCCTTACCATCAATTGGTTTGGATAGCTTTTATAAAAAACTTATACAATTGTCTGACCGAACAAGGGTTCAAACTCTATCTGACGCAGTTTAAGAATTATAGAAGTTTAAATAATGTACAAGTCCAAGACTGTACGAAATCAAGTGCACCAAGTGCGAATAACAATAATATCGATGTGGAATAATTGTAAAGTAATTAAACCACCTATTAGCATGCTTGAAAATATAGTTCAAGCTTTAAATAATTAACTGTCAATACGATAATAACCTGCTCAATACAATATGAGAAGGATAGGAACTTGTACAAATAAGAATTAAAGAACTTGCACAACCAAATAGTGAAGTTCGGAGACTTGCCTGATTGCTCAGCTACAATTAAGTTCTAGCTTTAATTAAATCTCGCTGAAATAACCTAACATTAATAAGTCGGTATTCCAATTAGCATGTGTAAACTAATACGAGTCTACACTTACAAGAATCTGCTTATCATATCAATCTATCCATAATTCACGTAAGTCAATCTAATCATGTCATAGATTTAATAACTTTAGATTATCTAGTTTCTATGCATCAATATAGACTTGAACACATAATACTTTAAGTTACTTATTTTTTTATCAACACACATGCTTTATGATTATAATTTTCAAGTTTGAAAACCTAGCATGCTCATCCTAATCCAATTTAAAATCATATGTCTTTATGCCGACCATTTACATACTTTAAGCAATACACGTTCATGCTTCAAAATCGGTTACTAGAGTCACGTCATCATATAACAAGGCTAAACAATATTTAATATGCATGCTTGAGTATACTACACACATATACTTTAATCACGTAGTTCATGCTTCAGAAATTCATTTCTTATGAATACGTGCATATGCAAAATTCACGCTTTGACCAAACGAGGTCTATGTTAATATGCTTATAGGTATAATGAACGTTAATACACATGCTCGCATGATCATAATATCATTTTCATGGTAATCGACGCTATTTAACTTTCACTTTCTAAGTTTTCTTTCAAAATTGCACTAAGTCCATAAAGGCAACATAAAACATGCAAAGCATCTCGTGGTCATTACTCACATGTGTTAGAACACACATATAAGTCATATAAATGTTCTCATGTGGTCAGAATCTACAAGGCATCATTTTGGTCAAGTTCGTTCCCTCAAGGTTCTTAAGTTTCTTTCTTTGAAATCGTTGAATCTTGCAATCACATATGCTAGTGTGTGAACACACTTTAGACTCGCATTTCATGACAATATAAACCACACTATTGTGTTTACAAAATCAGAATGTTCACGTGATATGTCCATGACAAGGTTTACTTTTGAAATTACAAGTTTCATTACAAAATCATAAGTTTTTCATTACTCGTGTGTACTAACATCGTTACACATGCTCATATTGCATCAATATACTTATGTGTGTGTGCTACATCAGTTTACATGCTTGCCAAAAGAAGTAACATATGTTAGTCACGATAGCAGCTTTAACAGAAAATGAAATCTGGTTTTCAAGCCCGGCGCAGCTGCGCCGCTGGCCAGTGCAACACTGGCGCAGCTGCGCAGTTGCCTGGGCCGTCCAAAAACTTCCTCTGCTCGGCAGAGGCTCAACCCAACTCAGACAATTTAATACAAAATCATCTTAGTCATGCTATGGTGTAATGCTAACATGATTTTAAACTAGTATAGCAATTAACAAACATATTTCAAACACTCAATTCATCAATCATAATCAACTCAAGAATCAAGAATTAGAAGTTTTACAAAAATGAGTATGGAGTTATACCTCTGCTATATGAAAATTGAACTTGTTGCTAACTCTCACCCTCTCAATTCATAGACTCTCACTATAAAGTATACTCACTCAAGCTTGCTTGGTAGAATTCTCAGCAATTGCAATATAGAAGAAGAGAGGGCTTAATTTATAGGCAATTTCAATAACTAGGCAATGCCATTGTCTTTCAAATCAAACCAATGGAAAGAATGAGAATTTGATGGGTAATTGAGGTTTGGTAGAGTTGTTGAAAAACACTGTTATAGCCTCTCCCCTCATGATCATTTGCTACTCTTTGCTGAGATTGAGAAGAGAGAATAGAGTAGGCTAGCCTCTTGAGTGTTCACGTGAGGAAGGGAATGGTCACTCATTATGGGACAATGCTACTAGTCTCAGCAATATGAATACAACACATGGGGTATACCATATATACACATAATATATACACTTAGGCTATTCTTAGTTTATACATTTAATTTGTTATAATGTCATTTCAATTAATAACACAATGTATTAAATAGGGGTACATCACATATAATCCATGCGCATTTTCCTTAATACCAACTATAATTTAATTGGGTATTATCATTACTCAATACCATAACTGTTACTTATTGAAATCATTATCAGTTAACAATTGTTTATTGATATTAATATAAGGTAATGGGGTTATATATTAATGTCTATCATGTTACATAACCAATAATATGTAACTCACATAATGTAATTAATCATACTATATAGTCTACATATATAATATGTAGACGTATTAATACGTCACCTTGTACTATATATATAATATATAGTTAACTACCATATATTGTAAGGTTTACTTATCACATGCTTGTATGAAATAATTAATCAAGTAAATATAATATTATTATATTTATTAATCTCTCATTCATTAATTATTATTTATTCATAATAATTGTTACATTATCAAATATTTACTCATAATTGCAACTAATCAATATGATCAACTCTTGCCACTATATCCAAATAATTTGAATATTTAATTATTAATAATCCTATCAATTTTCTGATATTAAAGTCTCAGGGCTAGTCCACTAATTTAAATAAACTATTAGTGACTCCCCTTAACCATTTCACCAATTCACATAACCACATAAGGTTTAAATAAACTCACAAAACTAACCTGTTAAAATTAAATCACATATTTAATAAATAAGGAGTTTAAAATTCATGGTCGTTACATCCTCAGTGTTGCACCTGAAGCTGACATGGTCTTTCCAGCTTTTCTTTTGGAGGTGTTGTGATGCTTTAGGTCTGTGCCTGAGGTTGTCCTGACTTCCCGGGTTACTGACGGGAATGACTTGCACTTCTAGGATTGTTGCCAGGGCTGATCTGTACCTCCCGAGTTAAGACCGGGGCTGAGTTAACATCCCGATATAATTCATCAGAACTGTAGTTATCCTGATATTGGTGACCGGGTTTGAGCTGACTGCTCGATATTGAGATCAGGGTTGATCTAACGGTCCGATTAGAGATCAGAGTTGATTTGACGATCCGATTGATGATCGGAGCTAGATAGACGGTCCGATTGGCGATCGAAGCTGGATAGACGGTCCGATTGACGATCGGAGCTGGATTGACGGTTCGATTGATGATCGGAGCTAGATAGACGATCAGATTGACGATCGGAGTCGGATTGACGGTCCGATTAACGATCAAAGTTAGATAGACGGTCCGATTAGAGATCGGAGCTGGATTAACGGTCCGATTGACTGTAAGGACCGAGAATTTTACATGATTAAAAATTTTACGAATAAATTTTTTAATTTTTATTATTATCATTATTGTGGTTATTGTTATTTTGAGTATACGTGATATGAATTCAACAGACTAGCCAAATTATTTATTTTAAGCTGACTAAGAAAAGTAAAGGAGGTAATAGTGAATAGCTGATCAAAACCTTAATTTGAATAGGGCTTTGATTCTTAATCCAGTTATTATTATAAGGGTATTTCAGATTATGTGATTTATGCGAGTAATGTTAAGTATTGATCAGATAAGGTATAACCTTAGTAAACCCTAATGGTAGAAACCCTAATATGCAGTTAGGAACTAATTTGTAAACCTTAATGGTAATTAGCAAACTCTAATGTTATTTATCAAACCCTAAGGGTTAAATTTTAAGGGAAACATAGGAAATGACCGAACTACCCTTAAAATTGTGTGAAAAATTATTAGAATACCCTTTTGGAGGCGAAATGACTAAATTACCTTTAAAATTATCTGGAAAATGACCAAAATACCCTCCAATCTATGTGAACTTAAATCAACCAATCAGAGAAGAGATGATGCAAGCATAATACAAGCATGACATCATCCTTAAAGAAATATAGATGATGCAAGCATGATGTAAGCATAACATTCAGCATTAAAGAAACACAAAGACGATGTCATCATGATGATGTCACCTGGTAGATATTTTGAAAATGACTATTTTGCCCTAACAGAAGATTATTAATGACTTTTATGTCCTAGGAAGGAAATTGCTAGGAAGTTTTGTAATACCCGAGAATTTCTTAATATTATTAAATAATTATATTAATGAAAATGAGAATTTATTTGAATATAAATGATTTTGTGTTATGAGAATGATTAATTCAATTATATTAAATTGAATATCTATGACAATTGAGAAAAATGTGGAGTTTACGATAAACTCGTTGAGAGCCTAGTGTGGCACAGTGATGGGAAATATTAATAATTATATTAATTAACGAAGAATTTTTAAGTGAACAATTAATTAATTGTTAATTGTTATTAGAAAATATTAATTGATTGTTGTGGGATATTAACTATGGTTGATTAATAATATGTGATTATTATTGCAAGAAATATAATAATCATAATCCACTTGTTTATAATTGTGCTGAGATTTATATTTGTTAATGTGATAATTAATCCTATGATTATTAATTTGGTATAATTAATAGTCAATGATGAATAAATTAATTAATATTATTGTTAATTAATCAACGAGATAAATAGTTTATTTATTTGACATTATGAATAATAAAATAAATAAGTGAGTGATTAATATAATAAGATTATATTAATTGATATGTGCAAATGTGCAATATTTGAATATATAAAGTATATGGAATACAACTATATTATATAGTGTAGAGAGACACTTAAGTGTGACCATGCATGTATATACATAAACTATGTTATATAATGCAATGCGAATATATTACACATAGAAACCATATATTACATGAAGCATAATGTGATTATGTTAAAACTATATGTTATGAATGCATGATAATACTGATGTGACAATAAATATGTGAGAATACACTGTATAATATATCATGAACATATTGTAAACTATTAATTTTAATAAAGTGAGACATCATGAATATATGGTGAACAATTTAATAATACATGAGATAATGTAATGTGACAACATCCGATTAAATTTTACCAGTATGATAAAAATGTACATGAATTATATGTGCACAATTCACACTTATTACATTATGTGAATCCATGTTAGTATCATTAGAATTACATTGTAACTATAATTGTGGCCTAATTATATAGTATATATACATGTAACATATTTTGGCATAAGTGTTGTGTATATATACAAATTATAGAATGCTGATATATGGCCTTGTCCCAATATAATAGTCACTCTCCTTCTCCTTCACGTGTATGGCAAAAAGGCTAAGGCCTATTCTCCCATTCTTCTCCCAAGCTTAGCTAGCAATAATTATATGAGGAGTGGCTCTAATGATGGCTTTCAACAACTATCTACCAACTTCCTCTTATCTAGCATGCAATTCAAATTTCTGTTAGTTTGAAATGGTAGGCAATTGCATTGTCTGTATCTTGTTTTCTCTATAAATATGGCTTCCTTTCTTCCCATTTCACATTGCTGAGATTTTGTTTGAGTTGATAAGTTGAGAGCATATACATATATCAGTATAATAGCATTGTGAGATAGCAGCAAGCTTAATTCATAGCAAAGGTATAATACAGTTTCCTTATTCATTTTCATTTTTTGTCAAAAGTTCTAATTCTTGATTATGCAAAATTGGATTGCAATTGGATTGTAGAGCACTTATTTAGTTGTTATGTGAACTTATATACATGTTTAAATTATAATGTAGTTGATTATAATCAAATTCGTGAAGTAATTTGGCATTTGGCCTGGAAGTCTGCCGACGCAGGCTGTTCTTGAACTGAACCGGACGCGGCGCAGCTGCGCCGGCATTACACTGCGGCGCAGCGCAGCTGCGCAGGTCCCCTGCTGCAGTTTTTGATTTTCTGCTTGCTTCCAGCTATATGATAGTTCTTGCATTGACGTACATGAAGCATGCTAGCATGACTAACTTACATGTATAGATACGTAGACCTAAAATGATCATGTTCTATTACGCTTGTGTTCATAGTTGATGAAAAGTATAGTTTTCCAAAACAAACTTAGAACTTTAATACAAGACTTTGACATGTGTGTATGATATCAATGTTCTGACTTATACGGTAACTTGACCTTGCAAGCATATTATTATGATCTAGGAAAGCATGAAAAGCATGTTAAATAGATGTATACATGTTTCGTAAGGTACCATGAGCACGTGGATTGCGTTAAATGAACTTTACTAGTAAAAGTATAAGTTTTGAACCTAAATCTTGACATGTTATATCGAAGTCCAGATTCTGATCATTATGAACATGTTGGATAATGTTTTTAACCTCACTAATGTGTCATACAAGCACGTGTGTACACACCATGCTAGATGCCATAAAGACTACATGAAGCATGATTTCAAAACCAATAGCAATGCTAGTAATATGTATGTGGTAAAGATATTCATGAACATGCCTAGAACGCGTTACACGACCACCTTATGTGTGTACATGACAAGTATGATAGCTTCGTGGTCTCATGACCTTGAATGGCTTTAAGTTATTGAAAGTATTGACTTATAATCTTTATCACATATATTTGAAACGAGGAAAGGTTGTACAAACATAAAAGTATCTTTTAATATGTTTATGTGCTATGTGGTGTTGTTGGCTTGCATGACCGGACAGAAACCATAAGGCACAGCCCAGCCTTGGCTTGGCCAGAAGGCTGCGCAGCTGCGCTGGCCCTAGGCTTAGCCATGGCGCAGCTGCGCCAGTTTGGAATCAGAATTGAGCTAGTTGTTGATCTGATTTTTGACAGTTAGCTTATGCGATTACTTTAACTTGTAATATATGACCAGTATGCTAAGAAATGTGTTAAGAGGCATGCTAAGTGATAAAATTGAATGTTTGATTATAAACTTCCCAGGGATAAGTCCAAAAGGTATTTGGGGACTATAAAGCAACGATTAAAAACTAGGTGATGACTTCATAATGTCTTGTAAACTGAAATGTGCTATATGTACGCAAAAGTATATGATGAAGTATGTGTATAGTATGCAACTAAGTTAAACGTTTATGGGTGCGTTTAAAATTACATATCATATGTGAGCATAAATGACTAATGAAAATCCTATACTTATAATACACTATAAATAGGATTCAAAAGTGTTGAATTACTTTACGTGGATAAACTACGCTAAAGGCAAGTTTCCTAACTTACACTCTTTTACGGTGCAAGTATTCTATCCTTGTATATTGTGAACTAGTTTCTTACTAAATCGTTGAATTAAATTAGCATACTTGAACTCTTAATTCATTAAAGCTATTATACATGTTGAACTTAGTATTGTTCTTGAATATTGTGAAAGTGTCTATGCCATTTGATTCGGCTAGACTTATATTATTGAAAAGCGACCCAAACTAATTGATTGGTGCGGGATCTTGTATTTGACTGAGAAGAACAACCTTCTTTGAAGGGAATATATAATTGTCGGAGAACCGACGTGCACACTTGAGTATGGTTGATTGTTATGCATAACAAGGGTACTTTAGGCTGATCACCTGTTGTACCTGTTTTTGTTGGATTTTCAGTTTATTACTGTCAATTCTAGTAGAAGTTCATAATCCGTAGTGACTACTCAGTATTCAATTATTTGAGATCTTGAATTGACTTATTATTGAATCATATTGATATTATCCTGTCCTTAGCGACTGATATTGAGAACTGTTGATATTCTTGTTATTCTTGAACTATCAAATCTTGTTATACCCTTTCGAGAATTGAGAATCTTATTACTCACCCTCATTGTATATTACTTGCTGGGCAATTTGTGCTCATTCTTGCTTTCCCTAAAACATTTCAGTTAAGGCAGAGCATGGCGAACCTTCGGGCATTGATAAGGGCAAGGGCGAGGCTACCAAATAGCTTATGTCTGTTATGTTTCAAATATATTAATATTGTTTGAAGATGATGTAGTAAGACTGGATTTGTTTATGTTTAAGCTTAAGTTAGATTATATAGCAAGTCGTTAATTGATATTGCTATGTAATCTATTAAGAACTGTAGGTTGCGAGACTTGGGGGAATAATTATAATAAATCATTGTAAATTATTCTAGAATAGATTTTCCGCTGTGGTTGTGTGATATTTAGTTATCATTATTGCGATGTATTACCATGAGCACGTGATGAACCGAATTCGAGAGACCAAGTGGCGGTCCTGGAATTTGGGGGTGTCACAGGTTGGTATCAAAGCCGTAGTTATAAACCTTAGGAACGAGTGTCCTTAGACTATAACTTAGGCGAACTTAGAAGTTAGGAAGGAGATAAAACTCATGTAGAGTTTTCCTTGAGAGACTTAGTCTGTTATGAAATGTAACTTCATTCTATACAATGAACTTATATTTTGTTTAACATTCTAATGGAGATGCTATTTCTTATCTTGTGTTTGTGAGTGTAGGATGACAGACACAGGGGTACCTAGTAGAGTTGCAGAGGAGGAGCCCAAGGATATACACGTAGTATACGAGGCACCTCTAGAGGCTACACCAGTGCAGGCTGTTGCACCATTCGAGTCTGACGATGAGGACGAGATTGAGATAGAGTCTGATCCAGAGGAGGAGTCGATGGAGGATGAGCCAGTAGAGGACTCTGATGAGGCTACTATAGAGGAACAGATGTTAGGTGAGTACGAGGAGCGTATTCTAGAGTTAGACTGCAGAGTCCAGGAGCTGGAGGCAGAGGCCCACGAGAGAGAGTCTGAGTTCCAGAAGCTGAGGGACGAGGACCACCAGAGGAAGCTGGCTATGCAAGAGTTAGAGGTGGAGATTGCCTACCGTAGGGAGGCAGGGATCCAGATGGGGACTCTATTTCACAGGTCAGTGGCTAGGAATGTAGATTTGGCAGAGAAGCTAGAAGAGGTTGAGCAAAGGGAGCTGAGTGAGAAGACTGAGAAAGAGGCACTCCGTACTCAGCTAGAGTTAGAGGTGATGGATAGGTTACACTTCGAGGGGAAGTGGGAAGCGTCCAATGAGAGAGCTGACGACCTTGAGGACGAGGTCAGGTGCAAGAAGAGAAAGATGAACAAGATGGGGTATGTGTTCCGTTCAGCTTTTGAAAGGGTGATTGATGGTGTGTACCACTACTCGGCAGAACAGGGACAGACTCTACATACCTTGAGCCGAGAGCTGGTCGCGTATATAGCACAGTTGGAGTACAAGAGCGCAGTGGAGCGCGGGATGATGGGATGAGATTTCCTTAGTCAGTCTAGTGGTAGTACTAGTTGTGTCTTTATGTATTGTATATACTATGTTGTAATCCCGATCTTTTGTGTAAGATGTGGGATGATGATGTAAACCCCGAGTTAGCTTTTGTTAGAGGGGTAGTATGGTAGTAGGTTGGTATATTCCCCGTCTTTTGTGATATTAGGGGATATATGTGATAACATTTATAGCAGTATGCTAGGAAAATCATGTAATGAAATGAAATGGCATATGAATATAAATGGAGTTGATTTTAGAAACGTGTTATAAATTTATTCTTTTAGTATTAAAAGAAATACTTAAGTGATATACTTGAATAATAATAAAATGAAAAATTGTGATGCAGATAATGCCGCCCAGACGTAGATTGACTGCACCCGAAGAATCCGTTAACAATGAGAGAGAACAAGTAGACCCGATCCAGAAACTGGTAGACTTGTTAGGAGAAGCCTTAAGGGGAAGGAACAATGAACCCGTTCGCCCGAACCCTCAAACTGTGCCAGTAACAACCTTTAAAGACTTTAAGAGTGTAGGACCCCCGGAGTTCGAGGGAACTACCGACCCAATCGTCGCACAAACGTGGATCAAAGAGATCGAAAAAGCTTTCACTATAGCTAGCGTAGGCGAAGATCAGAAGACGGTGTTTGCCACGTACATGATGAGGGGAGAAGCGAACTACTGGTGGGAGGCTAATCAACAAAGAGCTGGAGAAGGGATAATAGCTTGGGATAAGTTTAAGACACTGTTCTTCGAGAATTACTTTCCAAAGAGTATGAAGAATAGGATGGAGGTGAAATTCCTAGAGTTAAAACAAGGTGAGATGACGGTGGCGCAATACGCGGCTAGGTTTAACGAACTAGTGCGATTTGCGGAGCACCAAGTTGGTGATGAAGAGAGGAAGGCTAGACGCTTTGAACAAGGGTTGAAGCCATGGCTGTTCAATAAGGTATCAGTTCTTCAAATTGATTCCTTTGCAACATTACTGGAGAAGGCAATCATTGCGGAAGGCGGCAGTGAGGCCTTAAGTCTGTATAACAAAGAAAAGAAAGGAAAGAATACTGGAGGAGAGAATCGTACGGGAGGAAGCAGTAGCGGAGGAAGCAACTTGGGAAAGAGAAAGTGGGAGAACAACAACAACAACAAAAACAACAATAATAATCAATCAGGGAATTTTCGTGGAGGTTTCAAGAAGAGGGCTGAAGGATGCCCGAAGTGTGGGAAGAATCACCAGGGCGAGTGCTGGAAGGGACGTGGCACTTGCTACAACTGCGGACAGGAAGGGCACATCTCGCCCAACTGTTTGAAACCGAAAAAGATACAAAGATGCTTTGCGTGTGGCTCGACGGAGCACCGAATTAAGGACTGCCCAAAGAAGGGAAGTGGCGGGGGTAGTAATCAGCAAGGAGGCAACAAGCTGATGATCGGTGGACCGGCACAATCCAACCGCCCAACCGCCAGAACCTTTAACATGGCAGTCCAAGACGCAGTGGCTGCGAAGGATGTGGTGTCAGGTATAATCCCAATCAATGATATAAATGCTTATGTATTATTTGATTCGGGTGCCACCTGTTCTTTTGTATCTGAAGAATTTGCTAGTAGACTTAGTACACCCCGAGAACTTTTAGAAAATCCTTTGATCATAGAAGTTGCTAATAAGGAAGTGATCCCTGTAGAATACGTTTATCGAAATTGTCGCGCAAGTATTAGTAAACGTGAACTGAGCGTAGACTTGATTCCTATTAGACTGGGAGAATTTGACGTAATACTGGGAATGGATTGGTTGTATAACCATGCTGCGATAATTGACTGTCAGAACAAATGTGTGAACCTTCAGACTCCGAGTAAGTCTAAGGTAGTGTTTTATGGTAGCTCATCTCTTAAGCAATCGTGATGCGTTACGATGATGCAGGCCAAGAAATTGTTAAGGAAAGGATGTGGAGGATATTTAGCTTACATCGTTGATACTCGGAAGAAGGGAGTAGAAATTAAGGATATATCCGTAGTTAATGAATTTCAAGACGTGTTTCCGGACGATCTGCCTGGTCTTCCGCCAGACAGAGAAATCGAATTCGTAATAGACTTAGCACCGGGAACGGCACCTGATTTCAAAAGCTCCATATCGTATGGCGCCAGTAGAAATGAAGGAATTGATGATACAATTGCAAGAATTATTGGATAAGGGTTACATTCGACCGAGTGTTTCTCCTTGGGGAGCACCAGTACTATTCGTTAAGAAGAAGGACGGATCGATGAGGCTCTGTATCGATTATCGAGAATTGAATAGAGTAACGATCAAGAACCGGTATCCGCTACCGAGGATAGACGACTTATTTGATCAACTGAAAGGAGCAAAGTGTTTCTCAAAGATCGACCTACGAACAGGATATCATCAACTGAAGGTACGGGATGAGGACATACCAAAGACTGCGTTTCGAACCCGTTATGGACACTACGGGTTTTTGGTAATGTCATTCGGATTGACTAATGCTCCGGCAGCATTTATGGACTTGATGAACCGAGTTTTCAAGCCATACTTGGATAAATTTGTAGTGGTTTTTATCGACGACATTTTGATCTACTCAAAGACAGAGGAAGAACACGCCGAACATCTAAAGATTATTTTGGAGGCACTAAGGAAGGAGAAGATGTATGCAAAATTTTCTAAGTGCGAATTTTGGATGGAGAAGGTTCAATTCTTAGGCCACGTGGTGGATAAGAATGGAATCTCTGTAGACCCTGCGAAGGTTGAAGCAGTAAGTAATTGGGAACAACCGAGAACACCGACGGAGGTGAGAAGCTTTCTAGGGTTAGCTGGGTACTATCGAAGATTCATCCAAGATTTTTCTAAGATAGCAACCCCGTTGACCAATTTGACTAGAAAGACGGTGAAATTTGTATGGACCGACAAATGCAAAGAAAGTTTTCAAGAACTGAAAAGGAGATTGAGCGAAACACCTGTGTTATCATTACCAGATGATGCGGGAAATTTTGTGGTGTATAGTGATGCATCGCACAAGGGGCTTGGCTGTGTGCTCATGCAACATGGCAAGGTTATTGCATATGCGTCACGACAATTGAAGGATTACGAAAAACGATACCCCACTCACGACTTACAGTTAGCGGCAATAGTTTTTGCGTTAAAGATATGGAGACATTATCTATACGGAGAAAAATGTGAGATATACACCGACCACAAAAGTCTGAAATATATCTTCACACAGAAGGAGTTAAACATGCGGCAAAGAAGGTGGTTAGAATTAATCAAAGACTATGACTGCGATATTCTTTATCACCCGGGAAAGGCAAATGTGGTTGCCGACGCTCTGAGCAGGAAAGGAAGGGAGAAGTTGTTTAATTTGACGACTCAGGAAGAGTTGATAAGAGAGATGGAGAAATTGGAGATAGAAGTGAAAGGACCAGAAAAGTCTGGTGAGAAGTTAATTGTAATGGAAGCTTGTCCGACGTTGTTGGATAGAGTAAAGGAAGCTCAGGAAAAGGATGAAGAGTGTGAGAAAATCCGAAAGAGGATCACAGAAAATGAGGAAGAAAAATTTCGAATGGATAAAGACGGTATTTTGAGATTTGAAGGGAGAGTGTGGGTACCAGCGGTAACCGAGTTGAGGGAAGAGATTTTGCATGAGGCACACAATACGACATATTCCGTTCATCCGGGAAGCACAAAGATGTACCAAGATCTAAGGCAACATTTTTGGTGGCCCAATTTGAAACGGGAAGTCGCGGAGTGCGTCAGTAGATGCTTGACTTGCCAACGCGTTAAAGCAGAACATCAGCGGCCGAGTGGTTTACTACAACCGTTGGAAATACCAGAGTGGAAATGGGAGCATATTACGATGGACTTAGTGGTAGGACTTCCAGTTACGCAGAAAGGTTATGATGCCATTTGGGTTATTGTGGATCGACTTACCAAGACTGCACATTTTCTACCAATCAAGATCCGCTATAGTTTGAACCAATTAGCGAGTTTGTATGTAAAAGAGATTGTTTCACGAACATGGAGTGCCGGAATCAATTGTCTCTGATCGAGATCCGCGCTTCACGTCCAATTTTTGGAAGAGTTTGCAAGAAAGAATGGGAACGCAGTTGAGGTTGAGTACAGCTTACCATCCTCAGACAGACGGACAGAGTGAGCGAACAATACAAACGCTGGAGGACATGCTTAGGACTTGCGTGATGGATTTTAAGGGAAATTGGGACGACCACCTACCCTTAGTTGAATTTGCGTATAATAATAGTTACCATGCGAGTATCGGCATGCCACCGTATGAAGCTCTTTACGGGAGAAAATGCAAAACGCCATTATGTTGGGACGAAGTCGGAGAACGACGAATACTCAGACCAGAGTTAGTTCAACAAACCGCAAACGTGGTGACAGTGATAAGAGCCAGATTAGTAGCAGCTCAAGACCGCCAGAAGAAATACGCAGATTTGCATCGGCAGGACCGAGACTTCGAAATCGGCAGTTTCGTATTCTTGAAGGTATCTCCATGGAAGGGAAAAATCCGTTTCGGCAAGAAAGGAAAATTGAGTCCAAGATTTATAGGACCATTTGAGATACTGAAGCGAGTGGGCGAAGTGGCATACAAAGTTGCGTTACCACCCGAGTTGGAGCACATCCACAACATATTTCACATTTCCGTGTTGCGACCGTACAAGGCCGACTACAAACATGTGATTTCTTACGAGCCCATTCAAGTGGAGAAGAACTTGGCGTATGAAGAAATTCCTGTCCAGATATTAGATAGGAAAGAGCAAACTTTGAGAAATAAAATGATTTCGTCTGTAAAAGTACTTTGGCGTAACCACGATGTCGAGGAGGCAACGTGGGAATTAGAAGATAGGATAATGAGGGATTATCCCCATTTGTTTGTGTAACCTTGTAGCAATTCCGGGACGGAATTTTTATAAGGGGGGGAGGATGTAATACCCGAGAATTTCTTAATATTATTAAATAATTATATTAATGAAAATGAGAATTTATTTGAATATAAATGATTTTGTGTTATGAGAATGATTAATTCAATTATATTAAATTGAATATCTATGACAATTGAGAAAAATGTGGAGTTTACGATAAACTCGTTGAGAGCCTAGTGTGGCACAGTGATGGGAAATATTAATAATTATATTAATTAACGAAGAATTTTTAAGTGAACAATTAATTAATTGTTAATTGTTATTAGAAAATATTAATTGATTGTTGTGGGATATTAACTATGGTTGATTAATAATATGTGATTATTATTGCAAGAAATATAATAATCATAATCCACTTGTTTATAATTGTGCTGAGATTTATATTTGTTAATGTGATAATTAATCCTATGATTATTAATTTGGTATAATTAATAGTCAATGATGAATAAATTAATTAATATTATTGTTAATTAATCAACGAGATAAATAGTTTATTTATTTGACATTATGAATAATAAAATAAATAAGTGAGTGATTAATATAATAAGATTATATTAATTGATATGTGCAAATGTGCAATATTTGAATATATAAAGTATATGGAATACAACTATATTATATAGTGTAGAGAGACACTTAAGTGTGACCATGCATGTATATACATAAACTATGTTATATAATGCAATGCGAATATATTACACATAGAAACCATATATTACATGAAGCATAATGTGATTATGTTAAAACTATATGTTATGAATGCATGATAATACTGATGTGACAATAAATATGTGAGAATACACTGTATAATATATCATGAACATATTGTAAACTATTAATTTTAATAAAGTGAGACATCATGAATATATGGTGAACAATTTAATAATACATGAGATAATGTAATGTGACAACATCCGATTAAATTTTACCAGTATGATAAAAATGTACATAATTATATGTGCACAATTCACACTTATTACATTATGTGAATCCATGTTAGTATCATTAGAATTACATTGTAACTATAATTGTGGCCTAATTATATAGTATATATACATGTAACATATTTTGGCATAAGTGTTGTGTATATATACAAATTATAGAATGCTGATATATGGCCTTGTCCCAATATAATAGTCACTCTCCTTCTCCTTCACGTGTATGGCAAAAAGGCTAAGGCCTATTCTCCCATTCTTCTCCCAAGCTTAGCTAGCAATAATTATATGAGGAGTGGCTCTAATGATGGCTTTCAACAACTATCTACCAACTTCCTCTTATCTAGCATGCAATTCAAATTTCTGTTAGTTTGAAATGGTAGGCAATTGCATTGTCTGTATCTTGTTTTCTCTATAAATATGGCTTCCTTTCTTCCCATTTCACATTGCTGAGATTTTGTTTGAGTTGATAAGTTGAGAGCATATACATATATCAGTATAATAGCATTGTGAGATAGCAGCAAGCTTAATTCATAGCAAAGGTATAATACAGTTTCCTTATTCATTTTCATTTTTTGTCAAAAGTTCTAATTCTTGATTATGCAAAATTGGATTGCAATTGGATTGTAGAGCACTTATTTAGTTGTTATGTGAACTTATATACATGTTTAAATTATAATGTAGTTGATTATAATCAAATTCGTGAAGTAATTTGGCATTTGGCCTGGAAGTCTGCCGACGCAGGCTGTTCTTGAACTGAACCGGACGCGGCGCAGCTGCGCCGGCATTACACTGCGGCGCAGCGCAGCTGCGCAGGTCCCCTGCTGCAGTTTTTGATTTTCTGCTTGCTTCCAGCTATATGATAGTTCTTGCATTGACGTACATGAAGCATGCTAGCATGACTAACTTACATGTATAGATACGTAGACCTAAAATGATCATGTTCTATTACGCTTGTGTTCATAGTTGATGAAAAGTATAGTTTTCCAAAACAAACTTAGAACTTTAATACAAGACTTTGACATGTGTGTATGATATCAATGTTCTGACTTATACGGTAACTTGACCTTGCAAGCATATTATTATGATCTAGGAAAGCATGAAAAGCATGTTAAATAGATGTATACATGTTTCGTAAGGTACCATGAGCACGTGGATTGCGTTAAATGAACTTTACTAGTAAAAGTATAAGTTTTGAACCTAAATCTTGACATGTTATATCGAAGTCCAGATTCTGATCATTATGAACATGTTGGATAATGTTTTTAACCTCACTAATGTGTCATACAAGCACGTGTGTACACACCATGCTAGATGCCATAAAGACTACATGAAGCATGATTTCAAAACCAATAGCAATGCTAGTAATATGTATGTGGTAAAGATATTCATGAACATGCCTAGAACGCGTTACACGACCACCTTATGTGTGTACATGACAAGTATGATAGCTTCGTGGTCTCATGACCTTGAATGGCTTTAAGTTATTGAAAGTATTGACTTATAATCTTTATCACATATATTTGAAACGAGGAAAGGTTGTACAAACATAAAAGTATCTTTTAATATGTTTATGTGCTATGTGGTGTTGTTGGCTTGCATGACCGGACAGAAACCATAAGGCACAGCCCAGCCTTGGCTTGGCCAGAAGGCTGCGCAGCTGCGCTGGCCCTAGGCTTAGCCATGGCGCAGCTGCGCCAGTTTGGAATCAGAATTGAGCTAGTTGTTGATCTGATTTTTGACAGTTAGCTTATGCGATTACTTTAACTTGTAATATATGACCAGTATGCTAAGAAATGTGTTAAGAGGCATGCTAAGTGATAAAATTGAATGTTTGATTATAAACTTCCCAGGGATAAGTCCAAAAGGTATTTGGGGACTATAAAGCAACGATTAAAAACTAGGTGATGACTTCATAATGTCTTGTAAACTGAAATGTGCTATATGTACGCAAAAGTATATGATGAAGTATGTGTATAGTATGCAACTAAGTTAAACGTTTATGGGTGCGTTTAAAATTACATATCATATGTGAGCATAAATGACTAATGAAAATCCTATACTTATAATACACTATAAATAGGATTCAAAAGTGTTGAATTACTTTACGTGGATAAACTACGCTAAAGGCAAGTTTCCTAACTTACACTCTTTTACGGTGCAAGTATTCTATCCTTGTATATTGTGAACTAGTTTCTTACTAAATCGTTGAATTAAATTAGCATACTTGAACTCTTAATTCATTAAAGCTATTATACATGTTGAACTTAGTATTGTTCTTGAATATTGTGAAAGTGTCTATGCCATTTGATTCGGCTAGACTTATATTATTGAAAAGCGACCCAAACTAATTGATTGGTGCGGGATCTTGTATTTGACTGAGAAGAACAACCTTCTTTGAAGGGAATATATAATTGTCGGAGAACCGACGTGCACACTTGAGTATGGTTGATTGTTATGCATAACAAGGGTACTTTAGGCTGATCACCTGTTGTACCTGTTTTTGTTGGATTTTCAGTTTATTACTGTCAATTCTAGTAGAAGTTCATAATCCGTAGTGACTACTCAGTATTCAATTATTTGAGATCTTGAATTGACTTATTATTGAATCATATTGATATTATCCTGTCCTTAGCGACTGATATTGAGAACTGTTGATATTCTTGTTATTCTTGAACTATCAAATCTTGTTATACCCTTTCGAGAATTGAGAATCTTATTACTCACCCTCATTGTATATTACTTGCTGGGCAATTTGTGCTCATTCTTGCTTTCCCTAAAACATTTCAGTTAAGGCAGAGCATGGCGAACCTTCGGGCATTGATAAGGGCAAGGGCGAGGCTACCAACTAGCTTATGTCTGTTATGTTTCAAATATATTAATATTGTGTGAAGATGATGTAGTAAGACTGGATTTGTTTATGTTTAAGCTTAAGTTAGATTATATAACAAGTCGTTAATTGATATTGCTATGTAATCTATTAAGAACTGTAGGTTGCGAGACTTGAGGGAATAATTATAATAAATCATTGTAAATTATTCTAGAATAGATTTTCCGCTGTGGTTGTGTGATATTTAGTTATCATTATTGTGATGTATTACCATGAGCACGTGATGAACCGAATTCGAGAGACCAAGTGGCGGTCCTGGAATTTGGGGGTGTCACAAGTTTCCTAGTAATAGGGAAATGATAATTTTGCCTAAGAGAAATTTATTAATGACCATGGCATCCTCAAAGAAAATTTCTAAATTTTCTAATTGTAGCAAAATGATAATTTTGTCCTTAAAGAAAAATTGATTATGACCAATATGTCCTGTGAGGAAATTTCCAGGAAACTTCCTTGAGATGACTTAAAGACCATTTTGCCCTTTTCTAGTGATAGTTAAAGACTATTTTACCCTTGGTCTTAATTTTTTTTTTACTAACTGAACAAAAGAAAAAGAAAGAAAGAAAGAGAAAGAAAAGAGAGATCATTCTCTCATTCCACCCGAGAATAGAAGATAAAGAAGAGAGAGAGTGTTGCCATGGGAGAACAGAGGGAGAGAATAAAGGAAGGAGAAATCAAGAGGAAGTACTCTAAAGGTATAAAAATCTTCTAAACTCAAAACCTTAGCTATTGTAATTTGTTTTGTTATGGTTGTTTTAGATCAAATGTTAAGCTTAAGATCTTAAACCATATGAGGGTAGATTTATATTATATATGATGTTTTATGATTATATCTTGCCATTTTTAGAGTTGATGAGCTTAAACAAAGAAGAAGAACCAAAATAATTTTTACACTCAAAAACCCTAATTTTCAGTCCACTTTGAAGCCTTACCAGTTGAAAGCTATAACTTATTTTTGAGATCCGTCAAAGTGGTGAGTTATATACATGAGTTATCTAATGAACCCAAGTGGTAGAACTCAAAAATGCTAAACGAATCAACCGTAGTGTCATTTTTCGTAAAACACTCCCTGCAGACAAAAATCTGGAAAAATCGAATGAGTTTTCTAGCTATTTTTGGTGAAGGCTGTTTCAAATAGTTTTAATACTCTAAAAATTCGGACCTTTTGTGGTATAATACTATATCAAGTTAACTAGATCCTATCCAAAGATGGAGATTTTTCGATGTCTAGAAAGGGGGATATGGATTTTACAAGAAAGCATAAATTTAAAAGAAAACTGTAATAACTCAGTGAGTTACACTCAGAAAAAAGTAAAATTTTTACATGAGGCTCTGTTGGATAATATGTAGCTACCATATAAATTTCAGAATTTTTGAACCAAAGGATAATTTATGATAAATGTTGCTATTTTGGACTATTTTAACCTATTTAAAAATAGCAAACGAATTTGGAAAATTGCAAGAAAATTATTTTGTGACTAAAATATCATCTACTGACATTACCCATAATATAAAAAATAATAGGTTGGTTTGGTATTTTTCATGCCTATGAATGAGTTAAGAATAAAAAAAAAATTAAGTTATATTGAGTTATAAAACTTGGAAATATGATTTTAATAATTAAATAATCATTATATGATATAATAAGACTTTATGGGGATATTTTGATTATTTTTAATAAAACAAATATATGAATGGCATATTATGTGTGTTAAATAAATTAAATAGTAAGAGATAAACAATTAAATTAAATTGTTTATTAATGAATAAAATATTATTAAATAATTAATAATATTACTAAGTAATTAAAATATTATTAAAGGATTAATAATATTATAAATGAATAAAATCTTATTAAAGGATTAATAATATTTATAAATGATTAAGATGTTATTAAATGATTAATAATATCTGTAAAGAATTAAAGATATTATTAAATGGTTAATAATATTAAGAAGTAATGAAAATATTATTAAATGATTAATAATATTAGACTAGTGTCTTAAGATAATGATTAAATAATTAAAATATTGTCAAAGAATGATAATATTACTAATAAATTAAGGAATTATCTAATGTTTGATTATGTGACTAAATGTTAGATAACTTATTTGAAGATTAGTTGAGTTAAGATATGTTATGCTGATTGAAAGATCAATCTTATTAATGATAGGTCTTCTATAAGAGATTAAATTAGATTGTTTAGCGATAATCGTCGGAGCAGTCAAGTTTTTCTAACTTCATTTAATTTCAATATTAAATGTAAGTCTTGTGAATTGATATATGAAATTGTTAGCAACATTATTCGTGATATCTGTGATTTGAAAAGGATTATTGCTTATTGTTCAAGCATAAAAAACCATATGAGCTATTGTTTGCGTAAAATTTGTTTGATTCGATATCAAAGCATAAAATGTGGAAAAATCAATATTGTTTGTTACATATATATACTAATACTTGTCGCAAGATTATATTGGCAGTCATAGTACTGACCTTGGTTGACATTTATGGGTAGTTATATTATTGACCCTGGATTTCAATTACAGGAAATTAAAAAAATACTGACCTTGTTAAATTAGTAGGATGATATACATACTCCTAGGATATGATTAGGCTGATCACCTATGAGATATCCAAACAAAACTCCTATAAGTCTTTATGACTGTTAGAAGTTGTGGTTGAACAAATCAACTCGAGGTGCTAAGTTTATATGACTGACAGTACCTCGTCAGAGGTGTGGTTGAACAGATTAACCCGGGTGGCTAAGTCTATGTGACTGACAGTAACTCGTAATAGGTGTGGTTGAATAATTAACTCGGGTGGCTAAGTCTATATGACTGATAGTAACTCGTAATGTGCGGGGTTTGGGCAGATCAAATCTCAATATATATATATATATATATATATATATATATATGTTGAAAATATCTGAACTATATGTTCATTCAATTCAGATCCAGTGTGAGTATAATATACAATTTGTTTAAAACTTGCTGAGCTTTCTGTAGCTCATCCTTGCAATTATTCTTTTCCTTTGCAGCTTTAGCTGATCTATTCAATGTTCTAGAGTTCAATCATGTGGAAGGAACACCTCGGTTAATATAAATTTTGGTTATATCCTTGGGAACTCTAATGTAATAGTAAGTTGGGATTTATTGTAAGCTAATTTAAGAATATATAATATATTATTACCTTTTATAAATTGCTTAGTTGTTACCTTTCCAGAACACAGGAAGAAATACAGTATCTATATGAACTATACATCTGAATTGGGAGTGTTGAAAGATATTGTGGTTCTCTGATGCACTGAGGTCGGTCGTACCCCTCAGATTCCAAGAACGACCCTAACATTAATACTCCGAATGACGGATAGATATGAATTATTGATATGAAAGAAATATCCATGAGATTATAAACCTATTCATCCAAGTGAGGGTATTTCAACACAGTAAATGTTCTGACGAGAACTACTGATTGTTGTGGAATATTGTGAATCTTGGATTGGTAGAAATTATTATCTTATGGAATATTTACGTGAGCACCAAATCTGCTACAGGGAATGTAAAGAATTTTGGGGAGTCACATTGACGATCGGAGCTGGATAGACGATCCGATTGACAATCGAAACTCGATAGACGGTCCTATTGACTATCGGAGCTGAATGAAGTACCGATATTAGTGATCGGATTTGATTGAAGTACCGACATTGGTGATCGAATTTGACTAAAATATCGACATTGGTGATCGGATTTAACTGGAGTACCGACATTGGTGAATGAATTTAGGTTTACCGATATTGGGGATCGAATTTAGGTTTACCGATATTGGGGATCGAATTTAGGTTGAACGACCAGCATTGGTGGCAGGTTTTGAACTGGAGGACTGGCATTAGGGTCTGGTTTGGATTGAAAGCCCAGTGTCTGGACCGGGGTTGATTTTGATTGACGACTTTGCCCTGCTACAGTGTTAGTATTGGGGCAAGAAAAATTTTGAGTGTCTACTGTGACACCCCCAAATCCGGGTACTTCAATTCCATGGGATTTGGTGTTCACTGTATAATTATCATCTATCTATTTATACATAATAAATGCAAACCATGCAATAGATAGAAATAAATCCTCCCCTTATGGGGGTTACAACATCTGAATAATAAATACAATCCCAGGTCATACTAACCTTAAACATCTGTGCGGAACATAAACAAATAAATAAGTCTTACACAACTTTAACATAAGTCTGAAACATAAACATATAAAAATAAACATCAAGTCTTCATCACTTGTTGACCTTGCCCTTGCCTTTGCTAGTAGAAGGCTCATCAGACCTTTCGTTCTTAACTGCAATGTTATTATTACGCAAGAGTGAGCACGATTGCCCACAAGTATAATAATACAACAACAATATAATAACATGCGAGTGAATCAAGGACATCTGAATAAAGAAACTCAACTTTTGACTTAAGAATAAATAACAGGAATCAAAAGAACGTCTACGTCTGAGGGTCATAAGACCTTGAACTATGTCCTAGGTTGTAAAGTTTTTATGCTTTAAACCTTTAACGGTCATAAGACTATGGACTCTACTTCTCGTACTTAGGGGGATCAGCCCTTAGTACCATACTGTGCACAATATCTCAACGCTAAAGCGTAAATAATCCCCTTTTATAGGGTTGTTCATCTCAGTTTTGACATCAGAGTCCGCACCAAAAAAAGTTTGGCTTGGATAAGCTCAATAAATATTCTAGAATTTAGAACGTTCATCAACTATGGACTAGTCGAATCAATAAGGGTTCACTAGTCCTATAAGGTTCAACAATAACATCGATATTCAACTTGAATAATAAATCTCAAAAGTATACAATCGAATAAGTATTGTATAACTGAATCATGCTTTTAAAAGAGTTACAATATCTAATATGAATTTCGAACTGGAACAATTAAGAACACAAGCTTACTCGATATAGAAACACAAGTCTAAGACTTAATAAATGAATAAATTAGAATTTAGGGAACTTGCTAAATCAATAAGTTAGTGATAGGATACTTGCCTCTTGTACAAGCTACAAATATAATTACAATTCACTTCCTCAACGTCCTACACATTACATTATGTATACGACATCGATTAGTTTTCATAACTACCATGTTTAACTGTTGAACTATTCACTTAAGTTCGACTTACAACTTGGTTTATAATATTACTCAATGGCTAACCACATAACATGAATGTAAACTCATAACATGCATATCACACATATATAGCCCTTTAAACAATCATAATCAAGTTTTACAATTACGATATTCAAGTTCGCACTTAGTTTGTTAACTTGAACCTTCACATTATCTTATACATGTTAATAACTTAGTTTATTAATCATGAACTTCAAATCATATAATATTTATGTATGTAACTTAGAACAACATCTTTTATTATCGAGAACACTACGCTTGTGTGCGTGCATGTTCGAAGCCCTTCGATTGCCTCCGAATAAGCATCAGTCACAAAGATGGCCATTTTCACCCATTTTAACTATTTCAAATTGAAACACTTAAAATATGAAAGTTGTAGGTCTACTCGTTATCTTTTTGAATCATCTTGAATCGCCTTAATCGGAGTTCGTATGAAAAAGTTATGCTTATTTTACTATAGGAGGTCAAAATAGTCTCGAAAACCAAAAAAAAATCTCTCAGACAGCCCCTATACCCGCTGGGGTGGGTCTTTATAACCATGAACACCCGCTGGGGTGGGGCCCCCTACTAGTGCACTCCCTGGTTCGTGATTTTGACAGTTCGTTGGCCCAATTACTCCAATTAAATGCAAATTAAACTCACACAGCGATTTTTATGAAGTACGAACTTCATAGAAATATCATACAATGTTACTAACATGTTTTTAACATCTTAAATCATGCAATTACTCAAATTAAATCATTAAATTTCACCATTCTTGGTGTTCTTGACGGTTTTGAAGAAAAACATTAAATTCGACGTCACGGATTCGTTATAACTCCGAATCCGTCCGTTCAAAGCTTGTTTTCTTTGTTTTAACATGTATTATCATAATCTACTGTCAAATTTAAGTTAAAAAAATCATTCATGGCATAAAAATTATATGTAAGGGCCGTATGGGCCATATATAGAACTTCTATACTCTGTAACTCATGAAACTTTGATCAAAACATGTTTACATGAAATTGATTGTTTTAAAACATGAATACATGATATAAAATATATTAAGAACATATACTAACATACATATCATCATATACACAATAATTTATCTATACTTTAATCTCAAAGAGCTTTAAAAATAGTTTTCATGGAGAAGGTATAAAAACACGAACTTAGAATCTTAGATAAGAAATTACCCTTTGCTTCTTGATAAGATGATGATAAAGGACTCTAGAATCTACAACTCTTCTTCTCAATTTCTCAATTTCCTCTCAAATTCTCTCTGAGTATTCTACAGAAGTTCGTATATGAAATACAAGTCTGATATACCCAATATACATATACGTGTATATAAACTGACAACGTAATGGTCAGTTAACCCATAATGGTTAACTGACCCAACTTCTCATAGGGCCATGTTTGGCTAATGATAAGAGTTCCTTTTTATTTATTTTAATTACATGCTTATTATATAGTTTAATGTCACACTCAATTTAATCAAATAATGTTATTTAAATTAATTAAATAAAATGGCATAAATCTACATTAAATCACATAGTCCCATAATTAAAATTTTTATTTATTAATTATATCAAACCATTAAATCTCTAATTAATTATTAAATTAATTAGAACACATTATGCTTATTAATTAATATATTAATCAAATAAGCTCAATTAAATGCATCATTGAATATAAAAAAAATTCACATTAATTTAATCAATGCAACACATATAATTAAATTAATCTACCACAAATTCATCAATTAATTAGTTAATTCAATAATTAAATCATTGAAAAATATTTATTTAATTCAATAAATATTCAAATTAAATTACAAAATCTCGTTCGTTACATCTACAAACCATAACGTCAATCCCGGGTGAAAACAGCACAAGACAGCTCAACGAACGGACTGTGAAGACTCGAAGATCTGGTCATTTATCCATCTTCCCGGATTCGAAAAAGGTCAAATCCCAATGTCATTGTGTAGCTCGCGGAAAGGGCTTTCCGAAAAGGTGTAGCACGCCTCCATCGGACTCCCGGATTAACAGTTATGAAGGTTCGAAGCTGACAGCGCATTGATTAGAGTGCACGTACTTCGAGACAACGGGGCCAGCGGGACCGAGCCTACCCGGGAGCCACAAGTAGAGCCGCGGCTCCCTAGTCTATAAATAAGACCCCCCAATCAACCAAAAAGAAAGAGAAAAAAAGAAGAAAAAAAAAGGAAATTCCGCTCATTTTAGCTCTTAACCCTACCTACTGTGTTCCAAACTTCAATTCTACTCTTCCAAAACACTTGTATACATATATATACTAACATATCAAGTTTTGACCAGTGGAAACGGAATTTTCAAGCCTACCAAGTGGTTTAAAGCCTCTATCGCTGTACATTGTGAGATTTCTCTTGATCTGAAGCTTTTTACTGCGTTAACATATATATATATATATATATATATATATATTTATAGCTTCTAATTTTGCCTAAATTTTAAATTCGTGGCCTTTTTGGCTTCAATATATGTATATATATATATATATATATATATATATATATATATATATATATATTTATATTTATTTATTTATTTATAAGTGTCATTTCAGTCTGGATTGCAAATCTGTGACTTTTCTCGCTTTAATATATATATATATATATATATATATATATATATATATTTATAAGTGTTATTTTGCCTGGATTGTTAATTTGTGGCATTTTTAGCTTTAATATCTATATATATAACTATATATATATATATATATATATATATATATTTACATTAACTCAGTCATGCCCTAATTATAAATGGCAAATGACAAGGTGGAGACCTATAAGACCATATTGGTGAGATAAGTTTTAAATAAAGTCAAAGATTTGACTGTGATATACCTTATTACCGGTATCAATGCTTAAGTTCATTTGAATTTTACTTGCGATTGCAGCTTATTATTACTAAATCTGGTAAATGGGCATGGAGACACCCTTCCTCAAATATAAATATATTATAGGAGAATGTATGTACGATACAGCCAGATGGATTTATTTCAATGGTTGAAGCAAATCAAGTATATGAACTACAACAATCTATTTATAGATTAAAGCAAGCTTCTCAAAGATGGAACATTTGTTTTGATGAGACAATCAAAACAGTTTGATTTTATCAAAGAAAAGAATGAACCTAGTGTGTACAAAAGGGTCAGTGGGAACGTTGTGACATTCCTAGTATTATATGTTGATATATTACGGATAACGAATGACATACCAATGCTACAATTGTTTAAACATTCCTCCATTAATGATTTGGGAGGAGCATCCTCTAAATTGGGGATATAAATCTATATAGATAGATTGAAGAGGATGTTGGGATTCACCCAAGGAACGTATATTCATTCGATGCTAAAGGCATTTAGCATGGAAAATTCCAAGAGAAGTCTCATGATGATGATCCATGGAGTGAATCTCTCTAAATAGTCCTCAATAAAAGAGAGATCGCATGAGTTACTATCATGTGTGCAATGAAATGTACGAGACTTGATGTTGATCAGTCATATTCTAGAGAAATTTAGTATAAGACAGTGGAAAATATCCTAAAAGTACTCAACCGGAACTAAGGATGTGTTAATAATTCATGGTGGGTTTGAATTAAAACTAGAGGGCTAAATAGACTTAAATTTTTCAGACTGACCAAGACGACAGCAAATCCACTTTAGGGTAAGTAGTTACCTTGAATCGTGGTGCAGTGAATTGGAAAGGTTCCAAACAACAAAGAGTTACTGGTTTAGTGACAAAGACAAAGTATATAGCTGTAAATGAAACTGCAAGTTGATGTTTGGATAAAAATTTGTTATTGAACTAGGAATAGTTCCTAAGGCTCATCTTGGATTCAAACATGTGTTGCGGCACTTTAATTTGATTAGAGAATCATTGAAAGAGGAGAAGTCATTATAGAGATAGTGGACTCTCAAAAACAACATTACATATCCATTTATTAAAGTTTTATCCAACAGTAGGACGATCGTCACTTAGAGAAGAAGAGTATTAGATACCATAGTGATTAACTTTAGTGCAAGTGGGAGATTGAAAGTAATATGCACACAAGCCAATCATATTTGATATGATAAAACGTATACTTTGTAATAATCTTATTCACTTATTAATAATAAAAGTTAATTTATAAAGGCTTTCGCTTTATCTACATGGTGCTGTTATTTAATATGTGATAAACCCATAGTTTTAAGTAATATTTTTAGAATCATGATGATGATCATGCTAATGAGATCTAAATTTTTAGATAGCTTAAAACTAAAATAGTTCCCAATCATTGGATTACTAAAAAAGGGATTAGTAAATCCGGATAGATTGGTACATACGTTGCTTGCACATTAGATGAGGATGATTGATCTCATGATCATTTGTATGAAGACACTAAAGCAAGTATGTAGGTGCTTATTGGAGAATAAGTTCACTGAACGTGACTCGCTAAGCAATACCTAATGGAGTTTTACTTGTCTATCAATAGGAATTCCTGTAGTGATAGTAGTACAAGTGATCCTTAGACTTGAGATCATCATAATATCTTATATATGATGAATTATACTTTGACATGTCCCTTAAAACCCTTAGGGTATATCAACGGGTATGCTTGGGTATAATAAGTTATATATGGATATAATGAATGATCAATAAAGAATCTACCGCTTCTAGTAAAAGAAGAGATATGTTCTATGTGATTCGATAAATGACAACCCAGAAATCCTTGGCCAAGGTGGAATGAAATTATAAAGGAATTTTTAATTTGAATTATTTAGAGTTGTGCATTTGTGAAACGAAATATATTTAATTAAATAAAATAAAACTTGACAGAAATGTCATGTCTTATACTTAATTGGGACATTTTATGGTAGAAAGCTTGAATTGTACAATAAATGTTAGGTTTGTAAGATTCATGAACGCAATCAAATTGCATAAAATAAGCGAAAGCATGGTAAATCAGAGTTTTAAAATTTTACAAACCATATACCCGGATCATCCTTTATGCACAGTTATTAATTAAACAAAAAGATTAAGAATAAGATTCATACCCTTGAAGATTCTAGCTTCCTCAGGTACGAGTTCAACTCCAAATCCTTTTCGCGTTTTACTTGAATCCACCGGGTTGATTCCTTCCTTTGATCAACGTTAGCCACCCATGTGTTTGGCCTATAGAGGTGATCTACCAAGGAAGAAGAAGAATTCAAGAAAGTGGGAAGACATTAAAGCAAGTATGTAGGTACTTATTGGAGAATAAGTTCACTGAACATGACTCGCTAAGCAATACCTAATGGAGTTTTACTTGTCTATCAATAGGAATTCCTGTAGTGATAGTAGTACAAGTGATCCTTAAACTTGAGATCATCATAATATCTTATGTATGATAAATTATACTTTGACATGTCCCTTAAGACCCTTAGGGTATATCAACGGGTATACTTGGGTATAATAAGTTATATATTGAGATAATGAATGATCAATAAAGAATCTACCGCTTCTAGTAAAAGAAGAGATATGTCCTATGTGATTCGATAAATGACAACCCAGGAATCATTGGCCAAGGTGGAATGAAATTAGAAAGGAATTTTTAATTTAAATTATTTGGAGTTGTGCATTTGTGAAACGATATATATTTAATTAAATAAAATAAGACTTGACAGAAATGTCATGTCTTATATTTAATTGGGACATTTTATGGTAGAAAGCTTGAACTGTACAGTAACTGTTAGGTTTATAAGATTCATGAACGCAATCAAATTGCATAAATAAGCGAAAGCATGGTAAATCAGAGTTTTAAAATTTTACAAACTATATACCCAGATCATCCTTTATGCACAGTTATTAATTAAACAAAAAGATTAAGAATAAGATTCATACCCTTGAAGATTCTAGCTTCCTCAAGGACGAGTTCAACTCCAAATCCTTTTTGCGTTTTACTTGAATCCACCGGGTTGATTCCTTCCTTTGATCAACGTTAGCCACCCATGTGTTTGGCCTATAGAGGTGATCTACCAAGGAAGAAGAAGAATTCAAGAAAGTGGGTATTTGGCTAAACCCTAGTTTCTATCTCTATAGAAAAAGTGTACTCTCCCAACTCTTGGAATAAAGTGTGTAACCCCAATCTATAATAAGACTTTCTTATCTATAGATGTAGACAACTCTCCTAAACCATTTAGGAATATGATTTTATTTTAATTAATTAAACCATTTTAATTAATTAAGTTTCCTAATCTTATTAGGAATAATTAATTAAACTCTTTTAAATAATTAGCCTCACAATCTTATTGAGAATATGAGAGAGAGTACTTTTATTAATTAATTCCTAAACTCCTTTAGGAATTAAACTAATAATAATAATAATAATAATAATAAGACTCATCTTATTAATTTATATTTAATATTTCTAAAATAGTAAATAATAAATATTAAGCTATTTAATTTATTCTATCACCATAGATTAAATTAAATACACTTAACTTATTATTACAATTATGTCATTTGCTTCTTTAATAAATATTCTTCCTTTTATGGTGTGACCCTATAGGTTCTCCATATTAAATCAGTTGTGAATAAATCAATTAGAATAATTTTAATCTTATTTAAATAAATAAATTAAACTATTTAATTTATTTAAATAAATAACATTTATTCTACAATAAGGGTAAGCCCTCTTAGTGATCAACGACTTTTCAGGTAATATAGATTTCAACATTAATCATAAAAGAACCTTTGAGTTAATAGTTACCGTACAATTCGATCATTCCACCATACAATGTCTTAATTAAATATAGGACATAGAATTACTGTTAAGTCTTATTTTATTTAATTGTATGTACTTTGATCCTTAAATGCACAACTCCAAATAATGCAAATTAGAAACTCATTCCACCTTGGCCATGGATTCTTGGGTTGTCATTTATCGAATCACATAGGACATATCTCTTCTTTTAATAGAAGCGGTAGATTCTTTATTGATCATTCATTATCTCCATATATAACTTATTACACCCAAGCATACTATTTGATATACCCTAAGGGTCTTAAAGGACATGTCAACGTATAACTTATCATACAAAAAATACTATGATGATCTCAAGTCTAAGGATCACTTGTACTACTATCACTACAGAAATTTCTATTGACAGACAAGTAAAACTCCATTAGGTATTCCTTAGCGAGCCACGTTCAGTGAACTTATTCTTCAATAAGCGCCTACATACTGAAAGTAGTATGCATACAAGTCAATCATGTATAATTATAAAACATATACTTTGGAGATAATCTAATTTATTTATTAATAAAAATATTCATTTATTAAAGGCATTTAATTATCTACATGATGCTATTTTTATAATATGTAAATAACCCATAATTTTAAGCAATACTTTTAGAATCATGATGTTGATCATGCTAATGAGATCTAAATTTTTTAGAAAGTTTAAAACTAAAATAGTTCCCAATCGTGGGATTACTAAAAAGGGGATTAGTAAATCCTGATAGATTTGTACATATGTTGCTTGCTCATTGGATGAAGATGATTGATCTCATGATCATTTGTGTGGAGACACTAAAGCAAGTATGTAGGTGCTTATTGAAGAATAAGTTGACTAAACGTGACTCGCTATGGAATACCTAATGGAGTTTTATTTGCCTGTCAATATGAATTCCTAATGTCATAGTAGTACAAGTGATCCTTGTACTTGAGATCATCATAGTATCTTGTATGTAATGAATTATACTTTGACTTATTCCTTAAAAACCCTTAGGGTATATCAAAGGGTATGCTTGGGTATAATGAGTTACATATGGAGATAATGAATGATCAATAAAGAATCTACTACTTTTAGTAAAAGAAGAGATATGTCCTATATGATTCGTTAAATGACAATGCAGTAGTCCTTGGCCAAGGCAAAATGAAATTAGAAAGGAATTTCTAATTTGTATTATTTGGAGTTGTGCATTTTTCAATCAAAATACATATGATTAAATAAAATAAGACTTGACAATAATTTCATGTCTTATATTTAATAGGGACATTGTATGGTGGAAGGATTGAATTGTACGGTAACTATTTACTCACAGGATCTTTTATGATTAATGTTAAAATTTATATTATCTGAAAAGTCGTTGATCACTAGGGAGGCTTATTTTTATTGTAGAATAAATACTATTTATTTAAATAGATTATTAGTTTAATTTATTTATTTAAATAAGATTAGAAATATTCTAATTGATTTATTCACAACCGGTTTAATATGGAGAACCTAGAAGGTCACACCATAAAAGGAATAATAATTATTTAAGAAGGTAATGGCATAATCGTAAGAATGCATTAAGTGTAATTAATTTAATCTATAGTGATAGAATAAATTAAATAGCTTAATATTTTTTATTTAATATTTTGAAAATATTAAATATAAATTAATAAGAGGAGTCTTATTAATATTATTACAATTATTATTATTTTAATTTCTAAAAGAGTTTAGAAATTAATTTAATATTAGTACTCTCACATATTCCTAATAAGATTAGGAGGCAAATTAATTAAAGGAGTTTTAATTAATTAAATGAAACCCTATGTCTAATAGGATTAGAAAGGGTTGACCAATATTTATATAAGAGGAGTCTTATGTTAGATATCAGTTGATGCAATTCTAATTATTGGAGAGTACTCCTTTTCTATAGAGGATAAAAAACTAGGGTTTAGCCAACCACCCTCCTTCATGAATAATTCTTTTTTCTTGGTGGATCACCTCTAGAGGCCAAACACTTGGGTGGCTAACGTTGATCAAAGGAAGAAATCTATCCCGAATATTCAAAGAGGTCACGACGAAGAAGGAGTTAAACTTGTACCAGTGGAAACTTCGCTCTACAAGGGTATGATTCCATAACTTTTTATTTATCGTTTTAAATTAATAATTTGCATAAAGGATGATCCGGGTAATGGTTTTGTACAAATTTTTAAACTCTGATATACCATGCTTCTGCTAATTTTTGCAATTTGATTGCGCCATGATTTCGTACCAACCCAACACATACTTGATTTAGTGTCTCCACACAAATGATCATGAGATCAATCATCATCATCCAATGAGCAAGCAACGTATGTACCAATCTATTCGAATTCACTAATCCCCTTTTTAGTAATACAATGATTGAGAACTATTTTAGTTTTAAGTTATCTAAGAATTTAGATCTCATTTGCATGATCATCATCGTGATTCTAAAAGAATTGCTTAAAACTATGGGTTCATCACATATTATAAAAACAGCGCTATGTAGATAAATAAATGCCTTTAATTATATAACTTTTTTATTAATAAATGAATAAAATTGTTACAAAGTATATGTTTTGTCATCAAACATGATTGACTTGTGTGCATACTACTTTCAATCTCCCACTTGCACTAAAGTCAATCGCCAAGGTATCTTATACCCTTCTTCTATAAGTGACGATCATCCCGCTGTTGGATAACTTTAGTAAATGGATATACAATTTCGTTTTTGAGAGTTCACTATCTCTATAGTGACTTCTCCTCTTTCAAATATTTCTCTAATCAAATGAAAGTGTCGCAACACATGTTTGGATCTAAGATGAGACTTATGAACTATTCCTAGTTCTGTAACGAACTTTTTATCCGAAACATTAACTTATAGCTTCATTTACAGCTATATACTTTGTTTTTATCACTAAACCAGCAACTTTTTGCTGTTTAATACCTTTCCAATTCACTACACCACCTTTCAAGATAACGCTTTACCCTAAAATGAATTTATTGTCGTCTTGGTTAGTCTGAAAAATTTGAGTCTGTTTAGTCCTCTAGTTTTGATTCAGACCCACCATGAATCATGCTCACATCTTTAGTGCTGGTTAAGTACTTTAAGATATTTTTCACTGTCTCACAGTGATCTTCTCCAAAATATGACTGATCAACATCAAGTCTCGTACATTTCATTGCATACATGATAGTAACTCATGTGATCTCTCTTTTATTGAGGACAATTTGGAAAGATACACTCCATGACTCATCTACATGAGATTTCTCTTGGAGTTTATCATGCTAAACATCTTTAGCATCGAATGAATATACGTTCATTGGGTAAAACTGAGCATCCTTTTAAATCTATCAATATAGATCTTTATCCCCAAAATATAGGATATTCTACCCAAATCATTCATGAAGGAATGTTTAGACAACTTTATCTTTACTGATTGCAACATAGGTATGTCATTCCTTATCCGTAATATATCAACATATAATACTAGGAATATCACAGCGCTCCCACTGACCCTTTTGTACACACCAAGTTTATTCTCGTTAAAATCAAACTCTTTTGATTGTCTCATCAAAATGAATGTTCCATCTTTGAGAAGCTTGCTTCAATCCATAAATGGATTGTTGTAGCTCATATACATGATTTGGTTCAACTATTGAAACAAATTCATCTGATTGTATCATACATACATTCTCCTCTAATAATTTATATTTGAGGAAGGATGTCTCCACGTCCATTTGCCAAATTTAATAATAATAAGCTGCAATCGCAAGTAAAATCCAAATGAACTTGAGCATTACTACCGGTAATAAGGCTTTATCACAGTCAACTCCATGACTTTATTTGAAAACCTTTTCTAACCAGTCTGGCCTTTTAAGTCTACTCCTTGCTAAAAGTAGTATGCACACAAGTCAATCATGTATGATGATAAAGCATATACTTTGTAACAATTTTATTCATTTATTAATAAAAATATTATTTAATTAAAGGCATTTATTTATCTATATGGTGCTATTTTTATAATATGTGATAAACCCATAGTTTTAAGCAATGCTTTTAGAATCATGATGAGGATCATGCTAATGAGATCTAAATTCTTAGATAGCTTAAAAACTAAAATAGTTCCCAATCGTTAGATTACGAAAAAAGGGATTAGTGAATCTGGATAGATTGGTACAAACATTAACTTGCTCATTGGATGAGGATGATAGATGTCATAATCATTTGTGTGGAGACACTAAAGCAAGTGTGTAAGTGCTTATTGGAGAATAAGTTCACTGAACGTGACTCGCTAAGAAATACCTAATGGAGTTTTACTTGCCTATCAATAGAAATTCCTTAAGTGATAGTAGTTCAAATAATCCTTAGACTTGAGATCATTATAGTATCTTATGTATGATGAGTTATACTTTGACATGTCCCTTAAGACCCTAAGGGTATATCAAAGGGTATGATTGGGTATAATAATTTATACATGGAGATAATGAATGATCAATAAAGGATCTACCATTTCTAGTAAAAGAAGAAAATGTCCTATATGATTCGATAAATGACAACCCAGTAGTCCTTGGCCAATATGTAGAATGAAATTAGAAATTAGTTTTTAATTTGCATTATTTGGTATTGTGCATTTTAAAATTGAAATACATATAATTAAATAAAATAAGACTTGATAGTAAATCCATGTCTTATATTTAATTGAGACATTGTATGATGGAAGGAATGAATTGTACGATAACTATTTACTCATAGGTTCTTTTATAATTAATGTTGAGATCTATATTATCTAAAAAGTCGTTGATCGCTAAGGGGGCTTACCCTTATTTTAGAATAAATATTATTTATTTAAATGAATTATTAGTTTAATTTATTTATTTAAATAAGATTAGAATTGCTCTAAATAATTTATTCACAACCAGTTTTATATGGAGAACCTAAAGGGTCACACCATAAAAGAAAGAATATTTATTAAAGAAGCTAATAGCATAATCGTAATAATAAGTAAAGTATGTTTAATTTAATCTATGATGATAGAATAAATTAAATAGCTTAATATTTATTATTTAATATTTTGGAAATATTAAATTAATAAGAGGAGTCTTATTATTATTATTATTATTTAATTCCTAAATGAGTTTATAAATTAAATAATAAGATACTCTTTCTCCCATATATTCCTAATAAGATTAGGAGACTAATTAATTAAAAGAGTTTAACTATTCCCAATAGGATTGGGAAGCCTAATTAATTAAAAGGTTTAATTAATTAATATGAAATCCTAAACCTATATGGTTTAGGAGGGTTGCCTACTATAAATAAGAAAGTTTTATTATGAAACAAGATGAGATTTTACACTATTCCAATAGTTGGGAGTGTATACAAATTCTATAGAGATAAAATTAGGGTTTAGCAAACACCCACCTTCTTGAATATCTCTTTTTCCTTGGTGAATCACCTTTAGAGGCCAAACACTTGGGTGGCTAACGTTGATCAAAGGAAGGAATCAATCCCAGAGAACTCAAGGAGAACACGAAGGATTTAGAGTTAAACTCGTACCTACCTGTGGAAGCTTAGTTCTACAAGGGTATGATTTTATAATTTCTTCTCTTTCGTTTAATTAATAATTGTACATAAAGAATGATCTGGGTATAAGGTTTGTAAAATTTTAAAATCCGTTATTACCATGCTTCCGCTACTTTGATTATTACAAACCTAACACTTGTCATTTGCTTCAAAGATCCATTTTAAATTTTATGGACATCTGCCATTCTCCGAGTGTCTGCAACTCTTAGCCTCATCGTATATAACTGGATCATCCTCTATAATGCGTACGTCATCATCATCATCATCATCTATGATGAATCCATACCTCTTAGGTATCTTCAGTACTATTCCAGATTTACAATTCAGTTATGGTACAATAGGTCTATCTACAAGTTCCTCTTTTTGACTAATAGTGTTTTGTGGTTCTTGAACTCTTGCAAGATCTATTATCTTTCCACTAGCTCTTCAATGATAAACACTTTTGTCTTAGAAGACAGCATGTTTCGCAACAAATATCTTTTGCTAAGTAGGATTATAAAACATATATCCTAAACTTACTTTAGGATGTCCCATAAATCTGCACTTGTCAAATCTTGTCACATGGTTATCCTTTTGAAACCCTTTCACATAAGCTGGACAACCATTTATCTTAACATACTTAAGATTAGGAATATTCCTTGTCCATAACTCTTATAAAGTCTTGGGGACGGATTTTGACCGTAAATATGCAGCCATTTCTAGGACATTTCCCCGAAAGGATACTAGAATGTCGATAAAAATTATTATGGACCGTACCATATCCAACAAGGTATAATTTTTTTCTTTTAGATACACCAATAAATTATTGTGTATCAGGAGGCGTCCATTATGAGAAAACCATTTGAGATGATCTTAAAACTTATTACACAAGTATTTATTCCTTGATCTAATCGAAGAATCTAAATACCTTGCCAATTAGTTTTACTTCTGAATTCTTTGAACCTTTCAAATGATTCAGAATTGTATTTCACCAAATACATATATTCAACTCTTTGAATGATCATCTCCTTTTCTTTTATTAGTTTGTTCAATTTAAAATTATTTTTCATGTAAGTCAAGTATGTAAAGTTAATTCAGTAAATTGCCAACACTATATAAAATATTTTATTATAAATAGAACAACTGTTATTCTTTATTATAATATTAAAACCATCCATATCCAATATAGAAATTGAAATAATGTTTCTTATAAGTGTTGGAACATAATATCAATTATTTAAACTAATGGACTTGCCCGTAGGCGGTGCTAAACAATAAGTTCATGCAATTAATGGACCAACCATTGCTCCATTCTCCACACGCAGGAAGACTTCCCGTTGTTTAGCTTTCTACTTCTGCTTGGTCCCTTCATAAATCTATATTTATGAGAACCACAGTCGGTATCCAATACCCCGGTAGAAACTTTACTTACTTAAAGATTTATTTCATTCATGAACAAACCTATATTTGTAACCGAAACTTCACTAAGCTTCTTCTGGTTAGACTCTGCAAGATGTTTCTCGCAATTCGTATTCCAGTTTCTAAGCTTATTGCAGTGGAAGCAAACTCCTTTGTTATCCGTATCAATATTGTTCTTATTATCCTTTGTATTTGCCTTTCTATTTACCTTCTTTGAATCATTGTTCTTTTCAGAAGATTCTTTGGCCCCTACCGGTAAGACTTGGTCTTTCTTGGTTGGAAAATGACTCTCAACAGTTTTCAACATGTTAAGCAAATCAACGAATCTTATATCTAGCTTGTTCATGTGAAAATTCACAACAATTATGAAAAAGAGTCCGGGAAAGTGTATAAGATCAAATCTTGGCTTAACTCTCCATCCATGACTAATTGTTTAATCAAATTGATCATTTTAGTACATGTGTATGTACTGTAGTGTCATCGGTTATTCTAGATCGAAAGAGCTCCTTTGATATCTAATATCTATTAGTCCTACTTTTCTCACAATTCAACTACTTGAAGTGCAAGAGTATAGTAAGAGCATCCATAGTTTCATGCTGACACTGAAGCTCGTTACTCATGCATGCAAGCATGATACATTGAGTCAACTGTGCATCATTTTTCTACTTTCTAAAAGTATCAATCTCTTCCTCAGAGGCATTGTCTGCAACCATTGCAAGAATAGGTCTATTAAGGACATAAGATAGTTTTTCAGCTTTGAGAACTATTCTAATTATTCCTTAACCAATCCGTTTAATTCGGTCCAATTAAATTAGCATCTAATATGCTACGTAGTGATAGTAATTTAAACATTCTAAAATTCTGTAAATGAATTTGTAATTGACATTTTAGCATACAATCTTTTATTAATTATCAAAATAAATTAGATTTTGTTTTAAATTAGTATCTCTCACTATTTTCTTCAAACTATATTGCTCTCATAATATATAGTTCAAAAAATCTAATTAAAGATTTGCTAGTGAGAATAAGGATCTCATTTCAAATGTATATAGTCTTGTCAATTATATCATCATGTAACTCCTTGTATTTTTCCTCTTAGATCATAATGGTATAATGTGTGTACATTCAAACTAAAATGATCTAAACTAAATCAGACATAGCATTTCCATATAAATGAAGAAAAAAATATAACCCTTGTGTGTGCACAACAAAGCGGTAATGTTTAATTCCTTATAAATATTTAATGTAATAAAACATCTTAAATATTTAATACTTGCCTTGTGTTTGCACAACAAACTCATATAAAATATTTAATACTCTTGTTTTATCATGCTAGAAGGCGACGTTCGATATTCCAAATATCTTTGAACGCTTAGGACTTAATATTAATTACTTTGAGGGGTTTGTTATTAATTGTCTCATCTTGTTTAGCACGCATTCACATATATATATAAAGTACGCGTCATATTAATTTACATGTGAAGCATGTTGTATAATATATAAAATATATATAGTAAACATGCACATATAGAATATTATATTCTACTTGGATTGATTATGGACTTTATTCTAGTTTAGTTCACTAGAACCACCAAGTGAACCAAAAGGTCAAACCTAGGGTGCAAGAATTAAATTTAAATATAATTATTACATTTAAATTTCGAGCTCTATTACAAACAGGTCTTCAAGCGCTCTTTGCTCATTGGTCTCCAATTCTTCAAGATAATTCTAACTAATCATATTACATAAACTATTTACATTAACTAGAAATCTTGAATAGCAGTCAAGAAAAAGTACATAGGAGAGAGAAGAATTTACATCAAGAAAAATTAGAGAATGCGAAGTATGCAGACCCCATTTAATAAAACCCATACATTCATGCATCCAACTAAAATAAAATCCAATCACATTGGTCAATAATCCATAACCAATCCCATTTATTATCATACATATCATCATATGCATCAATAAATAACATTCATCTCATGAATAATAAAAACAATTCGATATATATATATATATATATATATATATATATATATATATATATTGATATCGATTTAATTGACAATTTTAGTTAGCAAAAAAACCAATTTTGAATCAAAATAAACTCCTTTATTTAATCCAAATTTAAATCAAAATAAACTGCTTTATTTTAATTAATCATGGAATCCAATTCCAAATCAAAATAAACTCCTTTAGTTTAACTTTTAAAAATAGTTTTTGGGAAAAATATAAAATATGTGGAATCCAATTTCTTATCAAAATAAACTTCTTTATTTTGATTAATATGAAATCATATTTCATATCTAAATAAACTCCTTTATTTAAGGAAACATGAAATCACCTTTCCTAATCACAAATAAACTCCTTTATTTTTTAGAAAATATGAAATTCAATTTCAACTCTAATTAGTTATCATGGAATCAAATTTCAACTCTAATTAGTTAGCATGAAATTAAATTTTAATTAAATTAAACATCTTTATTTTAATCCAGTTCCAAATAAAAAATAAACTACTTTATTTAAATTTAGAATTACTGAAAAAACATTTTTATTTTAATTAAATTTCAAATCAAAATAAACCTTTTATCATAATTTGAAAAAAATAAATAAATCAAATTCTGCGTTGCGGCGCTGCGGCTTCATTGGGTAGGGGAAATTTTCTAGCTTAGCGAATTTTGTAGTTTTTTTCCAAAAAATATGATTCTTTGCTAATAATTATGTCCAAAAAATTGTTCTGCACACATTTCAACATATATATCAAATCTAAACAATTAATAACTCGCATAAAGGTTTGGATCTGATACCACTATTATGTTTGTAATATTCATAAACGCAATCAAATTGCATAAAATAAGCGAAAGCATGGTAAATCAGAATTTTAAAATTTTACAAACCATATACCCGGATCATCCTTTATGCACAATTATTATTTAAACAAAAAGATTAAGAAAAAGATTCATACCTTTGAAGATTCTATCTTCCTCAGGTACGAGTTCAACTCCAAATTCTTTTCGCGTTCTACTTGAATCCACCAGATTGATTCCTTCCTTTGATCAACGTTAGTCACCTAAGTGTTTGGCGTCAACAGGTGATCGACCAAGGAAGAAGAAGAGTTCAAGAAGGTGGGTATTTGACTAAACCCTAGATTCTAACTCTATAGAAAAGTGTACTCTCCCAACTCTTAGAATAAAGTGTGCAACCCTAATCCATAATAAGACTTTCTTATTTATAGATGTAGGCAACCCTCCTAAACTATTTAAGAATAGGGTTTCATTTTAATTAATTAAATTTTTTTAATTATTTAGACTTCCTAATCTTATTAGGAATAATTAATTAAACTCCTTTAATTAATTAGTCTCCCAATCTTATTGGGAATATGAGAGAGAGTACTTTTATTAATTAATTCCCAAAATCCTTTAGAAATTAAACTAATAATAATAGTAATAATAATAATAATAATAATAATAATAATAAGACTCCTCTTATTAATTTATATTTAATATTTCCAAAATATTAAATAATAAATATTAAGCTATTTAATTTATTCTATCACCATAGATTAAATTAAATACAATTAACTTATGATTACGATTATGTAATTTGCTTCTTTAATAAATATTATTCCTTTTATGGTGTGACCCTTTAGGTTCTCCATATTAAACCGGTTGTGAATAAATCAATTAAAATAATTCTAATCTTATTAAAATAAAAAAATTAAACTATTTAATTTATTTAAATAAATAACATTTATTCTACAATAAGGGTAAATCCCATTAGCGATCAATGACTTTTAAGATAATATAGATTTCAACATTAATCATAAAAGAACCTTTGAGTTAATAGTTACCGTACAATTTGATCCTTCCACCATATAATGTCCTAATTAAATATAAGACATGAAATTACTGTCAAGTCTAATTTTATTTAATTGTATGTATTTCGATCCTTAAATGCACAACTACAAATAATGTAAATTAGAAACTTCTTTCTAATTTCATTCCACCTTGGTCAAGGATTCTTGGGTTGTCATTTATCGAATCACATAGGACATATCTCTTCTTTTACTAGAAGCGGTAGATTCTTTATTGATCATTCATTATCTTAATATATAACTTATTACACCCAAGCATGCTCTTTGATATACCCTAAGGATCTTAAGGGACATTCAAAGTATAACTTATCATACATAAGATACTATAATGATCTCAAGTCTAAGGATCACTTGTACTACTATCACTACAGGAATTCCTATTGACAGGCAAGTAAAACTCCATTAGGTATTTCTTAGCAAGTTACGTTCAGTGAACTTATTCTCCAATAAGCGCCTACATACTTTCTTTAGTTTCTCCACAAAAATGATCATGAGATCAATCATCATCATCCAATGAGAAAGCAACGTATGTACTAATCTATCCGGAATCACTAATCCCCTTTTTAGTAATCCAACGATTGAGAACTATTTTAGTTTTAAGTTATCTAAGAATTTAGATCTCATTAGCATGATCATCATCATAATTCTAAAAGTATTGCTTAAAACTATGGGTTTATCACATATTATAAAAACAGCACCATGTAGATAAATAAATACCTTTAATTATATAACTCTTTTATTAATAAATGAATGAGATTATTACAAAGTATATGCTTTATCATCAAACATGATTGGCTTGTGTGCATTACTACTTTCAGTAACTATTAACTCAAAGGTTCTTTTATGATTAATGTTGAAATCTATATTATCTGAAAAGTCGTTGATCGCTAAGGGGGCTTACCCTTATTATAGAATAAATATTATTTATTTAAATGAATTAAATAGTTTAATTTATTTATTTAAAAAAGATTGAATTGTTCTAATTGATTTATTCACAACCGATTTAATATGGAGAACCTAAAGGGTCACACCATAAAAAAATATTTATTTAAGAAGCAAATGACATAATCGTAATAATAAGTTAAGTGTATTTAATTTAATCTTTGGTGATAGAATAAATTAAATAATTTAATATTTATTATTTAATATTTAATATTTTGAAAATATTAAATATATAAATTAATAAGAGTAGTATTATTATTATTATTCCTATTACTATTTTAGTTTAATTTCTAAAGGAGTTTAGGAATTAATTAATAAAAGTACTCTCTCCCATATATTCCTAATAAGATTGGGAGACAAATTAATTAAAAGAGTTTAATTAATTATTCCTAATAAGATTAGGTGCCTAATTAATTAAAGGAGTTTAATTAATTAATATGAAACCCTATTCCTAAATAGTTTAGGAGGGTTGCCTACATCTAAAATAAGAGGAGTCTTATTTTGATTTAAAAAAGATGACAATTCCAAGAGTTAGGAGAGTACACTTTTTTATAGAGATAAAAACTAGGGTTTTGCCAAACACTCATCTTCTTGACTAATTGTTCTTCCTTGGTGGATCACCTCTAGAGGCTAAACACTTGGGTGGCTAACGTTGATCAAAGAAAATATTCAAACCCGATAAATTAAAGGAGAGCACGAAGGATTTGGAGTTGAACTTGTACCTGAGGAAGCTTAGTTTTACAAGGGTATGATTCTATAATTTCTTCTCTTTCGTTTAATTAATGATTATGCATAAAAAATGATCTGGGTATATGCTTTGTAAAATTTTAAAACTCTGATTTTTCACGCTTCCGCTACTTTGATGCAATTTAATTGTATTCATGAATCTTACAAACCTAACAAAAGAGAACTGGGACGACCACCTACCTTTAGTGGAGTTTGCTTACAATAATAGTTATCACGTAAGTATAGGCATTCCGCCTTACGAAGCGTTGTATAGAAGAAAGTGCAGGAATCCACTATATTGGGATGAGGTAGGCGAACGTCGACTACTGGATCAGAATTGGTACAACAGACTGCGAAAATCGTCAAAGTAATAAGAGCGAGATTAATAGTTGCTCAAGACAGACAGAGGAAATATGAGGATCAGCATCTACAGAAGCGAGATTTTTGACTTAGGTAGCTACGTATTCTTAAAAGTATCTCCTTGGAAGAGGGAAAATAAGATTTAGCAAAAAGGGAAAATTGAGTCTGAGGTTTGTTAGACCTTTTGAAGTGCTAAGACAGGTAAGCGAAGTAGCTTACGAAGTGGCTTTACCTCCTGAGTTGGAGCACATCCATAAAGTGTTTCATGTTTCGGTATTAAGATCTTACAAACTCGATTATAAGCATGTAATAGAATATGAACCCTTATAGGTTGAAAAAATTTTAACATATGAAGAAGTTCCGATTAAGATAGTTGATAGGAAAGAGTAAGTTTTGAGAAACAAAGTTATATCTTCTGTAAAGGTAATATGGAGGAATCACAATGCCGAAGAAGCTACGTGAAAACTCGAAGATAAGATGATGAAGAATTATCCCCAACTTTTTGTTTAACCATTTGTCGTGATTCTGGGGACAAAATCCTTATAAGAATGGAAGAATATAACGATTGTAACCCGAGTTAAATTTTGTAATAAGAATTATAAATATTTATCGAATAAAATAAATATTTTGATGGAAATTATTTTTGGAATAATTTATTTGGTGTAATTATGTTACCCAAATCTATGTGGGTTACCTATATATTTTGGTGTGTAATTTTAGTACGCTAATGGATTAGGAAAATAATTAATCCAATTAAAAGAATCCATTAAATAATTATATTAGTGGGCAAGTAAATGGCTAAATGAAATTCTAATTATTTTGTTAAAGTCCTAGTGTAAGGAATTGAATATTTCAAATATGTGGGAATTAAATGTTCAATTTAATTCCATAATAAACCCAATTTAAGTCAAATTTACAATATTAAAATTGATCAAATGGGTGAATAAATGGAGAAGAGATGAGCATTTTTACGTGAATTTTTGGATGTTACGGTAATACAAATGGAGCATTATTATTTGGTAAACCAAATAATGCAAGTGAGTATTTATTTTTATCCTTTAAAATTGAGCATTGTGGGAGTAGTAAGTACCAGATATTTAATTGAGGGGACAAACAAGCAAGTGTCAACCAATGGGAATTAAGCTGGGCATAATTCAACCAATGAGGTGAGAGAAGAAAATGCATGCAAATTTCCTTGAGCAACAAAACGTTGCTGAGCTTGCTCAACTGCTCTGCCGATTTCAATTCCAAAACTGCTCAATTACACTAAATACAAATTCATTGCTCTCATCTGTTCATTTCTCATTCAACTCATTTGCAAGTGTAAGAAACATATGTATAGAGATAAAGAAATCATCGGATGAAAATGGAGGGAGCTCGGAGGTAACTTGAGAAAGAGAAAGAAAGAATTAATCTAGAAAATCTCCACCATAATCTATCCTTGATTCACCCTAAATCTCTTATCTCCATCAAAACTTCCATTAAACTCAAATATTCTAGAGAGAGTGAAATGGGTTGATGAGTGTGTTTTATATACACAAATTAGGCACTTTTGAGTTTTGATAATATGTAAATCCTAAGCTAGTTCATTGAGTCTTAGGTGTTTTTATCATATTGTTGTATAATGTAGTTTTATATTACTTTTATATGTTTTATATGTCTTTTATGTGTTTTTACTTTGTTTTGTAGGAATTGGAATAAAAGCTACTTGGATCGACATTTGGGGTTACTAGATTTGCATTTTCGACTTGTTGTTTACATAGCAACCACTTCAAGACCAATTATAGCATTGCTCCAACCAGTATTTTGAATAACGCAAAGAATTAAAGTTGTAGATCTACGTATCCTCTTTCCGGAACATCTTGAATTATCCAAATCAGAATTCGGATGAAGAAGTTATGGTTATTTTTCCAACAGACGTCAAAGCTGAAAATTCCAGAAAAAGTACCCGGCGTTGCAGCGCCCATTTCAGGCTTAAAGTTGGCGCCACAACACCCCAAAGCAGTAGCTTAGCCCCATTTAAAGCGCTGCAGCGCCCGTTTCAAGCTAAATAAAAGCGTCGCAACGCTGAGTGTGCGTTGTAGGTAGATTTTAGTTGTTAAATGCCTAACCTAATACCCCATTTTCATTATCCTTCATTTTTGTTCTTCATTTGCTAAGAGAGAGAGAGAGGGTGGTGTCCAAGAGCAGGAAAAGGGAGGCCATGGCCTTGTGCTATGGTTCTTCAAGGTGTTTGTAGGAGCTTCAATGAAGGTGCTTCAATGGATGAACTTCAACACACAATTAGGGGAAGCCGCCCTTTATGTTTTCTTTGTTTTTCCTTTATGTAATTATTAGTTTTGGATCTTTGAATGTAATTAAACTCAATGCTTAGTTTTAATTGAATTTCTTCTCCTTTTGATTGACACCATATGAGTTGGTTCATTGTATTTTGAGCTTAATGTTTAATTGCTAAGGAATTGGTAATTAGCTTGGTAATATATTTAAAATTGGAAAATGGATTGTAGATTTGGATCTTGAATATATTGACATGTGATTATGCTTGTTCTACATGAGATGGAATACATAATTTGCATATAGGATAGGAATATACTCATATGCCATGTGTAACCATTGTGAGATGATATTCTTAATGACTCCTTGTCCAATTTATTTCACATAGGAATATTGTGATTTATTTAGAAAGGGGATACTCATTTCACCATCGGAAGAGGCTTACGAATATTCAGAATTCTCGGTTGACAAATCATCGTGACCATTATGATCAATTAGAGAGTTAGGAGATGTAAATGAAGCATTGCACACCAAGTGTTCGACAAAATACTTGTGTGGGGATATTGTGTTCTTAGCTCCTTAACTATCTATTTATGTTATTTATTTATGTTATTTAGCATAATTGTAGTATTTAGCTTTTATCCCTTCAATCAATTGTTTAAATAAGATTGAGACGATATAAAATTAGTACTTGGTTAATCATTAGAGATAATTCCTCGTGGGTTTGACAACTCTCTTATCATTATATTACTTGTTGACCGCGTATACTTGAGCGTGTTTATCGGTTGTGAAATCGACCAACATGGGTCTTCGATGAAAACTTGAAGAAAGCTTCGGTAGAACTCAAGGAAGGAGAAAAGAGGACTCTAGCAAAGGTTATCTAAGCAAAAGAGGATCAAAGAGGTAAGAAATCAACCCTAAAGCTTTAAATCTTAATTCCTTAAGTTTTCATGGTTGGATGTTATTTTGGTTGCATGAGTGTTGTGTTTGTACGAAATCGTGGAGCAATCAAATTGCTAAAATTAGCAGAAGCATGGTATATCAGAGTTTAAAATTTCTACAAAACCATCACCCGGATCATCCATTATGCAAATTATTAATTTAAAACGATAAATAAGAAGTTATAAAATCATACCCTTGTAGAACGAAGCTTTCACAGGTACGAGTTTAACTCCTAGTTCTTCGTGATCTCCTTGAATTTTCGGGTTAGATTCCTTACTTTGATCAACGTTAGCCACCCAAGTGTTTGGCCTCTAGAGGTGATCCGCCAAGGAAGATGAATTATCAAAAAGGAGGGTGTTTGGCTAAACCTTAGTTTTTATCCTCTATAGAAAAGGAGTACTCTCCAACCATTGGAATTGCATCAACTGATATCTATTATAAGACTTCACTTATATAGATATTGGTCAACCCTTCTAATCTTATTAGACATGGGATTTTATTTAATTAATTAAACTCCTTTAATTAATTTAGGCTTCCCACCATATTGGGAATAATTAATTAAATTCATTTAATTAATTTGCCTCCTAATCTTATTAGGAATAAATGAGAGTACTAATATTAAATTAATTACTAAACTCCTTTAGAAATTAAAATAATAATAATTGTAATAATATTAATAAGACTCCTCTAATTAATTTATATTTAATATTTCCAAAATATTAGATAATAAATATTAAGCTATTTAATTTATTCTATCACCATAGATTAAATTAATTACACTTAATGTATTATTACGATTATGCCATTACCTTCTTAAATAATTATTCTTCCTTTTATGGTGTGACCCTTTAGGTTTTCCATATTAAACCGGTTGTGAATAAATCAATTAGAACAATTCTAATCTTATTTAAATAAATAAATTAAACTAATAATCTATTTAAATAAATAATATTTATTCTATAATAGGGATAAGCCTCCCTAGCGATCAACGACTTTCCAGATAATATAGATTTCAACATTAATCATAAAAGAACCTGTGAGTAAATACTTAACGTACAATTCAATCATTCCACCATATAATATCCCAATTAAATATAAGACATGGATTTACTGTCAAGTCTTATTTTATTTAATTATATGTATTTCGATTAAAAAATGCACAACTCCATTTAATGCAAATTAGAAACTCCTTTCTAATTTTATTCCACCTTGGCCAAGGATTCCTGAGTTGTCATTGAACGAATCACATAGGACATTTCTCCTCTTTTACTAGAGGTGATAGATTCTTTATTGATCATTCATTATCTCTATGTGTAACTCATTATACCCAAGCATACCCTTTTATATACCCTAAAGGGCTTTAAGGAATAAGTCAAAGTATAATTCATTACATACAAGATACTATGATGATCTCAAGTCCAAGGATCACTTGTACTACTATCACATTAAGAATTCCTATTGACAGGCGAGTAAAACTCCATTAGGCATTCCATAGCGAGTCACGTTCAGTGAACTTATTCTCCAATAAGCACCTACATACTTGCTTTAGTGTCTCCACACAAATGATCATGAGATCAATCATCCTCATCCAATGAGCAAGCAACACATGTACCAATCTATCTGGATTTACTAATCTCCTTTTTAGTAACCCCACAATTGGGAACTATTTTAGTTTTAGAGCTTTCTAAGAATTTAGATCTCATTAGCATGATCATCATCATGATTCTAAAAGCATTGCTTAAAACTATGGTTTATTTACATATTATAAAAATAGCACCATGTAAATAATTAAATACTTTTAATAAATGAATATTTTTATTAATAAATAAATAAGATTGTCTCCAAAGTATATGCTTTATCATCATACATGATTGGCTTATATGCATACTACTTTCAATCTCCCACTTGCACTAAAGCCAATCGCCATGGTATCTCATACCCTTCTTCTCTAAGTGACGATCAAACTGTTCTTATGTTAAAGCTTTAGTAAATGGATCTGCAATGTTATCTTGAGAGACTACACGCTCTAAGGTGACGTCTCTTCTTTCAATGATTTCTTTAATCAAAGTGTTGCAACACATATTTAGATTCAAGATGAGACTTAGGAACTATTTCTAGTTTTGTAATGAACTTTTCATCCGAAACATCAACTTGCAGCTTCACTTACAGTTATATACTTTGTCTTTGTCACTAACCAACAACCTTTTGTTGTTTGGAACCTTTCTAATTCACTGCACCATCTTTTAAGGTAACGACTCACCCTAAAGTTGATTTGCTATCATCTTGGTCAGTCTGAAAACTTGAGTCTGTTTAGCACTCTAGTTTAATTCAGACTCATCATGTGATATGATGACATCCTTAGTGTCACTTAAGTACTTTAAGATGTTTATCACTGTCTCACAATAATCTTCTCCAAAATATGACTGATCAACATCATGCCTCGTATATTTCATTGCATACATGATAGTAACTCATGCGATCTCTCTTTTATTGAGGACAATTTTAGAGAGATTCACTCAATGGCTCATCATCATGAGACACTTTTTGGAGTTTGTAATGCTAAACGCCTTTAGCATCTAATGAATATACATTTCCTTGGGTTAAGCCGAACATCTTTTTAAATCTATTAATACAGATTTATATCCCCAATGTGGGAAGTTCTATCCAAATCATTCATGGAGGAATGTTTAAACAACTTTATTTTGATAGATTGTAGCATAGGAATTTCATTCCCTATCAGTAATATATCATCAACATATAATACATGGATTGAGACAATGCTCCCAGTAACCTTCTTGTACACACATGGTTCAACCTCGTTTTTGATAAAATCAAACTCTTTGATTGTCTTATCAAAACAAATGTTTCATCTACGAAAAGCTTGCTTCAATCCATAAATGGATTGTTGTAGCTTATATACATGATTTGCTTCAACTATTGATACAAATCCATCTGACTGTATCATACATACATTCTCCTCTAATATTGTATATTTGAGGAAGGGCGTCTCCACGTCCATTTTGCCAGATTTAGTAATAATAAGCTGCAATCTCAAGTAAAATCCAAATGAACTTGAGCATTGCTTCTAAGATCCATTTTGATTTTATGGTCATCTACCATTTTCCTGAGTCTTTATTACTCATAGCCTGTTCGTAATTCAATGGATCATCAACATTCATGGCGTGTACCTTATCGTCATCCTCTATGACGAATTCATACCTCTCAGGTATCTTCTGTACCTTTCCATATTCGCGAATAGGGTGTTGTACAGTAGGTGTCTCTACTTGGACAGGTTCATCCACTAGATCTGTAGTGGTTTGTGGTTCTTGAATTTCTTCAAGATCTAATTTCCTCCCACCAAGGATAAACTCCTTTTCTAAAAAGGCAGTGTGTTTCATAACAAACACCTTTTGCTCAGTAGGATTATAAAAATAGTATCCCAAACTTTCTTTAGGATATTCCACAAAACATGCACTTATCTGATCTTGTCCCAAGCTTATTATATTAAAACTTTTTCACATAAGCTGGACATCCCCAAATCTTAACATGCTTAAGACCAGGTTCCTCCCTGTCCACATCTCATATGGAGTCTTGGGGACAGATTTCGAGAGGACCTTATTTAGTAGATATGAAGCCGCATCTAGGGCATAACCCCAAAATGATATTGGAAGATTGGTAAAACTCATCATGGATCGAACCATGTCCAACAATGTTCGATTTCTCCTTTCAGATACTCCATTTAACTGTGGTGTACCTGGTGGAGTCCATTATGAGATTATACCGTTTTCTTTGAGACAATCGAGAAACTCACCGCTTAAGAATTCACACCTCGATCTGATCGAAGAATCTTAATACTCTTTTCTGTTTATTTCTCGACTTCACTTATGTACTCTTTGAACTTTTCAAATGATTCTGATTTGTATTTCATTAAATACACATATCCAAATCTTGAGTGATCATCAGTGAAAGTAATAAAATAAGAATACCCACCCCGTGCAATTGTTGTCATGGGTCCACAAACGTCTGTGTGAACCAACGCTAACAACTCTATAACTCTTTCTCCTTTTCCACTAAAAGGAGATTTAGTCATTTATCCATGAGACAAGATTCACAAGTTAGAGATGATTCATAATCAGATAGCTCTAAGAGCCCATCCTTATGCAACTTGAATAATCTCATTTCATTGATATGACCGAGTCTACAGTGCCACATATAGGTATAATTAATATCATCTATTTTCCTTTTCTTAGTTTGTTCTATTTGAAGTATATTTTCATGCAAGTCAAGTATATAAAGTCCATTTCGCAGATTTCCAATACCATATAAAACATTATTTTTATAAATTGAACAACTGTTGTTCTTTATTATAATTTCAAATCCATCCATATCTAATATAGAATTTGAAATAATATTTCTAATGATATTCGGAATAAAATAATCGTTATTTAAATAAATGGACTTGCTCGTAGGCTGTGCTAAACAATAAGTGCCTACAGCTAATGTTGCAACCTTTGCTTAATTTCCCACTCGTAGGACAACCTCATCCTTGTTTAGCTTTCTACTTTTGACCAGTCCCTTTACAGTATTACATATGTGAGAACCACAGCCGATATCCTATACCCAAGTAGAATTTTGACTTTCTGAAAAATTAATTTCAATCATGAACAAACCTTGATTAGAAGTTGAAGCTTCTCCAAGCTTCTTCTCTGCCAGAAACTTCTTGCAGTTCCTCTTCCAATGACCCGACTCATTGCAATGGAAGCACATTCCTTTGCTAGCTAGATTAGGTTTCTTTTGTTCCTTTATGTTCACCTTGCACTTGGTCATCCGAGATCGGAAGAGCTCCTTAGATATCTCATATCTAACAGTCCTACATTGTTTACCATACAACTCCTTGAGGTGAAGCACCATAGTAGGAGCATTCATATTTTTATGCTGACGCTGAAGCTCGTTATTCATGGATGCGAGCATGATGCATTGAGCCACAGATGCATCATTTTGCCACTTTACAATGGTGGCAATTTCTTCCTCAGATGCTGATTCTGGAACAGTTCCAGATACAGGTGAATTTAGGACATAAGAAATCTTTTCAGCAGTGAGAACTATTCTCAGATTCCTTAACCAGTCCGTATAATTTGGTCCGATTAGTTTATTAACATCAAGTATGCTACGCAGTGAAATTAGTGATTTTGACATTTTCTAAATTTCTGTATGTGAAAAGACAACATTTTAGCAAACATTCATTTAATTAATTTTGCATACCAAAATAAATTTAGGTCTTTATTTTAAATTGGTATCTCCCACTATTTTCATCAAACTATATTACCTTCACTTATATAGTTCGGCAACATCTAATTAAAGATTTGCTAGTGAGATTAAGAATCTCATTTCAAATGTATATAGCCTTGTGGATAGCACAACAAACGATATATAAATAAATAGGTAGACAACTCTTGTCAATTACATCACCATGTAACTCTTTTTATTTTGTCTCTTAAATCATAATGGTCAAGTGTGTGCACATCCGAACTAAAATAATTTAAGTTAAGTCCAGTCTAGCACTTCCATAAATTCAAAAAAAAAAATGTTCGTCCTTGTGGATAGCACAACAAGACTAGATCATTCAATTTTCTTGATAAGCATCAAATGTGATTAATTAATATCTTAAATACGCAATACTCGCCTTGTGGATAGCACAACAAGCTCATATTAAATATTTAATACTCTATTAATTTATCATGCTAGAAGGCGACGTTCAATAATCCAAATATCATTGAATGCTTCGGACTTAATATTATTTCTTTGAGGGGTTTGTTATTATTTGTCTCATCTTGTTTAGCGCGCATGCACATATATATATAAAATACACGTAATTTTATTAAACATGCGAAGTATGTTTGCATAAAATATAATATATATAATACTTAGCATGCACATATAGAATACTATATTCTACCTGGATTGATTATGGATTTTTATTCTAGTTTGGTTCACTAGAGCCACCAAGTGAACTAAAAGGTCAAACCTAGGAGTGCAAGAATTTAAATTTAAACGTAACTATTACATTTAAACCCGGGCTCCATACAAACGGATCTTCACGCGCTCCTTGCTCCTTGGTCTCCAATTTCTTCAAGATAATTCTAACTATCTCTATTATATTAACTATTTAAAATTAAATAGAAACCTTGATCAGCAATCAAAGGGAAGTACATAGGAGGGAGATAGAATGTACATCGAGAAAAAATCAGAGAAGACAAGGTACGCAGACCCCATTTAATAAAACTCATCCATTCAAGCATTCAACTAAAATAAAATTCAATCACATTGGTCAATAGTCTATAATCAACCCCTATTTATTATCATACATATCACCATATATATATCAATAAATAAATATCCATCTCATGAATTAAAACATTCCATATATATATGAGTATCATTTAATGGGCAATTTTAAATTGCATGAAATCCAATTTCAAGATTAAAATAAATTCTTTATTTTAATTATAAAATTATTTAGAATATAATATATAAATATATCATATATATATATATATATATATATATTTGATACTACCGTATATATATATGATATATATATATATAACGAATCAGGTTATATATATATATATATATATAAAATATAAATTCACGTTTATTTTTTTAAAAAGAAGTCATCTTCTTTTATTAAAAGAGTCCTGCAGGTTTATTAAAAGAGTCCTTTCCTGATTGGTCACCTTCTTTTTGGAGTAAGAAAGAAACAACGCCTTTTCTTTGCAGAATTCAAGATTAGCGCCCATAAAAAAAATTTGTGATTCGTCCCAAAAAAAAATACCATTTTTTTTTCTTAAAAAAATAATTTTATACAATAAAATTATGCCCAATAAATTATTCTAAATACATACCCATGTGTATATGAAATAAAAAATAAATTAATAATTGCATAAAAGTTTGGCTCTGATGCCACTGTTGGGTTTCTATGAAATCGTGACGCAATCAAATTGCAAAAATTAGCGGAAGCATGGTATATCAGAGTTTAAAAATTTCTACAAAACCATCACCCGAATCATTCTTTATGCAAATTATTAATTTAAAACGATAAATAAGAAGTTATAAAATTATACTCTTGTAGAACGAAGCTTCCACATGTACGAGTTCAACTCCTTGTTCTTCGTGATCTCCTTGAATTTCCGGGTTAGATTCCTTCCTTTGATCAACGTTAGCCACCCAAGTATTTGGCCTCTAGAGGTGATCCACCAAGGAAGATGAATTACCAAGAAGGAGAGTGTTTGGCTAAACCTTAGTTTTCTATCCTCTATAGAAAAGGAGTACTCTCCAACTATTAGAATTGCATCAACTGATATCTATTATAAGATTTCACTTATATAGATATTGGTCAACCCTTCTAATCCTATTAGACATGGGATTTCATTTAATTAATTAAACTCCTTTAATTAATTTAGGCTTCCCACCACATTGGGATTAATTAATTAAATTATTTAATTAATTTGCCTCCTAATCTTATTAGGAATAAATGAGAGTACTAATATTAAATTAATTACTAAACTCCTTTAGAAATTAAAATAATAATAATATTAATAATATTAATAAGACTCCTCTTATTAATTTATATTTAATATTTCTAAAATATTAAATAATAAATATTAAGCTCTTTAATTTATTCTATCACCATAGATTAAATTAATTACACTTAATATATTATTACGATTATGTCATTACCTTCTTAAATAATTATTCTTCCTTTTATGGTGTGACCCTTTAGGTTCTCCTATATTAAACCGGTTGTGAATAAATCAATTAGAACAATTCTAATCTTATTTAAATAAATAAATTAAACTAATAATCTATTTAAATAAATAATATTTATTCTACAATAGGGATAAGCCTCCCTAGCGATCAACGACTTTCCAGATAATATAGATTTCAACATTAATCATAAAAGAACATGTGAGTAAATAGTTACCGTACAATTCAATCCTTCCACCATACAATATCCCAATTAAATATAAGGCATGGATTTACTGTCAAGTCTTATTTTATTTAATTATATGTATTTCGATTAGAAAATGCACAACTCCATTTAATTCAAATTAGAAACTCCTTTCTAATTTCATTCCACCATGGCCAAGGATTCCTGAGTTGTCAATTAACGAATCACATAGGACATTTCTCCTCTTCTACTAGAAGTGATAGATTCTTTATTGATCATTCATTATCTCTATATGTAACTCATTATACCCAAGCATACCCTTTTATATACCCTAAAGGGCTTTAAGGAATAAGTCAAAGTATAATTCATTACATATACGATACTATGATGATCTCAACTCCAAGGATCACTTGTACTACTATCACATTAGGAATTCCTATTGACAGACGAGTAAAACTCATTAGGCATTCCATAGCGAGTCACGTTCAGTGAACTTATTCTCCAATAAGCACCTACATACTTGCTTTAGTGTCTCCACACAAATGATCATGAGATCAATCACCTTCATCCAATGAGCAAGCAACATATGTACCAATCTATCCGGATTTACTAATCCCCTTTTTAGTAATCCCACGATTGGGAACTATTTTAGTTTTAGAGCTTTCTAAGAATTTAGATCTCATTAGCGTGATCATCATCATGATTCTAAAAGCATTACTTAAAACTATGGGTTATTTACATATTATAAAACAGCACCATGTAGATAATTAAATGCCTTCAATAAATGAATATTTTTATTAATAAATAAATAAGATTATCTACAAAGTATATGCTTTATCATCATACATGATTGGCTTGTATGCATACTACTTTCAATGAGTTGGTAACGAGTTCATATATATTATATCAAGTGATAAACTGACTGTTAATGTTATTCAAGTTGAACTAAAACGAATAAATCCCAAACCCATGCATAAAGGAGAAGAAATGGACCTTTGAACTGATTTTGGAATGTCTATGGTCTGTTTTGAGGACATTTTGTGTTTATGTTTTACATTCAAAGATTTAGTTTGATAATTGTATGTTATACTCCTCTGAGTTGTGAAGGTTTCCCAGTTTGAATGAACCAAAACAGGACTTGAAATGAATCTGTAGTGAAAGATTTTGTAAAATATGTCAAGAACACAAAAATAGAGCATGAACCCCGGATTTGGGTCATTGAAATGGTTTGTTAAAGTTTCTTTAATGTTATGATTATTCTGTAGATGTATACTTCTATGTTTAACGAATTCATAGAGTCGAAAATCAACTAAATCGGACCATAGATGAAAAAGATATGGAGTTTGCAAGGAAACAGAGCATGAAAACAAAACCGAAAAATTAATTCTGCAGTATCTAGGCATAATTGGGCGTGGCTGCTCTGCAGCGCCGCCGCGCTGGTAACAAGGGTAAATCCAGCGCCGCCGCGCTGGTACCTGTTCAGGCCCAAAAATAAGCTTTTAAATGTACGGTCCAAGGGAAGTTTATGGAATTAATTTAATAAACATACTCAACTATTAAGCATGTAATATGATATAATATTAAGCCTTAAGTACCTAATTAAATGCTATGGTCACATAATTAAATTAATAAACCTTATGTACATAACATAATGTACTAGTAAACCTTAAACATTTATTTAAATATTTAGTGTCAAATAAAAAAGAAGAATTATACGGAACATAATGAAGCATTAAGTATGTAATAAGACATAAAAATAAATCTTAATCACATAAGATAATATTATGTGACAATTAAAGAATTATGGATCGTAGAATGGAATTAATGTAAGCAATTAGTGAATATTATTTCGTGACTAATTGATATACCAATGTGACTTAAATGTTTAGGTATTTAAAGGGTGTGTATCATAACTTTGTAACGAATGCGCAAGTCAAGTTCCCTAACTTTAGCTTATACTTTAATGTTAAGTAAAGTTTCTTAACCTGTACAATTCTTTTATACTTGTACGAATTTCCTATGAATATGCAAGCTTTCTAATTTCTTTTCCGGAAACATTACTTTGATAAATAATCCTTGTTCAATTATGAATCGTTTCAGCCTTAGTCAAAATTAAATTTATTAAATTATGGCATATTTATGTGCAATAATTCGAGATGATATTATTATCAAATCCTTGATTGATTATCAGACTCATTTGATTCAGCTAGTTCATAGTCGATGAATGTTCTAAAAGTTTAGAATTAATTCTGAAGTCATTTCAAATCGAATTATTTTTTGTGCGGATTCCTATGATAAAGTTGAGATGAACCACCCTATATCAACGGTACATGTTATCGAAAACTATAATTCCGAGCTACGCAATAGCGATAATATGTTTGTGCACAATATATAATACGAAGGGCTGATCACCTGGAGTACGATGGATGGTCCACAGTCTTTTGATTGTTAAAGGTTACAGTAGAAATACTTGTAAACCTAGGACATAGTTCGTGGTCTTGTGACCTAAGGTATATACGTCTGAACTCAATATCTATGATTTGATTTAAAAATCGACTATTCCATTGAATTCACAAGTTCTTGATTAACTGTTGATTGGTTCCAATAATGGACGTTCTATTCAGCTGAAGAATAGTTATCTGTTTCATTCATAAACTATTTGTTGTATATTGTTATACTTGTGAGCAATTTGTTTGCTCACCCTTACACAAAATATTTCAGCTAAGGTCGAGAAACGTGAAGAGCCTTTTTCGAGTAAAGACAAGGGCAAGATGCAGGAATAGAAGACTCCTAGTCTATCGTTTATTTGTGATGTATTACGTAATGGATTTATTTATCTTTTCTGCTATCTTTTATAATAATCCTTTTAATAAGGATTATTATATATGATATTTATTATTCTAGTTAATAGGTAGAATAGATGTTGTATGTGTTGGATCGTGAACACTGGATTCGAGGGTTATGGTATCCGAATTTGGGGGTGTCACACATATGCACCACAGTCACTTATGCTTACCTTACACTTGTTTGTAACACTCACTCTAATCTCACCCAGATTAAAATCCAATATACCAACAACCTTAGTCTATTACATAATATTAAATTAATTAATCAAATTAAAATGTCAACTATGATCAAAGCAATAAATATAAATCAATTCAAAGCTTTTCTATATGCAATGATCTAGAGAGAGAATGTAAGATATTATCGAGTATTTGAAGACGGTTACATGATGTAGTCAGAGTAATGCAACAGCCTGTATGACCCTTCACAGTAATTCAATTATGCACAGCTTTTGTATATTATGAAGGATAACTTTTAGATACTTCTTTTTCAATTTTGCTCGATGCTCTCTTAGGACACGGCTAAAGGCTTTTTATAATGCTAACATTTTATAGTCGTTTGACTATAATGAATCAATTAGAGAGGAATTGTATGTTATCATTTATACTAATTGATTTTCTAGCTATTAGAAGAGATGATCGTTTAAAACAAATGGGGAGGAACTCTGATTTAATAAATATTCCTTAGAATGCTTAATTGATTTAGCCAATCAATCTGTTTGTTGATTTCAAGCCATATTGTTGTTGAGAGCAAACTTCCTAAATTTCCAGCACATCTATATTACAATTAGGCATGAGCATATTTTAAGGGGATCCAAAAAGATTCTCAACCAACTGTTTCCTTTCATGATACTTAATCCATTTATTCAATTTGTATATAAGCATGAAAGATTTTAATCCCATGATGTCAACAGATTTAACAAGATATTTTTCAAAAGACAATCTGTTTAAATAATTAGTTTTCAAATAAATGTTATTTCCTTTTTAATTTATCAAAAACATAATTATTTATTATCATGCTATCATGCAATGCAATCCTAGAGTTTTGAATCATAATATATTTAAAGCATATGACCTTACATGGTCGAGGAATGTATGGAGCAGGAGGGATTTTAAGGTACAGAAACTCGCTTTCAAAGGATGCAAGCCAATTGTATTAGGGTCATTCTGGAACATTTTAAGTAACATGCCGAACTTGAAGTTCATTTATGGTTGGTCCAATGTCATTGAACATCTTGGTTGTGAACCTCCCCAATGTACCCACCTGATTGCTAACAAACATCAGCTCCTGACTTAACTGACAAGCATTGTGATTCATCTTTCTTTGCATAGCTTCAACCATTGAAGTGGTCTGAAGCTCAAAATCAACTTGAAGATCAATAAAATGATTTTTAATTTGATTATAAAGTTTATTTGCAGCAATAGAGGACATAAATATAGACCCTTTCTCTAAAGTAAGCATTCTTTGCTTTAACTCAGAGAGGTCATGCTTGATTTCATTTGGGTTGTTCAACAGTTGAGTAAGAATGGACATAACTTCAAGAGAGGAAGACATATTATCAGAGTGAAGACGAGAAGATGTCTTTGGGACAGAGGTATCCTTTGGAACTCTAATGAATTGACCATCAACTAATGACAAATGAGAGCTTTTGAGATTGTCAGAGTCAATAGAGTCTGTGAGCATTACAAATTCCTCATCCTCTAAAGAGATTTCAAAGTGCTGAAAAATACGAGTAAGATAGGCTCTATATGGCAAGCACTTTTTAAGCTGTCGAATACAGCTTACTATATGTTGCACCATCATAGATGCAAAGTTAAAAGGCAAACAACGAAGGATAATAGCAATTAAGACCAAATCTTGAAACATAAAATCAGCCCCACCACCATGTCGTGGTAACCGATTATACCTAAGGACTTTATGAATGAAACATGCCAAAAGGGAAACCTCAACTGTTCTTGGTAAAGTGACTGTTCTTAGTAAAATAAATGTTATTTCCTTTTTAATTTATGAAAAACATAATTATTTATTATCATGCTATCATGCAATGCAATCCTAGAGTTTTGAATCAAAATATATTTAAACCATATGACCTTATATGGTCGAGGAATGTATGGAGCAGAAGGGATGTTAAGGTATAGAAACTCGCCTTAAAAGGATGCAAGCCAATTGCATTAAGGTCATTCTGGAACATTTAAAGTAACCTGCCGAACTTGAAGTTCATTTATGGCTGGTCTAATGTCATTGAACCTCTTGGTTGTGAACCTCCCTAGTGTAGCCACCTGATTGCTAGCAAACTTTAGCTCCTGACTTAACTGAGAAGCATTGCGATTCATCTTTCTTTACATAGCTTCAACCATTGCAGTGGTCTGAAGCTCAAAACCAACTTGAAGATCAATAAAATCATTTTTAATTTGATTATAAAGTTTATTTGCAGCAATAGAGGACATAAATATAGACCCTTTCTCTAAAGTAAGCATTCTTTGCTTTAAATCAGAGATGTCAGACTTGATTTCATTTTGGTTGTTCAACAGTTGAGTAAGAATGGACATAAATTCAAGAGAGGAAGACATATTATAAGAGTGAGGATGAGAAGATGTCTTTGGAACAGAGGTATCCTTTAGAACTCTAATGAATTGACCATCAACTAATGACAAATGAGAGCTTTTGAGATTGTTAGAGTCAATAGAGTCTGTGAGAATTACAAATGCCTCATCCTCTAAAGGGATTTCAAAGTGCTGAAAAAATACGAGTAAGATAGGCTCCATATGGAAAGCACTTTTTAAGTTGTCGAATACAGCTTACCATATGTTGCACCATCATAGATGCAAAGTTGAAAGGCAAACCACGAAGGATAATAGCAACTAAGACCAAATCTTGAAACGTAAAATCAACCCCACCACCATGTCGTGGTAACAAATAATACCTAAGGAATTTATGAATGACACATGTCAAAGGGAAAACCTCAACTGTTCTTAGTAAAATGACTGTTTCCAGACTAGGATCATCCCGAATAATTTGTAGTTGTTCTAATGAAGGAAAATGATCCTTTTAAAGTGAATGGGCAGACACCAATAGATGGTACAGATAAAATACTACCTAAGTCAGTGACAGTAAACTCAATAGATTTTCCTTTCATAAAAGTGGGTATGTGTCTCCTTTAAATTCAAAGTTGGTGTAAAATTGTTAGATAAGCTTTGGATAGGCAGTGGAAAGAGGAACAACCATAGACGCAATACCAGATGATTCAAAACAAGCTTTTAAAGGAGAATTTTGATAGAAAAACATATCAATGGTCTTTTCAAACATTATATTTTTAGAAACAATGGATGTCTTAAACCTTGATTCAAAATTTAGGCCTCTAAAAAATTTATCAGAGAGATTTTGGGAAGATGTTACCGGTATGGAGGATGAACGATGATGGCGTCTAGATCTCGAGGATTCATTGTCCTAGCTCTTCTTTTTCTTCTTCAATTTATTGTGCTTGTCACTCGCATGATTGTCAGTGGTGTGCTTAACCTTTTTATGAGTCTTAGATGAAGACCCATGTTCTATAACCTTTTCCTTCTCCTTCTCCTTCTTCTTCTCCTTCTCCTTCTCCTTCTCCTTCTCCTTCTCTGAGTTTGCATGCGGCTGAGGAACAGGGTTATTGGGTTTTGGAATCAACAACGATAATGGAAAATCATCGTCTAAGTTGGTTTCATCTTTCAGTCATTTTGAGTGCTGAGTTTGCATTATGAGTAAGGGTTTGAAGGAGAGAATGGTATAGCAGACTGAGTGTTGGAGAAGACGGACGGTTGTGTGTATTTAGTAAAGTAGGAAAGAGAGAAAGGTAATGTCCTTTTAATAGCCAATATCAGAGGACCAAATCCCGATGCAAAAGCTAGATTGTCTCCCAAAATTTAAAATTTTTAAGAAACCTTTTCCTTTCCATACATGCACTTAATTCGACAGAACTAATTGCACCAGATTACCTTATTCAAATTCCTCAGTTTAATTAAGCTTAACCATAATATCAATTGAGTCCATTAATTTAGTTAATTATTGGCTGAATTTAAATTAACTTCCATTCACACATATAATTCATAGCACATATCATGCAAATATATTTAAATTAATTAGTTATTAATTAAGCACATAGGTAATCTAGCATGCAAAATCAATCCAGTAGGCCACATAGAATTGAATTACTAAATGATACTCATTCTAAGTTCCCTTCTTAATGTGCAAAACCTCTCTTCACTTTGGGGTTTTGTGAATATATCAACTAGTTGATGTTCAATAGGGATAAATGTTAATTTAATAAGACTTTTTGCCACATTATCCCTTAAAAATGATGCTTTATTTCTATGTGTTTTGTTCGAGAGTGCAATACTGGATTTTTAAAAATATCAATCATGCTACTATTATCACAGCATATAGGCACAGAATTGCATGTAACATCAAAATCACATTAAGTTTGACACATCCATAAAATCTGATAACAACTCCCTGCAACTAAATATTCACCCTCAGTTGTTGATAGAGCTACTGAGGTCTGTTGTTTACTATGTCAGGATACTAGGCTTTTACCCAAAAATGTACAAGCACCACTGATGCTTTTTTTATCTATTTAACACACTGCATAGTCTGCATCTGAGTAGTCGATTAGATCAAAATCATTACATATAGGATAAAATAAACCAAAATTAGTTGTACCACAAAGATATTTAAAAGTTCTTTTAACAGCCTTTAAATATGACTCTTATGGTTTAGCTTGAAAGATGTTCCTTTATTTTTTATTTTTGAAAGAAGTGGTAGAAAAGTTTTGGGCAAAAATTTACTTACGATTTTTTTTTTGATGTTATGCTCTAGTTATATATATATATATATTCAACTCAACTCAACTATAATTTCCATTCAGAAAAATCTTTACCTAATAATTCAGAACTATTCCGTAAGAAAACCAATACTTCACCCTGTATTAGAAACCTCCCAACAAAGATGCCTACATAAGGCTCCTAAACAAACCATCTTAAATAGTCCACAAAATGCACAATGAAAGAATCCATTCCTCAGGCTTTGAGCAGATCTTTTATGCATAACAGGCTACATAAGCAAAATTTGCACCTGAGTTCTCAGTTCCGCAGAAAACTGGCATGGCCTAGAAACATTGTCTTGAATACTATAATTTTTACACCTCAATGTGTTATCGAGAATCCTATTTTTCAGCAACCACCACAAACACTACAAATAAACGAAACTAGCCCTTTTCTAGTTCTTCACTAACTCCACATTTGACGGGGCCCAGATTCATGACCTTCAAGCTTCCTACTTTTATGCCATGCATACTGTTGAGAACCTTCTCTTTTGAGATAATCACCACTATACGCTCTTCCGCCTCTGCTGGATCTTCTGGAATCAAAATTTACATGTTCATAATTTTGATTGGCCCACCATTTCGAGTCCCTTGAGTTGTATTCACAGTCCCTCCATCGTCTATCTTTTAAAGCTTCTTCGGGCTACATATTCCAAGAATTGACATTATTATACACATCCCATGACTTGTTGAAGCTGTGTCCCAATTATTCCAACCACAGGAAATACTCAAATTATTTGACTGTCTAATATTATTTAGCCCCTGATTACATCCCCATGAATTAACCCCAGAATTTTCCAATTTGTTATCCTTTAAAGCACCATTACCATTGAGGTACCTTTGCTCCTGATGAGTGGGTTAACAACCTACTCATTTGGCACTTTTAGGCTTGGCACTTTTAGTCATAGTATATTGATGGTTCTCAAAGTCTTTCCTGTTTTTTTAATAGTTTGTGTGTGGTTTTGCAGGTATAAGGATTGGATGGGGAAAAGGCTATTAAACAAGCTTTGTACTGAATCTGGTAACCCAGCGCGGGGCGCGTCATAGCTAGAGTAATTTAGGGCGTGGGGCGCGCCACTGTGAAGAAGTCCTGCCATAGCAGCGCGGGCTGCGCCGTTTAATAAAGGGACCGGGCGCGGGGCGCGCCGGTCCGACGAGGTTTCAGCAGATTTTGTTCCTTAATTGCTAAAGTTGATTCAAAATAGGAGTTTGACTTACCAATTGTAATAGGGTTTTGATAGGTCTATAAATACTAGTTATTCTCTTAGTTTTAAACATCTTTTGACTGAAAATCATTGGAGGCTATTCTTTTGGATTGTTTGGATACTGCGTTGAAGGCTTCATGAGATAGGCTTTGGATTGAAAATTAAATAGCATCGATAGAGTTTTTTCTTCTTCCTCTTAAATTAATTTCTATATCATAATGTCTATCAATTATTATCTTTGTGTTCTTAAGTTGATGATGAACTAAATTTCTATTAGGAGTACAATGGAACCTTTTATGAAGCTTTAATTCAATTACTATTATTTTCACTTGATAATTCTTCCAAGTTGATTGATATATTCTGTGCATAATTTAATGATTGTTTGGCCAACAATTAAATATTAGATCTGTGATTGAATTGAAAGAGGATATCTTAGATTAGAATTGAATATAACAACACATGAATTTGTTGATTCTTAATGAGAATAACATAGCAGTGTATAAGACGAACATACTTATATGCCATGTGCAACTGTGATACAGATATAAACTTAATGAATTTATTTTAAGTATTTTACACTACAGTAGTACAATAATTAAAATAGGTATTTTTGCTAATAATCGAAAGGTGTTAGTAAATAGTGGGATAAACCTAGTTGTCAATTCGGTGGAATAACTTAAGTGAAAATAAGGTAAGAGAGTTATTGTGGAGTAATTGGGGAAATTGCATTCCTATGCTTTAATCATCTGGTATTCATTAATTGTCAGTTAATTGATTCTTAATCACTTTAGTTTAATTAATTCTAAAAAAATCAATTGGAGTGACTGTTTAAATAGAATAAATTAGTAGAGACTGGATAATTAAAATAGTTGTGTGATAATTATTCCCTGTGGGTTCGACACTTTTCTTACTACTATATTACTTGATTGACCGTGTGCACTTGCTCGTATTTGTTATTGTATAAAACGGACAACAAGTTTTTGGAGTCGTTGCCGGAGAACGGTTTTAATAATTATTTTATTACTAGTTTTTATTAATTTAGATTATTCAAGCATATTTTTAATTTTAGTATTTGCTTTTACATGCTTAATTTCTGTTCAAAGTCTGTTCAAGCAGTGATCCAGGATTTGTGTGTGCAACAGGTTAACTTCAGTTGTTTATGCAAACACGGTCCAAGGTGTCTGATCTAGTTCCTTACGATAGTGAAATTGAAAGAACTTTCCGACAAAGAAGAAGAACTAATCAGGGGACAATGGCAAATCAAGATAATGAAGAGTACAAGCCACTGCGGGATTATGGAATGCCGAAGGTTACAAACATTTAGTCTAGTATTACACGACCTGCCATTACAGCACATAGTTTTGAGATCAAATCAGGCACGATTCATATGATCCAAAACTCATGCCAGTTCAAGGGAGCACCAACGAATGATCCCAATGATCACCTGATCAGTTTTCTAGAAATTTGTGATTCATTCCGATTTAATCAGGTGTCTGAAGATGCAGTGAAGCTGAGGTTATTTCCTTTTACACTGAGAGACAAAGCAAAAAGTTGGCTACATTCATTGCCATTGAGATCCATCACAACATGGGATGATTTGGCACAAAAGTTCCTGGCCAAATTCTTCCCGCCAGCGAAGAAGGCAAAGATGCGGGATGCTGTCCTTTCATTTAAACAGTTCGATTCAGAGTCGTTATATGAGGCTTGGGAAAGGTACAAGGAGCTGCTTCAAAAATATCCACATTATAGGGTACCGTTATGGCTACAGGTTCACACCTTCTACAATAGTCTTGGCGGGCATTTAAGAACCAGTATAGATGCCGCTGCAGGTGGGGCTTTGAACGCCAAAAGTTGTGAGGATGACTATGACTTGTTAGAAACCATGGCGACCAACAACTACTAATGGCCAACGAGCAGAATATCTCAACCGAAGGTAGCAGGGGTATTGGAGTTGGATGCCGTAACAGCACTATCAGCGCAAGTTTTCATTTTGACAAAGAAGATAGACGCTCTGGGTGTACAGAATGTTCAGAAAATGGAAGTGGTATGCGAGTTATGTACCATAGCCCATCCAGCAGATCAGTGTGCTATCAACACCGAGTCAGTACAGTTTGTGGGGAATTATGGTAAGCAGCATCAGTATGGGGTAAATTTAAACAGTTGTAATCCAGGTTGGAGAATTCACTCAAACTTTTCGTGGAGTAATAATCAAAATCAGCAACAAGCTCAACCGCAAGCACCACGATAAGCCACACCCCCAGAATTTCAGGCAAGACAATAACAACAACCAACCCAACAAGAAAGGAAACCAGAGCTTGGGGAGTTGTTAGTAAAATACATCAAGGATAACGAGACATGGAAGAATACTCATGAGGTAACTCTTGCGGAATATTGAAAATTAGATCAGACAGTTGGCTACAGCTATGAATTCTCGCCCTCGAGGATCATTGCCCAGCGACACAGAAATGAACCCAAGGGATGGAAAAGAGCACTGTAAGGTAATCATTTTGAGAAACGAAAAAAATTTAGAGAATGCATCTACAGAAAGGTCAACTAAGCAGGTATCCACTGATGAGAGTAATGAGGAGCAGTCAGCGAAAGAGGCAGGAACAGCAAGTGAAACAGGAGAGAAGGCAGAGATGAACAAGCCCAAAGCGTATGTACCACCAGTTCCATATCCATGGAGACTCCAAAAAGCTAAAGAAGATAAACAATTTTCAAAATTTGTGGAGGTATTCAAGAAATTGCATATTAATATCCCGTTCGCAGAAGCCATAGAACAAATGTTGAGTTACGCGAAATTCATGAAGGAAATCATATCGAGAAAAAGAAGGTTCGAAGATTTTGAGACTGTTGCACTTACAAAGGAGTGTAGTGCAATTCTATAGAACAAATTACCACCAAAGCTCAAGGACCCAGGTAGTTTCACGATACCGTGTACTATTGGGGAAAAATTCTTTGGAAAAGCACTATGCGACTTGGGGGCTAGTATTAATTTGATGCCGTTATCCAGCTACACACAGTTGGGTTTACCAGAGGTAAAGCCCGCCAACATGACCCTCCAGCTAGCAGATAGGTCTCTAACTTATCCGCGGGGAATAGAAGAAGACATATTAGTGAAAGTAGACAAAATTTTCTTCCCAGCGGATTTTATTGTGCTTGACTTTGAGGAAGATAAGGAGATTCCACTCATACTTGGGCGTCCATTCTTAGCCACGGGGAGAACACTGATTGATGTCCAAAAAGGAGAACTCACGATGAGGGTACAGGATCAAGAGGTGACATTCAATGTGTTCAAGGCAATGCAGTTTCCAAAAGAGACCGAAGATTATTTTGGGATTGACTTAGTTGAGACTGTGGTACAAGAGTTCATGGCAAGTAATGTATTCGGGGATCCACTCGATACAGCATTAGGGAATTCAGATGCAACAAACTTTCCAAATTCTTTGAAGTATTTACACTTATTGAACGCATCTCCTTCATTCAGGCCGTATGGAAAGAGATTTGAAGAATTAGATCGGGCTGAGAAATCGAAGGCACAGCCAAAGACATCGATTGAGGAACCTCCAGTCCTAGAATTGAAGCAACTACAGAGTCATCTCAGGTATGCCTACTTAGAAGATTCTTTTACACTACCAGTTATCATCTCAGCTTCACTTATAGAATCGCAAGAGACAAAATTACTGAGAGTACTTTGAGAATTTAAAACTGCAATTGGGTGGACGATAGCTGACATTAAGGGAATCAGTCCCTCATTCTGCATGCACAAAATCTTGTTGGAAGAAGATGCTAGACCGATTGTGGAACAGCAGCACAGATTGAATCCAATTATGAAGGAGATTGTCAAGAAAGAAAACATCAAATGGCTAGATGCAGGCATCATTTTCCCAATATCAGATAGTTCACGGGTTAGTCCTGTTCAGTGTGTACCGAAGAAAGGGGGGATGACAGTCATGGAAAATGAGAACAATGAACTAATTCCAACTAGGACGGTAACGGGATGGCGAGTATGCATGGATTATAGGAAATTAAACAAAGCCACCCGAAAGGATCACTTTCCCCTACCATTTATTGATCAGATGTTGAATAGCCTTGTAGGGCATCAGTTCTACTATTTGTTGGATGGATACTCGGGCTGCGACCAGATTGTCTTAGCACCCGAAGATCAAGAAAAGACGACTTTCACTTGCCTCTACGAAACATTCGCATTTCGTCGGATGTCTTTTGGGTTATGTAATGCACCAGCTACGTTCCAACGATGCATGATGGCTATATTCTCAGACATGGTGGAGAAAAACGTAGAGGTATTTATGGATGATTTCTCGGTATTTGGGGATAGCTTTGATTTTTGCTTAGCAAATCTTACATTAGTACTTCAGAGATGTGTGGAAACTAATTTGATCCTTAACTGGGAAAAATGTCACTTCATGGTATGAGAAGGGATCATCTTGGGCCATCGGGTTTCAGCAGAGGGCTTAGAGGTGGATCAAGCGAAAATTGCAACAATTGCACATTTACCACCTCCTACTTCTGTAAAAGGGATCTGCAGTTTTCTGGGTCATGCAAGATTTTACTGACATTTTATCAAAGACTTCTCCAAGATCACTAAACCATTATGTGCTTTACTCGAGAAAGATGTGTCATTCAAGTTTGATTCTGACCGTTTAAAAGCTTTTGAAGTGTTGAAAGAAAAGTTGGTTACCGCTCCAGTCATAATTGCACCAGATTGGACACTACCATTTGAGTTAATGTGTGACACGAGCGATTACGCGGTGGGAACTGTGTTGGGACAAAGAAAGGATAAGGCCTTCCATGCAATTTACTATGCAAGTAAAACTCTGAATGATGCGCATGTAAATTACACAACAACTGAAAAAGAGCTCCTAGCCGTAATGTTTGCATTCGACAAATTTCGAGCATATCTTATTGGAACAAAGGTAGTAGTATTCACAGATCACTCAGCAATAAAATACCTCATCTTGAAGAAAGATGCCAAACCGAGACTAATCCGTTGGGTCCTATTACTTCAAGAATTTGATCTCGGGACAGAGAATCAAGTGGCCGATCACTTGTCGAGGTTGGAGAATGAACAACAGCAGGAAACCGAGAAAACCATGATCAATGAATCTTTTTCGGATGAACAACTATTTGCGGTGGCAATAGAGACCCCTTGGTACACAAATTTTGTAAATTACATCGTCAGCGGGATTGTGCCATTCGACTTCAGTTTTCAGCAAAAGAAGAGGTTCTTATTTGAGGTAAAGCAGTATATGTGGGACCCTTCCTATTCAAACAGTGTGCCGATCAGATGATACGAAGATGTGTGGCCGAATCTAAAATTGAGGGAATACTGCAACATTGCCACTCTTCGTTATATGGCGAACACTACGGAGGTGATAAGACAGCAACAAAAGTCCTACAGTCTGGTTTCTTTTGGCCTACATTATTCAAAGATTCTCATGCATTCGCCAAAAGATGCGACAGGTGCCAAAGAGTGGGGAACATAACGAGTCGCCAAGAGATGCCACTAAATATCATGCTGGAAGTAGAACTATTCGACGTATGGGGCATCGACTTCATGGGACCGTTTCCATCATCATTCAATAATAAGTACATATTGGTTGCAGTAGATTACGTTTCCAAGTGGGTGGAAGAAGTGGCTCTACCTACTAACGATGCCAAGGTAGTTCTACACTTTCTCCGCAAGAACATCTTTACCAGATTTGGGACTCCGAGGGCTATCATCAGTGATGAGAGCACGCATTTCTGCAATAAGTCCTTTGCAGCTCGCTTGGCTAAATACGGAGTTCGACATAAGGTTGCCACGGCATATCATCCACAGACAAATGTGCAATGGCATGCCTCGGAGCCGATTCAACAACCCATGACCATTATTGACCATCCTACCATTGAAAAATATAGAGCATGGGAGAGAGCACGGTCGCACCATCGGGGAGAGGGATACATCATGATCCGACCACCATCACCACCAGGAGCAGATGAGCCAAGGGCTGAGGCGGCGGAAGCAGAGCCGTCAACCAGTTTTCAGAGACAAAGCCACCAGCAAAGTTTGTGGCTTGCGCAACGCCAGGCCACAATGCATGCATACAACATTGGTGCATTCACAGCACTGGCGGACGCCTTTTCGCATTTCACGCCTAATTCTGAGCCAGTTCAGTTGCCTCTCCCTCCAATTCTACCTGCATATCCCCCATCAGATGATGAAGATTTCGATGAGTCTTGACTCGTCACTCAGGGAAGTCCTCGTTTTTAATATTTCCTGTGTTAAAGTAATGAGGACATTACTTGATTTAAGTTTGGGGGAACTTTTTGTGTTTGAATGCATATTAGGTTGCATTAGTAGTTTATATAGTTTATAATTATCATATGCATTGTTAAAAAAAAGAAAATATATATATATTGCATTCACATAGGATTTGTGTTAATAGAAGCATGCATATAACATAGTACATTGAGATTGAGTAGTGAGTCGTGGTAGCGTAAATAATGGTTGATGACTTTGATTTTCACTTGTCTTGCATAATATTGAGTATCATGAACTGATTAGACTCGATCATAGTAACTTCATAGCATTATTCTTGTTCTCTTTCAAATTAAAGCACACCAATTGACTGTCAGTTGTGATTAGAAATTTATCTGTGATACGACATGAGCACTTACATGATCACTGTTTAAAATTGAGCATTAGCCGAAACATAAGTTTGAGGGAATTTTGGTTTCATGTAGTATATATGTAAAGAAAAAAAAAGAAAAAAAACACATAAAAAAAAGTTACAGAAGGAATAAAAACTGGTTTAGTTCGACTTCGTGGCCTTTGTTACTCGGACAAGTACGCCCTAGGGGATGTCTCTACACCCAGCGCCCTAAAACCGTATGGTTTGGGAGTCGTTGGTCGAAAGTCCGTTACACGGGTAACATTGAAAAGCCTAAGGGGGTTGGGCATTGCACAAGTCAAACACCGAGAATAATTGGTGGGATGAAGCATTAAAATGCACCCGCGAAGCATGAGTATTTAATGGTTATATTTTATTGCTTTACAACCTAATTCCCTCAATTTTTTACGTGGATGCCATGTTTGGTTAGCTATCTGTAAGAAGGGTGAGTGTTTGCTTAGAATTAATCACATAAACTGCTTTGAACTGTTGATATAAAATTGGACACACACACACAGAAAGAGGCTAGAATTGTGTCGATGAGGTGAGGATGAAAGAGGTTATGACTGTACATGATGTGAGATTGATTGTAAGCTAAGTGTAAATCTATGAGGAATATGCAGTCATTATCTGTTTACTACGATTTTTGCTCGATTTCGTTAGTTGCATTCATTATGTGAGTTGAGTTAGATTATGTTATGTCAAGTAGAATATGTGTTTGATTTCTTGAGGACAAGCAATTGCATAAGTTTGGGGGTATTTGATGAGTGGGTTAACAACCTACTCATTTGGCACTTTTAGGTTTAGTATATTGATGGTTCTCAAAGTCTTTCCTGTTATTTTTGATAGTTTGTGTGTGGTTTTGCAGGTATAAGGATTGGATGGGGAAAAGGCTATTAAACAGGCTTTGTAGTGAATCTGGTAACCCAGCGCAGGGGCGCGGCATAGCTAGAGTAATTTGGGCGCGGGGCGCGCTAGACTGTGAAGAAGTCCTGCCATAGCAGCGCGGGCCGTGCCGTTTTATAAAGTGACCGGGCGCGGGGTACGCCGCTCTGACGAGGTTTCAGCAGATTTTGTTCTTTAATTGCTAAAGTTGATTCAAAGTAGGAGTTTGACTTACCAATTGTATTAGGGTTTTGATAGGTCTATAAATACTAGTTATTCTCTTACTTTTAAACATCTTTTGACCAAAAATCATTGGAGACTATTCTTTTGGATCGTTTGGATATTGCGTTGAAGGCTTCGTGAGATAGGCTTTGGATTGAAGAGCATCGATAGAGTTTTCCCTTCTTCCTCTTAAATTAATTTCTATATCATAATGTCTATCAATTATTATCTTTGTGTTCCTAAGTTGATGATGAACTAAATTTCTATTAGGAGTACAATAGAACTTTTTATGAAACTTTAATTCAATTACTATTATTTTCACTTGATAATTCTTCAGAGTTGATTGATATATTCTGTGCATAATTTAATGATTGTTTGGCCCACAATTAAATATTAGATCTGTGATTGAATTGAAAGAGGATATCTTAGATTAGAACTGAATATAACAACACATGAATTTGTTGATTCTTAATGAGAATAACATAGCAGTGTATAAGACAAACGTACTTATATGTCATGTGCAACTGTGATACAGGTATAAACTTAATGAAACTATTTTAAGTATTTTACGCAAAAGTAATAAAATAATTAAAATATGTATTTTTGCTAATAATCGAAAGGTGTTAGTAAATAGTGGGATAAACCTAATTGTCAATTCGGTGGAATAACTTGAGTGGAAATAAGGTATGAGAGTTATTGTGGAGTAATTAGGAAAATTACATTCATATGCTTTAATCATCTAGTATTCATTAATTGTCGGTTAATTGATTCTTAATCACTTTAGTTTAATTAATTCTAAAAAAATCAATTGAAGTGACTATTTAAATAGAATAAATTAATAGAAATTGAATAATTAAAATAATTGTTTGATGACTGTTATATGTGAGTTCGACACTTTTCTTATTACTATATTGATTGACCGTATACTTATATAAAACCGACAACAGCTCCAACGGACTCTCAACAATCTTTGACTTCAGACCCCACCTGTTCCAATCCTGTGCTACATCCTTTAAATCTTCGATATTTTGTACACAATAAGATTCCCAGGGGTTTTCACCATTACCTATATTCTTTTCATTCCATCCTGCAGTTGGATCAGGGGTCGAGTTGTCTGCTTCATCAGGATTGAAATATTCTTTATCCAAGTCAGAGATCAATCCGGGGATGATCTTAGAGTTCCAATCTATCTTATCGATATACTTGTCAGGATCAGGAACAGGGGCATCACAGGGAACACCATTAATCATAGCCCAAAAACGATCTTTCGCATTAAAAAGAGCATCTTTTCCAGCTGTATCATTCCACTTAAACACAATACCATGGCAGTATATGTACTTCTTTGCAGCCACAACTTTCTCCAATGAAACTCCAGCTAAAATGCAGAACTTCTCCTCCCATGAAATCAAACTGCTTTTTAATATATCTGCAGGGAGAAATAAACAGAAAATTCAGTCAAATTATTTTATTACATGGCAATAATTAAACACTACACAATAATTCAAATTATAGTATTTGAAGGAGATAAGAGACAACACTACTAAAGTAAAAGTACAAATAATAAAGGCGAGCTAAACTGGCATATAAACCTTTTTTTACAAGACTAATTGTAATTTATAACATTTTTTTTATCATTCTGAGATATACCACAGAGACTAACCTTCTTAAAAGATATTATTGAAACTCATAGCTGTCAAATCTAAAAACCAGTAGTAGAGACTGATATGGCAGAGTAAGGCCAAACAATTTTCTGCTGAAATGTAACTTATAAATACATATATTCCTCAATCTAATATTATTTCCTAGACCATATATTTCGTATGAGAATTTTGTACATGATTTTAACAACTATCTATATGACAGGGTCAAAAAGTACAAACCCTACATCATATATAACATACACATTAGTCAAATTACTGCAGAACAAAAATAAAATATTTAAGTGTTGAAAACAACACAAACCATTCTCAAGTGAGCATAAAAGTCGTGACATAAACAATCAAATTACCGATATTGAACTATAGAATGAGAGGAAAAATTTACAAAATATCTTTTTTTTAATAAAAGAAGACATTCTACTAATAGAAAAGAAAGGATACAAGAAAAAGGGGAATTCAAAGTTATTATTCACGTGCCGATTTGAGCCACTTAAAGATATTTTTAGATGGAAGAGAATCTGATGATCCTCAAGAAGCTATTCCAGTTTTAGACATTGTTCTACGACAAATGCCTAGCTCACGGTATTGCCCTTTCGGTCAATCATTTTATTCACCAGATCCCGCAAGAAAACAGCCATTAGGCAAGGGATTGGAAAGTTGGCGCAGTTTTTATCAAAGTCTCCGGCCAAAACAAATGGAATTGTCTCCAAACATTGACATTTCATGTACTACCTTTATTGAGCCGTTGTCTGTTAATGTTTTTTCAATTGGTGAGGGAATTCCAAAACTTGAGCGGTGAGTGTCCATTTGGTAACAATGGTCGAGAACTTCCACAAAAAGTTGCTTACTAGTTGTACCTTATTTTGTTTGGAAGCCTTCCCGTAATGTTTTCTTCTTCCATTCAATTCTTTTATAGTTTCTTAGAGTTTAATTGTTCATGAGATGTTAAAGAGAAGATCGTTGTTCATGACATTTCACATCTTTATTATGCCGCCAACTCATTCAGGAGGCAACAAGTTACTTATTTATTCATCAGCATTGAACAATAAGCCTCGTGTAGCTCGTGATGTTAAGCCGAATACACGATAATTTCTTTGCATTCTTCCTCAGTGAGTAACTTTATCTTTCACTCCCTTTAAAGCCTCAATGACCTTGTTACAATCAACCTCGGATAGTCTATTACTAATATATGTATTCAAAGTTGCGCGACAAATTCAATAACACTTACTGTCATTATTGAGCTGCTGTCTGTTACTGAATTCGTCGCGCAACTTTGAATACAGATATTACTAATAGACTATTGTCCGAGGTTGATTGTAACAAGGTCATTGAGGCTTTAAAGGGAGTGAAAGATAAAGTTACTCACTGAGGAAGAATGCAAAGAAATTATCGTGTATTCGGCTTAACATCACAAGCTACACGAGACTTGACGTTCAATGTTGACGAATAAATAAATAACTTGTTACCTCCTCAATGAGTTGGCGGCATAATAAATATGTGAAATGCCATGAACAACGATCTTTTTAACATCTCACAAACAATTAAACTCCAAGAAACTATAAAAAATTGAATAATAGAAGAAGAAAACAGTACGAGAATGAGAATAGGCTTCCAAATAAAATAAGGTACAATTAGTAAGTAACTGTTTGTGGATGTTCTCGACCATTATTACCAAATGGACACTCACCACTCAAGGTTTGGAATTCTCTCACCAACTGAAAAACATTAATGATCGACACCCAGACTCTCATAGATGATATCCCAAACTACGAATTTCTTCATCCTCATCTACGTATCAATTTATAAGTAAATAACTCGCCGTTGAACTAGCCGTTAGAGACTAGTCATTAAAAAATAAAAAGAACCTATAAACTAGCCGTTAGAAAGAGAAAGAAATTATACTTACTTTACAAGTACAAAAGGTTTGATTTTGAATCTTATTCAATATATTCGGACCCAGACAAAACAAAGTATTAATTTTTAAAAGCTTATATGTGATAAACTAGCCGCTAGAAAGAAAGATAAATTTCACTAGCCGTTAGAGAGAGAAATATCACGCCATTAAAAAGAGAGAAATTTCACTAGCCATTAGATTTTATCTTTATTCTTTCACTGGATATTTTTATTTGTCTAACTATTGGCTACTTTAGGAGTGCAACAGGTTTTATTTTGCAACTTATTCAATAAATTCGAACCCAGACAAGACAAAACAAAATATTAATTTTTGACAGCTATGTTATGCCATCTCCATAGATAGAAATCTTTCCGAATTTTGTACCAAATTTATTTGGCGAATTTTAAAAGAGCTGTGTATTGTCTTGATATTAGAATAACACAAACTACTCATTGCCACATAATTTACGATTAGTTCAATTATCTGTCAGGATTGTCTTAGATGAACTTTTCAAAACATCCATCAAATAAATGACTTATCATATAAGATAGTTTTTGTGATATTTTCTAAAAGTGTTGCATGGTGACGCAATTCATTTTGTTAGCTTTAATTTCATAAAAGATTTTACCAAAAATTTTAATGTTATGTTAAGAAGTGCTTTAACTATTGATCTCTTATATTAGTAACTTTCAAAAGACATCTAGTAATCTTATAGTCCGCACTAGAAAAGTAGTAAATAAAAAGTCGGCACATGACGTGCATCAATGATCAAAGCGCCATTTCCCCAAGGCTTAGAAATAAAAAAACTAGTATTGATTGCTCATTGGATATATTGATATCTTGCTAGTAATGTAAAATGATCTACTAATGCTTATACTCTTAAATGAAGAAGAGTAGCAGAAATGTTGCTCATGACGTGCCAAGATGTAAAAGCAATCTCTCTCGTGGTTTAGGTACCCAACTCAGCAAAACTCAACTTATTAAGTCTTAATCTCAAACTAGCTAGATGAATCCTTTTATTTCACTCATCAAGATTTATCTCAAAGAAATTGACTAGTTCTTCAACTGGTCACCAACCTAACACAGCCTTTCTTTATCTGGGCTTGAGCCGGCAGTATGCTAACATGCAAGTGAAAAGAATTATTTTTACTCAAAAATTATCACCAATGACTACCAACTTTTGATATTAATAGCAGGCTTAGGTTTAAAAATCTATCTCAACTAACTACTATTCTAATATTACTAGTGGCGTCAATTACTTTTGGTGTAGCTATATCATGAGGGTAACTCTGGAGTGAATGTCAAGGTTCAAATCTCATTGTCTTCACTTTCATACAAAAAATAGGGTTGCATGTGAAAAACAATAGTGAAAGTATTGTCACAAAAACTCGACATTCCTAGTGTAGGTACTAACAAACTTAATCTTTTCAAAGATGAATCTTCATTGACTTGTAATTATCTTCATCTACAAGCATGTTTAGAGGGGGGGAACAAAACAAAACAAAAAATTGAACCATCTCACAATCATCTATATAATATATAAAGGTAGTAACTGAGAGAATTCTCCTCACAAAATAGAGCAGTCTCACAGTCTCCAATATTTTTAAACTTCTTCTACCAATGAAAAGTAAATATAATAAATATATGTTCCATTTACTTTTAAACTTCTTCTATCAATATAAAATATATATATATATATATATATATATCTAACTATAATATGTTTCCTTTTCATCTTTATCTTTTCATAGAGTCCAAACCCATTAAAAATTTACCATAGTATTAAAATATGCAGTAAGATGACTGCATTAATGTAGATAATAAATAAAATAAAATCCTATCACTACCAAAAAAATCATGTTTCCATTCCTAATAAAAGTCTTCTTTCTCAAGTGATCTTCTTTCTCAATTGATCATATTAATTGTGCATGTAAAGTCTAAAAAATATTTACTTTCTCAATTATTTTGGTAAGTTGATAAAATTCTTCTTTTCATGAAATAAATGGCACCACATAAACTATAAAAAGGTTCTTTTGTTTTTTCAATAATTTAAGGTCTTATAATTCAAAAGGCATTACTTTTTAAAGTAAATTTTGTATTGTAACTATATATATATATATATATATATATATATAATATACACATTATATATAATATAATATATCTATATATATATAGTATATATAAAGGTAGTAATAGTGTTTTTCCTCACAAAATAAAGCATTCTCATAATTTTCAATACTTTTAAACTTCTCCTACCAATACAAAAAAGTAATAATAATAATAAAACATACTTAAATATAATAAACTTCTTCCTTTTATCTCTTTATCTTTCCATCTTATGTAGAGTTCAAAATCATTGAAAAATCTACCACCGATAAATTTGTGCAAATAGTATTTTTTTTATATTTTTTATAATTAATATTATAAAATCTAGATCATAATACTTTTTTGCTTTTTACCCCTTTTATTCTCTCTTTTATTAAATATCACCTCCTTTTATTGTACAATATTATATTTTATAGAGTTCTAATATAATTACGTTTTGGTATACCTAAATATACAAATAGGGTTTTATTGTTGTCTTCAACTTTATTACCTAAATTATATAAACTCCTAAACCATATATCCTATACAGTATGCAACTCTTTCCATAACCAAGCTTCTGGTTCTGGGGGATAAAGTATGCAAGTTTTTATCTACAATTTTTCTTATATATTAATATGCATGCATGCATAAAAGAATGAATCGTGTTTGTAGTGTGAATCTGTTGTTCGAGATGCTTTTCAAGGTAAGTTTCGCCTTCTAGAACTGTTGTCACTTCTTTTGTAATCAAATCCGAAATATATTGGAGTATATGTTTTGATATTTAACTTTTCTTAGTAGTGTGTATACAAATGTGTCCCTTTTCATTTTTCATTTATTATTTTTATAATTTTGTGGGTATAATATTATTTATAATTTCGGTAGTTGAAAAAAAAACACTAACTAAATGAAACGAAAAATGTGTAAGAACCACAAATGAGACAAAAAAAACTATGAAAATAAAAATTGTAAAGTGGAAATTATAATTGTTATTAGGAAAAGTAGGAAAATATACTTCAGCTTCAGCCTAATACTAATACGTAAAACCCGAAACAGAAAAAAAGGGGGTGGAGGCGTTTTTTTTTTGCCTTTTATTCATACGAAAAATTGATGGCAGTTCATATTGCATGATTTCATATATAATATATGTTGATGTTGAGCATTAAAAAATAGCCCGTCTCTCATTTTTTATGCAATTAAATTTTTTGATAGATAAATCGGGCCCAATTTGGTTATTCAAACCATCTGGTGCCAAGGAGAGCTAAAAAAAGAAGCAAGAGAAGGTCAATTTACTAGAACTCAACTATTTAGCATTAGTTTGGATTAATCTTTAGTTATTCAAAAGTTCATGATAACTTTCTTTTTTACTATTATTACTTGGAATTAATCAATAATACGCTTTTGTATTTTTAATCAGTCTAAAATTTCATATTTATTTCTAGATTTTTAACTATCATATGTATCATGTGTGTTTTATGTCTTTTGTTTCTCTTTCTTTTTTTCATTAAGAGTGTAAAAAAAAATATGAAAGGAAGTTTTAGATTAGAACAGACATGTGCTAGGAGAAGCCATATAAAAGACCATTGGCAGATGAACTCCTTGCTAAGTGCAAGATGTATTACAGCTCCTCTACATCTAACTTCAACTACAAGCCCGGAAATATTCTCTTATGTTGTCGCAATGTGTATTTGTAAATTGAATTATATACATATATTAATTATAAAATAATAATTATATACGTATATTAATTATAAAAACAATAATTTGGATCTATATAAATTTAGAACTAATTGTTGAATCATGAATGCTGTTAGATCAATAATTTAAGAAGTGATTTAGTCACTAATTGATAAAATAAATGGCATGAATGTTTTACAGTTTACTTGAACTGAAGTTGAATTGATGAGTCAACTAAAAGTGTTTGTGGAATGTTATCTATTTCTTTTTTATTTCTTTGTTATTTGGTGTTATGCTTTTTAATTTTACCTTTTTTGATGGTATGCTCATAAAATTTAGTGATTCTAATTTATTCGACATTATTGTTCTTTGTTAAATGCTTGTAAAATATATCTTGTGTAGCGAGAAATTTTTTATTTTTCAAATTTTGTCCTAAATAATCTTCTTCATTAATTAGCTATTTAAATCCAATATATTTAGACAAGTGAGGAGTTCTAAAACTAATTAAAGTTATGTGTCCTAATTAAAAATGCCAATAATTAAATTGTAAGACTCCTAACACTAAAAAAATATCTTAAAATAAAGAAAAGAGAAAAGAGTTCAGATAAGACAGTCATTAAATTATAAAAAAGTCCAAATACTCGAAGAAACATTTATAAATTAAAAAAGGGAGAGTGCTTTACCACTAGGCTATTGCATTTGGTCTTTGAATTCAATCTTTAGTTATTATTCTTGAACGAACCAGAAACTTAAATCAACATTATATTACAAAAGTATAAATATTTCTTAGACAATTTATCAACTTTATAGTTTGTTTTCCCACAAGTGTCATTATTAATAAAATATACTTCAATTTCCTTTAAAACCAATATTAATCATATATTTTTCAAAAATTCACATAAATTGTTGTGATAGTTTGAATTTCACCATTTATTTTGAATTTTCTTGGTGAATAAGTTTTAAATAGAATTGAAATATATAGTTACATAGTTACCATTATTTTCTCATAATTGTCTTATTGAACAAATTTTTAAGTACCTAATCTTCTATATATATTAAAATAGCTTGTGCCTTGCACGGGTATTAAACTAGTATTGCCAAAACTCGACTGTACCAGAACTATCAGAAAGATAAATAAGTATATTAAATCAGTTTTATAGAAATAATTCAAGAATGGAACAAAGTATACTAGCATATCTACCACCCCACATGTTTGCACATTTATTTTCCATAAAATTTTCAACTTCAATAAGTTATTTTTCTCAAAACTTACTTTAGATTTTATAAATTTTAGTGGTTAAGGATTAAGTTAATCTTAAGGAAAGTGGAGAAAGAATTCATTAATGGCGGGAGGAAAAGGTGAGCAAATCAACCAATACAAAATGTTCATTGTTCATTTAATAATATAAAAAATTAAGTTAAACATCTTATAGTAAAAAACATAAATAGTGTCGAAAATGAAATACAGATTGATAATCTTACAGAAATATACAAATTCTAATATTGTATTGGGTGCACGTAGCTTTGTAGGTAACATGTACATTTGTAGCCAACTTAATGTCGTGTTGTATGATTCGCATGTCACATGAGTACTTCAACACTAGAATACAAATATGTGGTATACTTGCCTAGTCTACATGAAAACACATAAACATGAAGAATGTACAATTAACATGTGGCATGACTACCGAGTACTTCCAAACTCAATACCTTTTCAATTACATCAATTTTTGCAACACTACATATAAATTTATGTGAAGAACACAAAAACATGACGAACATTTTTCAATGCATACGTAGTGCAGTCATTTGTTTAGTTGAAGATTTACGTATCAGATAAGTAAACCTAATCCCTCCTCCCCCAATCTCTCTCTAGAAAGTCGGTTACGACTACGTAATGTAAAGAAATGTCAAAAACTATTAAACCGACCATATACACCACATTTCAACCACCAAATTTATAATCCATGATAAACTTTTACCACGACTCTGTGCTCTATCAACTACTCCACGACCTCCTTATGAAATAAGAGACTCGTAGTTGTCTATTACTCTATTCTATTTAGCCAGCATACCAGCTGTTACTGATCTGGTGGCATGTAAAGTCTAACTTACACATATAGCATTAAAAACAAAAAACAAAATTCCATCAATCTATCAACATTATCTACAAACCGGATATCTTGTGAATAAACTGAAATAGTTAATAGAATAAGAGAAGGTAGAAAATCTATAACCAGAGTTACAAGATACTCTCATAAATCTAGCGAACCGCGTATTGGTACTTGTGTACACAAACCGGGTACTCTTACGTAACAATACTCTAAATTTTAACATTATTAAAAATTTCTTTGTTGTTTAACTATAATTGCACAAATATCAATATTATAACTTAGTATTGGATGCTCAAACATTACATTTGTACTATTTATAAAACAATCACCTTGTTGATTCAACTAAAAATTTCCTACAAAACTTAAGTTTATTACATTTAGATTCTAAGAGAGTTTCTAATTATAAGAAGTTGTATAAAGATACCCTAGCTCAGGGGAGGATGAATAGCAAGGGCAGCAGCGTATACTCACTTTTTTTTTATAGGTAAACTTAAGGTGCAAAATTTATAAGTTAGTAAACTCAAGGGGCAGATTTATAAGAAAATAAAACTTGATGGGGTAAAAAGAAAAAATCCAGTTATAATATAATTCATTATAATCTAAGAGAAAAGGGGGCGAGAGCTCAGTTCTCTAATTAAGAGTCTTGCAGAGAGTTTGATAAGAGGGGCGAGAGCTCAGTTCTGCACTTCTTCTGCAGTTCTGCACTTCTGCTTCACTATTCAGCCAAGCAAAACATTGGTCCGCGATTCAACCTCTTCTCAGTCGCGACCTCGGCTCCTCTTCTCGGCCCTCACCCCTTGAGCATATGAGATTTAGAAGGTAACAAATTTATGGCTTTTTAATTTGATAATTCAAATTTTGTAATTTGTTTAAATTTGTTGTTGGTTGTGGACTTGGGGAGTTAGGGTTAAATCCAATTCAATTTATTTGATGTATTTGTTGTATTGGACTTAAGAGGTAGTTAATTAGTGTTTTTTTGTTTGATAATTTTTTAATATTTAGGGCTTTCTTTTTCTTTTTAATTTTTTTTTGTTAAGAGTTGGGGTTAAATCTGTTGTGGACTCTGTTGGGGTTAAATCTAATGTATTTAACTTTTAGGACTTAAGAGTTGGGGTTAAATCTGTTGTTGGTTGTTGTATTTTTTTTTTATTTTTTTTTTGTGGACTCGACCCTCCCTGTTCCTTGAAAAATTTAACCTTTGTTTGGACAAACAGGTTATGAAAATGACAACATAGCAGAACAAACTTGGCAAATTGTCAAAATTAGAACTCAGAAAAAAATATGTTGTCTTCTCATTACTATATCAAACTCAGCAAAGACCTTGAGTAATTTAAAGGAAGACCATAACTGCAGTCTGTAACAACTTGAGCACATTATAATTTAATTTTTTTTAATTTGTTGTGTTTTTGAATTTTGAGTTTGTGAGTTGATTTTAACTGTTGTGGCTTGATTTTGTTTGAATATAAAAAGCAAATTTGGTTTGAGACTTTGTGCATACGGTTGAAATTGTAAGTGTTTGGGGAATCATTCAAATTAAATAAAGTTGTGTTGAAAAATGTTCCAGGGAACCACAAATTGACAGCACCTTCAATCCAAAAAGACATTTGTAATGCCGCTGCATTTTTGACCACAAAAGCTATAGTTGCAGAGATTGGGGATAATTTTTTTTCTCTGTTAGTTGACGAGGTTCGTGATTCATCAATTAAAGAACAAATGGTCGTTGCTTTACGTTATGTGAACAAACATGGGTGCGTTATTGAGTGTTTTCTTGGCATTGTTCATGTTGCCAATACATGTGCTCAAACACTTAAAGAGGATATTGAGTCACTTTTTGCAACACATGGATTGAGCATGTCACGTGTACGTGGGCAAGGATATGATGGAGCTAGTAACATGCGAGGGGAATTCAATGGTCTCAAGAGTTTGATTTTGTCAAAGAATAAGTCTGCTTTTTATGTTCATTGTTTCGCTCATCAGCTTCAATTGACACTTGTAGCAGTTGCAAAAAAACATAAGAAGCTTAAATTATTCTTTGATTATCTTGCAATTTTGGCAAATGTTGTTGGAGCTTTTTGCAAGCGTAAAGAAGTTCTTCGTGTGAAGCACATAGAAAGAATAATTTATGGAGTTGCTTCTGGTGAAATCAAGACCGGCGTGGGTTGAATCAAGAAGCGACCTTGAAGCGACCCGAAGATACACGGTGGAGCTCACATTATGACACAATTCTTAGTGTTATTAACTTATTTTCTGAAACAATTGAAGTGCTTGAGATAGTAGAAGATGATGCATCGAGTGATAAAAGTACAGAAGCAACTACTTTGTTACATTTCATGCGAAATTTTGAGTTTGTATTCTTGTTGCATTTAATGAAAAAAATTTTGGGAATCACGAATATCTTGTCACAAGCATTACAAAAGAAACTCGTAAATGCAATGGCTTTAGTTACTGTCTCAAAGCAACGGTTACAAAGCATGAGAGATTCGGTATGGGAGAGTTTGTTGACAAAAACTACTGAATTTTGTAATGTGCATGGGATTGTCGTTCGAAAAATGGAAGCTACCTTTTTGGTTCAAGGGAGATCACGTCGGGTGAAAAGGTCACAACTCTTCATCACTTCCAGGTTGAGTTACTCTATACAGTGATAGATAGTCAACTTCAAGAATTAAATGATCGATTTGACAATGTTAATACAGAGTTGCTCTCATGTATGGCTTGTCTTGATCCAAGTAACTCTTTCTCAGCATTTGACAAGGAACGGTTGATTCAATTTGCAAAGTTTTACCCATTGAAATTTCAAGATAAAGATCTTTGGGGGATTGATGATGAACTTGATATTTACATTGCAGATGTGAAATATGATTCTGAATTTTCTAATGTGAAAGGGATTGATGAACTTGCTCAAAAGTTGGTTAAGAAGAATAAGGCTGATTTGTATCCTCAGGTTTATTTGTTGTTGAAATTGGCTTTGACTTTACCGGTTGCTACTGCCACGGTGGAGAGAATATTTTCAGTGATGAATATTATTAAAACCACTCTCCGAAATCAAATGGGCGATAAATGGTTGAGTGATTGTTTGGTTCCTTACATTGAAAATGAAGTATTTGAAACTATTGATAATGAAGATATCTTAAAACATTTTCAAGCTATGAGGTCTAGGAGGATAGCATTATAATTTGTAAACATTATTATGATTAGTTAAAATTTTCTTTATTTAACTTCAACAACAAAAATTTTAAAATCTACCCCTGCTGAGATTTATTCCTGGATCCGCCCCTGCCTAGCGTATCGCATTTTAGCTATATATCGTACCATGTACCCGTATTCGTATCGCGTCCCGAAGCGTACCACGTTTCAGTTTCAGGTAATACTGTCTAGAACTACATTATGTATAACATGAAAATAGTAGAATTACAAAAATCAAGAATCCATTTTTTATATCATTTCAACAATTCAACTATAATTCTTTTCTAGTTTCCCCAAAATAAATAAATTGTAATTTTTTCCCTCTTAATTTTTCTTTAATTTGCTTCATCCTTCATTAACTATATACATACACAAACTAAAATTATACCCAAAAAAAGAAAAGAAAAGAAAAACTAGCAAATAAGATAATTTTCAATTTCCTATTTCTTTGCAATTAACATAAATTGTCCACTTTTTCTTGACAAAATCCCATCAGCCAAAGTCCCTTTTTAAAAAATTCAAAAGCTATACAAACCTAACACTAATCTTCTTCAAATTCTAATGGTCCCAATTCAACAATCAAGATTCACAGACAAATACATATATACATTAATTATCATATAAAAATAAATTAAAGCAATATATCATAAATGTTACCAATAAAATTATTTAAGGATTACCTTGAGGATTAACTTTGGTTTGGTAATAAGTTGGGGGCGATGGTGGGGGTTCGTCATTGTACGTTCGGCGCGGTACCCTTCTCCGGTTATTCCATTTACCCATTTTTCAGATATACAAATATATACAAATATATATATAGTAGATATAGAGAGAAAAAGGTTTGAATTTCAAGATCACAGCTTGCGGAGAGTGTAGCGAGGAAGATGAAAGAGGTCGGTTGATATTTTGTTTTTTGTTTTTTGTTTTTTTCAATTCAGTCCTTTTGTATTATTACTAGTACAAACTCACCGATCCCGTGCTTCGCACAGCACACGTTACATATATAATAATTTATTATGTTAATTATTAAATAATAAATGACCGAAAAAAAGTTGTAATAAAATTGCTAGAACTAAAAATAAAAATTCTTTCTAGGTGACTTTTCCTATTGTATATATGATAAATTTTAGTTGATTGTGATTTTAGGCTATATTCTCATGTTAATTTTACTAATAAGATTATTAATCTACTGTATAATTGTTGTGACAGACTTGGGGGCTGTTTGATAGCACCTTAATGGGTCTGAATGGATAAAAAACTGAGCGAATCAGTCATTAAAAGTGTTTGTTTACGAGTTTGAAAATCTGAATTGGGCTGAAAAGCTCTGAGCGATTCTTTTAAAAAAAGTTGGCTGGATGGGCTGAATAACTTATTTTTTCCCAAATAGTCATAACACACCTATAACACACATATCCTCTCTCTCTCAATATATATATAAATATATATATATATATAATTAAAAATAATATGGACAGATGATAATAATATCAAATTAAGTGAAAATAAATGACTCATTGAAATTAATATAGTTTTATTATGGCAAAACTAATGATTTGGTCACCGAAGTTGGCACGTTTTACTTAATACACTATCGAACTTTTAATTTTTCAAATTACCCCATTGAACTAATTATTATTTTTAAATTGAGTCATTCTGTTAACTCCGGCTAACGGCGGTTAAATACTTTCAACTATTATCTGACGTGGACGTGAAAAAGAAAAGAAAAAAAATAAGAAAAAGACATGGCATATCAGACGTGGATTACTCCACCACCGCCACCACTTCCCTCCGCTGCCTCCAATTTCTCATCTGCAAAACTATTTATGGCCATGCCCAACATCATCAAACCCAAATCATGGTCATCACAGACATCACCAGAATCAAACAATCCTAAATTTGAAACCTGACAGCTGCAAAGTATCTAGATCGGAACAATCAAAAAATATAAACAAGTCATAAGACCCATTCCACAATCACCAAACCCTGATTTATGAACAAGATGAACAAAATGCATATATAAACCAATAAATCCAGCGAAAAAGAAACCCCAAATCCAATTACACAAGGGGGTACGACAATTCGACGACCCCAAAACCATAGATTCCGGCCGAACTATATAGAAGAATTTGAAACGACCCCCACCAGAGCAGCAGCACAATTTCAAAAACATCATCGGCAAAGACGCTGGGAGAAACCCAACTAATGAAGCACTTAGTTAACCAAAGAAAACCCAGATCTAAAATGAAGAAACCCTACATAACATATCGAGTATTAAAAAACACCAATCAAACGAAATAATACCCAATTTGTACTAAAGCAAACCACAGATTAGCAATCTGATAACAACAAATCCTAAACCCCAAATCAAAACGGGATATCAAAATGAAAACAAATCCATGCAATTAAATAAAAACAATATATAAGCAAGCATGAAAATAAAAACGCAATATTTCGAAGATAATCCATCATGAAAGCATGGGAAATCAGATAAATTGAGGCAGCACCACAACAAAGAACCAACCAATCACTTCTTCAAAAGTTCCCACGAACAGCCCATACCAAACTCAGCTACCAACTAGATCAGATCCATTCTCTTAAGGCCTCATCGAGCATAAAGCTCTTCTACTCCCATAGCCTAAGTCGCCGGAAGGCTAGAAAAGATGCTTTTGAGTTAAGTCACGATGGGCCATGTCATTTATTTATATAAGCCACGCCAGATAATAGCTAAAAGTATTTAAGAGCCGTTAGCCGGAGTTAACAGAATGACTCAATTTAAAAATAATAATTAGTTCAATGGGATAATTTGAAAAATTAAAAGTTCGATAGTATATTAAGTAAAACGTGCCAACTTCGGTGGCCAAATCATTAGTTTTGCCGTTTTATTATTATATTGACATGTTTGTTTAACTCGTTACATTTCTTATTTTCTATGAAATTTGGGTTAAAATTGTTTGAATTATTCAATATTTTGTTTGATAATTTGTTTCAATTATTTATTTTTATTTGTTATATAATGAATATTGTATTTAATTTTTTTAAATACGTCAAGACAAAATTATATACTTATTCAGCATAGTTTAGAGGGGTAAAATAGTAAAAGACAGTTATTCAGATGTTTCAAACGTACCAATTATCAAACAACTTTTTTCATTCACATTCAGATTCATCTCGTTCAGATTTAGCTCATTCAAATTCAGATTCATTCACTTTTTATCAAACAGCCCCTTAGTCTTGTTCTTGTTGAATAAGTCCAATTGTTTAGGAAGTTGGAGCTGTTCTTTTGCTCTGTTATTTTACTTAGTGGGATGCACTATTTTAGCTATTTGTTCAGCATTATGTTAGCTTTCTGTTCAGCATTCTGTTATTGTAAGGCTATATAGATGTGATCACTGAATCGGATACCGCGGGTGTATAGATTTGGGGCGTCATTTTAATTGGATAATTGCGTGAGCACCGAATCGGATACCACGGGTGTATAGATTTGGGGGCGTCACAGTCTGAGTTCTACGTTTTGCTCTACGACTTGAGTTATACGATCTTGTTTTACAAACATTCGCTCTATGATCTGCTTGAGCAGACTTTGCGGACTTCTCTTTATTTTTCGAATACTTTGGCAGCACTAAGATTTCAAATACAGCTATACGAACTGTCTAAAGACTTTGCTATCTCTTGTAGCTTCACGATTACCCAATTACTACTCTACGAATATCTAGATTACTCTGCGAACAATATTAACTTTGAAAAACGGCACAATAACTATATGGTCGTTTAACAATACTATACGATCGATTTGATCCTATTACATATATATTGAATCAACTCAAATGATTAACCTAACAAGTTTGATCATTTTAATTCTAAATCATTGTACAAATATATCTCAGATAAGAACTTTACCAAACTACTGAACAATTATACATTATAATCACATCATCAAATTTAAATATGCATGACTTAACAATTCTTAACATCTAGTTTAAAAAATGGCCTAAATATGGATTAATACCTTGAACTTTTAATTTTTTTCCCATTTTGGGGACTGTCTTCTCAATTTTTCCAATTAGATGATTAAACTCTTAATATATTTTTTCCACTATGGGAATTGTCTTCTAAATTTCTTCAAGTAAGGGATTAAAATTTTAATTTTTTTTATTATGTCTAATTGATAGTATCACGTCAGAAATTGATGACATGACATCGAAATGTGGCTAAAAAAAAATACTTATATGTAATACTGAGTTTCATTTTAACATTTATTCCATTAATTTTTTATACTAAAAAGGATAAATATAAGACTATTATTAATTTTTTAAAGTAAATTTAATACATGACAAACTCATCTTTAAAAAATCATCAATAATCAATATAATGATAAATATTTTAAAATGTATAAATGTACTACTAATTAAAATCTTGTTATTTCATAAACATCAATAATCAATATAATAACAATTTTACCCTTTTTGGTATAAAAATTTAAGGCCTAAATATAGATTAATACCATGAATTTTAAGTTTATTTTATAATCATCAATAATCAATATAATTAATTTTTTACAACAAATAGTTAAAATTTTCATTAAATATACTTTAAAAAATTAATAATGATTTTATATTTACCTTTTTTGGTATAAAAAAATTAATTGAATAAATATTAAAATGAAACTCAATATTACACATAAGTATTTTTTAGTCACGTGTCGCATTTATGTTATCAATTTTTTGATGTGACAATATCAATTTTCGGACATGACATTATCAATCAGAAAAAAAATAAAAGTTTAATCCCCTAATTGAAAAAATTGAGAAGACAATCTCCAAAGCAGAAAAAATTAAAATTTAATCCCTTTATTAAAAAAATTGAAAAGATAATTCTCAAAGTGAAAAAATAATAAAAGTATTAGGCATTAATTCATATTTAGGCTATAAAAAATTTGAGAGAGTTTGCAAACAAAATTGATATTTCCACCATTATGATTCTACAAGATTCTCTCTCATAATATAACATCGCTTACTATTCATATGAAAAATAACTCGTGAAACTATCTAATTTAGTTGTAGGATTAATTTGGAGGTTCAGTTTTGCGGTCTAAGACGGTACGTAATTGTCCTCACCCATCTTCATCGTTTTTTTTTTTTGGTTTTTGTATGTCGTCGTCATCGTTCCTAAACTCAAAATATCCCACCCGGTTCGTCCAGCTTTAAAACCAGCCTGAAAAGTGCACTTTAACTCATCCAAATCCAACCATTAACGACCAAGAATCTCTGGGCTTTGTAGCTATATCAATACCTAACTTAACCAATAGGTCACAGCCCCAATCGATCCCAGCTATTAAGCCACTCGCGGCTGACATCGAAAGGTAGTAGTTTGACCATTTTTTCCAATCAAAAGCAGGTATAAATCATTCCATAAAACTCAAAATTAGTCTGTCATATTCCTTGCTTCAATCCATGATTTAAAATTGATTCTACATGTGTATTAAGTCGAATTTGTGCCATTTATTCACCGTTTCAGAAAAAAATTGTTTTGGGTTGCTGTGAATGCATTCTTTTGTAGCCGAGAAGAAGATGCTTTTTTTCTTTTTTCTTTGTAGTCTCTATTTATCTCTTACTTATATTATGCAATTGGTATAGTTTGACCATTTTTTCCAATCCAAAACAGGTATAAATCATTCTAAAAGACTCAAAATCGACTCTATGTCATATTCCTTGCATCACTTCAATGATTTAAAATTGATTTTATAGTGTGTATTTGTTCGAATTTGTGTCATTTATCCGCTGTTTAGAAAAATTGGATAGCTTTTCTGTTGATGCATTGTTTGGTAGTGGAGAAGAAGATTTTTTCCTTTTCTTTTTAGTAACTATGTATTTTTTATTAATATCGTGCAATTGAATGTTTTGTCAATTTAAAAATAAGAATTGTTATTATTATTATTTCTAATGATTTAGATGGTCATTCAAATAATTGTAATAGAACATCTTGATAATGGTGAACAGTCTTGTGTAAAACAATATTTATATATGATATTAATTTCGTTCAATCTATAGAATGGAGTGTGTAAAATTGTAGCAGAATATTTTGATAATGTGTAAAAGTTGGGGATCAAGTTATCAAAACTTATTTCTTTATTCTTTTTGTAATGTTGTAGCCTTGTTGGTCTATGGAGAATCTGCTAAACAAGGTTATTAGTTAGTGTTATGATTAACCTAAGTCTTCTTTATTGATGATTAGTGCCACTAGTAGTATCATTTATGTTGAATTAACTAATAAAGTAGTAATTTCTTTTGGTGTATATATATATATATATATATATTTGTGTGTGTATATATATTTTTGTCATTATATATTTTCTTTACACGTCTTTCTTTTTTCCCTTACTAATGTCTTGACACTCCTTGGCTAATATTTTGGTTCCGGCACTGTCCCCAAGCTTAAAGGCTTGAAATTGAAAGCCACCTAATACTCGTCCAAAAGGTTATTAAACAACTCTGAAGCACAAAAACTCTCTCTAAGAATAACTGTGTTTGAAGACGTTTTTGAAAGTGAAACTCTAAACAAATATGGTAATTGTACTTTTAGCCAAACTCCAAAGTTTTGGTTTTACCAAAATTTAATAATTTTTTATTGATTTTGATTTTAGGATTTTCGAATTGACTTTAAAAGTCAAAAAAGTATCGGTAATTTTGAAAGGAGGGATTAATGTATATATGGAGTATATATGTGTGTATATATATGTATGTATATGTGTATATATATATATCAATCTATATTTATATATGTCTCTTTGTGTGTGTGAGTGATATTATAGATGATTTTGCTATCCTTTGTTATCCTAAGATTTCTTTTAACATGTATGTGTGATATTATATACACGTGTTTTTTGGAATACAGAGTTTTCATTTTGGAATAATGAGTTTTCAAATATATATATATATATATATATATATATGTATATATATATATATGTATACATGTTTACATTTCCATGCTACGTCCTGCTCTCCATGAAAAATCATTTTTTCTCTATTATTTTATTTTAATATCTTTGTCACTTATGCTCCAAGAGTCTTGAGGTACCTATTTTGACTTTTATTTGTAATAAATTGTTTAATTGTATGCAGATGGCATATAGTATTGCTGATGAACTCTATTCAGAGATTTTGAAGCAATCAAATGGGGAGTTGGGTCCAAAGTCCACTTCTGACACCAGGCATTGTGAGTCACATGGTATGAACTCCAATCTGATGCACTTCAACTCAGTAAATAACTCTTATCATATGCTAAGAATGACATATACTCTGATGGCACATCACGTAGTCTTTTAAGGATGGATGCAAAACTATGAATGTGTATTAATTGTTTCCTTTTCTTTGGAGAAAATATTTTGTTAGGTTAATAGGATTTTTTTTCTCAGTAAATTTGTTTTTTGGAAGGTTAAATTTTTAGTGCTTATTGTAACCTGATGTCTACACGCTGAAATTAACTTTTCCAAAGTTGATATAACCTACCGATTCTAGTCGTTGATTGAGATTGTTTTTTTCTATTTGTTCCAGTTTTAATCTGAGGAAAAATAGCAAGGGTCATTACAATATTAAGCACAGCACTTTGCTTAAATGCCTGATTATTATCCCCACCCCTGGAAGGCTGGAACTCTAAGTACTCACTTATTTTAGAAATGATTTAAGTTTTATAGTTATGTTCTTTATTTTTGTTTAAGAGTACACTATGTTACATAAACAATTCAAAAAGATTATATTCTAAAAAGGATTTGAATATTCTGAATTTTTTATGTGTACAAATTCTTGTGGGTTTCTCATTTATGTAGCATATCTGTGACACCCCCGAATCCGGGTTCTCTAACCCCGATTCGGTCGTCACGATACAGTACAAATATTCACCTCTACACAACATATAATAACTAAATACGGAAATATAATAAACGTATGTCGTTCATTCAAAAGGTGTTACTAGTCCCAAGATTCGATAACCTTAATATAATCATACAAATATACCCTAGAATAATCATTAGGGTTCAAATTACATTAACAGTAATTAAACTAAGCATAAAGTAAAGTCTGCTCCTTGCAAACTAATCCTACATCTTTCCTTTACCCTTGTCCTTCCCTGAAGTCTCTGCCTTAACTGCAATAGAAGTCATGATATAGCAAGAATGAGCAACAAGTTTGCTCAGCAAGTTTAAATACAGTAATAAGGATATATCATGATGAACGAAATATATCTGACAATGAATTTAACAATATGAATATCGGAAGCAAGGACAATAATTACTTTTAGAATAACTGATAGTCAAGTAGACTTTGAACTATAAAACTCCAATGGAATCAATATCTGATTGACCCTTTGGTTACTGGCTACAGAATAAGTACTTGAGGGGATCAGCCTCGCGTACGCCATGTATATGCATAACATTCAACTCTGCTGTTTGTATCTTATATTAGATACCTGGGGTACTCCCCTACAATATAAGGTGTGTTCTCTTCAGTCTAAGAATCCCTACCATCAATTGGTTTGGATAGCTTTTATAAAATTTCATACAATTATCTGACCGAACAAGAGTTTAGACTCTATCTGACGTAGTTCAAGAATTATAGAACTTTAAATAATGTACAAGTCCAAGACTATAAGAAACTCAAATGCACCAAGTGCGAATATCAATAAGATCGATGTGGAATAATTGTAAAGTAATTAAACCACCTAAAGCATGTTTGGAAATAAAATTCAAGCTTAAATAAATAATTTTCAATACAATAATAACCTGCTCAATACAATATGAGAAGGATAGGAAACTTGCACAAATAAGAGTGTAAGTCAGGGAACTTGCATTCAAATCAAATGAAGTTAAGAAACTTGCTTACAAGATTCATTGAATAAAGTTGTGCAAGGATTTAAGATACTTGCATAATCATAGATTCTTTGCATAAAGTAAATGCATAGGTTAAGATACTTGCCTGTTTGGTCAGTTACAAATAGTCTAGTTTTAATTAAATTGCGTTGAAACGACCTAACATTAACAAGTCGGTCTCACAATTAGTATTGTGTAAACTGATATGAGTCTACACTTACAAGAATCTAATCATCAGATAAGTCTATCACATAAGACCTCAACTAGTACCAAACATACCATATTTAGCATGTTATAGGTCATTATACGTTAACTGTCAAACTCAGATCCCAACAAACTGTCCAACCTGAAAGTGGCCTGGCGCAGCTGCGCTGGTTTATGCCTTAAGAGTGGCGCAGCTGCGCCACTCACTAGTCAGACCAGGAATGAAATTTCATTCCACTGGAAATCCCGAGTTAATTCCCCTTCATACTAGCTACTGATATTAATCATACACACATGCTCATAAGTTTATAAACTCAAGTTCGAACCTAGCATGCTCATTCTATGTCCACTTCAAGGTTATATGGTTTTCATGCCGGACATTCTTATACTTTAAGCAAAACAAGTTCAAGCTTCAAGGGTCCCCTACTACGGTCATATTACCACATAACGAGACTAAACAATACTAAGTAGGCATGCTCGTGCGTATACTACACATGTATACTTTAACCACATAGTTTACACTTGAAATTTCCTTTTCATGAACATGTGTGCATAGGTGAATTCCATGTTTAAACAAATGATGTTCATGTCAATATGTCTATAGACATAATGAAATCCAAATTTTCATGCTTGCATGATCATAACATAACTCACACAGTGATCGATACTATTAGTTTTCTAACTCTAAGTTTTCATTGAAAATTACACCAAGTCCACAAAGGAAATTTAGTATTTGCAAAGTGCCTTGAAATCATAACTCACTTGCCTTTGAACACATAGTTAAGCCACATAAACGTATTCAAATGGTCAGAATTTAAAAGACATAAGTCTTGGTTAAGTTCACTTCAAAGTTCTTAAGTTTTTCTTTGAAAACCTCTTATTCTTCAATCATGTATGCTAGTGTGTGCTCAACACCTTAGACTTAGTTCTCATGTCAATATAGACTATACGATCATGTTCACAAAATCAGAATACATATATGATATGTTCATGACAAGGTTCACTTTAACTAGTCTAGGTTCATTTTAAAACCATAAGGTTTCCTTCCATAACATATACTAACATGGTCACACTTATGCATGTTGTATCAAGAAACATATACACAAGAGTTAAACTGGTTTTCATGCTTGCATAATGATATACCACATGCTAGTACATATCAGTAACTTAACAGAAAAACAAAATCAGAAACAGGGCCTGCTGCGCCCCAGTATAAAACTGGCGCAGCTGCGCCGGTGTCCTGCCAGAAATAGAAATGCCTTCTGCTCGGCAGTTACAAACCCATCTTAAAAATTACTTCACGAATTCCTTTCTAGACATGCTACATAATAGTGCTAACATGCCTAGCAACTTATATAAGGCTCAACAAGCATTTATCAATCAAATTACCATTCAATTCATGCTTAATACAAGAATCAAGAAAATAGAAATTTTCAGAGAATGAAGAGTATGAATGTAAATGTTATACCTCTGCAAAATGCTTTGCTGCTAATGTGATCCTCCCTCAACTGTTATCTCTCTCAATGAACTTACTATCAATTCTACACTTAATGAAAATCTCAGCAATTACAATATAGAAGGAGAAGGGCTCATTTATAGGCAAATGTTTATACAGTCCGTGACTTTGCTCACCAATTCAAACCAATGGAAGAAGCAAGAATATGGTGGTTAACAAGAAGTTGGTGAGGGGTTGGTGAAATCAATCATGAATCTCACTCCTCTCATAATTATTAGCTAAACTTTGATGAAATTGAGAAGGAATATAGAGTAGTAGCCTTCATGAGTGATACACGTGAGGAAGAAATGAGGATGGGCACTCATATTGGGACAAAGAAAATAATCTCAGCAACTAGCAAATTGTATATAATGCATGCCCACACTTAGGTTATATATATATATATTCTATATACACTTAAGTCACAATGTTACTTCTAATAAGCAATCAATAATACAATGTATCAAATAAGGGTACATCCATATAATCCATATACATTTTATTAATACCGAATATAAAGTAATTGGGTATTATTATTACTCATTATCATAACGGTTATTATTACAATTATAATAACTTATAGAAATCATTATCAATTAACAATTGTTTATTGATATTACTATATATTAATAGGGTATACCTTAATGTCTACCCACACACCTCTTGTTACATAAGCACTAATATTATGTAACTCACATAGTGCAATTAATCTTACTATCTAGTATATATATATAATATATAGCCACATTAATGCGTCACCTTGTACTTTATATAATATATAGATAACTAACATATTTTGAAGGTTTAATTTTCGCATACTTGCACAAAACAATTAATCGAGCAAATATAATCTTATTATATTTATTAATCATTTGCTCATTAATTTACTATTTATTTACAATAATAATTAATCCGCACGTTTAACTCCCTTCACTATATTCAAGTAAATTGAATATTTAATTACTAACGCTTCTATCAATACTCTGATATAAAAGTCTTAGGGCTAGTCCACTAATTTAAATAAACCATTAGTGACTCCCTTTAATTATTCCTATTAATCATTTGCATAGGCACAAACTCGTATAACCACATAACCACACAAGGTTTTAAATAAGCTCACAAAACTAACTCATTAAAATTAAATCATATATTTAATTAATAATGGAGTTTAAAATTTTACGGTCATTATAATATCTCCAGTTGTTGAAACAAATGGTTCGTTAAATATTTTGTCCAGTTTTTATACTGTTTATCTACGGCCTTATATATTGTCCTTGTATCAAGATTGTAGATTAGATGATTTGCCAAGTGGCTGTAAACTTTTCTACCACACCCTGTGGTACTCAATATAGCTTTATATTTGAAAATTGCAAGTGGCTAATTTCTCCCAAAAGTACTTCAGTAATATTTTTTGAGTAGAGTGTGAGTGTTCTCTTAAGAAGTTTCAGGGATTCAAGTCTCTAATGGCGGTCCTGTTTTACTTTTCTTAGACTGTGAGTGTTCTCTTAATAAGTTTAAGGGATTCAAGTCCTTTAATGGGGGTCCTGTTTTACTTTTCTTAGAGTGTGAGTGTTCTCTTAAGAAGTTTCAGGGATTCAAGTCTTTAATGGCGGTCCTGTTCTACTTTTCTTAGTGAAATATTGAAGCATATACTTCTTTTGTTCCAGATCATGATGGGGATGAGTTGTGGCATGAAGATGGAACATCATTGAATGGTTCTGATGAGGAATTGGATAGAGCATCTGATTTGGACAGGGAGTGGCGGAGGAGGCGAGACCAATTCCATACGGTAACCTAACATGTAGAAATTAATTTCTTTTACTATAAAATAAAGATGGACAGGGGATCCATTTACTTTACCCATGCATAATATCGTACTTTGTTTGTTCTATACTTTGCAATTCATCATGATTAACCAGATTGGATATCGTGATGGTCTCATGGCGGGGAAAGAAGCTTCTGCTCAAGAGGGGTTCAATATTGGCTTTGGCGAATCCGTTTTTGTTGGATACAAATGGGGTCTAGTTAGAGGTGTTACTAGGTAACCAATTTAATTAGTTCGCCTTAGTATAAACAGTATTTCTTCTTTCCCCAATATTTTGCATTTTGAGTTTGACTTTTTCTTTTTGGTTTTTTTTTCTGTGTCACCTTGGTGAAGCACTCTGGCTTGCCTTCTAGACGGATTGAGAGAGAGGATGGTTGAATCCGAGGAAAAGAGAATTAAGTTCCTTCACTTGCAAAAATCTGTTTGTTCTCTTTCAACAACCGATGCACTGAAAGTGTTTCATGATGATTTGTCGAACAAATTGGTAAAACATAGTTATAATGCTGAGTCAAATTCTCAAACAGCAGAAGCACATAATCAAGGTTCAAGCGACAATATTCTAGAAACCTATTATGGGGAGCTGCAGTCACTTGTTCTTGAATCTCCTGCATTAGAAGTGAATTTAGGTATAGATCACTAGGTGAGAATTAGGTAATAGATGATCACAACATATGGTACGCTTTTGTAAACTTGTTGGATTTAATTGTATTGACAAGAAATGTGAACAGTTGTTTGTCATTCATTTGGTGTATTTAATTCATTAAAAAACTGTAATATCCTGATCTCAGTTGAGATCTCTCTGCAGTCTGCAATATTCTTTTTCATTAAGATATGATGTAGCTCAAAGATTATAGGGATGATATGTACTACGCCCATTTAATATGCATATTTAAAAGAAATATATATGCTCTTAAGATTCACCACAATTTTGCAAATGTAATTCTACTTATCACCTATGTGAGCATATAACTGTGTATGTACTCACATAGTACAGGACTTTAACATCTGAATAAATATTTTGAACATACATAATTTAAATTTTTTAGATCTATACAAAATAATTATTTCAAAAATAAACTTTTTTGATATATTCATGAAATTGACGCATTCATGAAAATTATGAATTAAATGTTTTATCATTAGATTGAATGATTATTTATATAAATCTGTATATGCTAAGGAAAAAGCAATGCTAACTTTTTGTTTAATGCACAATATATGCACATCACCTTCATATTTCGTATGAATCTATTGTTCCGTCTTGAAAATCATATAATTCTGAACACATTTTTTGTCGATTAAAGTCTTGGAGATTAAAGTCTTGGAGAAACTTGCTAGGATTGCATTCGGCATGTTGCAGGAGTTTTGATTTCTTCCAAATTCCATAATGATTGATTCATGTGACCTAATTTTTGTTCTAAACCTGTGTTGAATCTGAGCTTTTGGGATTTTGAGTAGTTGATGATGGAAATGTGTGAATATTTTTGCTGAATACTATTTTTTAAGCACTGGACCTTCATGAGTGAGCTAGATTAATTTTGGTTGTGATACTTGAGACTTGATTGTTCATTTTCAGTATTGCATGCTGCCTATATGAAGAGTTATTATCTTTTGTATGTGGAAATCCTTTACTCCCTTAAGTTGTAGTATTCATTATCTATAGAAAATTCCACATATTATTTTGAATATTGTAGTAAATTAGTAATAACAGTTTGCCATATATTTAGATGATTACTACTGAAATGTTGTAACAACCACCACTAACTAAAGTTAATTTATAAATATTCTTGGAGGTTACAGACTTGCAATACCCTTGTTATCGATAGAATGATTCCCTCCAGAAAACTAAAAAAACACAACTTTTATTGATATTACATAAGCCATCAAACTGAATGCTCTTAATTTTGACACAACCTTATAAAGTAGGACAAACCAAAGTACGGTTTCTGCATTAAGTTCAATATCCATTCACCATCACTCCATCAAGCTGATCCATCTCCAGTAATCTGAAGAAGAACTGAAAGTATTAGCGTAAGCTGTTAATGGTTTATAGGTCACAAGTTATTGAAGTTATATCTGCATGATCTTAATTAACGTACTTCTTTTGTTTGTTAAACATAGTTTGCATTGGAATTATTAGCTAATCTTAAAGAAAGAAATCAATAAAACAAGACATATGGACTAGGAAGTCTTTTGTTCACCTTAGTAGCCATTGTATCATCTGCAAGCTTGGACAGTTCTTGCGTGGATAAAGGCTGCTGAAGTATGCCTCAGATGGGCTTCATTTTTGGGTGTTGGCAGGACCTTTTCGAAAGCTTCAACAAGCAAAGCCACTTTTCTCTTGCGAGCTGGGGCGAGTTTTGTGACTGCTTGCCGGAGAGCAAAATCTACCATCCATTCCTCTGCATTCTTCCTTTCATCCATCATTTGATGCCTGAGATCAACCTTTTCCGTCTCTGGATCAGGCTCCACAGGCAAGTAATTTGGTTCTCGTGGGTTGAAGTTTCTGCTTTCCTCCAATTCCTCAACAGGTCTCTTGCTTCTAATTGTCCAACTTGGATTCTTGCAGGACGGGGGCATTTCTTCATTGGAATTGCTTCGTACATAGGAGTGTTTATCTTTTGTTTCTGTACTAGATGCATCTTTGGGTTTGGAACATGTTTCTTCTGCATCTAACTTGCTTATGTACTTGCCTTCCATTGTGTCAGCCTCATGATCTTTATCAGTTGACTGGAGTCCTGCAGCCCCTGAATGTTTATGATCTTCAGAATTCATTGAATTTGTTTTCTTGTAATTTTTGGCTCCATCTTGATTTATTTCTGAATTGTCCTGATTTTCAACATCATTGCTCCGGGATTTCTTATTGGAAGAGTGATCTTGAGTTTCATCTGGAAGAGCATCGTCGTCAACCAAAGTTTGGTTTGTTTCACTTTCTTTGGTGACATCATCCAGCTTTCTTTCATCCATCTTCTCCTGATTGGATTCAGGGAAATCCTGCAATGATTCAAAAGTTCGGATTCCAACAAAGGAGTTAGCAGCAAGAAGTTGCTCTTTTTCCTCCATTCTGTCTTCGGCATCAGCTGTAGGGATTTCTTGCTCGTGGTCTTCCCGGTCTGCTTCTGCATCTTCACTTTCATCAGATATCTCATTGCTGAATCTGCTTTCACTGGTAGAATCAGACAGGTAAACTTCAATGCTGTTGTGACTTTCATTGTGGTCGTTATACATTCCTTCTTGATCTTGTTCCATTGAGTCATGAAAAGACTTGAAATCTTCACCCCCCAGCAACCCACTTACATACTCATCTCGAGCAGATTCATTCTCCTGATGATCAACCAAAGGTTCTTCTTCTATTTCACTGGTGCATTTTGTTTCATCAACTCCTAGTTGAAGATCTATTTTTGAGATTTCATCGCTTGCATCTTGGAATCCATTCTTGTATTCACTTGCTGCCTTGAATTCCTCAATGGGATCCTCAATAGGTGCCCAAGTGCTTTCTTTGCCCCGAGTCTCGTCTGATTCCCAATTTCCATCTTTTTCATCTGGGGTTGTTAACTCTTCAGATGCAACCTGACTTTGTTCATTGCACACCAAAATAGATTTATCTCTCTCCATATTCTGATATGAACCATCCAATTCAGAACCATCATCATTAAACCATGCATCAGAGCTGATACTTTCTTCATCATAGAATCCTACAAGCACTTCATCTGCTAGGATGTCTTCAAAGCCGCTGCTAATATTTTCATCGGACTTAGATACTGATTCATCGTAGATACTACGATGAACAATTCCCTTCAACTTGATAATTGGTACATCGTGAAGACTTGGTTCATAGTAACGTCCCTGCTTCCCACTCCATCTCAGAACCTTCAGAATCTGATTGACTGAGTTGATTACTTGGCTGCATTTCTTCGTCTGAGTTGCACTGTTTGCTCAAGCATTCAAGTGTTGTTTCTTCTTCAGCCATGGAAAGGGGACAGACTTCTTCTCCTGCTTCATAATTCTGGTCATCTTCTGTAAACTTGTTGATGCTCATTTCTGTTGTAGCACAATAACTGTTTTGACTGAGATTTTCCTCAAAATCAATGTCAGAGCATTGTGATGTACCTGAAAGCCTCTCGTCCCTGTAGATTTCAATAAAGAAATCAGTTTGCTTCTCTTGCATTGGAGGAGTTATTGGCGTGCTATTCAAGTCCATTTCTTCAAGGAGAGGTTTCTCGTCAAAGATCACATGTTCAGCATCATTAGCTGCTGTTATACCATCCCCCGAGGGTTTAACTCGACGCGGGGATAGACAACCCAGCTTGATACTCTTCTGGGCCTTCAACATACGCCTCTTTGCTGACAAGAAGCCCTTTAATGGAGGAACAGGAGCATGATGATGACCATTGAGAGAACAATACGTGTATGGGCAAACCTTCATAGCTGAAGTTCCTTCTGATTCCGTTGCCCCGGGGCTAAGGGTAAGGTACGCAGGAAATTTTGAATCTTTTAAAGTTGAAGAACATGTTGGCTTATGAACATCTATATTTTCACATAGAACAACAGGAGAATATTTTTTTGCCGAAGGTCTTACTGGTTTGAAACTAGGAGTCTTTGTTAAGGTCCTCACTAGTTTCAAACTAGATGTTCTACTTAATGTTCCTATTGCTTTATGACCAGAACCCGAGCTATGCCTCAAATTGTTTGATTTCTTTGGGCTCAAACTCTTACTGCTCGTAGGAGTCTGAGGAGTTCGAGAACTAACCTGAGAACGCTCTTTTCGAGCTTCAAAACTGCTTGTGGACTTCATATAATTTGGTGATGATTCTGGTGCTTTGGTAGGAGGTTGCCTTTGTGGGGTTGCTGCCCTGGTTGGGACATGATGATCAGGAGGTGGTGGCTTTCCGGGCTGTGAAATTTCCATCCTCAAAGGTGTTGATGATCTTAAGCTCTCAAAATCGTGTTTTTTCATTGATCTTGATTTTTTCATCTTCTTTTTCAGATCAGCTCCTTTGTTCTTGACATCCTGGTGCTCAAAAGAATATGGGTTGTGGTGGTTGACCAACCCCTTTTCGGATTTAACATGATCAGCTTGGATACCAAGCTTGTTGAGTACCACCTTCCTTTGAACCATCTTCAAAGGAAAACCATCAGCAGAAGCATAGGAGAGGAAAATTTAAGGTCAATTTTTCTTTCCAAGCTTTGGAATGAAAATTTTAGGTTTTTTTTTTTGTTTTAAGGGAAAAACTTGGTGGAAAGAAAGAGATGGCTTGAAACCCCTTAAAATCAGAGATTCTAAGATAATGGTGATGCTTTTTGTTTTTTGATATGGTATGATCAAATTTTAATAATAAGGTTGAGATCAGTGTTTGATGCTGACCTGCACTATTGGAGGGTTTTGGGGACCTCTGTTTGGCAATTTTTTGGATTGTTAAGATGGCTATGAGTGTCAAAAGAAACTGAACACATGGCACTGTCTTATTTCTTATTGATTTTAATTGTATTACAATAATCACAATTATTTATCTGTTTTTTATGCTTTTGTGGAAGGATTGATGTTACCTCATTTTATATATAATTGAAGGTAGTTAATTGTTATGGACTAATGTGATGTTATTTTCAGGCTTTTCCCCCCTACATTATGATAAGGTTATTAGTTATGAAACACTTCATCCCCTATAATTTTAAAAATTAATTTGAAATATTATTAACTTGATAATTCATTAACAATTATAAAATAATAAAATTTTATAATTAACAGTATTTTTGATATAGTTTATAATATTTATAATTGCATTGATTAAGATTATATAAATTTAGGTCAATTTTAAATTTACAAATATCTTAAATTAATTTTAAAAAATCAATAATTATCTTATACTTTGTAACTCACTAGGGAGTTGAAGATTACAGCTTACGAATTTTTAAAATTCATAATTGATATAATTTTATTAAGTTTTGCAAGTAAAAAAAATATTATAATTAGTACTACCGTTTGGCTAGTATACAATAATTATAACTTTTATATTAAAATTAAATAATTTAAATTAATTTTGGATTTTAAGAACTTTAACAAGATAAAATGTATCTCTAATTTTGGAATGAAAAAAGTATATCATCTTATTTTCTTAAAATTTGTACACCCTTATATTTTCTTGAATTTATATATGGCCATAAATGTGTACATTTTATACCACCAATCATCTTTAAAGTTAGAGTTGTCATTTTTTTTATTTAAAAGAAAAAAAAACTATGCCTCAAAAGCTCATGTTTGAATGCAAAAATGAAAAAAAGAAAAAAGAAAATAAAAGGTGTGTAATTGTTTTTTTGTGGGCTAATTTAAGATGTGTAATTGTTGAATTGTATTAGAGAGAGAAATTCTATGTTCAAATAAGTGGTATTTTTCTTTTGTCGGAGCAACTACTGAAAACGGGCGGTTGAACTTTGTAAAATAGGGCAGGTGGTTGGCATAAATGGGCCGGTTTGTGGGGCCCAAATATAGGGTGGTGGGGCCCGATAGGAGCGTAAGGTGACTGATTGCAGACATTCCCCTTTCCGTATCCCGAAGTAAGAAATAATTAGAGAAAAGAAAAGGCGCACTAATTTTGACGCCACTGGCTTTTAGATAGAATCAACTATCCACCTTTTAGTTTTTACCCCCTTTCTAGATCCTTTTTGCTTTGTTTCAAAGTGAAAGTCATATTTAATGTGGGCAAAACTAATGATTTGGTCACCGAAGTTGGCACGTTTTATTGAATACCTGATTAAACTTTTAATTTTTTAAATTAACTCATTGAACTAATTATTATTTTCAAATTAAGTCACTCCGTTAAAAAAAGTTGACTGACGTTAAAATTTAATCTACGTGGCACTGACGTGGACGTAAAAAAAGAAAAGAAAAAGGAAATGACATAGAAAATAAAAACAAAATGGAGCCTTTCTTCTTCCTCCATGAAAATCTCATCAAATAATATACAACTGTCTAGTGACTTCATTACTGCTTCAGGAACATCAATGTCTTGTCCCCATGCTTCTGGCCTCGCGGCTCTCTTGAAAGGCGCTCACCCAGAATGGAGGCCCGCAGCTATTCGTTCTACCATGATGACTACAGCCAATCCCAACGACAATACATAAAATCAAATCCGAGATATTGGCACAAATTTCCAAATTGCCACACCTCTAGCCATGGGAGCTGGTCAAGTTGATCCCAACAGTGCCCTCAATCCCGGACTGATTTATGATGCAACTACACAAGACTATGTGAATCTCCTCTACTCCATGAATTTCACACAAAACCAGATTCAAAGCATCACAAGAGCCAGTTACAATTGCTTGAACGCCAGTTACAATTGCTTGAACGCGTCTTCATCAAAACAAAAGGAAAAATTTAAAATTTTCTTCATTTTCTTCATCTTCCCCAAATTTTAGGGTTTTCTTCATTTTCTTCATCTTCCCCAATTTCGCCTTACAGAGTTATCTTACATTACACCCAAACCATAATTTACTTGCTTCTTAATAACCCCCTAAAAAATGGAAGAACAAATCTAAAAAACGAAAATTACATATCAAATCTGGACAAATGGAAGAACAGATAGGAAACCATTCTCACTCTGAACATTGGGCTCGCAAATGGAAGAACAGATCTGAACATTGAGCTCGCAAACGACTTGCTGCGCCGGGAAGATCCGTCGACGTACCTCACGCTGGACTCCAAAAACCTCCTCCTCTTCGGTACCTCCACAGCGACGTCGTAGCCGGCTCCATCATCACTCTCTCCGATCCTAAATTCCTTTCAAATTTGAACGAATAAGACCGCTTCAGGAGGAAATCGAGTCAAATATATCGAGAATTACTCTCTCGATTATTACTTCATCGAGGCTCGGCCGGATTCTGGCTGCCATGGACGGAAGAAGGGACGATTTGTTCTTTTGAATGTTTTGATCTCAAGATCTGTTTTTAATGTTTTGATTTTAAGTTTTTTTATTATTTTTTGCCACATGTAATCTTTGATCATTATATATTATTATTTTGTTGATGTGGAAAGTCACTGTTGAAGTTTTTTATTTATTTTTTTGCCACGTGTAATATTTTTAATTTTTGTATATTTTTTTCATAGCCACGTAGATTAAATTTTAACGTCTGTTAACTTTTTTTAACAGAGTGACCCAATTTGAAAATAATAATTAGTTTAGTGAGTTAATTTAAAAAATTAAAAGTTTAATCAGGTATTCAATAAAACGTGCCAACTTCGGTGACCAAATCATTAGTTTTGCCATTTAATGTGTTATTGTTTTGTATTAAAATTTACTATGAAAGTTTTTTACTAAAGAAATTAGGAAAAGGCTCGAATATGTATAATTTTTGTAATTTATAGTAAAAACAATTTATTTGTTTGAAAAAAAGACAGGTTAAAAGACTTTAAAGCAGTAATCGAAAATATTTTTTGTTACATGTCTTGAATTTTTGTACAGACTCAAATTATATTTTGAAACGACACGAAGGAAAAAGAAAGAAAGAAAGATAAAATTTAGTGGTGGTTATGTTATTTTGGTCTATTATATTTTTAGTTCAATTATATATGTTATTGTAGCTAAGATTTTGATATTCTTTCCCCCCCCTCAATTTTAGGGACTTTCAGATTGAGATTCACAAAATATATTTTTTACACTTTGATAGTAATCTTCTGCCTTTTAACGGTTCTTTTTAAAAAAAATTCATGTAAATTTTATGTTCTTATCTTTATTTTTTGTCTTTAATTTTATGTATTTGTCATTAATACTCCATTCGTTCCTAAAAGATTATCGTTTTAAGAAGTAATTTTTGTTCCTAAAAGATTGTCGTTTTGAGTTTATCAATACAAATTAACTTTTTTTTTTCCAACTTTATCTTTATTTAAAGCTTTCTCTTTCTTAATCATTTTCCTCAAAAAATAAAACCCTTCTTGATCAGACAAACGACCTTCAAAATTCCTTCTCTTCCCAATGCTTCTTATTCATATAATCATGGCTAGTCACATGCATTACACATTTCATACAATTATATAAAGGTAGTATAGTTTTGGCATTAATTGAATGGTATACTCCTTTTTGAAATCTACAAACGTAATTGATTCAGACAATTATATAAAGGTAGTATAGTATTTTTCATAGGTATTAATTACATTTTTTAATCTGTGTGCATTAACCTTCAAACGACAATCTTTTAAGAACAGAAAGAGTAAATTTTTATATTGATTTTACATATTTTTTTGTGCGATTCAATTACAACTTTACAAGTAACTTATATATTGATTTGACGTATATTAACCTTTGTTAGAATTAGATCTCTTAAGACTATGAAAAAAAATGCTCTTAGACTTTAACCATACATTTCAATAAGTCGCGTCAAATCAATATAATAATTTTGTATTATAATAAATTTTTATATTGATTTGACATATTTTTTTGTGTGTGGTTCACTCATTACGGAGTAAATTTATTATTTATATTATTTAATCTGTGTGCATTAACCTTCAAACGACAATCTTTTAAGAACAGAAAGAGTAAATTTTTATATTGATTTTACATATTTTTTTGTGCGATTCAATTACAACTTTACAAGTAACTTCTATATTGATTTGACGTATATTAACCTTTATTAGAATTAGATCTCTTAAAACTATGAAAAAAATGCTCTTAGACTTTAACCATACATTTCAATAAGTAGCGTCAAATCAATATAATAATTTTGTATTATAATAAATTTTTATATTGATTTGACATATTTTTTTGTGTGTGGTTCACTCATTACGGACGTAATACGATTACGTCCATTTAAATATTTTTCATTACGTCTACCAATGGATGAATGGATGAATTAGCTCGTTATGTTCATAATGCAATAAGTTATAAAAAATAAAACAATAATATTACAATTGATTTGACATTTTGATTTAAAATTTATTTTATTCATTATATACAATCATATAATTTAGTGAACTAAACAAAATTTTGAACATAATATAATAAATAATAATATTATAATTACTACATAAATATTAAAAATCAATCAAAGAAGTATGTGGTAATAATCTATTATCATTATATTACAAATCTAATGCATTATGTAGCCTATTATATTATATCAAATTTCTATTCAACGAACCAAACCCCACATTCGGGATGGAAGGATACTATAGAGTTGTAGCTCATTAGTACTAAAACATAAACTATTTTACTCAGAATTCTTCTCCCTCCGTTTTTTTATTTGGCGTTTTAAGATTATGAATAGAGATTAAGAAATATAATTAATGTTTTGTTTAATTGATTAAATAATAAATTATTGAATTTTGTAAAAATTTTAATTCTAATAAATATTATAAATTATTTAGAGTCCTAAAATATATATATATGACCGGTCGCCCATTCCCGGTCCCCCTATCCTTTTTGTAAAATGAATCAATAATCCTTGGGGGAACGAGAACTTCCGACAGGTCCAATTTTTTTATTTTTTTTTGTTTTGACTCTCAAAAAATATATAGTATTTATTTCAACTGAAATTTTTATATAATTCAGTGATTTAAGTGTAATTTAGAAACATATAAAAAACAGTGTTGTACAATTTGTGCAACATTATTTTTTATATGTATCAAAATTATACTTAAATTACTTGATTCTGTAAAAATTTCAATTAAAATAAATATTATATATTTTTTGAGAGTCAAAATAAAAAAAATTAAACCGATTAGAAGTTCTCGGCCCCCTTGAAGGACCGAAAACAAATGCAACTTTTGCAATTCCTACATTCTCTAGGCAATGCAACCACATTAAAGCCTGATCTGATGTTTGACTATCACAGTGTTTTTGTTTTGTTTCCATTGCAAGTTATATATATATATATATATATATATATATATATATATAGTAGGTTCAATTCATGGCAACCGGTTGTTATGGCTACTATTCAGCAACCAATCTCTTCACCGTTGATCAAGTTAATGAATGACTGAGATTTTAAAAAAAAAAAAAATTTGGGAAGAGCCGCTACTCTTAGTAGCGGCTGGCTAAAAGACAAAAAAAAAAGAAGCTGGCCGCTACTCATAGTAGCGGCTACTCCTCCCTCCTTTTTTGTCCCATTTTGTTTGTCCAATAATATTACTAAATAATATATTATTATTAATAATATTAACTAACTAATATTATTATTAAAAATAATATTAAATAGCTAATATTTTTTATCCCACTTTTAAAATAAATATTATTACAAAATTATCATTTAGTTAATATTATTATTAATATTAAAAAATATTAATATTATTTTATTACTTGATTAAAATTTACAAAATTAATAAATATTTATTTTATTAATTGATTAAAATTTTACAAAATTAATAAATAATTAGTTTATTAATTGATTAAAATTTTACAAAATTAATAAAATAAATATTATTACAAAATTAATAAAATAATATTATAAAATTAGTAAACAACTTGTCTCATTATTACAAAATTACAAAAATTTATTTTTGTGAAATTTATTTTTGTAAAATTACAAAATTATTATATTAAAATTTTATTAATTTTGTAATAATATTATTTTATTAATTTTGTAAAATTTTAATCAATTAATAAAATAAATATTTATTAATTTTGTATAATACGACAAGGGGTGAGGAAGAAACTCTAATTAAATCACTGGACTACATCGATCATTATCCAATTCATGAATCTTTATTTTACTTTTTTTTAATTATTTTATTATTATTGTCTATTTAAACCTAACCACTAAAGTTTGGTATGAGTTATAAAAATTTTGGTAAGTTTTACTCTGCTTATCTCAACTACCCATTTCACCCTTCCCTTAATTAATGAGTTATCCAATTCATGAATCTTTATCCAATTAATAAAATAAATATTTATCTCATTATATTAAAATTTATTACAAAATTTTAATATAGTATTATTACAAAATTATTAAAAATTTATTTTTGTAAAATTGTAAAATTATTATATTAAAATTTTATTAATTTTGTAATAATATTTATTTTATTAATTTTGTAAAATTTTAATCAATTAATAAAATAAATATTTATTAATTTTGTAAAATTTTAATATAATAATTTTGTAATTTTCCAAAAATAAATTTTTGTAATTTTGTAATAATGAGACAAGTTGTTTACTAATTTTGTAATATTATTTTATTAATTTTGTAATTTTGTAATAATATTTATTTTATTAATTTTGTAAAATTTTAATCAATTAATAAACTAATTATTTATTAATTTTGTAAAATTTTAATCAATTAATAAAATAAATATTTATTAATTTTAATCAAGTAATAAAATAATATTAATATTATTTAATATTAATAATAATATTAACTAAATAATAATTTTGTAATAATATTTATTTTAAAAGTGGGACAAAAAAATATTAGCTATTTAATATTATTTTTAATAATAATATTAGTTAGTTAATATTATTAATAATAATATATTATTTAGTAATATTATTGGACAAACAAAATGGGACAAAAAAGCAGGGAGGAGTAGCCGCTACTATGACTAGCGGCCAGTTTTTTTTTTTTTTTTTTTTTTTTTTTGTCTTTTAGCCAGCCGCTACTAAGAGTAGCGGCTCTTCCCAATATTTTTTTTTAAATCTCAGCCATTCATTAACTTGATCAAACGGTGGAGAGATTGGTTGCTGAATAGTAACCATGGCAATCGGTTGCCATGGATTGAACCCCATATATATATATACGGAGCATTTCAAGAGTATAACTCTTAAAAGACATAACAAACATAACACCTTTAGCGATGGACCAAACCGTCGCATGTCCGTCGCCATAGGTTCGTCCGACGCCATAGGTCTTATCCGTACGGACCTATGGCGACGCATTTAGCGACGGTTTAGTCTGTCGTTAAAAGGGAGTTATGCTCTTTAAGGAGTTATGCTCTTGATCCTTGTTCTATATATATATATGGTCTGGATATTAAACTTACTCTTTATCTAACATACTTTGCTTATCCTTTTTAGCGACGGACCGGGCGACGATTTTATCCGTCGCTATATATACAACCGTCGTCTATATATTGTCCGTCGCTAAAAACTAAGACGACGGTTGTATATATAGCGACGGACCAAACAATCGTCCGATCCGTCTTTAAAGGAGGGTAAACAAGGTATGTTGAATAAAGAATAAGCTTAAGATCCGGACCGTAAATAAATAAATATATATATATATATAATATATATATATATATATAGCTCAAGGCTTAACAAATAACTTCAAGTTATCATGAGCATACACACCATGTGGGCAGCAAACAAATGAAAGACAGCTCTGTCTTCATCATCATGTTTATCTTCATGTGTTCATTCCTTGCACCAACCCTATGCTTCCAAATTCTCATGCATACACCTATATTATTTTGTTCCCTTTTCAATATGGTCCATGGCTCCATGTATCATCCTTAATTCGTATTTGTGTGCTTTAGAGACATAGAGACATTTCCTCTAAATTTTGTGTTTTTTTATAAATTTAAAGAAGGGGTAATTTATCAGGATTCCCTTTATGTTACGGTTAAATTAGAGAGAAATAGAATTAGTAATAATGGAGTGAACAAAAATTTATTGAATTCCGTTCCTTCTTACTGGTAATGATTCATTCCATTAGTGAATGGATTGACTCATTGATACTTTCCCATAATTAATAAACGAATTTTTTAACATGTGTCCTTAGGGCACGTGCTAAGCACACAGTTCAAGAAAAATATTCTCTTAAATTGTGTATATATTATTCTCTTGAACTTTGGTGCAAATGTAAAAATCAAAGAAATATGCACACAGTTCAAGAGAATATTCTCTTGAACTGTATGCTTAGCATGTGCCCTTAGGACACATGTTAAGAGGACTCGTTAATAAAACTCATAAATTCGACATAATTGGAAATAATTTACTAGTAGTATATTTTAATACAACAACCAAACATGTTTTTTTATTACATAAAAAAAGTCATTACATTACTAATTCCAAGTTACCTTAATTCTTGCAATTCATACGTTCCATAAATATATTAATTCAACTTTGCCTAAGATTAATGTTTGACTTTTTAAATTGATATGATATATTTTTAAACTCAAAATTAATATAAATACATTTAATTTTAATCAATATAATGATGAATATTATAAGTTATCTAAAAAAAATACTACCTATAAAATTTATTATTTCATAGGTTTGATGAATTATATTAGTTTTAAATTTAAACATATCTCATACTAATTATAATTTTTTTTCCCGACCCTCAATCAACCACTGCTATAGGTAGTATATCTCGACTTTGGAAAGTCAATAATAATTTTTATAAGGCCTAAATATGAATTAATACCCTGAATTTTTAATATTTTTTTATTTTGGAATTGTCTTCTCAATTTTTTCAATTAGAGGATTAAATTTTTATTTATTTTTTCACTTTGGAGATTGTGCTCTCAATTTTTTTTTAATTAGTTGATCAAACTTTTAAATTTTTTTTTACTTTGAGAATTGTCTTCTCAATTTTTTCATTAGCTAGGGTATTAAACTTTTAAAATTTTCCGATTACGTCAAAATTGATAGTGCCACATCAGAAAATTAATGACATAGCAGTGACACGTGACTAAAAAAAATACTTATGTATAATATTGAATCTCATTTTAATATTTTGTCAATTAATTTTTTATACCAAAAAGGAAAAATATTAAGATCATTATTAATGTTAAAGTAAATTATTATTATTATAATTTTAATATAAAACCATTATTAATTTTTAAGTAAATTTAATGATAATTTTACCCTTTTGGTAAATTATTAATTTTTTAAAATTACTTTTTTAGTAAATTTAATGACAAATTTTAAAGTAAAATTAATAATGGTCTTATATTTATCATTTTTGGCACAAAAAATTAATTGAATAAATATTAAAATGAGACTCAATATTACACAAGTAGTTTTTATTCACGTGTCGATGTCATGCCATCAATTTTCTAGTGTTACACTATCAATTTAGACGTAATTAGAAAAATTTAAAAGTTTAATTCTCTAATCGAAAAAATTGAGAAGACAATCCCCAAAATGGAAAAAAATTAAAAGTTTAATCTCCTAATTGAAAAAACTGAGAAGACAATCCCCAAGATGAAAAAAAATTAAAAGTGAATAACATTAAAAATTCAGAGTATTAATCCATATTTAAGCCTTTTTATAGATAGGAATAGACTATTTTAAAGTTGCGTTCTTCATAAAGTCAATTTTGAGTTCATTTTTTTAAAATTTATTTTATTTTTTGTGATTATATTTTTTCCATTTTTGCAGGAATCTTTTTTTTTTACAATCATATTGCATGACACGGGGGGTTATATTTCAACATTTTGGAACAAGTAGAACTCAAATGTAACTTCTTGGTATATACTGAACATAATACACTTATTAAATAATTCCATTTTGTACTTGTAAAAATACAAAGTTCTCCCTATTCATTGATATTTAATTAAGGAGATCACTATTTTCACATATCTTTTTGATATTTTTATATAATTTCTTCTCACATAAAAGTAAGATCCATTGTATGTTCATAAAAAAAATAACCATATAAAAATATCAAAAATACATATACAAATATCAGTTGCCTAAATTTACTACAAAATGAGGTTAACCATCCCCTCAAGTAAGAGAAAGCAATGAAAAGTTGGTAAGATTAACAAGATTCTTGGATGACCATTTGATATAAAGTTTTTAGACTCGTGACGTGATGATGTATTAAAACAACAATATTGGCTGCATTGTGATAGAGTTAAAGATGTTTTATTAGGATAAAATTGCATCTTTGGTAGTTAATCTTTAACATCATCGTTGGTCGAAAATTAAATATGACAATAAATTTGTCGGGTAATCTGCTTTTCTAAATCAAAAAGTCTAAGCAGACAGAAATATAGGACATGAATATTAGACAGGAGTATATTGGACTTTTAATTATTTATGTTTTGACCCCTAATGGGGTAAAAATACAAATAGATTAAAGTCTAATACACCTCATGTCTAATATTCTTGTCCCATATTTCTGTCTGTGTAGACGAACTCTTTCTAAATAGGGGGAGAGAGATCCTTAGGGCATGGACACAAAGTTACATTTATATTTATGAAAAATAATATACATTATGAATGTTTGCCACGATCGATTTTTTGATTGCAATTATATAGATAAATGTTAATGATTTTTTTAAAAAAAGATGTGTAATAAGTGAAGTTCTCTTTTAATTTTATCTAATTTGATCATATATTTCACAATTTTAATTCGATACAAATTTATTATAATACATAATAGGACACTACATTTATTAAGTAGTATGCACTCTCTCCATGTCAAATATACATTTTTAAAAGAACATATTTAAAAATAATTTTAAGTTTTTAAATAATGTCATATATAAGTATTAGTAATAATGACGTGTTAAAAATTATAGTAAAAAGTAATAGCAAATTAATAAAATCATATAAAGTCCAACAAACTAAAAATTGTATATCTATAGTTTTTAAAAGGATAGAGTATGCATGTAACGATTGTGTCGTAATTCTGGGAACAAAATCATTATAAGAGGGAAGAATGTAATCATTATAAATTTTGTAAAATAATTAAAAAATTTATCGAATAAAATAAATATTTTAGTTGAAATAATTTAATTGGTGTAATTGTGTTACCTAAATATATGTAGGTTGAATTTATATTTTGGTGCGTATTTTAGTACGCTAATGTGTTAGGGTTATACTAATTTAATTAAATAATTAAATTAGTGGGCTAGTAAATGGCTAAATAAAATTTATAATTTTATTGATAAAGTCTGAATGTAAGGAATTAAATATTTCGAATATGTGGGAATTAAAACGTTCAATTTAATTTCTTATTAAACCCAATTGAAATCTAATTTAAAATATAAAAATTGGCTTAATGGGTAGATAAATGGGGGATGTAATTATCAGCATTTGGAAAAAAGTATTTGGTTAAATGATTTAGTTGACAAAATAAATGTGTTAACTAATAAAATAAAATTAAAATAATAATAAGGAAGATATTTTTAGACCAATTGGAGGAGAGGGGAAAATATACAGATAAATCAATAGTGGAAATTGTTCAGCTGCTCAGACCCTTCTACTCCCTATAACGCTCAGTAAATCCAAAATTGAAATCACATAAAGTCTCATAAGTTTCATTCTTCAGTTTATTCTTCATGCGTTCATTTCATAAGGCAGCGTTCATATAGAGAGAGGGAGATAGTGGGTTCACTGTGAAAATTGGAAGAGAACTTTGGAAATCATAGAGAAACAAACATTCTTCATCATCTAATTAAGTTAAGAAAGATTCAAGTGGTAAGAATCAACTCTAAAAACTCTTAATTCCCATTTTCTTAAATGTTATATTGCTGAAAATTGTTTGGGTTGTATGAGATGATGAAAGCCTTGGTTAATGTGATGTTGGGTGTTAAATAATCTGATTAGTGTAGTTTGCAAGTGTAATTAATCCAAACAAAATCTGAATTTATGAGTAAAGGGGAAAGAAGTGAACCTTTGGTCTATTTTAAATACTATGGTCTGTTTTAGAGGCTATCAAATGCTATCCAAAGAATGTAGAGACAATACGAATCATAGAGACAAGGAAGAATCATAGAGACAATACGATTCTCATCAAATGAGCACTCCCAAAGTATCCAAAGAATGTAGCCTCTGGTCAGAGCAGTAAAGATGCAATCTACCAAAAAAAAGCCAGAGAGCACTCACCTAATGGCCTGCAAGCAATCAGAAGATCGAAGCACCAACTCTATCAGCTAAACTGATTGAGAAGTGAAGCCATTCAGAAGAAGTCTTCCACAAGAAAGTATAAGAAGATAATAAATGAAGTGACTGACTAAAGGAAGTCAGTAATGAAGTATCCGATAGTAGTGTGCATACAAGCCAATCATGTATGATGATAAAGCACATACTTTGTAAATAATCTTATTTATTTATTAATAAAATATTCATTTAAGGCATATAATTATCTACATGGTGCTGTTTTTATAATATGTAAATAACCCATAGTTTTAAGCAATGCTTTTAGAATCATGATGAGATCATGATAATGAGATCTAAATTCTTAGAAAGCTTAAAAACTAAAATAGTTCCCAATTGTGGGATTACTAAAATGGGGATTAGTAAATCCGGATAGATTGGTACATATGTTGCTTGCTCATTGGATGAGGATGACTGATCTCATGGTCATTTGTGTGGAGACACTAAAGCAAGTATGTAGGTGCTTATTGGAGAATAAGTTCACTGAACGTGACTCGCTATGGAATACCTAATGGAGTTTTACTCGCCTGTCAATAGGAATTCCTAATGTGATAGTAGTACAAGTGATCCTTGGACTTGAGATCATCATAGTATCTTGTATGTAATAAATTATACTTTGACTTATTCCTTAAGGCCTTTTAAGGCATATATAGGGTATGCTTGGGTATAATGAGTTACATATGGAGATAATGTGACGCCCCCAGAATAGGTCCATTCAACCCAACCCATTCTGAGTCGCCAAATATATGGTACAGAATTCAAATACAAACTTTATATCATACGGTCGTGCAAAATACGACCACACAACTGTGAGTGTCAATACAAATATGTAGAAAATATTAAGATTCAAACTAAGTCCTCATTACAATTATTATCACACTATTTGTCAGAAATAGTGAGGACTACTACTGCTCTAACTCGGACCATCACTCTGTCCCCCGACTAGTTCCCGCAACATTCTCATTTCCTGAAGAGGACAACAGATGAAAAGGGTGAGCTCAACTAGCTCAGTAAAGAATATTATGACTAAGATAATGGAAAATAAATCATCGTTAGCCTTCAATAAATCAGATAAAATATAATGGACAACCAATCTTAGATCAATATTCGCAGCTGAAATAACAAATCATTAGAAGAGTTAAGCAGAGAATGAAGTCTACTATCTTCTATGATTTAAAAGTCCATCATCAATATTTTATCCCTGTAACATCAATCAATATACATCTCGAGTCAATATTCATCTTTGCACTACAGGCCAAAGATATTCATTTGTATCATCAGTGGTCATGTTCATCTCAACACCTGTCATCTTTGCACTACGGCCAAAGATATTCATCAGGTAATCATTCATCTTTGCTCTACAGGCCAAAGATATTCAGTTACATCACCTTTTAGGACTGAGGATGATGAAAAATATTTTAAAGAACGAATCCAGTGAGATAAAAGACAAAGATTAGGGATTCGTCATTTAGTTTATCCAAATTCAAGAATAATCCATAATAATACTTTGTGGAGCAAAATTCAAGAATAAAGCTCAAAACTTGGATACAATCAAAGATAGTAACCTTAACAGACAATTTGGACAAATAGAAGAAAAATAAATTTTCCCGTGAATAGTGCCGTATACGTGAATAGTGCCGTATACGTGAATAGTAACCCCGACGGAAAAAATAAGAATTTCAACATAAAATCCATGACAATATTTTTGTATAATGATATTGAGAAGAATAACATCATTTACGAAAGAAATAACATCCCTTACCTCAAAAGAACAGTATCTCTGACTGGAATATCGGATATAATACCGACGGAAGCTTGTACTGAATAGTAATACTCAAAGTATTGAAATACTCACAAAAATACGCTCGATATTATAGAGAAAGAAAACTTCTGATTCTGGTGTGATTTTCAATTCTAACCTAAGCACCCTATTTATAGGAAAAGCTTAGGATGCCAAAGGAGACTAAAATAATATATTTTTTTTAAAAATTTCCGCCGCCTGGCGGCTAAAAATTTTAGATTTTTCAACAACAAAAGTGGGGCCCACCATTTTATTTAAAAAAATATTTATTTTCCGAAACTTCAATAATTCATAACAAATAGCCCCTTTGTCAGAAAAATACAAATTCTATGTCCTTTCATAGGAAATTTAATTCTCTACAACTTTGCAGAAGAAAGTTTTTCCAAATTCCAAACATAAATTATCCGAAATTCATAAACAGATGATTTTCCACACCAAAATACTGATAAAAACACATCAGCACTAATTCCTTCTTTAATATCCACAAAATAAATATTTCCTTATCATATAAATCAATAATTAATTATTCACAAATAATATTATTGAACTACAATATTAACAACCAGGTCGTTCCGAGGAAAGAGTGGGCCTTCCGATAAGGACTTCTCCCTACTGGCGCGCAATTAAATAACCCCTCCTAGACAGAACTTCCTTAGACATTGTCAATAATGCTATCTAATAATATTATTCAAATAATATGAATTATTGAGTTGATAACGTGAAATACTGTGCAACGACAATTATTGAATCAATACTACAAAATATCAACTGTAGCCATTATTGAATCAATCATAAAAAAATAGCAACGTAGCAATTATTGAGTCAATAAAATATCAATGCAGCAATTATTGAGTCAATAATATAAAATATCAACGTAGCAATTATTGAGTCAATAATATAAAATATTGAACAGTAAATACTGTAACAATAATTGAGTAGGTTCCTTCTCACGTAAGACTCAATAATTCGAAATACTGTGCAATACCGTGTGCTACTGCGCAACACCGCGTACTGTATTTTAACCACCGGATATTTCAACAGTACTAACGGTAACAACTACGCCGTTATCTTGTAAAAAATATATTTCTGTCGCTTTCTATATCCGACAGTTATTCCGTTGTGGGGGCCCACAAATAGCTGCGCCGTCGTACGAATATTCTCCGACAACAAGAATATTCCACGACCAAACGAATATTCCCCGACAACAAGAATATTTTATAACCACTTGCTCATTTTAAAAATGTTTGCACATTTCACCCATAACTTTCATATTTATCAAATCAACACCTTACTATTTCGAAATAATATATAAAGAAAATTAAATCTTTATTCATAAAAGTTGGGGTCTTACAGATAATGTATGATCAATAAAGAATCTACCACCTCTAGTAAAAGAGGAGATATGTCCTATGTGATTCGTTAAATGACAACCCAAGAATCCTTGGCCAAGGTAGAATGAAATTAGAAAGAGGTTTCTAATTTGCATTATTTGGAGTTGTGCATTTTCTAATCGAAATACATATGATTAAATAAATTAAGACTTGACAGTAAATCCATGTCTTATATTTAATTGGAACATTGTATGGTGGAAGGATTTAATTGTACGGTAACTATTAACTCACAGGTTCTTTTATGATTAATGTTGAAATCTATATTATCTGAAAAGTCGTTGATCGCTAGGGAGGCTTATCCCTATTATAGAATAAATGTTATTTATTTAAATAGATTATTAGTTTAATTTATTTATTTAAATAAGATTAGAATTATTCTAATTGATTTATTCATAACCGATTTAATATGGAGAACCTAAAGGGTCACACCATAAAAGGAAGAAGAATTATTTAAGAAGAAAATGGCATGATAGTAATAATGCATTAAGTATAATTAATTTAATCTATGGTGATAGAATAAATTAAATAGCTTAATATTTATTATTTAATATTTTAGAAATATTAAATATAAATTAATAAGAGGAGTCTTATTAATATTATTATTATTATTATTATTTTAATTCTAAAGGAGTTTAGGAATTAATATAATATCAGTACTCTCTCTCTCTCTCAATCCTAATAAGATTAGGATATAAATTAATTAAAAGTGTTTAATTAATTAATTAAATAAAACCCTATTCTAATTAGATTAGGAGGGTTAACCTAATATCTATATAAGAGAGTCTTATATCAGAAATAAGGTACGTGAATTTTTTCAAGAGTTGGGAGTACACATATTCTATAGAGATAGAAACAAGGGTTAAGCCAATAACCCATCTTCTTGAGTTCTTCATCTTCCTTGGTGGATCACCGTTAGAGGCCAAACATTTGGGTGGCTGACATTGATCAAGGGAAGGAGCCACTACAGAGGAATCAAAGGAATCAAAGGAGTAGAACTTGTACCTGAGGAAGCTTGGATCTTCAAAGGTATAATTCTATTTTTCTCCTTCTATATTCACTGATAATTGATGCACAAGAATGATCATGGTTATGAGTTTGTATAAATTTTTGAAAACCTAGTTTTTGCGCTTCCGCCCTATTTATGTGATTTGATTGCATGATTGAGTTACGTACAAACCCAACAGTGGTATCAGAGCCAATCTTGTGCTAATTATCAGTCTATGTGATTCCATACATGTATGATATGCGATTGGATCGAGTTCTGGGCAACAAAAATTTTTCAGATTCTGCGAAGCTGCGCAGCTGCGCTGGTACAAGGCAATATTGCTGCGCAGCTGCGCCGGTTACTGTTCCTGGTTTTCATGCTGCTCAGCTGCGCCGGTTCCCTTTACATTCTTGGCGCAGCTGCACCACTGGACAGGAACTGATTTTTTTTTTGTTTTATTTAATTAAATGAATGGTTTATTTAATTAATAAAGGTTTAAAATAAAGATGTTTATTTTATATGAAATGAGATTTCAGAATTGCTAAAATTAAAGAGTTTAATTTGGAATTGTTTTTGAATGAAATAAAGGAGTTTATTTTTCCAAAAATAAAGTTTAGCAAACTTTTGTCCATTAACTGATATTAATACATATATGGAATGAATTTATTTTCATGAGATGAATAAGTTTTATTGATACATATGATGATATGTATGGTAATAAAAGGGATTGATTATGGACTATGACCAATGTGATTGGATTTTATTTTGGTTGAATGCTTGAATGAATGGATTTTATAAAATGGGGTCTGCGTACCTCGTCTTCTCTAGTTTTATTCTCGATGTAAATTCTATCTCCTTTCTATGTACTTCCCCTTGACTGCTGATCAAGGTTTCTATTTAATTTTAAATAGTTAATGTAATAGAGATAGTTAGAATTATTTTGAAGAAATTGGAGACCAAGGAGCAAGGAGCGCGTGAAGACCCGTTTGTATGGAGCCCGGGTTTAAATGTAATAGTTACATTTAAAATTTAAATTCTTGCACTCCTAGGTATGACCTTTTGGTTCACTTGGTGGCTTTAGTGAACCAAACTAGAATAAAAATCTATAATCAATCCGGGTAGAATATAGTATTCTATATTGCATGCTAAATATTATATATATTATATTTTATGCAAACATGCTTCGCATGTTTAATAAAATGACGCGTATTTTATATATATATATATGTGCATGCGCGCTAAACAAGATGAGACAAATAATAACAAACTCCTCAAAGAAATAATATTAAGTCTGAAGCGTTCAAATGATATTTGGAATATCGAACGTCGCCTTCTAGCATGATTAATTAATAGAGTATTAAATATTTAATATGAGTTTGTTGTGCTATCCACAAGGCGAGTATTGAATATTTAAGATGTTAATTAATCACATTTGATGCTTATCAAGAAAATTGAACGATCTAGTCTTGTTGTGCTATCCACAAGGACGAAATTTTTTCTTTTTAAATTTATGGAAGTGCTAGGCTGGACTTAACTTAAATCATTTTAGTTTGGATGTGCACACACATGACCATTATGATTTAAGAGGCAAAATAAAAGGAGTTACATGGTGATGTAATTGACAAGAGTTGTCTACTTATTTATTTGTATATCGCTTGTTGTGCTATCCACAAGGTTATATACATTTGAAATGGGATCCTTAATCTCACTAGCAAATCTTTAATTAGATATTGCCGAACTATATAAGTGAGGGTAATATAGTTTGATGAAAATAGTGGGAGATACCAATTTAAAATTAAGACCTAAATTTATTTTGGTGTGCAAAGTTAATAAAATGAATGTTTGCTAAAATATTGTCTTTTCACATGTAGAATTTTAAAAATGTCAAAATCACTAATCTCACTACGAAGCATACTTGATGCAAATAAGCTTACCGGCCCGAATTATGAGGACTGGCTAAGAAATCTGAGAATTGTTCTCACTGCTGAAAAGATTTCTTATGTCCTAAATTCCACTATCCCTGAATCTATTTCAGAATCTGCCTCTGAGGAAGAGATTGCCACTTTCAATAAGTGGCAAGATGATTTATCTGTGGCTCAATGCATCATGTTCGCATCCATGAATAACGAGCTTCAGCGTCAGCACGAAAAAATGGATGCTCCTGCTATGCTGCTTCACCTCAAGGAGTTGTATGGTGAACAGAGTAGGACTGCTAGATATGAGATATCTAAGGAGCTCTTCCGATCTCGGATGACCGAGGGCACTGCCGTCGAGACTCATGTTCTGAAGGTAATCAATTTGATTGAACGCCTTGGACAGCTTGGGTTCGTCATGGATGGGGAGTTGAGTCAAGACTTGGTCTTGCAGTCACTGCCTGAGACCTTCTCGCAGTTTGTGGTTAATTTTCACATGAATATGCTAGATGTCAACTTGCCTGAGCTGCTTAACATGTTGAAAACTGCAGAAGGTCACTTCTCATCCAAGAAGAACCATGTCTTGATGGTGGATTCTTCCAATAAAAGGAAGAGGCCCAAGGTGTCTTCTGAAAAGAAGAAATCTAAGAAGGCTAAGGGAAAAGGGAAAGAAAAGGAGCAAAAGAAAACTGAACCAGCTAAAAGAATGTGCTTTCATTGCAATGAGCCGGGACATTGGAAGAGGAACTGCAAGAAGTTTCTGGCAACGAAGAAGCTTGGAGAAGCTTCGACTTCCAATCAAGGTTTGTTCATGATTGAAATTAATTTTTCAGAAAGTCAAAATTCTACTTGGGTATTGGATACCGGCTGTGGTTCTCACATATTTAATAATGTGAAGGGACTGGTCAGAAGTAGAAAGCTGAACAAAGATGAGGTGATCCTACGAGTGGGAAATGGAGCAAAAGTTGCTGCATTAGCTGTAGGAACTTATTGTTTAGCAATGCCTTTGGGCAAATCCATTTATCTTAATAACTGTTATTATGTTCTGAATATTATTAAAAATATTATTTCAATTTTTGTATTGGATATGGAAGGTTTTGACGTTATTATAAAGAACAATGGTTGTTCTATTTATAAAGACGATGTTTTATATGGTATTGGAAATTTGCGAAATGGACTTTATACACTTGACTTACAAGAAAATATATTTCAAATTGAACAAATTAAGAAAAGGAAAAGAGATGATATTAATTATACCTATATGTGGCACTGTAGACTCGGTTATATCAATGAAACAAGATTATCCAAGTTGCATAAAAATAGGCTCCTCGAGCTATCTGATTATGAATCATATCTAACTTGTGAATCTTGTCTCATGGGTAAAATGACTAAATCTCCTTTTAGTGGAAAAGGAGAGAGAGTTACAGAGTTGTTGGCATTGATTCACACAGATGTTTGTGGACCTATGACAACAAGTGCACGGGGTGGGTATTCTTATTTTATTACTTTCACTGATGATCACTCAAGATTTGGATATGTGTATTTAATTAAATACAAATCAGAATCATTTGAAAAGTTCAAAGAGTTCAGAAGTGAAGTAGAGAAACAAACGAGTAAGAGTATTAAAATACTTCGATCAGATCGAGGTGGAGAATACTTAAGCAGTGAGTTTCTCAATTGTCTCAGAGAAAATGGTATAATCTCACAATGGACTCCTCCAGGTACACCACAGTTAAATGGAGTATCTGAAAGGAGAAATCGAACACTGTTGGACATGGTTCGATCCATGATGAGTTTTACCGACCTTCCAATTTCCTTCTGGGGATATGCCCTAGAAACGGCTGCATACCTACTTAACAAGGTACCTACCAAATCCACCCCAAAGACTCCATATGAGATGTGGAAAGGGAGGAAAACCAAATCTTAAGCATGTTAAGACTTGGGGTTGTCCAGCTTATGTCAAAAAGTTTGAAAATGATAAGCTACAGACTAAATCTGATAAGTGTAGATTTGTGGGATACCCTAAAGAAACCGTAGGGTATTATTTCTATCATCCAACTGATCAAAAGGTGTTTGTTGCGAAATATGCTACCTTCTTGGAGAAAGAGTTTATCTTTGAAGGGGTCAGTGGGAGTAAGATATATCTTGAAGAAGTTCAAGAACCACAAGTTACCACGGACCAAAGTCAAGTACCTAACCAAGTAGAAGAACCTACTGTACCACACCCTGTTCGTAAATCTAGAAGAGTACCGCAGATACCTGAGAGGTATGGATTCGTTATAGAGGATGACGATGAGGTACACATCATGAATGATGATCCATTGAATTACGAACAGGCTATGAGTAATAAAGACTCAGGGAAATGGCTTGAAGCCATGAAATCCGAAATGGACTCCATGTATTAAAACAAAGTATGGACTTTGGTTTCACCACCTGAAGGTATTAAACCTATTGGGTGTAAATGTGTTTTTAAGAAAAAGACTGGAGCAGACGGAAAGGTAGAGACCTATTAGGCCCGACTGGTTGCAAAAGGTTTCAAACAAAGACAAGGAGTTGACTATGATGAAACCTTCTCACCAGTAGCCATGCTCAAGTCCATTCGGATTTTGCTTGCGATTGCAGCTTACAACGACTATGAGATCTGGCAGATGGAAGTGAAAACGGCCTTCCTCAATGGGAAACTTGAGGAGGATGTGTATATGACACAGCCAGAGGGATTTATCTCAAAAGTTGGAACAAATCAAGTCTGTAAGCTACAACGATCCATTTATGGGTTGAAGCAAGCTTCTCGTAGATGGAACATTCGTTTTGATGAGACAATCAAAGAGTTTGATTTTATCAAAAACGAGGATGAACCTTGTGTATACAAGAAGGTTAGTGGGAGCGCAGTATCATTCCTTGTATTATATGTTGATGATATATTACTGATAGGGAATGACATTCCTATGTTACAATCCATTAAAATCTGGTTATCTAAAAACTTCTCCATGAAGGACTTGGGTGAAGCATCCTATATTTTGGGGATAAAGATCTATAGAGATAGATATAAAAGGATGCTCGGCTTATCCCAAGGAACGTACATTGATACGATGCTAAAGAGGTTTAGCATGGAAGATTCCAAAAGAGGTCTCATGCCGATGAGCCATGGAATAAATCTCTCCAAGAAACAGGCCCCAAAGACACCTGAGGAGAGAGACCGTATGAGTAAGATCCCTTATGCTTCTGCAATAGGATCTATCATGTACGGTATGATATGTACTAGACCAGATGTTGCTCATGCACTTAGTGTAACGAGCAGATACCAGTCAAATCCAGGAGAAGAGCACTGGAAGGCAGTGAAAAATATCCTAAAGTACTTGAGAAGGACTAAAGATATTTTTCTTGTCTACGGTGGGTCTGAATTAAAACTCGAGGGATTCACGGACTCAAGTTTTCAAACAGACCAAGATGACAGTAAATCTGTTTCAGGGTATGTGTTTACCTTGAACGGAGGTGCAGTGAGTTGGAAGAGTTCCAAGCAGCAAACAGTTGCTGATTCAGTGACAGAGGCAGAGTATATAGCTGCAAGTGAAGCTGCAAAGGAAGCTGTTTGGATGAAGAAGTTCATAACTGAACTTGGTGTGGTTCCTAGCATCGGAGAAGCAGTTCCCGTATACTGTGACAACACCGGAGCGGTTGCACAGGCTAAGGAACCTAGGTCTCATCAAAAATCTAAACACGTGTTGCGGCGATTTCACTTGATCAGGGAGATCATTGAAAGTGGAGACGTCACCTTGGAGCGTGTGGACTCTCAAGACAACATTGCAGATCCATGTACTAAAGCTCTAACACAACAGCAGTTTGATCGTCACTTAGAGAAGATGGGTATGAGATACTATGGCGATTGGCTTTAGTGCAAGTGGGAGATTGATAGTAGTGTGCATACAAGCCAATCATGCATGATGATAAAGCACATACTTTGTAAACAATCTTATTTATTTATTAATAAAATATTCATTTAAGGCATATAATTATCTACATGGTGCTGTTTTTATAATATGTAAATAACCCATAGTTTTAAGCAATGCTTTTAGAATCACGATGAGATCTAAATTCTTAGAAAGCTTAAAAACTAAAATAGTTCCCAATTGTGGGATTACTAAAATGGGGATTAGTAAATCCGGATAGATTGGTACATATGTTGCTTGCTCATTGGATGAGGATGACTGATCTTATGGTCATTTGTGTGGAGACACTAAAGCAAGTATGTAGGTGCTTATTGGAGAATAAGTTCACTGAACGTGACTCGCTATGGAATACCTAATGGAGTTTTACACACCTGTCAATAGGAATTCCTAATGTGATAGTAGTACAAGTGATCCTTGGACTTGAGATCATCATAGTATCTTGTATGTAACAAATTATACTTTAACTTATTCCTTAAGGCCTTTTAAGGCATATATAGGGTATGCTTGGGTATAATGAGTTGCATATGGAGATAATGTATGATCAATAAAGAATCTACCACCTCTAGTAAAAGAGGAGATATGTCCTATGTGATTCGTTAAATGACAACCCAGGAATCCTTGGCCAAGGTAGAATGAAATTAGAAAGAGGTTTCTAATTTGCATTATTTGGAGTTGTGCATTTTCTAATCGAAATACATATGATTAAATAAATTAAGACTTGACAGTAAATCCATGTCTTATATTTAATTGGGACATTGTATGGTGGAAGGATTTAATTGTACGGTAACTATTAACTCATAGGTTCTTTTATGATTAATGTTGAAATCTATATTATCTGGAAAGTTGTTGATCGCTAGGGAGGCTTATCCCTATTATAGAATAAATATTATTTATTTAAATAGATTATTAGTTTAATTTATTTATTTAAATAAGATTAGAATTATTCTAATTGATTTATTCATAACCGGTTTAATATGGAGAACCTAAAGGGTCACACCATAAAAGGAAGAAGAATTATTTAAGAAAAAAATGGCATGATAGTAATAATGCATTAAGTATAATTAATTTAATCTATGGTGATAGAATAAATTAAATAGCTTAATGTTTATTATTTAATATTTTAGAAATATTAAATATAAATTAATAAGAGGAGTCTTATTAATATTATTATTATTATTATTATTTTAATTCTAAAGGAGTTTAGGAATTAATATAATATCAGTACTCTCTCTCTCTCAATCCTAATAAGATTAGGATATAAATTAATTAAAAGTGTTTAATTAATTAATTAAATAAAACCCTATTCTAATTAGATTAGGAGGGTTAACCTAATATCTATATAAGAGAGTCTTATATCAGAAATAAGGTACGTGAATTTTTTCAAGAGTTGGGAGTACACATATTCTATAGAGATAGAAACAAGGGTTAAGTCAATAACCCATCTTCTTGAGTTCTTCATCTTCCTTGGTGGATCACCGTTAGAGGCCAAACATTTGGGTGGCTGACATTGATCAAGGGAAGGAGCCACTACAGAGGAATCAAAGGAATCAAAGGAGTATAACTTGTACCTGAGGAAGCTTGGATCTTCAAAGGTATAATTCTATTTTTCTCCTTCTATATTCACTGATAATTGATGCACAAGAATGATCATGGTTATGGGTTTGTATAAATTTTTGAAAACCTAGTTTTTGCGCTTCCGCCCTATTTATGTGATTTGATTGCATGATTGAGTTACGTACAAACCCAACAGTATCTGTCAAACCAACAGAAGACAACGATCTTGGGTGTAACCATAATCGTGGTGCTTGCCAGATGAGCAGCAAGAACTGATGAAGCACATACAGTGGAACTGGCTAACCTATAGATCAGACGAAAAGAATTGTCAATGGCTCAGCCTCATCATGTAAAGTGAACAGGAGATCATAGAGAAAAATGTAGAGAGAGCTGAGCATGACTAATCAGAAGAGTCTTGCAATCCAGAAGGGCCAAAGCATTCAGACAAGTTATCAGCTTCTAATGCAAGTTAAGGCAAGCAGAAGTATTGAATTATTGCACGGGTGAAGGAAGAGAGGTTCTACATTGTCAATCCATAGGACACTCTCAGAATCGTAGTGTTGTCTCAACTAGTCAACGAGCAACATTCAGCAGACAAACTATGATCAAGCTCATGGTCATCTGCATCAGAATCATGGAGTTCTGTCATCTGATTATTGAAGCCTTGGCAAAGTATCAGTATGAAGACTGACATTCGAACGTTGCTGATTGAGAGCATCGATGCAGAAGGACAACTCTTGAGGTTCTAATCGAGGAATCAGAAAAGAGAAATAATGGTGACTACCAGCCTGACACATAAAAGTGATATCTCTGATGTGGTAGGTGGAATAGTAGATTGATGTGTCAGAAAAGTCAAAAAGGGGCTGTCATGTCAAATCAGCTGTTTGCACCAAATAACTCAGGATCTGTGAAGTAATTCAAATAGCTTCCAACGACTATATTCCTACGGGAAGCTTATGGAAGATTATATAATAGCTGAAGCTTCAAAGATGCAAGTGTTGTTGAGTTATTGACTCTACGAGTTCTACAGAGCTTATAAGAACATGTCTCAGTGGCAGTGAGACTACGAAAATAGAAGTGAAGAAGATTTGAAGAAGAGCTTTAACTGATGAATTCTTCACTCAACAAAGAAGAGAATGACAAACAGATTGACATCTGAGCTGAGAGCCGAGAAGGCCAAGAAGACAAGAGGAAGAGTTGCAGACCAGAAAGCAGATCCAAAGGGCCACTCGACGATTCACCATGAACTATCTGTGCTGAAGTGAAACATATGCAGAACCAAATCTGCTCATAAGTTAACCTATGTTCAAGGGATGCTAAGTACTAGATGAAGTCTAGGAGAAGCGAAAAGACCTAGCAGACCCCAAGTGGTGAAAGTGTGCAAAGCTGAGATCCTATGAAGACAAACATCAATCACAAGATCAGCTGCACCAAAGAAGAAGTGATAGACTGCTAAGTACTCAAAGATGTCAAGCTTCATGAACATCTTAGCAGTTCATCAAAGGTAATCCAGTCTCGATGCAGAATCCAAGGAGGATCAAACCTAGCTGCTAAGTTCCAAAGGACAAACAAGCTTCAAGTCATCTTAGCAGCTCAGCACCAACAGAAACATCAACAAGTAGCCAGGGCCTGAGGGGTCCTTGTCCAAGGGACTAAATCAAAGTCAAGTCTACTGGACTTGCTATACCAGAGGGTACAAGAGTTTCCAAGTCTGCTGGACTTGAAGAGTTCTTAGTGAACTGAAGTTCCAAGGCTGCTGGCCTTGAAGGAATCTTTGTGATTCAAGAGTTACACATTTCCTTAGTGGAATCCCTGCTAGTTGAAGCAGAAGAGTGGATTAGGAGCTTGAGTCTCTGAACCACTTAAAATCCCTTGTGTCATTTATTTTAAGTCATTTACCTTATGTACCTTTAACTGCTATAACTGCTATAAATGCTATAATTGTAATAATCACTTACAACTAAACTAACTCTAGAACAATGGTTAACAAGATATATATGAAGGGGATCTTTAACTTATTCCACTATGCTTGATATGATTCTTATGTTTGTCATATGCTAATTACTTAGTAATACAAAAAAAAATTGAAAAGCTGTTTGAAATTAAAAAGGATCTATTCAACCCCCCTTCTAGATCTATTGTGTGCCCTCTGGGAACTAACTGTGACGCCCCCAAAATAGGTTCAATACTCAACCCATTCTGAGTCGTCAAATACATGGTACAGAATTCAAATACAATCTTTTATATCAAACGTTCGTGCAAAATACGACCACACAACTGTGAGTGTCAATACAGACATGTAGAAAATATAAACGCTCAAACTAAGTCCTCATTACAATTATTATCATACTATTTTATAAAATAGTGAGGACTTCTACATCTCTTTCTCGGACCATCACTCTGTTCGCCGACTAGTCCCAGCTATATTCTCAGTTCCTGAAGAGAACAACGGAAGAAAAGGGTGAGCTCAACTAGCCCAGTAAAGAATATTATGACTAAGATAATGAAGAATAAATTATCGTTAGCCTTCGATAAATCAGATAAAATATTATGGACAACAAATTTTAGATCAACAACTGCAGCAAAAATAACAATTCATTAGAAGAGTTAAGTAGAGAATGATGTCTACTATCTTCTAGGATTTAAAAGTCCATCATCAATATTTTATCATTGTAACATCAATCAATATATTCAAATCAAATATTCATCTTTGCACTACGGGCCAAAGATATTCATTTGTATCACCAGTGGTCATGATTATACCAACACCTGTCCATCTTTGCACTACGAGCCAGAGATATTCATTAATTAATAATTCATCTTTGCACTATAGGCCAAAGATATTCATCGATCAACAGTTCGTCTTTGCACTACTGTCCAAAGATAACTTTCACCATAATTTAAGACTGAGGATGATGAAAAATAATATAAAGAACGAATCCAATGAGATAAAGGAAAAATATTGGGGATTCATAATTTAATTTATCCAAGTTCAAGTATATTCAATAATAATCAATTGTGGAGCAAAATTTAAAAATGAAGTTCAAAACATGGATCCAATCAAATATAAAAACCATAACAGATAACTTGGACAAAGAAAAGAAAATTTAATTTTTGTGTGAATAGTACTCGTGAATAGTGCCATACGTATGAATAGTACTGTACGGATGAATAGTAACCCCAACATGAAAAGGTAAAAATTTCATAAGAAAGTTCATACCAACATTCCGGTAAAATGATATTAGATGAAACGCAAAACTCAAGGAATTTCTAATCATTTCAAGAATTATAGAAGCAATACTTACCGTAGTAAGTTTAAGTTTGGGAATATGAAATGAAATATTATCACTTTCATAATATGGAATATGAAAGAAAATAATATTTTTTTACGAATATTGAAAGAAAATAACATCATTTACGAGCAAAAATAATATCCCTTACCTCAGTAGAATACTAGATCTGTCTAGATTATTGGATATTATGCTGAAGAATTCTTGCTACTGTTATCAACACTCAAAATATCTAAATTTTCACAAGAAATACGCTCAATAGTATAGAGAAAGAAATTTCTAATTCTGGTGTGATTTCATTTCTTAACTAAGCACCCTATTTATAGGAAATGCTTAGCACACCAAAGTTGACAAAATTTTCAAACGAATTTTTTTTTCCAGCATACCTGTTTTGACAAACCCTCATCACACCTAACAGGACTCCATTCCCTCCACCAACCACATGTTTATATATATATATATATATATATATATATATATATTAAAACCTTTATAATTATTAAAAAGATTTCCAATTTCATTTTCTCTCTTTCACCTCATTTTATTTTTATACCATGAATTTATTATAATAATGTTATCATTCAAATTATAAAATTATACTATTATATTATCACATTATACTATTATAATGTAATATTATATTAATACATTTGAATGAATTTTTTTATCGGAGAAGATAAAATACAAACTTTCAACAAATGTCTCATGCTAAAAATTCCTCTTTTTATATCAAAATTGGACAAATATTTACTTATCATATTTATCAATAAGTTTTATTTTATTCATCAAATATTTTTTCATAATTAATATTATAGAATTACAATATTGACAACTAGGTCGTTCATAGGAAAGAGGGGGCTTTTCGATAAGGATTTTTCCTTATTGGCGCACAATTATATAACCTAACCCCTTTCCTCGACAGAACTTTCTAGACATTGTCAATAATGTTATCTAATAATATTATTCAAATAATATGAATTATTATTTTAATAATGTGAAATACTGTGCAGTGGTTATTGTGGCAATTATTGAATCAATAATATAAAATATCAACGTAGCAATTATTGAATCAATAATATAAAATATTATGCAATTATCAATGTAGCAATTATTGAATCAATAATATAAAATATTGAACAGTAATTACTGTAACAATTATTGAGTAAGTGACGTCTTACGTAAGAATCAATAATTAAAAATAATGTGCAATATCGTGTGCTACTATGCAACAACATGTATTACTGTTCTTTTATCACCGGGTATTTCAACAGTTTTAACGGTAAAAGTTTTGCCGTTAATTTTAGAAAACTTATTCTTGTCATTTTTTTCATCCGACAGTTTTCCGTTATGCGGCCCACCAATGATTGCTCCGTTGTACGAATATTCTCGACCAAACGAATATTTCCCGACACAATGAATATTTTATGACCACTTATTTACTTTGTAAAATTTGCACATATCACCCATAACTCATCACATTTATCAAATCAACACCTTACTATTTAAAATAATATATATGGAGGAAATTAAATATTATTCATAAAAAGTTGGGGTCTTACAACCTCTCCTCCTTATGAAATTTCGTCCTCGAAATTGACGTACGTACCTGGTATGTCAAAGAGGTGAGGATACCTTGCTTTTATTTTCGATTCTAACTCTCAGGTCATTTCCTCAATATCATGGTTTCTCCATAAAATTTTGACTTGAGGTATAACTTTTGAGCGTAGAACATGTTGCTTCTTATCCAAGATCTTAACAGGTATCTCCTCATACGCTAAATCTTTGGCTATCTCGTCTGGTTCTAATTCAATAATATGGTTTGGGTCTTTCACATATTTACGTAGCATGGATATGTGAAAAATATTATGAACACGAGACATGCTAGGCGGTAAAGCGAGTTTATAGGCCACAGTTCCTACTCGGTCAAGCATCTCAAATGGACCAATAAATCGTGGGTTGAGCTTTCCACTCTTTTCGAATCTCGTAACTCCTTACCATGAAGCAACACGTAATAATACATGATCTCCGACATTAAATTCCACGTCCCTTCTATGAAGATCCGCATAGCTCTTTTGTCGATCTTGTGCTGTTTGTATACGTTGTCGGATCATTTAAATCTTTTTCGTAGTCATACGTACTAACTTCGGTCCCAACAATGTGGCTTCACCCCCCTCGTCCCAGCATACTGGAGAACGACACTTTCGTCCATACAACGCCTCGAATGGAGCCATGCCTATACTTGCCTGATAACTGTTGTTGTAGGAGAATTCCACCAATGGTAAGTACTTGTCCCAACTTCCCTTGAAGTTTAGAACGCAGAGTCTCAATAGATCTTCAAGAGTTTGAATAGTCCTTTCTGATTGCCCGTCCGTTTGAGGATGATACGCAGAGTTGAATCGTAAATCAGTGCCCATAGCTTTCTGCAAGCCAAAATCATGAAGTGAATTTAGGGTCTCGATCAGAAACTATGGATGCTGGCATACTATGCAGTCTTACAAGCTAATTTATGTACATACGAGCAAGTCGTTCAAGTGAATAAGTCTCTCGTATAGGCAAGAAATGAGCAGACTTGGTTAAGCTATCGACAATAACCTAAATTGCATCAATGCCTTGAGAAACCTTGGGAAGACCCATAACAAAATCCATGTTGATGTGTTCCCACTTCCTTTTTGGGATCTCAAGTGGTTGCAATGTACCCTTTGACACTTGATGCTCCGCCTTGACACGTTGACAAGTTAGACACCTTGAGATAAACTCTGCGATTTCTCTCTTCATATTGCTCCACCAAAATGTATGTCGAAGATCACGATACATTTTGGTACTCCCAGGATGGATTGCAAACGGTGTGTTATGTGCCTCCATCATGATTTTATTCTTCAAATCGAAATCGTTAAGTACACAAAGTCTAGAGTTGACTCGAAGTATTCCTTCTTCATCGATTCTTGCTTCTAGAATAGCACCTTCTTGCACCTACTTCTTCATATTCATCAGCTCCGGGTCTGTAGCTTGAGCAATTTTAACTCTATCAATTAAAGCTGGTTCTACGCGTATATTTGCCATCTTCACGTGGGTCCCTGGAGTCTTTAACTCTATCTCCATCCTTTGTAAGCCATACAAAATGGGCCTTTGTGTTGACATCATCGCACTCGTTCCCGCATATGATCTTCTACTCAACTTGTCAGCTACCACGTTCGCTTTTCCAGGATGGTATTGGATGGTATGGTTGTAATCTTTCAACAACTCAAGCCAACGTCGTTGACGTTTGTTGAGTTCCTTTTGGGTGAAGAAATATTTGAGGCTCTTATGATCCATATAGATCTCCACTTTCTCCCCATATAGGTAGGGTCTCCAGATCTTCAACGCGAAAACGATAGCTGCCAACTCTAAATCATGAGTTGGATAATTCCTCTCATATTCTTTGAGTTGTCATGAGGTATAGGCTATGAAATTCCCATGTTGCATGAGAACACATCCTAACCCTTTGCCCTAAGCATCGCTGTAGATGACAAATCCATCCGAACCAGATAGTATTGTCAGAACAGGTGCCGAGATGAGTCTCCTCTTGAGCTCTTGGAAGCTCTTCTCGCATTCCTCGTTCCATCCGAATTTTATATCTTTTCGAGTCAGCTGAGTTAATGGAGTAGCGATTCGAGAAAATCCTTGCACGAATCTCCGATAATAACCAGCTAAGACCAGAAAGCTACGTACTTTGGTTACCGACTTAGGTTGCTCCCAACTTTGTATTGCTTCAATCTTCGCCGGGTCAACTGATATTCCATGTTTCGATACCACGTGCCCAAGGAATGCTACTTCCTCAAGCCAGAACTCGCATTTCTTCACCTTGACATATAACTTATTTTCACGAAGCTTTTGAAGTATTAGCCTCAAGTCTTATTCATGATCTTCATGGCTTTTGGAGTAAATGAGGATATCATCAATAAAGACAACCACAAAATGATCCAAATATTCCTTGAATACACGGTTCATCATATCCATGAAAGCAGTAGGAGCATTAGTCAATCCAAAAGACATGACTAAGAATTCATAGTGCCCGTATCGAGTTCTGAAGGAAGTCTTTGGAATGTCATCAGTTTTAATCTTTAACTGATGATATCCAGAACGAAGATCGATCTTTGAGAAGAATTACGCACCTTGCAACTGGTCGAACAGGTCATCAATACGAGGTAACAGATACCTATTCTTAATGGTGACATGGTTCAATTCTCGATAGTCAATACAAAGTCGCATACTCCTGTCTTTCTTCTTTACGAATAAAATAGGAGCACCCCAAGGAGATGTATTAGGACGAATGAAACTTATGTCTAACAACTCCTGTAGTTGGACCTTTAACTCCTGAAGTTAAATAGGAGCCATTCGATATGGGATTTTAGAAATGAGTTTTGTACCGGGTTCAAGGTCAATAAAGAATTCAACTTCACGTTCTAGGGGGTAAACCAGGAATTCTTTGGGAAATACATTAGAAAACTTATTAACAACAGAAATATCATTCAAATCTGACGTATTCTGGTTTAAATCAGTGACATGGCCTAAGAAAGCTTGATATCTGTTTTTCAATAAACGAATAGCTTTATGACTTGAAATGACATTGATTGATTTTAGTGGTTTGGTTGTTTGAATTCGCACAACAGGTTGGTTAGGAATATGAAAACTAACAACCTTACGAAAATAATCAATTTTGGCATGATAAGTGGTTAACTAGTCGATTCCTAAAATCACATCAAATGCAAGTATTTTCAAAGAGATAAGATCAACAAGTAATGTGAGGGTGCTAATTTGAATCAAACAAGATTTGTAAATTGTGGATGTAACGAAGGTTTCTCTTAATGGAGTTTCAATAGATAAGTCAAAGTCTAATTTGTCAGGGGTCAAGTTCAAACGTTGATCACAAGCAGGTGAAATAAAAGAATGGGTAGAACCAGTATCTAATAAGGTATAGACTTCGCAAGAGTTTATGATTAGCTTACCCGTGATAACTTCGTTTGAGTTCCTTGCTTTTTGGATAGTCACGACAAACGCTCTCCCTAGAACCACTGACTTTGACTTGTCCGGGATAGCCTTTGGAGTCACCATCCCCGCTGGACTTAGGTTTCGCTACAGGACACACTCGAGCTATGTGACCTTCATTTCCACAGTTATAACACACCTTGGATTGCTGTGTGCAGTTTGGACTGATGTGTCCCTCTTGTCCGCATTTATAACATACGATCGGTGATCGTTCTCTTCCCCTAGAAACGGTTGTTGATGGTGGTACCGACGTCTTCACGTTGTCATTGCTGTACCTTCTCTTTTTGAAATCTCTCCCCGACTCACTTCTTCTATTATCATGGCCATGATTATCACCGGAGTGGTTACCGCTTCTGGCATGATAATTTCCTCCATGTTGATTATCATTGTTCCGATGACTGTTGCCACTGGTACGACCTTGGTTATTGTCCCTTGGTTGAACAGACTCATTTTCTCGTTCTAATAATTGAGCCATGTTCACAACATCTGAATATAAACAAAGTTTGTGAGAAATTAGGTATTGACGAATTTCAAGTTTCAAACCTCTCAGAAACATCCGTGTCATACGTTTCTCATTATCCACCAAATGAGATGCAAACCGGGATAACTCCGCAAACTTAGCCTCGTATTGGGATACCGTCATATTATTCTGTTCTAGTTTAATAAACTCTACCTCCTTTATATGACGAATACTTTCTAAAAAGTACTTGTCATTGAACAATTTCTGGAACTCCTCCAAAGACATCTTGAGTGCGGAAGGCTGAGTACGCTTCACAGATTCTCACCAGTAATTTGCCTCTCCACGGAACATAAATGTGGCGAATAGAACCGTTTGCTCCTCTGTTCACACTAGGACATCAAATATATTGGTGATTTGCTTGACCCAAGCTTCGGCCTTGAGTGGATCTGGCTTTTCCAAAAAATCTGGTGATCCCAGCTCCTTGAACAGTGACTAGCCTCGAGTTACCATTGTTTCCACCTGCATTTTGAACAGGAGTTTCTCTTGCCTGGTTTTGCATGAACTGTAGAAAGCTTCTCAATATCCCATCGTTCATCGTTTGATTGGTGGCATTGTTTACATGAGGATTATTGCCTTCTTGTTGCACATTATCCTGGTTGGTGATTAGAGGTGTCTCAGTGGTTTCATATGCTCCATTGTTTAGATTTTCAGCTGTCATTCTTAAATACTACCACAAAATAAGGGTTTATTAAAGAAATTGACATGTCATATATTAACCCTATGTTCCGATCGATCAATTAAATAACACGTAAGCTTAGGTAGGACACACTAGCGAATTATTTACTCGTCTCTCCCCTCCTAGTTCTATTCCCAGATCTCTGCCAGAGACCATATCCCTAAGCTCTGATACCAACTGTGACGCCCCCAAAGTAGGTTCAATACTCAACTCATTCTGAGTTGCCAAATACATGGTACAAAATCCAAATACAGTCTTTTATATCAAACGATCGTGCAAAATACGACCACACAATTGTGAGCGTCAATATAGACATGTGAAAAATATAAACATTCAAACTAAGTCCTCATTACAATTATTATCACACTATTTTACGAAATAGTGAGGATTTCTACATCTCTTTCTCGGACCATCACTATGTTCCCCGACTAGTCCCATCTATATTCTTAGTTCCTAAAGAGAACAACGGAAGAAAAGGGTGAGCTCAACTAGCCCAGTAAAGAATATTATGAATAAGATAGTGAAGAACGAATTATCGTTAGCCTTCAATAAATCAGATAAAATATTATGGACAACAAGTTTTAGATCAACAACTGCAGCGAAAATAATAATTCATTAGAAGAGTTAAGTAGAGAATGATGTCTACTATCTTCTATGATTTAAAAGTCCATCATCAATATTTTATCCCTGTAACATCAATCAATATATTCAAATCAAATATTTATCTTTGCACTACGGGCCAAAGATATTCATTTGTATCACCAGTGGTCATGATTATACCAACACCTGTCCATCTTTGCACCACGGGCCAAAGATATTCATCAATTAATCATTCATCTTTGCACTACAGGCCAAAATATTCATCGATCAACAGTTCATCTTTGAACTACGGGCCAAAGATAACTTTCACCACAATTTAAGACTGAGGATGATGAAAAATAATATAAAGAACGAATCCAGTGAGATAAAGGACAAATATTAGGGATTCGTAATTTAATTTATCCAAGTTCAAGTATATTCAATAATAATCAATTGTGGAGCAAAATTCAAGAATGAAGTTCAAAACATGGATCCAATCAAAGATAAGAACTATAACAGATAACTTGGACAAAGAAAAGAAAATTTAATTTTTTATGAATAGTACTCGTGAATAGTGCCGTACGTATGAATAGTACCATATGAATGAATAGTAACCCCGACATAAAAAGGTAAAAATTTTATAAGAAAGTTTATACCAACATTCCGGTGAAATGATATTAGATGAAACGCAAAACTCAAGGAATTTCTGACCATTTCAGGAATTATAGAAGTAATACTTACCGTAGTAAGTTTAAGTTTGGGAATATGAAATGAAACATTATGACTTTAATAATATGGAATATGAAAGAAAATAATATTCTTTACGAATATTGAAAGAAAATAACATCATTTACGAGAAAAATAATATCCCTTATCCTCAGTAGAATACTAGATCTGTCTAGATTATCGTATATTATGCTGAAGAATTCTTGTTGTGACAATCCGAAAATCTATAAGATTTTAAATGATTAACATAAAGGTTAAAGAATTAAACCTAGATGAAAATTTGAGGATTTATTTAACATTTTTAAGTAGAACCTATATGGTTTACTATTTGAATGAGAATAAAGAAAATATGGGTTACAAAATTTCAAACCCTAGAAATGAATTTATATGTATTTAAAGGAATATAAAGGATAAGGTATTACGATGCCTATAAATTCGATGTGAACTGAATAGTCTAAGAAATGTTATATTGATACATGGGAAATTTTATTAAGGAAATAAGATTTCACATGAAGAGATGCTATGAGGTTTAACGAAGATGAGTATATGTATAAAAATATACTTATATACTTAGTAAGGTGCTATATATTTTAGCAAGAGGAATGATGAATTAATTTAAGGATATGATAAATCAAGATAAACCTATGTTAGTAATTAGCATAGCTTGAATGTTGGCCTTGATTGGTAAATAAGAAGATGAATAAGTATAAAAGTTATTAGCTAATATGATTTGCAATAAAAATGGAGTAAGTTAAAACTCAAAATTTGAGTTAAAGATAAAATTTTGAGGTATGGACTGCTCGGTTGCGTCCAGAACGTCAAGTTTAGTCACAAAAGACAATAAGCACAAAATGTGTAAGGGTTGACTTTTTGGTCAAAGTTAACAGTTGACTTTTATGGAGAAAAGTCAAAATTAGAGTTAGAAGTAGAATATGTGATGATTTATATGAACCATGTATGTGATTAAATAAATATACATTATATAATATATATACATTTATTTTGTATATAAAGAGAATTTTAAAAAAAATTATATAACCGAATACATATATTAGGTAGGATAATTAAATAATCTAAAGGGGTTATAATATGAGAGAGTGTTAGTATATAAAAATATATACTAACCCTGAGAGATTTATTTTATATATCTCAAATAATTAATTTTATAGCCAAGTCTAATTGGGTTATAAAATTAAAAAGGCATGAGTAAGGAATTTATTTTCAAATGAGAAATGAAAACCCTAATTAAATGATTAGGGTAGGATATAATTAAGAGTGTTGGACTGTGATAATATTCATAGCCCAAGAAATTAATTAGAGAGCCCAACACATTATGTAAGGTGGCCCAACTAAGCCCACAAAGTTTAAGAAATTATTGAACCCTAATGACATATTTAATATGGCAAGTCTAATTGGGTTATGAAAGTGAATTAATATTATTGATGGATAATAATATGTAAATATCAAGAATGATGAGTATTAGTTCAAGTGAATTAGGATTTAATGGACTAAGGAGGATATATTATTTAAACAAGCCCAATTATTTATTTAAGCATTGGACTTGTAGATAAAGTGATTTAATAGTAATTAAATTATTAAACTAGCCAAATAAAACATGTATATGGCAAGTATAATAATGACCCAATTTAATTATTGGTAGAAGCCCAAACTTATTTTGTTAGTAAGCAAATTAAGAGAAGGCAAGCCCAAAAGAAATTAAAAGAGTGGCCCAAGCTAAAGCCCAATTGGGAAAATGATATATTGGTCATTAATGAAACTTAATATAAAACAATTATGAAAGTAGAAGAATGGCCAAGTGACCGGTTTTTGGGTGAGAGAGGATATGGGAGATGTATGTAATTATTGCATTCACTTTATTAGGTAAATTGCTTTTGTGGTGTCAATTAATAAATGGAGCCAACACAATTGGTTTGCTTGCAAGTAATATAAAGAGATAAGGAAGAGAAGAGTAAGCCACTTAGCTGGATAAGATAGAAGAAAAAGAAAGAGAAAAAAAGATAGGAAAGAGATAAGATAAGAAAGAAAAAGAAAAGATAAGAAAGGGAGAAAGAAAAAAAAGCAAAGAAAGGAATGGGAAAAGAGGGAGAGAAAAGGGGAGGGGGCGGGAGCCCTAGAGAGAAGAAGGAGAAAAAATTCTCCATAAAAGAAGAAGAAGATCAAAGCAAAGGTAAAATCCTAAACTAATCTATACATTTTGGTTGGATTTTTCTTAATCAAAACTTGGAACTATGTGTCTAAACTCAAAAACTTTGGATTTTCTTGTTGATGAGTGTTTTATGTTTTGATATACCCATATTGAGTGTTGATTTGTTTGGAAATCAAAAGAAAAGAAAAATAATTTTTCTAGTTTATAAAACTCTAACTTTTAGGTGCTTTGGATGTCCACCATTATTGATCTACACCTTCTTTTTACTATCCGTCAAAGAGGGGTGTTAGATATATGAGTTGACTAATAAACCCAAGTGGTAGATCTCTAAAATCATGTGTTAAAAAGCTGTAGTGGCAGTTTTAGCCAAAACAATTCTGTTTTTCTTAAAAAGAAATAAACTGTTTTGGGTCAGTCTGCAACGGGGGAATTGTTGTACACTTTTTTTGCTTTAAAAATTTAGAAAAAAATTGGAGTGATAATATTAGAGGTTATAAAGGTCTTATAAAATTTTGAGAATGTTTGGCCATAAGGTTTGAGAGTTATGCATTTTATGGCTGAGGACTACTTCTGAAAAGCTACCCAAATAACTCTCTGTGTATAAGTCCAACAATTATGAGATTTTTACTGGAGGTACATATATATAACAGGAGCTTTACCTGGAAAGTTTCAGAATTGTTGGAGATAATCTCGATTTATGATAAATCTGAGAAGATTTGGCTATTATGGACTATTTAAATATAGTAAATGTATTTTAAAAATTCCGGGAAAAATATATGTTCAATATGGAACTATATTCTGCCAAATCCCAAAAAAGAAATATTTTTGGGACTGATTTGGTATTTTTCATATAAATGATGTTATATGGATAAATGAATTAAATTAATTATATTATGTGAAAATTATGGAGAATAAGGTTTTACGACTTAAGACCCTTTAGCATAGTTTATGCAGATTTTTGAGGAAGGTTTTGGGTCAGTTTTGAAGTGTTATGATATTTATAGCATTTTAGAATGTTTAAATGAATTAATTAAGGAAAGAAAAATAATTAAAATAAATTGTTTATTAATGGAATTAATGACCTAAATTATTTTTATATGACTAATGATATTGGATTAAGATATTAGTAGTAATATTTAACTTGAATGTTATTAAAAGGTTAATAACCTTAGCTTGAAATAGTATTAAATAATTAATAGTATTAAACGGGAAGTTAAAATAGAGAATTACTTTATTTTAATTGTAGTTAATGAATTTGGTATTCAATGAACTATATTATGCTTGTAATATACTGAAATGAGAATTCAGGGTGCTGAATTAGATTTTGGGTTGCTGAAATGATTTCGGTTTACTGAATTTGGTTTTGGTCTGCTGAAATAGTGATTTCAGGATGCTGAAATGTAACCTGGTTTACTGAAATAGTATTTTCATTTTACTGAAATGTTATCTAGTTTGCTAAGATAACATATAAAGGGAAAACTTATAAGTATAAGTTATGACATGATGAAAAGATTATCAAAATGTAATGATAATACTAGAACTAGAATTTAATGTCTAATACTTAACTATGTGATTGAATGTTAGACAAGTTAATATAAGATAATGATATTATAAGTGAGTAAATGATAAGTCTAAAGTAGTACAGTCGTATTCTGCAATAATTGATGTATAGTATCTGGGCTAAACAATTCCTTCATGGAGCGGAGGTATATACAAATTTTTAACCGATCTAACTCGCTATGAAAATAGTGTAGACGAGACGGAAACTAATTTGTTGGTTGTTTATGGGAAACCACTCAGTATACTATATTGAATACTATTAAAGACTCGATGTATGCTAGGTCTAGACTTGTAAATGAATATGGTGTTAAGGTTATCTAATATTTGACTATGTGGTTAAATATTAGATAGTTTACTTATAAAGTAATAGTATGATGGTATAAAGTATGTTATGCTAATTGAAAGATCAATCTTATAACTGATAGGTCTTTTCAATAAGGAGATTAAATTAGATTGCGTAGCAGTAATCGACTATGCAGGCATGTTTTCCTTAACTCAAACTCGAGTTATATTTCTAAGCATGTTAGTGAATGATTATTGATGATTATTCACATTCATACTGATTATTGATTCGCACTTAGTGCATGTTGCATATGTTCATCAGGTATAAAAGGCTGATCACCTTCATTACCCTAAGGTTCAGTTAAAGTTGTTTATGGTCCTTGTTGACAATAAACCTTATTGATTCAGTCATTCAATTATTGACATGTTGATTCATGCTCTTTCACAATTATTATATTATTGAAAACTTGAAAGTTTATTTTTTCTTTCAATCATGATACATCTTTATTGAATTTAAACTTGCAGAGCAAAGTCGTTGCTCACTTTTGCTATATCATGATATTAAATTTTAGATTAAGACGAAGATTTAAAGAAGATCAGAGATAAGAGCAAAGTACAATAATAGATTATTATGCGAATAACTATTTAGTTATCTTATGTAAACCTTTTGTAATTTTGAAGGTATGTATTCAGTTAAAGTTAATAAACCTGGAAAAATATTATAGAATTATGTGAATTAAACAATATATATTTATTATTACGCATTAGATGATAGAATATGTATGATAATGAAGTACCGTAACGTACCAAGTTCGAAGTTCTTGGGACCCGAATTTGGGGGCGTCACATTTGCACTGTTATCAACACTTAAAATATCTAAATACTCACAAGAAATACGCTCAATAGTATAGAGAAAGAAATTTCTGATTCTGGTGCGATTTTTATTTCTTAACTAAGCACTCTATTTATAGAAAATGCTTAGCAATCCAAGTTGACAAAATTTACAAACGGAAGAATTTTTCAACATACCTGTTTTAACAAACCCTCAACACACCTAACAGGACTCCATTCCCTCCACCAACCACATGTTTATATATATATATATATATATATATATATATATAAACCTTCAATAAATTAGATAAAATATTATGGACAACAAATTTTAGATCAACAACTGCAGCAGAAATAACAATTCATTAGAAGAGTTAAGTAGAGAATGATGTCTACTATCTTTTATGATTTAAAAGTCTATCATCAATATTTTATCTCTGTAATATCAATCAATATATTCAAATCAAATATTCATCTTTGCACTACGGACCAAAGATATTCATTTGTACCACCAATGGTCATGATTATACCAACACCTGTCCATCTTTGTACTACGAGCCAAAGATATTCATCGATCAACAGTATATCTTTGCACTACGGGCCAAAAATAACTTTTACCACAATTTAAGACTGAGGATGATAAAAATAATATAAATAACAAATCCAGTGAGATAAAGGACAAATATTAGGGAATCGTAATTTAATTTATCCAAGTTCAAGTATATTCAATAATAATCAATTGTGGAGCAAAATTTAAGAATGAAGTTCAAAACATGGATCCAATCAAAGATAAGAACCATAACAGATAACTTGGACAAATAAAAGAAAATTTAATTTTTCTGTGAATAGTACTCATGAATAGTGTCGTACGTATGAATAGTACCGTACGGATGAGTAGTAACTCCGACATGAAAAGGTAAAAATTTCATAAGAAAGTTCATACCAACATTCCGGTGAATTGATATTAGATGAAACGCAAAACTTAAGGAATTTCTGATCATTTCAGAAATTATAGAAGCAATACTTACCGTAGTAAGTTTAAGTTTGAAAATATGAAATGAAATATTATCACTTTCATAATATGGAATATGAAAGAAAATAATATTCTTTACGAATATTGAAAGAAAATAATATCATTTATGAGAAAAATAATATCCCTTACCTTAGTAGAATACTAGATTTGTCTGGATTATTGGATATTATGATGAAGAATTCTTGTATTGTTATCAACACTCAAAATATCTAAATATTTACAAGAAATACGCTCAATAGTATAGAGAAAGAAATTTCTGATTCTGGTGTGATTTTTATTTCTTAACTAAGCACCCTATTTATAGAAAATGCTTAAGACACCAAAGTTGACAAAATTTACAACAGAAGAATTTTTCAGCATACGTGTTTTACAAACCCTCAGCACACCTAACAGGACTCCATTCCCTCCACCAACCACATGTTTATATATATATATATATATATATATATATATATATATATATATATATATATATATATATATATATAGGGTGGAATTTGATATAAAGGGTGGAATTTTTAACATGAGAGACTTGTTGAAAGTTTGCATTTTATCTTCTCCGATAAAATAATTCATTCAAATGTATTATTATAATATTATATTATAATAGTATAATGTGATAATATAATAGTATAGTTTTATAATTTGAATGGTAACATTATTATAATAAATTCATGGTATAAAAATAAAATGAGGTGGAAGAGAGAAAATAGAATTAGAATTCTTTTTAATAATTATAAATTATAATAATGTTACCATTCAAATTATAAAATTATACTATTATATTATCACATTATACTATTATAATATAACATTATAATAATACATTTGAATGATTTATTTTATTGGAGAAGATAAAATGCAAACTTTCAACAAGTCTCTCATGTTAAAAATTCCACCCTTTATATCAAAATTGGACAAATATTTACTTATCATATTTATTAACAATTTTTATTTTAGTTATCAATTACTTTTTCATAATTAATATTATAGAATTATAATTTTGACAACTAGGTCGTTCCTAGGAAAGAGGGGGCTTTTCGATAAGAATTTCTTCTTATTGGTGCGCAATTATATAACCTAACCCCTTTCCTCGACAGAACTTTCTAGACATTTCTAATAATGCTATCTAATAATATTATTCAAATAATATGAACTATTATTTTAATAATGTGAAATACTGTGTAGTGGTTATTGTGACAATTATTGAATCAATAATATAAAATATCAACGTAGCAATCATTGAATCAATAATATAAAATATTATGCAATTATCAATGTAGCAATTATTGAATCAATAATATAAAATATTGAACAATAATTACTGTAACAATTATTGAGTAAGTGACGTCTTACGTAAGAATCAATAATTAAAAATACTGTGCAATACAGTGTGCTACTGTGCAACAACGCGTATTACTATTCTTTTATCACCGGGTATTTTAACAGTTTTAACGGTAAAAGTTTTGCTGTTATTTTTAGAAAACTTATTCTTGTCATTTTCTTCATCCGACAATTTTTCGTTATGGTGCCCACCAATGACTGCACCGTCGTACGAATATTCCCCGACAAAAAGAATATTCCCCGACCAAACGAATATTCTCCGACATAATGAATATTTTATGACCACTTGCTTACTTTATAAAATTTGCACATATCACTCATAACTTATCACAGTTATCAAATCCACACCTTACTATTTAAAATAATATATATGGAGGAAATTAAATCTTATTCATAAAAAGTTGGGGTCTTACAACCTCTCTGTGACGCCCTCAGAATAGGTCTAGTCAACCCAACCCATTCTGAGTCGCCAAATACATGGTACAGAATCCAAATACAAACTTTATATGACACGATTGTGCAAAGTACGATCACACAACTGTGAGTGTCAATACAAATATGTAGAAAATATTAACATTCAAACTAAATTCTCATTACAATTATTATCACACTATTTATTAGAAATAGTGAGGACTACTACTGCTCTAACTCGGACCATCACTCTGTCCCCCGACTAGTTCCTGTGACATTCTCATTTCCTGAAGAGGACAATAGATGAAAAGGGTGAGCTCAACTAGCCCAGTAAAGAATATTATGACTAAGATAATGGAAAATAAATTATCGTTAGTCTTCAATAATTCAGATAAAATATTATGGACAACAAGTTTTAGATCAATATTCGCAGCGAAAATAACAATTTATTAGAAGAGTTAAGTAGAGAATGAAGTCTACTATCTTCTATGATTTAAAAGTCCATCATCAATATTTTATCCCTGTAACATCAACCAATATACATCTCGAATCAAATATTCATCTTTGCACTACAGGCCAAAGATATTCATTTGTATCACCAGTGATCATGTTCATCTCAATACTTGTTCATCTTTGCACTACGGGCCAAAGATATTCATCAGGTAATCATTTATCTTTGCTCTACAGGCCAAAGATATTCAGTTATATCACCATTTAGGACTGAGGATGATGAAAAATAATATAAATAACGAATCCAATGAGATAAAAGACAAAGATTAGGGATTCGTAATTTAGTTTATCCAAGTTCAAAAATATTCCATTATAATACTTTGTGAAGCAAAATTCAATAATAAAGATCAAAACTTGGATCCAATCAAAGATAGGAACCTTAACAAGCAACTTGGACAAATAGAAGAAAATTTAATTTTTCCGTGAATAGTGCCGTATAAGTAAATAGTGCCGTATACGTGAATAGTAACCCCGATGAAAAAAGTAAGAACTTGATAATAAAATCCATGATAATATTTTGGTATAATGATATTGAAAAGAATAACATCGTTTACGAAAGAAAATAACATCCTTTACCTTAAAAGAATAGTACTTCTGGCTGGAATATCGGATATAATACTGAAGGAAACTTGCACTGAATAGCAACACTCAAAGTATCTAAATACTCACAAAAATACGCTCGATATTATAGAGAGAGAAAACTTCTGATTTTGGTGTGATTTTTAATTCTAACCTAAGCACTCTATTTATAGGAAAAGCTTAGGATGCCAAAGTAAATTTTCTGCTACCGGCGACTTTTCATACGCCCACCACTTTTGATTTGAGAAAAAAAAATCAGCATTTTTCAAGCAATGACAAAAATGGGGCCCACCATTTTATTTTAAAAAATATTTATTTCGAAACTTCAATAATTCATAATAAATAGCCCTTTTAACAGAAAAATACAAATTCTATGTCCTGAAAATTTAATTCTCTACAACTTTGCAGAAGGAAGTTTTTCCAAATTTCCAACCAAAAATGGCCGAAATCCACAAACGGATGATTTTCCACACCAAAATACTAATAAAAACACCTCAGCACTAATTTCTTCTTTTATATCCACAAAATAAATATTTTCTTATCATATAAATTAATAATTAATTATTCACAAATAATATTACAGAACTACAATATTGACAACCAGGTCGTTCCCAGGAAAGAGGGGGCCTTCCGATAAGGATTTCTCCTTACTGGCGCGCAATTAAATAACCCCTCCTAGACAGAACTTCCTTAGATATTGTCAATAATGCTATCTAATAATATTATTCAAATAATATGAATTATTGATTTGATAATGTGAAATATAGTGTAGTGACAATTATTGAATCAATCATATAAAATATCAACGTAGCAATTATTGAATCAATAATATAAAATATTGAACAGTAATTACTGTAACAATAATAGAGTAAGTGCCTTCTTACGTAAGAATCAATAATTCGAAATACTGTGCAATACCGTGTGCTACTGCGCAACAACGCGTATTACTATATTTTTATTACCGAGTATTTCAATAGTTTAACGGTAACAGTTTTACCGTTATTTATAAAAAGGTTATTTATGTCGCTTTCTATACCCGACAGTTATTTCGTTGTGGGGCCCACAAATGGCTGCACCGGCATACGAATATTCCCTGACAACAAGAATATTCCACGACCAAACGAATATTCTCCGACAACAATGAATATTTTATAACCACTTGCTCATTTTCAAATATTTGCGCATTTTACCCACAACTTACTATATTAATTAAATCAATCCCTTACTATTTCAAAATAATATATAAAAAAATTAAATCTTTATTTATAAAATTCGGGGTCTTACATCCTCCCATCCTTATGAAATTTTGTCCTCGAAATTGACGTACGTACCTGGGGTGTCGAAGAGGTGAGGATACCTCGCTTTCATTTCCTATTCTAACTCCCAGGTCATTTCCTCAATAGCATGGTTTCTCCACAAAACTTTAACTTGATGTATAATTTTCGAGCGTAGGACATGCTCCTTCCTATCCAAAATCTTGACAGGTACCTCCTCGTACGTTAAATCTTCAGCTATCTCGTCCGGTTCTAACTCAATAATGTGGTTTGAATCTTTCACATATTTACGTAACACGGATATGTAAAAAACGTTATGAACACGAGACATGCTTGGAGGTAAAGCGAGTCTATAGGCCACATTTCCTACTTGGTCAAGGATCTCAAATGGACAAATGAATCGTGGATTGAGCTTTTCTCTCTTGTCAAACCTCGTAACTCCCTTCCACGGAGCAACACGTAATAACACATGGTCCCCAACATTAAATTCCACGTCTTTTCAATGAAGATCCGCATAACTCTTTTGTCGATCTTGTGTGATTTGTATCCGTTGTCGGATCATTTGAATCTTTTTCGTAGTTATACGTACTAACTCTGGTCCCAACAATGTTGCTTCACCCACCTCATCCCAGCATACTGGAGAGCGACACTTTCGTCCATACAACGCTTCGAATGGAGCCACGCCTATACTTGCCTGATAACTATTGTTGTAGGAGAATTCCACTAATGGTAAATACTTATCCCAACTCCCTTTGAAGTCTATAACACAGAGTTTTAATAGATCTTTTAGAGTTTGAATAGTCCTTTTCTGATTGTCCGTTTGTTTGAGGATAATATGCCGAACTGAATCGTAACTCCGTGCCTATAGCTTTCTGCAAACTGATCCAAAATCGTGAAGTAAATCTTGGGTCACGATCCGAAACTATGGATACTGGCATGCCATGCAATCTCACAATCTCATTCACGTACGTACGCGCAAGACGTTCAAGGGAATAAGTCTCCCGTATCGACAAGAAATGAGCAGACTTGGTTAATCTATCGACAATAACCCAAATCGCATCTATGCCTTGAGAAACCTTAGGAATACCCATAACGAAATCCATAGTAATGTGTTCCTACTTCCACTTTGGAATCTCAAGTGGTTGCAATGGACCTTTTGGCAATTGATGCTCCACCTTGACACGTTGACACGTTAAACACCTCGAGATAAACTCCGCGATCTCTCTTTTCATATTACTCCACCAAAATGTATGTCGAAGATCACGATACATTTTAGTACTCCCAGGATGGATTGCAAACGGTGTGTTGTGTGCCTCCATCATGATTCTATACTTTAAGTCAGAATCGTTAGGAACACAAAGTCTGGAGTGGACTTGAAGTATTCCTTCTTCATCAATCCTTGCTTCTAGAATAGCACCTTCTTGCATCTTCTTCCTCATATTCATCAGCTCCGGGTCTGTAGCTTCAGCAGCTTTAACTTTATCAATCAAAGCTGGTTCTACGCGTATACTTGACATCATCGCATGGGTCCCCGGAGTCTTGAACTCTATCTTCATCTTTTGTAAATCACACAAAATAGGCCTTGATAGAATCACATTCGTTTTCGCATATGATCTTCTACTCAACGCGTCAGCTACCACGTTCGCTTTTCCAAGATGGTATTGGATGGTATGATCGTAATCTTTCAACAGCTCAAGCCAACGTCATTGCCGCATGTTGAGTTCCTTTTGAGTAAAGAAATATTTGAGGCTCTTATGATCCGTATAGATCTCCACTTTCTCTCCATACAGGTAGTGTCTCCAGATTTTCAACGCGAAAACGACTGCTGCCAACTATAGATCATGAGTAGGATAATTCCTCTTATATTCTTTGAGTTGTCGCGAGGCATAGGCTATGACTTTCCCATGTTGCATGAGAACACATCCTAAACCTTTGCCCGAAGCATTGCTGTAAATGACAAATCCATCCGAACCAGATGGTATCGTCAGAACAGGTGCCGAAATGAGCCTCCTCTTGAGCTCTTGGAAGCTCTTCTCGCATTCCTCGTTCCATACAAATTTTATATCTTTCCAAGTCAGCTGAGTTAATGGAGTAGCGATTTGAGAAAATCCTTTTACGAACCTCTGATAATAACCAGCTAAGCCCAGAAAGCTTTGTACTTCGGTCATCGACATAGATTTCTCCCAACTTTGTATTGCTTCAATCTTCGTCGGGTCAACAGATACTCCACGTTTCGATACCACGTGCCCAAGGAATGCTACTTCCTCAAGCCAGAACTCGCATTTCTTCAGCTTGGCATATAGCTTGTTCTCACGAATCTTTTGAAGTACCATCTTCAAGTGGTGCTCATGATCTTCACGGCTTTTGGAATATATGAGGATGTCATCAATAAAGACAACAACGAACTGATCCAAATATTCTTTAAATACATGGTTCATCATATCTATGAAAGCAGCAGGAGCATTAGTCAATCCAAAAGACATGACTAAGAACTCATAATGGCCGTACCGAGTTCTGAAGGCAGTCTTCGGAATATCCTCAGTTTTAATCTTTAGCTGATGATATCCAGAACGAAGACCGATCTTTGAAAAGAATTGTGCTCCTTGCAACTGGTCGAACATGTCATCAATACGAGGTAGCGGATACCTATTCTTGATGGTGACATGGTTCAACTCCCGATAGTTAATATAAAGTCGCATACTCCCGTCTTTCTTCTTTACGAATAAAACAGGAGCACCCCAAGGAGACGTACTAGGATGTATAAAATCGATGTCTAGCAACTCCTGTAGTTGGACCTTTAACTCCTGAAGTTCAATAGGAGTCATTCGATATGGAGTTTTAGAAATGGGTTTTGTACCGGGTTCAAGGTCAATAAAGAATTCAACTTCACGTTCTAGGGGTAGATCGGGAAGTTCGTTGGGAAATATATCAGGAAACTCATTAACAACGGAAATATTATTCAAATCTGACGTATTCTGGTTTAGATCAATGACATGGGCTAAGAAAGCTTGACATCCATTTTTTAATAAATGAATAGCTTTATGACTTGAAATGACATTGACTGATTTTAGTGGTTTGGTGGTTTGAATTCGCACAACAGGTTGGTTAGGAATATGAAAACTAACAACCTTACGAAAATAATCAATTCTGGCATGGTAAGTGGTTAACCAGTCAATTCCTAAAATCACGTCAAATGCAAGTATTTTCAAAGATATAAGATCAACAGGTAGGGTGAGGGTACCAATTTGAATCAAGCAAGATTTGTAAACTGTAGATGTAACGAAGGTTTCTCCCAACGGAGTTTCAATAGATAAGTCAAAGTTTAACTTCTCAGGTGTCAAATTTAATCATTGAGCACAAGCAGGTGAAATAAAAGAATGGGTAGCACCGGTATCTAACAAGGTGTAAACTTTGCAAGAGTTTATGATTAACTTACCCGTAATCACCTCGTGTGTGTTCCTCGCATTTTATACTGTCACGACAAACGCTCTTCCAGGAACCACTGACTTTGACTTGTCTGAAATCGCCTTTGGAATCACCACCCCCGCTGGACTTGGTTTCGCTATAGGACAATCTCGAGCTATATGTCCTTCTTTTCCACAGTTATAGCATGCTTTGAATTATTGTGGGTAGTTTGGGCTGATGTGTTCCTCTTTCCCTCATTTATAGCATACGACCTGTGGTCGTTCTCCTCCCCTAGAAACAGTTGATGCTGGTGCTGATGTCGACATCTTCACGTTCTCATTGTTGTACCTTCTCTTCTTGAAATCTCCTCCCGATTTGCTTTTTCTACTATCATGGCCACGATTACCACCGGAGTGGTTACCGCTTCTGTCATGATACTTTCCTCCCCGCTAGTTGTCATTGTTCCGATGACTGCTGCCACCGGTACGACCTTGGTTGTTGTCCCTTGGTTGAACATAATCACTATCTCGTTCTAACAACTGGGCCTTGTTCACTACATCCGAATATAGAGAAAATTTGTGAGAAATGAGGTATTGACGAATTTTGGGTTTCAAACCTCTCAGAAACATCCGTGTCATACGTTCCTCATTCTCCACCAAATGAGGTGCAAACCGGGATAACTCCGCGAACTTGGCCTCGTACTGGGACACCGTCATGTTGCTCTGTTCGAGTCTGATAAACTCTACCTCCTTCATATGATGAATACTTTCAGGAATGTACTTGTCATTGAATAGTTTCTGGAACGCTTCCCAAGACATCTTGAGTGCGGTAGTCTGGGTACGCTTCACAGATTCCCACCAGTAATCTGCCTCTCCACAGAACATAAAGGTGGCAAATGGAACCTTCTGTTCCTTCGTGCATCCCAAGACATCAAATATCTTAATAATTTGCTTAACCCACGTCTCCGCCTTGATCGGATCTGGCTTTCCCAAAAACTCTGGTGGTCCTAATTCTTTGAACTGCTTGGCAGTGACAATTCGCGTGTTGTTATTATCTCTACCTGTATTTTGCACGCGAGTCTCCCTTGTCTAGTTTTGCATAAACTGCAAAAAGCTTCTAAACATCTCATCGTTTATCGTCTGATCAGTGTTGTTTTCAGGATGAACATTGGCTTCCTGTTGCACGTTCTCCTGGTTGGTGATTAAAGGTGTCTCCACGGTCTCATTCACTCCATTGTTAACATTCTCAGCTGCCATTCTCAAATATTGCCATAAAACAAGGGTTAATTAAACAAATTAACATATCACATAATAACCCTATGCTCCGACTGACCAATTAAATACCACATAAGCTTAGGTAGGACATACTAGTGAAGGATTTACTTGTCTCTCCCCTCCTAGTTCTATTCCCAGATCTCTGCCAGAGACCATATCCCTAAGCTCTGATACTAACTGTGACGCCCCCAGAATAGGTCTAGTCAACCCAACCCATTCTGAGTCGCCAAATACATGGTACAGAATCCAAATACAAACTTTATATCACACGATCGTGCAAAGTACGACCACACAATTGTGAGTGTCAATACAAATATGTAGAAAATATAACATTCAAACTAAGTCCTCATTACAATTATTATCACACTATTTATTAGAAATAGTGAGGACTACTACTGCTCTAACTCGAACCATCACTCTGTCCTCCGACTAGTTCTTGCGATATTCTCATTTCTTGAAGAGAACAATAGATGAAAAGGGTGAGCTCAACTAGACCAGTACAGAATATTATGACTAAGATAATGGAAAATAAATTATCGTTAGTCTTCAACAATTCAGATAAAATATTATGGACAACAAGTTTTAGATCAATATTCGCAGCGGAAATAATAATTCATTAGAAGAGTTAAGTAGAGAATGAAGTCTACTATCTTCTATGATTTAAAAGTCCATCATCAATATTTTATCCCTGTAACATCAACCAATATACATCTCTAATGAAATATTCATCTTTGCACTACAGGCCAAAGATATTCATTTGTATCACCAGTGGTCATGTTCATCTCAACACCTGTTCATCTTTGCACTACGGGCCAAAGATATTCATCAGGTAGTCATTCATCTTTGCTCTACAGGCCAAAGATATTCAGTTATATCACCATTTAGGACTGAGAATGAAGAAAAAATAATATAAATAACGAATCCAATGAGATAAAGGACAAAGATTAGGGATTCGTAATTTAGTTTATCCAAGTTCAAAAATATTCCATAATAACACTTTGTGAAGCAAAATTCAAGAATAAAGTCAAAACTTGGATCCAATCAAAGATAGGAACCTTAACAAGCAACTTGGACAAATAGAAGAAAATTTAATTTTTTCGTGAATAGTGCCGTATACGTGAATAGTAACCCCGATGGAAAAAGTAAGAATTTCATAATAAAATTCATGACAATATTATTTTGGTATAATGATATTGAAAAGAATAACATCGTTTACGAAAGAAAATAACATCCTTTACCTTAAAAGAATAGTACTTCTGGCTGGAATATCAGATATAATACTGAAGGAAACTTGCACTGAATAGCAACACTCAAAGTATCTAAATACTCACAAAAATACGCTCGATATTATAGAGAGAGAAAACTTTTAATTCTGGTGTGATTTTCAATTCTAACCTAAGCACCCTATTTATAGAAAAAGCTTAGGATGTCAAAGTAGACTTTCTGCTACCGGCGACTTTTCATACGCCCACCACTTTTGATTTGAGAAAAACAATCAGCATTTTTCAAGCAATGACAAAAGTGGGGCCCACCATTTTATTTTAAAAAAACATTTATTTCGAAACTTCAATAATTCATAATAAATAGCCCTTTTAACAGAAAAATACAAATTCTATGTCCTGGAAATTTAATTCTCTACAACTTTGTAGAAGGAAGTTTTTTCAAATTCCCAACCGAAAATGGCCGAAATGCACAAACGGATGATTTTCTACACCAAAATACTAATAAAAACACCTCAGCACTAATTTCTTCTTTTATATCCACAAAATAAATATTTTTTTATCATATAAATTAATAATTAATTATTTACAAATAATATTACAAAACTATAATATTGACAACCAGGTCGTTCCCAGGAAAGAGGGGGCCTTCCGATAAGGATTTCTCCTTACTGGCGCGCAATTAAATAACACCTCCTAGACAGAACTTCCTTAAACATTGTCAATAATGCTATCTAATAATATTATTTAAATAATATAAATTATTGATTTGATAATGTGAAATACAGTGTAGTGACAATTATTGAATCAATCATATAAAATATCAACGTAGCAATTATTGAATCAATAATACAAAATATTGAACAGTAATTACTGTAACAATAATTGAGTAAGTGCCTTCTTACGTAAGAATCAATAATTTGAAATACTGTGCAATACTATGTGCTACTGTGCAACAACGCGTATTACTGTATTTTTATTACCGAGTATTTCAATAGTTTAACGGTAACAGTTTTACCGTTATTTATAAAAAGGTTATTTATGTCGCTTTTTATATCCGACAGTTATTCCGTTGTGGGGCCCACAAATGGCTGCGCCGTCGTACGAATATTTTCCGACAACAAGAATATTCCACGACCAAACGAATATTCCCCGACAACAATGAATATTTTATAACTACTTGCTCATTTTGAAATATTTGCGCATTTTACCCACAACTTACTACATTAATTAAATCAACCCCTTACTATTTTAAAATAATATATAAAGAAAATTAAATCTTTATTTATAAAATTCGGGGTCTTACACTCTCCTTCTTATAAAATTTTGTCCTCGAAATTGACGTACGTACCTGGTATGTCGAAGAGGTGAGGATATCTTGCTTTCATTTCTGATTCTAACTTCCAGGTCTTTTCCTCAATATCATGGTTTCTCCATAAAACTTTGACTTGAGGTATAACCTTTGAGCGTAGAACATGTTGCTTCTTATTTAAGATCTTGACAGGTATCTCCTCATACGTTAAATCTTTGGCAATCTCGTCTGGTTCTAATTCAATAATATCATATATTTACGTAGCATGGATATGTGAAAAACATTATGACCACGAGACATGCTAGGCGGTAAAGCTAGTCTATAGACCACAGTTCCTACTCGGTCAAGGATCTCAAATGGACCAATAAATCGTGGGTTGAGCTTTTCTCTCTTTTCGAATCTCGTAACTCCTTTCCATGAAGCAACACGTAATAATACATGATCTCCAACATTAAATTCCACGTCCCTTCTATAAAGATCCGCATAACTCTTTTGTCGATCTTGTGCTGTTTGTATACCTTGTTGGATCATTTGAATCTTTTCCGTAGTCATACGTACTAACTTCGGTCCCAACAATGTTGCTTCACCTACCTCGTCCCAGCATACTGGAGAACGACACTTTCGTCCAAACAACGCCTCGAATAGAGCCATGCCTACACTTGCCTGATAACTGTTGTTGTAGGAGAATTCCACCAATGGTAAGTACTTGTCCCAACTTCCCATGAAGTCTAGAACGCAGAGTCTCAATAGATCTTCAAGAGTTTGAATAGTCCTTTTCGATTGCCCGTCCGTTGCTGAGTTGTAAATCAGTGCCCAAAGCTTTCTGCAAGCTGACCCAAAATCGTGAAGTGAATCTAGGGTCTCGATCAGAAACTATGGATACTGGCATACCATGCAGTCTTACAATCTCATTTATGTACATACGAGTAAGTCGTTCAAGTGAATAAGTTTCTCGTACAGGCAAGAAATGAGCAGACTTGGTTAATCTATCGACAATAACCCAAATTGCATCTATGCCTTGAGAAACCTTGGGAAGACCCGTAACGAAATCCATGTTGATGTGTTCCCACTTCCATTTTGGGATCTCAAGTGGTTGCAATGGACCCTTTGACACTTTATGCTCGGCCTTGACACATTGACAAGTTAGACACCTTGAGATAAACTCTGCGATTTCTCTCTTCATATTGCTCCACCAAAATGTATGTCGAAGATCACAATACATTTTGGTACTCCCAGGATGGATTGCAAATGGTGTGTTATGTGCCTCCATCATGATTTTATTCTTCAAATCGAAATCGTTAGGAACACAAAGTCTGGAGTTGACTCGAAGTATTCCTTCTTCGTCGATTCTTGCTTCTGGAATAGCACCTTCTTGCACCTACTTCTTCATATTCATCAGCTCCGGGTCTGTAGCTTGAGCAGTTTTAACTCTATCAATTAAAGCTGGTTCTACGCGTATATTTTCCATCTTCACGTGGGTCCCTGGAGTCTTTAACTCTATCTCCATCCTTTGTAAGTCATACAAAATGGGCCTTTGTGTTGACATCATCACACTCGTTCCCGCATATGATCTTCTACTCAACGCGTCAGCTACCACGTTCGCTTTTCCAGTATGGTATTGGATAGTATGGTCGTAATCTTTCAACAGCTCAAGCCAACGTCGTTGTCGCATGTTGAGTTCCTTTTCGGTGAAGAAATATTTGAGGCTCTTATGATCCGTATAGATCTCCACTTTCTCCCCATATAGGTAGTGTCTCCAGATCTTCAACGCGAAAACGATAACTGTCAACTCTAAATCATGAGTAGGATAAATTCTCTCATATTCTTTGAGTTGTCGTGAGGCATAGGCTATGAAATTCCCATGTTGCATGAGAACACATCCTAACCCCTTGCCCTAAGCATCGCTGTAGATGACAAATCCATCCGAACCAGATGGTATTGTCAGAACAGGTGCCGAGATGAGTCTCCTCTTGAGCTCTTGGAAGCTCTTCTCGCATTCCTCGTTCCATTTGAATTTTGTATTTTTCGAGTCAGTCGAGTTTATGGAGAAACGATTCGAGAAAATCCTTCCACGAATCTCCGATAATAACCAGCTAAGCGCAGAATGCTACGTACTTCGGTTACCGACTTAGGTTGCTCCCAATTTTGTATTGCTTCAATCTTCGCCGGGTCAACTGATATTCCATGTTTCGATACCACGTGCCCAAAGAATGCTACTTCCTCAAGCCAGAACTCGCATTTCTTCACCTTGGCATATAGCTTGTTTTCATAAAGCTTTTGAAGTATCAGCCTCAAGTGTTGTTCATGATCTTCACGACTTTTAGAGTAAATGAGGATGTCATCAATAAAGACAACCACAAAATGATCCAATTATTGCTTGAATACACGGTTCATCATATCCATGAAAGCAGTAGGAGCATTAGTCAATCCAAAAGACATGACTAAGAATTTATGGTGCCCGTATCGAGTTCTGAAGGCAGTCTTTGGAATGTCATCAGTTTTAATCTTTAACTGATGATATCCAGAACGAAAATCGATCTTTGAGAAGAATTGCGCACCTTACAACTGGTCGAACAGGTCATCAATACGAGATAATAGATACCTATTATTGATGGTGACATGGTTTAATTCTCGATAGTCAATACAAAGTCGCATACTCCCGTCTTTCTTCTTTACGAATAAAATAGGAGCACCCCAAGGAGATGTACTAGGACGAATGAAACCAATGTCTAACAACTCTTGTAGTTGGACCTTTAACTCCTGAAGTTCAATAGGAGCCATTCGATATGGGGTTTTAGAAATGGGTTTTGTACCGAGTTCAAGGTCAATAAAGAATTCAATTTCACGTTCTGGGGGTAGACCAGGAAGTTCTTTGGGAAATACATCAGGAAACTTATTAACAACAGAAATATCATTTAAATCTGACGTATTCTGGTTTAAATTAGTGACATGGGCTAAGAAAGCTTGACATCCGTTTTTCAATAAACGAATAGCTTTATGACTTGAAATGACATTGATTGATTTTAGTGGGTTGGTTGTTTGAATTCGCACAACAGGTTGGTTATGAATATGAAAACTAACAACCTTACAAAAATAATCAATTTTGGCATGATAAGTTGTTAACTAGTCGATTCCTAAAATCACATCAAATACAAGTATTTTCAAAGAGATAAGATCAACAGGTAATGTGAGGGTGCCAATTTGAATCAAACAAGATTTTTAAACTGTGGATGTAACGAAGGTTTCTCCTAACGGAGTTTCAACAGATAAGTCAAACTCTAATTTGTCAGGGGTCAAGTTCTAACGTTGAGCACAAGTGAAATAAAAGAATAGGTAGAACCGGTATCTAAAAAGGTATAGAATTTGCAAGAGTTTATGATTAGCTTACCCGTGATAACTTCGTTCAGGTTCCTTGCTTTTTGGGTAGTCACGACAAACGCTCTCCCTAGAACCACTGACTTTGACTTGTTCGGGACAGCCTTTGGGGTAACCATCCTCGCTGGACTTGGTTTCGCTACATGACACACTCGAGCTATGTGACCTTCTTTTCCACAGTTGTAGCACACCTTGGATTGCTATGTGCAGTTTGGATTGATGTGTCCCTCTTGTCCGCATTTATAACATACGACTGGTGGTCGTTCTCCTCTCCTAGAAAAGGTTGTTGATGGTGGTGCTGACATCTTCACGTTGTCATTGTTGTACCTTCTCTTTTTGTAATCTCCCCCCGACTCACTTCTTCTATTATGGCCATGATTACCACCGGAGTGGTTACCGCTTCTGGCATGATAATTTCCTCCACGCTGATTATCATTGTTTCGATGACTGTTGCCACCGGTACGACCCTGGTTGTTGTCCCTTGGTTGAATAGACTCATTATCTCATTTTAATAATTGTGCCCTATTCACAACATCTGAATATAAAGAAAGTTTGTGAGAAATGAGGTATTGACGAATTTCAGGTTTCAAACCTCTCAGAAACATCCGTGTCATACGTTCGTTATTATCCACCAAATGAGATGCAAACCAGGATAACTCCGCAAACTTAGCCTCATATTGGGACACCGTCATGTTATTCTGTTCCAGTTTGATGAACTCTACCTCCTTTATATGACGAATACTTTCTGGAAAGTACTTGTCATTGAACAATTTCTGAAACTCCTCCCAAGATATCTTGAGTGCGGAAGGCTGAGTACGCTTCACAGATTCCCACCAGTAATCTGCCTCTCCACGGAGCATAAAGGTGGCGAATGGAACCTTTTGCTCCTCTGTGCACCCCAGGACATAAAATATTTTGGTGATTTGCTTGACCTAAGCTTCTGCCTTGAGTGGATCTGGCTTTCCCAAAAACTCTGGTGGTCCCAACTCCTTAAATTGCTTGGCAGTGACCAGCCGTGAGTTACCATTGTTTCCACCTTTATTTGAATAGGAGTTTCTCTTGCCTAGTTTTGTATGAATTGTAGAAAGCTTCTCAACATCCCATCGTTCATCGTTCGATTGGTGGCGTTGTTTACAGGAGGATTATTGTCTTCTTGTTGCATATTATCCTGGTTGGTGATTAGAGGTGTCTCAATGGTTTAATATAATCCATTGTTTAGATTTTCAGCTGCCATTCTTAAATACTGCCACAAAACAAGTGTTAATTAAAGAAAATAACATGTCATATATTAACCCTATGTTCCGACCGACCAATTAAATAACACGTAAGCTAAGGTAGGACACACTAGCGAAGGATTTACTCGTCTCTCCCCTCCTAGTTCTATTCCCAGATCTCCGCCAGAGACCATATCCCTAAGCTCTGATACCAACTGTGACGCCCCCAAAATAGGTTCAATACTCAACTTATTCTGAGTCGCCAAATACATGGTACAGAATCCAAATACAATCTTTTATATCAAACGGTCGTGCAAAATACGACCACACAACTGTGAGCGTCAATACAGACATGTAGAAAATATTAACGCTCAAACTAAGTCCTCATTATAATTATTATCACACTATTTTACAAAATAGTGAGGACTTCTACATCTCTTTCTCGGACCATCACTCTGTACCCCGACTAGTCTCAGCTATATTCTCAGTTCTTAAAGAGAACAACGGAAGAAAAGGGTGAGCTCAACTAGCCCAGTAAAGAATATTATGACTAAGATAATGAAGAATAAATTATCATTAGCCTTCACTAAATCAGATAAAATATTATGGACAACAAGTTTTAGATCAATAACTGCAGCGGAAATAACAATTCATTTGAAGAGTTAAGTAGAGAATGATGTCTACTATCTTTTTTGATTTAAAAGTCCATCATCAATATTTTATCCCCGTAACATCAAGCAATATATTCAAATCAAATATTCATCTTTGTACTACGGTCCAAAGATATTCTTTTGTATCATCAGTGGTCATGATCATACCAACACCTGCCCATCTTTGTACTACGGGCGAAAGATATTCATTAATTAATCATTCATCTTTGCACTATAGGCCAAAGATATTCATCGATCAACAGTTCATCTTTGCACTACGGGCCAAAGATAACTTTCACCATAATTTAAGACTGAGGATGATGAAAAATAATATAAAGAACGAATCTAGTGAGATAAAGGACATTAGGGTTTCATAATTTAATTTATCCAAGTTCAAGTATATTCAATAATAATCAATTGTGGAGCAAAATTCAAGAATGATGTTCAAAACATGGATCCAATCAAAGATAAGAACCATAACAGATAACTTGGACAAAGAATTTTTTTTTTAATTTTTCTGTGAATAGTACTCGTTAATAGTGCCGTACGTATAAATAGTACCGTATTTATGAATAGTACCGTACGGATGAATAATAACCCCGATATGAAAAGGTAAAAATTTCACTAGAAAGTTTATACCAACATTCCGGTGAAATGATATTAGATGAAACTTAAAACTCAGGTAATTTTTGATCATTTCAGGAATTATAGAAGCAATACTTACCCTAGTAAGTTTAAGTTTGGAAATATGAAATGAAACATTATCACTTTCATAATATAGAATATGAAAGAAAATAATATTCTTTACAAATATTGAAAGAAAATAACATCATTTATGAGAAAAATAATATCCCTTACCTCAATAGAATACTAGATCTGTCTGGATTATCGGATATTATTTTGAAGAATTCTTGCACTGTTATCAACACTCAAAATATCTAAATACTCACAAGAAATACGCTCAATAGTGTAGAGAATTTTTTTTGATTCTGGTGTGATTTTTATTTCTTAACTAAGCACCCTATTTATACGAAATGCTTAGCACACCAAAATTGACAAAATTTACAAACGAAAGAATTTTTCAGCATACCTGTTTTGACAATCCCTCAGCACACCTAACAGGACTCCATTCCCTCCACCAACCACGTGTTTATATATATATAAGCCTTCAATAAATCAGATAAAATATTATGGGCAACAAGTTTTAGATCAACAACTGCAGCGAAAATAACTGTTAGTTCCTAGAGGGCACACAATAGATCTAGAAGGGGGGTTGAATAGATCCTTTATGTTTTATCAAAAACTCTTTTCCATTTTATTTTGTATTGCTGAGTAATTAGCAAATGACAAACATATGAATTATTTCAAGCACAGCGGAATAAGTTAAAGATCCCCTTCATAGATAACTTTGTTAACAATTGTTCTATAGTTAGTTTAGGTGTAAGTGGTTATAACATTCATAGCAGTTATAGCAGTTATAGATACATAATGTAAATGATAGAATGTAAAAAACACAAATGATTTTAAAGTGGTTCAGAGACACAAGCTCCTAATCCACTCTTCTGCTTCAACAAGCAGGGATTCCACTAAGGAAGTCTTTACATCTAAATCACTAAGATTCCTTCAAGGCCAGCAGCCTTGGAACTTCAGTTCTCTACGAACTCTTCAAGTCCAGCAGACTTGGAACTCTAGTTCACTAAGAACTCTTCAAGGCTAGTAGCCTTGGAACTTCAGTTCACTAAGAACTCTTCAAGGCCAGCAGCCTTTGAACTTCATTTAGTCCCTCGGATAAGGACCCCTCAGGCCCTGGCTTTGTGTTGATGTTGTTGTTGGTGCTTTGATGCTTAGATGACTTGAAGCTTGTTCATCCTTAGGTACTTAGCAGCTTGGTGTGATCCTCCTTGGATTCTGCATCGAGACTGGATCACCATTGGACATACTGCTAAGATGTTCTTGAAGCTTAACATCGTTGAGTACTTACAAGTTCATCTCTTCTAATTTGGAGCAACTAATCTTTTGGTTGATGCTTGTCTTCATCTGGTCTCAGCTTGAATTCTTTCACCACTTGGGGTCTGCTAAGTCTTTGAGCTTTTGGTAGACTTCGTCTGGCTCTTAGTATCCCCTGAACCTTGCTTGAATGATGTGAAAATCTGGTTCTTCATCTGATTCTGCAACTGTTCTTCTTCAGCTCTTGGTAGTTAATGGTGATTCGTAGAGTGGCTTTTTGGATCTTCTTTCTGGTCTGCCACTTTTCTGAATGCTATATTCTTAGCCTTCTCAGCTCTCAGCTTAGCTGCCATTCTGATTGGCATTCTCATTGTTGTTGAGTGAAGCCTCTATCTGTTCAAGCTCTTCTCTTTGCTAGCTTCACTTCTACTTTTGTAATCTCACTGCCACTGAGAGGTATTCTGTTTAGCTCTGTAGAACTCATAGAGTCAATAACTTATCAGCCCCAACAACTCTTCAAACTCAACAACCTTTCATCTTTGAAGCTTCAGCTGTTAAATACCCTTCCATAAGCTTCCCGTTGGAATATAGCCATTGGAAGCTATTTGAATTGCTTTGCAGATCTCGAGTTATTTGGAGCGGACTGCTGATGTGACGTGACAACACCTTTTTGACTTTTCTGACACAATAGCCTACTATTTCACCTACCACATCAGAGATGTCACTTTAACGCGTCAGGATGGTAGTCACCTTTATTTCTTCTTTCTGACTCCTTGATCAGAACATCAGGAGTTGTCCTTCTGCATCAATGCTCTCAATTAGCAACGTTCGAATGTCAGTCTTCATATTCAGACGTTGCTAGTGCTTCAACATTCAGATGACTGAACTCTATGATTCTGATGTAGATGACCTTGAACTTGATCGTAGTTTTTCTGATGAATGTTGCTTGTTGACTGGTTGAGACAACACTACGATTCTGAATAGTGTTCTTTGGATTTGCAATGTAGAACATCTCTTCCTCCACTTGTGCAGTGCTTTAACACTTTGGCTTACCTTGACTTATCTCAGGAACTGATAACTTGTCCGAATGCTCTGACCCTTCTTGATTGTAAGACTTATCTGAATAGGCACACTCAGCTCGCTTTCTCCTTGTGATCTCCCGTTCACATATCATCAATGGTCTCACCCATGCTTCATCTTCTTCGTCTATTCTTTATAGGTTGGCCAGTATCTCTGTATAATTAGCATTAGTTCCTGCTTCTCATGTGGCAAACACTATGATCCTAGATACTCCTAAGATCGTTGTCTTCTGTTTATCTTGACAGTTACTGCATTGTTGACTTCCTTTTGTCAGTCACTTCATCTGAAGTCTTCTTACTATTGCTTGAGGAAGACTTCTTCTGAATGGCTTCACTACGCAATCAAGATGCTGATTGAATTGGTTCTTAGATCTTCTGTTTGCTTGCATACCATTCGTTGAGTGCTTTCTGGCCTTTTCTTCAGGTAGTTGCATCTTTACAGCTCTGACTAGAGGCTAAATCTTTGGATACTTCGGGAGTGCTCATATGTTGAGAATCGTATTGTCTCTATGATTCTTCCATGGCATTGTGAGCATTTGCTTGACTTTGTTGAAGCCTTTGTTCTGCAGACTACGATCTTGCATTGGTTCTGCAGACACTACGACTCCGAGATCAGATCAACTGACAGACTAAATTTTTTTCCTTAACACTTGCTGTCCTTGTCTGATCTGGCTCGACTAAGATCTCTGCCTCTGATATGATCAGTAGACTCCACTACTTCAAGTGTGCCCTACGATTCTTGATTTGGCTCAGCAAATGCTTGGTTGGCTCTTAGACGGGCTGTCTCTACGATTCTGAACATGACTCGACAATCAGACGGATATATCTATTACATTATATAAGATCAACTTAACAAGCTTGATCTTTCTATTTTTAGTCCTTGTACATCATTTCTTTTGAAGGACTTTACAAAGCTGTTTTATTCATGTAGGATCAACCTAACATATTTGATCATTTCATTCTAAGTCCTTGTACATATATTCCTATTATCTATTCAAGGACTTTATAGCTTTCATCAATGCATATATATTTGCATATTCATTCATTAAGATCATAATCAAATCTTATATAAATAGGAATAGCATTTTCATGCTTATTCCTAACAATATCCCCCTACTTGATTATGACAAAAATAATATGTGCATATGTATGAGATGAATGAATCTTAATATACAGTGAGCTGCTGTATTTCTAAAGTAGATAATTATGAATGTCATTGATGATAATATGGAATTATATAAAATATGACACTCTACATCCTGGATCCAGAACATACCTATATAGCTAGAAATGTACCTTTTTTTGCTTCATGTATGTCTCCAGGATGTCTGTTGATTAGGTACTCACTTTTTTCTTCTTCTTTAGTCTGCTCCCCCTTAGATGCATGCTTCATTGCTTCATCTTTGTCTTGCTCTTGCTCTGGTTCAGATGCATGCCCTTCTTCTCCTGGTTTGGCCTTTTCTTATTTTGGCTCCCCCTCAGATTCTTGTCTTCATAGGGTCATCATCCTTTGGCTCTCCCTCAGATGATGACACCTTTCCTGCTGCTGCTGCTTTGTTCTTCTTCTTCCTCTTCTTATCCTTCTTTGCTCTACTGCTGCTTCTGCTCTTGCCCTTCCCTTCTGCCTTCATTCTTCACTCCTTGCTCTTTCTTAAATGCCTCTTTTTTTCCCCCTTTTTGTCATTAGACACTTGGGAAAGCTGTTGGACATTTGCCATAAGCTGCTCCATCAGATAAGATAAGTTGTCAACCTCAACCTTGAGTTCTTGTTGGCTTAGCTCTAGTTGCAGAGAGAGAGACTGATTCAGAGAGTCAATCTTATCAGAAAGGGATAGGATTTAATCTACACTAACCTTATGAGTTCGTCGAGCTTCTTCCTTCTGAACATCCATAGTCTTCAGATAGATTTGATCTTTCTCTTTGAATTTGAGAGATATATCTGATAGTGTGGCCTGAAGTTTGTTGTGAAGCTCACTATTTCCTTCTTCTGACAGTATCTTATCTTCAGCAATAAGGAGAGACATCTTCTCAACCAACTCGTCAGAGTTCTTCTGAAGATCTTACTCTTGAAAGGTTTGGGCAATTGGTTGAACAACTTCTTGGTGAGCAACTAATTGGACTCTACGATTCTCACTTTTGGACAAACTTTCAAAGGTAGTGAGAATCTGATAAATCGTTGAGTACCAATCACTGTTGGAAGACGAAGGAATATCAGACAATGCTGCTTGGGCAGAGTAGAGCTTCTTAAACTGAGTTTGACCATCTTTAATGGTAGAGTGAAGGGACTCTACGATCATGAACTTTGGTATGATCCTTCTTCCATCAGATCCTACTCGACAATCGTAGGGAATGTAGTGATTTCCAGCATGTCAATAGATCTTGAAGTGAGACTGGTCCTTGATCAGCTGTGTTACAAATTTCTTCACTCTTGGAAAGTTCTGTGCCACCAACTCTAGGTTGGGAAGATGAGAGAAACACCATGTGAAGTAGCTGTTATCACCAGTAATGGTTGCCTTTACCCATGGCATATGAGGATAAAACCACCTTATCGTATGGTCCTTGATTTCAGGCTCATATATCAGAGTTGAAGTGTCCAGCCTCATAGTTTTGAGATTGTTGAGCAAATATATTGCGGTCATCTTCACCACATTCAGCCTTTCATTTCCAAGCTTAACCCATTTTCCTGGAAGTACATCTAGTGGTTCTTCATCAACGTCCACCACTATTCTTCTCTTGCAATGAACATGACCAGGAATATGAAAATCTTCTGGCACCTTATCCTCAGGACTAAAATCTCCTTTACTTTCTTCCTATCCTGACCATGAGTCAGACTGGTGCAGACTTCTTTCAGCTGACTCATCAGTGTGTTCCTGCACTTGATCATCATCTTCAGCAAAGCTAGTCTCTGCAGACTTACTTGGTACTTCATGCTCTACAGTCTTCATTCTCTTGCTGCTTGATTTTGCAGACATATTCCTCCTTTTTCCTTTAGCATCTGCTCCCTTAGATTCAACATCATCATCACTGAGATCAATGATAGCTGTAGAAGATTCTCCTTTTTTCTTTAGGAAAGATCTAGCAAGCAATCTGTTACTCTTTCTTTTCCTTGGAGGTTCAACTATAGGAGATTCAGACGTGCCTTCATCTTTAGATTTTGAAACCTCTGAATCATCAGGTGAGCTTCTTTGGGGCTTATCAACAGGGGCAGATAGTTCTTCTTCAGACTTTGAGTCCTTTGAAGTAGCAGAGGAACTCTTTGGACTTTCAGCAGTGGGAGATCCAATTGCTTCAACTTTTGAACCTTCCTCATCAGCAGAGTGGCTACTTTGGGGCTTAGTCACAAGACGTAAATTTCCTTCTTTATCTTCAGATTTTTCTTCCTCTTTCTTAGATTTAACTTCGTCTTCATTTATGGAGTGGCTGCTTGAGGATTCACCTTTATAGCTATTACGGCCCTCTTCTTCTTCTGATTCTACTCTTTTCTGTTTGGCAGACAGACTTCTTTAGGGAACTGGCTTAGACTTCTTCACCATCTTGGCTTTCTTCTTAGATGGCTTCACAGACTTGGACTCTGGAATAATTGAATCCCCAGAGTGTGATAACTCCTCTTCCATAGCACTTGCCTTTCTTTTCTTCGTAGTGCTCTTGCTGGTGCTGCCATACGTCATTAGCCTTTTATTTTCCATTGGATTCTTCTTCTAGTTTTTAAACAGCTTTGGAGACATCATCTTCTGCCTGTTTAGGACTTCACCCTCATTATCCTTAACCTTATTCTTCAGCTTCTTCTTTAGAATGATACTCAATAATCTTCCATGAAAAACCTTAGTGAGCGATTTCTCTGTTGATTTCTTCTTTTTTGCTTTGTCCAGCCACTTGGACATTAAGTCAAATAGAACAGCTCCCAAGTTGATTTGCCTCATCAGAACTATTGCAGAAATGATTCTCAACTGTTGATCACTCACAGTGTCATGTGTAGTATCCTTGCATAGTATATCAGGAAACGATTTGAGAATTAGATAGCTGTTTGAGAGGATTTGACTGTTTGGAGGTGTTTAGGTTTTGGCTTGAGAGAGAGAGAGTGTATGGATTAGACAGACTTGCAGCTTTTGATGAACTCTTGAAAGTATAACTGCCACTGATTTGAATTTTCCTTCTTGTAACTGTTCCCTCCACGTTTCTTAGTGGGACAGTTATAAGACTCTGATAGGTCACAATTGTTAACTTCCTTTATTGTGTCAGTTATCCAGATTTGACTTTTCTTTAGTTGACTATTGACTTTTTCAGTTCATGGAGTGACCTTATGACTTAGCTCAGTACTCCAAGATTTCTTAGACTGATCTACACCCTTCGTATTTTTTTCGATGATCGTAGTTTGTGGCTATGCTTCAATAAACAACTTCTTCATTGTACTTCAAGAGAGTGGCAATACTTATTTGCAACTTGCTTTCTTCTGAATAGTTATTGCTTGCTTCAGCAGAGATTCATGTGATGCAATTAATATATGCACTTCTTCTGGGTTATGGTTGCTCAAGAAGGGCCAACCTCTTAGACCAAGGCTAAGGGTTAGGTTTGTCCCTGAGGCACTTATTAGATGAAGAGCTTTAGAGACATGGTTGCTACAAATACATCACATTGGGCTTTTCTGCTGGAGAGTTCACTTACCGACTCTGGATACTCTTTGATGTTGGTATTCATTTAGGCTGCAAGCGTAGTGTCATCCTGCTCTTACACTACGACCAGGTGTCTTCTCATTGGGACTCCACGATTTGAGTGGTTGATAGATATGGTTAGCAGTAGCATGTTTTGAGACATTACTACTAACTATGATGGATATTCAATTATTTCACTAGTCACAGGGTTTTGGGACTCTGTAACTGGGATGGTTTTGTTTTGGGTTAGCTTCTGTCTCTATGAACTTGACAGAGGTGGTCTTGATATTCGTGGAGTGGTCAACAGATGCACCATGGTTGACCTATACTCTGTGCTTTCCCAGATCTTCTGGCAAGGATCCCACTTCTTTACTTTACCTCTAAAGCTTCACCATCTCTATATCTTGCATCACCAACTTCCTCAATATGAACAGCAACTTCAGACTTTACTTTCTTAGCAGCATCACTTGGTTCTGGCATTTCCTCTCCATCATTGATCATGGTTTGATCAGGTACAGTAGTGTGCTCTGCATAACTGATCATGGCCTGATCATCTTCTATGACTCTGGTCTCTTCCACAGTTGGACCAGATGCTTGAGGTTGATTATTTTGTTTAGCCTTTTCAGCAGCAATCCTTTGATCATCTTCCTTCAATACTTCCTCATTTGCCAGAACATACTTCTTGACGAGCCTCTTCGTCCTCTTCTTTGGTTTGAACACAGCCTTTGCACTTTCTTTAGATTCAGTCCTGACAGCTTGTTCAGGCTGAGAGGCTGTTGCAACTTCTCTATCTGCAGTAATAATTAGTCTGGACTCTACGATTGGTGATGACTCCACCATCGTTGTGAGTGAAGACTTCTTTATTCTGTGACTATGTTTCTCCTTCTTTTGAGGTTCACAACAACCTTCAGCTTTATCTTCGTCTTGTCACTTAAATCTCTATCATCAATGATTGGAAGATCTGAAGGATTTGCTCCATTAACACAGTTAGTGCTGCTGCTCTTTGCAGATCACTGCTCCTCCATAGTTGATACTATCTTCTAAGAGAAGAATGAATTCTTCTTCTTCATATGCCAAAGGAGGTAGCCTTGCATATCTTCTTCAGGCTAAGATCATCATGATCATATAAACCTCATTGAATCATAGAGAGATATTTTCAGGACTGATCACTCCACGATTGCTGACAACACTACGAAAGTAGTTTTTCTCATTCAGGATTTGGTATCTTCTGCACTCGTGGAGTTCTACTTCTATGATGAATTCTTCATAATCAATGCTTGATGATCCTCTGATATGAGCTTCCTTGATGTTTCCTTTGAGATGACATGCTTTTCATGAATAAGCATAGAAAGTTTCCATCATCTTGACATGAGAAGCTAGCTTCCATATGAAGATCATCACCCATGTGAACTTTAGTAATGGGGACTCAGCAAGTTTTCAAGAACAAGCTTTGGTATTGAATAATTTTGTCAAGAACATTACTGAAATGTCTTGAGCTTCCAGCTGGTTGAATCTTTGTGATTGAAGCCATTTGCTTCAGCATTCCTTAGTGTGGTCAGATAGACTAAGTACCTACAGGTTAAGTAGATTTCTATTTTGGTACCCAAGCTTGATTGGGTCCTGCTAGGTTAGTTTTCTCAAAATCCCAATTCCTTATTTTCTTGGATTTATATCATATTTAGCATCAACAATTATATTCATGCATCTATCAGATTTAAATATGACATATATAATGCATGACTATGAGTGTGTGTATGATTAAGCATTTGTAACATAACACTCTTTTTCTTTGATTGTTTCACTCTTTGCTTTGTATCTGATTGATTCATGGAGATGATCAGTTTCTAAGAATCTTCAAGATACTCATTTAGAGCAGATCAAACTCTACGTTTTATCAAAAGCACAAAACATTGGTTTGTATATATTTACATACATACCAACCTTTCAGCAAAGGTTAATCCACTTAAGTTAAATTAGATTTAGACAAATTATGACATACTCTAGACTTCTTTCAAGATGTTATCTTCAGCCTAAAACATGAGTGGAGAGAAAGTTTGTTGACAATTAAGTTTTCATCCTTAATACACTTTCTCTCTTTCCTTTTTTAGGAAGAGTATGGTCTCTTGATTGAATACCGTTTACATAAGGTGATGCAATATGATGTACATATAAATATTAATGAGGAATTGTACCTTTACACTATTATTTTCTTAACAGTTATTTTTCTTGCTGTAATTATGTTAGTGCTGACAGCCTGTTACTCCATTTGACCTTTGATCAATCATGTAGTCTTGGAGATGTAAGCTAGGAAAGTCTTGGCAGCTTTAGAATTGATAGCCTTGAATCTCAAGATTCAGATCCACATGGTTAACCAAGTAAACTATGAGAGAAATGTTTTTTGAAGAAGCATTTCATTGCATGTATAGGCTTTTCATCTTTCAGAATAGGCGGATGCTCGATTCTTTGCTTTTGAAGCCTCTTGACTTCCCATCACCTTTCTGTAGACTGCTGATTGACTTTGGACATTGATTGGTCTTGTTGTTAAGGCATTTAAGAACAGGGACCAATCTGAACAGCTTCAGATGTATATACATAATTACCTGTACACATAATTTCCAACGTGTGAGCTCATCTGCATTCACAAGTGACTTACTAGTAAACTAATTTTAGAACATAGTTTGGGCTTAAGATCAGACTCAAAGCGTTAGCTTTAGGATATAGCATGAGAACTTGCTTTGATACCAGTTATTAGTTCCTAGAGGGCACATAATAGATCTAGAAGGGGGGTTGAATAGATCCTTTACGTTTTATCAAAAACTCTTTTCCATTTTATTTTGTATTGCTGAGTAATTAGCAAGTGACAAACATATGAATCATTTCAAGCACAGTAGAATAAGTTAAAGATCCCTTCATAGATAACTTTGTTAACCATTGTTCTATAGTTAGTTTGGGTGTAAGTGGTTATAACATTCATAGCAGTTATAACAGTTATAGATACATAATGTAAATGACAGAATGTAAAAGACACAAGGGATTTTTAAGGGGTTCAGAGAAACAAGCTCCTAATCCACTCTTCTGCTTCAACAAGCAGGGATTCCACTAAGGAAGTCTTTACATCTGAATCACTAAGATTCCTTCGAGGCCAGCATCCTTAGACTTCAGTTCTCTACGAACTCTTCAATTCCAGCAGACTTGGAACTCTAGTTCACAAAGAACTCCTCAAGGCCAGCAGCCTGGGAACTTCAGTTCACTAAGAACTCATCAAGGCTAGCAGCCTTGGAACTTTATTTAGTCCCTTGGACAAGGACCCCTCAGGCCCTGGCTTTATATTGATGTTGTTATTGGTGCTCTGCTGCTAAGATGACTTGAAGCTTGTTCATCCATAGGTACTTTGCAGCTTGGTGTGACCCTCCTTGGTTTCTGCATCGAGACTGGATCACCATTGGACAGACTGCTAAGATGTTCTTGGAGCTTAACATCGTTGAGTACTTAGCAGTCCATCTCTTCTAATTTGCTGCAGCTGATCTTTTGGTTGATGCTTGTCTTCATCTGATCTCAGCTTACATCCTTTCACTACTTGGGGTCTGCTAAGTCTTTGCGCTTTTGGTAGACTTCGTCTGGCACTTAGCATCCCTTGAACCTTGCTTGAATGATGTGCAAATCTGATTCTTCATCTGATTCTGCAAATGTTCTTCTTCAGCTCTTGGTAGTTCCTGGTGATTCGTAGAGTGGCTCTTTGAATCTTTTTACCGGTCTGCCACTTTTCTGAATGCTATCTTCTTGGCCTTCTCAGCTCTAAGCTTAGCTGCCATTCTGGTTGGCATTCTCATTGTTGTTGAGTGAAGCCTCTATCTGTTCAAGCTTTTCTCTTTGCTAGCTTCACTTCTACTTTCGTAGTCTCACTACCACTGAGACGTATTCTGTTTAGCTCTGTAGAACTCGTAGAGTCAACAACTTATCAGCCCCAATAACTCTTAAACTCAGCAACCTTTCATCTTTGAAGCTTCAGCTGTTAACATAAGCTTCCCGTTGGAATATAGCCGCTGGAAGCTATTTGAATTGCTTTGCAGATCTCGAGTTATTTGGTGTAGACTGCTGATGTGACGGGACAACCCCTTTTTGACTTTTCTGACACAACAGTCTTCTATTTCACCTACTACATCAGAGATGTCACTTTAACGCATCAGGATGGTAGTCACCTTTATTTCTTCTTTCTGACTCCTTGATCAGAACATCAGGAGTTGTCCTTCTGCATCGATGCTCTCAATTAGCAACCTTCGAATGTCAGTCTTCATATTGAAACGTTGCCAGTGCTTCAAAATTTAGATGACCGAACTCTACGATTCTGATGCAGATGACCTTGAACTTGATCGTAGTTTGTCTGATGAATGTTGCTTGTTGACGGGTTGAGACAACACTATGATTCTGAAGAGTGTTCTTTGGATTTGCAATGTAGAACATCTCTTCCTCCACTTGTGCAGTGCTTCAACACTTCTGCTTCCCTTAACTTATCTCAGGAACTGATAACTTGTCCGAATGCTCTGACCCTTCTTGAGTATAAGACTCATCTGATTAGGCACACTCAGCTTGCTTTCTCCTTGTGATCTCCCGTTCACATATCATTAATGGTCTGACCCATGCTTCATCTTCTTCGTCTATTCTTTATAGGTTCGCCAGTATCTCTGTATAATCAGCATCAGTTCCTGCTTCTCATTAGGCAAAAACTACGATCCTGGTTACTCCCAAGATCGTTGTCTTCTGTTTATCTTGACAGCTACTGCATTGCTGACTTCCTTTTGTCAGTCACTTCATCTGAAGCCTTCTTACTATTGCTTGAGGAAGACTTCTCTTGAATGGCTTCACCACTCAATCAGGATGCTGATTGAATTGGTGCTTAGATCTTCTGTTTGCTTGCATGCTATTCGTTGAGTGCTCTTTGGCATTTTCTTCAGGTAGTTGCATCTTTACAGCTCTGACCAGAGGCTAGATCTTTGGATACTTTGGGGGTGCTCATATGTTGAGAATCGTATTGTCTATACTATTCTTCCTTGGCGTTGTGAGCATTTGCTTGACTTTGCTGAAGCCTTTGTTCTGCAAACTATGATCTTGTATTGGTTCTGCAGACACTACGACTCCGAGATCAAATCAACTAACTGACTATAATTTTTGCCTTAACACTTGCTGTCCTTGTTCTTATATGGCTCGACTACGATCTCTGCCTCTGATATGATCAGTAGACACCACTACTTCAAGTGTGGCCTACGATTCTTGACTTGGCTCAGCAGATGCTCGATCGGCTCTTAGACGGGCTGTCTCTACGATTCTTAACATGACTTCCTCAGCAGATTACGGCCCCAAGAAAGTTCTTCTCGACACACTAAGATCCTTCCTTATTGCTCCTGGCAGACTACGAACTCTGAGAGCTACAATCCTTGCAGACTATGATTTTGCCTTGATAGTCCTTGAGTCTTCCTTGTCTCTCCTAGCAGACTACGAAGGCTGGTGCAGTGCTCGATGATCAGACAGGCCTATCTATTATATTATATAAGATCAACCGAACAAGCTTGATCTTTCTATTTTTAGTCCATGTACATCATTTCTTTTGAAGGACTTTACAAAGCTGTTTTATTCATGTAATATTTGATTATTTCATTCTAATTCCTTGTACATATATTTCTATTATCTATTCAAGGACTTTACAGCTTTCATCAATGCAGACATATTTGCATATTCATTAATTAAGATCATAATCAAATCTTTTATAAATTGGAATAGCATTCTCATGCTTATTCCTAACAATAACAATTCATTAGAATAGTTAAGTAGAGAATGATGTCTACAATCTTCTATGATTTAAAAGTTCATCATCAATATTTTATCCCTGTAACATCAATCAATATATTCAAATCAAATATTCATCTTTGCACTACGGGCCAAGGATATTCATTTGTATCACCAGTGGTCATGATCATACCAATACCTGTCCATCTTTGCACTACGGGCCAAAGATATTCATCAATTAATCATTCATCTTTGCACTACAGGCCAAAGATATTCATCGATCAATAATTAATCTTTGCACTACGGGCCAAAGATAACTTTCACCATAATTTAAGATTGAGGATGATGAAAAATAATATAAATAACGAATCCAGTGAGATAAAGGACAATTATTAGAGATTCGTAATTTAATTTATCCAAGTTCAAGTATATTCAATAATAATCAATTGTAGAGCAAAATTCAAGAATGAAGTTCAAAACATGAATCCAATCAAAGATAAGAATCATAACAGATAACTTGGACAAATAAAAGAAATTTTTTTTTGTGAATAGTACTCGTAAATAGTGCCGTACGTATGAATAATACCGTATTTATGAATAGTACCGTACGGATGAATAGTAATCCCGACATGAAAATGTAAAAATTTCAGAAGAAAGTTCATACCAACATTCCGGTGAAATGATATTAGATAAGTAAATATTTGTCCAATTTTGATATAAAGGGAGGAATTTTTAGCATGAGACATTTATTGAAAGTTAGTATTTTATCATCTCCGATAAAATAATTCATTCAAATGTATTATTATAATATTACATTATAATAGTATAATTTGATAATATAATAGTATAATTTTATAATTTGAATGAGCAAGCAACATATGTACTAATCTATCCGAATTTACTAATCCCTTTTTTACTAATCCCATAATTAGGAACTATTTTAGTTTTTAAGCTTTCTAAGAATTTAGATCTCATTAGCATGATCAACATCATGATTCTAAAAGCATTGCTTAAAACTATGGGTTATTTACATATTATAAAAACAGCACCATGTAGATAATTAAATGCCTTTAATAAATGAATATTTTATTAATAAATAAATAAGATTGTTTACAAAGTATGTGCTTTATCATCATACATGATTGGCTTGTATGCACACTACTATCAGTAGGCCAGGAATACTCAACCCATTCTGAGTCCCCAAATACATGGTACAGAATTCAAATACAATCTTTTATATCAAACGGTCGTTCAAAATATGACCACACAATTGTGAGCGTCAATACAGACATGTAGAAAATATAAACGCTCAAACTAAGTCCTCATTACAATTATTATCACACTATTTTACAACATAGTGAGGACTTCTACATCTCTTTCTCGGACCATCACTCTGTTCTCCGACTAGTCCCAGCTATATTCTCAGTTTCCTGAAGAGAACAACGGAAGAAAAGGGTGAGCTTAACTAGCCTAGTAAAGAATATTATGACTAAGATAATGAGGAATAAATTATCGTTAACCTTCAATAAATAAGATAAAATATTATGGACAACAAGTTTTAGATCAACAACTGCAGCGAAAATAATAATTCATTAGAAGAGTTAAGTAGAGAATGATGTCTACTATCTTCTATGATTTAAAAGTTCATCATCAATAGTTTATCCCTGTAACATCAATCAATATATTCAAATCAAATATTCATCTTTGCACTACGGGCCAAAGATATTCATTTGTATCACCAGTGGTCATGATCATACCAACACCTGTCCATCGTTGCACTACGGGCCAAAGATAACTTTCACCACAATTTAAGACTGAGGATGATGAAAAATAATATAAAGAACGAATACAGTGAGATAAAAGACAAATATTAGAGATTCGTAATTTAATTTATCGAAGTTCAAGTATATTCAATAATAATCAATTGTGGAGCAAAATTCAAGAATTATGTTCAAAACATGGATCTAATCAAAGATAAGAACCATAATAGATAACTTGGACAAAGAAAAAAAAAATTAATTTAATTTTTCTGTGAATAGTACTCGTGAATAGTGCCGTACATATGAATAGTATCATATTTATGAATAGTACCATACGGATGATTAGTAACCCCGATATGAAAAGGTAAAAATTTCATAAGAAAGTTCATACCAACATTTTGGTGAAATGATATTAGATGAAACGCAAAACTCAAGGAATTTCTGATCATTTCAGGAATTATAGAAGCAATACTTACCGTAGTAAGTTTATGTTTGGGAATATGAAATGAAATATTATCACTTTCATAATATGGAATATGAAAGAAAATAATATTCTTTACGAATATTGAAAAAAATAACATCATTTACGAGAAAAATAATATCCCTTACCTCAGTAGAATACTAGATCTGTCTGGATTATCGGATATTATGATGAAGAATTCTTGCACTGTTATCAACACTCAAAATATCTAAATACTCACAAGAAATACGCTCAATAGTATAGAGAAAAAAATTTCTGATTCTGGTGTGATTTTCATTTCTTAACTAACCACCCTATTTATCGGAGATGATAAAATATAAACTTTCAATAAATGTCTCATGCTAAAAATTCCTCCTTTTATATCAAAATTGGACAAATATTTACTTATCATATTTATCAATAATTTTTTTTTATTCATCAATTATTTTTTCATAATTAATATTATAGAATCACAATATTGACAACTAGGTCGTTCCCAAGAAAGAGGGGCCTTTCCGATAAGGATTTCTCCTTATTGTCGTGCAATTATATAACTTAGCTCCTTTCCTCGACAGAACTTTCTAGACATTGCCAATAATGCTATCTAATAATATTATTCAAATAATATGAATTATTATTTTAATAATGTGAAATACTGTGCAGTGGCTATTGTGACAATTATTGAATCAATAATATAAAATATCAACGTAGCAATTATTGAATCAATAATATAAATATTATGCAATTATCAATGTAGCAATTATTGAATCAATAATATAAAATATTGAACAGTAATTATTGTAATAATTATTGAGTAAGTGACGTCTTACGTAAGAATCAATAATTAAAAATACTGTGTAATACTATGTGCTACTGTGCAACAACGCGTATTACTGTATTTTTATTATCGGGTATTTCAACAATTTTAACTGTAAAAGTTTTGCCGTTATTGTAAGAAACCGAATTTTCAGATATTATTAAATAAGAATTTAATAAATAAAATTCTTAAACTGTGAGATGGGTTCGAATAAGAATATATATATATATATATATATATATATATATGTGATATGAGGTATGTGGTATTATATTACATAGGATAATATGGACTATGTAATATGTATTTTTGTGAATTATAAATATATTATTAATATATATTTGTTACTTAGCGTAGAGACAATTCAGTTGAGATAAAGGAAGTGGATAAAATTTCTATCTATATTAAATAATTTATAGAGTTATTTTATCATAGTAAGTTGGTGACATTAAATATCATTAATGTATAATCATCATATTCTTGTGTATGTGTATTAATAACTAGTATGTTTATAATATAGGTTATTAATAGCACTTAAGCTATCCGTAAATAGGTTTGGATAGTGAAGCATGAGTTAGTTAAGGAATTAACTAATAAGAATAAATATTAGTTAATTTAAGTTGGGAGTTATATTAGGGAATAATATAATGTGGGTATTCAGCCTTAATTAACTATGATGATATAGTACAGTGTTTAATTTACTTAAGTAAAGGAGTGAATTAATATGTGTGTTGAATATGTAATTATAGTTGATACTTTTTATATATATTACTTAGAGTGATAATATGTGAGAAAGTCTAATGTGCGAATAACATTAAATGTATATACGTTATTAAAAGAGGATGAAAATCATTATATCTTTAAATAAATATTTAATATTTGAAGAAATTATTATGAGGACAATCTATAGAAAAGAAAGAGAAATAATTATTATATATTTCTAATAAAGGGTATTAAAATAATTTCTAATATTGAATTATTTTAATAAAAGGAGGAAATGTTATTTTTTTTTGAATAATAATATTACCTTATATATTTTGTATAAGGTGTGATTGATTAATATGATAGATATATTGCATATTTGCTATATGTAAATAAATTGATGAAAATAATTTATTATAATGAAAAATAAACTTATTACCTATTTTCTATATATAATGTACATGTGCCGTACATGTGATTATTTCTAATAGATATTATATTATCTTGAGACAATAAGTAAATTATTTTCTAATAATGAATATCCTTATTTGGAGAAAATATAATATTTATGTTATGGCTAAATACATAATTTCTAATGTATTTTCAAAAAGATTTTAATTTATAAAAGGAAACTAAGTTATTTTGATAACTTGAGTTGCTATAGTACCGTAAGTTTTATAAATAATATTTGAATATTCTATTTGTAATATATTTATATGTGGACCTTGGACTTAATAGTTCTAATTTAATTGAACATGTTATAAGTAGTAATGTGGTGAGAGATGAGTAAGCGATGAGAATAATAATAAGCTTAAGATTACGCTTGTGGGAGATGCCTTGTGTGGCACGATAGTAGATTCGTTGATGAATTTATTAATTCAAGGATGGAGGAATTTTTAATTAAATAATTAATCTATATTAATTGTTATTATAATAGTATATTGCTTTATTATTATGGCTAGTGGTAATATAATAATAAAGAGATTGATTATGAATATAATCGGAAATTGTATTGATAAGGAATGAGGTATATTATCCTATTATATTATTATTATGGATAATATAATATTATCAAGTAATTATGTGATAATATGTTGATTAATGAGTAAATGATTTATAAATATAATACGATTTATATTTATTTAACATGATAATAAATCATATAAAGTGTTAATCAATTAGTGTGGAAATTATAATTCCATTGATTAATGAGAAATGGATTAATTATTATTATTATTAATTAATTGATGAGATAAGTAAATTATTTACTTCTATATGCAAGCATGCGAATAAAATGTATAGCGTATAATAACTAACTATATATTATATGAAGTGTGAAGTGTAGTGCAACTATATTATATAGTGTGGTGCAACAATTATGTGACTATACTATATATAGGAACCATGTATCAAGACTAATTAAACTATGTGAGTTACATGAGATGTGGGTGTGACAAGGTGTATATTAAGTATACAATAAAATAATATATCATGGATATATTGTAAACAATTATTGAATTAATAAAATTTAATAATATCCAATGGAATTATATTCGATGTTAATAAAATGGGATATATCTACATGTATCCCTACTTGATACATTGTAATATTAGTTACTTATTAAAAGTACATTGTGACTATATTATACCCTAAGTGTATGAAATGAGTATATATATTATATAACCTAAGTGTTTATATATATACTACATTTGCAAGTGGATAGTGCTGAGCTTTGTAAATTGCCTTGTCCCAAGTTGGAAGACCCATTTCTCTCTTCACGTGAATAACTCAATAGCTAGCCTACTACTCTATATTTTTCTCAAACTCAGCAATGTATAGACAATGATTATGGGGGAGTGGGCAAAATAGTGAAGTTCAACAACTAATCACCAACTCCCTTGTAAGAACCCGAATTTTTGAGAATTATTAAAATAAGAATTTAATAAATAAAATTCTTATTAAATGATATGTTGAGTGATATTATTGCATATGTGAGTAAGTACTATGCAATATGTGATGTTTATGTTAATAAATATATTAGAAGTATATATTTATTACTTGTAAATAAATTGTAGGAGCAATTTATTAAAGGTAATGAGATGGCTAAAAATTAAAATAATTTATTATTTTCATGTGATAATTGGTGGCATTAGATATACTTAATGTATAACCATAATTTTATTAAAGAAATCATATATTACATTATTGAGTATAATGTATGCATGTTTTAATGTAGTGAATATATTATAATATTTACTGCAGTTAAATTGTTGAAAATAATTTATAGAAAGGAAAAGGAAATAATTAGTTTAAGTATACAAATATTATGGTATACTTTAATTAAAAGATATTAAAATAAATTCTATCATTGAATTATTTTAATAAAGAGAGAATATTATTTTAATAATATATGTAAATAAATTGACATAATTCAATTTATAATGTGAGGGAATAAATTTATTAATTATTTTCTAGATGTGATGGAAGTATATGAGTATTACTTGGAGTATTTGTAATAAATATATTTATAATATTTATATATATTCATTATGCGAGAAAATGATATTGTTGAGAAATTTGTGTAATGAAGCAAGGAGATGGTAGGTATATAATATTTTTATACTTTACCCAAGAGCACTAAAGTTAATTGTTGCATGGAATTATTTTAATGAGGAAAGAATATTATATTTATTATAACATCTGAAGTAATTGAGTAATTTTCTTTATATAGAAAAATATAAATAACACAATTATTTTTGCATATATAAAGTGAAAATGTAATAAAAAAACATCTTATATTATGTTTTATTTATGGAATATATAGTTTATATATTAATGATGATATATATTTTATATACTTCCAAGAAGGTGTAAATATTTTATGAGTGGGTTATGTAGTAACTTAATAAATGAAATTAAATTACCAAGTATTGGGTAATTAAATTATTTGATGAAGCAATTAAGAGCATAATTGGGTGATTTAATTAGTTAAGCAAATAGGCTAAATTATTAATGACTCTAGTTACTATTCAAAGATTAATTCCCAAGTCTAGAAAATATTTGTGCTAGCCGTGTATGGGAAGAGAAATAGACCCGATTTTGGGGTCGTTACATCCCTCATAACCAACATGCAATCCTTACTCCCATTGGTTTGAATTGGTGGAAATTTACATTGTCTGGATTCTTATTCCTCTATAAATAATAGCTCTTCTCCTCTCTAATCCATTTGCTGAGAATTTTGTCTAAGTATTGAATTGAGAGTGTTGTGAGTTGGATAGCAAGGTAGTTTTCAGAGAATTGGGAATCCAATTTGAGCTAGCTTAATGCATAGCAGAGGTATAAAATTCTTCATTCTTGTTCTTCCTTCAAATTTACTGTTAAGATGTTGATTCTTGAAATTGAGAATGGAATCCATGATTATGTGATCAAGCAATGTTTGATAATTGCTCCTTAGTTGCTATACTAGTTTATAGATATGTTTAGACTGTTATGTGGCTGATACAGAATCGAATTGATAAGAAAATGTTGATTTGGGTTATTAAACTGTCGAAGCAGCCATGTCAATTTCTGGCCGGCTAGCGGCGTAGCTGCTCCAGTTTTATACTGGCCAGCGGCGGAGCTGTGCTGGGCCCTGGAACTTGAATTTTTTTTCTTCTGCAACCTGCTTGATTCTGTTAAGTAATAATTGTTTAAAGTAGCTTAAACAAGCATGCTAGAAGGTTTAACATGCCTATATGAGTATATTAACATGACATGCACTCGCATTGCTATGATTGCATGCATGATTCGTAAAGGTTTATAATTTCCAAAAGTAAACGTAAAGTTTTGTAAACGAAAATGACTTATACGAACCATGTCGACATTCTGATTTTTCAAGCATGATTATATTATTTAGGAATGCATGAGAAGCGTATTAACTTACGAATATATGTTTCATAAGTATAACATGAGCATGCCGGACCTCGTTAGTAAACAATTCTAACTAAAATGTTAGTTTCAAAGGTGAACCTTGGCACGTAAATGTCATGAATACATTCTGATTTTGCGAGCATGTTTAGATGACTTAGAAATACGTGTCGAACATGTTAACACATGAATCTAGATAGCATGGACGTATTAGACCCTATTAGTGAGGTTTATTAGTGAAAGTATACGTTTTACACGTGAGTCTTGACATGTATATTGAGATTTGAATTCTGATAATTGTAAACATGTTTGATAGTACTCGTAGACTCAATCATGTATCCTACATGTATATATACCATGATTAGGTGTTGTGATCCAAGTTTAGCATAAACGAAGCATGTTTTCAAACTAATAACTATAATAGTTACATGTATGAAATATGAATGTTCATGAACATGCCCAATATGAGTTATATGAATACTTTATGTGTTTAAAGAACGAGTATGATAAACTTTGTGATGATTCATGACCTTGAGTGGCGTTAAAATTGTTAGAATGTTGACTTAGAACCTATATCATGTAGATTGCACGTGAAAAGGTTAAACGAGCATGAAAGTATCCTTTAATATGTATACATGCTATGTAGGACCATATGTTAATACTTGAATCCGATTTCGACGGTTAATAGAGTATATTTGCTTTGTTATGGCCTTATGTGTTAGTAATGATATATGAGAATGATTAACTCAAAAGATGGACTACACTAGCTATATGTAAATAGATTAGTGGTAGATGGGCATGTGTATGTAGAGAATGGTAGTAAGTACGTATGGTTAAAGTATACTTATACGTATATAGTTATTCTAAGAATACGATAAGAAAGTGAGACGAAGGTTCTAAGAACCAAGTTAGACAACAATGTAACCTTTATTATTACATTGAGAATGTATGAATGTATGATTGATGGATATGAATCCATGATTTTATAACTGTGTAGGATTACACGAAGAGCAAATATCTTTAAGCAGTTAAGTCGTAGTTGTTAAACTACGAATCAGGTAAGTCTTTCAATTCCTATTTGATATATGAATTCAATAACTGTTAGTTGAATTATATTATGCTGTGATAATGTGAACTTATATATGAACTGTATATGAGATATAAATGAGATTGAAAGTTGATCTTTGATGATATACTTGTTATGTGAAAGTAACATGCGTAGTAAATATAAATTTTTTATAAATGCATAAACTGAGTATGATGTTGTATGCTATGTGATGCATGAAAACTATTAGAATTGCTGAGCTGTCGAGCTCACTCTTGCAAATAACCACTTTTGCAGGTTAAGGATTCACGGTAAAGATTTTGTGCTTCTTGATTGATAAAGATAGATAGTATCGCAACGAAGAATACTATTTAGATTATCGTTTGAACCCTGTTTAGGTTCTAAGAGTTGTACTTGATAATTGTATACGTTGTTTAAAACTTGTCGTACTGTAAAGATGTATTAGCTGATACATAGAGGATATTAAGTCGAGTTGTAAATGTTATACGATAACTCAAATAGAATGAATCATATTTTATAGTTGATTCGAGAATTGTAATTGATTCAAGTTATGAAATAAATAAGAAGAATTTATTCAAAGGATATTGAAAAGTTTAAGTTATTTCACATTTTAGTAACATCGAATATGATGTAAAGACGAGATCTTGGATATGAATAGAATTTATATTCTAAATTGTAATAAGCAAAGTGGTATTCTTTTACTAATGATTAAAAGATGTAATAGTTTCACGTTAGTATTTGGTTAGTAGTATCGTGACTGCACCGGATCCGAGGAAAGAGAGGAACCCGGATTTGGGGGCGTCACAGTTATTTTTAGAAAATTTATTTTTGTCATTTTCTTCATCCGACAATTTTTCGTTATGGGGCCCACTAATGATTGCTCTGTCGTACGAATATTTCCCGACAAAAAGAATATTCCCCGACCAAACGAATATTCTCCGACACAATGAATATTTTATGACCACTTGCTTACTATATAAAATTTACACATATCACCCATAACTTATCATAGTTATCAAATCCATACCTTACTATTTAAAATAATATATAAAGAAAATTAAATCTTATTCATAAAAAGTTGGGGTCTTACAACACCAACTGTGACGCCCCCAAAATAGGTTCACACAACTCATTCTGAGTCGCCAAATACATGGTACAGAATCCGAATACAAATCTTCTTGTAACAAATGGTCGTGCAAATTACGACCACACAAACTGTGAGTTTCAATACAGATCGTATAAAATACAAAAATATAAACACTCAAATAAGTCCTCATTACAATTATTATCATAATTTTTTACAACATAGTGAGGACCACGACAGCTCTATCTTGGACCATCACTCTATTTCCCGACTAGTCCCCGCGATATTCTCATTTCCTGAAGAGAACAATGGAAGAAAATGGTGAGCTCAACTAGCCCAGTAAAGAATATTATGACTAGGATAATGAAGAATAAATTATGGTTAACCTTCAACAAATCAGATAAAATATTATGGACAACCAGTTTTAGATCAACAACTGCAGCGAAAATAATAATCCATTAGAAGGATTAAGTAGAGAATGATGTCTACTATCTTCTATGATTTAAAATTCTATCATTAATATTTTATCCTTGTAACATCAATCAATAAATATTTCACATCCATCATTTATCCTTACACTACAGGCCAAAGATATTTATTTGTATCACTAGTGGTCATGATTATACCAACACCTGTCCATCTTTGCACTACGGGTCAAAGATATTCATCAATTAATCATTCATCTTTGCACTACAGGCCAAAGATATTCATCATCAACAGTTCATCTTTGCACTACGGGCCAAAGATAACTTTCACCATAATTTAAGACTGGGGATGATGAAAAATAATATAAAGAACGAATCAAGTGAGATAAAGAATAAATATTAGAGATTTATAATTCAATTTATCCAGAGTTCAAGAATAAAGATCAAAATATGGATCCAATTTCAAGAATAAAATCTATTAAAGATAACTTGAACAAAGAAAAGAAATTTTAATTTTGTCGTGAATAGTACTCGTGAATAGTACCGTATGTATAAGTAGTGCCGTATGTATGAATAGTACCGTATGAATAGTACCCCAACATGAAAAGATAAAAAATTTCATAAGAAAGTTCAGACCAATATTCCGATGAAATGATATTAGATGAATTCGGGAAATACATCAGGAAATTTATTAACAATAAAAATATTATTCAAATCTGACGTATTCTTGTTTAAATCGGTAACATGGGCTAAGAAAGCTTGACATCCGCTTTTCAATAAACGAAAAGCTTTATGATTTGAAATAACAGTGATAGATTTTAGTGGTTTGGTTGTTTGAATTCGCATAACAGGTTGGTTAGGAATATGAAAACTAACAAACTTACGAAAATAATCAATTTTAGCATGATGAGTGGTTAACCAATCGATTCCTAAAATCACATCAAATACAAGTATTTTCAAAGAGATGAGATCAACAGGTAATGTGAGAGTGCCAATTAGAATCAAACAAAATTTGTAAACTGTGGATATAATGAAGGTTTCTCCCAACAGAGTTTCAACAAATAAGTTAAAATCTAATTTGTCAGGGGTCAAGTTCAAACGTTGAGCACTAGTAGGTAAAATAAAAGAATTGGTAGAACCGATATCTAATAAGGTATAGATTTCGCAAGAGTTTATGATTAGCTTACCCGTGATAACTTCGTTCGGGTTCGTCGCTTTTTGGGTAGTCACGACAAATGCTCTTCCCTGGACAACCGACTTTGACTTGTCTGGGACAGCCTTTGGTGTCACGGTGCCTGCTGAACTTAATTTTGCTAGAGGACAAAATCAAGCTATGTGACCGTCCTTCCCACAACTGAAACACACTTTGGAAGGCTGTGTACAGTTTGGACTGATGTGTCCCTCCTCTCCGCATCTGTAACATCTAACTGGTGGTCGTTCTCCTTCCCGAGAAACAGTTGTTGGTGCTGCTGCCGACATCTTTATGTTGTCATTGTTGTACCATCTCTTTTTGAAATTTCCCCCGACTCACTTCTTCTATTATCATGGACATGATTACCACCGGAGTGGTTACCACTTTTGGCATGATAATTTTCTCCTCGTTGGTTATCATTGTTCCGATGACTGTTGCCACCGGTACGACTATTATCATTTTGTCGGTTGTTGTCCCTTGGTTGAACAGACTCAGTATGTAGTTCTAATAATTGAGCCATGTTCACAACATCTGAATACAAATAAAATTTGTGAGAAATGAGGTATTGACGAATTTTAGGTTTCAAACCTCTTAGAAACATTCGTGTCATTCGTTCTTCATTATCCACCAAATGAGATGCAAACTGGGATAACTCCGCTAACTTAGCCTCGTATTGGGACACAGTCATGTTGTTCTGTTCGAGTTTATTGAATTCTACCTCCTTTATATGACGAATACTTTCTGAAAAGTACTTGTCATTGAACAATTTCTGGAACTCCTTCCAAGACATCTTGAGTGCGGAAGGCTGAGTACGCTTCACAGATTTCCACCAGTAATCTGCCTCTTCACGGAACATAAAGGTGGCAAATGGAAGTTTTTTCTACTCTATGCATCCTAAGACATCAAATATCTTGGTGATTTGCTTAACCCAAGTTTCTGCCTTGATTGGATCTGGCTTTCCTAAAAACTCTGGTGGTCCCAACTTTTTGAATTGCTTGGCAGTGACAAGCCGCGATTTACCATTATTTCCACCTGTATTTTGAACACGAGTCTCCCTCGTCTGGTTTTGCATGAACTACAAAAACCTTCTAAACATCCCATTGTTCATCTGTTGATCGGTGGTGTTGTTTATAGGAGGATTATTGCCTTCCTGTTGCACATTATCCTGGTTGGTGGTTAGAGGTGTCTCAGTGGTTTCATATGCTCCATTGTTTAGATTTTCAGCTACCATTCTCAAATACTACCACAAAACAAGGGTTAATTAAAGAAATTAACATGTCACATATTATCCCTATGTTCCGACGGACCAATTAAATAGTAAGTAAGCTTAGGTAGGACACACTAGCGAAGGTTTTACTCGTCTCTCCCCTCCTAGTTCTATTCCCAGATCTCTGTTAGAGACCATATCCCTAAGCTCTGTTACCAACTGTGACCCCCCAAAATATGTTCAATACTCAACCCATTCTGAGTCGCCAAATACATGGTACAGAACCCAAATATAATCTTTTATATCAAATGGTCATGCAATATACGACCACACAACTGTGAGCGTCAATACAGACTTGTAGAAAATATAAACGCTTAAACTAAGTCCTCATTACAATTATTATCACACTATTTTACAAAATAATGAGGCCTTCTACATCTCTTTCACGGACCATCACTTTGTTCCCCGACTTGTCCCAGCTATATTCTCAGTTCCTGAAGAGAACAACGGAAGAAAAGGGTGAGCTCAACTAGCTCAGTAAAGAATATTATGACTAAGATAATGAAGAATAAATTATCATTAGCCTTCAATAAATCAGATAAAATATTATGGACAACAAGTTTTAGATCAACAACTGCAGCGAAAATAACAATTCATTAGAAGAGTTAAGTAGAGAATGATGTCTACTATCTTCTATGATTTAAACGTCCATCATCAATATTTTCTCCCTATAACATCAATCAATATATTTAAATTAAATATTCATCTTTGCACTACGGGCCAAATATATTCATTTGTATCTGTTAGTTCCCAGAGGGTACACAATAGATCTAGAAGGGGGGTTGAATAGATCCTTTATGTTTTATCAAAAACTCTTTTCTATTTTATTTTGTATTTCTAAGTAATTAGCAAATGACAAACATATGAATCATTTCAAGCACAGCGGAATAAGTTAAAGATCCCCTTCATAGATAACTTTGTTAACCATTGTTCTATAGTTAGTTTAGGTATAAGTGGTTATAACATTCATAGCAGTTATAGATACATAATATAAATGATAGAATGTAAAAGACACAAGGGATTTTTAAGTGGTTCAGAGACACAAGCTCCTAATCCACTATTCTGCTTCAACAAGTAGGGATTCCACTAAGGAAGTCTTTACATCTGAATCACTAAGATTCCTTCAAGGCCAGCAGCCTTGGAACTTCAGTTCTCTAGGAACTCTTCAAGTCCAGCAGACTTGGAACTCTAGTTCACTAAGAATTCTTCAAGGCCAACAGCCTTGGAACTTCAGTTCACTAAGAACTCTTCAAGGCCAGCATCCTTGGAACTTAATTTAGTCCCTTGGACAAGGACCCTTCAGGCCCTAGCTTTGTGTTGATGTTGTTGTTGGTGCTTTGCTGCTAAGATGACTTGAAGCTTGTTCATCCTTAGGTACTTAGCAGCTTGGTGTGATCCTCCTTGGATTCTGCATCGAGATTGGATCACCATTGGACAGACTGCTAAAATGTTCTTGATTCTTAACATCGTTGAGTACTTAGCAGTCCATCTCTTCTAATTTGGTGCAGATGATCTTTTGGTTGATGCTTGTCTTCATCTGCTCTCAGCTTGCATCCTTTCACCACTTGGGGTCTGCTAAGTCTTTGAGCTTTTGGTAGACTTCGTCTGGCACTTAGCATCCCCTGAACCTTGCTTGAATGATGTGCAAATTTGATTCTTCATCTGATTCTGCAACTGTTCTTTTTCAGCTCTTGGTAGTTCATGGTGAATTCATAGAGTGGCTCTTTGGATATTCTTTCTGGTCTGCCACTTTTCTAAATGCTATCTTCTTGGCCTTCTCAGCTCTCAACTTAGCTTCCATTCTGATTGGCATTCTCATTGTTGTTGAGTAAAGCCTCTATCTATTCAAGATCTTCTCTTTGCTAGCTTCACTTCTACTGTCGTAGTCTCACTGCCACTGAGACGTATTCTGTTTAGCTCTGTAGAACTCGTAGAGTCAACAAATTATCAGCCCCAACAACTCTTCAAATGCAGCAACCTTTCATCTTTGAAGCTTCAGCTGTTAAATACCCTTCCATAAGCTTCCCATTGGAATATAGCCATTGGAAACTATTTGAATTGCTTCGCAGATCTCGAGTTATTTGGTGCAGACTGCTGATATGATGTGACAACCCCTTTTTGACTTTTTTACACAGCAGTCTACTATTTGACCTACCACATCAGAGATGTCACTTTAATGCGTCAGGATGGTAGTCACCTTTATTTCTTCTTTCTGACTCTTTGATCAGAACATCAGGAGTTATCCTTCTGCATCGATCCTCTCAATTAGCAACGTTCGAATGTCAGTCTTCATATTGAGACGTTGCCAGTGCTTCAATATTCAGTTGACCAAACTCTACGATTCTGATGCAGATGACCTTGAACTTGATCGTAGTTTATCTGATGAATGTTGCTTGTTGACTGGTTGAGACAGCACTATGATTCTGAAGAATGTTCTTTAGATCTGCAATGTAGAACATCTCTTCCTCCACTTGTGCAGTGCTTCAACACTTCAATTTGCCTTAACTTATCTCATGAACTGATAACTTGTCTGAATTCTCTGACCCTTCTTGATTGTAAGACTCATCTGATTAGGCACACTCAGCTCACTTTCTTTTTGTGATCTCCAGTTCACATATCATCAATGGTCTGACCCATGCTTCATCTTCTTCGTCTATTCTTTATTGGTTGGCCAGTATCTCTATATAATCAGCATCAGTTCCTGCTTCTCATGTGGCAAAAACTACGATCCTAGTTACTCCTAAGATCGTTGTCTTCTGTTTATCTTGACAGTTACTGCATTGCTGACTTCCTTTTGTCAGTCACTTCATCTGAAGTCTTCTTACTATTGCTTGAGGAGGACTTCTCCTGAATGGCTTCACTACTCAATCAGGATGCTGATTGAATTGGTTCTTAGATCTTCTGTTTGCTTGCATGCCATTCGTTGAATGCTCTCTGGCCTTTTCTTTAGGTAGTTGCATCTTTACAGATCTGACAAGAGGCTATATCTTTGGATACTTTGGGAGTGCTCATATGTTGAGAATCGTATTATCTCTACGATTCTTGCTTGGCGTTGTGAGCATTTGCTTGACTTTGCTGAAGTCTTTGTTCTGCAGACTACGATCTTGCATTGGTTCTGCAGACACTACGAGTCCGAGATTAGATCAACTGACAGACTACAATTTCTGCCTTAACACTTGTTGACCTTATCTGATATGGCTCGACTACGATCTCTGCCTCTGATATGATCAGCAGACTCCACTACTTCAAGTGTGGCCTACGATTCTTGACTTAGCTCAGCAGATGCTCGGTCGGCTCTTAGACGGGTTGTCTCTATGATTCTGAACATGACTTCCTCTGCAAACTACGGCTCTGAGAAAGTTCTTCTCGACACACTACGATCCTGCCTTATTTTTCCTGGCAGACTACAACTCTGAGAGATACTATCGTTGCAGACTATGATTCTACCTTGATAGTCCTCGAGTCTTCATTGTCTCTCCTAGCAGAACACGAAGGCTGGTGCAGTGCTCGACGATCAGACAGGCCTATCTATTACATTATATAAGATTAACCTAACAAGCTTGATCTTTCTATTTTTAATCCTTGTACATCATTTCTTTTGAAGGACGTTACAAAGCTGTTTTATTCATGTAGGATGAACCTAACATATTTGATCATTTCATTCTAAGTCCTTGTACATATATTCCTATTATCTATTCAAAGACTTTACAGCTTTCATCAATGCAGACATATTTGCATATTCATTCATTAAGATCATAATCAAATCTTATATAAATATGAATAGCATTCTCATGCTTATTCCTAACAATCTCCCCCTATTTGATTATGATAAAAATAATATGTGCACATGTATGAGATGAATGAATCTTAATATACAGTGAGTTGCTGTATTTCTAAAACAGATAATTATGAATGTCATTGATGATAATATGGAATTACATAAAATATGACACTTAACATCCTGGATACAGAACATACCTATATAGCTAGAAATATACCTTTTTTTGCTCCATGTATGTCTCCACGATGTCTGTTGATCAGCTACTCACTTTTCTTTTCTTCTTCTGTCCGCTCCCCCTCAGATGCATGCTTCATTGCTTCATCTTTGTATTGCTCTTGCTCTGGTTCAGATGCATGCCCTTCTTTTTCTGGTTTGGCTTTCTCTTGTTCTGGCTCCCTCTCATATTCTGTCTTCATAGGGTCATCATCCTTTGGCTCCCCCTCAGATGACGACACCTTTCTTGCTGCTGCTGCTTTGTTCTTCTTCTTCCTCTTCTTGTCCTTTTTTGCTCTGCTGCTACTTTTGCTCTTGCCCTTCCCTTCTGCCTTCATTTTTCTCTTTTTGCTCTTTCTTGAAAGCCTCTTTTTCTCCCCCTTTTTGTCATTAATCACTTGGGAAAGTTGTTGGACATTTTCCATAAATTGCTCCATCAAATAAGATGAGTTGCCAACCTCAATCTTGAGTTCTTGTTGGCTTAGCTCCATTTGTAGGGAGAGAGACTGATTTAGAGAGTCAATCTTGTCACAAAGGGACATGATTTGATCTGCACTAGCCTTATGAGCTCGTAGAGATTCTTCCTTCTGAACATCCATAGCCTTCAGATAGATTTGATCTCTCTCTTTGAATTTGAGAGATATATATATATGATAGTGTGGCCTGAAGTTTGTTGTGAAGCTCACTATTTCCTTCTTCTGACAGTATCTTAGCTTCAGCAGTAAGGAGAGACATCTTCCCAACCAACTCGTCAGAGTTCTTCTGAAGATCTTGCTCTTGAAAGGTTTGGGCAATTAGTTGAACAACTTCCTGGTGAGCAACTGATTGGACTCTACGATTCTCACTTTTGGACAAACTTTCAAAGGTAGTGAGAATCTGATAAATCATTGAGTACCAATCACTATTGAAAGACAAAGGAATATCAGACAATGCTGCTTGGGCAGAGTAGAGCTTCTCAAACTGAGCTTGATCATCTTCAATGGTAGAGTGAAGGGACTCTACGATTATGGACTTTGGTATGATCCTTTTTCCATCAGATCCTACTCGCCAATCGTAGGTAATGTAGTTATTTCCAGCATGTCGATATATCTTGAAGTGAGACTGGTACTTGATCAGTTGTGTTGCAAATTTCTTCACCCTTGGAAAGTTCTGTGCCACCAGCTCTAGGTTGGGAAGATGAGAGAAGCACCATGTGAAGTAGCTGTTATCACCAGTAATGGTTGCCTTTACCCATGGCATATGAGGATAAAACCACCTTATCGCATGGTCCTTGATTTCAGGCTCATATATCAGAGTTGAAGTGTCCAGCTTCATAGTTTTGAGATTGTTGAGCAAATATATTGCGGTCATCTTCACCACATTCAGCCTTTCATTTCCAAGGTTAACCCATTTTCCTGGAAGTACATCTAGTGGTTCTTCATCAACTTCCACCACTATTCTTCTCTTGCGATGAACAGGACAAGGAATATAAAAATCTTTTGGCACCTTATCCTCAAGACTAGAATCTCCTTTACTTTCTTCCTGTCCTGACCTTGAGTCAGACTGGTGCAGACTTCTTTCAGCTGACTCGTCAATGTGTTCCTGCACTTGATCATCATCTTTAGAAGAGCTAGTCTCTGCACACTCACTTGGCACTTCGTGCTCCGCAGTCTTCAATCTCTTGCTGCTTGATTTTGCAGATATATTCTTCCTTTTTCCTTTAGCATCTGCTCCCTTAGATTCAGCATCATCATCACTGAGATCAATGATAGCTGTAGAAGATTCTCCTTTCTTCTTTAGGAAAGATCTAGCAAGCAATCTGTTGCTCTTTCTTTTCCTTGGAGGTTCAGCTATAGGAGATTCAGACATGCCTTCATCTTTAGATTTTTTAGCCTCTGAATCATCAGGTGAGCTTTTTTGGGGTTCATCAACAGGGGCAGAGAGTTCTTCTTCAGACTTTGAGTCCTTTGAAGTAGCAGAGGAACTCTTTGGACTTTCAGCAGTGGGAGATCTAATTGCTTCAACTTGCAAACCTTCCTCATTAGCATAGTGGCTACTTTGGGGCTTAGCCACAAGACTCACATTTCCTTCTTTATCTTCAGATTTTTCTTCCTCTTTCTCATATTTTACTTCCTCTTCATTTGTGGACTGGCTGCTTGAGGATTCACCTTTAAAGCTATCAGGTCCCTCTTCTTCTTCAAATTTTGCTCTTTTCTGTTTGGCAGACAGACTTCATTGGGGAACTGGCTTTGACTTCTTCACCATCTTGGCTTTCTCCTTAGAGGGCTTCACAGACTTGGACTCTGGAATAATTAAATCCCAGAGTGTGATAGCTCCTCTTCCACAGCACTTGCCTTTCTTTTCTTCGTAGTGCTCTTGCTACTGCTGCCATATGTCATTAGCCTTTTGTTTTCCATTGGATTCTTCTTCCAATTTATAAACAGCTTTGGAGACATCACCTTTTGACTTTTTAGGACCTTACCCTCGTTATCCTTAACCTTATTATTCAGCTTCTTCTTCAGAATGATACTCAAGATTCTTCCATGAAAAACCTTAGTGAGCGGTTTCTCTGTTGATTTCGTTTTTTCTGCTTTGTCCAGCCACTTGGATATTAAGTCAAATAAACAGCTCCAAAGTTGATTTGCTTCTTCAGCACTATTGCAGACATGATTCTCAACTGTTGATCACTCACAGTGTTATGTGCAGTATCCTTGCATAGTATTTATTTCCCCACAATCTCTGCAAGGAACTCAAATTCTTCAGGAAGCTCCTTTTTCTTCATATCCTTCAGACTAGGGTTCCTTTTGTAACATATAATCCTTTTGTCTTCTTCCATGTCAACTTCAACAAGGTTTTTCAGACCTAGGTCAGGGAAACCTAAGCACTGGTTGATGTTAGTGGATTTCAGCTTCAGATTCTGACCTTTAACCTTGGTAGATAAAGTCCCAGAGTTTGTAGTTATGTTAAAGTAGAACTCTTTAACCAAGTCAGAATATATAAGAGTATTCAACTCAAGGCATTCAGAGAATCCAGCCTTCTTTACTAACTCAAGAATATCTCTGAACTTCTTCTCAGATTTCTCAAACTTCTTAGTCCCGAGTTGAATGCCAGTGATTACACGCCAGTCTTCCATTTGAAGGGTTATGGTTTTCTGGGTTTATGACATTGTGAGACTATTATGAGATATCAAGAAATGATTTGAGAATTAGATAGCTGTTTGAGAGGATTTGACTGTTTGGAAGTGTTTAGGTTTTGGTTTGAGAGAGAGAGTGTATGGATTGGACAGACTTGTAGCTTTTGATGAAATCTTGAAAGTATAGCTACCACTAGATTTGAATTTTCCCTCTTGTAACTATTCCCTCCATGTTTCTTAGTGGGACAGTTGTAAGGACTCTGATAGGTCACAATCAGTAACTTCCTTTATCGTGTCAGTTATACAGATTTTACTTTTTTTCAGTTGACTATTGACTTTTTCAGTTCATGGAGTGACCTTATGACTTAGCTCAGTACTCCATGATTTCTTAGACTGATCTACACCCTTTGTATCTTCTTCGATGATCGTAGTTTGTGGCTATGCTTCAATAGACAAATTCTTCATTGTACTTCAAGAGAGTGGCAATACTTATTTGCAACTTGCTTTCTTCTGAATAGTTACTGCTTGCTTCAACAGAGATTCATGTGATGCAATTAATATCTGCACTTCTTTTGGGTTAAGGTGCTCAGGAAGGGCCAACCTCTTAGAACAAGGCTAAGGGTTAGGTTTGTCCCTGAGGCACTTATCAGATGAAGATCTTTAGAGATATGGTTACTACAATGACATCACATTGGACTTTTCTGCTGGAGAGTTCACTTACCAACTCTGGATACTCTTTGATGTTGGTATTCATTTAGGCTGCAAGCGTAGTGTCATCCTGCTCTTACACTACGACCAGGTGTCTTATCATTGGGACTCCACAATTTGAGTGGTTGATTGATATGGTTATCAGTAGCATGTTTTGAGACATTACTACTGACTATGACGGATATTCATTTGGTTCATCAGCACAAGGTTTTGGGACCTTGTAACTGAGATGGTTCTGTTTTGGGTTAGCTCCTGCCTCTATGAACTTGACAGAGGTGGTCTTGATATTCGTGGAGTGGTCAACAGATGCACCATGGTTGACCTATACTCTGAGCTTTCCCAGATCTTCTGGCAAGGATCCCACTTCTTTACTTTGCCTCCAGAGCTTCACCATCTCCATATCTTGCATCACTAACTTCCTCAGTATGAACAACAACTTCAAACTTTACTTTCTTAGCAGCATCACTTGGTTCTGGCATTTCCTCTCCATCATTGATCATGGTCTGGTCAGGTGCAGTAGTGTGCTCTGCATAACTGATCATGGCCTGATCATCTTCTATGACTCTGGTCTATTCCACAGTTGGACCAGATGCTTGAGGTTGATTGTTTTGTTCAGCCTTTTCAATAGCAATCCTTTGATCATCTTCCTTCAATACTTCCTCATTTGCCCGAACATACTTCTTGACGAGCCTCTTCACCCTCTTCTTTAGTTTGAACACAGCCTTTGCACTTTCTTCAGATTTAGTCCTGACAGCTTGTTCAGGCTGAGAGGTTGTTGTAGCTTCTCCATCTGCAGTAGTAATTAGTCTGGACTCTACGATTGGTGATGACTCCAACATCGTAGTGAGTGAAGACTTCTTTGTTCTGTGACTGCGTTTCTCCTTCTTCTGAGGTTCACAACTACCTTCAACTTTATCTTTGTCTTGTCACTTAAATCTCTATCATCAATGATTGGAAGATCTAAAGGATTTGCTCCACTGACACAGTTAGTGCTGCTGCTCTTTGTAGATCACTGCTCCTCCATAGTTGATACTATCTTCTAAGAGGAGAATGAATTCTTCTTCATATGCCTAAGGAGATAGCCTTGCATATCTTCTTCAGGCTGAGATCATCATGATTATATAAACCTCATTGAATCATATAGAGATATTTTCAGGACAAATCACTCCACGATTGTTGACAACACTACGAAAGTAGTTTTTCTCATTCAGGATTCGGTATCTTCTGCACTAGTGGAGTTCTGCTTCTATGATGAATTCTTCATAATTAATGCTTGATGATCCTCTGATATGAGCTTCCTTAATGTTTCCTTTGAGATGACATGCTTTTCATGAATAAGAATAGAAGGTTTCCATCATCTTGACATGAGAAGCTGGCTTCCATATGGAGATCATCACCCATGTGAACTTTATTCATGGGGACTTAGCAAGTTTTCAAGAACAAGCTTTGGCATTGGATAATTTTGTCAAGAACATTGCTGAAATGTCTTGAGCTTCCAGCTGGTTGAATCTTTGTGATTGAAGCCATTTGCTTCAGTATTCCTTAGTGTGGTCAGATAGACCAAGTACCTGCAAGTTAAGTAGATTTCTATTTTGGTACCCAAGTCTGATTGGGTCTTGCTAGGTTTGTTTTCTCAAAATCCCAATTCCTCATTTTCTTGGATTTATATCATATTTAGCATCAACAATCATATTCATGCATCTATCAGATTTAGATATGATATATATAATGCATGACTGTGAGTATGTGTATGATTAAGCATTTTTAACATAACACTTTTTTTCTTTAATTGTTTCACTCTTTGCTTTGTTATGTTCACGGATTTTGAATGTTCACAGAGTAGGAATCAACTCTACTACTTATTTGTATCTGGTTGATTAATGGAGATGATCAGTTTCTAAGAATCTTCAAGATACTCATTTAGAGCTGATCAAACTCTACGTTTTATCAAAAACACAGAACATTGGTTTGTATATATTTACATACATACCAACCTTTCAGCAAGGGTTAATCTGCTTAAGTTAAATTAGATTTAGATTAACTTATGACATACTCCAGACTTCTTTCAAGATGTTATCTTCAACCTAAAACATGAGTGGAGAGAAAGTTTGTTGACAATTAAGTTTTCATCCTTAATGTGCTTTCTCTCTTTCCCTTTTTAGGAAGAGTATGGACTCTTGATAGAATACCATTGTAGTACATAAGGTGATGCAATATAATGTACATATAAATATTAATGAGGAACCGTACCTTTACACTGTCAGTTTCTCAACAGTCAATTTTCTTGCTATAATTATGTTGGGCATTGATGTGCATATCTTTATATTTAGTGCTGACTGCCTGTTACTCTATTATGGACAACAAATTTTAGATCAACAACTGCAGCGGAAATAACAATTCATTAGAAGAGTTAAGTAGAGAATGATGTCTACAATCTTCTATGATTTAAAAGTCCATCATCAATATTTTATCCCTGTAATATCAGTCTATATATTCAAATCAAATATTCATCTTTGCACTGCGGGCCAAATATATTAATTTGTATCACCAGTGATCATGATCATACCAACACATGTCCATCTTTGCACTACGGGCTAAAGATATTCATCAATTAATCATTCATCTTTGCACTACAGGCCAAAGATATTCATCGATCAATAGTTCATCTTTGCACTATGGGCCAAAGATAACTTTCACCACAATTTAAGACTGAGGATGATGAAAAAAAATATAAAGAACGAATCTAGTGAGATAAAGGACAAATATTAGGAATTCGCAATTTAATTTATCCAAGTTCAAGTATATTCAATAATAATCAATTGTGGAGCAAAATTCAAGAATGAAGTTCAAAACATGGATCCAATCAAAGATAAGAACCATAACAGATAACTTGGACAAAGAAAAAAAAAATTAATTTTTTGTGAATAGTACTCGTGAATAGTGCCGTACGTATGAATAGTATCGTAATTATGAATAGTACCGTACAGATAAATAGTAACCCCGACATGAAAAAGTAAAAATTTTATAAGTTCATACCAACATTCCGGTGAAATGATATTAGATAAAACGCAAAACTCAAGGAGTTTCTGATCATTTCAGGAATTATAGAAGCAATACTTACCGTAGTAAGTTTAAGTTTGGGAATATGAAATGAAATATTATCACTTTCATAATATAGAATATGAAAGAAAATAATATTCTTTACGAATATTGAAAGAAAATAACATCATTTTTACGAGAAAAATAATATCCATGAACTCAGTAGAATACTAGATCTGTCTAGATTATCGGATATTATGCTGAAGAATTCTTGCACTGTTATCAACACTCAAAATATCTAAATACTCACAAGAAATACGCTCAATAGTATAGAGAAAGAAATTTCTGATTCTGGTGTGACTGTTTATTTCTTAACTAAGCACCCTATTTATAGCAAATGCTTAGCACACCAAAGTTGACAAAATTTACAAACGGAAGAATTTTTCAGCATACCTGTTTTGACAAACCCTCAGCACACCTAACAGGACTCCATTCCCTCCACCAACCACATGTTTATATATATATATATATATATATATATATATATATATATATATTAAAACCTTTATAATTATTAAAAAGAATTTCAATTCCATTTTCTCTCTTCCACCTCATTTTATTTTTATACCATGAATTTATTATAATAATGTTACCATTCAAATTATAAAATTATACTATTATATTATCACATTATACTATTATAATGTAATATTATAATAATACATTTGAATGAATTATTTTATCGGAGAAGATAAAATGCAAAATTTTAACAAATGTCTCATGCTTAAAATTCCTCCCTTTATATTAAAATTGGACAAATATTTACTGATCATATTTATCAATAATTTTTATTTTATTAATCAATAATTTTTTTCTTAATTAATATTATAGAATTACAATATTGACAAATAGGTCGTTCCTAGGAAAGAGGGGGCTTTCCGATAAGAATTTCTCCTCATTTGTGCGCAATTATATAACCTAACCCCTTTCCTCGACAGAATTTTCTAGACATTGTCAATAATGTTATCTAATAATATCATTTAAATAATAGGTGTGACAATTATTGATTTAATACTGTAAACTACTGTGCAGTGGTTACTGTGACGTTTATTGAATCAATAATATAAAATATCAACGTAGCAATTATTGAATCAATAATATAAAATATTTTGCAATTATCAATGTAGCAATTATTGAATCAATAATATAAAATATTGAACAGTAATTATTATAACAATTATTGAGTAAGTGACTTCTTACGTAAGAACCAATAATTTGAAATACTGTACAATATTGTGTGCTACTGTGCAACAACACGTATTACTGTATTTTTATCACCGGGTATTCCAACAGTTTAACGGTAACAGTTTTGCCGTTATTTTTAGAAAACTTATTCTTGTCGTTTTTCTTCATTTGACAGTTTTCCGTTATGGGGCCCACCAATGATTGAGCCGTCGTATAAATATTCTCCGACAAAAAGAATATTCTCCGACCAAACGAATATTCCCCGACACAATGATATTTTATGACCACTTGCTTACTTTGTAAAATTTGCACATATCACCCATAACTTATCACAGTTATCAAATCCACACCTTACTATTTAAAATAATATATAGAGGAAATTAAATCTTATTCATAAAAAGTTGGGGTCTTACAACATCTTCTCCTTTTGAAATTTCGTCCTCGAAATTGACGTACGTACCTAGTATGTCGAAGAGGTGAGGATACCTTACTTTCATTTTCGATTCTAACTCCCAGGTCATTTTCTCAATATCATGGTTTTTCCATAAAACTTTATCTTGAGGTATAACCTTTGAGCGTAGAACATGTTCCTTCTTATCCAAGATCTTGACAGGTATCTCTTCATGCGTTAAATCTTTGGCTATCTCGTCTGGTTCTAATTCAATAATGTGGTTTGGGTCTTTCACATATTTACGTAGCATGGATATGTGAAAAACGTTATGAATATGAGACATGCTTGGCGGTAAGGCTAGTTGATAGGCCATAGTTCCTACTCGATCGAGGATTTGAAATGGACCGATAAATCGTGGGTTGAGCTTTCCTCTCTTTTCGAATGTCGTAACTCCTTTCCATGGAGCAACACGTAACAATACATGGTCTCCGATATTAAATTACACGCCCCTTCGATGAAGATCAGCATAACTCTTTTGTCGATCTTGTGCTGTTTGTATACGTTGCCGGATCAATTGAATCTTTTTCGTAGTCATACGTACTAACTCCGGTCCCAGCAATGTATTTTCACCCACCGCGTCCCAGCATACTAAAGAACAACACTTTCGTCCATACAACGCCTCGAATGAAGCCATGCCTATAGTTGCTTGATAACTGTTGTTGTAGGAGAATTCTACCAATGGTAAGTACTTGTCCTAACTTCCTTTGAAGTCTAGAACACGGAGTCTTAATAGATCTTCAAGAGTTTGAATAGTCCTTTCCGACTGCCCGTCCGTTGGAGGATGATATGCATAACTGAATCGTAAATTCGTGCCCATAGCTTTCTGCATGCTGACCCAAAATCGTGAAGTGAATCTTGGATCTTGATCCGAAACTATTGATACTGGCATACCATGCAGTCTAACAATCTCATTTATGTACATACGAGCAAGACGTTCAAGTGAACAAGTCTTTGATAAGTAGGTTTTATACCTAATTATTGTCTATCAACTTGCTTTGATTATGACTTAAACTCAAGTACCTTGGTGTCTTTTAATGCGTTTTATCTTTGTGTTATGCATTTTAGGTAGGAAACTCTTTTGACGAAGAATTGGCAAGAAATGGCTTGGATTGGCAAGGTTTTGGCATGGAATTGGTAAAGGAAAGATGACAAAGCTTATGATGATCAAATGGTGGAGTTGGCATGAGGACTGGCAGGACAAGGCATATGATGATGGTCTTAAAGTAGCAAAAGTGAAGGAATTAGAAGCATGAAAGAAAGCAAGAAAGTAGCACCAAACCAGCAAGACACCAGCAGAAAAAAAACAGGCACGCGTGGCCGTGCCAGGAATGCAAGGGAGAGGCGCCCGCCCGAGCAAAGTGGCAGAGCCAGAGGCTGGTCTGGGTACTCGCGCGCCCGCGCCGTGAAAGCAAAGCAAGGCCGCGCGGCCGCGCTAGTAAAAAATTGCTGACTTTTCATTTTTTCGGCTGAGTGTAATCTTTATAAGGCTTTATGTTGCATTTAACGAGGGATATCACTTATCATTTTTTAGACTTAACATTTATTACAAGTTCTTACATTTCTAGGGTTAGAGAGCTAGGGAGCTTGAGAGCTTAACTCTTCTTCTCTTCTAGTTATAGTAGCATTTCCATTTCTAAGGCTCACTTTGGAGCTTGTTTGTGGTCTAAACTTGAGCTTTTTAGCTTCTATTGAAAGGGGAACCATAAGATTTGCATTCTCTATCTCTCTTTTCTCTTCTTTCATTGTTGCTTCAAATGCTTGGCTTAAATCCCACAATGGTTTGTGGTTCAGAGATGAACTAACTACCATTATGGGATTCTAATGGAGCTTATTGCTTAGTCTAGGGTTTTATGCCTCTTTGAAATGTATGAGTGAAAATGTTTGGATTGCCTAGCATGGTTGTATTGTATGTTTAGATGCTTGATCAACATCTACTGTAATAGTTTATATGGAATTGAAAGAGGAAGTGTAAACTTAGATTTTGCCATGCTAGCTTATGTTCGTGAAACTTTCATTCGATGAGTTTTATGATTCGTAATCCGGATAGAAATATATCGTATTGCCTTATGTAGTCTATTGAGGGCTTGCACTTAAACTGATATAGCTTGTAAATCACATAGACATATAGTGATTTAGGTTTTATTGGTGTTCATGTGATTTCTATCTCTTTTGTGGATATTATATGATATGTGCTTGGTTTATTGACAAATATCCTTGTCTCACATTTGTGCTCCCGACTAGCATTCCTATGTGATTATTTATACTTGACATGAGGTGTTGGTAATCTAGACGATGCAATAGGTGAAGTTAGAATCCCATATTTCTCTAATTTGAACCCCTCGTCTGTTAATTAGTTAAGTTTATGTTAAAATCACTCTAGTTATTAAGTCACACTTTAATACTCGTTTGAGCAGCTGAAGATAACTATAGAACTGTTGCATGATAGTTTAAGCCTAACTTCTTTTCTCCGTGGGAACGATCTCTACTTATCACATTTATTACTTGTCGACCGTGTATACTTGCAAGTGTTTTATGCCTGTTTTGTTAACATCGAAACGGCGTATTAAGTTTTTGGCACCGTTGCCAGGGAATAGTTGTTAGTTTATTACTATTGACATCAGTTTTTCTTAGATTTGTCTGACTTGAACAAATCTCTTCGTATTGTTGGGTTTGTACGAAATCGTGACGCAATCAAATTGCAAAAATTAGCGGAAGCATGGTATATCAGAGTTTAAAAATTTTCTACAAAACCATTACCCGGATCATCCTTTATGCAAATTATTAATTTAAAACGATAAATAAGAAGTTATGGAATCATACCCTTGTAGAACGAAGCTTCCACAGGTACTAGTTCAACTCCTTGTTCTTCGTGATCTCCTTGAATTTTTGGGTTAGATTCTTTCCTTTGATCAACGTTAGCCACCCAAGTGTTTGGCCTCTAGAGGTGATCCACCAAGGAAGATGAATTATCAAGAAGGAGGGTGTTTGGCTTAACCTTAGTTTTCTATCCTCTATAGAAAAGGAGTACTCTCCAACAATTGGAATTACATCAATTTAATATCTATTATAAGACTTCTCTTATATAGACATTGGTCAACCCTTCTAATCCTATTAGACATGGGATTTCTTTTAATTAATTAAACTCCTTTAATTAATTTAGGCTTCCCACCACATGGGAATAATTAATTAAATTCATTTAATTAATTTGTCTCCTAATCTTATTAGGAATAAATGAGAGTACTAAATATTAAATTAATTACTAAACTCCTTTAGAAATTAAAATAATAATAATTGTAATAATATTAATAAGACTCCTCTTATTAATTTATATTTAATATTTCCAAAATATTAAATAATAAACATTAAGCTATTTAATTTATTCTATCACCATAGATTAAATTAATTATACTTAATGCATTATTACGATTATGCCATTACCTTCTTAAATAATTATTCTTCCTTTTATGGTGTGACCCTTTAGGTTCTCCATATTAAACCGGTTGTGAATAAATCAATTAAAACAATTTTAATCTTATTTAAATAAATAAATTAAACTAATAAGTTATTTAAATAAATAATATTTATTCTACAATAGGGATAAGCCTCCCTAGCGATCAACGACTTTCCAGATAATATAGATTTCAACATTAATCAAAAAGAACCTGTGAGTAAATAGTTACCGTACAATTCAATCATTCCACCATACAATGTCCCAATTAAATATAAGACATGGATTTACTGTCAAGTCTTATTTTATTTAATTATATGTATTTCGATTAGAAAATGCACAACTCCAAATAATGCAAATTAGAAACTCCTTTCTAATTTCATTTCACCTTGGCCAAGGATTCCTGGGTTGTCATTTAACGAATCACATAGGACATATCTCCTCTTTTACTAGAGGTGGTAGATTCTTTATTGATCATTCATTATCTCCATATGTAACTCATTATACCCAAGCATACCCTATATATGCCTTAAAAGGTCTTAAGGAATAAGTCAAAGTATAATTTGTTACATACAAGATACTATGATGATCTCAAGTCCAAGGATTACTTGTACTACTATCACATTAGGAATTCCTATTGACAGGCGAGTAAATCTCCATTAGGTATTCCATAGCGAATCACGTTCAGTGAACTTATTCTCCAATAAGCACCTACATACTTACTTTAGTGTCTCCACACAAATGATCATGAGATCAATCATCCTCATCCAATGAGCAAGCAACATATGTACCAATCTATCCGGATTTACTAATCCCCTTTTTAGTAATCCCACGATTGGGAACTATTTTAGTTTTAAAACTTTCTAAGAATTTAGATCTCATTAGCATGATCATCATCATGATTCTAAAAGCATTGCTTAAAACTATGGGTTATTTACATATTATAAAAACAGCAACATGTAGATAATTAAATGCCTTTAATAAATGAATATTTTATTGATAAATAAATAAGATTGTTTACAAAGTACGTGCTTTATCATCATACATGATTGGCTTGTATGCACACTACTATCAATCTCCCACTTGCACTAAAGCCAATCGCCATGGTATCTCATACCCATCTTCTCTAAGTGACGATCAAACTGCTGTTGTGTTAAAGCTTTAGTAAATGGATCTGCAATGTTATCTTGAGAGTCTACACGCTCCAAGGTGACGTCTCCTCTTTCAATGATCTCCCTGATCAAGTGAAATCGCCGCAACACGTGTTTAGATTTCTGATGAGACCTGGGTTCCTTAGCCTGTGCAACTGCTCCTGTGTTGTCACAGTAAATGGGAACTGCTTCTCCAATGCTAGGAACCACACCAAGTTCAGTTATGAACTTCTTCATCCAAACAGCTTCCTTTGCAGCTTCACTTGCAGCTATATACTCTGCCTCTGTCACTGAATCAGCAACTGTTTGCTGCTTGGAACTCTTCCAACTCACTGCGTCTCCGTTCAAGGTAAAAACATACCCCGAAACAGATTTACTGTCATCTTGGTCCGTTTGAAAACTTGAGTCTGTGAAGCCCTCGAGTTTTAATTCAGACCCACCGTAGACAAGAAAAATATCTTTAGTCCTTCTCAAGTACTTTAGGATATTTTTCACTGCCTTCCAGTGCTCTTCTCCAGGATTCGACTGGTATCTGCTCGTTACACTAAGTGCATGAGCAACATCCGGTCTAGTACATATCATACCGTACATGATAGATCCTATTGCAGAAGCATAAGGGATCTTACTCATACGGTCTCTCTCCTCAGGTGTCTTTGGGGCCTGTTTCTTGGAGAGATGTATTCCATGGCTCATCGGCATGAGACCTCTTTTGGAATCTTCCATGCTAAACCTCTTTAGCATCGTATCAATGTACGTTCCTTGGGATAAACCAAGCATCCTTTTAGATCTATCTCTATAGATCTTTATCCCCAAAATATAGGATGCTTCTCCCAAGTCCTTCATGGAGAAGTGTTTAGATAACCAGATTTTAATTGATTGTAGCATAGGAATGTCATTCCCTATCGGTAATATATCATCAACATATAATACAAGGAATGAAATTACGCTCCCACTAACCTTCTTGTACACACATGGTTCATCGTCATTTTTGATAAAATCAAACTCTTTGATTGTCTCATCAAAACGAATGTTCCATCTACGAGAAGCTTGCTTCAATCCATAAATGGATCGTTGCAGCTTACAGACTTGATTTATTCCAACCTTTGAAACAAATCCCTCTGGCTGTGTCATATACACATCCTCCTCAAGTTTTCCATTGAGGAATGCCGTTTTCACGTCCATCTGCCAGATCTCATAGTCGTTATAAGCTGCAATTGCAAGCAAAATCCGAATGGACTTGAGCATAGCTACTGGTGAAAAGGTTTCATCATAATCAACTCCTTGTCTTTGTTTGAAACCTTTTGCAACCAGTCGGGCCTTATAGGTCTCCACCTTGCCGTCCGCTCCAGTCTTTCTTTTAAAGACCCATTTACACCCAATAGGCTTAATGCCTTCAGGTGGTGAAACCAAAGTCCATACTTTGTTTTCATACATGGAGTCCATTTCGGATTTCATGGCTTCAAGCCATTTCCCTGAGTCTTTATTACTCATGGCCTGTTCGTAATTCAATGGATCATCATCATTCATGATGCGTACCTCATCGTCATCCTCTACAACGAATCCATACATCTCAGGTATCTTCGGTACTCTTCCAGATTTACGAACAGGGTGTGGTATAGTAGGTTCTTCTACTTGGTCAGGTACCTGACTTTGATCCGTGGTAATTTATGGTTCTTGAGCTTCTTCAAGATATATCTTACTCCCACTGACCCCTTCATGGATAAACTCCTTTTCCAAGAAGGCAGCATGTTTCGCAACAAACACCTTTTGATCAGTTGGATGATAGAAATAATACCCTACAGTTTCTTTAGGGTATCCCACAAATCTACACTTTTCGGATTTAGTTTGTAGCTTATCATGTTCAAACTTTTTGACATAAGCTGGACAACCCCAAGTCTTAACATGCTTAAGATTTGGTTTCCTCCCCTTCCACATCTCATATGGAGTCTTTGGGGCGGATTTGGTAGGTACCTTGTTAAGTAGGTATGCAGCCGTTTCTAGGGCATATCCCCAGAAGAAAATTGGAAGGTCGGTAAAACTCATCATGGATCGAACCATGTCTAACAGTGTTCGATTTCTCCTTTCAGATACTCAATTTAACTGTGGTGTACCTGGAGGAGTCCATTGTGAGATTATACCATTTTCTTTGAGACAATTGAGAAACTCACCGCTTAAGTATTCTCCGCCTCGATCTGATCGAAGTATCTTTATACTCTTGCCCGTTTGTTTCTCTACTTCACTTCTGAACTCTTTGAACTTTTCAAATGATTCTGACTTGTATTTCATTAAATACACATATCCAAATCTTGAGTGATCATCAGTGAAAGTAATAAATAAGAATACCCACCCCGTGCACTTGTTGTCATAGGCCCACAAACGTCTGTGTGAATCAATGTCAACAACTCTGTAACTCTTTCTCCTCTTCCACTAAAAGGAGATTTAGTCATTTTACCCATGAGACAAGATTCACAAGTTGGATATGATTCATAATCGAATAGCTCGAGGAGCCCATCTTTATGCAACTTGGATAATCTTGTTTCATTGATATGACCGAGTCTACAGTGCCACATGTAGGTATAATTAATATCATCTCGTTTCCTTTTCTTAGTTTGTTCAATTTGAAATATATTTTCTTGTAAGTCAAGTGTTTAAAGTCCATTTCGCAAATTTCCAATACCATATAAAACATCGTCTTTATAAATAGAACAACTATTGTTCTTTATAACAACGTTAAATCCTTCCATATCCAATACAGAAATTAAAATAATATTTTTAATAATATTCGGAACATAATAACAATTATTAAGATAAATGGACTTGCCCGAAGGCATTGCTAAATAATAAGTTCCTACAGCTAATGCAGCAACCTTTGCTCCATTCCCTAATCGTAGGATCACCTCATCATTGTTCAGCTTTCTACTTCTGACCAGTCCCTTCACATTATTACATATGTGAGAACCACAGCCGGTATCCAATACCCAAGTAGAATTTTGACTTTCTGAAAAATTAATTTCAATCATGAACAAACCTTGATTGGAAGTCGAAGCTTCTACAAGCTTCTTGTCTGCCAGAAACTTCTTGCAGTTTTTCTTCCAATGACCCGGCTTGTTGCAATGAAAGCACATTCCTTTAGCTGGTTCAGGTTTCTTTTGTTCCTTTTCTTTCCCCTTTCCCTTAGCCTTCTTGGATTTCTTCTTTTCAGAAGATACCTTAGGTCTCTTCCTTTTATTGGAAGAATCCACCATCAAGATATGGTTCTTCTTGGATGGGAAGTGACCTTCTGCAGTTTTCAGCATGTTAAGCAGCTCAGGCAAGCTGACATCTAGCTTATTCATGTGAAAATTAACCACAAACTGCGAGAAGGTCTCAGGGAGTGACTGCAAGACCAAGTCTTGACTCAACTCCCCATCCATGACGAACCCAAGCTGTCCAAGGCGTTCAATCAAATTGATCACTTTCAGGACATGAGTCTCGACGGCAGTACCCTCGGTCATCCGAGATCGGAAGAGCTCCTTAGATATCTCATATCTAGTAGTCCTACTCTGTTCACCATACAACTCCTTGAGGTGAAGCAGCATAGCAGGAGCATCCATTTTTTCGTGATGACGCTGAAGCTCGTTATTCATGGATGCGAGCATGATGCATTGAGCCACAGATGCATCATCTTGCCACTTATTGAAAGTGACAATCTCTTCCTCAGAGGCTGTTTCTGAAACAGATTCAGGGACAATTGAATTTAGGACATAAGAAATCTTTTCAGCAGTGAGAACAATTCTCAGATTTCTTAGCCAGTCCTCATAATTCGGCCCGGTAAGCTTGTTTGCATCAAGTATGCTTCGTAGTGAGATTAGTGATTTAGACATTTTTAAAATTCTGCATGTGAAAAATAACAGTTTAGCAAACATTCATTTTATTAATTTTGCATACCAAAATAAATTTAGGTCTTTATTTTAAATTGGTATCTCCCACTATTTTCATCAAACTATATTACCCTCACTTATATAGTTCGGCAACATCTAATTAAAGATTTGCTAGTGAGAATAAGGATCCCATTTCAAATGTATATAACCTTGTGGATAGCACAACAAGCGATATACAAATAAATAGGTAGACAACTCTTGTCAATTACAACACTATATAACTCCTTTTTTTTTTGCCTCTTAAATCATAATGGTCAAGTGTGTGCACATCCGAACTAAAATGATTTAAGTTAAGTCCAGCCTAGCACTTTCATAAATTCAAAAAGAAAAATGTTCGTCCTTGTGGATAGCACAACAAGACTAGATTGTTCAATTTTCTTGATAAGCATCAAATGTGATTAATTAACATCTTAAATACGCAATACTCGCCTTGTGGATAGCACAACAAGCTCATATTAAATATTTAATACTCTATTAATTTATCATGCTAGAAGGCGACGTTCGATATTCCAAATATCATTTGAACGCTTCGGACTTAATATTATTTCTTTGAGGGGTTTGTTATTATTTGTCTCATCTTGTTTAGCGCGCATGCACATATATATATAAAATACGCGTCATTTTATTAAACATGCGAAGCATGTTTGCATAAAATATAATATATATAATATTTAGCATGCAATATAGAATATTATATTCTACCCGGATTGATTATGGACTTTTATTCTAGTTTGGTTCACTAGAGCCACCAAGTGAACCAAAAGGTCAAACCTAGGAGTGCAAGAATTTAAATTTAAATATAACTATTACATTTAAACACGGGCTCCATACAAACGGGTCTTCACGCGCTCCTTGCTCCTTGGTCTCCAATTTCTTCAAGATAATTCTAACTATTCTTATTACATTAAACTATTTAATTTAAATAAAAACCTTGATCAACAGTCAAGGGGAAGTACATAGGAGGGAGATAGAATTTTACATCAAGAAATTTTTTTTTAGAGAAGACGAGGTACGCAGACCCCATTTAATAAAACCCATTCATTCAAGCATTCAACTAAAATAAAATCCAATCACATTGGTCAAATAGTCCATAATCAATACCCATTTATTTTCATACATATCACCATATATATCAATAAATAAATATTCATCTCATGAATTAAAACATTCCATATATATATGAGTATCATTTAATGGGCAATTTTAAATTGCATGAAATCCAATTTCAAGATTAAAATAAACTCTTTATTTTAATTATAAAATTATTTAGAATATAATATATAAATATATCATATTTATTTTTTTTAAAAAAATCACCTTCTTTTATTAAAAGAGTCCTGCAGGTTTATTAAAAAAGTCCTTTCCTGATGGGTCACCTTCTTTTTGGAGTAAGAAAGAGACAACACCTTTTCTTTGCAGAATTCAAGATTAGCACCAAAAAAACATTGTGATTCGTCCCAAAAAAAGTATTTTTTTTTAAAAAAATAAATAAATATAATTTTATACAATAAAATTATGCCCAATAAATTATTTTAAATACATACCCATATGTATATGAAATCAAAAATAAATTAATAATTGCATAAAGATTTGGCTCTGATACCACTGTTGGGTTTGTACGAAATCGTGACGCAATCAAATTGCAAAAATTAGCGGAAGCATGGTATATCAGAGTTTAAAAATTTTCTACAAAACCATTACCCGGATCATCCTTTATGCAAATTATTAATTTAAAACGATAAATAAGAAGTTATGGAATCATACCCTTGTAGAACGAAGCTTCCACAGGTACTAGTTCAACTCCTTGTTCTTCGTGATCTCCTTGAATTTTTGGGTTAGATTCTTTCCTTTGATCAACGTTAGCCACCCAAGTGTTTGGCCTCTAGAGGTGATCCACCAAGGAAGATGAATTATCAAGAAGGAGGGTGTTTGGCTTAACCTTAGTTTTCTATCCTCTATAGAAAAGGAGTACTGTCCAACAATTGGAATTACATCAATTTAATATCTATTATAAGACTTCTCTTATATAGACATTGGTCAACCCTTCTAATCCTATTAGACATGGGATTTCTTTTAATTAATTAAACTCCTTTAATTAATTTAGGCTTCCCACCACATGGGAATAATTAATTAAATTCATTTAATTAATTTGTCTCCTAATCTTATTAGGAATAAATGAGAGTACTAAATATTAAATTAATTACTAAACTCCTTTAGAAATTAAAATAATAATAATTGTAATAATATTAATAAGACTCCTCTTATTAATTTATATTTAATATTTCCAAAATATTAAATAATAAACATTAAGCTATTTAATTTATTCTATCACCATAGATTAAATTAATTATACTTAATGCATTATTACGATTATGCCATTACCTTCTTAAATAATTATTCTTCCTTTTATGGTGTGACCCTTTAGGTTCTCCATATTAAACCGGTTGTGAATAAATCAATTAAAACAATTTTAATCTTATTTAAATAAATAAATTAAACTAATAAGTTATTTAAATAAATAATATTTATTCTACAATAGGGATAAGCCTCCCTAGCGATCAACGACTTTCCAGATAATATAGATTTCAACATTAATCAAAAAGAACCTGTGAGTAAATAGTTACCGTACAATTCAATCATTCCACCATACAATGTCCCAATTAAATATAAGACATGGATTTACTGTCAAGTCTTATTTTATTTAATTATATGTATTTCGATTAGAAAATGCACAACTCCAAATAATGCAAATTAGAAACTCCTTTCTAATTTCATTTCACCTTGGCCAAGGATTCCTGGGTTGTCATTTAACGAATCACATAGGACATATCTCCTCTTTTACTAGAGGTGGTAGATTCTTTATTGATCATTCATTATCTCCATATGTAACTCATTATACCCAAGCATACCCTATATATGCCTTAAAAGGTCTTAAGGAATAAGTCAAAGTATAATTTGTTACATACAAGATACTATGATGATCTCAAGTCCAAGGATTACTTGTACTACTATCACATTAGGAATTCCTATTGACAGGCGAGTAAATCTCCATTAGGTATTCCATAGCGAATCACGTTCAGTGAACTTATTCTCCAATAAGCACCTACATACTTACTTTAGTGTCTCCACACAAATGATCATGAGATCAATTATCCTCATCCAATGAGCAAGCAACATATGTACCAATCTATCCGGATTTACTAATCCCCTTTTTAGTAATCCCACGATTGGGAACTATTTTAGTTTTAAAACTTTCTAAGAATTTAGATCTCATTAGCATGATCATCATCACGATTCTAAAAGCATTGCTTAAAACTATGGGTTATTTACATATTATAAAAACAGCAACATGTAGATAATTAAATGCCTTTAATAAATGAATATTTTATTGATAAATAAATAAGATTGTTTACAAAGTACGTGCTTTATCATCATACATGATTGGCTTGTATGCACACTACTATCACTTATCTCATTTCTAACTTTATCTTTATTTGTGTTTCAGGTACTTGTGGTTAGTTTATGCACACACGAGCCTCCAATCCTGAGTTGGAGCCTCTGCAAGAGAACATTAACGGCAGAGCGTGGAGAGCAAACACTAGAAATACTAACCAACAAGAGGAACCTAACAACCCGAATAAATGGCGGACGAAGAGCAAAGAGCCAATAATAGAGCCTTGAGGGACTACTCCATACCAAAATTTTTTGATCTGCAGTCCAGTATAGTTAGGCCAGCGATAGCTGAGAATACTTTCGAGATTAAACCAAGGACACTGCAGATGGTTCAAAATACTATCTAGTTTGGGGGTGCAGCGAATGAAGATCCGAATGAGCATATCCTGAGCTTTATTGAGATATGCGACACCTTTAAATTCAACAACGTTTCGAATGATGCAGTGAAACTTCAATTATTCCCATTCACCTTGAGGGATAAGGCGAAGAGTTGGTTGCATTCATTACCCTCAGGATCAATCACCACGTGGGAAGACTTCGCACATAAATTTCTAACCAAATTCTTCCCCATGGCTAAGACTGCTTCCATGAGGAGTGCTCTGTCTCAGTTTGCACAAAAACAAGGGGAATCGTTGTATGAGGCATGGGAACGCTACAAAGAGATGCTCAGGAAATGCCCGCACCATAGAATGCCTGACTGGATGGTGATAAATTTGTTCTATAGTGGTTTGGGGTGGCAGTCAAGGCCAATCATTGACGCCGCATCAGGAGGAGCTCTATGGGCCAAGGACTATCTGACAGCCTATGATCTGATTGAAACTATGGCGGCCAATGAATATCAGAATCCAACAGCAAGAATGGTTCAACATAAAGTGGCCGGAGTATTGGATGTGGTTTCCATCACAGCATTGTCAGCACAGATGGCGGCCATGAACAAGAAGATAGATTCTATAGCTGAGAATAGAGTTCAACAAGTTGCATTTGTATGTGAGTTGTGTGCCGGAGCACACCCGACTGAGCGGTGTTCCATCACTACTGAGTCGGTCTAGTTCGTCAGCAACTACCAGAAGCCTCAGAATCAGTTCCTAAACTCCTACCATCCAAACAATCGAAACCATCCTAACTTCAGTTGGAGCAACAACCAAAATGCCCAACAGCCTCAAACATCTCAACAAACTCAATACCATACACCAGAAAAACAAAATCAGTACCAACCTCCTCAACAACAACCATAATAAACATACCAAAATGGCCAACATTCCCAATATCAACCCTATCAACCAAAAGCTCAGCCACAGTAGTCCCAACAGCAGTATGTCCCGAGACAGTCGCACCCACCCGGATTTCATCAACAACAACATCAACACCCTCCAGCTCCTAGTCATCAATCAGAGGAGAGGACTAAAATAGAAGAACTTAAGTTGTTGGTTAAGAGTCAAGCGGTATCTCTCAAGACATTGGAGACTCAAATTGGTCAAATCGCCAATGCAGTCCTCAATAGATAGCAAGTGACTCTTCCAAGATGTACAGAAGCGAATCCGGGGAGAAGAGACGACAAAGAGCAATGCCAAGCAATCACCTTAAGGTCTGGGAAATAAACTGCTGAAATAGAGGCTAGCGCGGCCACGCCCCTGGAAGGCCAAAACCAGGCCCGCCCGCTCCCAAGTGCAGAAAATGTTGAAGAAAATCTGAAGGATGGGAATGATGGGGGCAATGAAGTTGAGGCAGATAAGGAGGAAAACACTGATAAAACCCATGTTCCACCCCATGTAGTCTACCCTCCTGCACCATATCCACAAAGAATTCAGAAGCAGAAACTGGATAAGTAGTTCGCCAAGTTTTTAGAGGTATTCAAGAAACTGCAAATCAATATTCCCTTTGCTGAGGCGTTGGAACAAATGCTGATCTACGCAAAGTTCATAAAGGGAATACTGTCAAGGAAGAAGATGTTAGAAGACTATGAAATAGTGGCCTTGAAAGAGGAGTGCAGTGTTGTCTTATAAAGAAAGTTACCTCCAAAGCTTAAGGATCCAGGGAGCTTCATAATTCCATGCTCTATTGGGGAGTTATCCTTCAACAAGTGCCTATGCGACTTTGGGGAAGCATAAATTTGATGCCATTATCGGTGTTCACTCAATTGGGTTTGCCGGCCCCTAAGCCAACAAGCATATCTTTGCAGCTAGCCGATAGATCCATCACCTACCCCAGAGGCATTGTTGAAGACGTGTTGGTAAAGGTAGAAAAATTCATATTCCCTGCAGACTTTATCATCTTGGACTTCGAAGAAGACAAAAATATTCCAATTATTCTGGGGAGACCGTTTCTAGCCACCGGGAGAACACTCATAGATGTACAAAAGGGAGAATTAACTATGAGGGTTCAAAACCAAGAGGTGACGTTCAATGTCTTCAAGGCTATGAAGTTTCCCACAAATAAGGTGTGACGCCCCCAAATTCAGACCGTCACTGATCTCGAATTCGGTTCGTCACGTATTAATTTTAATAACAACTAAAATCTCAAACAATGAAATAATAGAATAATTTACATTGATATAACATAAATATTCTTGTCCCAAGTCTCAAAACTATTTCTAATACACTTCATAACTTAATACCACGTATCTTAATACATAACATTAAGTAAGTCTTAATACAACATAAAGGAAACATACTAATATAGAAAAGCACAGCTACTTCATAGCCTTGTCTTCGTACTTGTCCTGTCCTGGGGTTCCACCTTGCCCTGCCCTAACTGAAATGTTTATGGGAATCAAGAGTGAGCAACAAATTTGCTCAGCAAGTAATATGCCAATAAATGTGAACAGGAATATATACGGTTCTAAATCTCAAGGGTAAAGCGGTAACTAATTGCTCAGGAATTCAAATAAGAATGTTGTGAACAAAATAAATAGCAATGACTTCCAAATCTATTCTGTGAAGTTGAATAAGGACCACTACGGGTCGAGAAGTTATTAAAGGATTCAAAAGTTTTAATAATTTCAAGTGAATGAATAGATATCACTGAGTGTCGCTGTGGACCAAGGATTAATAAAAGAATCCAACGGGTTCAAAGTTTTCAAGTTAATAAATACTGGATACTGAGTGGTTGCAAGAACCACGAACTTTTACTAGAATCACCAAAAATATTTCTAGTAACCCAAACAAGTATAATTAGGGGATCAGCCTATCGTACCTGGTGTTATGCATAACCTATCACACTACTGTCGGTACCCCGACTATATAGTTCCCCTTTTTACAAGGGTTGTTCAACTCAGTCAATTTATAGGAGTCCGCACCAAGGCAATTGGTGTGGGTTGCTTTCCAATTCATGATATTGGTCTAGCCGAATTAAATGGCGTAGAAAATTTCAACAATGTATATAAGAACAATTTAAGAGTTTAATACTCGCAACAATAATTTAAAGAATATAATCGTGATTTAAATCAAGCTATGAAATATAAGTTTATGAGGCAAGAATTATTCTAGCACCTATTTACTCGTACGATCAATGATATTATAAGCTCAAATATATGTTCAATAAAGGGTATGAATCATATACTTGCTCAATAAAAAGAGTAGTCAAATACTTGCATTCAATATATAAATCAAATGAAGTTAGGAACCTTGCTCGATAAAGTAGGGTAAGAACTTGCACTAAGGAGATAAGGTTTAAATACTTGCACAAAATCCAAAGTTGTGTGAGTTAAGAGACTTGCTTATAAGATTCATCGAATAAAGAAATGCAAGGGTTTAGGATACTTGCAATTAATATACAAGAACGGGTTCAAGGAAACTTGCGATTGGAAAGAGTATAAGTTAGGGAACTTGCTTACAACGTTCCTCGAATAAAGTAACCACAAGAATAGGATACTTGCAACACAATAAAAGTAGGGTTCGGATACTTGCCTTAAGCAGTAGTCTATCCACGTAAAGTAAATCAACACTTTCGAATCCCTATTGTAATATAGTTATGTATATATATTTGATATCCATTAGTCATACAGTTTAACATTATACTTTATCCAACATACAAGTTAAGTCTTCAATCTTACTATACCGTCATAAATCACGCATAGTACTATATCATTTCACGACTCTAGATTGACATAACTTACATTATCTTTTATCCTCAAAGTTCCTCTTTTTGGTTTAATCAAGTTTACATAGCGTCATTATCACATAAGATCACAACGAATAGCAAACATACTATTTTTAGCAAGTTATAACATTGTTGTAAGTTAACCGCCAAAGATCGGATTCAAGTATCAACATATGATATCACATAGTATGTATGCATATTAAAGGATGCCTTCATACTTGCCAAGTCTATCTAAGTTCTCTCTTTCATGATATGGTTCTAAGTTAACACTTTTGACAACTTACGGTCATTCAAGGTCATGAAAATCACAAAGTCTAACATGCTTGCTTTTTAAATACATAAGGTATTCATATAACTTGTATTAGGCATACTCATAAATATTCATATCGTATACATGCAACTAGCATCATTTTGGTTTGAAAATATGCTTCATTTATACTTAACTTGAATCATGTCACCTAATCATGGTGTATATGCATGTATGATACATGAGTGAGTCTAAGAATGCTATCACATATGTCCATAAATTTCAGAATTCAAATCTCAAAGTAGCATGTTGACGTTCACGTTCAAAGTTCGTATTTTGTTTTGTAATGTTCACTAATTTGTCCAACATGTGCATGTTATCTATATACATATGTCAACATGTCCGACATGCATTTTTAGGCCATATAACATGCTAAAAATATCAGAATCTAGAATCCTAATATAACATGTTAAAGTCCATGTTCAAGGCTTGTGTTTTCGTTAGTAACGTTTGCTATTGAGGTCCACATGATCATGGTACATTATGAAATCCATATACATAAATTAATATGTCTTTCAGGCATCTTTACGTCATACTAACGTGTCTCCAAAGTCAGAATACTAACATGGCATGCATACATATTAAAGTTTACTTTAAGAACTTATAAGTTCAATCCCAAACTACAAGTCTTTTCGTCAATCATCCATGCAACATAATGAAACATGCTTATTTTAGTTCTAAGTATCTATATATGTAGGTTACTCCCACTAGCATGCTTTATCTAAGTCACCTTTAACACCCTAACATTCACAGTTTATAGCAGATATTATAATATGTTTGCAGAGGCTGGCACAGCTGCGCTGCGCCTGGGTATAAACCCGGCGCAGCTGCGCCGTGTCCAGTCCATGACAGTGAACTCCCTGTTTCGGTAGGACTTAGGCCAAACCTCAAAATTCCTTCACAACAATAGTTTTAAGCAGCCATATTGTAATCCCAACATGCATATAAGTTCATATAACAACTATATAAGTTATCTACAACCCAATTACAATCCAATTTGGCATAATCAAGAAATTGAAATTCAAGAATAGGAAGTTTTGACAGAGAATGAAAATGAAGAACAAGGAAGAGAGATTATACCTCTGCAATGTAAATTGAGCTTGCTGTAAATTGAAGTCTCTCTCTCTCTGTGACTATCTTACTAACAAACTCACAACACTCTCAAACTTAAATTCTCAGAGTTTTAACAGACAAAACACAGCAACGTGAATTTAGTAACATAGCTGCCAATTTATAGAGGAATAGTGGACTGGCTAAAGGTTTTACATGGAAGTTGAAAACAAAGTGTAGAAGAAGAACACAGTGGTTTTCAGTGAGTTGCTCAACCACCCACCATAAGCCATTCCCATAGCCAATGATCACAGCTTGGAAGTTACGTAAATAGGTTATAGGTTACTGTTGGAGCAACTGATGAGTTTTATATCTCAGTAACTTGCTTAGTTTGGTTCCTTAAATTCCCAAAATGTGATTCTAATGCATATTATTACCACAAATGGAAGGTTTAAGGATTATATATGTGTTCATATCATATAATTCATGTACATTTTATCTTACCGGTATAATTTAATAAGATATTACCACATTACATTATTTCATGTATTATTCAATTAAATTCTATTAGTCAATAATAGTTTACAATATATCCATGATATATTATTTTAAGGTATACTCACATAAGCACAATTCATGTAGCTTATATATTTTAATTAATCTTAATATATGGTTCCTATATATAGTATAGTCACATGATGTTGCACTACATTATATAATATAGTTGCATCCCATATACTTCATATAATTAATTATTGCATACTTGCACATAACAATTAATACAACCTTATTATATTAATAACTTACTTATTTGTTTTATTATTCATAATGTCAAATAAATAAGTTATTCATCTTATTGATTAACAATAATATTAATTAATCCATTCCTCATCGATTATTAATTTCCATAATAATTAACTAACATTCACATGATTAATTATCATGTTAAAGAAATATAAATCTTATTATATTTATAAACAAGTTGCTTATTATAATTTTATTATTTACAATAATAATCAACACATCATCAATTAATTATCATTAATATTCTATTTTTCATAATTACAATTAAATAACAATTAATATTTAATTGTTCATGTAGTAATTCCTTCACTAATTTTTCCGTTATCAATTATAATTATACGAGAAATAACCACATTCTTCAATAGTTTAATAAATACAAATATTATTATATTTATAATCAATATACTCCTTATCATATTAATAATTAATATAGATTAATTATTTAATTAATAAAATCATTAATATCTATCATCACTGTGCCACATAAGGCATCCAATGAGCTTATCGCAAACTCCATACTTTTTTAATTATTATAATTATTCAATATAATATAATCGAGTTACTCATCTCATAACACAAAATATTTATATTCAAATAAATATTCATTTACCTTTTAACCGGTCATTATTCATAATAATACTTAATAATATTATTGTACGATTTACTATCACATGTATTGCACTCAACAAATAATCAAATAAATATAACTTTTATTATATTCATCAATTACTTACTCGTAAATTTTTTGCTATTCACAATAACATATTATTAATAATTACTCATTAATAGACTATCACTAATAACAACAATTAATGTAATATTAATTAATCTTTCACTTATTGATTTCCCTCTTTAATTAATTAAATCTTCATCATTTCCATTCTCATGCCACACAAGGCGTTCTACAAGTTCATCATAATTCTCCATATTTTCTCAATTATTATAAATTTAATTTAATATAACTGATTTACTTTTCTCATAACTCATAAACATTTATGTTCCAATAAGTATTCATTTTCTTATTATATCAATAAAAAAAAATTATTCATGAAATTCACAGTTCTTACATGAGGAAGACTATTTCAGAATTGACACTGTCGACATGATACTGTAGGAGGAGACTGAACACTTACTGAGTGTGGATCCATTGGAGAGTGCTCTACTGGGAGACTTAGACATAGAGGAGACTGATGTGGTGGAGTGCATACAACTTCTAAATACGGTGCCTCAGATGCGAAAGTTTAAAATTTCCATCGAACCACTTGAACAGACGGGGGAGTCATCAGGGCGACTAAAGCCTTCTCTTGAAGCGGCTCCCACACTTGACCTGAAACCTTTTCCAGATCATTTGAGATATGCATATCTGGGAGAATCTTTAATGTTGTCGGTTATCATAGCTTTTGTTCTATCATCCGATCAAGAGAGCAAATTGCTATGGGTCCTTAGAGAGTTTAAATCAGCTATTGGGTGGACCATAGCTGACATCAAGGGGATCAGCCCTTCCTACTGCATGCATAAGATACTCTTGGAGGATGACAGCAAGCCATCAATAGGGCAACAATGAAGATTAAATCCGATCATGAAAGAGGTTATCAAAAAGGAGATCCTTAAGTGGTTAGATGCTGAAATAATTTATCCGATATCAGATAGCCCGTGGGTGAGCCCGGTGCAGTACGTCCCGAAGAAGAGAGGCATGACAGTCGTGACTAATGAAAAGAATGAGCTTATACCTACCAGGACAGTTACGGGATGGAGAGTCTGCATGGACTATCGCAGACTGAATAAAGCTACAAGGAAAGATCATTTGCCTCTACCGTTCATTGATCAGATGCTGGATAGGCTGGCAGGACACGACTATTATTGCCTTCTGGACGGTTACTCTGGGTATAATTAGATTGTTATTGCCCCAGAGGACCAAGAAAAGACCACCTTCACGTGCCCGTATGGCACTTTTGCTTTTAGAAGGATGTCTTTCGGGCTATATAACGCACCGGCCACTTTCTAGAGATGTATGATGGCTATATTCTCTGACATGGTCGAACACAATGTAGAAGTCTTCATGGATAATTTCTCTGTCTTTGGAGACTCTTTTGACATCTGTTTAGAGAATCTGGTATTGGTGTTGAGGAGATGTGTTGAGACTAACCTCGTTCTGAACTGGGAGAAGTGCCATTTTATGGTACAAGAAGGTATTATTCTGGGCCACAAAGTTTCTGAGAAAGGTCTAGAGGTGGATAGAGCAAAATTGGATACCATCGAAAGTTTACCGCCACCATCCTCTATAAAAGGAGTCCGTAGTTTTCTCGGGCATGCAGGCTTCTACCGACGTTTCATCAAAGACTTCTCAAAAATTACTAAGCCTTTGTGAAGTTTACTCGAGAAGGACGTCCCGTTCCAATTCAATGAGGAAAGCCTGGTAGCCTTTGAACACTTGAAAAAGAAATTGACTACGGCTCCCTTCATTACAGCACCAGACTGGTCTCTCCCCTTCGAACTGATGTGTGATGCAAGCGACTTCGCCGTGGGGCTGGTATTGGGACAACACATGGATAAAGTCTTTCATGTGATATATTATGCAAGCAAAACCCTGACAGACGCCCAGTTAAACTACACCGCCACTGATGTAACAACTATGAATTTTAAACTCCTTATTTATTAAATATGTGATTTAATTTTAACGAGTTAGTTTTGTGAGTTTATTTAAACCTTATGTAGTGGTGAGAATTTATGAAATGATTAAAGGAAGTCACTATTGAGTTATTTAAATTAGTGGACTGACCTTAAGGATTTAATATCAGAGAATTGATGAGATTATTAATAATTAAATATTCAACTTATTTGAATATAGTGGCATGAATTGAACATAGTGATTAATTTCAATATTGAGTAATTAATCGATAACGTATGAAATTATTATTGTTGGGAATAATATATTAATGAGCAAAGAAGTAATGACTATAATATGTAATTATATTCACTTGACTAATTATTTTATATAAGCATGCGATACTAAACCTTTACATATATGGTAGCTATCTAATGTGACATATTAATGTGGTGTATATTGCATAATGGACTATATAGTAAGATGAGATAAACTGAAGGTATGTGACACTGTGTGGACATTCATGTATACCCTATTGTCATATAATAAGATCATTATTAATTAATAATAATTGTATTAAGTTGTTATAATTATATTATAATGATTATGATAATAAGTAATGATAATACCCAATTTCTTTATAATTGGTATTAAGGAAAATGTACATGAATTATATGATTGGTATATATATATACCTACTTGATACATTATTTTATTGAGATAACATTGTAACACCTATTTAAATGTGTATGGAATAAATACTTAAAACCTATGTATATACTATGTGTATATATATATAGTATATAACTTAGTGTATATTATTATATGGCTAAGTGTTGGGCATATATGATATATGCCCATTTAATGTATAACTTAAATATATACTATATGTGTATATATCTAAATATTAGTACTTAGAATGTTAGTTACTGAGTAATATGAGAGCCCCAACTCCATTCTCTTCCCACACGTAAACTTTCACATGGCTACACCACCCTATAACTCTCCTCAAATTCATCAAAGCTAGCCATAATCATTATAGGGGGAGTGGGATTTATGATTGCATTCACCCACTTCTTGTTATCTAGCATACAATCATGTAATCCTTGGTGTTGATTTGGTGAGTAAAATCAAGAACCGTGTATTCATTTTTCTATATAAGAGTTCTTCCCCTTCTCAATTTCTATTGCTGAGATTTTCTTGGAATTGATAAAAAGAGAATTGAGAGTGAGTTAGCATAGTAGCATTATATAATCTGTAACAGCAAGTTTAGTTTCCATAACAGAGGTATAATCTCTATTTTTCCATTTCATGTTTTTCATTCTCTGATAAATTCTAATTCCTTAATTCTTTGAATTAAGCATATATGTGTTGATAAGTTGATTGGGAATCGTTTATTGATGCTATGTAAGCTTACAAGTATTATAAAACTGAATTACCTTTGTGATTAGAATGGAATTCGTTGGAATTTTCTGTGTTGGGTTTATGGTTACTGCCAAAAACAGTCCTGTTCTTAGATTGGCCGGACACCGGCGCAGCTGCGCCTGGTTTATACCTGGTGCCTGCGCAGCTGCGCAGGTTTTTGTGACCAGTTTTTCTTCGTTTTCTGCTTCTGTTAAGCTGCTATGATAGTACTAACATTTGGTATCTATTTGGACATGCATAAAAGATGATGTTAACTCATAGTACATGTTCCTTGATGTTACATACATAATTTTGACCATGTAGTACATGTTATGGAAAGAAAGCTTATGGTTTTGAAATGAACCTAGACTAGTTAAAGTGGACTTTGACATAAACCTAGCATATGTACATTCTGATTTTGGACAACATAATCGTATGATCTATATTAACATAAAATGAGAGTCTAAAGTGGGTGCACACACTAGCATACACTATTGAAAGATTCAAAGGTTTTCAAAGGGGAAACTTAAGACTTTTGAAAACAAACTTGACCGAGATTTTGTCTTGTGATTTCTGACCTTGTGAACATGTGTAAATAACTTGATATGTATGTGAAGAAGTATAACATGAGGCATATGTTTGCTTCATGAATGATCAGTTTTGATAGCTTGGTATTAAAGGACTTTTTAAAGGAAACCTTGAAGACTAGTTGTCAATAACTACATTACAAGTATTCTAGGATCTAATATCATGGTTAAGTGTGTCATGATTTACAAGCATGCTAGCTAGTCATATGTATTGTTAAATAATAGAACATGGATTTCACATATGCATACTTAAATCATAGGAAATGAACTTCAAGTATGGACTAATGTGCGTTAAGGATACACATGTAGTATACGCACAAGCATGACTACTTAAACATTGTTTAACCTCGTTATGTGATAACATAACTTTAGAAGCATGAATTTGTATTGTTTAAAGTATGTGAATTACAGGCATGAAAACACATGACTTTGAATTGGATTAGGATAAGCATGCTAGTGTCGAACTCGAGTTTATAAAACTTATAAGCATGTGTGTTGATTTATAACTTGAAGTGCTATATGTTCAAGCCTATATTGATGCATAGTAACTAGATGATCTAAAGGTATTAAATCTAAGACATGATTAGATTGACTTACGTGAACTATGTGCCAGAATTATATAATAAGTAGATGTTTGTTAAGTGTAGACTCATATTAGTTTACACATACTAATTGAGAGACCGACTTATTAATGTTAGGTCATTTTAACGCAGTTTAATTAAAGCTAGAACTTATTCGTAGCTGAACAAACAAGCAAGTATTCTAAATTCTTGCACTACCTTATTCAATGAATCGTGTAAGCGAGTTTCTTAACTTCACTTGATTTGAATACAAGTTCCCTTACACTCTTTATTGTGCAAGTTCCTATCCTTCTTATATTGTATTGAGCAGGTTATTATCGTATTGACGGTTAATTATTTAAAGCTTGAACTTTATTTCCAAGCATGCTATTAGGTGGTTCAATTACTTTACAATTATTCCACATCGATATTGTTGATATTCGCACTTGGTGCACTTGAGTTCGTACAGTCTTGGACTTGTGCCTTATTTAAAAGTTCTATAATTCTTGAACTGCGTCAGATAGAGTCTGAACCCTTGTTCGGTCAGACAATTGTATGAAGTTTTATAAAAGCTATCTAGACCAATTGATGGTATGGATTCTTAGAATGAAAAGAACACCCCTTATATATAGGGGAGTAACCCAGGTATCTAATATAAGATATAAACAACAGAGTTGAATGTTATGCATATACATGGCGTACGCGAGGCTGATCCCCTGAAGTACTATTCTGTAGCCAGTAACCAAAGAGTCAATCAGCTATTGATTCTGTTGGAGTTTTATAGTTCGAAGTCTACTTGACTATCAGTTATTCTAAAAGCAATCATTATTCTTGCTTCCGATATTCATATTGTTGAATTCATTGTCAGATATTTTTTATTCATCATAATATATCCTTTATTGTTGTATTTAAACTTGCTGAGCAAACTTGTTGCTCATTCTTGCTATATCATGGCTTCTATTGCAGTTAAGCCCGAGACTTCAGGGAAGGACAAGGGTAAAGGGAAGATGTAGGATTAGTTTGCAAGGAGCAGACTTTATCTTTATGTATAATTAAATTACTGTTATGTAATATGAACCCTAATGACTATTCTAGGGTATGTTTGTATGTTTGTATTTAGGTTATCGAATCTTGGGACTAGTAACGCCTTTTGAATGAACGACGTAGGTTTATTATTTTCCGCATTTAAGTTATCGTATGTTGTTTAGAGGTGAATGTTTGTATTAGATCGTGGCGACCGGACCGGGGTCAGAGGACCCGGATTCGGGGGTGTCACAACTGAGAAGGAACTTCTTGCAATGGTATATGCTTTTGATAAATTTAGGTCATATTTGATTGGCACAATGGTAATTGTATACACAAATCATGCTGCGATCAGATACCTGATTTCAAAGAAGGATGCTAAGCCGCGACTCATTCGGTGGATACTTCTTCTCCACGAGTTTGACTTAGAAATTAAAGACAGAAAAGGGATCGAGAACAAAGTGGCTGACCACTTATCTCGACTGGAGAATCCAGGGATGGACAGAAACGACAAAATAATGATCAATGAGTCCTTCCCGGATGAGCAGTTGTTCGTGGTGCAAGGAGAGATGCCCTGCTTCTCAGATTTTGCAAACTTCTTAGTAAGCAATATTATCCCGTCTGACTTTTCTAGAGCCCAAAAGAAGAAGTTTCTGCACGATGCTCGCTGGTATAGTTGGGATGAGCCGTACTTATTTAGACAGTGCGTTGATATGATGATTAGACGGTGCATCCCCGAGAGCGAAATGGAGAGCACACTGCGAGACTGCCACTCATCTGTTTATGGGGGCCATTATGGGGGTGAGAGGACCGCCGCCAAAGTGCTTCAGGTCAGTTTTTATTGGCCAACACTGTTTAAAGATGCGCATAACTTTGTCCAGAGCTGTGACCGTTGTCAGCGCGTGGGTAACATATCCAAGAGAAATGAGATGCCTTTGAATATGATCCTCGAGGTTGAAATCTTCGACGTATGGAGAATTGATTTCATGGGGCCTTTTGTCTTGTCTTGTGGAAATTTATACATATTGCTGGCGGTCGATTATGTGTCCAAATGGGTAGAGGTAACTGTGACAACCCGAATTTTTATAAGTTATTAAAATAAGAATTTAATAAGTAAAATTCTTATTATGAGGTGTATATATTTTGAATTATGTGTTTTGGTGTGAAGAAATTAAATTTTTATGAGATTTAATAGTTGATTAAACTATTAAAAGAAATAAAAGAAATTACTCACGATAAGGAATTTGGTTGCAAGGGAAATTAACCCTATAAATATTGGGTAATTTAAATTAAGTTGAAACTATATTATGGAATAATATTGTAGTGGTGTTGTAGTAAAGTGAATAAAAGAGTTAATTCACTTAATTAAAATAGTGAGTTAATATACGAGTTTTGCTAATTAAATTTGATATTCTTAATATATATTACATGTCATGGTAATTAATGAAAAGGTTTAGTACCTTGAATGATGTTAATAAAATATAAATTGATGGTGAAAGAAGAAAAACCAATATACCTATAAATAATTATTGGTTAGAGATTAATAAATTGAATTAATAATTAAGTGGTGATTAGATGTATGGATTAAATAAATTGTATTGAGACAATTTATGTGAGAAAAAAAGAATGAAATGATTATATATAGTAATTGTATAATTCATTTGAGTTAACAAAAATAATTAGTGGAATAAATATTAACTATTTTAATGGAAATATTTATTCTAATAGAGATGTTTATTTTAGTTACAAAGGTAATTTCATAATTTATAGTGTAGTAATTATATATGTTATAATTGTGTAATTACTTAATGTGGCTAAATCGTTTAAGAATAAAATGAAGTGTGACATATGTATCATATAGTAAGGGAGTTGTTAAAATAATTGGATTGGAGCTTATTTGAGTTAGCCAAACATGGCCTAGATTCTGTGTTTTATAACTGCTAAAATATTTTATTTTTAATTGATAACCCAACTTAAAGTCACGTATTCATTAGTAGGGGGTTACGCTCAGTATTTTCCTAAAGCTAAGAGTTAAAAAACAAAGAAGAAAAGATGAAGATAAGAAGAGAGAAAGAGAAGAAATTCTCTGTAAATTGACAAGGTTTTGAGAACCGAAGAAGGAAGAAGAAGAAGAAGAAGATTCATATCATCTATTCTAGGTTTAAAGAAGAATCAAATGTAATATTCTAGCTTTAAACTTTAGTTTGTGTTTTTAAAGTTCTCTGTAAATGATTTTGATGAGGGAATTGTTAATAAAATGGGTTATATTTGTTCTTGATATACATAGAATCTGTTATAAGTAATCCATAAGCAATTTTAGAATTAACAAATTCATGAAAATCATGTTAAGGATGAAGAGTATTAGTTTTGTTTAATATATGTATTTTGGGTCAGTTTTGAGACTAAATTGGTTAGGAGTTTATGTTATAATTATAAAATTGGTGATGGATTGTGTTAATACGATAAGAAATGAAAAGAACGCAAGTTGAATGAATTAATTTGGTTAAGAAACGAATTCGTTGTGAATGAATTCGCTAAACATGTTAAAACATGAAAATAGAATATGAACATGAGTTTTGGGTCAAGATTTAGGTTGGTTAGTATTTCTGTAAATTATTGGTTCTTTGATATGTTGTAGTTTATGAATTACGAATCCATAAAGTCGAAAACGGACTCAATCGGATGTGTATAACTCAAATTATGAAGATTTGAAGGAGAAAACGTCCAAAAATCGTGCGAACAGTAATCTGTAAGGTCTGGTTCTGCTACCAGGCGCAACTTCCCTCTATAGCGCAGCTGCGCCGGTTCAAAGGCTTAAAGGGGCGCAACTGCGTCGAACACATGTCAGGCGCAAACATGCCCTAGTGGACTGTTTTGATGTCCTGTAGTAAAATGGGTATAACTTTCACATACGGACTCGGATTGAGGTGATTCAAGATGATCCGGAACGAGGAAGAGTAGACCTAAAACTTTCATTCTTTAAGTTTTTGGATATGAGGTCGGGATAAATTCTCAAATTGACCATTTGTAGGACTAATGTGTTTTTAGAGGCAATCGGGGGGCGTCGGGCATGCACGTATGCGCATGTAATGCTCCTGACCATGTAAAATGATGTTCTAACTTTTATAACATGACTATTATGTATTATAATGATACTTAACATTAACCATTGAGTATTAGACAATTCATATGGGTGTGCTAAGTGTGCGCAAATGCGTGTCGTTTGGGCGTCCGGATAGGCAAGTTTGGCGTACGGACGTGCAAGCGTTGCAACGCTATAATGAGTGTGTATAAACTTGTTTAATATTATGTTTATAATAAGAATCAAACATTATAGAGTAATGTAAACCAACCTAGGAGCATGCTAAGCGCATGCAAAAGAGACGAATTAGGCGTGTGACGTATAAACGTCGAAACGCCGTGTAATGTGTTAATACACTTAAATAGTGTTTCGATTCTAATGAATGAACATTATAAGATATGAAATGGGGTTAATATAAAAAGGCAAGACTTAAACACTTGAATAAATTTTGAATATTGCTAAAAAGAAATATAGTGAGATATAAGTCAAAAGTTAACACAATCAAATTGAACATTGTGTATTGATTAATAAGAAGGGTTATGGGATGTAGAGTAAAGTTTACATTACAACTACTATGCTTTGCTATGTGACTAATAATTGATGTGCATGATTATATAATTATGTATGGCACGTGAAGTACAGATAGATGTAAGCTGTTAAACTGTTATTGGTAAACAACGATCAAGGCAAGTCTTTCAGTTTTTATTTGCTATGTGAACTTGATGATGAACTATTTTAAATCTTTATTTCAAATAGCATGATGTGTTATATATATGTTGAAAGTATGAAACGTTGAAGTAAATTTATGACTATGTTGATTGAGTAATGAATGCTGATTGAGTAAGGAACTCAATCTTTATACTTGTTATATGAACTGTAGCATGTATGTTAAGTTAATCCAATGTTTATGAGATGTATGTTGAGCATGTTGTTATATGCTATGTGATGCATGAAAACTGTTAGATCTTGCTGAGCTGTCGAGCTCAATCTTGCAAATAATCACTTTTGCAGGTTAAGAATTCAAGGTAACGCTATGTGCTACTTGCAAGAAATGAATCAGATGTAATGCATGAATATTTATATACTTTGGCTGAATTGTTATTATTTTAGACCATGTTTAAGGTTCTAGATAATGTATGATGGTTAATAGATGTTGAGTTATAAAGTTTAATTTTATCCGATGTATAAAGGTTATTGAACCTGAATGTAAGTTTTAGTTTATAATAACTCAGGCAAAGCGATTCATAAAATAAATTTGAATCAAAGTTATGTAATGATAAAGGTTGAGATTCAGGGCAATAAAGAAAGAATTATATAAAAGTTTTAATTATTCTGCATTTTTAGTGATTTTAATATCGAATCATGATGTAAAGTTAGAATAAAGTTGTATTGTTAACGATCGAGAAGTAGAATTATATTGTATGAATTTTGGGGTTGATACAGTAGCCACATTACTAACCAATGATGCTCGGGTGGTCCTATATTTTCTTCAGAAAAGCATATTCACACGCTTCGGGATGCCTAGAGCGATCATCAGTGATGAGGGTACAAACTTCTGTAATCGTCAGTTTTTTGCGCTTCTGGCCAAATATGGGGTGAATCATCGTATTGCTACTGCATACCACCCCCAGACAAATGGCCAGGCTGAGGTATCAAATAGTGAAGTGGAGAGAATATTAGAAAAGATTGTGAATCCCACACGAAAGGATTTGTCCCTCAAGCTCGACGATGCGGTGTGGGCCTATAGGACTGCTTACAAAACACCCCTGGGTATGTCGCCATACCAACTTGTGTATGGGAAGGCTTGCCATCTCCCTATGGTGCTCGAACATAAGGCCTACTGGGCCATTAAGAAGCTGAATTTCGATTTGAAGGCTACAGGGGAGAAAAGGCTTCTTCAACTTAATAAGCTTGACGAGTTCAGATTGCAGGCCTATGAGAATTCCAAGCTTTATAAGGAGAAGGTCAAAAGGTGGCATGACAGGAAGATTATAGAGAGAACATTTGAGCCGGGGCAGGTAGTGTTACTGTATAACTCGCGTCTCAGACTCTTTCTTGGGAAGCTAAAATCAAGGTGGTCGAGCCCCTTCACGGTAAAAATCGTATTCCCGCATGGCGCAGTGGAAATCTATGACTAATACCCGGACAAGCCCTTTAAGGTGAACGGACAAAGATTAAAGCACTATTATGGCGGCGAGGTGAATCGAGAGAAGGTTGCATCGATTCTGTCCACCACTTGACCAAACCAGACAGAGTTTAGCTTATGGACTGTAAACAAGCTCTCGATAGGAGGCACCCCATCCTCTTTATCTCTCCCTCAGTTTAATTCTTGCATCACATTTCTCTATATATCTCTCTCATGTTTAATTCTGGTTACTAATCTCTACATTTCCCTACCCCCGTTTAATTCTAATCATTTGAAATATGGTGAATTTTTTTTGGATAGTTGTGGTGCTAGGATGTTCATTGCCTACATTTTTGGACATTAGGCATTTTGCATATATGTTTGGGAGTTAGAAACTCATTGCATATATTCATGGGATTCGAACGTTCATTGCCTACATTTTTGAACTTAGGCATTATTGCACATATTTTTGGTGTTGGAAGCTTATTGGACATATTTTTGACATGTTAACGTATTGCATATAAGCCTATAACAATTTTTTTTTGGGAATTCACATAGAAATAATTCACTTACATAGAATTGCTAAGGATTTAACAATACATACATCTTATATATGCATTTTTGATAATGGATCACGTTTTACATACTTTTTGATTTCTATATGTGCAGGTAAGGTAAGTGTTGAAAGTTACTTCTTATGCCTTTGCATTGTTGCTGTAAAAAGAAACAGCAAAATGCTGGGCTTCGGGCCGCGCGACCGCGCCACAAATAAAGCTACAGTTCGTGCGCCCACACCGATTGCCAGTCCAGAGAACCTAGTTTTACATCCCGCGCGGCCACGCTGCCAGCAAAGCATAAGCCGACGCTCCCGCTCCCGACTCCAACTGCAGTTTTTAATTTTGCAAAAGCCGTTTCAGCCCTTATATCCTCTCCCTAATATAACCGAGCCCTTCCTCTCATAACCCTAATACGATATCTTACACAACTCTCCCTCTCTCGAAATCTCATTCTCACAAGCCTATTTTCTACACAATCTAGCCCTAACTCCTTCTCACATACAATCACACTCTCCCCGTTTCCATTCCAAATTTCATCACAGTAAGATTGTCAGGGTTTGAGATACAGAGTTTTAGAGATTACTTTGGGGGTGTTCTCTAATTTTGCACAATTAGGGTTTGCTTACAGTTTGCCATAATTTTCAGAGACAAGTTTGGGGGTTTTCTTCAGAATTCATCAAATCAATAGTTTGTGCAAGATTTTTCTGATAATCATCAATGGGTCCTAAACGTGCACAATTAGTCGCTCCCGTATCGCCAACTCACAGTGACGAAAGTGAGAATCCTTTGGATCTGATGAGATTCATTAGCCTCAAGGCCCAAATTTAGTACTATCGGATCGCAACCAAAACTGTTTTGAAGGAACGGGGTCTGAAGCCAACAAAAGAGGATGGGGAAATGCGTGCCATGATCCGCGAGATGGGATGGCAAGGTATTTGTGCAACACCGCCGCCGGTGCCGTTGGCTATCGTCCGTGAATTCTATGCCAACGCCAAGATAACACATAGCGGCCAATCTTTTGTTAGAGGCCAACCCATTGACTATCGTTCTGCGGCGATCCGTGAGGTGTACAATTTGCCTCCACCCCCAGCTGGCCAAGCGAATTGGACCGTGGTTGATCGATTTAAGATGAACCTTGATCAGTTGATCTATAATTTGTGTGCACCAAGCACAGTGTAGAAAATTAAGAAAGATACTACTGATGAGTACACCACTTTCCTTGCCTCCGGTCTCAACAGATATGCCAAGGCATGGAATCTATTCCTCTATGCCAACATGATGCCATCGACGCACCAGCATGAGATTACAGTCGAGAGGGCTATCATATTGTGGGGGATCATCACAGGGAAGTATATCGACGTCGGGCATTTGCTGAATCAGAATATGCTGCGCTTTATGAGAGGCAGTACCATCGGGTCGCTTCCACACGCATCCATAGTGGCCCATCTTTGTGCTGAGGCAGGAATTGAATGGGGAGATGAACAGGTATAAATGCCGAGTGGCGACATCACTCATGCCATAATCAAGCACTTTGAGAACTGGAATGGGGGCACAACACATCCTCGAGGAAAAGGATTCATCCTTCCACCTCTGCCAGCAGTTCCACCACCATAGCCACGGCCATCAGAGGGTGCATCCCCTCCTCCAGTCGGTGACATACAGCAGGGTCGCCAGTTTTGTCGTTTAGAGAGGAGGATAGACGCACTTCACGGGAGCTTTGCAGCATTTATCAATGGCATGACCCGTCGATGGCTTAGGCATTTGCTCAGCAAGGAACAATGCTGGAGTGGCCCACCTTCGATTCCAACATGCCATACCCGCCGCCACAAGGGTGGCAATGCCGATCAGTAGGGGAGCTTTCCTGACCCTTTACCTTCAATGGGGACATTGAATATTTTAAGTTTGGGGGTATTGGGTGTTAGTAGTAGTAGTTGCATGTAGTTTTAATTTTTTGCATTTAGTAATAATTGCATTTAGTTTTAATTGCATTTAGTTAATTGTAAATAGTTTTTATTGCATGATAGGTTGCATATAGTAGTTGCATTGCATTCTAGTATGTGTTAGTTAAATTCTGCATAAAAAAAATTTCAGTTTTATTTTATTTTGTTGATTTATTTGTGTTCAATTGCATTGCATTGCATAATCCCTTTTGTTTAGTTTGTTGAATTCCAGTCTGGCCAATGATGACACTAAGATATGATAGATTATTGAACTTTGTTAATAGCTTAAGCTCAGTTATATTTTTATACATGATGTAATCTATACCTGCTGCTTTGATGTCACCGGATAGCACAGTTTTGTCTTTACTTGCTTGTTGGCTAGATTAATGTATGCTTGTCTTCTGAGGGGATTTTTTTTTTATTTTTAACTGCTAGAATTATGTAATAAAAGCAATAATGACCTTAACAACACTGGAATACAAGTTTGAGGGAAAACTTTGGGTATGCGTGCTAATAAAAAAAAAGCAAAAGAAAAGAAAATAAGCTGTGAAAAAGAAAAAAATAGAATAAACACCTTGGCTAGCGAAGTCTTGTGACCTTTGATAATCGAGCAAGTACGCCTTAGGGGATTGTCTCTACACCTAGCACCCTAAGGCCTTTATGGTTTGGGAGTCGTTGGTCGAAAGCTCGATAAATGGGTATCATTAAAAAGCCTAAGAGGGCCTAGCATTGCACAGTCGGGTGTAACCGCGGGAAAAGTGCGAATATAGCCCCCGTGTGTGAATAAAAGCATATTAAGCCCTTGTTGCTCCTTAGCTTGTATCTATGTGTTGGTTTGGTCATTGTTTTATATAAATGAAAAATTCTTGATTTAAAACATCAATTTTACTTCCTTAGAAGTATAGCATGTGGAATCTTTACCTCTTTCAAGCTTGTTTATGACATTGCACACACACACACACTACATCTTAGTAACAGGTTGTGATTTACAGATTGTATGTCTTTATAACTGTTTCTTGAGCTGTTGCTTTGTTCATTGTTCTTGTTATTTCTCTGAGGCGCATCTTATTGGAATTCATAACAGGGCTGATATATTGGGATTCATTTTCATGTAGTTTAGTTGCATAAGCATGTAGTTTGCATTTGTGTTTGTGCTTGAGGGCAAGCAATAGTTCAAGTTTGGGGATATTTGATAAGTAGATTTTATACCTACTTATTGTCTATCAACTTGCTTTGATTATGACTTAAACTCAAGTACCTTAGTGTCTTTTAATGTGCTTTATATTTGTGTTATGCATTATAGGCAGGAAACCCTTTTGACAAAGAATTGGCAAGAAATGGCATGGAATGACAAGGTTTTGGCATGGAATTGATAAAGGAAAGATGACAAAGCTTATGATGATCAAATGGTGGAGTTGGCACGAGGACTGGCAGGACAAGGCATATGATGATGGTCTTAAAGAAACAAAAGTGAAGGAATTAGAAGCATGAAAGAAAGCAAGAAAGCAGCACCAAACCAGCAAAACATCAGCAGAAAAAAATAGTCACGCGCAGCCGCGCCAGGAATGCAAGGGAGAGGCGCACGCCCGCGCCGAGTGGCAGAGCCAGAGGCTGCTCTGGGTACGCGCGCGCCCGCGCCGTGAAAGCAAAGCAAGGCCGCAAGGCCGCGCCAGTCAAAAATTGCTTACTTTCCATTTTTTCGACTGAGTGTTATCTTTGTAAGGCTTTATGTTACATTGAACGAGGGATATCACTTATCATTTTTTAGACTTAACATTTATTACAAGTTCTTACATTTCTAGGGTTAGAGAGCTAGGGAGCTTGAGAGCTTAACTCTTCTTCTAGTTCTAGTAGCATTTCTATTTCTAGGGCTCACTTCGGAGCTTGTTTGTGGTCTAAACTCGAGCTTTTTAGCTTCTATTGTAAGGGGAACCACAAGATTTGCATTCTCTATCTCTCTTTTCTCTTCTTTCATTGTTGCTTCAAATGCTTGGCTTAAATCCCATAATAGTTTGTGGTTCAGAGATGAACTAACTACCATTATGGGATTCTAATGGATCTTATTGCTTAGTCTAGGGTTTTCAGCCTCTTTGAAATGTATGAGTGAAAATGTTTGGATTGCCTAATATGCTTGTATTGTATGTTTAGATGCTTGATCAACATCTACTGTAATAGTTTATATGGAATTAAAAGAGGAAGTGTAAACTTAGATTTTGCCATGCTAGCTTATGTTCGTGAAACTTGCATTCGATGAGTTTTATGATTCGTAATCCGGATAGAAATATATCGTATTGCCATATGTAGTCTATTGAGGGCTTGCACTTAAACTGATATAGCATGTAAATCACATAGACATATAGTGATTTAGGTTTTATTGGTGTTCATGTGATTTCTATCTCTTTTGTGGATATTATATGATATGGGCTTGGTTTATTGACAAATAGCCTTGTCTCATATTCGTGCTCCCGACTAGCATTCCTATGTGATTATTTATACTTGACATGAGGTGTTGGTAATCTAGACGATGCAATAGATGAAGTTAGGATCCCATATTTTTCCAATTTGAACCCCTCGTCTGTTAATTAGTTAAGTTTATGTTAAAAATAGTCTAGTTATTAAGACACACTTTAATACTCGTTTGAGCAGTTGAAGATAACTATAGAATTGTTGCATGATAGTTTAAGCCTAACTTCATTTCTCTATGGAAACGATCTCTACTTATCACATTTATTACTTGTCGACCGTGTATACTTGCACGCATTTTATGCCCGTTTTGTTAACACCGAAACGGCGCAACAGTCTCTCGTATGGGCAAGAAATGAGCAGACTTGGTTAATCTATCGACAATAACCCAAATTGCATCTATGCCTTGAGAAACCTTATAAAGACCCGTAACGAAATCCATGTTGATGTGTTCCCACTTCCATTTTGGAATCTCAAGCGGTTGCAATGGACCCTTTGGCACTTGATGCTCTACCTTGACACGTTGACAAGTTAGACACCTTGAGATAAATTCCGCAATTTCTCTCTTCATATTGCTCCACGAAAATGTATGTCGAAGATCACGATACATTTTGGTACTTCCAGGATGGATTACAAATGGTGTGTTGTGTGCTTCCATCATGATTTTATACTTCAAATCATAGTCGTTAGGAACACAAAGTCTGGAGTTAACTCAAAGTATTCCTTCTTCGTCGATTCTTGCTTCTGGAATAACACCTTTTCGCACCTTCTTCTTCGTATTCATCAGCTTCGGGTCTGTAGCTTGAGCAGCTTTAACTCTATCAATTAAAGCTGTTTCTACGCATATATTTGCTATCTTCACGTGGATCCCTGGAATCTTTAACTCTATCTCCATCCTTTGTAAGTCATTCAAAATGGGTCTTTGTGTTGACAGCATCGCACTCGTTCCAGCATATGATCTTCTACTCAACTCGTCAGCTACCACGTTCGCTTTTCTAGGATGGTATTGGATGGTATGGTCGTATTCTTTCAACAGTTCAAGCCAACGTCGTTGCCGCATGTTGAGTTCTTTTTGAGTGAAGAAATATTTGAGGCTCTTATGATCAGTATAGATCTCCACTTTTTTTCCATACAGGTATTATCTCCAGATATTCAATGCAAAAATGACAGCTGCCAACTCTAGATCACGAGTCGGATAATTCCTCTCATATTCTTTGAATTGTCGCGAGGCATAGGCTATGACTTTCCCATATTGCATGAGAACACATCCTAACCCTTTGCCTGAAGCATCGCTGTAGATGACAAATCCATTCGAACTAGATGGTATTGTCAGAATAGGTGTTGAAATGAGTCTCCTCTTGAGCTCTTGGAAGCTCTTCTCGCATTCCTCGTTCCATCCGAATTTTGTATCTTTTCGAGTCAGCTGCGTTAATGGAGTAGCGATTCGAAAAAATCCTTCCACGAATCTCCGATAATAACCAGCTAAGGCCAGAAAGCTACGTACTTCGGTTACTGACTTAGGTTGTTCCCAGCTTTGTATTGTTTCAATCTTCATTGGGTCAACCGATACTCCATGTTTCGATACCACGTGCCCAAGGAATGCTACTTCCTCAAGCCAGAACTCTTATTTCTTCAACTTGGTATATAACTTGTTTTCACGAGACTTTTAGAGTACCAGCCTCAAGTGTTGTTCATGATCTTCACGACTTTTGGAGTAAATGAGGATGTCATTAATAAAGACAACAACAAAATGATCCAAATATTCCTTGAATATCCGGTTCATCATATCCATGAAAGCCGCAGGAGCATTAGTCAATCTAAAAGATATGACTAAGAGTTCATAATGCCCGTATCGAGTTCTGAAGGCAGTCTTTGGAATGTCCTCAGTTTTAATCTTTAACTAATGATATCCAGAACGAAGATCGATCTTTGAGAAGAATTTAGCACATTGAAACTGGTCAAACAAGTCATCAATGCGAGGTAACAGATATCTATTCTTGATGGTGACATGGTTCAACTCCCGATAGTCAATACAAAGTCGCATACTCCCGTCTTTCTTCTTTACAAATAACACAGGAGCACCCCAAGGCGATGTACTAGGACGTATAAAGCCGATGTCTAATAACTCCTATAGTTGGACCTTTAACTCCTGAATTTCAATACGAGCCATTCGATATGGGGCTTTGGAAATGGGTTTTGTACCGGGTTCAAGGTCAATAAAGAATTTAACTTTACGTTCTGGGGGTAGGTGTTGGGTTTGAACGAAATCGTGACGCAATCAAATTGCAAAAATTAGCGGAAGCATGGTATATCAGAGTTTAAAAATTTTTACAAAACTATTATCCGGATCATCCTTTATGCAAATTATTAATTTAAAACGATAAATAGGAAGTTATGGAATCATACCCTTGTAGAACGAAGCTTCCACAGGTACGAGTTCAACTCCTTATTCTTCGTGATCTCCTTGAATTTTCAGGTTAGATTCTTTCATTTGATCAACGTTAGCCAGCCAAATGTTTGGCCTCTAGAGGTGATCCACCAAGGAAGATGAATTATCAAGAAGGAGGGTGGTTGGCTTAGTTTTCTATTCTCTATAGAAAAGGAGTACACTCCAACAATTGGAATTTCATCAACTGATATCTATTATAAGACTCCTCTTATATAGATATTGATCAACCCTTCTAATCTTATTAGACATGGGATTTCATTTAATTAATTAAATTCCTTTAATTAATTTAGGCTTCCCACCACATTGGGAATAATTAATTAAATTAATTTGTCTCCTAATCTTATTAGGAATAAATGAGAGTACTAATATTAAATTAATTACTAAACCCCCTTAAAAATTAAAATAATATTAATTGTAATAATATTAATAAGACATCTCTTATTAATTTATATTTAATATTTCTAAAATATTAAATAATAAACATTAAGCTATTTAATTTATTCTATCACCATAGATTAAATTAATTACACTTAATGTATTATTACGATTATGCCATTACCTTCTTAAATAATTATTCTTCCTTTTATGGTGTGACCCTTTAGGTTCTCCATATTAAACCGATTGTGAATAAATCAATTAGAATAATTCTAATCTTATTTAAATAAATAAATTAAACTAATAATCTATTTAAATAAATAATATTTATTCAATAATAGGGATAAGCCTCCCTAGCGATCAACGACTTTACAGATAATATAGATTTCAACATTAATCATAAAAGAGCCTGTGAGTAAATAGTTACCGTACAATTCAATCCTTCCACCATACAATGTCCCAATTAAATATACGACATGGATTTACTGTCAAGTCTTAATTTATTTAATCATATGTATTTCGATTAGAAAATGCACAACTCCAAATAATGTAAATTAGAAACCTATTTCTAATTTCAATCCACCTTGGCCAAGGATTCCTGGGTTGTCATTTAACGAATCACATAGGACATATCTCCTCTTTTACTAGAGGTGGTAGATTCTTTATTGATCATACATTATCTCTATATGTAACTCATTATACCCAAGCATACCCTATATATACCTTAAAAGGCCTTAAGGAATAAGTCAAAGTATAATTTGTTACATACAAGATACTATGATGATCTCAAGTCCAAGGATCACTTGTACTACTATCACATTAGGAATTCCTATTGACAGGCGAGTAAAACTCTATTAGGTATTCCATAGCGAGTCACGTTCAGTGAACTTATTCTCCAATAAGCACCTACATACTTGCTTTAGTGTCTCCACACAAATGATCATGAGATCAATCATCCTCATCCAATGAGCAAGCAACATATGTACTAATCGATCCGAATTTACTAATCTCTTTTTTAGTAATCCCATGATTAGGAACTATTTTAGTTTTTAAGCTTTCTAAGAATTTAGATCTCATTAGCATGATCAACATCATGATTCTAAAAGTATTGCTTAAAACTATGGGTTATTTACATATTATAAAAACTGCACTATGTAGATAATTAAATGCCTTTAATAAATAAATATTTTATTAATAAATAAATAAGATTGTTTAAAAAGTATGTGCTTTATCTTCATACATGATTGGCTTGTATGCACACTACTATCAATCTCCCACTTGCACTAAAGCTAATCACCATGGTGTCTCATACCATCTTCTCTAAGTGACGATCAAACTGCTGTTGTATTAAAACTTTAGTAAATGGATTTGCAATGTTATCTTGAGAGTTTATATGCTTTTCTTTCAATGATTTCTTTAATCAAAGTGCTGTAACACATGTTCGGATTCAAGATGAGATTTAGGAACTATTCCTAGTTTTATATTGAACTTTTCATCTGAAACATCAACTTGCAGCTTCACTTACAGTTATATACTTTGTCTTTGTCACTAAACCAGCAACCTTTTGTTGTTTGGAACCTTTCCAATTCACTACACCATCTTTCAAGGTAACGATTTACCCTAAAGTGGATTTGCTATCGTCTTGGCCAGTCTGAAAACTTGAGTCTGTTTAGCACTCTAGTTTAATTCAGACCCATCATGTGTCATGATGACATCCTTAGTGTCAGTTAAGTACTTTGAGATGTTTATCACTATCTCACAGTGATCTTCTCCAGAATATGATTGATCAACATCAAGTCTCGTATATTTCATTGCATACATGATAGTAACTCAGGCGATCTTTCTTTTACTAAGGACAATTTTTGAGAGATACACTCCATGGCTCATCTTCATGAGGCACCTTTTGGAGTTTGCCATGCTAAACGCCTTTAGCATCTAATGAATATACGTTTTCTTGGGTTAAGCTGAATATCCTTTTAAATCTATTAATACAGATTTATATTCTCAATGCGGGATGTTCTACCCAAATCCTTCATGGAGGAATGTTTAGACAACTTTATTTTGATCGATTTTAGCATAAGAATTTTATTCCCTATCAGTAATATATCATCAACATATAATACATGAAATAAAATAGCGCTCCCACTAACTTTCTTGTACACACATGGTTCATCCTCGTTTTTGATAAAATCAAACTCTTTGATTGTCTCATCAAAACGAATATTCCATCTACGAGAATCTTGCTTCAATCCATAAATGGATTGTTGTAGCTCATATACATGATTTGCTTCAACCATTGAAAGAAAAAACCATCTGGTTGTATCATACATACATTCTCCTCTAATAATGTATATTTGAGGAAGGGCGTCTCCACATCCATTTTTCCAGATTAAGTAAAAATGAGCTGCAATCGCAAGAAAAATCCAAATGGACTTGAGCATAGCTTTAAAATCCATTTTAGATTTTATGGTCATTTACCATTTCTCTGAGTCTTTATTACTCATAGTATGTTTGTAATTCAATGGATCATCATCATCCATGATCTGTACCTCATCGTCATCCTCTATGACAAATCCATACCTTTTAGGTATCTTCGATACTTTTCCAGATTTACGAATAGGGTGTTGTACAGTAGGTGTTTCTACTTGAATAGGTTCATCCACTTGATCTGTAGTGGTTTGTGGTTCTTGAATTTCTTCAAGATCTATTTTTCTCCCACTAGCCCCTTCAAGGATAAACTCCTTTTCCAAGAAGGCAGTTTGTTTCGCAACAAACACCTTTTTCTCAGTAGGATTGTAGAAATAGTATCCCAAACTTTCTTTAGGATATCCCACAAATGTGCACTTATCAGATCTTGTCCCTAGCTTATCATTTTGAAACACATCCCCAGATCTTAACATGCTTAAGACTAGGTTTCCTCCCTGTCCACATCTTATATGGAGTCTTGGGGATGGATTTCGAGGGGACCTTATTTAGTAGATATGAGTCGTTTCTAGGGCATGACCCCAGAATGAAATTGAAAGATCGGTAAAACTCATCATGGATCGAACCATATCCAACAATGTTCGATTTCTCCTTTCTGATACTCCATTTAATTGTGGTGTACCTGGTGGAGTCCATTGTGAGATTATACCATTTTCTTTTAGACAATTGAAAAACTCACCGCTGAAATATTCTCCATCTCGATCTGATCGAAGAGTCTTAATACTTTTTCCCATTTGTTTCTCTACTTCACTTCTGAACTCTTTGAACTTTTCAAATGATTCTGATTTGTATTTCATTAAATACACATATCCAAATCTTGAGTGATCATCAGTGAAAGTAATAAAATAAGAATACCCACCCCGTGCAATCGCTGTCATAGGTCCACAAACGTCTGTGTGAACCGACGCTAACAACTCTGTAACTCTTTCTCATTTTCCACTATAAAGAGATTTAGTCATTTACCCATGAGACAAGATTCACAAGTTGGATATGATTCATAATCAGATAGCTCTAAGAGCTCGTCCTTATGCAACTTGGATAATCTCGTTTCATTGATATGACCGAGTCTACAGTGCCACATATATGTATAATTAATATCATCTCTTTTCTTTTCTTAGTTTGTTCTATTTGAAGTATATTTTCATGTAAGTCAAGTATATAAAGTCCATTTCGCAGATTTCCAATACCATATAAAACATTATTTTTATAAATTAAACAACTGTTGTTCTTTATTATAATTTTAAATCCATCCATATCTAATACAGAATTTGAAATAATGTTTCTAATGATATTCAGAACAAAATAATAATTATTTAAATAAATGGACGTGCCTACAGCTAATGCAGCAACCTTTGCTTCATTTCGCACTCGTAGGACAACCTCATCCTTGTTCACCTTTCTACTTCTGACCAGTCCCTTCACAGTATTACATATGTGAGAACCACAGCCGGTATCCAATACCCAAGTAGAATTTTGACTTTCTGAAAAATTAATTTCAATTATGAATAAACCTTGATTAGAAGTCGAAGCTTCTCCAAGCTTCTTCTCTGCCAGATACTTCTTGCAGTTCCTCTTCCAATAACCTGGCTCGTTGCAATGGAAGCACATTCCTTTGCTAGTTGGATCAGGTTTCTTTTGTTCCTTTATGTTCTCCTTGTCCTTGGTCATCCGAGATCGAAAAAGCTCCTTAGATATCTCATATCTAGCAGTCCTACTCTGTTCACCATTTAACTCCTTGAGGTGAAGCAGCATAGCAGGAGCATCCATGTTTTCGTGTTGACGCTGAAGCTCGTTATTCATGGATGCGAGCATGATGCATTCAGCCACAGATGCATCATCTTGCCACTTTACAATGGTGGCAATCTCTTCCTCAGAGACTGTTTCTGGAACAGTTCTAGGGACAGGTGAATTTTGGACATAAGAAATTTTTTCAGCAGTGAGAACTATTCTCAAATTCCTTTGTCAGTCCGTATAATTTGGCCCGGTAAGCTTATTAGCATCAAGTATGCTTCGCAGTGAAATTAGTGATTTTCACATTTTTAAAATTCTGCATGTGAAAAGACAACATTTTAGCAAACATTCATTTTATTAATTTTGCATACCAAAATAAATTTAGGTCATTATTTTAAATTGGTATCTCCCACTATTTTTATCAAATTATATTACCCTCACTTATATAGTTCGGCAATATCTAATTAAAGATTTGCTAGTGAGAATAATGATCCCATTTCACATGTATATAACCTTGTGGATAGCACAACAAGCGATATACAAATAAATAGGTAGACAACTCTTGTCAATTACATCACCATGTAACTCTTTTTATTTTGCCTCTTAAATCATAATGGTCAAGTGTGTGCATATCCGAACTAAAATGATTGAAGTTAAGTCCATCCTAGCACTTCCATAAATTCAAAAAAGAAAAATATTCGTCCTTGTGGATAGTACAACAAGACTATATTGTTCAATTTTTTTGATAAGCATCAAATGTGATTAATTAATATCTTAAATACGCAATACTCGCCTTGTGGATAGCACCACAAACTCATATTAAATATTTAATACTCTATTAATTTATCATGCTAGAAGGCGACGTTCGATATTCAAAATATTATTGAACGCTTCGGACTTAATATAATTTCTTTGAGGGATTTTTATTATTTGTCTCATCTTGTTTAACGCGCATGCATATATATATATATATATATATATATATATATATATATATATATATAAAATACGCGTCGTTTTATTAAACATACAAAGCATGTTTGCATAAAATATAATATATATAATATTTAGCATGCACATATAGAATACTATATTCTACCCGAATTGATTATGGACTTTTATTCTAGTTTGGTTCACTAGAGCCACCAAGTGAACCGAAAGGACAAATCTAGGAGTGCAAGAATTTAAATTTAAACGTAACTATTACATTTAAATCCGGGCTCCATACAAACGGGTCTTCACGCGCTCCTTGTTCCTTGGTCTCCAATTTCTTCAAGATAATTCTAACTATTTCTAGTACATTAAACTATTTAAATTAAATAAAAATCTTGATCAGTAGTCAAGGGGAAGTACATAGGAGGGAGATAGAATTTACATCGAGAAATAAACAAGAGAAGGCGTGGTACGCAGACCCCATTTAATAAAACCCATTCAATCAAGCATTCAACTAAAATAAAATCCAATCACATTGGTCAAATAGTCCATAATCAATCCCCAGTTATTATCATACATATCACCATATATATCAATAAATAAATATTCATCTCATGAATTAAAACATTTCATATATATATACGAGTATCATTTAATGGGCAATTTTAAATTGCATGAAACCCAATTTCAAGATTAAAATAAACTCTTTATTTTAATTTTAAAATTATTAAGAATATAATATATAAATATATATATATATAGTGACCATCACTTCAAAAAAAAAACTTCCTGGACAAAGCAGTAACTTTTCGTATAATATATATATATATATATATATATATATATATATATATATTAGATTCTTTTTTTTGGAATGAACCACACGAATTCACTTTTCTGCAGGATTAAACCTTTTAATTCACATACCTTTTGAATCCTTAAGTGATCAGGTGATATGCCCATGCACGGACCAAGCGAATCTAAAAAAAAAACGTTCCCATTTTTTTTCTTTTATAAAAAATAATAATTTTATACAATTAATTATGCCCAATAAATTATTCTAAATACATAACCATACATATATAGAATCAAAACAATTAATAATTGCATAAAAGTTTGGCTCTGATGCCATTGTTGGGTTTGTACGAAATCGTAACGCGATCAAATTGCAAAAATTAGCGGAAGCATTGTATATCAGAGTTTAAAAAATTTCTACAAAACCATTCCCCGGATCATCCTTTATGCAAATTATTAATTTAAAACGATAAATAAGAAGTTATGAAATCATACTCTTGTAGAACGAAGCTTCCACATGTACGAGTTTAACTCCTTGTTCTTCGTGATCTCCTTAAATTTCTAAGTTAGATTCCTTCATTTGATCAACGTTAGCCACCCATGTGTTTGGCCTCTAGAGGTGATCCACCAAGGAAGATGAATTATCAAGAAGGAGGGTGGTTGGCTTAGTTTTCTATCCTCTATAGAAAAGGAGTACTCTCCAACAATTGAAATTTCATCAACTGATATCTATTATAAGACTCCTCTTATATAGATATTGATCAACCCTTCTAATCATATTAGACATGGGATTTCATTTAATTAATTAAACTCCTTTAATTAATTTAGGCTTCCGACCACATTGGGAATAATTAATTAAATTTATTTAATTAATTTGTCTCCTAATCTTATTAGGAATAAATGAGAGTACTAATATTAAATTAATTACTAAATCCATTTAAAAATTAAAATAATAATAATTGTAATAATATTAATAAGACATCTCTTATTAATTTATATTTAATATTTCTAAAATATTAAATAATAAACATTAAGCTATTTAATTTATTCTATCACCATAGATTAAATTAATTACACTTGAATGTATTATTACGATTATGCCATTACCTTCTTAAATAATTATTCTTCCTTTTATGGTGTGACCCTTTAGGTTCTCCATATTAAACCGGTTGTGAATAAATCAATTAGAACAATTCTAATCTTATTTAAATAAATAAATTAAACTAATAATCTATTTAAATAAATAATATTTATTCTACAATAGGGATAAGCCTATCTAGCGATCAATGACTTTCTAGATAATATAGATTTTAACATTAATCATAAAAGAACCTGTGAGTAAATAGTTACCGTACAATTCAATCCTTCCATCATACAATGTCCCAATTAAATATAAGACATGAATTTACTAGTCAAATCTTAATTTATTTAATTATATGTATTTCTTTTAGAAAATGTACTACTCCAAATGATGCAAATTAGAAACCTCTTGCTAATTTCATTCCACCTTGGCCAAGGATTCCTGGGTTGTCATTTAACGAATCACATAGGACATATCTCCTCTTTTACTAGAGGTGGTAGATTCTTTATTGATCATACATTATCTCTATATGTAACTCATTATACCCAAGCATACCCTATATATACCTTAAAAGCCCTTAAGGAATATGTCAAAGTATAATTTGTTACATACAAGATACTATGATGATCTCAAGTCCAAGGATTACTTGTACTACTATCACATTAGGAATTCCTATTGACAGGCGAGTAAAACTCTATTAGGTATTCCATAGCGAGTCAAGTTTAGTGAACTTATTCTCCAATAAGCACCTACATACTTGCTTTAGTGTCTCCACACAAATGATCATGAGATCAATCATTCTCATCCAATGAGCAAGCAACATATGTACTAATCTATCCGAATGTACTAATCCCTTTTGTAGTAATCCCATGATTAGGAACTATTTTAGTTTTTAAGCTTTCTAAGAATTTAGATTCTCATTAGCATGATCAACATCATGATTCTAAAAGCATTGCTTAAAACTATGGGTTATTTACATATTATAAAAACAGCACCATGTAGATAATTAAATGCCTTTAATAGATGAGTATTTTATTAATAAATAAATAAGATTGTTTACAAAGTATGTGCTTTATCATCATACATGATTGGCTTGTATGCACACTACTATCAGTAGGCCAGCAATACTCAACCCATTCTGAGTCCCCAAATACATGGTACAGAATTCAAATACAATCTTTTATATCAAACGGTCGTTCAAAATACGATCACACAATTGTTAGCGTCAATACAAACATGTAGAAAATATAAACGTTCAAACTAAGTCCTTATTACAATTATTATCACACTATTTTATAACATAGTGAGGACTTCTACATCTCTTTCTCGGACCATCACTCTGTTCTCCGACTAGTCCCAGCTATATTCTCAGTATCCTGAAGAGAACAACGGAAGAAAAAAGGGTGAGCTCAACTAGCCTAGTAAAGAATATTATGACTAAGATAATGAAGAATAAATTATCGTTAACCTTCAATAAATCAGATAAAATATTATGGACAACAAGTTTTAGATCAACAACTGCAGCGAAAATAACAATTCATTAGAAGAGTTAAGTAGAGAATGATGTTTACTATCTTCTATGATTTAAAAGTTCATCATCAATAGTTTATCCCTCTAACATCAATCAATATATTCAAATCAAATATTCATCTTTGCACTACGGGCCAAAGATATTCATTTGTATCACCAGTGGTCATGATCATACCAACACCTGTCCATCTTTGCACTACGGGCCAAAGATAACTTTCACTACAATTTAAGACTGAGGATGATGAAAAATAATATAAAGAACGAATACAGTGAGATAAAAGACAAATATTAGATATTCGTAATTTAATTTATCCAAGTTCAAGTATATTCAATAATAATCAATTGTGGAGCAAAATTCAAGAATAATGTTCAAAACATGGATCTAATCAAAGATAAGAACCATAATAGATAACTTGGACAAAGAAAAGAAAATTTAATTTAATTTTTCTGTGAATAGTACTCGTGAATAGTACTCGTGACATATGAATAGTATCATATTTATGAATAGTACCATACGGATGAATAGTAACCCCGACATGAAAAGGTAAAAATTTCATAAGAAAGTTCATACCAACATTCCGGTGAAATGATATTAGATGAAACGCAAAACTCAAGGAATTTCTGATCATTTTAGGAATTATTGAAGCAATACTTACCGTAGGTAGTTTAAGTTTGGAAATATGAAATGAAATATTATCACTTTCATAATATGGAATATGAAAGAAAATAATATTCTTTACGAATATTGAAAGAAAATAACATCATTTACTAGAAAATAATATCCCTTACCTCAGTAGAATACTAGATCTGTCTGGAATATCGGATATTATGTTGAAGAATTCTTGCTATGTTATCAACACTCAAAATATCTAAATACTCACAAGAAATACGCTCAATAGTATAGAGAAAGAAATTTTTGATTCTAGTGTGATTTTCATTTCTTAACTAAGCATTCTATTTATAGGAAATGCTTAGCACACCAAAGTTGACAAAATTTACAAACGAAAGATTTTTTCAGAATACATGTTTTGACAAACCCTCAGCACACCTAACAGGACTCAATTCCCTCCACCAACCACATGTTTATATATATATATATATATATATATATATATATATATATATATTAAAACCTTTATAATTATTAAAAAGAATTCCAATTCTATTTTCTCTCTTCCACCTCATTTTATTTTTATACCATGAATTTATTATAATAATGTTACCATTCAAATTATAAAATTATGCTATTATATTATCACATTATACTATTATAATGTAATATTATAATAATACATTTGAATGAATTATTTTATCGCAGAAGATAAAATGCAAACTTTCAACAAATGTCTCATTCTAAAAATTCCTCCCTTTATATCAAAATTGGACAAATATTTACTTATCATATTTATCAATAATTTTTATTTTATTCATCAATTGTTTTTTCATAATTAATATTATAGAATTACAATATTGACAACCAGGTCGTTTCTAGGAAAAAGTGGGCTTTCCGATAAAAATTTCTCCTTATTGGCGCGCAATTATATAACCTAACCCATTTTCTCGACATAACTTTCTAGACATTGTCAATAATGCTATCTAATAATATTATTCAAATAATATGAATTATTATTTTAATAATATAAAATACTATGCAGTGGTTATTGTGACAATTATTGAATCAATAATATAAAATATTAACGTAGCAATTATTGAATCAATAATATAAAATATTATGTAATTATCAATGTAGCAATTATTGAATCAATAATATAAAATATTGAACAGTAATTACTGTAACAATTATTGAGTAAGTGACGTCTTACGTAAGAATCAATAATTAAAAATACTGTGCAATACCGTGTGCTACTGTTCAACAACGCGTATTACTGTTCTTTTATCACCGGGTATTTCAACAATTTTAACGGTAAAAGTTTTGTCGTTAATTTTAGAAAACTTATTATTGTCATTTTCTTCATCCGACAGTTTTTCGTTATGGGGCCCACCAATGATTGCGCTGTCGTACGAATATTTCCCGACAAAAAGAATATTCTACGACCAAACGAATATTCCCCGACACAATGAATATTTTATAACCACTTGCTTACTTTGTAAAATTTACACATATCACCCATAACTCATCACATTTATCAAATCAACACCTTACTATTTAAAATAAAATATATGGAGGAAATTAAATCTTATTCATAAAAAGTTAGGGTCTTACACTAACAATTGGAATCAGAGCAGGTTCTCATGCTATACCCTAAAGTTAACTCTTTGAGTCTGGTCCTAGGCACAAACAATGTTCCAAACTTAGTTTAGTAGTAAGTCACTTGTGAATGCAGATGAGCTCACACATTGAAAATTATGCGTACAGGTAAATGTGCATATTCACCTGAAGCTGCTCAGATTGGTCCCTGTTCTTAAATGCTATATCAACAAGACCAATCCGTGTCCAAAGTAAATCAGCAGTCTGCAGACCAGTGATGGGAAGTCAAAAGGCATCAAAAGCAAAAAGTCTGTCATCCACTGTTCTGAAGGAGGAACTGCCTATACATGCAATGTAATGCTTATGCAAAGAAGAATGAAGAATTCTTCATATATGTATTTGGATGATCATGTGGATCTGAACCTTGAGGTTCAAGGTTATCAAAGAACTCAAGCTGCCAAGACTTTCCTATGTTTTCAACTCCAAGACTATGCCTGATTAATCTAAGGTCAAATGGAGCAACAAGCTGTCAGCAGTACATATAAAGTCATGCACATCAATGCCTGACACTTGTATAACAAGATAAATGACTGTTAAGAAACTGACAGTGTAAAGGTATGGTTCCTCATTAATATTCATGTACATCATAATGCATCACCTTATATCTATAACAGTATTCTATCAAGTGACCATACTTTTCCTAAATAGGGGAAGAGAGAAAGTACATTAAGATTGGAAACTTATTGCCAACAAGTTTCCTCTCCACCCATGTCGTAGGTTGAAAATAACATTTTGAAAGAAGTCTGGAATATGTCATAAGTTTAATCAAAATCAAATTAAGCTTAAGTTGATTAACCCTTGCTGAAGGGTTGGTATATGTGCAAATATATACAAACCAATGTTATGTGTTTTTGATAAAATGTTGAGTATGATCAACACTAGAGGAGTATCTTGAAGGTTCTTAGAAACTGATAACTGATCATCTCCATGAATCGACCAGATACAAATAAGTAATAGAGTTGCTTCCTGCTCTGTGAACATTCAAAATCTGTGAACATAACAAAGCAAAGGGTGAAACAACCAAAGAAAAAGAGTGTCATATCAGAAATGCTTAATCATACACACACTCACCATCATGCAGTATAAATGTCATATGTAAATCTGATATATGCATGAATATGATTGTTGATATGATAGAAATCCAAGAATATGAGTAATTGGGATTTTGAGAAAACTAACCTAGCAGGACCCAAGCAACCATGGGTACCAAAATAGAAATTTACCTAACCTGCAGGTACTTGGTCTATCTGACCACACTAAGGAATACTAAAGCAGATGGCTTCAGTCACAAAGATTCAACCAGCTACAAGCTCAAGTCATTTCAGCAATGCTCTTGATCAAATTATCCAATGCCAAAGCCTGTGCTTGAAGACTTGCTGAGTCCCCATGAATGCAGTTCACATGTTTGATTATCTTCATACCATTCATGACAAGATGTAAGAGATCTTCCGTGCTTATCTATGCAAAACATATCATCCCAAAGGGAACATCAAGGAAGTTCATATCAAAGGATCATCAAACATTGGTTATGAAGAATGCATCATAGAAGCATAGCTCCACGAGTGCAGAAGATACTGAAGCCTGGATAACAAAGACTACGTTCGTAGTTTTGTCAACAATCATGAAGTGATAAGCCCTGAAAATATCTCTCTATGATCCAATGAGGTTTATACAATCATAATGATTTCAGCTTGAAGGAGATATGCAAGGCTATCTTATTTATGCATGTGAAGAAGAATAGTTCATCCTTCTCTGAGAAGATAGTATCAACTATGGGGGAGCAGTGATCTGCTAAATGTAGAAGCATTAATGGTGTCTAAGGAAGAACATCTGAAGATTTGGAGATGGTGAAGCTCAGGGAGTAAAATGAAGAAGTGGGACTCTTGCCAAAATATCTGAGATAAGCTCAGAGGATAGGTCAACCATGGTGCATGTCTGTTGACCACTCCACAAATATCAAGACCACTTCTGTCAAGTTCATAAAGACAAGAGCTAACCTAAAACCGAAACATCCCAATTACGGAGTCCCAAAACTCTGTGACTGATGAACTAAATAAAGATCCATAGTCAGTAACAACGTCCCAAAACGTGCTATTGATTACCATATCAACCAACCACTCAAATTGTGGAGTACCTACGATCAGTCACATGATCGTAGTGTAAGAGCATGATGATACCACGATTGCAACATACACAAATACCAACATCAAAGAATATCCAGGGTTGGTAAGTGAACTCCCCAGCAGAAAAGCCCAATGTGATGTCATTGTTGCCATCATATCTATAAGCTCTTCATCTGATAAGTGTCTCAGGGACAAACATGGCCCTTAGTTTTGAACTAAGAGGTTGGCCCTTCCTGAGCAACCTTAACCCAGATGAAATGCAGATATTGATTGCATCACAAGAATCTCTGCTGAAGCAAGCAGTAACTCCTCCGAAGAATACAAGCTGCAAATGAGTATTGCCACTCCCTTGAAGTCTAATGAAGAAGTTGCCTATTAAAGCATGGCTACAGACTACGATCATCAAAATGGACACAAAGGTTGTAGACCAGTCGAAGAAATCATGGAGTACTAAGCTAAGTCATAAGGAAACTCCATGAACTGAAGAAGTTAACAGTCAACTAAAGGAAAGTCAAAACTGACGTGCTAGAAGAAGTTACAGAGTGTGACCAATCAGAATCTTACAATTGTCCCACTAAAGCATGGAGGGAACAGTTACATAAAGGAAATTCAAATCAATGTCAGTTATGCTTCCAAGAGTTCATCAAAAGTTGTAAGTCTGTCCAATCCATACACTCTCTCACTTAAACTGAAAACCTAAACACCTTCAACTAGTAAAATCCTCTCAAACAGCTATCCATCCTCAAATCACTTCCTGATATCTCATAATATTCTCATAAAATTATAAACCCAAAAATCCCTAACTCTTCAAATGGAAGACTGGCGTGTAATCACTGGTATTCAACTCAACACCAAGTGATTCAAGAATTTGAGAAAAAGTTCAGAGACATTCTCAAACTTGTGAAGAAGGCTGGATTCTCTGAATGCCTTGCGTCGAACACTCTTATCTATTTTGACTTAGTTAAAGAATTCTACTCCAATGCAACTACAAGCTCTGGGACCCTATCTACCAAGGTTAAAGGTCAGATTCTGAAGTTGAAAGCCACAGACATCAACCAGTGCTTAGGTTTCCCTAACCTGGGTTTGAAGAGCCTTGAAGAAGTCGACACTGAAGAAGCAAAAAGGATTATACGGTACAAGAGAAACCCTAGTTTGAAAGATATGAAGAAAAAGGAGTTTCTTGAAGAGTTTGAGTTCCTTGCAAAGATTGTGGAGAAATATATACTAAGCAAGGATACTGCACATGACACTGTGAGCGATCTACAGTGGAGAATCATGTCTGCAATAGTAATAAAGAAGCGAATCAACTTTGGAGCTATCCTGTTCGACTTAATGTCCAAGTGGCTGGACAAGGCAGAAAAAAAGAAGTCAACAGAGAAACCGCTCACAAAGTTTTTTCATGGAAGATTCTTGAGCATCATTCTGAAGAAGAATCTTAAGAATAAGATTAAGGATGATGAGGGTGAAGTCCCAAATAGTCAGAAAGTGTTGTCTCCAAAGCTATTTGTAAACTGGAAGAAGAATCCAATGGAAAACAAAAGACTAAAGGCACAGGGTAGCAGCAAGAGAACTACAAAAAGGAGGAAGGTAAGTGATGTGGAGGAAGAGCTATCACACTCTGAGGATTCCATCATTCTAGAGTCCAAGTCTGCAAAACCATCCAGGAAGAAATCTAAGGTGGTGAAGAAGTCACAAAAAGTTCCCCAAAGAAGTCTTTCTACTGAAGATGAAAGAGAAGAGTCAGAAGAAGAAGAGAAAGGAACTGAAAGCTCTATGGGTGAAACCTCAAGAAATAAGTCCAGTGATAAGGAGGAATTAGGATATGAAATTGAGGAAGCAAAGTCTGAAAATAAAGAAGAAAATGTAAGTCCTATGGCTGAGCCCGAAAGTAGCCATTTTGTTGATGAGGAAGGATCAAAATCTAAAGCAATTAGATCTCCTATTGCTGAAGTCCCAAAAAGTACTTCTGCTACTTCAAAGGATCCAGAGTCTGAAGAAGAAGTATCTGCTCCTGTTATTGAACCTCAAAGAAGCTCGTCTGATGACTCTGAGGCCTCAAAATCTGAAGATGGAGAAAAGTCTGAATCTCATGTGGCTGAACCCCCAAGAAGAAGGATGGTCAACAAACTGATTGCTAAATCTGTTTCAAAGAAGAAAGGAGAATCGTCTTCAAAGATAATTGAACTTAATGATGATGAGAATGAGTCAAAGGAAGAAGATGCTAAGGGAAAAAGAAGAAAAATGTCTGCAAAATCAAGTAGTAAGAGACTGAAGACTGCAGAGCAAGAAGTGGCTAGTGATTCTGCAAATGCTAGCCCTGCTGAAGATGATGGGAATGATGATCAAATGCAGGAATATACTGATGAGTCAGTTGAAGGAAGAATGCACTAGTCTGACTCCAGGTCAGGACATGAAGAGAGTGGGGAAGACTCTAGTTCTGAGGATGAGGAGCCAGAAGATTTCATATCCCTTCTTCTGTTTGCCTCAAGAAAAGAATAGTGGTGGAAGTTTATGATGAACCACAAAATGTGATTCTAGGCAAATGGGTTAACTATGGAAATGAAAGGCTAAATGTGGTGAAAATGACCACAACAAGTCTTCTCAATAATATCAAGGTTATGAAGCTGGACACTTCAATTTTGTTGTATGAGCCTGAAACCAAGGATCATGCGATAAGGTGATTTTATCCTTCAATGCTATGGGTAAAGGCATCCATCACTGGTGCTAGCAGCTACTTCTCACTGTTCTTCTCTCAATTTCCCAACTTGGAGCTGGTGGCACAAAACTTTCCAAGGATAAAGAAGTATGCAACTCAGCTGATCAAAGATCAGTCTCACTTCAGGGTCTATCGATAATCCAGAAACGTCTACATTCCTTACGATTGTCGAGTAGGTTCAGATGGCAGAAGGATCATAACCAAGTCCATGTTTATAGAGTCCTTTCACTCTACCATTGAAGATGATCAAGCTCAGTCTGAGAAGTTTTATTCTGCCCCAGTAGCATTGTATGATATTCCTTCGTCTTCTAACAGTGATTGGTACTCAACTATCAATCAGATTCTCACTACCTTTGAAAACCTGTCCAAGAGTGAGAATCGTGGAGTCCAACCAGCTGTTCAGTAGGAGTCTGATCAACTAAATGCTCAAACTCTTCAGGATCAAGAGTTATTGAAGAACTCTGAAGAATTGGTTGAGAAGATCTCTCTCATTGCTGCAGAAGCTAAGATCCTGTTAGAAGAAGGAGATAGTGAGCTTCACAACAGACTTCAGGCCACAATATCAGATATATCTCTCAAGTTCAAAGAGAGAGATTAAATCTATCTAAAGTCTATAAATGATCAGAAGGAAGAAGCCCTGCAAGCTCAGAAGGAAAGTGCAGAACAAATACTGTCTCTCTCTAACAAGATTAAATCTCTGAATCAGTCTCTCTCCCTACAGCTGGAGCTAAGCCAACAAAAACTCAAGCTTGAGGTTGGCAACTCATCTTAATTGATGGAGCAGCTTGTGACAAATGTCCAACAGCTTTCCCAAGTGATTAATGACAAAAAAGGGAGAAAAAGAGGCATTCAAGAAAGTACTAGGAGAGAAGAATGAAGGCAGAAGAGAAGAGCAAGACCAGAAGCAGCAGAAAAGCAAAGAAGGACAAGAAGAAGAAGAAGAAGAAGAAGAAGAAGAAGAAGAAGAAGAAGAAGAAGAAGAAGAAGAAGAAGAAGAAGAAGAAGAAGAAGAAAGCAGCAGTAATAGCAGCAATTATGTCATCATCTAAGGGGGAGCCAAATGATGATGACCCTATGGAGACAAAGTCTGAGAGGGAGCCAGAACAAGATGAAGTCAAAGAAGAAGAGCATGCATCTTAGGGGGAGTAGAATGAAGAAGAAAAGAAAAATGAGTAGTTGATCAAAAGACATTCTAGAGACATACATGAAGTAGTCAATGAAGCAGAGAAGGTACATTTCTTGCTATACAGGTTTGTTCTGGATCCAGTATGTAGAGTGTCATATAATTTTATATTATCATCAATGACATTCATGATTATCTATTTTAGTAATACAGTTGCTCACTGTATATTAAGATTCATTCATCTCATACATATGCACTTATTGTTTTTGTCAAAATCAAATAGGGGGAGATTGTTAGGAATAAGCAAGAGAATGCTATTCATATTTATATAAGATTTGATTATGATCTTAATGAATGAATATGAAAATATGTCTGCATTAATAAGAGCTGCAAAGTCCTTAAATAGATAATAGGAATATATGTACAAGGACTTAGACTGAAATGATCAAATATGTTAGGTTGATCCTACATGAACAAAATAACTTTGTAAAGTCCTTCAAAAGAATATGAAGTACAAGGACTAGATATAGAAAGATCAAGCTTGTTAGGTTGATCATATATAATGTAATAGATAGGACTGTCAGATCGTCAAGCACTGCACCAGCCTTCGTAGTCTGCCAGGAGAGACAAGGAAGACTCAGAGACTATCAAGGTAGAATCGTAGTCTGCAAGGATAGTAGCTCTCGAAGTTTGTAATCTGCCAGAAGAGACAAGGCAGGATCATGGTGTGTCGATAAGGACTTTTTCAAAGCCGTAGTCTGTCGAGGAAGTCATGTTCAGAATCGTGGAGACAGCCTGTCTAAGTGCCGACAGAGCGCCTGCCGAAGCCAAGTCAAGAATCGTAGGCCACACATGAAGTCAGTGAGTCTACTGATCATATCAAAGGTAGAAATCATAGTCGAGCTAGATCAGACAAGGACAGCAAGTGTTAAGGCAGAAATCATAGTATGTCATCTCTAGAAGTCGTAGTGTCTGCAGAACCAAAACAAGATTGTAGTCTGCAGAACAAAGGCTTCGACAAAGTCAAGAAAGTGCTCACAACGCCAAGGAAGAATCGTAGAGATAATAAGATTCTCAAATGAGCACTCCCAAAGAATCCAAAGATGTAGCCTCTGGTCAGAGCTGTAAAGATGCAATCTACCTAAAGAAAGCCAGAGTGCACTCACCGAATGGCATGCAAGCAATCAAAAGATCAAAGCACCAACTCAATCAGAATCCTGATTGAGAAGTGAAGCCATTCAAGAGAAGTTTTCCTAAAGCAATAGTAAGAAGACTTCAGCTAAAGTAACTGACTAAAGGAAGTCAGCAATGCAGTAGCTGTCAAACCAACAGAAGACAACGATCTTGGGTATGACCATGATCGTAGTGCTTGCCAGATGAGAAGCACGAACTGATGCAGTTTATTCAGAGATACTGGACAAACTATAAAGAATAGACAAAGAAGATTAAGCATGGGTCAGACCCTTAATGACATGTGAATTGGAGATCACAGAGAGAGTGATAGCTGAGCATAACTAATCAGAAGAGTCTTGCAATCTAGAAGGGCCAGAGTATTTAGACAAGTTGTCAGTTCCTGAGATAAGTTAAGGCAAGCAGAAGTGTTGAAGCACTGCACGAATGAAGGAAGAGAGGTTCTACATTGTCAATTCAAATAACACTCTCAGAATTATAGTGTTATCTCAACCAGTCAACGAGCAACAATCAACAGACAAACTATGATCAAGCTCATGGTCATCTGCATCAGAATCATAGAGTTCGGTCATCTAATTACTGAAGCTTTGGCAATGTCTTAATATAAGGACTGACATTCGAACGTTGCTGATTGAGAGTATCGATGCAGAAGGTCAACTCCTGATGTTCTAATCAAGGAATCAGAAGGGAGAAATAAAGGTGACTACCAGCCTGACACGTTAAAGTGACATCTCTGAAGTGGTAGGTGAAATAGTAGACTGTTATGTCAGAAAAGTTAAAAAGGGGTTGTCACGTCAAATCAGAAGTATGCATCAAATAACTCGAGATCTGCGAAGCAATTCAAATAGCTTCCAACGGCTATATTCCAACAGGAAGCTTATGGAAGGGTATATAACAGCTGAAGCTTCAAAGATGAAGAGTTGCTAAATTGAAGAATTTGGTGGTTGTTGACTATACGAGTTCTACAGAACTAACAGAATACGTCTTAGTGGCAGTGAGACTACTAAAGTAGTAGTGAAGCAAGCTAAGAGAAGAGCTTTAATAGATAAAGGCTTCACTCAACAACAATGAGAATGCCAATTAGATTGGCAGCTAAGCTGAGAGCCGAAAAGGCCAAGAAGATAGTAAGAAGAGTGGCAGACCAGAAAGAAGATCCAAAGAGCCACTCTACGAATCACCATGAACTACCAAGAGCTAAAGAAGAACAGATGCAGAACCAAATTTGCACATCAGTCAAGCAAGGTTCAGGGGATGCTAAGTGCCAGACAGAGTCTACCAAAAGTACAAAGACTTAGCAGACCCCAAGCGGTGAAATGGTGCAAAGCTGAGATCCGATGAAGACAATCATCAACCAAAAGATCAGCTGCACCAAAGAAGGAGTGATGGACTGATAAGTACTCAAAGATGTCAAGCTTCATGAACATCTTAGCAGTTCATCAAAGGTGATCCAGTCTCGATGCAGAATCCAAGGAGGATCACACCAAGCTGCTAAGTACCAAAGGATGAACAAGCTTCAAGTCATCTTAGCAGCTCAGCACCAACAACTACATCAACCAGAAGCCAGGGCTGGAGGGGTCCTTGTCCGAGGGACTAAATCAAAGTCAAGTCTGCTGGACTTGCTGTACTAGAGGGTACAATAGATTCCAAGTCTATTGGACTTGAAGAGTTCTTAGTGAACTGAAGTTCCAAGTCTGCTGGACTTGAAGAGTTCTTAGTGAACTGAAGTTCCAAGTCTATTGGACTTGAAGAGTTTTTAGTGAACTGAAGTTCCAAGGCTACTGGCCTTGAAGGAATCTTAATGATTCAAAGATGTAAAGACTTCCTTAGTGGAATCCCTGCTTGTTGATGCAAAAGATTGGATTAGGAGCTTGAGTCTCTGAACCACTTAAAATCCCTTGTGTCTTTTACATTCTGTCATTTATCTTATATACCATTAACTACTATAACTGTAATAATCACTTACACATAAACTAACTTTAGAACAATGGTTAACAAGATATCTATGAAGGGGATCCTTAACTTATTCCGCTGTGCTTGAAATGATTCTTATGTTTGTCATATGTTAATTACTTAGCAACACATAATAAAATAGAAAAGATGTTTAAAAATAAAAAGAATCTATTCAACCCCCCCTTCTAGATCTATTATGTGCCCTCTGGGAACTAACACCATGTATTGCATTACATTAGCATTCATCATAGTCCCAGTGTCTAGCATTCTTTATCCTTTTCATTTCACTACATTACATAAATATGATAAAGAGGGGCTAATTATTGAAAGATCAAGCTTGTTAGGTTTATCTTATGCAATGTAATAGATAGACATGTCTGATCGTCGAGCACTCCACCAGCCTTCGTAGTCTGCCAGAAGAGACAAGGAAGACTCGGAGACTATCAAGGTAGAATCATAGTCTGTAAGGATAGTAGCTCTCGAAGTTCGTAGTCTGTCAGGAGAGACAAGGCAGGATCGTGGTGTGTCGAGAAGGACTTTCTCGAACCCGTAGTCTTTCGAAGAAGTCATGTTCAGAATCGTGGAGACAGCCTGTCTAAGCGCCTGCTAAAGCCAAGTCAAGAATCGTAGGCCACACTTGAAATCGTGGAGTCTACTGATCATATCAGAGGTAGAAATCGTAGTCGAGCTAGATCAGTCAAGGGACAGCAAGTGTTAAGGCAGAAATCATAGTCTGTTATATGATCTGCTCTCAGAGTCGTTGTGTCTACAGAACCAAAGCAAGATCGTAGTCTGTAGAATAAAGGCTTTGACAAAGTCTATCAAATGCTCACAACGCCAAGGAAGAATAGTAGGGACAACACGATTCTCATCAAATGAGCAGTCCCAAAGTATCCAAAGAATGTAGCCTCTGGTCAGAGCAATAAAGATGCAATCTACCATAAGAAAGCCAGAGAGCACTCACCTAATGGCCTACAAGCAATTAGAAGATCGAAGCACCAACTCTATCAGCTAAACTGATTGAGAAGTGAAGCCATTCAGAAGAAGTCTTCCACAAACAAGTATTAGAAGACAATAAATGAAGTGACTGACTAAAGGAAGTCAACAATGCAATATCTGTCAAACCAACAGAAGACAACGATCTTGGGTGTAACCATAATCGTGGTGCTTGCCAGATGAGCAGCAAGAACTGATGAAGCATATATAGTGGAACTGGCCAACCTATAGATCAGACGAAAATGATTGTCAATGGCTCAGCCTCATTATGTAAAATAAACTGGAGATCACAGAGAAAAATGTAGAGAGAGCTGAGCATGACTAATCAGAAGAGTCTTGCAATCCAAAAGGGCCAAAGCATTCAGACAAGTTGTCAGCTTCTAATGTAAATCAAGGCAAGCAGAAGTATTGGAGTACTATACGAGTGAAGGAAGAGAGGTTCTACATTGTCAATCCAAAGAACACTCTCAGAATCGTAGTGTTGTCTTAACCAGTCAATGGGCAACATTCAACAGACATACTATGATCAAGCTCATGGTCATCTGCATCAGAATCATGGAGTTCTGTCATCTGATTATTGAAGCCTTGGCAAAGTCTCAATATAAAGACTGACATTCAAACTTTGCTGATTGAGTGCATCGATGCAGAAGGACAACTCCTGAGGTTCTAATCTAGAAATCAGAAAGGAGAAATAAAGGTGACTACCAGTCTGACATATGAAAGTAATATCTCTGATGTGGTAGGTGGAATAGTAGACTGCTGTGTCAGAAAAGTCAAAAAGGGGCTGTCACGTCAAATCAACAGTCTGCACCAAATAACTCAGGATCTGTGAAGAAATTCAAATAGCTTCCAACGGCTATATTCCAATGGGAAGCTTATGAAAGAGTATATAACAACTGAAGCTTCAAAGATGCAAGTGTTGTTGAGTTATTGACTCTACGAGTTCTATAGAGCTTATTAGAACATGTCTCAGTGGCAGTGAGACTACGAAAGTAGAAGTGAAGAAGATTTGAAGAAGAGGTTTAACTGATGAAAGCTTCACTTAACAAAGAAGATAATGCCAAACAAATTGGCATCTGAGCTGAGAGCTGAGAGCCGAGAATGCCAAGAAGACAAGAGGAAGAGTAGCAGACCAGAAAGCAGATCCAAAGGGCCACTCGACGATTTACTATGAACTACCTGTGCTGAAGTGAAACATATACAGAACCAAATCTGCTCATAAGTCAAACTATGTTCAAGGGATGCTAAGTACCAGATGAAGTCCACGAGAAGTGAAAAGACCTAGTAGACCCCAAGTGGTGAAAGTGTGCAAAGCTGAGATCCTATGAAGACAAGCATCAATCACAAGATCAGCTGCACCAAAGAAAAAGTGATAGACAACTAAGTACTCAAAGATGTCAAACTTCATGAACATCTTAGAAGTTCATCAAAGGTGATCCAGTCTCGATGCAGAATCTAAGGAGGATCACACCAAGCTGCTAAGTACCAAAGGATGAACAGGCTTCAAGTCATCTTAGCAGCTTAGCAGCAACAGCAACATCAACAAGTAGCCAGGGCCTGAGGGGTCCTTGTCCGAGGGACTAAATCAAAGTCAAGTCTACTGGACTTGCTGTACCAGAGGGTATAAGAGTTTCCAAGTCTGCTGAGCTTGAAGAGTTCTTAGTGAACTGAAGTTCCAAGGCTGCTGACCTTGAAGGAATCTATGTGATTCAAGAGTTACACATTTCCTTAGTGGAATCCCTGCTAGTTGAAGCAAAAGAGTGGATTAGGAGCTTGAGTCTTTGAACCACTTAAAATCCCTTGTGTCATTTACTTTAAGTCATTTACCTTATGTACCTTTAACTGTTATAACTGCTATAACTGTAATAATCACTTACAACTAAACTAACTATAGAACAATGGTTAACAAGATAGCTATGAAGGGGATCTTTAACTTATTCCGATGTGCTTGAAATGATTCTTATGTTTGTCATATGGTAATTACTTAGCAATACAAAATAAAATGGAAAAGATGTTTGAAATTAAAAAGGATCTATTCAACCCCGCTTCTAGATCTATTGTGTGCCCTCTGGGAACTAACATATTGTGTCATGACTAATCGTTGTATCTATGTGATTTAATGTGTAGGGTATTTAAAGGAAGTGCACTGTAATTTTGTTGCAAAACGCGCAAGACAGGTTTCCTTACTTTTGCTTATACTTTGACATTCAACAAGGTTTCTTAATTCGTACAATGTCTATGTTCCTGAGCAAGCTTTCCAATTCTTTTCGAAAGCATTAATTTAATAAATAATATTTATTCAATTATGAATCATTGTGACTCTATCACTTAATGAATCATGACTTATTTATTTTCCACTGTTCGAGATGATATTGTTATCAAATCCTTGACTGACTATCGAACTTTTGATTAGACTAGTCCATAGTTGATGAACGTTCTAAAAATTTAGAATTCTTTCTGAAGTTATTCCAAACTAATTTGTTTTTGGTGCGGATTCATGTGTTAAAGCTGAGATGAACAACCCTATATTAGGGTAAAGGTTATCGGAAATTATAATTCTTAGTTACGCAATGGCCATAATATTTTTGTGCACAATACATAGCACAAACGGGCTGATCACCTGGAGTACGAGATGGATGGTCCATAGTCTCTTGACTGCTAAAGGTTACAGTAGAAATACTTGATAACCTGAGACATAGTTCGTGGTCTTGTTACCCTCAGTATACACCTTTGATCTTGATATCTAAGATTTGATTTAAAAGTCAATTATCCCATTGAACTTACAGTTATTGATTTAAAGTTGGTTATTTCCAATAAAGAATATATTATTCAGTTGAAGCTTATTCACTTGCTCATTCTTACTGTTTATTTTATATTGTTCTACTTGTGGGCAATTATATTTCTCACTCTTGCATAAAATATTTCAGCTAAGGTCGAGAAACCCGAGGAGCCGTCTACAAGCAAAGTCAAGGGCAAAATGCGTAAATAGATGATGAATAGATTATATTTTGTTTGAGAAGTTTATGTAATGGATTTATTTATATTTTTGCTATTTTGATGTAATAATAAAGATTAGCTGACCTGTGATACATTTAAGTATGTAATCTTTTATAATATTTATTAAGCATGAAGTTTATTACTCCAGTTAATGGGTAGATATATGTTGTATGTGTTGTATCATGAGCACCGGATCTGAGGGTTGAGGTAACCAGATTTGGGGGTGTCACAAGTCAGTATCAAAGCTGTAGGTTATAAACCTTAGGTGGGGAAACCTTAGGCTATATCCTATAGGAAATCGAAAATATAGTAATTGATGAAACTCTTATCGAGTTCTAAGAAATGGATTAAGTAAATTCATTGAAGATAAATAATAAAATGACTTATGTGGTTACTTGTTGATAATAGACTTATGTTTTCGTGGGTAGTAATTAAAACTTAAAATTTTGGTGGCAGGATGGCTGAGATTGGTGAACCCATTCAGATTAGGGAGGAGGAGACCCGAGATATTCACACGGTCTGGGAGCAGTTAGCACCGATGGAGCCATCTCCATTGATTACCATTGTAGGGCCAGAGTATGTTCCTGAGTCAAATTCGGAGGAAGAGTCTGAGGAAATGAGGTAGAAGAGGAGGAAGAGGAAGATCTTGATGAGATACCGCTATCCACATTAGGAGATGAGATGTTTGATGTAGTGTATGACCGTAATATTGAGTTACAAGATAAAGTCGAGGAGTTTGAAGGGCAAGTTATAGCCATGGAACAAAAAGAGACAGTGGTTTAAGATCTTACCACACGAGTTGCAGAGCTTGAGTTGAAGCTGGCACAGTTCGAGTATCGAAGAGGATAGTTGGTGGCTGAGAATAAGAACATGCAGGATGATTTGAGGGAGGAGTCAACAAAACGAGTAAGAGCAGAGGATACATTGATGGGAGCTGCTTGACGCGTAGATCATGCTAAAGGTTCGGTTGAAGAAAGCAAGGATGGATGAAATGGATTATGCTTTTTGCACTGCGATTGGAAGAGCTCATGATTCAGTCTACCACTATCCTGTGCAGTTTGGAGATTATCCTTGGTACGTTATGGATCGCAGGACGATAATTCATATTATGGATCAAGAATGCGATGATGCGGTGCGAGGTGGAATGCTTTTATAGGTCGCAAAAAAAGGGATAATATAAAATATAACTATGAGTTTGTTAATAAGATGTAAATCCCAATTTTTGATATAAATAATGGGATACGATGATAATTTAATCTTGGAATCCTGCTATAGCAGAATAGTTGATGTATTTAGCAGATATGCTACTTTTGATATGTTTTGAACTCGGTGGATAAATATATAACTTTGTTTATTAGTTATGCCTTATGGTATTTATAAGTTCTTAAGATAATTTTTGAATGATTCTAATAAATGAACTAATAACATAAAACCTTAACAGTAATATGTCGCCTAGAAGGAGGCAGCCACACTCACCTGAGGGATCCAGTGATGGTAACGAAGAAGCCGACGTTAATCCAATGCAGCAGTTTGTGAATTTGTTAATGGGTGCGCTTATGAATCAAACTCTAGCTCATGCCATCACTTTCAAAGACTTTAAAGATGTAGGACCTCCAGAGTTTCGATGGACTACCAATCTAATTGAAGCCCAAACATGGGTTATGGATTTGACACCCCCAAATCCGAGTACTTAAATCTCACAAATTTGGTGTTCACTGTCTAATAAAATCACATCTATTACCCATAAATAAATGAAATAATTGAAACTCACAAGCTTAATAAATAATCCTCCCATTAAAGGGTTACAAAGTCTCAAAATAAATGTGACACCCCCAAATTCAAACACTCATATCTTGAATTCGGTGCATCACGATCTAAATCTAAAATCTTATACAACGGAATAATAGAATAATTTACATTGACATAATATAAATATTCTCGTCCCTAGGTCTCGTAACCGTTACTAAGACATTACATAATAAAATTCATAACATAGCTTAATATATAAACCATAATTAAATCTTATTATAGCTTAATAATAAACTTCTAGCATAGAGGACTAAAGATAATTCGTAGCTTTGCCCTTTCCCCTATCTTTGCCTGAGGGTTCAGCACGTTCTGCCGTAACTGTAAGGTTTAAAGGAAGCAAGAATGAGCAATAAATTTGCTCAGCAAGTATATAATAGTAAGGATAAACAGACATGATATAAAGTTAATAAGCTCAAAGGTATAATAATCAAAGATAGCTAAGGGTTAAGGAAAAATGTTGTAAACAAAGAAATATCAATAGCTTCAAAACTGTCCTTTGAATTTTAAACAATGAGTCATTATAGACAGAAAGATTTAAAAGAATTCAAAGGTTTCAACACTGAGTAGTCACTATGGACTGAGAACTCCTACTAGAATCAACAATATTAAACTGATAATCTAATAAAACAAGTATAATAGGTGATCAGCCCAAAATACCCTACGTTATGCATAACATTTAAACATGTTGTTTGTGCGCACGTCGGTTTCCCGACATTTATAAAATTTTCCCTTCAATGAGGGTTGTTCATCTCAGTAGATTTGTAAGAGTCCGCGCCAAAGCAATTGGTTTGGATAACTTTCTAACTCATAGATATCTTGTCTAGCCGAATCAAATGGCTTAGACACTTTTCTCAATTTATTTAAGAACAAAAGTTTAAACTTGCAACATGATTCGAATTTCAGAATATGAATAACGATTTGTACAAGTATACACAATTTCTCAACACATATAAGGTTGATATAACAACAATTCGAACTCGCACAATATCCAAAGTTGTGAAAGTTAGGGCACTTGACTTTCGCGTAGTTTATCACTCTATAGCTTATCGATACCTCGAATTCCTATTTTATCATAGTTATGTATATATATAATTTCATTAGTTATACAAGTTCGATGCACAACTATCTCATAACCAAATAATACATATAACGTGATATTTCTTTGTTTACAACATTTTTAAGGACAGAAAGAATAATATCAATGTGATGTTATAATTGTATTATTTGGTTATGTAAACAACGTATGTTAAGCACATACATCAAGCCTCCTCTTAGCTACATAACCAAATAATACAATTATAACATCACATTGATGTGTTTTTGAAACTTTATCTAAATCTTTCTAAAAATATTGATAAGTATTGAATCAATGTAGTCACTATACACTTAAGAACTTAGAACATCACTTTCTTCATGTATTATAGTTTAAGACATAAATGTAAACATGTATCATGTTTCAGAGTACAAATAATATATTCAGATTAAACTGCAGGACGGTGTGGCCACGCTAGAATATGACTAGGGAGTGGCACGGTCGCGCTGCTCCCTGTCACAACCAGAGCTGACTTTTAGTCTGATTGAATCCAACTCATTTACTAGCATATATAGGTCATGTTACACATTAACCATACATATAACGTGGTTTATGATTAGGTTTGCTTCCCATCTTACTTTACGTTTACCTCCAACCTATATAGTTTTATTTTAACTTTTTTTCGTTTAACAAGTCCTAATGAGTTCATTTCACAAAGGACCAATAATGAAAGTATTTAAACCATATATTGCTACCAATGAACCATTTATACTCATGTTCACATGTATATCACTCATTTACTCTTAGGTTGAATAGATTAACACTTTAAATCTCATTTTACATCATGCTTGAAAAGTCTAAATCAAGCTTAGTTAGATGTTGAACATATTGGTCATGTCTAGAGGCATAAAGTATCTTATTATGATTGTCCAAAAGTTCAGAATGTAAGTTAGGTAGTTTTCAACAAAGTTAATTTTCAACTTCTAAGTTTTCCTTGAAAATCTCATGTTAAACCAACCAAGCATGCAAAGCAACTTTAAATCCATATTTCATACTAATGTATATACATAACTAAGTTACATACACTTGTTCATAAAGCCAGAACTTAAAAGACATAAGATTCGTCAAGTTTCATTTTTCAACTTATAAGTTTCCTTTACAAACTCCACCTAAAACAAGCTAAAGTGACTTATTATAACTAAAGTAACCTCAATTCATATGTCATGGTCATTTATAGGCATAACCAAGTCAAACTAACATGCTCAACATAACAGAAAACACAAAGAATGGATATCATGACTGACAGATGGCGCAATCGCGTTGTGTTTGTACTGGGAAGTAGCGCGGCCGTGCCACTTCGGTACAGACACAGACAGGCCCCTGTTTCAGCAGAACATGAAAACTCAACCAACCAATACTTCATTCAACATGCTTATAATCAAACACATTGTTTCCAAACATGCATATAAACTCATATAACATAATAACCTTCTATTTCTAAATCAATTATCAAGTATTCAAGAAATCTCTAGAATTCTTAAAAATCAAAATTAAGAACACTATGGAAATTTTACATTTATTAAAGCTTGAAACAAAATTCCTTCCAATTTTAGATTTCTTTTTAATCTCAGTATACTCACACTCCAAGTTTAACTTATCAGAAACTCAATAAATTGGATTTGAGAAGAGAAAAACTTAATTTATAGAGAATTCAATAACTATGTAAAGCCTTTGTCCACCAATTTTGTTTAGCAGGAAGAAGAAGAAAATGATGGGCAATTGCTTGGTTTGGTATAGCAGTTGCAATGCACTGTGGAGGCCACTCCCCATTCATCATATGAAATCTACTGATGGTTTGGTAATAAGAGAAAATGCTAGACTTAGGCCAATAGCCTAATTACGTGATTAAAGGAAAGTGACAACCATTTTGGGACAAAGCTCCCTAACACTCAGCATTTGCAAAATGACTACTAGCTTACATAAGTTTAATTTTTTTTGGGTATACAAATACAATTTTAATGAGGTAATATTATTAAATTGTGATAAGTTAGGGGTATATATACACATATTCATATAATCCATGAACATTTGGTTAGTCCCAATAATATTTACAATAGTTCTGAATATAATATAATTGGGTAATAACAACTCATTATATCTATTTTATTATTCCGATTATACATAAATTTAAATAAACATTTAATAGTAAACATTTTATTTACTAGATTTATTTTCTCCCATATATTTAAAATACTCATTTAATTGCCCCACCACACATCATATTGTCACATAAGCTACTTTATGCAATTTAGTGAACTATATAATTCCATTCATGTATATCGTAGGTTCCCATTCATATATTAATGTCACACCTCATTTTATCTAATGAATGAAGAAACTTTATTATAAAAGACTATACATTACATGTCATTACACCTAGTAAATAATTAATAATGATAGAATTTAGTCTATCACTTCATTTAATTATTTACCCATTAACTTAATATACTAACTAACTTCATCATTAAATCATTTCTTCATTAATTTAATTAAACCATCACTTAGTCCATCATCATGCCACACAAGGCATTCACATAGGCTTATCTTAAGCTTTTCATTAAATTCTTCACATTTCTCAATTATCATATACTCAATTTAATAAAATTGAATTATCTCATCTCATGCCACAAAAATATTTATACTTAATAAATATCCAAACATTTATTATTTTTAATATTAATATTATTTATAAAATTTACGGGTATTACATCCTCCCCCCTTATAAAAATTTCGTCGTCGGAATTGGTATAAGATTACACAAATAAATGGGGATAATCCATTCGCATCTTATCTTCTAATTATGACAACTCGAGAATTTATAAGATTAATAAAATCTTAAATGATTAAATAAAGGTTAAATAATAAGACCTAGACTGGAAATAGAGTATCGATTTAAAAATTTTGTGAAGGACTTATATGGTTTTGTGTATTATTTATAAATTTGTTTAACATATAAAGAGAATTAAGAATAAAGTCTTGTAACCTAATATATATATTAAGTATGAAAATTAAATAACTTAAGGGTGATAATATGTAAGGATGTTAGTATTTAAAATTTTTACTAACCTAAGAGATTAATTTTATTATCTCAATTTATTAATTAATTTTATTAAAGCAAGTCTAATTGGGTTAAGTAATTAAATGTACATGAGTAAGAATTTGAATTACAAATGTGGTGAATAGAAATCCTAATTAAATGATTAGGGTAGAATAGAATTAAAATTAATGAACTATGTTAATTTACATAGCCCAACTATTTTATTAGCAAGTCCAAAAGAATTAATTTGGAGCCCAAGACTTTAGCCCAATTGTTAAGGGATGTTGGATATTTATTAAGTTAAATAAAGCAATAAAAACTAAAACAAAAATGGAAGAAAAGGGGCATAATTTCGGTCAACAAGGGGGGGAAAGAGATAAGGAGAGCATGTGGTATAATGATTCATTTTACTAACTCTCCACCAACTCCAACATGTGTCAAATTTTTATGCTGCCAACACATTTAGCTAAAGCTACAAGCAATCTCATACTTGCAAGAAACATCCAAATGATTAAGTAAGAGATGAGAAGAGTGGAGTGTTGGGCATTAATATACATACATATTTTTATATCTAAATAACTCTCCCAAACAAAACCAAACTCTTTTTCTCTTTCATCTCATTTAGCTTAGCAAACAAAATGAAATCAAGAGAGAGAGAGGAGAGGGACGGTGGGAAGAAGGAGAGAGAGAAGGAAGCTTTGATCTTTCTTCCACTTAAAATCATCATCTACTTTGAAAGATTAAGAAATGCTAGCAAGAACTTAAGGTATAAACCACCTTTGATTTAAGTTATTCTTAGTTGTTTAAACCAAAATTTGAATTTATATTCATGAACTTCAAAACTCTAGATGTACATGATCTAGAGTGTGTTATGTGTAGATCTAACCATTTGGTGTATCAAAAATTAGATCAAAAACAAGAAAAAGGAAACTATGTTTTAAAAGTTAGAAAATCTTGATTTTCCTAGCCTAAATTATGTTTTTCTTGGATTTAGTGTATGTTTGGTGTAATAGATCATGAATCATGGTAGGTCCTTGATCTTAAGGTGTATTAGTATGTGTTATGATAATTTATGGTGGTTAATGTTTGATAAATCAATAGATCATGAAAGTTTTCTTACAAAACACAAAAGTTTTAAAATTAGATTTTTGAGAAAACAGAATATGATATTAAAACGGCCATATCTCTCATTGTGTTTCAAATTTTTGAAAGTGGTCAATTTTTAGACTTAGATCTATAAGTCTTCTAACTTTTTCAAGTGGAATCACTGAAAAAGGAGTTATAGATTTTCGTGTGGACTGTTTTGAGCAAAGGACGCCAAATTTGAAAAACCCGAAAAGCTTGCTGTCCAGATTTTACAGGGGCAGTTTTGTCCACTTATTTTATAAAATAAATTCCAATATTTTGGGACATGAAAATTTATGATAAGAAGTAGCTTGTATCCCAAAATAAGCTTATTCTGACTTAAATTGAGTAAGTTATTACTATTTTAATATTTGTATTTTTCTGACAAAAATAGCTATAACCGGAGTTGTATAACTCCGATGGCCGCGAAATTTAAACTGGAGGTCCACGTTAACATGTATAAGATCCCACCAAGAGTTGAGAATTTTTGGAATTAAGCTTGAGGTAGCTATTTTCTTAAGGAATTAACTAGAAATGGATTTTTGAAAAATACTTAAGGAAGTTAAAAAATTCTTGAAAATTATTTTTGTGTATGAAATACATGTATTTATGTTTAAAAAAAGGGAATCCAGCTTGCTAGATTGGCCATCAAGTTGCTGGATTGCAATCTGGTTTGCTGGATTGGCCATCAAGTGCTGGAATGGTCTTTTTGGATAATCTAGGCTGCTGGATTAGAGGTAAGTTGAATCCAGGCTTGCTGGATTGGTTGTCAGATTGAATCCAGGTTTGCTGGATTTGAGGTTAGTTGAATCCAGTCTGCTAGATTGGAAAATAATTTACTAAATTAAAATTCAGTCTAAATACAGGTTGCTGGATTAGGAATTCGGCTTACTAAATTATAAAGGACTTATAAAATGAAAGATTAAGTATTAATTTATAAGTTGTATGAACAAGTAAGTGTTAAGTCTAAGGTAGTGCAATCATACTCTTTAATGGTTGATGTATAGTAGCTGGGCTAAACGACTCCTTCATATGGGGAAGGTATCTACGAATTAGTAACCGATCTAACTCACTGTGAAACAGTGTAGACAAGGCGGATGCTAATTTGTAACGATTGTGATTTTATATTTAATTTTAAATATTTATTGTATTAAATAAATATTTTATGTGATTTATTTATTGAGTTAAATAAATAAATTATGTGATTTATGGAGTGATTTAATTAAGTGTATATATTAATTAATTGAATGTGTAATGCTTATTTAATTAATGTATATTAATTTTATATTATAATTCTAATTTAATTGAGATAATTAAATTAGATGAATTATGTGATGAAGTGTTACATGAATTATAATTAGCGAGTAATTATAATTATGTCGTAATACTATTACATTACTAATTTACATGTTCTCTATTATAATCAATCTATTACCCTCCTATGGGTAATACCCAATGGTCAAAGAGGAGTTGGTGGCTAACTCCACCAACTACTACTATTCATGGTCCTTCCTCATCATTACACCTTATAACATGCTCATGGTGTAATTACATTTCTTATTATATGCTTTCTTAGCAACAATGTAGTAATTGAATTAACAAACTCTACACAACAATGTATTGCATCTATTCATTATCAAGCTATTATTCTCCTATGGTTATTACCCAAAGGGCAAAAGGGAAGTTGGTGGCTAACTCCCACCAACTACCACTATTCATGTACCCTAACCACTTAATTGACCATTATTGCTCTCACATGGACTAACTTGCAAGCTTATATCTAATAACTTAATGTTATTACCATATGATATGATAGGGTCACACATACACCCAATCATATAATCCATGTACATTTGACAATACCGAATATATTTTAATTGAGTAGTGTCACACCCCATTATTGTAACTTTATTATTACACTTAATCATATAGTTTCCTATATTATATAGTTTTCTTGAAGTGTCACGATGGATTTCAGAGTGGAAGTGGAAGTGGAAGTGGGAGCATATCACGATGGATTTCGTGGTAGGTCTTCCAATGACTCAGAAAGGATTTGATGCGATATGGGTTATAGTGGATCGACTGACGAAGTCAGCCCGCTTTCTGCCAATCAGGGTTAAGTACAACCTGGATAAGCTAGCGAAGCTATACGTGAAGGAAATTATTTCTCGACATGGTGTTCCGGTGTCGATTGTGTCCGACAGAGATCCACGTTTTACGTCTAATTTCTGGAAGCGATTGCAAGAATGTATGGGAACGCAATTGCGAATGAGTACAGCGTATCATCCTCAGACTGATGGACAAAGCAAAAGAACGATTCAGACACTTGAGGATATGCTAAGAGCTTGTGTGATGGACTTCAAAGGAAGCTGGGAGGATCATCTATCATTGGTGGAGTTCGCCTACAACAATAGTTATCATGTGAGTATTGGCATACCGCCTTATGAAGCATTATACGGCAGAAAATGCAGAACACCTTTGTGCTGGGATGAAGTCGGTGAACGTCAATTGTTGGGACCAGAATTGGTACAACAAACCGCCGAAATTGTGAAGCTAATCAGAACGAGATTAGTTGCTGCTCAAGACAGACAAAAGAAGTATGCCGATATTAATCGACAGAACCGAGAATTCTTGCCAGGAACTTTCGTTTTCCTGAAAGTATCTCCCTGGAAGGGGAAAATTCGATTCGGTAAGAAGGGGAAGCTGAGTCCCCGATTCATTGGACCTTTTGAGGTATTACGAAAGGTGGGCGAGGTTGCTTACGAGATTGCATTACCTCCGGAGCTCGAGAATATACATAATGTCTTTCATATTTCTGTATTAAGCCCTTACAAGCACGATTACAAACATGTAATAGAATATGAACCTTTGCTATTTGATAAAGACTTAACGTATGAAGAAGTGCCTGTTCAAATAGTTGATAGAAAGGAACAAGTACTTAGGAATAAAGTGATACCTTCTGTTAAGGTAATTTGGAGAAACCACAGTGCTGAAGAAGCTACGTGGGAACTCGAAGATGTTATGATGAAATTTTATCCGCATTTATTTGATTAGTTTTGTGTAACCCCTTATATACTGATTCTGGGGACAGAATCCTTTTAAGGGGGGAAGAATGTAATAGACGAGATTATTATTATTTTTTTTGTGATTCTGGGGACAGAATCCTTTTAAGGAGGGAAGATTGTAACGATTGTGATTTTATATTTAATTTTAAATATTTATTGTATTAAATAAATATTTTATGTGATTTATTTATTGAGTTAAATAAATAAATTATGTGATTTATGGAGTGATTTAATTAAGTGTATATATTAATTAATTGAATGTGTAATACTTATTTAATTAATGTATATTAATTTTATATTATAATTCTAATTTAATTGAGATAATTAAATTAGATGAATTATGTGATGAAGTGTTACATGAATTATAATTAGCGAGTAATTATAATTATGTGGTAATTTTATGTGATTTATTGATGTTAGATTTTAATTGATTAAATTAAATGATTAATATTTAATTAATTAAAATGTGACATTAAAGTATGCGTCAAATGATTTATTAAAATAAAAAGAAAATGATTTTTTTAAAATGATTTTTACCAAACAAGGCCCTTGCTTTTGTTTTAAAAGACTGTTGCCAAACAGGGCCCTTACACTAGCTAAACCTAAATTACGTAAACCATGTTTGGAGTTAATAAAAACTAGTTTCTAATTTTTCTTGTAGCCAAACAAGCCAAGTTGGCTTTTGAATTTTGTAACTTACGTTATAATTAGTAGTTAGTGTATATACTTATTATATGGGAGTTACATATATTATATATTATATGTATATACTATCAGTACGTTAGTTTTTCTAAAAGTTAGTCTAAAGCTAAGAAAAAAGAGCAGAGAAAATAACAGAGAAGAAGATAGAGAGAAGAGGAAGAGAAAGAAAAGTTATAGCTTGAGAAGCTCGAAGGGAATCACTATCATCTTCTTCTTCAATCATCTAAGCAAAAAGGGTATTATTTCAATTAAATTATATTTCTATGTGTTTTCTTTATAATATTCATGAATATGAGTTCTCTGTGTTTATGAGTTAGCATGAAAGTTATACAAATATGATGTACATATATAAATTGTGTTTATAATGGTTATTATATGAATTGTATGTCATGATCAAGGATTTTCAGAAATCAAAATTTTGTCAGAACATGTTTTAATGGAGAAATTGATGTTCTTGTGATTTTGTATGTTATTGGCCAATTTTAGAGTAAAAGTTATGATTTGATTGTGTGTTAATATGCCTATTTAGAATTGTTGTGATAATATCTTCAATTTCAAACATAATGCATGTTTTATAAGTGGAATTGGTAAGAAAATTTTATTACAGAGAATTATTTTATGAAAATATGAGTTTTCATAAAAATAGCCAAAATAGATTTTCAAAACTTATGATTATCATTGTTTAAATGATTTTGTATTTTGGAAGCATGCTTTATATATGTGTAATAGCGTATATATGTTTTACAGAGTCTATAGTACTGTATTTTTGGCGTTGTTGGCTTGTATGGATTAATCGGTGAAGTAGAGTAACGTGGCTGTCTGCGTCTGGCCGAGTTGCTGCGCAACTGCGCTGGCAGCAAGGCCAGGAGCAGCGCAGCTGCGCCGCTTGTCCTTCCCAGATTCCTTCCCTGCGCAGCTGCGCCGGTTTAAAGGCAGCTGGCTGCGCAGCTGCGCCGGGCACAGTGCTTGGGCAGTGAGTTTTGCTTGCTTGTACAGTTTATTTTAAAGACCTTAGTTTAATTTTTCATGGATAAGGGGATATATATTTTGAATGATATAACATGTTGTTATATGATTATGATAATTTCATGTTTGGAAAATAAAAGAAATTTTTGAAAACCTAATATGGTATTTAAAACTATAATTGTTTAATAAGTTACTTAATTATAATTTTATTAATTATAATTAAGAGTAAATGTGTAATTTAAATTATAAATTTTGTGAAATTATAAGGTATAGAAGTTTAATTATTTTAATTTAAATTATAATTTATGTAATTATGATTTAATAAATGCATGTTTAATTGTGAATTTTTAATTGATAATTACATAATTAATTATAAATTGTGTAATTATAATGCATGTTATAGTTTAATTAATTATTGATTATAATTGATAAATACATGATTAATTATAAATTGTGTAATTATAAATGCACGAATGTGGTTTAATTGATTTTAAATTATAAATTGTTTATAATTTAAAAGGTAATGATAATTTAAGTAATTATAATTTGATTAAGTGTTTGAATTATAATTGTTTAATTATAATTGAGTTAAATACATAATTAATTTAATTATGTGAATATGTAGGTGATGTAATTAACTATGTGATGGTTGATTATTATTACTATTTAATCAGAATGTGAGTTAACCATGAGGGTTAACCACTTATGTGAATTAGTTACGTGTTAACTAATTTAGGTTATTGTGGTTGAATATATATGTGTAGGAAGTATTAAAGTACGTGAATTGTGTTAAGTAGCTTGCGCTTGAGGCAAGTCTTCTAAACCCTAAACTCGTTAATTTTACGCAAATTTTCTAAACCCTAATCTTGTATTGATTTTATATGATCTCTTGAATTCATATATTCATTGTTGAGAATGTCCTTTCCATTTCAGTATTGGACAATTGTTTATTTAATTGAAATGGTCTTAACTTATTGTTCAAGTAAGATCCAATTATTATTTTAAATGCTTTAGGTTTACTTCTAAAGCATATGTTAATTCATAATTCTTTTATTTTGAATTATTGGAAGTCGATTCAACTAATCCTTAGTTGATGAACGTGAATTCTAAATTACCCTTGTAAGCTTATCCAAACCAAACTTTCTTTGGTGCGTTCTTGAATTCAAATTACTGAGTTGAACAACCCTATTTACTAGGGGAGGTTACTACGCATAGCGTTAAGATGGTTGTGCACAATACATGGTACGAAGGGCTGATCCCCCTAAGTACGAGTTAAGGTCCATAGTCTTGTTAACTGTTAAAGGTTTAAATAGAAATATTTATAAACTAGGACAAGAGTTCAAAGGTCTTATGACCCTCAGATAAATTCTATATCCAAATTTTAATACTGATAGAGAATTATTATTCAATTCTTTATTATTGAAGCAAGCTAAGTTGTTCAGATTTTCTTAAAGATATTCTTTCATGTCTATATTATTGTTAAACTCCAGTGAGCTGTGGTTTCCTCACTCTTGCATTAAATAACAATTTCAGTTAAGGTTGATAACGCTGATGCTCCGTCTACAAGTAAGGGCAAGGGAAAGCAAAGCAAGTGAAGACTTGTTTTTTTATTTAATTGAGAATGATTGTAATAATTGAATGTTATGTTTTATTTCCGCACTTTATTATATTCATGTCAAGGTTAGAGTAACCCTGGGATTGATTTTGAGAAGGTTGTAACCCTTGTTTTAAGGGAGATTTAGTTATTTTAATTTAAGTTGTAGTTTATTTTGAATTATTCATTGGGTAGATATAGGTTATATTAGAAAGTGAACACCAAATCACGTGGAAACGAAGTACCCGGATTTGGGGGTGTCACAGGTTGGTATCAAAGCTGTAGGTTATGAAACCTTAGGTGGGAAAAAACCTTAAGTAGTAGCCTTATGGTAAGATCAAAAAGATAGTGATGCTAGGTAAAGATAATAAACTACCTTATGTGCCTATGTGTTTACATTATAGTATTCGAAGAGTGACGATTCGTTATCACGTAATAATGAACTTTAAAATTCTTTTGTCAGGATGTCGAACGTTGGAGAACCTAGTCAGGCTAGAGAGGATGTACCTCAGGTGCCTAGAGAGGAAGAGCCCCGTGACATACATATTGTCTGGGAGCAGCTGGTTAGGAGAGAGCCATCTCCAATGATCACAGTAGCTGGTCGGGAGCGTGAGCTGACACCTATTCCAGAGGATGAGGACGAGGACGAGTCTGAAGAGGAGGAAGAGGAGGAATTCCCACCACACTCTACTAGTGCTGAGATGTACGAGGCAGTCTACGATAGCAATGTGGAACTTCAGGGACGAGTAGGAGATCTCGAGGAGACTATTCAGCAGCGAGACGAGACTATCGAAGAGATGGATAGTGAACTAGGAGATGCACAGTGGAACCTGATACATATGGAGGTCGAGAGAGATGCTGCTCGATTTGAACTGGCAAAGCTGAAGCAAGACATCCAGGAGGAGTCGAGGAAGCGTGCCAGAGCTGAAGAGTCAAGCTTGAGGGCTAATCAACGAGCCGATCGAGCTGAAGGTGAAGCTGAAGCCAAGAGGGCCAAGCTGAGGGAAACGGAATATGCTTTTCATACGGCGATAGAGAGAGCTCAGGATCGTATTTTCTACTACCCAGCTCAGTTCCAAGGTTTACCGTGGTATGTGGTGGACCAAAGAACGGCATTTTGGGTAATGAAAGAGGAATGCAGAGAGGCTGTGAGACGCATTAATATGCCAAGGCAGTGGTAGTAGTGGTAGTAGTAACAGTAGTGGTAGAGATTGTTATGTATTGCATGTTTTGTAATAAGTAACGAAAATACCATAATTTGAGATAAGAATGGGATGAGTTAATAATGTAATCCTGCAACTTTTCCAGTTCAGGAAGGATGATGTAAATGGCAGAAATGCTATCTGTTTGATGTTTTTAAAACTACGACTGATGAATAAAAGAAGTTTATGGACGTGCTTGGTGTTCTATGTGAATTGAATTATTTAAACGTTTAAGTATGAACTTGGATACTTAATAATTGAATAAAGGGTCTAATAATAATATTTTCTTAACAGAAAATGCCTCCTAGAAGAAGAGTAACACGTCAAAATCTCGAGGGGTTCGACGAACAACAACAATAACGATGGGACGAATCCCAATTCGGTTCAGCAGTTGGTGAACCTGTTGACCGGAGCTCTTGCGAATCAACCGCAGATGCAGGGTACTACTTTCAAGGAATTCAAGGCAGTAGGACCGCCTGAGTTCAAAGGATCGACTAACCCTATCGAAGCTCAGACATGGGTTATGGAAATGGAGAAGGTATTTGACGTGGCTAGAGTAGGAGAAGACCAAAAGACAACGTTCGCGGCTTTCATGTTGAAGTCGGATGCAAGTTTTTGGTGGCAGGCTAACAAGACTCAAGAGGGAGAGGGAGTCATCACGTGGGAACGTTTCAAGGAAATGTTCTACGAGATGTACTTTCCAGTGAGTTCGCAGGACCAGATGGAGGTCCAGTTCCTAGAACTTAAGCAAGGAGGGATGACGGTGTCTGAGTATGCCGCTAAGTTTAACGAGTTAGCCAGGTTCGCTACATACCAGGTCAGCACTGACGCTAGGAAAGCGAGAAGGTTTGAGCGGGGACTAAAGCCTTGGCTCTATAGCAAGGTTTCCATGTTCCAGCTGAATAACTTTGCAGCGGTGCTGGAGAAGGCCATACTTGCTGAGGGAGGAAGCGAAGCGGTGACGAAGTTCAACCAAGATAAGAAGAAGAAGAATGAGGTAGAAACCAAGTCTGGGGGTAGCAGCACTGTGAACCAGAAGAGGAAGTGGTTTGATAATACCTCTGCTGGGAGTCAGCAAGGAAGCCAGCAGAAGAGGAAGTTCGAAGCATGTGCTACATGCGGTAAGAATCACACTGGCGTGTGCATGAAGGGGAAGCGGGTGTTCTTCAACTGTGGTCAGGAAGGCCACATCGCGCCAAATTGCCCAAAACTGAAGAAGGGAGCTTGCTTTACATGTGGATCCAAAGATCACATGGCTCGCAACTGCCCGAAGAAGCTGACGGCAGGGTCAACAGGGAGTGGAGGGAATGGAAGCGGCAGTACCGTTACTATTGCTGCACCATTGCAAGCTGTTCGACCCACTGCACGGACATTCAACATGACGGTGCAGGATGCTGTGCAATCAAAAGACGTGGTGTCAGGTATTATTCCGGTCAATAGTATAAATGCATATGTATTATTTGATTCGGGTGCTACTTGTTCATTCATATCTGATGATTTTCCTAAAACCTTAGACTTACCTGTAGAGGAATTAGGTTACCCTTTGATCATAGAGATTGCGAATAGGGAGGTTATTCCTGTTAGGAGCGTTTATAAGAACTGTAGATTGGACATTAAGGGTCAGGAACTTAGAGTAGATTTGATTCCGATTAAACTTGGGGAATTCGACGTTATACTGGGTATGGATTGGTTGTTCAACCATGGGGCGGTAATCGACTGTCAGAAGAAGTCGGTGAACCTTACGACTCCATCGAAGTTGGTGTTCTATGGTAGCAAATCGCCTAGGCAAGCGAGTTTTCTGACGATTATGCAAGCCAAGAAACTTCTGACGCAAGGCTGTGTAGGATATCTAGCCTACATAGAAGATTCGCATAAGGAAAGCCCGAAGGTGGAGGAGATATCGGTAGTTAAGGAATTTATGGATGTTTTTCCGAGCGATTTACCAAGACTTCCACCAGATAGGGAGACAGAGTTCGTGATTGATCTAGCGCCGGGAACTGCTCCGATTTCGAAGGCTCCGTACCGAATGGCTCCAGTCGAGATGAAAGAACTGATGATTCAACTGCAAGAATTACTGGACAAGAGGTATATTCAACCAAGCGTTTCGCCGTGGGGAGCGCCTGTCTTATTCGTGAAGAAGAAGGATGGGTCGATGCGTCTTTGCATTGATTATAGAGAGTTGAATAAAGTTACGATCAAGAATAGGTATCCTTTACCTAGGATCGATGACTTGTTTGATCAACTGAAGGGTGCGAGGTACTTCTCAAAAATTGATTTGAGAAACGGGTATCATCAGTTGAAGGTGAGAAAGGAAGATATACCGAAAATGGCTTTTAGAACTCGGTATGGTCATTACGAGTTCTTGGTGATGTCATTTGGTCTCACGAATGCCCCAGCTGCATTTATGGACCTAATGAATAGGGTGTTCAAGCCATTTCTAGACAAGTTCGTGGTAGTGTTCATAGATGACATCCTGGTTTATTCCAAGACCGAGGAAGAGCATGCTGAACACTTACGACTAACCTTAGAAGCCCTGAGACGAGAGAGGCTTTACGCTAAACTCTCGAAATGCAAATTTTGGTTGGAACGTGTACAATTTCTTGGCCACGTGATCGACAAGGATGGTATTTCGGTAGATCCGTCGAAGGTTGAAGCTGTTATAAATTGGGAACAGCCGAAGACGCCGTCCGAAGTGAGGAGTTTCTTGGGATTGGCAGGTTCTTACCGGAGATTTATCCAAGACTTTTCTAGAATCGCAACTCCGTTGACGAATTTGACTCGTAAAAAAGTTAAGTTTGTTTGGACGGAGAAGTGTGAGGAGAGTTTTCAAGAGCTGAAGAAGAGGCTGAGTACTGCGCCTATATTGTCTTTACCAGATAGTTTCGGAAATTTCGTAGTATATAGAGATGCCTCACATAAAGGATTAGGCTGTGTATTGATGCAGAGCGGCAAAGTCATTGCCTATGCGTCACGTCAGCTGAAGGATTACGAGAAGGGGTATCCGACCCATGATCTAGAATTGGCGGCAGTAGTGTTTGCCCTGAAGATTTGGAGGCACTACTTATATGGAGAGAAGTGTGAAATATACACAGATCACAAGAGTCTGAAGTATATATTTACCCAGAAGGAATTGAACATGCGTTAAAGAAGATGGTTGGAGCTGATTAAAGACTACGATTGCGAGATACTTTACCATCCGGGTAAAGCTAACGTTGTCGCTGACGCTTTAAGCAGGAAAGGTCGGGAGAAGCTGAACGTATTAACTGATCAGGATCGGTTGATAGAACAAATGTCTAGATTAGAATTGGAAGTGAAGTTTTCGAAGGAATCGGATGAGTTGTTGTTTCAAGTAACCAATGGTTCTACTCTAGTAGATAAGGTGAAAGAAGCACAATTCAATGATGAAGAATGTGAAAAGATTCGGAAGAGGATAACTGAAGGCGAAGAGTTCAAATTCAAGATCGGTAACGAAGGACTGTTGCGGTTTGAAGGTAGAATATGGGTACCGCCAGTACCAGAGGTCAAAGAGGAGATTCTAAGCGAAGCTCATAGTTCTAGATATTCTATTCACCCTGGGAGTACGAAGATGTACCAGGATCTCAGGCATCATTTCTGGTGGCCGAATATGAAGAGGGACGTTGCGGAATGCGTTGCGAAGTGCTTAACGTGCCAGAAAGTCAAAGCAGAACACCAGAGACCAAGTGGACTGCTGCAACCGTTAGAAATTCCAGAGTGGAAGTGGGAGCATATCACGATGGATTTCGTGGTAGGTCTTCCAATGACTCAGAAAGGATTTGATGCGATATGGGTTATAGTGGATCGACTGACGAAGTCAGCCCGCTTTCTGCCAATCAGGGTTAAGTACAACCTGGATAAGCTAGCGAAGCTATACGTGAAGGAAATTATTTCTCGACATGGTGTTCCGGTGTCGATTGTGTCCGACAGAGATCCACGTTTTACGTCTAATTTCTGGAAGCGATTGCAAGAATGTATGGGAACGCAATTGCGAATGAGTACAGCGTATCATCCTCAGACTGATGGACAAAGCAAAAGAACGATTCAGACACTTGAGGATATGCTAAGAGCTTGTGTGATGGACTTCAAAGGAAGCTGGGAGGATCATCTATCATTGGTGGAGTTCGCCTACAACAATAGTTATCATGTGAGTATTGGCATACCGCCTTATGAAGCATTATACGGCAGAAAATGCAGAACACCTTTGTGCTGGGATGAAGTCGGTGAACGTCAATTGTTGGGACCAGAATTGGTACAACAAACCGCCGAAATTGTGAAGCTAATCAGAACGAGATTAGTTGCTGCTCAAGACAGACAAAAGAAGTATGCCGATATTAATCGACAGAACCGAGAATTCTTGCCAGGAACTTTCGTTTTCCTGAAAGTATCTCCCTGGAAGGGGAAAATTCGATTCGGTAAGAAGGGGAAGCTGAGTCCCCGATTCATTGGACCTTTTGAGGTATTACGAAAGGTGGGCGAGGTTGCTTACGAGATTGCATTACCTCCGGAGCTCGAGAATATACATAATGTCTTTCATATTTCTGTATTAAGCCCTTACAAGCACGATTACAAACATGTAATAGAATATGAACCTTTGCTATTTGATAAAGACTTAACGTATGAAGAAGTGCCTGTTCAAATAGTTGATAGAAAGGAACAAGTACTTAGGAATAAAGTGATACCTTCTGTTAAGGTAATTTGGAGAAACCACAGTGCTGAAGAAGCTACGTGGGAACTCGAAGATGTTATGATGAAATTTTATCCGCATTTATTTGATTAGTTTTGTGTAACCCCTTATATACTGATTCTGGGGACAGAATCCTTTTAAGGGGGGAAGAATGTAATAGACGAGATTATTATTATTTTTTTTGTGATTCTGGGGACAGAATCCTTTTAAGGAGGGAAGATTGTAACGATTGTGATTTTATATTTAATTTTAAATATTTATTGTATTAAATAAATATTTTATGTGATTTATTTATTGAGTTAAATAAATAAATTATGTGATTTATGGAGTGATTTAATTAAGTGTATATATTAATTAATTGAATGTGTAATACTTATTTAATTAATGTATATTAATTTTATATTATAATTCTAATTTAATTGAGATAATTAAATTAGATGAATTATGTGATGAAGTGTTACATGAATTATAATTAGCGAGTAATTATAATTATGTGGTAATTTTATGTGATTTATTGATGTTAGATTTTAATTGATTAAATTAAATGATTAATATTTAATTAATTAAAATGTGACATTAAAGTATGCGTCAAATGATTTATTAAAATAAAAAGAAAATGATTTTTTTAAAATGATTTTTACCAAACAAGGCCCTTGCTTTTGTTTTAAAAGACTGTTGCCAAACAGGGCCCTTACACTAGCTAAACCTAAATTACGTAAACCATGTTTGGAGTTAATAAAAACTAGTTTCTAATTTTTCTTGTAGCCAAACAAGCCAAGTTGGCTTTTGAATTTTGTAACTTACGTTATAATTAGTAGTTAGTGCATATACTTATTATATGGGAGTTACATATATTATATATTATATGTATATACTATCAGTACGTTAGTTTTTCTAAAAGTTAGTCTAAAGCTAAGAAAAAAGAGCAGAGAAAATAACAGAGAAGAAGATAGAGAGAAGAGGAAGAGAAAGAAAAGTTATAGCTTGAGAAGCTCGAAGGGAATCACTATCTTCTTCTTCTTCAATCATCTAAGCAAAAAGGGTATTATTTCAATTAAATTATATTTCTATGTGTTTTCTTTATAATATTCATGAATATGAGTTCTCTGTGTTTATGAGTTAGCATGAAAGTTATACAAATATGATGTACATATATAAATTGTGTTTATAATGGTTATTATATGAATTGTATGTCATGATCAAGGATTTTCAGAAATCAAAATTTTGTCAGAACATGTTTTAATGGAGAAATTGATGTTCTTGTGATTTTGTATGTTATTGGCCAATTTTAGAGTAAAAGTTATGATTTGATTGTGTGTTAATATGCCTATTTAGAATTGTTGTGATAATATCTTCAATTTCAAACATAATGCATGTTTTATAAGTGGAATTGGTAAGAAAATTTTATTACAGAGAATTATTTTATGAAAATATGAGTTTTCATAAAAATAGCCAAAATAGATTTTCAAAACTTATGATTATCATTGTTTAAATGATTTTGTATTTTGGAAGCATGCTTTATATATGTGTAATAGCGTATATATGTTTTACAGAGTCTATAGTACTGTATTTTTGGCGTTGTTGGCTTGTATGGATTAATCGGTGAAGCAGAGTAACGTGGCTGTCTGCGTCTGGCCGAGTTGCTGCGCAACTGCGCTGGAAGCAAGGCCAGGAGCAGCGCAGCTGCGCCGCTTGTCCTTCCCAGATTCCTTCCCTGCGCAGCTGCGCCGGTTTAAAGGCAGCTGGCTGCGCAGCTGCGCCGGGCACAGTGCTTGGGCAGTGAGTTTTGCTTGCTTGTACAGTTTATTTTAAAGACCTTAGTTTAATTTTTCATGGATAAGGGGATATATATTTTGAATGATATAACATGTTGTTATATGATTATGATAATTTCATGTTTGGAAAATAAAAGAAATTTTTGAAAACCTAATATGGTATTTAAAACTATAATTGTTTAATAAGTTACTTAATTATAATTTTATTAATTATAATTAAGAGTAAATGTGTAATTTAAATTATAAATTTTGTGAAATTATAAGGTATAGAAGTTTAATTATTTTAATTTAAATTATAATTTATGTAATTATGATTTAATAAATGCATGTTTAATTGTGAATTTTTAATTGATAATTACATAATTAATTATAAATTGTGTAATTATAATGCATGTTATAGTTTAATTAATTATTGATTATAATTGATAAATACATGATTAATTATAAATTGTGTAATTATAAATGCATGAATGTGGTTTAATTGATTTTAAATTATAAATTGTTTATAATTTAAAAGGTAATGATAATTTAAGTAATTATAATTTGATTAAGTGTTTGAATTATAATTGTTTAATTATAATTGAGTTAAATACATAATTAATTTAATTATGTGAATATGTAGGTGATGTAATTAACTATGTGATGGTTGATTATTATTACTATTTAATCAGAATGTGAGTTAACCATGAGGGTTAACCACTTATGTGAATTAGTTACGTGTTAACTAATTTAGGTTATTGTGGTTGAATATATATGTGTAGGAAGTATTAAAGTACGTGAATTGTGTTAAGTAGCTTGCGCTTGAGGCAAGTCTTCTAAACCCTAAACTCGTTAATTTTACGCAAGTTTTCTAAACCCTAATCTTGTATTGATTTTATATGATCTCTTGAATTCATATATTCATTGTTGAGAATGTCCTTTCCATTTCAGTATTGGACAATTGTTTATTTAATTGAAATGGTCTTAACTTATTGTTCAAGTAAGATCCAATTATTATTTTAAATGCTTTAGGTTTACTTCTAAAGCATATGTTAATTCATAATTCTTTTATTTTGAATTATTGGAAGTCGATTCAACTAATCCTTAGTTGATGACCGTGAATTCTAAATTACCCTTGTAAGCTTATCCAAACCAAACTTTCTTTGGTGCGGACTTGAATTCAAATTACTGAGTTGAACAACCCTATTTACTAGGGGAGGTTACTACACATAGCGTTAAGATGGTTGTGCACAATACATGGTACGAAGGGCTGATCCCCCTAAGTACGAGTTAAGGTCCATAGTCTTATTGACTGTTAAAGGTTTAAATAGAAATATTTATAACCTAGGACAAGAGTTCAAAGGTCTTATGACCCTCAGATAAATTCTATATCCAAATTTTAATACTGATAGAGAATTATTATTCAATTCTTTATTATTGAAGCAAGCTAAGTTGTTCAGATTTTCTTAAAGATATTCTTTCATGTCTATATTATTGTTAAACTCCAGTGAGCTGTGGTTTGCTCACTCTTGCATTAAATAACAATTTCAGTTAAGGTTGATAACGCTGATGCTCCGTCTACAAGTAAGGGCAAGGGAAAACAAAGCAAGTGAAGACTTATTTTTTTATTTAATTGAGAATGATTGTAATAATTGAATGTTATGTTTTATTTTCGCACTTTATTATATTCATGTCAAGGTTAGAGTAACCCTGGGATTGATTTTGAGAAGGTTGTAACCCTTGTTTTAAGGGAGATTTAGTTATTTTAATTTAAGTTGTAGTTTATTTTGCATTATTCATTGGGTAGATATAAGTTATATTAGAAAGTGAACACCAAATTACGTGGAAACGAAGTACCCAGATTTGGGGGTGTCACATAATTTGTTAGTTGTTTGTGGGAAACCACTCAGTATACTATATTGAATATTATTAAAGACTCGATGTGTGCTAGGTTTAGATACGTAAATAAATATGGTGTTAATGTAATCTAATATTTGACTATGTGGTTAAGTGTTAGATAATTTACTTTTAAAATAATAGACTGGTGAGATAAAGTATGTTATACTAATTGAAAAAGTAATCTTATAACTGATAAGTCTTTACAATAAAGCGATTAGATTATATTACGTAGCAGTAATCGACGATCCAGGCAAGTTTTCTCTAACTCAAATTCGAGTTGTTATTGTAAAGCATGTTCGTGAATAATTATTGTTGATTATTCACATCTATATTGATTATTAATTCTCACTTAGTGCATGTTGCATATGTTCATCAGGTATGAAAGGCTGATCACCTTCATCACCATATTGTTCAGTTGAATTTATTCATGTTCATTGTTGGTTATTCAGCATTATTGATTCATGTTCTTTCACAATTATTATATTGTTGAAAGTTTGTCAGTTTATTATTCTTTTTCATCATGATATATCTTCATTTGAACTTAAACTTGTTGGGCAAACTTGTTGCTCACCCTTGCTATATCATGGTAAAAATTTTAGGTTAAGACAAAACTTCGGATACAGGCAATGACAAAGATAAATTCCAGAATTGGATTTGGATGCATGTTAAACTTGTAATAGTATTGGATACAAATGACATTGTATGTCGTGTAGGATATTGAATGCAGGTATTAAGTGAAGGTTACAGACCTTGGGGATTATGTGTAAAAGTTATTGTATAAATAATTTATGTTTATATCTTCCGCAATAGTTATAGAAATGATGTATCGTAACGTACCAGGTCCGAGGTTCTAGGGACCCGGATTTGGGGGCGTCACAGTTGGTATCAAAGTCGTAGGTTATAAACCTTAGGTAGGGTTACCTTAGGCTATAACCGTAGAAATGAGGAATAGGAATAAACTCAAATAGAGTTTAAGTTCTAAGCGATGAATTTTGGCAAAGTATTAATAAGTCAATAAGATTCAAAGAAGAATCATGACATGTAATAAAGATCCAGAGTTACCTAACTCTGATAATAACGATAAACAGTAGTAATGAATAGATAGAGTCTAAAAGACTAAAAGTATAAAGAGAAAGAAGATCATAAAACAAAATGATCATAATATAGAAAAGAATCGTAATATAATGCGATTATAATATCAGATTACAACGTGATCTGATGAGGTCATAGGAGAACAGATGATCAATCGTTTGATTGAAAACTTTATAGCAAAATTGCTATACGAATAGGGTACAATGAAATTGTACTATTAAAACTCAGGATAGAGTTGTGAATTGTAGATACGGATTAAATGAAATTTGTATCGAGTATTGAGGGAGCTAAGATTATGTGGGATTTCAATTGGGGACTCATGTGATAACTGAGTTGTACAAACCTTTATATGGGCGGGGGTTTTGTACTTGGTATAACGACTACTTAGTTTATCATTTTGATAATCATTGAAATATCGGTGTCATGCTATTTGCTATATGTATGATGAGAAGGTGATTCTTTTCTTATGTGTATAACGGATAGGTAGAGAATATAAGATTAGGTGCGAGTTCTTTAAACTCATACGTATGGTAAGTTCGTGACTCATAATCGTATGGTAGAACCCCTCAGCGAATGGACGACTTTGGTCTGACTAGGATAAGTTTTTAAACCCATATGATTGTGGTAAGTTCCTGAACTCATAACGTGTAGTATGTTTGATGAACTATACGGGAGTATAGGAAAATTATGAATGAAAGATTGAGGATAATAGAAATAGATAGAATTATTAAGCAATTGATCATTAGAAGAATTGAAGTAGATGGTGGAAGCATAGGTATTCCAAATCTTCTAGATGTGCTCGACTTCGAAATTTTTGACATCAAGCTAAATTCGCACTGATGTGCCTTTTTCGAAATAAAATGAATTTTTATTATCTTCACAACATGGTGACAAGGGTGTGGAGATGGACTTTGAGTCATTATCACATCGTTACCTGTTGCGGCATGATAACAACAAAAATGAGATTTTGGTTATCTTCAAAACATAGTTACAATTGTGTATGTATGGACTTCGGGACCCTGACACATCGTTATCTGTTGCGACATGATAATTCCAAAAATAATTTTCAATAGTTTTGAATGGTTTAAAGAATAGTCTACGCTAATTGTTTCGGCTAGACAAAAATTATTTAAAATATCAAAATGTATTTTATATATCATCAATGCATCATGGAACCTGATGCAAGGATGATAAAAATGATGGAGTCATTAATGCAGTATTGCCTAGTGTTGGATGTGATCTAAAGATCGTCAGCCCACTATGGTATATTATTTTATGACAAAGTCACAAAAATGACGGAATCTAAAACCGACTGTAAATACAGTGCGATATCATGACGTCATAAAATGATTTTCAAAATTTTAAAAAAAAGTCAAGTGTCAATTAAATTTGGTCAAACACATGTTTTGATTGATATTGAAATTATTGGTATATGTCTAAAGCTATTTAATTCAGCTAGACAATGTTTATGAAAATTCAAGTATCTCGTTGAGAACTTATCCCGAACCATATTGTTTTGATTCGGAATCCAGGCAGAGTATGAACATCCCTAAATTGGGAAATATTTTTGCGCCAATGGCGGTGATGATGAACGCGAATGTCGTTCCAGCATGTAGCATCTGATCAATGCAGGGCATACGGGCTGATCACCCAATGTGTCCGTAAGTCCAGAGCGGTTTGTAGATGAATTTCTGTTTAAACCTTTTCAAAATTAAAAAATGAAAGTTCATGGCCACTCAGCATTATATGAAAAGTTATTTTTAACTCCTTGGGGAGAAGTCTGGGTAGAATGTGATGATAGAATAGTTTCTCATAGAAGAAAGCAAGATGTACTCATTAAACTGAGAATGAAATAAGATAAAGGTTAAGTCAAAAACCTAGTTTTGGTGAAATAAAGGAGTACGAATTAGTAGGCTGTAATTTCGGGGATGAAATTCTTAGAAGAAGGGGTGAATGTGACAACCCGAGAATTTATAAGATTAATAAAATCTTAAATGATTAAATAAAGGTTAAATAATAAGACCTAGACTGAAAATAGAGTATCGATTTAAAATTTTTGTGAAGGACTTATATGGTTTTGTGTATTGTTTATAAATTTATTTAACATATAAAGAGAATTAAGAATAAAGTATTGTAACCTAATATATATATTAGGTATAAAAATTAAATAACTTAGGGGTTATAATATATAAGGATGTTAGTATTTAAAATTTTTACTAACCTAAGAGATTAATTTTATTATCTCAATTTATTAATTAATTTAATTAAAGCAAGTCTAATTGGGTTAAGCAATTAAATATACATGAATAAGGATTTGAATTACAAATGTGGTGAATAAAAATCATAATTAAATGATTAGGGTTGAATAGAATTAAAATTAATGAACTATGTTAATTTATATAGCCCAACTATTTTATTAGCAAACCCAAAAGAATTAATTTGGAGCCCAAGACTTTAGCCCAATTGTTAAGGGATGTTGGATATTTAGTAAGTTAAATAAAGCAATAAAAACTAAAACAAAAATGGAAGAAAAGGGGCATAATTTCGGTCAACAAGGGGGGGAAAGAGATAAGGAGAGCATGTGGTATAATGATTCATTTTACTAACTCTCCACCAACTCCAACATGTGTCAAATTTTTATGCTGCCAACACATTTAGCTAAAGCTACAAGCAATCTCATACTTGCAAGAAACATCCAAATGATTAAGTAAGAGATGAGAAGAGTGGAGTGTTGGGCATTAATATACATACATATTTTTATATCTAAATAACTCTCCCAAACAAAACCAAACTCTTTTTCTCTTTCATCTCATTTAGCTTAGCAAACAAAATGAAATCAAGAGAGAGAGAGGAGAGGGACGGTGGGAAGACGGAGAGAGAGAAGGAAGCTTTGATCTTTATTCCACTTAAAATCATCATCTACTTTGAAAGATTAAGAAAGGCTAGCAAGAACTTAAGGTATAAACCACCTTTGATTTATAAGTTATTCTTAGTTGTTTAAACCAAAATTTGAATTTATATTCATGAACTTCAAAACTCTAGATGTACATGATCTAGAGTGTGTTATGTGTAGATCTAACCATTTGGTGTATCAAAAATTAGATCAAAAACAAGAAAAAGGAAACTATGTTTTAAAAGTTAGAAAATCTTGATTTTCCTAGCCTAAATTATATTTTTCTTGGATTTAGTGTATGTTTGGTGTAATAGATCATGAATCATGGTAGGTCCTTGATCTTAAGGTGTATTAGTATGTGTTATGATAATTTATGGTGGTTAATGTTTGATAAATCAATAGATCATGAAAGTTTTCTTACAAAACACAAAAGTTTTAAAATTAGATTTTTGAGAAAACGGAATATGATATTAAAACGGCCATATCTCTCATTGTGTTTCAAATTTTTGAAAGTGGTCAATTTTTAGACTTAGATCTATAAGTCTTCTAACTTTTTCAAGTGGAATCACTGAAAAAGGAGTTATAGATTTTCGTGTGGACTGTTTTGAGCAAAGGACGCCAAATTTGAAAAACCCGAAAAGCTTGCTGTCCAGATTTTACAGGGGCAGTTTTTTCCACTTATTTTATAAAATAAATTCCAATATTTTGGGACATAAAAATATATGATATGAAGTAGCTTGTGTCCAAAAATAAGCTCATTCCGACTTAAATTGAGTAAGTTATTACTATTTTAATATTTGTATTTTTCTGACAAAAATAACTATAATCGGAGTTGTATAACTCTGATGGCCACGAAATTTAAACTGGAGGTCCACGTTAACATGTGTAAGATCCCACCAAGAGTTGGGAATTTTTGGATTTAAGCGTGAGGTAGCTATTTTCTTAAGGAATTAATTAGAAATGGATTTTTGAAAAATACTTAAGGAAGTTAAAAAATTTCTGAAAAATTATTTTTGTGTATGAAATACATGTATTTATGTATGGACAAAACATAAAAAAATAATAAGATGATTAGATTAAAAAAAGACAATCCAGCAAGCTGGATTGGCCATCAGGTTGGTGGATTGCAATCTGGTTTGCTGGATTGGCTATCAAGTGCTGGAATGGTCTGTTTGGATAATCTAGGCTGCTGGATTAGAGGTAAGTTGAATCCAGGCTTGCTGGATTGGTTGTCAGATTGAATCCAGATTTGCTGGATTAGAGGTTAGTTGAATCCAGTCTGCTGGATTGGAAAATAATTTACTAAATTAAAATTCAGTCTGAATCCAGGTTGCTGGATTAGGAATTCGGCTTACTAAATTATAAAGGACTTATAAAATGAAAGATTAAGTGTTAATTTACAAGTTGTATGAACAAGTAAGTGTTAAGTCTAAGGTAGTGCAATCGTACTCTTTAATGGTTGATGTATAGTAGCTGGGCTAAACGACTCCTTCATATGGGGAAGGTATCTACGAATTATTAACCGATCTAACTCACTGTTAAACTAGTGTAGACAAGGCGGAAGCTAATTTGTTAGTTGTTTGTGGAAAACCACTCAGTATACTATATTGAATATTATTAATGACTCGATGTGTGCTAGGTTTAGATTTGTAAATAAATATGGTGTTAAGGTTATCTAATATTTGACTATGTGGTTAATTGTTAGATAATTTACTTTTAAAGTAATAGACTGGTGAGATAAAGTATGTGATACTAATTGAAAGATCAAACTTATAACTAATAGGTCTTTACAATAAAGCGATTAAATTATATTGCGTAGCAGTAATCGACGATGCAGGCAAGTTTTCTCTAACTCAAATTCGAGTTGTTATTGTAAAGCATGCTCGTGAATAATTATTGTTGATTATTCACATCTACATTGATTATTAATTCGCACTTAGTGCATGTTGCATATGTTCATCAGGTATGAAAGGCTGATCACCTTCATCACCATATTGTTCAGTTGAATTTATTCATGTTCATTGTTGGTTATTCAGCATTATTGATTCATGTTCTTTCACAATTATTATATTGTTGAAAGTTTGTCAGCTTATTATTCTTTTCCATCATGATATATCTTCATTTGAACTTAAACTTGCTGGGCAAACTTGTTGCTCACCCTTGCTATATCATGATAAAATTTTCAGATTAAGACAAAACTTCGAATACAGGCAAAGACAAAGACAAATTCCATAATTGGATTTGGATGCATGTTAAACTTGTAATAGTATTGGATACAAATGACATTGTATGTCGTGTAGGATATTAAATGCAGGTATTAAGTTAAGGTTACAGACCTTGGGGATTATGTGTAAAAGTTATTGTATAAATAATTTATGTTTATATCTTTCGCAATAGTTATAGAAATGATGTATCGTAACGTACCAGGTTCGAGGTTCTGGGGACCCGGATTTGGGGGCGTCACACTAACTCCCACGTAGCCTCCTGGGCGTCGTGGTTTCGCCAAATTACTTTTATAGAAGATATAACTTTATTCCTTAACGTTGTTCTCTCCAATCTATTATTTTGACAGGAATTTCTTCGTAAGTCAGATTTTTCTCTACTTGAATGGGCTCATAAGATATCATGTGCTCATAGTCATGCTTGTACGGACGTAGCACATAAATGTGAAACACGTTGTGGACGTGTTCTAGTTCGGGCGATAAAGCTACCTCGTACGCCACTTCGTCCACTCGTTTCAAAACTTCAAATGGTCCTATGAACCTCAGGCTTAATTTACCTTTCTTGCTGAATCTGATCTTTCCCTTCCAGGGAAACACTTTTAAGAACACGAAACTACTGACTTCGAACTCTCGGCTCTAACGGTGCAAATCTGCGTATTTTTTCTGGCGATCTTGAGCTTCTACTAATCTGGCTCTTATCATTGTCACCACATCGGCCGTTTATTAAATTTTCTCTGACCCCAAAAGTCATCGTTCTCCGACCTCATCCCAACATAATGGTGTTCTGCATTTTCTTCCGTGTAGGGCTTCGTACGGTGGCATACCGATACTCGCATGATAACTATTATTCTAAGAAAACTCTACTAAGGGTAAGTGGTCATCCCAGTTCCCTTTGAAATCCATCACGCAAGCTCTAAGCATATCCTCTAACGTTTGTATTGTTCGCTCACTCTACCAGTTTGTCTGAGGGTGATAAGCGGTACTCAATCTCAATTATGTTCCCATTCTCTCTTGTAAGCTTTTCCAAAAATTTGATGTGAAGCGCGGATCACGATCAGAGACGATTGACACAGGCACTCCATATTGTTAAACGATTTCCTTTACGTATAGACCTGCTAACTGATTTAAACTAAATCAAATTTTGATTGGTAGAAAATGAGCTTTCTTCGTTAGTCGATCCACGATAACCCAAATAGCATCATAACCCTTTTGTGAAACTGGAAGTACTACCACAAAATCTATCGTAATGTGTTCCCATTTCCACTTTGGTATTTCTAGCGGTTAAAGTAGACCACTCGGCCTCTGGTGCTCTTCTTTGACTCGTTGACAAGTAAGACATCTACTAACGCACTCTGCAACCTCTCGTTTCAGATTGGGCCACTAAAAGTGTTGTCTAAGATCTTGGTACATCTTTAAGCCTCCTGGATGAACAGAATACGTCGTATTATGTGCTTCGTGCAAGATTTCTTTCTCTCAGTTCAGTTACAGCTGGCACCCATACTCGACCTTCAAATCTTAATATACCATCCTTATCCGCCTTGAACTTTTCTTCTTCATTTTCTACTATCATCTTCTTTATCTTCTCGCATCCTTCATCTTTCTCTTGTGATTCCTTTACTCTATCCAATAATGTTGGACGAGCTTCCATTACAAATAATTTTTCTTCAGACCTTCCAGGTCCCTTCACTTCTATTTCCAATTTCTCCATTTCTCTTATTAACTCCTCCTGAGTTGTCAACTTGAACAATTTCTCCCTTCCTTTTCTACTCAGCGCGTCGGCTACTACGTTTGCCTTTCCCAGGTGATAAAGAATCTCGCAGTCATAATCCTGGATCAATTCCAACCACCTTTTCTGTCACATATTCAACTCCTTCTGTGTGAAGATATATTCCAGACTCTTGTGGTCCGTGTATATCTCACATTTTTCTCCATACAGATAATGCCTCCAAATCTTCAATGCAAAAACTACTGCCGCCAACTCCAAGTCATGGGTATGGTATTATTTTTTGTAATCCTTCAATTGGCGTGTTGCATACGGAATGACCTTGACATATTGCATTAGCACACAACCAAGCCCCTTGTGTGATGCATCACTATACACCACAAAGCCTCCCGCATCGTCCGACACTGATAATACAGGCGCTTCGCTCAACCTCTTCTTTAACTCCTTGAAACTTTCCTCCCATTTTTCGGTCCAAACAAACTTCACCGTCTTCCTTGTTAGATTGGCCAACGGGGTCGCTGTCTTTGAAAAACCTTGGATAAATCTTTGATAGTACCCGGCTAACCCTAAGAAACTTCTTACCTCCGTTGGTGTCTTTAGGTTGTTCCCAATTACTTACTGCCTCTACCTTTGCAGGGTCCACTAAAATTCCATCCTCGAAGGTCGAGCAACTTAAAATTATTAGTTTGTAATAAACTTAAGACATATATCATATTTCCTTCATAAATTTATTTTCAACCTAAAACATGGGTGGAGAGAGAGTTTGTTAGCAATTAATTTCCAACCTCAAATGTACTTTCTCTCTTTCCCTTTTTAGGAAGAAAATGTTCTTTTGAAAGAATATTGTTATAGCACATAAGGTGATGCAGTATGATGCACGTGTATATATGAGGAGACATACCTTGACACTGTCAGATTCTTGATAGTTATTTGTCCTGCTTATATGCACAATGATATTAGGCATTGATGTGCATATCTTTGCATTTAGTGCTGACCCTTTTTTGCTTCATATGGCCTTAGATCAATCAAGCAAAGTCTTGGAGTTATGATAAGAGGAAAGTCTTGACAGCTTGAACTCTTTGATGCCTTCGAACCTCAGGGTTCAGATACATGAAATTAGCCAAGTACATATTTGAAGAATTCTCCTCTAGACAAGCATCTCATTGCATATATAGGCATTTCATCTTTCAGAACAGTAGACGTCAAGCTTTTAACTCTTGATGCTTCTTGACTTCCCATCAGTAGACTGTAGACTGTTGATTGGATGTGGGCAGCGATTGGTCTGATTACAATAGCATATAAGGACAGGGGCTAATTTGGACAGCTTCAGGTATATGTGCACATTTACATGTACGTATAATTGTTAAAGTGTGAGCTCATCTTCATTCAGAAGTGACTTACTACTAAAACTATGTTTAGAACTTTGTTTGTGCCTAGGACCAAACTCAAAGCGTTAGCTTTTGGATATAGCATGAGAACCTGCTTTGATACCAATTATTAGTTCCCAGAGGGCACATAATAGATCTAGAAGGGGGGGTTGAATAGATCCTTTTAATTTTAAAAGCTTTTTCCATTTCTTTTGTATTGCTAAGTAATTACCAGATGACAAACATAAGAATCAGTTCATGCACAGCTGAATAAGTTAAAGATCCCTTTCAAAGATATCTTGAGAAACATAGTTCTAATGTTAGTTTAGGTGTAAGTGGTTATAGCAGTTATAGCAGTTATAGTGCATAATGTAAATGACATAAAGTAAAAGACACAAGGGATTTTTAAGTGGTTCAGAGACTCAAGCTCCTATTCCACTCTTCTGCTTCAACAAGCAGCGGTTCCACTAAGGAAAAGGTAACTCTTGAATCACTAAGATTCCTTCAAGGCCAGCAGCCTTAGAACTCTAGTTCACTAAGAACTCTTCCAGCCCAGCAGACTTGGAACTGTAGACTAAGCGCAACAGACTTAGAATCTCTTGTACCCTCCGGTACTCAGGAAGCCCATCAGACTTGACTTTAATTTAGTCACGAAGACAAGGACCCCTCAGGCCTTGCTTGTTTGTTGGTCTGTTGTTGTTGGTGCTAAGCTGCTAAGATGACTTTAAGCTTGTTCATCTTCTGGTACTTAGAAGCTTTGTGTGATCTTCTGGCATTCTACATCGAGACTGGATCACCACTGATGGACTGTTAAGATGTACATGAAGTTTGACATCCTTGAGTACTTAGCAGTCTATCACATCTCCTTGGTGCAGCTGATCTTTGTTGTTGATGCTTGACTTTATCTGATTTCAGCATAGCACACTATCACCATTGAGGATTTACTAAGTCTTTACACTTCAGGTAGACATCTTCTGGTACTTAGCAGCCTTTGAATACTGGTTGTCTTGTGTCCAGATTCTGCTCTGCATCTACTTCTATTCAGCTCGGGTTATTCATGGTGAATCGTAGAGTGGCTCTGGAGATCTGCTTTCTGGTTTGCCACTCTAACTCTTGTCATCTTGGCCATCTCAGGCTCTCAGCTCAGATGCCATTATGGTTGGCATTCTTCTTTGTGTTGAATGAAGCCTTTAGCAGTTAAAGCTCTTCATCATATGTGTTTCACTCCTATTGTGGTAGTCTCACTGCCACTGAGACATTTTTAGTTAAGCTCTGTAGAACTCTTATAGAGTCACCAACCCTTCATCTTTGAAGCTTCATCTGTTATATACTCCCTCCATCAGCTTCCTGTTGGAATATAGACGCTGGAAGCTATATGAAATGCCTCAAGGATTCTGAGTTATTTGGTGCAGACTGCCGACTTGACGTGATAGTATCTTTTTAACTTTCCTGACACAACAGTCTGCTATTTCACCTAACACTTCTGAGCAGTCACATTCAGAAGTCAGGTTGGTAGTCACATTTATTTCTCCTTTATGTTTCTTCGATCCAGATCAAAGGAGTTGACTTACTGCATCGATGCTCTCAATCAGCAATGTTCGATTGTCAGTCTTCATATTGAGATATTGTTGAGACTCAATAATTAGACGATCGAACTCCACGATTCTGATGCAGACGCTCATGTGCTTGATCGTAGTTTATCTGTGGATGTTACACGTTGACTGGCTTTGACAACACTACGATTCTAGGAGAGTTCTATGCTCTGACAATGTAGGACCTCTTATTCTTCAATCTTGCAGTTCTTCCATTCTGCTTGCCTTTACTTGCATCAGGAACTGATAACTTGACTGACTGATTTGACCCTTCTAGTTTGCAAGACTCTTCAGATTAGTTATGCTCAGCTCTCTCAACTTTTTTCTCTGTGATCTCCCATTCAATCTTCATGGTGTGGCTGAGCATAGACAATCCTTTTCGTTTGTTCTCTAAAGTTGGCCAATATCTCTGTATGTGCTTCATCAGTTTCTGTTGCACGTTTTGCAAACACCACGATCGTAATCACCACTACGATCGTTATCTTTTGTTGGTTTGACAGACACTGAAATCGTTGTCTTCTATTTGATAGTCACTTTATTCATTGTCTTCTAATGGATGCTTGTAGAAGACTTCTCCTGAATAGCTCTTCACTTCTCAGTCAGTCTCGCTGATAAAGTTGGTGCTTCGATCTTCTATTTGCTTGCAGGCCATTCAGGGAGTGCTTTTTGATCCTCTTCAGGTAGACTATTTTCTGAGCCTTGACAACTCCTACCAGAGTGAGGACTTTGTGTATAATTGAGGAATGCTCTACTGTTGAGAATCGTGTAGTCTCTACGATTCGTTCTTGGCGTTGTGAGCATTAGACTGACTATGTTTTGGCCTTTGTTCTGCAGACTTCGATCTGGCTTTTGTTCTGCAGACTACAATCTGGCTCTAGCTCTGGCTCTGAAGACACTACAACTCCGAGTGTAGTTTTCTACTCTAAGAGTAGATCATATGACAGACTATGATTTCTGCCTTAACAACTGTAGTCACTTGACTGATCTACCCAACTGCGATTTCTGCCTTGGTTATGATCTGCAGACTCCACGTTTTCGAGTGAAGTCTACTATTTTGGATTTGACTTGGCAGGCACTTCGACAGTCTGTCTCCACGATTCTGAACTTGTCTTCCTCGACAAACTACGGCTCCAAGAAAGTCTTCCTCGACACACCACGATTCTGCCTTGACTCTCTTGGCAGACTGCGATTGCTAGTGCAGTGCTCGACGATCAGACTGGCCTATCTATTACATTTTATAAGATCAACCCAACAAGCTTAATCTTTCTATTTATAGTCCTTATATATTATAATCTTTTGAAGGACTTCACAAAGCTGTTTATTTATATAGGATCAACCTAACATATTTGATCTTTTCAGTCTAAGTCCTTGTACATATATCTATCATCTATTAAGGACTTTAAAGCTTTCATCAATGTAGACATATTTGTATATTCATTCATTAAGTTCATAATCAAATATTATATAAATAGGAATAACATTCTCATGTATATTCCTAGCAGTATGATTTATCGAGGAGTGTTATTCCTTTAGGGCCTTTTACGGGTTATGTTTCGATAGTGAAGGGACCGAGATTCTTGAAATAGGTACAGCAAATTTTGGAAGAGCTTTATGATGTGGGTTGTGGGATTAGGGTTTGTTCGGCAATGACTTATTTTAAATGATTTATAAATTAAAATATAAATTGACATATAAGTTATTTTAAGTTGTGTGTTATAAGTCAAAGTGTTCGGCATCAATTTGACAAATAAGTCAAAAATTAAGTTAAAAAGTTATTAAGGTTTTCGGCTTATAATGACTTATAAGTTAAAATAAATATAAAGATTACTAAAAAGGACATTAATAAATGGAGGGGCAAAATAGAAGAGGAGCAAAATAAACATTACATTTGGTCAAACTAACTTATTAAAAATGACTTGTCGACTCTGGGAAAAATTCTTTTATTGCGTTATTATTTTTCGAACGCGAAATGTTCGTCTTTCCTAAGTTTGTGTTTGTTTGTTTTTACCCTTTTTCATTCTCTATATCTTTGAATTTATAGGGTGAGGTTTTAGAAAAGCGGTACTTACATGAGTGTCGACGACTTTGAAAAATATTGAATTTATTATTTTATGATTGGACCGAATGAGACAGAGTTGCCAGTTGGTATGGTTTAAATGCATGTAATAACTCATCTGAGTTTTAATAGTTTTTTGCAATATGGTCCAATACGTGACTCCGAAAGATTGGTCTAAAACCCGAGATTCATAGAATTCGGGAGCTAGGTTAAGTAGGGGGAAGGTGTTAGGCACCCCTCGACTCCCGTGAAAACACGGTACCACATCTTATTGATTTTATATGCATAAAGTGTGTGTGTGTGTGTGTGTGAGTATGTGTATGTGTGTATGTTTTATTTAAAAATATTTATTCTAAGCCTCATTGTGAGTTATTTGGAAATAGTGTCGTTCCTCTTTTACACCTAGTACGAAGGGTCTGATTTAGCAAAAGTTCATTTTTAGACAAAATATACATTTTATATGATATTTTGGGAAAACACAAGGTTTTCAATTCCTTCGCCCGAATAGTAATCAATGATCTGTGATACTTCTATTATTGATATTTTAGTATATGTAATTATTACGAAAGTAGTGTTGTACCTCTTTAACCCTATGCACAAAGGATTTGATTTATATGAAAGTTTATTTTTAGAACACAATATATATCAATGATGTTTTGAAAACAAAGTTTTCAAATCCTTCGTCAAATAGGAATCGAGGTCCTTTGATACTTCCATTTATGATCTAATATCTATTCCCGACCCGCTTTATTATTATTGAAAGCTTTTTGTGGTTTTATCGGAAATCATTTTGATGATATGCATGTTAAAAGAGTCAAAAGGGTCGGATCATCATTGGGCATGTAAGCCATCTCGATGAAACCGAGCACCCACAATTAAAATTTTCACTATCACGGGATTTTGAATCCAACTTCTCAGGACTAACCCCTCGAGCTCGTCTTCAAGATCCAAATATTACATATACAATGATATTTGCGCTATTTAAACATTACATCATAAAAACCGGTCCGTTGTGGGAATCAAGTCGGGATCCAATTGGGGATCTCAACACCGAGATTCCTAGGCTCACATTATTTATGCGAGAATACATATATACAATATCCTAGGCTTTGATATTAGATGATTTCATCGGTTGAAATCACCGTTTTAAGCCATTTCGGACCCCTTTCGCCTCTAGATACAAATCTAGGGATATAAGAGGTAACCGTGACCATTTAAAGCAATAAATATGTAGATCTACCATGGATCTAAACCGATCTAGCACACGGGTTAAAGCTCCATGCTTAATAACCACTCAAAGGCTAGATTCGGCTTAGATCTAGGTAGATCTCGCCTCCGGACTTGATTTACAACACAATACATACAATATAACGGATAGAAAGGCAATATCTATCACCTATTACACAATATGCTCAGAAAACAACAAGTTTAACTAGATTTAAATAATATATATCATCAATCTAGTACATTGAACAACATTTACAAAGAACGTAGCTAGAAAGAGCATTTTTTTCACCTTAGGGGACGGTGAACAAGCGTTTTAACTCCCGGGGTCAACGTAGAACACTCCCGGGGCTCCAAGTAGAAGCTAAACAAGATGAAATAGCTTCCAGTTGGTGTATACAAGTTCAACCCGAGGGCTTCTCTCTCTAGAAATGTTTTTCTCTCTCTAAAACTATATCTCTCTTTTTTCCAAATGAGCGCAAAGTTGGTGTTTTAACCTGCTCGAGCCAGCCACATACATACATGCGGCTAGTCGCATGTATGGATGCGGCTAGGCCAGGCGGGTCCTACCATCTTAAAGTACGTTCCTTTGGTCTCGATTCAGAGGAAGTAGACCTTTGCAGACCGAACCTTCGGAAAGTTTGTGTGAAATACGGCGAAATAAAATAGAGTCTGACTGAGTCGGGGTCCAGGAAGGTAACGCGGGTAGCTGAGAGGCATATTTTGATTCCCGATGGCAGTTAGCTAGTTTATCTTTGATGGCACACATTTCGAGGTTTGCTGAGTTGGTTTTCGGCGAACACTGTCTCAGCTCTAAGATCCTCGTTTGGTTCGTGACATGTTCAGACATCATTGGTCCATTGAATTATTCACAGGGTTGTCTCCAGGATGACCTGATTCTTTTGCCTTACCTCGGGGTTGTCTCCAAAGTAAAATTATGCTTTTGCCCTTCTGCAAGGTTAGTACAAAGAAAGCAAAATTTTGAGTGTCTACAGATGCCCCTCTTTGTTATGTTTATGCAATGTAATAGAATGAACACGACAAAGATTACTAGATGCGGAGAATGCATGATAAGGTATATCTAATGATGCAATGTCATGTATAAAACATGTAATGATATGTGAGATTATGATAAAGTTCTAAGGATCACGTTATCGAGGTTAAGCCGATGCCTTCACTGGGTTGTAGCCAATGGATTACTTTATCGGGGTTAAGCCAACCTTCTTTAGGCTTGTAGTCAATGGATTTCACCATCGGGTTTGTTTCGATGCCTTTATTAGGTTGTAGCCAACTGAATTACATCATCGGGGGTCGAGCCGATGCCTTCACTGGTTCGTTGCTGGTGGATTACATCGTCGGGGGTTGAGTCGATGCCTTCACTGGTTCGTTGCCGGTGGATTACATCATCGGGGGTCTAGCCGATGCCTTCACTAGTTCGTTACCGATGGATTACATCATCGGGGGTCGAGCCGACGCCTTCACCGGTTCGTTGTCGATGGATTACATCGTCGGGGGTCGAGCCGACGCCTTCACTGGTTCGTTGTTGGTGAATTATATCATCAGGAGTCGAGCCGATGCTTCACTGGTTCGTTGCTGGTGAAGTCTATCATCGGGAGTCGAGCCAATGCCTTCACTGGTTCGTCACTGGTGGATTCTGAGATGTAGTATTGCTTTTGAATGACTTTCTGGTCTTTAGGCAATCAACGTTTGGATTTCTGATCTTTACCAAATTTTTGCTTTGTTAGAGGGTTTTTAGGGTTTTCGGGGTTTAAAACTGACCCAAAAAGGTACCATTTTAAATAATGTGACCATTCTGAACCCAAAATAACACGTTTCAGAATTCACTTTACCTATCGGGAAGCCGCGGGACCCATCTATGGAAGCCGCATCCATACATGAGGCTGGAGCATGTATGGTTGAGGCTGCTTGTGATCGGGCTTATACCCTCAAGATGGTTCATTTTCATTCATTCGACTTGAGTTTGCTTGTATTCTCTCTGAAAAATCTAAGCCTCTTCTCAGATCTACGCTATTCTGACTTGATTTAGAGCGATCCGTCACCGTACATCTCTTCTACGTAATACGGGTAATGTATAGACTCCATTTTTTCGTGTTTTCATTGGTGAAAATACGTATTTCTTTCCTTAAACGCATTATATCTAACATGTATGCATAGATAGCTTGATGGACATGTTTATAATGCAATCTATGCTTACGTATCATCTTATGGACCGTATAGATGCAATTTATTATCATTTATCAGTTAATCTAAACATGTATTATTGCTATGTGTTAGAACAACCGTTTAAATTGCTCTTGGCTGTGATGGTATACCCTCATAGGGTGATTTAATGCATGCTTCGGGCATGTGGATAGTCCATTTATAGAGGGGACTCTGGCAAAAAAAATTCACGAGTCAGACATAAGGGTCCTAGATATATGTATAGATATGCTAGGATGCGAATTAAAAATGATGTACACATATAATGGCATATGTAGGACATGTATGATGTGATGTCCTAAATTATATTTTAAGGATTGAATTTCCATGGATTAGTAGACGGGGTCAGTGATTGACAGAGCCCGTTCTGCGTCCTCCTGGTGAGGACCACCTTCATTTGGATGAGGAGGATATTCCTAATCCTGAGGTTCCGCCTCAGTCCAATTTTGTGCCATGATTTCTTCCTGGCATTCAGGTAGCTGTCCTTGATTTGCTGAGTACGTATTTGAGCCGCCATCCCTCTATTTGCTTACAGGTGAACGAGGTACATGATTCCTTTCTCTGCTCTGTCAACAACCGGTTTTCTTAACCTTAAGGTCGTGCAGGTTCCAGAGTTTACCCAGCCCAGGGGTAACTGGTTCAGTATATACTCCTTGTACCATTCGCTACATCCAGAGTACCGAGCGGTAGTGGATTCTTGGGGATTTGAGGCTTTCTTCACCATTGTTCCCCGTCGCTGCCCCTGGGGCTATTGGCGAGCTTTATCAAAGTAATGGTTTCATCAAAGTCAGTCCCTCCATCTGCCGGACTGCGAGGTTGTGATGACACCCATGGATTAGAGGTATATCACAAGCCTGGAGTTTACTGGGGACAGAGTGCCCTGGGAGACGGGTATCACTTCGACCGCGGTGCGTACCCTTTTAGGGTTTTCTTCTCAGGAGAGGGCCTTCAAGGCCCGTAGTATTCGATCGAGATGTCTGTGCGTCGATGCTTCTCGAGGCACTCTACATCAGCCGTTACCTGCAGATTTGACGGATAGGGATCGCATCTTGCAGCGTCTATTCCTGACCATCATAAGAGTTTGTTTCATTGCGAACAAGTCCTCCACTGTTCCCTTTAGCTTAGTAGGGGCTGTTCGAGACATAGACCGTATTGGGGACTACGATTAGGGATCTTTTACATTTGATCTCTTTCTTCACGAGATGCGACTGCAATTAGAGGGAGTTACCAATGCCTGGGTCGGATTCTACCTATTTCTTCTGGTGAGTCCTTTTGACTGAATTTCATTTATCTGAATTTGGATTGGTTTATCTTTTCCCATGATTAATGTCGGGTTCTTTGCATTAACAGTTCTGGGCTTACGAGAGGCTTCCTTGTCTTCGCCCTATCTCTGCCCTGGGCTTGGATACTTATCCTCGGGGATGTAGATGGCATCAGTCTACTCTATCAGAGGTCCCAATTATAGAGGGCTTCACCCATGCCCGTCTTCAGCTAGAGACATTGACGGCCTATGACGTAGTATGGGACTTTTATTCTGCAGAGCACTTGTCTGAGGGATTTGAGGATGGTCTACTGGTAGGGCCTGAGTATCATCTGTCTACTCATCGGATTCCATTCATGTTTGATGGAGGTTGGGAGCTCGACCTCGGGGAGCGCGCTTTTAGATGTATCACTGGGGAGATTTGCCTCCCTTTTCTTCCTCCAGCTCAGCGATTCTGGCCTCTATCTCAGCCAACTGCAGCGATTCCCACTGCCAGGTACGATGGGTTTCATTTATCGTATGGTCTTATCATCTTTTGAGGACTTTTCCACTTGGTGGGGCCCACTCACAATAGGATCTCAGACCCGGGCTACCCAGTTCCTAGGAGATATGGTTCTGCGATCTCGTATGATGAAGGACTGGATATCATGCTTCTAGGAACCCTCTCATCAGACTCAAATAGCTGATTTGAGACATCAGTTGGAGCAGTTGTCAATGTACGATCGTCACATAGGTGTGGACCCTTCCTTACCTAGTACTTTTGCTGCTCAGGATCACGAGGCTGGACCATCAGGCACTGGTGGTTCTCATAGGGCTGGACCCTCAGGCGCTGGTGGTTCTCAGGATGGAGGTGATCCATTTATTTATCACCTGGATGTGCAGGAGACACCTTATCGCCCAGATCAGCAGGATATGCCCACTGTAGACACTCAAAATTTTCTTTGCCCCAATACTAACACTGTAGGAGGGCAAAACCGTCAATCAATTCAACTTCAGCCACCAATACCAATCCTTCAATTCAAATCCGGCCACCAATGCCGGTCCTTCAATTCAAATCCGGCAGCCAATGCAAGTCGTTTAACTTAAAACCGGCCGCCAATGCCGGTCCTTAAACGTAAATCCGATCCCCAATATCGGTAGCCTAAATTTGATCTCCAATATCGGTACTCCAGCCAAATACGATCCCCAATATCGATAATTCAGTCAAATCCGATCACCAATGTCAGTACTGAATCCAACTCCGATAGTCAATCGGACCATCTATCCAGCTCTGATAGTCAATCGGACCGTCCATCCAGCTTCGATAGTTAATCGGACCATCAATCTAGCTCCGATAGTTAATCAGACAGCCTATCCAGCTTCAATCTCTAATCGGACCGTCTATCCAGTTCTGATAGTCAATAAGACCATCTATCCAGGTCCGATAGTCAATCAGACCGTCTATCCAACTCTGATCTCTAATCGAACCGTCCATCCAGTTTCGATCGACAATCAGATCGTCAGATCAACCCAGATCTCAATATCGGGCCATCAGATCAATTCTGATCTCCAATCAAGCCATCAATTCAAACTCCGATCTCAATATCGGGCCTTCAAATTAGCCCCGTTAGCAGCCCGGGAGATACTAATCAACCCCGATCTTCACATCAGGCCGTCAAGTCAGCCCCGGTCTCAACCCTGAAGGTACAGGTCAACCTGGACATCAACCCAAGACATTTTAAGTCATCCACGGTCTCAGCCCGGGAAGTACAGTTCAGCCCCAGAGATAACCCTAGGAAGCCAGATCCATCAAAGGTCGTACTGACACCACAGGCAACCTCAGAAATGGAAAAATGGTCATTTTATTCAACTCTCAACCGATTCTGTCAAACTCAAGCCGAATTGATGCCATCAAAGTCAGAATGAACCACAACAACGATCCCGAGTGCCAACAGCGCAAGACAGCTCAACGGACAAACTGCGGGGAATCGAAGACCTGGTTATAAACCCGTCTTCTCAAACCCAGAAAATATTTTATCCCATGTCATTGCGACACTCTCAGCGAGGGCTTTCCGAAAAGGTATCGTACGCCTCAAACGGATGCTCCGATCAAAAGTTTGAAAGTTCCGACTTCAACTGCACGTTAACCGAAGTGCACGTACTTTGAGATGACAGAACCCGACACTACAGGCCCCACCTGGGGAGCCGCACCTCTACCTGCGGCAGCTACAGGTAGAGCTAAGGCTCCCTGGCCTATAAATAAACGTGCACCCCCTTCATTTTCATAATTCAGAAACATAGCAAAGCTCTGCCCGTCTGATTTTTCGACTTTTATATCTCTTCCAAACCCAGATATTTTTACTCCAACACGTAGACAAACCCATATACTACCACTATCAAAAAACCACCGATATATTTGGACGTTTAATGCCTACGATTTGGCAAAACGCTCGTATTGCAGTCCATTGTAAGTATTTTTAAGATCAGAAAGCCAATACTACTACTTTGCACTATTTTTCACTTACACATGAAGTTTCATCTACAAAATATGCCCAGAACTTAGTTTCGTGGCCGTTTTCGTCAAAATTTAGAACATTTTTGTACATAAACGCAGCTTTTTGCATTTATACAACTCGGATTGACGCTCCGTCAGCTCCAGCAGCTTCAATGCACTAGCACACACATTTTTGGCAACTCCGTCGGACTGGGTTATCTTTCCAGTCCGGGTTTGGCCCTCTTTGTATATATTTAACTGCAAATGTACTAACATTTCAATTCTGTCAAGCCCGGATGTCAAATTCGTGGTAGTTTACCGCTTTTATATATATTTACGCATATATAAGCGAATTTCACCATCACTGGTACTCATATCAGTCCTGGTTGACTACATTTCTGTATATATATATATATATATAAAGATATATTTATATATATAAATATATTTATATATTTTCTGTCACAACTTTGATTATTTCGTGGCTATTTACAGTTTTTTTATAAATATATATATATATATATATATATATATATATATATATATATATATATATTTCAATTCCAGTCTGGGCTTGCGAGTGAAAACCCATCGCCCTTTTACAGCTTTTGTATATATATATATATATATATATATTGTTTTACTCAATTTATTCAACTGCTACTTTTAACATTCATTTGTATATGAATCTGCACTGACATATCTGCGGGCGGACTAGATTTATTTAAATCTCACCAAATCTAGCTTTCAACGTTTCAAACAGGTCCCAATAGAACCTGGAAGCTATAATGACAAAAATTTCTTTAAATCTAGTTATTTTTATAGTTTCAGCTTTGAAAGCAAACTCGCGTCCCTTAGATCGCTATCTAGTGGGAACGAGACGCTTTGGCCATTCGCCGCCAAGATTTATTGATGAATCCTTGGTTCCATTGCGACGTGATGATGCATATATGTCCATTTCTGTGTAAATTGAACTGTGCAGGTTTATTGGCTACTCATATGTGAGCCTAGGAATCGTGGGATTCACGATCAAATCGATCAGGATCTGATTCCCATGATGGACAAACTCCAGTTTACAATTGTACCCTGCCAGTTTTTCTGTAAAATGTATATACGCGGACCTTAAAATGGTTATCCAGATTTAAGGTCTCAATATAATGAAAAAATGTCAATTATCGTGTCAGCGTCCCTCCGATAGTTTTCATATCCATGAGGAGACCGACACTAGTATATTTCTGTGGTCGAGGATGCTTCGCAGCCCGATAAATCACCATTTTCATGCAGCTTTAACGCTATAAAAGATAAAATTTGGAAGTATAAAAAGGCTTTAATTCCTATGTCAGCGTAGGGATTTGATAAACAGCTTTCAAAACGTCACTGACAATTCAATTTCAATGATTTTGCAAATCTAATCAAAATGCTTTTGCAAATCAAATCAAAGACTGATTTTCAAAAATCAAATCAAACCCTTCGTATATAGGTTCAACGAGGCAAAGCATTACTTTAAAATTAATCAAATCAATAGGCCCAAATTTTAAACAGCATTCACTCACGCATTCACAATTTTAAGGGAAATGTTGAAAAGATGCGGTACCGTGTTTACGTGGGAGTCGTGGGGTGCCTAACACCTTCTCCACACTTAACCAAGCCCCCGAAATCAAAACTCCAATTTCAAAGACCAAGTTTCGACAGTGTCCAGTAATTGGACCTCTTTTCAAATCAAACTCGGTTGAGTTGGTACAACCATTTTTAAATCTATCAACTGGCGACTCTGTTAAAACATTCAAATCGTCGACATAAATACATGTTGGCCTCTTTCCTAAAAAACCCTTCAAAACCTTTTTTCTAAATAAAAAGAATAAGGGTAGAGAGAACTTAGGAAGATCGATTTGAGGAAACCCGGGTTACAAGCCGACCAGCAGGATTCTTAAATTTTCCAACGTCGACAGGTGGCGACTCTGCTGGGGACAGTAGAGGGCTTAGGCCGCTTTCTAATTTTTTCAAACATTTCCCTTTCAAAACTATGGAATGAGTGAATCCTTCATCTCCACAGTCAATGGATGAGTGAATGCTTCATCTTTACGTTGAATGAATGTGAATGAATGCTTTCCTGATTTAGTGCTTCGCACCAATATTAGTGCTTCGCATGAACTGTCATTGCATGTATAAACGGTAAGGCACGATGTATGAGAATGTATGTTGTGTGTCCCTCTCACAAGGAGGATAACCCGGTATGTGTTAAGTAATGACTCTGGGGACGATTAACTCTCTGGGGGTGCCTTATGAAAATACACCACTCAGATTCGCTCTTGTTGAATGATCAGATTAACTTCCCTTCTAGTAGATTGCGATGATTTGGGAGCCTTCATGCCAAAACAAAAGCCGCGAGAGCAACCTAAGATATGTCAGCCTCTGATTAACCAAATTCGGAGAGAAGCTTCTTCATACCTTCCTCTTTCAATTCCATTTTGATAAGTGCATTTTATTCATTTATTTCAATTCCATTATATTTAGTTTATTACATGTTTTGTGATGTACATGGGCTTATTAATATGTTTATTAATTTGAGGATTATTTGGAGCTAATATATTGAAACGGGACGAATTGGAGTTTAATAGGGGACAAACTCAATGCCGAACCAATTGGGCTGACCCAATTCGACAATTGATGGACAAACGGATTGTTAGCCCGCATGAATTATTGCAGCAGCTGGAATTGAATATTACATGGGCACGTTGCTAGTAGCATGCAAATAAGGTTTAAACATTATATAAGCAAGCCCACGGTTTGGGTCTTGAAATGAAGCAGCCCAGCCCCACGGTTTCAGCAAGCCCAATGCAACATATAATATCATGGAGGAGGTTTGCATGGATCCGAGCAGCCTCACTAAAGGAATCACAAATTGAGCAGCTCTCGAATTAATAATTCCTAGCAGCTCTCTAATTACATGAGCAGCCTTTTCCAATTGGAGCTTGGAATGATCAAGTGGGCCAATGTAGGGGTCATTGCAGTTAACGAAAATCAGCAGCTTGCAAAGGAAGTAGCTCACAATTGAAGCAGCTTACTGTTTAATCAGCAAGCAAAAGGAATTATGGCAACATATGCATTCCAATAGCATATATGTATAAGTGGGCCACACAAGCAAGACAATTACAAATATCATGGGATTACAAGACAATTCTCCTAGTGGGCCCACGAAATAAGCACCTCGCATGGGATCATGCAAGCCTTTAAAGGAATTACAACAATTACACTACACTAGTGGGTCACAGGTCAGTAGCTAGCAAGAAGATAATTTATCAAATGGCCACGAAATTAAGGAAGCCGGGGCGGGGCATTGGGCCAGTGAACCCCCGCTGGGGCGGGGAGGCAGGTCAGCAACAACTTTCCATTCGCGACTCAGATTTTGGGCAATAGCAAGGCAAATATTAGGGCTGCAATTCTTGTGTTATAAAAGGGATTGAGAGGAACATAAAAATGGGATCTTTTCCCTTGTATTTTTCATCTTCTTTTCCTCTTTCATATTAGATCTAGGATAGTTTGGAATCATGAACTAATTCTTTCAATTCAATTCGGAAGGGATGTTGAATCTTATTCATAATTAACAGTTTGATCAAGTTTACTTTATTTATTCCTTCTTGCATGAGATTTATTCTGATAATCTACTTTAACTTCTTGTATGCTATTCAATTTACTAACGTGATTCTGCAGGATTAAATTAGTGAATTGATATCATCTGCTAGATTAAGATTGGTATTACGTGTAATTGATATTTGTCTTCATCACAAGTAGCAAATTAGTGATACTAATTGTGGACAAGCTTTTGTGTATTGCTAAGGTTATCAGGAAATAAATCGAGCTTATGTGTTTGTTGCTTGGATTAGTGTTGGTCCGATTTAGATGACACAATTAACGCGCAAGTATACGCGGCCAACGAGTAATAAAGTGAAAGTACAGATACCGTCCCACGGAGAATTAATGGATAAAAGACACCAAACCACTAGCACGTAATCATTTCAGTCTTATTTAAACAGCGGTAAATTGTTTTAATTAAAAACTAAATTAAACTAGGCAAGGAATTGAAAGTTAAACTAAAGAATCCTAGAGTCAAATTAGATAATGAAGATAAGAGATTCCAATTTTCCCTAATGATTCGTTTAAATCGATTCACTTCTGATTAGGTCAAATTAATCATTATATGTGTTAGCCGAGAACACGAGAGTAAGAAAAGGCCATCTTCCGATGTACCTAAACCATACCACGTGCAATCCACAGGTGATAGACGCACGTGGACACCCACATTACCTAAACCACTATATTCCTATGTGATTTTCTAAATAAATAAGGTTTAAGGTCAAGTCCTCTATTGACTACAAGCAGCGCTTCAGTATATTTCTATCCTAAGCACAAATCATAAGTCCAACGCCATGTGAACATACAATCGCCCGCTATCACGATTCGATATAAACCTACATTTTGTCTTCCAATCCCACATAGGCTATCACAGTAATTGTTAGCTAATTAATTAGGCAATTAAAGCATACATCGCAATAGACAATTACATAGCAATCAAATAAGACCATCATGGAAGGAAAACCAACAATCAACTACTCATTAGGTTCCATTGGAACCTCAAAATATAATTTAAGGCATAGACAACCCAAATATATTATCCACAAGTTTAGTATACATTATCCAAATGCAAATGATAGCAAGGAGAATAAGAGATAGAGAAATGCAAATCTTCGTTCGTTTCTCCGAGCTTGGATCTTGGTGTACACACTTGCTTCAATCTTCAAACACTAACAAAACCCTAGAAAACTAACTAACTAACCCTAATCTAACACTAAACTACTCCTAATCTATACAAGAAAAGAAAAGGAAAGGAAAAGAGATGAAGAAACTAAGCTAGGGCTAAACCCTTAAGGGGTAGCTGCTGAACAAATGAGGGCTCAGCCCTTATAAGCTTTGCCTTCTCGCGTCTGCTAAGCAAAAAGTTAACTCTGGCCAAAAAATAGACTGGCACGGCCGCGCTGCTTTAGGTGTTGACACTGGCGCGGCCGCGTGGCACTGAAATGCTGAGGTTCTGATCTGGGGATTGGCGCGGGAGCGAGGGCTGGCTGCTTTAACACAGCGCGGCCGCACGAGCATGAAAAGCTTCCCTTTGCTTTTGTTTTTCCTCTACTTGGTTGCCATACACCTATGCCATTCCTTTTTACTTTCTTTTAGCCTTATGGCCTCCTTACATTGCATTGCTCCTTTATCAAGCCTCCATCAAGCTTTAAGCCACTTTCTGTGCATTGCCCCATTTAGGCTATCTTTTGTCCTTTAGAGCTCAATTTGCACTCAGAGAGTTCCTAAACCTGAATAATGCAAAACAAAGGAAAAACATATTAAAAGCATAGGAATACTTGAGTTTAAGCAACGAAACAAGCTGGTTACTATTCGAATAAGTGGTCATAAAGACCACTTATCAATTAGCCTAATTCTCTATTTCTTAATGCTTCTATCATATTAAATCTAGAGAGCTTGTTCTAGGTTATATTATAGTTAAAATATGGTGAAGAGCTTATTTTATACAGTGACGATCTAAGGAGAATTTCGGGTAGCAGAGCTTGTTGCTATCTAGGGCTAATAGTTTCATTGAAGGGTAAATACTGTAAAACTTGATTAGTCCATAATTGTGAAAAGGTGATATTTAACTAAAGAACTGAAGTTTTTCTATTTATTGTTAATTCTTATTACTTTATGCTTGTTAATTTAGTTTAATCAATTCAAAACCCCCTTTTAATTAGAAATCATAGGATAAATATAAAACAAATTGCTCTCTGTGGGATTGATCCATGCTTAGTACTGTGCTAATTAGTTAAATTCGTGAAGTGAAAGTGAGGTAAATTTAGGAGTGTAAACGACAGCTCCCACATGTCAAGTCTCCAATTACTGAGGAGCACAATGTAAATATCAATAATGAAAGATTTACTTTCCCTATCAAATACATGTCATCCTGCCATCAAAACAACTAACCTCGGTTTTGCAGGATAAACACTAAAAAACACATCACTGCTTCCAATCCTTACCTACCTCAGGAAATTGGCACGCCTACGTTTTGTTGTAGGTGTAAAAATTGGCCCTACCACCAGATCTAAATTAAAGAAAACACTCAGTCCATCTGCGGACATGGCTTCAAGTGCTCCACCAGAATCCACCCTTGTCTCCAGGGAAGAATTCGAAGGACTGAAAAATCAGATAGCCGAGCTAGCCGTTTTTCTGCGAGAAAGAAGTAAGGCCTTTAAAGAGAAACAATCTCAAGCTTATCCAGAACTAAGAGCATCTGGTAGCGGTGCTGGCGGTCAAGATGCAGAAAAGGCTGAATCTCAGATTCCTGGACCACAAAACCAGGACACCACCAACAAAGCTCCTGAGATCACCCCCTCGTCAAAGAGCAGGAAGCTGGTGACATTCTCAAGAAAATGCAACAGATGGAAGAAACCCTTCGATCTATCAAAGGAATTGGAGCATTCAGCAGTGTCAATTACGATGACCTTTGCATATTCCCCTGGGGCTCGTTATGCCAAAAAAATTCAAGACCCTGATTTCAAGAAATATAACGGAATGGGGGATCCTTACACACACCTGAAAGTCTTCATCGGAGAACTCGGATCCTATGGTGAGGATGAGAAGCTTTGAATGCAACTATTCCAGAAGAGTCTAACCGGAGAAGCCAGAACTTGGTGTGCCCGCTTAGACAACTCCAAAATTCATAGTTGGGAAGAACTGGCCCATGCCTTCCTCAGCCAGTACAGTTTTCAATCACAGCTGGCTCCCGACATATATCAAATAACCAAAATCAAGAAAAAGAACACTGAATCATTCAGAGAATATGCCCAGCGATGGAGACGTGTCGCAACACAAGTTACCCCAGCCATGACGGAATCTGAAATAGTCATGACCTTCATCGATATCCAAGAAGAGCTTTATTATGATAGGGTCCTAGCGGGAATAGGAAAACCATTCTCTGAAATGATCAAGCATGGCGAGATGGCAGAAATGGGGCTCAAATCTGAGAAGATAAAAGATCTAACCGCCCTCGAAGCTGTTGTTGAACATATCCAATACAAAAATTATAGGAGTAATCCCCGGAGGGTACATAAAAAGAAAGACGAAAAAGCCTCCTTGGTCTTACAAGGACAAAATTTAAGGGGTGAATCAAACCACATGCCCATTCAAATGAGGAACTATACCCTTTTCCAAGCTCCAGCACAGCTTGTAAACCCTCAATTCTAGAAAAAACATGGAAGTCAGGCATCGAAGAAATTTCACCCCACTAGGGGGTTCCCTCGAGAATGTGTTCAAACTTCTGACAGATCAGAAGAAGATTGTTCAACTTCTTCCACCAACCAACACTAACGGAAGGAACTTTGACCCTAACAAGAAATGTGCTTATCATTCTGGATCTCCAGGCTATGACACCCAAGACTGTTGGTCTCTCAAGCACAAAATTCAAAACTTGATTAACAGCGGGGAAATTGTGGTAACAAAGCCTAACCAACCCCATGTCCAAGACAATCCTCTCCCACTGAACAAAGAGGAAAATGTCAACATGATCAGTACCTCAAATGGAGAATGATCTAAATACCTCCGCTACGTTGGGGAAATAAGTCAATCCAATCTCAGCAGCCCAGAGAGTTGGGAAACTTTTGAGAAGCAATTCCTGATGGAGCAAGATATCAAGTCTCTCAAGGATCAAATCAAGTAGTTGGCTGAACTGGTCGTCTACCAGCATCAACTCACCAGGGAGATGCTGAAGCAAATTTATCAATCCATTGGCAGTCATTCTCCTCTAGCGGAAGTTAATTCCATCCCCAATAGGGATCATTGCCAATTACATGAACAACCAATGGTCAAAAATGAGTATACCTAAGAAGGTAGAAAATTCTTGTTTCAAAGGAGCGTCACCAATCCGAATCAGTCAATGGAAGAAATCCTCCAAATGATGATCAACGAGGGGATGGTTGCAGATCTATTACCCCCATAAAACCCTCAATCTAGAAAATTCAAACCTGACCAAATATGTCAGTACCATTCCAACTCTGCCGGCCATGATACAGAAGAATGCTGGGCACTTCGTAATCTAATTCAAGACATGATTGAGAAAGGTGACCTAATTAGAGGAGATCAAATCCTCGACATTTTAGATAAAAATAGCCTCTGGATCCCCAATGCATGGTACCAGGACACAGTGGTTGTCGTATCCTGTGATAAGGAATCAATCCTCACACCCCTGGTACTGACAGGGAAAAGGGTCCAAGAAGTCCAAAATCCTGTGAAGGTGGCTGCACCTCAGCCTCTAATCTTACCCTTCAGAACTCAATATCCAATCATCAGTCTGAAGAAGGTCCCATGGAACTACGGGGACATTGAAAGCTCTACTTCAAATAACATTTCCATCCTGTTAAAGGATAATCCATTATACCTGCCTCAGTGGGTGATTAAACCAGTTACCAAAGCAAAAGAAAAGGTGGCTGAAGAAAAGATCAGAGAGTTCCTCAACAAAATGGGACACAATGAAATCAAGATAGTGCAAAGCTTGAAAGACGCACCCAAGCAAGTGTCTATCCTCGACCTGGTCTTATCATCAGAAGACCATCGTAACATTCTCGTGAAGGTACTAGAAGAAGCCCATCTGCCACACACGGTAGACACAGAGAAATTCTGTCACGTGATAGAACACATCTTTAATAGCAATGTGATTTCCTTCACAGACGATGATATCCTGGTAGAGGGAAGGGGCCAGCACAAGTCCCTGCATATAGCCATAACGTCCTCCGGATATGTGATCGGAGTAGTGCTTTTTGATGGAGGATCTTCCCTCAATATTTGTCTATACAACACGTTGGAAAGAATGAAGATCAATCCAAAACGGATCAAAGCCAGTCATGTGGTCATCCGGGCTTTCGATGGATCTCGCAGCCAGGCTATGGGGGAAATCGAGCTTCCTCTAGAAATTGGTCCACACACCTTCTACGTATCCTTCCAGGTGCTCAACATCGCCACTGGATATAATTTGTTATTGGGCAACCATGGATCCACATAGAAGGGGCAGTGCCCTCCACCCTCCATCAGCAACTCAAGTACATCATTAACGACAGCCTCATCACGATCAATGCGGAACCAGAATACTCTACCTATATACATGGGGACATGCCAGTGATTATCCTGGACGCGGAGATTAAACCTGTAAGTTTTCAAGCTCTTGAGGTGAGCGATACTCAATATCTACCAATCGGGGAACCAGCCCTCAAGCCTAAAGTCTCCACTGAAGTAATTATCGTAGGCCAAGAAATGGTATCTTCGGGTTTCCAACCTGGAGAAAGGTTAGGAAAAGATAAGCAAGGTATCAAGATGTCAGTCCAAACCCCAAGTCAGATGGGAAGAGCAAGATTAGGATATTCATCCAGCTCAAGCCACCGGAATCCACACAAATATCCCAAGGCTCATGCCTCCACGATTCTGCTCCCAAAACTCACAAATGCCAGATGGGTGAAACCTACGAGGAAAGTCCCGACTGCGATATCAGCCATACTATTTCCTCCAATTATACTTGTCCATGAAAGAAAAGCCCTCAAGCCTGAGGCAAACAGCGAAAAAGGAAAAGAAAAGATCATGTACGAAGGACGAGACCTATTCGCTAACATGAGAGTCATTCTCAACTACGAGGGTATGAATGACAAACTCCCCGACAGTGACGACGACCATGTCCAAATTCCTCACATTAAAAAGAGGAACAATCCACAGAAAAGCCTTGGCCTTATTCTCAAGGATGTCTCAGTCATCATCCAGGACTAGGTGGACGAGCACAATTCCTTAATTCTCCTAATTCATGAGAATCTGACACTGGACAACTGGAACAGTGTCCCTTGCCTAAGTCAAAAAGGGTAAAGGGGCAGAGAGTACATCTGCCCTTAATTATGCTTTCATTTACTGCTTACTTTTGATTACATAGCTGGAGCAATAACTTTTGTCATGCTTTGCAAATGCCATGTGTATTTAAGCAGTTGTATATATTAATGAAAGCATTTTTGTTTTCAGGACCCAAGCATTAGATGTGTGTGTCTCTGCTGATAAGATGCCAACCTGTCAAGATGACTCCGACTTGGATGTAGAATTGAACTTCAACTTAATAGATATTGATCAAGTGGAGGAAGATGACTATGAGGTGCCAGAGGAGATCAAGGAATGGGTCGAAGACAAACCCAAACCAAACCTCGACCAAACCCTCACCATCAATATAGGAACCTCCAAAAACATCAAAGAAAACTAAATAGGTTCAGACCTCATACCAAATCAAAAAATCGACCTGATCAAACTCCTAACACAGTACCAGGAAGTGTTTGCATGGTCGCATGAAGACATGATCGGTCTATCCACAGACATTGTCATCCATCGAATGCCCATCAAATAAGGGTTTAAACCAGTCAAACAAAAACTCAGGCGATTAAAACCTGAGTGGAGTCTCAAAGTCAAAGAAGAAGTCGTTAAGCAATTCAAAGCCTAGATCATTATAGTATCAACCTACCCCGAATGGCTATCAAACATAGTCCCCGTACCTAAATTGGGAGGGGAAGGTACGAGTGATCGTGGATTACCGGGATTTGAACAAAGCCTGCCTCAAGGACAACTTCCCAGTACCTTTCATCCACATTCTAATCGACAATACTGCGCAGTATTGCATGTATTCATTCGTGGATTTCTTTGCTGGTTACCATCAAATCATAGTTGCTGAGAAAGACCGGGAGAAAATAGCATTTATCACTCCCTGGGGAACTTTCTGCTATCGACGACTATCCTTAGGCCTCATCAATGCAGGAGCAACGTATTAGCGAGCCATGATGGCCCTCTTTCATGATATGATGCACAAAGAAATAGAAGTCTATATTGACGACATCATCATCAAATCCCGGAGGGAGGATGATCACATAGACCATCTCAGGAAGCTGTTTAACAGGTTACGCAAGTACAACCTCAAGCTAAATCCCGCCAAATGTGCTTTTGAAGTCAAAGCAGGTAAACTGTTACGATTCCTGGTAAGAAATCGAGGCATTGAAGTCAACCCCGCCAAAATTAAAGCCATTACTAAAATTCTCGTACCTCGTACAGAGAAGGAGATATGTGAATTCCTGGGAAGGATCAACTTCATAAGCAGATTCATTTCCCAGCTCACAGCAACCTGTGAGCCCATCTTCAAGCTATTGAGGAAGAATTCCTCCACCACGTGGAATGAAGATTGTCAACAAGCCTTCCTTGCCATCAAGAAATAGCTGACTGAAGCTCCTGTTCTGATACCCCCAAGGGAGGGAGTCCCTTTGTTCATGTACCTGTCCGTCAATGCCAATGCAATGGGCTGCATGTTAGGACAGAAGGATGATAGTAGCAAGGAAAGAGCCATCTACTACATTAGTAAAAGATTCAGCAGTGGGGAACAGAATTACACCCTGATCAAACAGACATGATGTGCATTAGCATGGGCCGCCATGAGGTTGCAACACTATTTGCATGGGCACACGACCTACCTCATATCCCGCATGGATCCGCTCAAATATGTATTCAATAAACCAATGCTAAATTGCATACTGTCCAAATGGCAGTTGATCCTACAGCAATTCGACATTGTCTACGTGACTCAGAAGTAAATTAAGGGTCAAGGCATTGCAGATTAATTAGCAAAAGCACCTTCAGGAGGGTTCGATCCCCTGGAGACATATTTCCCAGATGATGGGATCATGACAATTCAACAACTCCAGCCTGAGAATACAGTCCAATCATAGAAAATGTATTTCGACTGGAGTGGTAAACATGAAAGGTGCCGGAGCTGGGGCAGTCCTCATCTCTGGTATAGGTGATCAATATCCTGTGGCTACCAAAAATCAATTTGGCAACACCAACAACACGGCCAAGTATGAAGGCTGTATCATGGGGTTGAAGCTAGCCCAATCCATATCTATCAAACACCTACTCGTCTTCGGAGATTCTGAGCTGGTCATCAGACAAACTACCGGCACATATCTCACCAAAGAACTGCATTTGTTGCCCTAACATCGGTAAGTCCTCAAAATATCCCTGGAATTCAAAGCAATAGCCTTCGTTCACATTCCTCGGGGTCGGAATGACTTCGCTGATGCATTAGCAATGTTGGCTTCATTAATCTACATGTCCGATAAGAGTGGATTTCCCAACATTCAGTTCACGATTCAGAAAGCCCCGACATATGGGAATTATATGGGAGAAGTATCAGATGAAACACCTCCTGTCAAGCAGCCTTGGTTTCAAGACATCAAGGAATATCTCCATGATGGATCCACACCCGCTGATGCAAGCTAATTAGAGCGGAAATGGATTCTCAGAATGGCCATGAAGTTCTATCTGAGCGGAGACGCACTTTATAAAAGGGATGCTGGAATAGGCCTGTTAAGATGCCTTGACAATGAGCAAGCCCAAAGACTAATGGATGAAGTCCATGGCGGAGTCTGTGGTCCACATATAAGCGGCCATCTGCTGGCCAAGAAGATAATCAAAACAGGACTTACTGGATCTCATTCAAACTGATTGCGATGATCACGTCAAGAGATGCTTTCAATGCCAAATACATGGAAATTCCATTCACGCTCCTCCAAATGAGCTTAACATGAGTTCACCATGGCCTTTCTCTTTGTGGGGAATGGACGTAATAGGTCCAGTGGAACCCAAAGCCAGCAATGGTCATCGATTCATCTTCACTATGATCGATTACTTCACCAAATAGGTCGAAGTTGCCTCTTTTCCCAAAGTCACAAAAGAGGTCATCATCAGTATCATCAGAAATAATGTCGTCTGTCAATATGGACAACCGGAGGTGATCGTATCAGACAACGCCAAAAACCTGAATAATCAAATAATGGTGGATCTGTGCAACAAGTTCCACATCAAGCATCTCAATTCTGTCATCTATTTGCCCAAGATGAACGGTGTTGTTGAAGCGGCCAACAAAAATATCAAAAAAATCATGCAGAAAATGTCTGCCAATCACAAGGACTGGCCTGACCTGCTGCCTCTAACTCTGTTAGCATATAGGACGTCAATGCGCACCTCTACTGGGGCTACCCCCTACTCGTTGGTCTATGGCATGGAAGCAGTCCTTCCCATAGAAGTAGAGATGGAATATTTGCGAGTGTTGATCGACGCTTAAATAGATGAAGATCAATGGTTGCAAGACCGGTATCATTAGCTGTCTCTGATAGATGAAAAGAGAGCTACGACCATTTTCCACGAACAGTTATACCAGCAAAGGATTGCCAGATCCTACAACAAAAATGTCCAAATTCGACAATTCAGAGAAAATGACTTGGTGCTAAAGAAAATACTGGCCAATCAGGATGAAGCCAAAGGAAAATTTGCCCCAAACTGGGAAGGCACTTTCATTGTCAAAGAAGTGTTGACTGGGGGCGCTATCAAACTGCAAGAGATGGATGGGACCGAGTTTCCCCAACTCATCAATTCAAATATCGTGAAAAGGTATTATGTTTGAAGCACATGCATACCCGCATCCGGGTCCTACAAATCAAATCAGGTTCAATTTTTCTTGTCCGGAACTACGAATGACCTGATCTCCCTCAACCCGGGAGTACGTAGGCAGCCATTTCTGGTGCGGTCAAACCAAATAAAAACTAAAAAACTCATTAAACCAGACTTAAAATCTAAGATAAACTCTTTTCAAACCTCTCCAACAAAACTAGTAGGAACTACGAATGACCTGATCTCCCTCAACCCGGGAGTATGTAGGCAGCCATCTACAGCGCGGTTTGACCTTCAAGAAAAAAAAATATAAAAGACCAATTCCAAGACACCAAAGATAAATAAAAGCTAAATTCTATCAATCCTATCCTGGTCAACAGGCCTATCTGAGATACTCCCTGACATCTCAACTGTCAGTCCATCAAGGAGAAGCTTAAGATACATCAACAACTGCGAGTCATGAAAGAAGTGGTAATCACTCAGCAATGACAATACATCTCCAGTCAGGGAAATGGATCAAAAATATATTTCTCTGATATATAAAACTGCTTTATATACACAATGCCCTGTACATAACAAAAATGGTTGATCTAGTCTGTGCAAGAAAAATAAATCTAATCTATGGACCCAGGGGCAAGCGGGTCAGCAATACCAGCATGGCATCTCTCTCTGAAGATGGTGGAGCAGCCGTAAGTGCAGTCCACTCAGCCTCCATACAGCCCAGAACATCCACAGTCATCTGCAAGGTGGCACTGTGGTCATTAATATAAGCACTCATCTCGATGACTAAACTATGGGTGTTAGATCGAATAGCAGTACTATCAGCAATGTGGAAATCACGAGAAGCTATAGCCTCATCTCTCTCTGCAAAAGCTACATCTCGAGCAATCAAAGTCTCTTTGATCTCAACATATGCTGAATCCCTAATCAAGAGGATCTCGTCTCGCTCTACAACTGCATTATCCAGAGTAGAGCGAAGCTCCTCCCACTCAATCAATCCAGCATCCAAAGCATCCCTGAGACCATCCCTCTCAGCAAAAGCTAAATCTCTACCAGACAAGGCAGCCAACATCTATGCTCTACATGAGTCTTACTCAAAGGTCATCCTGAATAGTGAGTCTGCTAAATCCGGATCTGTCCCGATAGGAATGGTCGAGGAATCGCTAACCAGAGCAGCGATCAATCCCGTAAATAGCTCATCCTCAGTAGGAGAATCTGGATCCTCCATGGGCTCCTCCTCTTAAGAGTCCACATTAGGAGACGAAGAAGCCTCTGCTACCACTCCTGTCTCTGCCTCCAACCACGCAGAATACTCCGGAGAACAGCCTGGATGGCTACTGGAGAAATCAGCCCTCTCCCGATGAGTCAAACACTCATATACTCTGACCAAGTCAGCGGATGACATGGAAGAAGCCGACATCCTCTGATCAGCAGACCCCGCAAAATGGTGCAAACAATGCAGCTAATCAAACTGACACATGACTGCCAAAGGATGATAGGTAGTCACTCCTTTTAAACCTGTTAGGGGCAAATAATCCAGGCCAGATGCATGAGTGATAAAGCTATATGGGGATGCTAGCTCTGAGCATGGCAAGATCACAAATGGATGCTCAATATTCGACAGAAGTGCCGACCAAGACTCGGCATTAATGCACTCCGCAGGCTAAAAAGTGAAAGCTCTGGATATCTCGTGAGTAAAGCAAAAACCCCTAGGCCTGAAGGACCCAATCGGTCGTATATGAGACATCACCCATATATACAGCAAGACCGAGCTGCCCCTAAAAACCCCTCTGGATGGGTACTACAATACGTTACGGATCTAAATGTCTCAGCCAATATCATCGGGATGTTGGTGCTACCCTGTCTAAGGGCTCTAACTACTACTACCAATCCCACATCTAGATGATCCAATCGCAACGGCATGTAGACATATACCACAACACACATCAGCAGGATATCTATCCTGGTCCCATGCCATGCCTCTGCTGAACAAACAAAATCTCCGATGTGGCGACCATAGCTGTTAATCTCGCCAAGGCGCTCAATCAGGATGTCCATAGAGATCACATGCCCCAAAACAATCTCATCCATGACTACACTCTGACGGAGACTGGATAGCCTGATAAACGGCCTCCTCATATCACTAATCGTCGTCCGAGCGCACAGCAACTCTAAATCCAAGCTAGTAAATCTCTAGTACTCCTCCAGAGTCGGCGTCAGCTCATGCCGTCCAAAGCGGAACACCTGCCTATCGGTAATCCAACAGGGTAAAAGACCCTCAACAAATCCGAACGGAACCCAAAAATCCACAAGGGCCAATGAATACCCCAACATCTGATCCACAGTCCCCCTAGCAGGAAAGGACAAACTATCATACCAAGACCTCAATGATGCTGCCACCGCAGATGGTGGTAAATGCTCAATATGACTGACTGCAGAAGACCGTCCAGAGGTCAAGTCAAAACACAGCTATCTAAATGCATACACATGATATAATACATGTATGATGACAGTAAACATGATGCAAAAGATAAGATATGGCAAGAATATCTACAAAAAGCTATATGCTGCATGCAACATCCTTGTATCCTGATACAAAGTGAAAGGAAGAATATAGGGAAAATGGGGCACCACCACCCAACTACTACAGTGGTCTATCAAAATGATGGCACAAATGCCGAATAGCCAAAATAGTGGCTAAACAAAAAGTATAGCTCCAATAGCTATCAGAGGAAGTCGTAGATATTAGTGTCGAATTGATCAACCTGTTCCATCTCCTCGGTCTGCACAAAGCTGCTAGGATCAGGTATATCTGGGCGGTATAAGGGAGGATTTGCCCCTGTATAACTGCTGCTAAATGGACCGGAAGAGGAACCTGCTCCTGAGCTGGATGGGTCAAAAGAAGATGCCTCTGACGTATCTCGGCCAAGGTGCCTGATAAAGAAATGAGCCTGCTCCAACTCCCTGGTAAGATCTGCTATCTAGTCTGCATGAGTCGGCTCCCTAAGGCAAGCTATCCAATCCATTATCATCACTGATCCTGGCACCATGTCTGCCATAAAATGGGTAGCATGGGACTGAGCTCCAATAGTACGAGAGCTCCACCATCTGCCAAATGCCTCCTGGCTATACGGACCCTCTGATAGGGTGAAGCCATCAATGCCCTCCAAAGGGATGTTTGTCAAAGGCACAGTTAATGGCTAATGATGCCAAGCTGGAGGAATAATGGGAATGCGGATCTCCCCCGTGATGCTTCTAATAGCACGCTCTAAAAGATAGAGCTCCCAGCCTCCCTCCGTCAACAACGGTACCCTGCGGGTCGATAAGTCAAACTCCCGGCCAGTAGGGATACCTTCCTCGAATTCGACGGTCAAGTGCTAGGATATGTACGGTGCCCAGGTGATCAAACCCGCCGTCAAAAGCTCCAACTGAAGATGGGCATGAGTAAATCCCTCAGCAATAGGGACCTCCGTCAAAGTGGAGTGATGCCATCTCCATCCTCGAGGATAGGTCTCCAGACCTAAAGCAGTAGCGGGCCGTAGGCAAGGCCTCTCAAATGCCCAAAGCAGATCATGCAAATATCAAAAGTCCTCAGTGATCAAGACTGACAATAATACTAAAATCAAAAAGGTACAAAAAGATGTACTCACCAGCAGGAATAGGTAAAATCCTAACCAAGCCTCCGTCGTACCCTCTGAAAGCATGCGCATGCCCCAGAGAAAATAGGCAAAGGTATAGGAGCCCCAATCATAGTCACCGAGGTGCTCTACATGTCGAGTGGCGCTGATTAAAGCGAAGGACACAGTAGACGAGTTGTCTGCCATGAAACAACCCCTGATGATCGACAAAAATAATTACCACATAATGCAATCTCTAGCCCACTGGTCATCAGGAGGAGGCAACTGCAAAGTCCCATCCTGGGCATCTATACTCAAGGGACCAGATCGGACTGCCCGACCCTTGAATGCCGTCGTCGGGACTCCCAGCAGGGACCGAACGATAGCGGGAAAAATGTCAGTCATGACAGGAACTGACTCGCCCTCAAACTCAATGCCGGTGATAAATCTTCAGTCCATAGGAGTCATCATCACCTCGTAATCCAGCAAATGAAGGGACTGGGTCTGGTGGAACCAGCGCTCAGACAAAGCCCTCATATACCCGCAGGGGAAAAGGAGGGGAAGGATCGATAAAAAGGCCTAAAATCCCCCGCCATCTACAATCTCCCTGTAATCCTCATGCAAAGTGTGATACAGGGAGTGTAAGCTAAACCAATTCCCTTGAGGCTGCGTAAAGCCGGGAACCTGCATCAAAAACCAACCCAAGTCAAAAACTGTGCCCCAAGAAGGGCAAAAAGGAAGACAAGAATCCAGAGAGAAGAAAGACTTCAAGTCACCTCGTTGGCGTGAAGATATCTCGAAGGATGGCGACTCAAATCGCCCAGTAGCTCCTGAGTAGGCGCAGCAATGCTTGGGACCTCCGCAAGTGGAGCCTGAGCAGGAGCAGAAATGACAAATGGAGCCTCCTCATCATCAATATCCAGTGGCTGCTCGTCCTGTACGGGACGAATCCTGCCCTCTACCAGTCTACGAGGCATCCGAGCCGGACGTGGCTGTGGCACATCAGAAGCCCTCATACGTCTAATACCCGAGGAGACCCTACTGGAACTGTCGGGTCTATCATGATCCATTTATGGCAACAAGTCTCCAAATCACCTCAGAAAGGGTGCAGTAAGCCTAAAACCGGTGGCTTATCATTTTTAATCAGTTCAGCATATATCTATAAGTCCTAAGACATGCATGGGTAAGTCAAAAATACCAGTAAAGTCAAAACTGCATATTTTCAAAACCTAGAAACTCAAAACCTGCATGGGTCAGTAAAAAAATTCCCCACAGAGTCAAAAATGCATGTTTTTTAAAGCCTAAGATTTTGGAAAAATTTCGCCAGAGTCTCCTTTGTAAAATGGACTGTCCACATGCACGCAGGCATGCCTAGGTGGCCATTCAGTAGTACACCTACTCAAAAACAGAAATAGTTCATATTTATGAAAAAAAATCAAAAATCAACATCACATGGTAGCCAAATTACCATGGACATTTTTAGATGAAAATCCAGGATCACTAGGCCTCAAAAAGGATGATTAAACTGATCAAAAAGTGAGAAAATTGACTGTCTCAGAACCTGAATATTCTTACATCCAAACGTGCATTACAGTAAGATATGCATACATATGTAGTCAGAAAATTTTTTACAGGTCATATAGGCATACATCTTTCATACATTGCGTTTGAAAGCACCCTAGGAGATTCGCATGCTTTTAACGATCAAAAACTGCGAAAAAAAGCATGTAAAACGTTACCTGCGCTGCGCTAAACGCGTAGGAACTGACGGATTCAGAACATAGCTATCCAAGCTCCGTAGATCTGAAAAAGAAGATCGGAATCCTTTCAAAACTCAAAACGAGAAGCTTGCAAAATGAAAATCCCTCAGCACATTAAATAAGCCAGGTAGTCGCACCTCCACCTGCGGCTGTCGCACCTCCACCTGAGGCAGCCCAGGTGGGTCCCACTTCCTCTGGGCCAGGTTCAGTTCAAGTCAAAACAGAGTTTAAACGGGCTGCCAAGTTAAATTTGAAGAGAAATCGCTACGCGATTGAGCGGTTTGGCCAGAAATACTGCGTTTAAGCAATGTAATCCTGAAGAAAAGGGAAATTTCACGAAGACCCTTAGTATTCATCCCGGAGCCATGTCCGGGGATCAACAAATCAAACTGCAAAAAAACTGCGCAAGAATTGCTCACAACTGCCGAAAACTGTCATTCAGCGAAGTTCGGGTACTGACCAAAGCAGTTTCAGCCATTGGCTCAGCCCCAGCGAAGTTTGGGTACTGACTGAAGTAGTTTTAGCCATTGGCTCAGTCCCAGCAAAGTTCGGGTACTGACCGAAGCAGTTTCAGCCGTTAACTCAGCCCCAGCGAAGTTCGGGTACTGACCGAAGCAGTTTCAGCCGTTGGCTCAGCCCCAGCGAAGTTCGGGTTCTGACCGAAGCAGTTTTAGCTGCTTGGCTCAGCCCCAGCAAAGTTTAGGTACAGATCGAAATACAGTCCAACCATTGGCTCAAACCCAATGACATTTCAACTGTCGGCTCAACCCCAGCCAAGCAACAAAAGGGATCCCGGTGACGGAAGCAATTATAATAATCCATCACAAGTGATGGAATTTTTTATACACATCCTCAAAGGGATCATTGAGGTAGTATCAATCAGATCAACCTCAATCCGAATCTACAAATCTATCGCAGAGAACGTCATCCCTAGTAGATCCAGGCGTGGACAATCTGTGATATCTCATCTTCGACAACCTCATCCCCATCATAATCAAATAAGTTATCGTGAATGATGTCATCCCCAGCAGGAAATGACAAAATTAGTTCGCGGTAACTTCCCAGCAACATCAATGGCTGTACATGACAACATTAACCCCAGCAAGGTGATAACGTAGGTAGCTAACAGAAGCCCCATTCCACTCAAAGACGCCCAGCCTTCAAAGCAGCCCTGACAATTTTTATTCTACTGTCTACTAATCTTTATCCTATCCATTCCATTACATTGCATGGACATGATAAAGAGGGGCATCTGTAGGCACTCAAAAAAAAAATTCCCCAATACTAACACTGTAGGAGGGCAAAACCGTCAATCAATTCAAATTCGGCTGCCAATGCCGGTTCTTTAACTCAAAATCGACCGCCAATGCCGGTCCTTAAACCTAAATATGACCCCCAATATCGGTAACCTAAATCCAATCCCCAATATTGGTACTCCAGCCAAATTTGATCCCCAATATCGGTAATTTAGCCAAATCCGATCACCAATGTCGGTACTCAAACTAGCTCCGATAGTCAATCGGACCGTCAATCCAGCTCCAATAGTCAATCGGACCATCCATCTAGCTCCGATAGTCAATAGGACAGTCAATCTAGTTCTGATAGTCAATTGGACCGTCTATCCAGCTCCGATCTCCAATCGAACCATCTATCCAATTTCAATAGTTTATCAGACCATCTATCCAGCTCCGATAGTCAATCGAACCGTCTATCTAGCTTCGATCTCCAATCAAACCGTCCATCCAGTTTTGATTGACAATCAGATCGTCAGATCAACCCTGATCTCAATATCGGGCCATCAGATCAATCTTGATCTCCAATCAAGCCATCAGTTCAAACCACGATCTCAATATCGGGCCTTCAAATCAGCCCCGTTAGCAACTCGGGAGATACCAATCAACCCCGATCTTCACATCGGGCAGTCAAGTCAGCCTCGGTCTCAACCTAGGAGGTACAAGTCAGCCTGGACATCAACCCAAGACATGTCAAGTCATCCCCGGTCTCAGCCCGGGAAGTACAGTTCAGCCCCAGAGACAACCCTGAGAAGCCAGATCTATCAAAGGCCGTGTCAACACCACAGGCAACCCCCGAAGGGGCAAAATGGTCATTTTATTCAACTCTTAACCGATTCGATAAAACTCAAGTCCAATTGATGCCATAAAAGTCAGAATGAACCACAACAACGATCCTGAGTGCCAACAGCGCAAGACAGCTCAACGGACAAACTGCGGGAAATCGAAGACCTGGTTATGAACCCGTCTTCTCAAACCCAAAAAATGTTTTATCCCATATCATTGCGACACTCTCTACGAGGGCTTTCAGAAAAGGTATCGCACGCCTCAAATGGACGCTCCGATCAAAAGTTTAAAAGCTTTGCCTTCAACTACGTGTTGACCGAAGTGCACGTACTTCGATATGACTGAACCCGGTATCGCGGGCCCCACCTTGGGAGCCGCACCTCTACCTGCGGTAGCTACAGGTAGAGTTAAGGCTCCCTGGCTTATAAATAAACGTGCACCCCCCCCCTCCATTTTCATAATTCAGAAACGCAGCAAAGCTCTTCCCGTCTGATTTTCTGACTTTTACATCTCTTCCAAACCCAAATATTTTTACTCCAACACGTAGACAAACCCATACACTACCACATATCAAAAAACCACCGGTAGATTTGGACGTTTAAAGCCTACGATTTGGTAAAAAGCCTGTATTACAGTCCATTGTAAGTATTTTTACGATCAAAAAGTCAATACTACTACTTTGCACTGTTTTCCAATTGCACATGAAGTTTCATCTTCTAAATATGCCCGGAACTTAGTTCCGTGGCCGTTTTTGTCAAAATTTGGTACATTTCTATACATAAACGCAGTTTGTTGCATTTATACAACTCGGATTGACGATCCGTCAACTCCAGCAACTTCAATGCACTAGCACACACATTTTTGGTAACTCCGTCGGACTGGGTTATCTTCCCAGTCCGGGTTTGGCCCTCTTTGTATATATTCAACTGTAAATGTACTAACATTTCAATTCTGTCAAGCCCGGATGTCAAATCTATGGTGGTTTTCTGCTTTTATATATATTTACGCATATATAAGTGAATTTCACCATCACTGGTACTCATATCAGTCCTGGTTGACTACATTTCTGTCAATATATATATATATATATATATATATATATATTTTTTGTCACAGCTTGGATTATTTTGTGGCTATTTACAGGTTTTTTTATAAATATATATATTTTTTAATTCCAGTCCGGGCTTACGAGTGAAAACCCATCGCCCTTTTACAGCTTTTGTATATATATAATTATATATATATATATATATATTGCTTTACTCAATTTATTCAACTGCTGCATTTAACATTCATTTGTATATGAATCTGCACTGACATATCTGCGGGCGGATTAGATTTATCTAAATCTCGGCAATTCTAGCTTTCAACTGTTCAAACAGGTTCCGATAGAACCTGGAAGCTATAATGGCTGAGATTTCTTTAAATCTAGTTATTTTTATAGTTTCAGCTTTGAAAGCAAACTCGATTCCCTTAGATCGCTTTCTAGTGGGAACGAGACGCTTTGGCCATTCGCAACCAGGATTTATTGATGAATCCTTGGTTCCATTGCGACGTGATGATGCATATATATCCATTTCTGTGCAAATTTGAACTGTATAGGTTTATTGGCTACTCATATGTGAGCCTAGGAATCGTGGGATTCACGATCAAATCGATCGGGATCTGATTTCCACGATGGACAAACTCCAGTTTACAGATGTACCCCGCCAGTTTTTCTATAAAATGTACATACACGGACCTTAAAACGGTTATCCGGATTTAAGGTCTCAATATAATGAAAAAATGTCAATTATCATGTCAGCGTCCCTCCGATGGTTTTCATACCCATGAGGAGACCGACACTAGTATATTTCTGTGGTCGAGGATGCTTCGCAGCCCGACAAATCATCATTTGCATGCAGCCTTAAGGCTATAAAAGATAAAATTTGGAAGTATCAAAAGGCTTCAATTCCTATGTCAGTGTAGGGGTTTGATAAACAGCTTTCAAAACATCACTTTCAATTCAATTTCAAAGATTTTGCAAATCTAATCAAAATGCTTTTGCAAATCAAATCAAAGACTGATTTTCAAAAATTAAATCAAACCCTTCGTATACAGGTTCAACGAGGCAAAGCATTACTTTCAAATCAATAAGCCCAAATTTCAAACAACGTTCACTCACGCATTCACAATTTTAAGGGAAATATTAATAAGATGTGGTACCGTGTTTACACGGGAGTCGTGGGGTGCCTAACACCTTCCCCACACTTAACCAAGCCCCCAAACTCAAAACTCCGATTTCAAAGACTAAGTTTTGACAGTGTCCAGTAATTGGGCCTATTTTCAAATCAAACTCGGTTGAGTTGGTACAACCATTTTCAAATCTACCAATTGGCGACTCTATTAAAACATTCAAATCGTTGACATAAATACATGATGGCCTCTTTCCTAAAAAACCCTTCAAAACCTTTTTTTTAAATAAAAAGAATAAGGGTAGAGAGAACTTAGGAAGATCGATTTGAGAAAACCTGGGTTACGAATCGACCCGCGGGATTCTTAAATTTTCCAACGTCGACACCCACCCCAGGCGACTTACCCTGGGTTGTTCAATTTGATGATTCTAGCACCTTTCTGGAGGATTTCGACATTGTGATGATCCTATGGGTCTTTTGTTAGTCCTTGGGCATTTGTACCTCAGTATCTTGTACTTTTTATTTCTTAGTTTTCATATGTATCATAGGTATGACAGTGATGTATATAAAATTGATGTATTTGACAGATATCTATGTATGTTATTTTCTATTTATTCATCGCACAAGCTATATTATCACTTGTTATGATGCATGCTTCATATATATTTAAATGATTGGACAGAGATTGACTCCTATATGGTCTTATTGACACAGTTTTATAGATGGCCTTCTCTGCTGTTGTTCGCTTAGATCACCTTCCGCCTAGTCGGATACCTACCAGTTTAAGGGTTTGGCATGACCATTTGCCGAATTCTGACTGCATTACAGTTAGTTGCAAGCTGGGATATTCCTTATCTTTGTTATCCTTTCAGGTTCCAAAGGGGTTTGTTGATGGGATGCTTAGTTACTGGATTCCAGAGTGCCATATTTTCCGGTTTGGCTCTGATGAGTTGACTCCTACTGTGGAAGAGTATGGTCGCATCTCCGGATTATCGATGGAGGAGTCGTGTGCTCGGATGGCGTTAGGTCATATGCGCCGCCAGTTCATGACGATTACTGGACTAAGGAGGGCAGTCCTACTGGCAGAGGTGGGTGGCATCCACATTATTTCTATGGACTTTATGATAGGCCACTTTGCGTCTGCTGACAGCTTCGCTGTTTATCATGGCGATTTTGCCATTTTAGAGGAGAGATGGCATACTGCCCGAGTGGATGCCCTAGTTATATGCCTCATAGCATACCTATACATATCATTCTATGCGAACCATCTAGATGTGGCGATATCGATGGCTATCAGGGCTCTTAGAGATGACTTCGCCATACTTCCTCTTATCTTGGCAGAGACATTGATATCAGCATCCCTCTGCCGAACTATTGGGGATCAAAGGTTCAAAGGCAGCCTTGTGCTCCTATATATCTAGTTCATGATGCACTTCAGATCGATCGGTCGACTTCATTATCATGGGTTCTGCTTTGGACATGGCTTGTCGTAGGTCTACTCATACCACCCGACTTCCTGCATCGATGAGGCGTCATGGACTTCATTTCTGGGTGCCATGGAGGATCCTTTTGCAACAGTTATGTATTCTGGTTACTGCTCCTTTCTGAGTTTCACTACCCATATAGCTGACCAGGATTTCCTTCCGTTGGCTAGTTTGAGGCGGGTGATGAACTATCATCCTCTAGTGGTGATGGGCCAGTTTGATCAGTATCAGGAGGTCCATGCATTTGAGGGGACTGAGGATTATCGCTTCCCCGTCTGCTTAGTTATTGAGGCTGATCTAGCTCGGGTTTATAGATTTTGGTCTCATCGACAGACAGCGGAGTTCAGAGACTGCCATCCGGGCCGATCTGCAGAGTACTCCGCTTGGCTAGAGTCAGATTTGGCACTAAACGCAGTGGACCAGGTTGATACAAGATCTTTATCCGAGGATGATGGTGGGTCTACTGACGTTGAGGAGCCCAGGGAGGATCCTATATCTCCAACTGAGGATGCTCTGTTTGTAGAGTTGACAGCTTCTCTTGTTAATACTATCCCGCATTCGTTCTCAGTTTCCATGAAGGTGATGGAAAGACAGTTTCACCTGGTGACCTTTGAGAGGGATCAGGCTCGGGCCCTGATGTTGACCACCGTAGCTGGTCGGGATGCTGCTATCGCTGAGAGAGACGCATCCCTCATTTCCAAAGACCATGCCCTCGTTGATAGAGATGCGGCCCAGACTTTCGTAGATGGACTCATTAGTCACGTGCAGGGCGTAGTGCAGGGTTAGGAGGATGTTTATCGCATGGCCGCAGAGCTGCTGACGCGTTGAGATACTGGAGCATGAGTTCAGGGACGCTCCTCAGACTGCTGGATATTTGGCTATGTTGGCTCGTCTTACTGTCGATTTATAGCCCTGTTTTATTTTCCTGTATAGACTTTGTTATTATCTTTTGTCACAGGTTAGAATCAACTTTTGTATTATAAACAGTTGTATATATAAAAAGAAATAAGTTCAGTTCACTTCCCTTGTTTGAGCATGTCTAGCCTTGTACATTGTTACCATTCTCGCTTCATGATTTATTATTTTGACATAGAATTGGTCTTGTCATATTTGCACCAAATTCGGCAGGGTGATGCTGAGATGTCGCTAGGTCCTCTCCGCATGAGCCGTTGATTTGGCGGGTTTTTGTTATATTTCGATTTCTGTATAGGTTAATATTTTGGTTTTGAGGATATAAGGTGAAAGTTTTTGGATTCTTTCGAACGTTAGACCGCACCATAAATGATTGCCTACGTACTCCCCTAGAGGAGAGATCAGGTCTTTAGTAGTTCAGGCTTAGCCTGAACAGTTGACAAGGGTTTATTTGGGTTGGAGCTTGGTTTGATGGGTTTTTGATCTTTTTGTTTGATTTGATGGAGTTTTGATTCTTTTATTTAATTTGATGGAGTTTTGATTTTTTTTTGTTTGATTTGACAGCACCATAAATGGCTGCCTACGTACTCCCGCTGATGGGAGTTCAGGTCTTTCGTAGTTCAGGCTCAGACCTGAAAACCATACTTGATATATTTTTTCTTTTCTTTCTTTTCTTTCTTTTTTCTTTTTCTTTTTTTTTCTTTTTTTATCAAGACAAAGTATTCCAGTTTGAAATGAAAGGGGTCTCAGACATAGTACCGTTTCACATAATCGGAATTGATCAATTGTGGGAATTCATCGCCGTCCATCTACTCCAATTTCAAAGCTCCGCCCGATAGGATTGCTTTGACAACAAAGGGACCTTCCCAATTTGGGGAAAATTTTCCTTTAGCTGCATCCTGGCCTGGAATGATCTTCTTTAGTACCAAATCATGCTCTTTAAATTCTCGAGGTCGCACCTTCTTGTTATAAGATCGGGACATTCGTTGCTGATATAGTTGGCCGTGGAAGATAGCAACAGCCCTCCTTTCATTTATCAGAGATAACTGATCATATCGATCTTGTATCCATTGGCTCTCCTCTATCTGGGAATCTAGCATCGCTCTTAGTGATTCCATCTCCACTTTGACAGGAAGTACGGCCTCCATACCATAGACTAATGAGTAAGGTGTTCCCCAGTCGAGGTTCGAGTCGATGTTCGGTATTCAAACAGGGATAACTGCAACAGATCAGGCCATCCCTGGTGACTTGCCAACATCTTCATCTTCTTGATATTCTTATTAGCGGCTGCCACCACGCCGTTCATTTTTGGACGATAAATAACCGAATTGAGGTGTTTGATATTGAACTTACTGCACAGTTCCCTCATCATCTAGTTATTCAAATTCTTCGTGTTGTCCGATATGGTAACCTCTGGTTGTCCATATCGACATATGATGTTGTTTCTAATGAAACCAACGATAACCTCCTTGGTGACCTTTGGGAAGGAAGCTGCTCCAACCCACTTGGTAAAGTAGTCGATCATAGTGAAGATGACTCGGTGACTGTTACTGGCTTTAGGCTCAACCGGTCCTATCACGTCCATTCCCAACATGGAAAAATAACATGGTGATGTCATGCAATGCAATTGATTCGAGGGTGCATGAATAATGTTGGCATGGATCTGGCATTGATAACAACGCTTGACATAATTGTCGCAAACCGCTTTGAGGGATATCCAGTAATGTCCTGTCCTTAGAATTTTCTTGGCAAGCAGGGGTCCACTCATATGTGCTCCGCACACTTCACCATGTACTTCATTTATAAGTCGTTGGGCCTGATCTTTGTCAAGACATCTCAGAAGGCCTACGCCCGGATCTCTCTTGTAGAGAGCATCCCCACTCAGGTAGAAATTCATGGCCATTTTTTGTATTAGCTTCTTCGCGACTTGACTCATTCCTTCAGGGGTTGATTGATCTCGCAAATATTCTTTAATGTGGTGGTACCAAGGTGGTCCAGTAGGTATTATTTCATCCGATATCTCCCCTACACTATTTCTATACGACGGTGCATTCTGTACAATGAAAGTGATGACAGGCATTCCCCTCCTTGCTAACAGGTTCATCAATGAAGCTAATGTAGCCAATGCATCGACGAAATTATTTTGGTTTCGGGGAATATGCATGAAGGCAATGTCTTCAAACTCTCCTGCCAATCTGAGAATATGCTGATGGTAAGGTAGTAGATGCAATTCCTTGGTGGTGTATGCCCCGGTGGACTATCTGATGACTAGTTCCGAATCTCCGAACACATCTAATCGTTTAACTCCCATGTACTGAGACAGTTTTAACCCCACAATGCACCTTTTGTATTCTGTGGTATTGTTGGAATTGTTAAAATGCAACTTGGTTGCCACAGGGTAGTGATCTCCTATGATGGATACCAGAACTACCCCGGCTCATGCGCCTTTAGTGTTTGATGCTCCGTTAAAATATATTTTCCAGAATTGGCCTCGATCCTCCTTACTGGTCAATTGAATAGTCATCACTTCCTCTTCCGAGAAATGGGTTTCCAAAGGTTCAAAACCTCCTGATGGTGCGATCTACAGGTGATCTGCAATTCCTTGCCCTTTGATGGACTTTTGGGTCACATAGATGATGTCGAACTGTTGGAGGATTAACGGCCACTTGGATAGTCGACAGTTCAACATTGGCTTGCTGAAGATGTATTTCAAGGGATCCATCCTAGAGATGAGATAAGTTGTATGACCGTGTAGGTAATGTTGTAACCTCGTGGCTACCCAAGCTAACGCACAGCAGGTCCTTTCTACCAGGGTGTATTTCTACTCTCCGCAACTGAAACATTTGCTGGGATAATAAATCGCCCTTTCTTTTCCCATATCATCCTTTTGCCCCAGTAAGTAACCCATAGCGTTGGAATTGACTGAGATATACGTGAATAATGGAATTCCATCCCTTGGGGGTACCAAGACAAGTGCTTCAATCAACCTCTTTTGAATAGTACGAAAAGCTTTCCAGCAGTCTCCATTCCATTTTCCCGAGGAGTTTTTTCTTAATAATTTGAAAATGGGATCACAGGTAGCAGTCAACTGCGATATGAACCGGCTGGTGAAGTTTATTCTTCCCAGGAAGCCTCGGATTTCCTTCTCGGTCTTTGGCTCGGGCATCTTCGTGATGGCTTTGATCTTGGCAGGATCAAACTTAATGCCCCGGTTGCTCACAAGAAATCCCAGGAGTTTACCGGACTTAACACCAAAAGCACACTTCGCTGTGTTTAACTTCAAATTGAATTTGCGGAGCCATTCAAACAACTTTCGAAGGTGGGTGCAATGGTCATCGGCCTCTCTGGACTTCACGATGATATCATACACTTCGATCTCTTTATGCATCATGTCGTGAAATAAGGTCATCATGGCCCTCTGATAAGTAGCACCAGCATTGGTAAGGCCAAAAGCTAGTCTTTGATAACAGAATGTTCCCTTGGGGTAATGAAGGCAGTTTTTTCCTTGTCTTCTTCAGCAACCATAATCTGATGATATTTGGTAAAGCAATCGGCAAAAGAATACATTTCAAACTGTGTCGTATTGTCAATTAACACGTGGATGAACGGCACCGGGAAGTCATCTTTAAGGCTAGCCTTGTTAAGATCTTGATAATCTACACATACTCGCACCTTCCCCCCAGATTTCAGCACTAGGACTACGTTGGAAAACCATTCAGGGTATGTTGATACCATAATGATTCCCTCTTTGAACTGTTTGATAATTTTTTTCTTTGACCTTCAGGCTCCATTCTGGTTTCAACCGTCTTAATTTCTACTTGATCGGTTTGAAACCTTCCTTAATTGGTAGTCGATGGATAACTATATCGGTGGATAGACTTATCATGTCTTCATGAGACCAGGCAAAAACATCCTTTAATTGGGTTAGGAGTTTGATTAGTTCTTTTTCTTGGTTAGAGGGGTGGTTGGTTCTGATCTGTATCTCTTGGGGATTGTCAGGGGTTCCGATATTTATGGTGGTGGTTTGATCAAGGTTGGGTTTAGGTTTATCTTCAACCTATGCTTTGATTTCCTCGGGTACCTCGTCATCATCCACTTCCTCTTGCTCGATTCCCATCAAGTCAAAGTCCAATTCTATATCGAAATCATAATCATTAGTCAAATTTGGCAAGTCATGGACGTGGCTAGAAATACTCAAATTTGGAAACCTGAGACAAAAACTTGATTGCTAAATATATACAAACGGTTGTCAATTACAAAAGGATTCAGCAGTTGATATGACAATAGGCAATAACAAGTTGCAGATAAAATAAAACAGACATAAATATATAAAGGTAAAGCTCCCTATCAACGAATCACTTTTTGGTTTTACCCTTTTCGGACGATCTGAGGGGTGACTGTCCAATTACAGGTAGTTAGATCCCGAGGGATAGCTGAGATAGACGTGTTGCTGGAGTTATCGACGCCTTCCAGGACAACTATAATCGATTTGGAATAGGTCCCTGGATCCTCCTTCGGGATGTTCACACTTCCCCAGTTAAGGACCAGGAGGATGGGTTGATCATTCGACAGGTCTGCCTCATTGGACTTCTTCAGGTCATCTTTAGGAAGGCAAAAATTGCTCACAAATTGTAACTGAATCTCATCCAGAAACTTCTTATCTTTGGCCATCCAGGCAGCATCCTTAATAGTCTCTTCATCACCAATCTCCTTACATCCATTCTGATTGACTTTAGGGATCATGAGGTTTGAGATAATAATGGGGACCTTCTTCAATGACTCCTTAAATCCGACTTCACTGAGGTCTGGCTTGAGATGAATCAGATGGTTAACTGGCATGTGCTTGTGAGGATTACAATGTTTGGATCCACCAGAGTATCCTAATCTAACCCTTACCAACTGCGTGGGTATGTGGATCGGGTTCTTGATTCCCTGGCCATTTCTCCCCAATCCTCAGCCTAGTCGATGTCCTCTAGAAAGCATCTCTTGGCCAACTGCCATCACTTCTGGAGATATCCGGGGAGTTAATGATGGCGCACCCACAAAGTGGTATCGTGGATTGCTTACTTCAAAGGCTTAAAAACTGGCAGGCTCAATACCCTCATTCACGCTGATCAGGGGCATATCTTCCAGATTATGGGTAGGATAATCAGGTTCTACACTGACAATGACCAGATTGCCATTGACGATGTACTTTAATTGCTAATGAAGAGTTAAAGGAACAGCCCCAGCCATGTGGATCCATGATTGTCCCAGCAACAGATTATATCCGTTAATAATTTTCAGGATTTGGAAAGGTATATTGAAGGTGAATGGGCCAATCTCTACAGGAAGTTCAATTTCCCCAACTGTATCCCTTCTTGATCCGTCGAATGCTTATACCACTACATGGCTTTTCCCGAATTCGATTCGAGTTGATCTTCATCCAATCTAGAGTATCCTATGGATAGATGTTCAAGGATGATCAGCCATAGATTAGCATGCCTCCTACCACGTATCCAGATGATACGACAACGATATGCAATGGTCTACGATACCCAGTTCCCTCGGCCGGTATATCATCATCGGTGAATGATGTCACATTACTGTCCAATACATGGCTGATCAGGTGCTGGAATTTCTCAGTTTCAATGGTTTTGGGCAGGTGTGCCTCCTCCAATACTTGGATTAAAATTTGATGATGGTCGTCAGAAGCCAATACCAAATCCAGAATGGAGATTTGATGTGGTTCCACTTCCAACTGCTTCCCTGTCCTTGCTTCGATGTGCCCCATCTTAAGGAGGAATTCTGCGATCTTTCCCGTGGATACCTTCCCCAATATCTTGGTTGCCAGTTTCAATAAAGGCCCCGGGAGGTAAAGTGGATTCTTCTTAGGTACGATAGCTGTACAATCGGTGTCAATTTTATGCCTTCTTCATAATTCCATGGTACCTTCTTTAGGCTAAAAATTGGGAGTTGCGGCCAAGGAGATTTGATGTGGTTCCGCTTCCAACTGCTTCCCTGTCCTTGCTTCGATGTGCCCCATCTTAAGGAGGAATTCTGCGATCTTTCCCATGGATACCTTCCCCAATATCTTGGTTGTCGGTTTCAATAAAGGCCCTAGTAGGTAAAGCGGATTCTCCTTAGGTACGATAGCTGTATAATCAGGTGTCAATTTTATGCCTTCTCCATAATTCCATGGTACCTTCTTTAGGCTAAAAATTGGGAGTTGCGGCCAAAGAGCCAGCATCAGAGGTTTTGGCACCGGTATCTCGAGAGTAGCCTTGTTTCCCTGCCCAGATAATCTTTTTATGGTTATGGGTCTGCCAAACGCTCCTTCTATGCAAAGGATAACAGCTACCATTCCCTCCAAATTCTTTGCCCCTCGAGGGTAGATTATCTTTTCCTCAGAGAAGATCTCAGCTTTATTCATTAACTTCAGCTCTCCTGATTCTATCAGATTCTGAATTAAGTGTCGCAGGGCCCAACATTCCTCTGTGGCATGTCCAGGGGCATTCGAATGATAAAGGCAGGATCTAGAAAGATCGAAAACACTTCGAGCGCAGATCCAGGGGTGGTAGAAATTTTGTGATATTTCCTTTCTCGATCAAGGTGCACATAATTTCCTCCCTGGACTGCCCCAGGGGGACGAATTTCCGTTTGGCTGCAAATTCTCATCGGCTCTGAAGTCTAGCTTTCCTGTCCATTTATTCTGCTCTTGACAGCGAATTCAATCCCTTCTTGAGGTTGGGACATCTTGGACAGATATAGTGTCGGTTGGCCTCAGTAGGACTTGGTCTATTAGCTGTCGGGTCAACTGATGTTGATATACGACCAAATCTGCCAACTGATCAACTCGCGCCTTAATTGAGGCCAACTCTTGCTCCACCCATACTTCTCTTCGGTTTATCCCCATATTGCAGGGTCCTTCGCAGAGGGTGCTTCCCCCAGCTTCCTCAGGTACTTGATATTTTCCCTACCTCCTACACTGATCATGTTGATTCCTTTCGCATTATACTGAGGCAAAGGGTTGTTATTGATATTCGGCTGCTCTGGCGCTTTGACTATGATCTCCCCATTGTCAATCAAGTTCTGAATCTTGTGTTTTATAGTCCAACATTCCTGAGTATCATGCCCCGGTGAGTTGGAATGGTAAGTGCATTTCTTGCTGGGATCAAATTGCCTTCCATTTGGATCAGAAGGTGGAGCTAGCTCAACAATCTTCTTCTGGGCGATCAACAGTGCTAATATATTCTCCAAAGAATCCCCTAAAGGTGTGAATATCCTTCTTTATTTGTTATCCCCAACCTTCAATGCTGTAGGATTTTGGGAATTCACAGGATGAGAGTTCTGCTTCTAGATAGGCGAATTAGAGCTCTTGTTGGTAGCTTGTCCTTGCAATATTAAAGAGACATCTTCTTCCTTCCTTTTCGATACTGTTTTGGGGGCGCTCGCATAGTTTCCCGACTGTATGTGCTCGGCTACGGCTTCCAAGGCAGTGAGATCCTTAATTTTGCCATACTTTAAACCCATTTTCGTCATTTCTCCATGTTTGATCATTTCAGAGAAAGATTTTCCTAACCCGACGAGTACTCTCTCATAGAAAGGGGCTTCTTGTATGTCAATGAAAGTTGTCACCATCTCACTTTCATCCATTAGTGGGTTAACTTGGGCCGCCATTCACCTCCACCGCTGTGCATATTCTCTGAATGACACATTACTCAGTTTCTTGACTTTGGTAATTTGGTAGCAATCAGGTGCCATTTGGGATGGGAAACTATACTGGTTGAGAAAAGCATAGGCCAAATCTTCCCAACCTCGAACTTTGGAATTATCTATTCGAGCGTACCAAGTTCGGGCTTCACCGGTAAGGCTTTTCTAGAATAGTTGCATTTTGAGGTTCTCATCCTCGGCTGAGGTTCCCTGTTCACCTATTTAGACTTTTAAGTGAGTATAGGGATCCCCCAATCCATTGTATTTCTTGAACTCTAGGATTTGAAACTTATCCGGGTATCTCGCTTTTGGGAAAATACACAGATCCAAATAATTCACGCTCCCGTGGGATCCTATCCCTTTCATATACCTGATGGCGTCCTCCATCTGCCTACCCTTCCTCCTGATATCTCCAGTTTCTTTATCTTCTCGGAGGTCTATAATTTCCCGTGTCGTCTTCTGGATCGGGGCCTCCTTGGATACTTCAACATCGAGGGGAGAGATAGGTGTGGACATCTGGGTATCACCGTTCTTTTCTGGTATTTTCATATCTCCTTGCACAGAGGGTTCAGTCTGACTCTTATGCTTAGGTTCCTGAGATACGTTGCACTGTTCTCTCAACAGGGTCGTCATCTCGGCAATCTGTTTCTTAAATTCCTCGAAATTCCTCTCAAGATATAGGAATGGGTTCAGATGAGCTTCCTTCAGTAATCTTGACCGGTGGTGAACGGGCCTTCTTGGCTCAAAATCGAGTTCTAGAACCAATTTGCACAAAGCCGATATCTAGTTTAGACTGGATATTGGTGGACAGTGATGCATGACATGCTATGCATCAGTTTAATGGTTTTTTAATCTTTTCCTGCGAAACAAAGGGTTAGTCGACTTGATGACAGGATAAGAAAGATGTATAGATGACAGTTTCAAAATGATTGTCATTTATATATGCGGAAGATTAAATAGGGCATGAAGAGGCACACCAAGCGTTTGGTTTATCAGAGGCTGACATATCTTAAGGTTACTCTCACGGGCTGTTTGAAATTGGTTCCCAGATCTTCGCAATTTACTTGATGAAAACATCCATTTTTCAATTGGAGCGGATCTAAGTGGTGCCTTTCCTGAGCCTCACAATGGAAACACCCAGAGGAGTCAAGTAATAAACAACCGACGGGATTGCCTCCTAATGGAGGTACCACACAACATACATTCACGTCCTCACCGTATGCAATTATGATGACATTGTGCGAAGCACTAATATATTGTGCGAGACACTAATACAAAAAATGCTTAAAGATTGAGACAATTATCACACACAAAGATCATTCACATAAGATGCACATGCATAATGAAAATCAAAAAGATTGAACTCGGCTTAAGCCCTCTTCAATCCCCAGCAGAGACGCCACCTGTCGACGCCGGGAAAAATTCTTTTATTGCATTATTGTTTTTCGAACTCGAAATGTCCGTCTTTCCTAAGTTCGTGTTTGTTTGTTTTTACCCTTTTTCATTCGCTATGTCTTTGGATTTAAAGGGTGAGGTTTTAGAAAAGCAGTACCGACATGAGTGTCGATGACTTTGAAAAAGATTGAATTTATTATTTTATGATTGGACCGAATAAGACAGAGTCGCCAGTTGGTATGGTTTAAATGATTGTACCAACTTATCCAAGTTTTAATAGTTTTTTGCAATATGGTCCAATACGTGACTCCGAAAGATTGGTCTAAAACCCGAGATTCGTGGAATTCGGGGGCTAAGTTAAGCAGAGGGAAGGTGTTAGGCACCCCCCGACTCCCGTGAAAATACGGTACCGCATCTTATTGATTTTCTATGCATAAAGTGTGTGTGTGTGTGTGTGTGAGTATGTGTGTGTGTGTATGTTTTATTTAAAAATGTTTATTCTAAGCCTCATTGTGAGTTATTTGGAAGTAGTGTCGTTCCTCTTTTGCACCTAGTACAAAGGGTTTGATTTAGCAAAAGTTCATTTTTAGACAAAATATACATTTTATATGATATTTTGGGAAAACACAAGGTTTTCAATTCCTTCGCCCGAATAGTAATCAATGATATGTGATACTTCTATTATTGATATTTTAGTATATGTAATTATTACAAAAGTAGGGTTGTACCTCTTTAACCCTATGCACAAAGGATTTGATTTATATGAAAGTTCATTTTTAGAATACAATATATATCAATGATGTTTAGAAAACAAAGTTTTCAAATCCTTCGTCAAATAGGAATCGAGGTCCTTTGATACTTCCATTTATGATCTAATATCTATTCTCGACCCGCTTTATTATTATTGAAAGCTCTTTGTGGTTTTATCAGAAATCATTTTGATGATATGCATGTATAAAGCGTCAAAAGGGTCGGATCATCATCGGGCATGTAAGCCATCTCGATGAAACCGAGCACCCACAATTAAAATTTTCACTATCACGGGATCTTGAATCCGACTTCTCAGGACTAACCCCTCGAGCTCGTCTTCAAGATCCAAATATTACATATACAATGATATTTGCGCTATTTAAACATTACATCATAAAAATCGGTCCGTTGTGGGAATCAAGTCGGGATCCAATCGGGGATCTCAACACCGAGATTCCTAGGCTTACATTATTTATGCGAGAATACATATATACAATATCCTAGGCTTTGATATTAGATGATTTCATCGGTTGAAATCACCGTTTTAAGCCATTTCGGACCCCTTTCTCCTCTAGATACAAATCTAGGGATATACGAGGTAACCGTGACCATTTAAACCAATAAATATGTAGATCTACCATGGATCTAAACCGATCTAGCACACGGGTTAAAGCTCCATACTTAATAACCACTCAAAGGCTAGATTCGGCTTAGATCTAGGTAGATCTCGCCTCTGGACTTGATTTACAACACAATACGTACAATATAACGGATAGAAAGGTAATATCTATCAACTATTACACAATATGCTTAGAAAACAACAAGTTTAACTAGATTTAAACAATATATATCATCAATCTAGTACATTGAACAACATTTACAAAGAACGTAGCTAGAAAGAGCGTTTTTTCACCTTGGGGGACGCGTGAACAAACGTTTTAACTCCCTGGGTCAACGTAGAACACTCCTGGGGCTCTAAGTAGACGCTAAACAAGATGAAATAGCTTCAAGTTGGTGTATACAAGTTCAACCCAAGGGCTTCTCTCTCTAGAAATGTTTTTCTCTCTCTAAAACTATCTTTCTCTTTTTTCAAATGAGCTCAAAGTTGGTGTTTTAACCTGCCGAAGCCAGCCACATACATACATACGGCTAGTCGCATGTATAGATGCTACTGGGCTAGGCGGGTCCCACAGTCTCGCAGTGCGTTCCTTTGGTCCCGGTTCAGAGGAAGTTAACATTCGCAGATCGAACTTTCGGAAAGTTTGTGCGGAATGCGGCGGAATAAAATCGAGTTTGACTGAGTCGGGGTCCGGGAAGATAACGCAGGTAGCTGAGAGGTATATTCCAGTTCCCGATGGTAGTTAGCTGGTTTATCTTTAATGGCACACATTTCGAGGTTTGCTGAGTTGGTTTTCGGCGGACACTGTCTCAGCTTGGCGATTCTCATTCGGTTCGCGACATGTTTGAACGTCATTGGTCCTTTGAATCATTCACGGGGTTATCTCCTGGATGACCTGATTCTTTTGCCCTATCTCGGGGTTGTCTCCGAAGTAAAATTACGTTTTTGCCCTTGTGCAAGGTTAGTACAAATAAAGCGAAATTTCGAGTGTCTACATGACTTATAAGTCATTTTAAAAGAACTTACAAATACTTTCTTATTTTGATGACTTAAAACTCAACTTATAAGTAAAAAAAGTCATTCACGGACAGGTGAATAGTAACAAATATCTTATAAGTTAGTTTGACCAACTTATAAGTCATTCCCGAATATGCTTTAATTATGTGGAAAAAATTTAGTTGACCTTCGCTGAGTTGGGTTAAATTCATCATAGTTAGTCCATTGTTTCGTCCGCTAGTAAATCTAGCGGACGTCGATTTTTCTTTTTTAATCTTGATCGTTGATATTTTGAACGGATGCTATAGATGCTATTTGTTTATTTTTAATTTATAGTAAATATATACTATGTATCATTGTCCATATATATATATATATATATATATATATATATATATATATATATACTTGAGGGGTCTCTCCACATAGTACTAATTAATTTTAAATTGGACGCTTCTGTAAGACCCCAACTTTTATGAATAAAGATTTAGTTTTCTTTATATATTATTTCGAAATAGTAAGGTGTTGATTTGATAAATATGAAAGTTATGGGTGAAATGTGCAAATATTTTTAAAATGAGCAAGTGGTTATAAAATATTCTTGTTGTCGGGGAATATTCGTTTGGTCGGGGAATATTCTTGTTGTCGGGGAATATTCGTACGACGGCGCAGCTATTTGTGGGCCCCCACAACGGAATAACTGTCGGATATAGAAAGCGACAGAAATAACTTTTTTACAAGATAACGGTGTAGTTGTTACCGTTAGTACTGTTGAAATACCTGGTGGTTAAAATACAGTACGCGGTGGTGCGCAGTAGCACACGGTATTGCACAGTATTTCGAATTATTGAGTCTTACGTGAGAAGCCATTACTCAATTATTGTTACAGTATTTACTGTTCAATATTTTATATTATCGACTCAATAATTGCTACGTTGATATTTTATATTATTGACTCAATAATTGCTGCATTGATATTTTATTGACTCAATAATTGCTACGTTGCTACTTTATATAATTGATTCAATAATGGCTACAGTTGATATTTTGTAGTATTGATTCAATAATTGTTGTTGCACAGTATTTCACGTTATCAACTCAATAATTTATATTATTTGAATAATATTATTAGATAGCATTATTGACAATGTCTAAGGAAGTTCTGTCTAGGAGGGGTTATTTAATTGCGCGCCAGTAAGGAGAAGTCCTTATCGGAAGGCCCCCTCTGTCCTGGGAACGACCTGGTTGTTAATATTGTAGTTCTATAATATTATTTGTGAATAATTAATTATTGATTTATATGATAAGAAATATTTATTTTGTGGATATAAAAGAAGGAATTTGTGCTGATGTGTTTTTATCAGTATTTTGGTGTGAAAAATCATCCGTTTATGGATTTCGGATAGTTTATGTTTGGAATTTGGAAAAACTTCCTTCTGCAAAGTTGTAGAGAATTAAATTTCCTATGAAAGGACATAGAATTTGTATTTTTCTGACGAAGGGGCTATTTATTATGAATTATTGAAGTTTTGGAAAATAAATATATTATTTAATGGGTGGGACCCACTTTTGGTTGGTGTGGTGGCTGATGGCTTTTGGAGGCTGCTGGAGTGAGGCGGCTGGAGAAAAAGAAAATTATTATTTTATTCATTTAGTCTCCTTTGGCATCCTAAGCTTTTCCTATAAATAGGGTGCTTAGGTTAGAATTGAAAATCACACCAGAATTCGAAGTTTTCTCTCTCTATAATATCGAGCGTATTTTTGTGAGTATTTCAATACTTTGAGAGTTACTATTCAGTACAAGTTTTCGTCGGTATTATATCTGATATTCCAGCCAGAAGTACTATTATTTTGAGGTAAGGGATGTTATTTCTTTCGTAAATGATGTTATTCTTTTCAATATCATTATACCGAAATATTGTCATGGATTTTATGTTGAAATTCTTACTTTTTCCGTCGGGGTTACTATTCACGTATACGGCACTATTCACGTATACGGCACTATTCACGAAAAAATTAAATTTTCTTCTATTTGTCCAAATTGCTTGTTAAGGTTACTATCTTTGATTGTATCCAAGTTTTGAGCTCTATTCTTGAATTTTGCTCCATAATTGATTATTACGAGGTATTTTTGAATTGGATATACTGAAATACGAATCCTTAGTCTTTGTCTTTTATCTCACTAGATTCGTTTTTTTTTAAATGTTTTTCATCATCCTCAGTCCTAAAAGATGAATGATTACTTGATGAATATCTTTGGCCTGTAGAGCAAAGATGAATGATTACCTGATGAATATCTTTGGCCTGTAGTGCAAAGATGACAGGTGTTGAGATGAGCATGACCACTGATGATACAAATGAATATCTTTGGCCTGTAGTGCAAAGATGAATATTTGATGAGATGAATATTGATTGATGTTACAGGGATAAAATATTGATGATGAACGGTTATTTCCGCTGCGAATATTGATCTAAAATATGTTATCAATAATATTTTATCTGAACTGTTGAAGGCTAACGATAATTTATTTTTCATTATCTTAGTCATAATATTCTTTACTGGGCTAGTTGAGCTCACCCTTTTCATCTATTGTCCTCTTCAGGAAATGAGAATGTTGCGGGGACTAGTCGGGGGACAGAGTGATGGTCCGAGTTAGAGCAGTAGTAGTCCTCACTATTTCTGATAAATAGTGTGATAATAATTGTAATGAGGACTTAGTTTGAATCTTAATATTTTCTACATATTTGTATTGAGACTCACAGTTGTGTGGTCGTATTTTGCACGACCGTATGATATAAAGTTTGTATTTGAATTCTGTACCATGTATTTGGCGACTCAGAATGGGTTGGGTTGAATGGACCTATTCTGGGGGCGTCACAGTTGGTATCAGAGCTTAGGGATATGATCTCTGGCGGAGATCGGGGAATAGAACTAGGAGGGGAGAGACGAGTAAATCCTTCGCTAGTGTGTCCTACCTAAGCTTTTGTGATATTTAATTGATCAGTCGGAGCATAGGGTTAATATGTGATATATTGATTTGTTTAATTAACCCTTGTTTTATGGCAGTATTTGAGAATGGCAGCTGAGAATGTTAACAACGAAGTGAATGAGACCGTGGAGACACCTTTAATCGTTAACCAGGAGAACGTGCAACAAGAAGGCAATGTTCATCCTGAAAATAACGCTGGTCAGATGATAAACGATGAGATGTTTAGAAGTTTTTTGCAGTTCATGCAAAATCAGACGAGGGAGACTCGTGTGCAACATACAGGTGGAGATAATAACAACACGCGAGCTGTCACTGCCAAGCAGTTCAAAGAATTGGGACCACCAGAGTTTCTGGGAAAGCCAGATCCGATCAAGGCGGAGACGTGGATTAAACAAATTACCAAGATATTTGATGTCTTGGGATGTACAGAGGAACAGAAGGTTCCATTCGCCACGTTTATGTTCCGTGGAGAGGCAGATTACTGGTGGGAATCCGTGAAGCGTACCCAGCCTGCCGCACTCCAGATGTCTTGGGAAGCGTTCCAGAAACTGTTTAATGACAAGTACTTTCCTGAAAGTATTCGTCATATGAAGGAAGTAGAGTTTATCAGACTCGAGCAAAACAACATGACTGGTATCCCAGTACGAAGCTAAGTTCGCGGAGCTGTCCAGGTTTGCACCTCATTTGGTGGAGAATGAGGAACGTATGACGCGGATGTTTCTAAGAGGCTTGAAACCCGAAATACGTCAATACCTCATTTCTCATAAGTTTTCTTTATATTCGGATGTAGTAAACAGGGCCCAGTTATTGGAACGAGATAATGATTATGTTCAACCGAGGGACCACAACCAAGGTCGTACTGGTGGCAGTAGTCATCGGAGCAATGACAATCAGCGAGGAGGAAAGTATGACAGAAGCGGTAACCACTCCGGTGGTTATCGTGGCCATGATAATAGAAGAAGCGAATCGGGGGGAGATTTCAAGAAGAGAAGGTACAACAATGAGAACACGAAGATGTCAACATCAGCACCAGAATCAACTGTTTCGAGGGGAGGAGAACGACCACCGGTCGTATGCTTTAAATGCGAAAAAGAGGGACATATCAGCCCAAACTGTCCACAACTATTCAAAGCATGTTACAACTGTGGAAAGGAAGGACATATAGCTCGAGATTGTCCTATAGCGAAACCAAGCTCAGCGGGGGTGGTGATTCCAAAGGCGGTTGCAGACAAGTCAAAGTCGGTGATTCCTGGAAGAGCGTTTGTCGTTACAGCCCAAAACGCGAGGAATCCACACGAGGTGATTACGGGTAAGCTGATCATAAACTCTTGCGAAGTTTATACCTTGTTAGATACCGGTGCTACCCATTCCTTTATTTCACCTGCTTGTGCTCAACGTTTGAACTTGACTTCTGATAAATTAGACTTTGACTTATCTGTTGAAACTCCGTTAGGAGAAACCTTTGTTACATCTACAGTTTATAAATCTTGCTTGATTCAGATTGGTACCCTTACCTTACCTGTTGATCTTATATCTTTGAAAATACTTGCATTTGACGTGATTTTAGGAATTGACTGGTTAACCACTTACCATGCCAAAATTGATTGTTTTCGTAAGGTTGTTAGTTTTCATATTCCTAATCAACCTGTTGTGCGAATCCAAATCACCAAACCACTAAAATCAGTCAATATCATTTCAAGTCATAAAGCTATTCGTTTATTGAAAAATGGATGTCAAGCTTTCTTAGCTCATGTCACTGATCTAAATCAGAATACATCAGATTTGAATGATATTTCCGTTGTTAATGAGTTTCCTGATGTATTTCCCGAAGAACTTCCCGGTCTACCCCCAGAACGTGAAGTTGAATTCTTTATTGACCTTGAGCCCGGTACAAAGCCCATTTCTAAAACCCCGTATCGAATGGCTCCTATTGAACTTCAGGAGTTAAAGGTCCAATTACAAGAGTTGTTAGACATCGGTTTTATTCGTCCTAGTACGTCTCCTTGGGGTGCTCCTGTTTTATTCGTAAAGAAGAAAGACGGGAGTATGCGACTTTACATTGACTATCGGGAGTTGAACCATGTCACCATCAAGAATAGGTATCCGCTACCTCGTATTGATGACCTGTTCGACCAGTTGCAAGGAGCGCAATTCTTTTCAAAGATCGATCTTCGTTCTGGATATCATCAGCTGAAGATTAAAACTGAGGATATTCCAAAGACTGCTTTCAGAACACGGTACGGGCATTATGAGTTCTTAGTCATGTCTTTTGGATTGACTAATGCTCCTGCTGCTTTCATGGATATGATGAACCGTGTATTTAAGGAGTATTTAGATCAATTCGTTGTTGTCTTTATTGATGACATTCTCATCTATTCTAAAAGCCGTGAAGATCATGAACACCATTTGAAGTTGGTACTTCAAAAGCTTCGTGAGAACAAGCTATATGCTAAGCTGAAGAAATGCGAGTTTTGGCTTGAGGAAGTAGCATTCCTTGGGCACGTGGTATCGAAACGTGGAGTATCTGTGGACCCGGCGAAGATTGAAGCAATACAAAGCTGGGAGCAACCTAAGTCGGTGACCGAAGTACGAAGCTTTCTGGGCTTAGCTGGTTACTATCGGAGGTTCGTAGAGGGATTTTCTCGAATCGCTACTCCATTAACACAGTTGACTCGGAAAGATACGAAATTCGTTTGGAGCGAAGAATGCGAGAAGAGCTTCCAAGAGCTCAAGAGGAGACTTATTTCGGCACCTGTTCTGACAATACCATCTGGTTCGGATGGATTTGTTATCTACAGCGATGCTTCGGGCAAAGGGTTAGGATGTGTTCTCATGCAACATGGGAAAGTCATAGCCTATGCCTCGCGACAACTCAAAGAATATGAGAGGAATTATCCTACTCATGATCTAGAGTTAGCAGCAGTTGTTTTCGCGTTGAAGATCTGGAGACATTACTTGTACGGAGAGAAAGTGGAGATTTATACGGATCATAAGAGCCTTAAATATTTCTTCACTCAGAAGGAACTCAACATGCGGCAACGACGTTGGCTTGAGCTGTTGAAAGATTACGATCATACTATCCAATACCATCCTGGAAAAGCGAACGTGGTAGCTGACGCGTTGAGTAGAAGATCATATGTGGGAACGAGTGCGATGATGTCAAGTATATGCGTAGAACCAGCTTTGATTGATAAAGTTAAAGCTGCTCAAGCTACGGATGCGGAGCTGATGAAGATGAAGAAGAAGGTGCAAGAAGGTGCAATTCCAGAAGCAAGAATCGATGAAGATGGAATACTTCGAGTCAACTCCAGACTTTGTGTTCCTAACGATTTTGACTTGAAGTATAGAATCATGATGGAGGCACACAACACACCGTTTGCAATCCATCCTGGGAGTACTAAAATGTATCGTGATCTTCGACATACATTTTGGTGGGCTAATATGAAGAGAGAGATCGCGGAGTTCATCTCTAGATGTTTAACTTGTCAACGTGTAAAGGCGGAGCATCAAGTACCGAAGGGTCCATTGCAACCACTGGAGATTCCGAAATGGAAGTGGGAACACATTACGATGGATTTCGTTACGGGTCTTCCCAAGGTTTCTCAAGGCTTAGATGCGATTTGGGTTATTGTTGATAGATTAACCAAGTCTGCTCATTTCTTGCCGATACGAGAGACTTATTCACTTGAACGTCTTGCTCATATGTACGTGAATGAGATTGTGAGATTGCATGGCATGCCAGTATCCATAGTTTCGGATCGTGATCCCAGATTTACTTCACGATTTTGGATCAGTTTGCAGAAAGCTATGGGCACGGACTTACGCTTCAGTTCGGCTTATCATCCTCAAACAGACGGACAATCAGAGAGGACTATTCAAACTCTTGAAGATCTATTGAGACTTTGCGTTCTAGACTTCAAAGGGAGTTGGGATAAGTACTTACCATTGGTGGAATTCTCCTACAACAACAGTTATCAGGCAAGTATAGGCGTAGCTCCATTCGAGGCATTGTATGGGAGAAAGTGTCGCTCTCCAGTATGTTGGGATGAGGTGGGTGAAGCAACATTGTTGGGACCAGAGTTAGTACGTATGACTACGGAAAAGATCCAAATAATCCGACAACGTATACAGACGGCACAGGATCGACAAAAGAGTTATGCAGATCTTCATCGAAAGGACGTGGAATTTAATGTTGGAGACCATGTGTTATTACGTGTTGCTCCATGGAAAGGAGTTACGAGGTTCGGGAAGAGAGGAAAGCTCAACCCACGATTCATTGGTCCATTTGAGATTCTTGACCGAGTAGGAAATGTGGCTTATAGACTCGCTTTACCTCCAAGCATGTCTCGTGTTCATAACGTGTTTCACATATCCGTGTTACGTAAATATGTGAAGGATCCAAACCGCATTATTGAGTTAGAATCAGACGAGATAGCCGAAGATTTAACGTACGAGGAGGTACCTGTCAAGATCTTGGATAGGAAGGAGCATGTCCTACGCTCGAAAATTATACCTCAAGTTAAAGTTTTGTGGAGAAACCAGGCTATTGAGGAAATGACCTGGGAGTTGGAATCGGAAATGAAAGCGAGGTATCCTCACCTTTTTCGACATACCAGGTACGTACGTCAATTTCGAGGACGAAATTTCATAAGGAGGGGAGGTTGTAAGACCCCAACTTTTATGAATAAAGATTTAGTTTTCTTTATATATTATTTCGAAATAGTAAGGTGTTGATTTGATAAATATGAAAGTTATGGGTGAAATGTGCAAATATTTTTAAAATGAGCAAGTGGTTATAAAATATTCTTGTTGTCGGGGAATATTCGTTTGGTCGGGGAATATTCTTGTTGTCGGGGAATATTCGTACGACGGCGCAGCTATTTGTGGGCCCCCACAACGGAATAACTGTCGGATATAGAAAGCGACAGAAATAACTTTTTTACAAGATAACGGTGTAGTTGTTACCGTTAGTACTGTTGAAATACCCGGTGGTTAAAATACAGTACGCGGTGGTGCGCAGTAGCACACGGTATTGCACAGTATTTCGAATTATTGAGTCTTACGTGAGAAGCCATTACTCAATTATTGTTACAGTATTTACTGTTCAATATTTTATATTATCGACTCAATAATTGCTACGTTGATATTTTATATTATTGACTCAATAATTGCTGCATTGATATTTTATTGACTCAATAATTGCTACGTTGCTACTTTATATAATTGATTCAATAATGGCTACAGTTGATATTTTGTAGTATTGATTCAATAATTGTTGTTGCACAGTATTTCACGTTATCAACTCAATAATTTATATTATTTGAATAATATTATTAGATAGCATTATTGACAATGTCTAAGGAAGTTCTGTCTAGGAGGGGTTATTTAATTGCGCGCCAGTAAGGAGAAGTCCTTATCGGAAGGCCCCCTCTGTCCTGGGAACGACCTGGTTGTTAATATTGTAGTTCTATAATATTATTTGTGAATAATTAATTATTGATTTATATGATAAGGAAATATTTATTTTGTGGATATAAAAGAAGGAATTTGTGCTGATGTGTTTTTATCAGTATTTTGGTGTGAAAAATCATCCGTTTATGGATTTCGGATAGTTTATGTTTGGAATTTGGAAAAACTTCCTTCTGCAAAGTTGTAGAGAATTAAATTTCCTATGAAAGGACATAGAATTTGTATTTTTCTGACGAAGGGGCTATTTATTATGAATTATTGAAGTTTTGGAAAATAAATATATTATTTAATGGGTGGGACCCACTTTTGGTTGGTGTGGTGGCTGATGGCTTTTGGAGGCTGCTGGAGTGAGGCGGCTGGAGAAAAAGAAAATTATTATTTTATTCATTTAGTCTCCTTTGGCATCCTAAGCTTTTCCTATAAATAGGGTGCTTAGGTTAGAATTGAAAATCACACCAGAATTCGAAGTTTTCTCTCTCTATAATATCGAGCGTATTTTTGTGAGTATTTCAATACTTTGAGAGTTACTATTCAGTACAAGCTTTCGTCGGTATTATATCCGATATTCCAGCCAGAAGTACTATTATTTTGAGGTAAGGGATGTTATTTTTTTCGTAAATGATGTTATTCTTTTCAATATCATTATACCGAAATATTGTCATGGATTTTATGTTGAAATTCTTACTTTTTCCGTCGGGGTTACTATTCACGTATACGGCACTATTCACGTATACGGCACTATTCACGGAAAAATTAAATTTTCTTCTATTTGTCCAAATTGCTTGTTAAGGTTACTATCTTTGATTGTATCCAAGTTTTGAGCTCTATTCTTGAATTTTGCTCCATAATTGATTATTACGAGGTATTTTTGAATTGGATATACTGAAATACGAATCCTTAGTCTTTGTCTTTTATCTCACTGGATTCGTTTTTTTTTAAATGTTTTTCATCATCCTCAGTCCTAAAAGATGAATGATTACTTGATGAATATCTTTGGCCTGTAGAGCAAAGATGAATGATTACCTGATGAATATCTTTGGCCTGTAGTGCAAAGATGACAGGTGTTGAGATGAACATGACCACTGATGATACAAATGAATATCTTTGGCCTGTAGTGCAAAGATGAATATTTGATGAGATGAATATTGATTGATGTTACAGGGATAAAATATTGATGATGAACGGTTATTTCCGCTGCGAATATTGATCTAAAACATGTTATCAATAATATTTTATCTGAACTGTTGAAGGCTAACGATAATTTATTTTTCATTATCTTAGTCATAATATTATTTACTGGGCTAGTTGAGCTCACCCTTTTCATCTGTTGTCCTCTTCAGGAAATGAGAATGTTGCGGGGACTAGTCGGGGGACAGAGTGATGGTCCGAGTTAGAGCAGTAGTAGTCCTCACTATTTCTGATAAATAGTGTGATAATAATTGTAATGAGGACTTAGTTTGAATCTTAATATTTTCTACATATTTGTATTGAGACTCACAGTTGTGTGGTCGTATTTTGCACGACCGTATGATATAAAGTTTGTATTTGAATTCTGTACCATGTATTTGGCGACTCAGAATGGGTTGGGTTGAATGGACCTATTCTGGGGGCGTCACAGCTTCAACATGGTATTAGAACTCTATCCAAGGAGTTATCTTTTTTTCGTTTTATCTATAATAGTCATAACCTCCATACCCACGTACCGTCAAAATTCTTCCACTACAGTTTTTATATACTCTCTGTCCCAAAATAACTGCTCAATTTTGACTTTTTTTAGTCAAATTGACTATTTTTAAAATTAATAATTAAGCATGTATAAATATATTTTTAATATTATAAAAATTAGTATTAGTAATAAATTGTATATACTTTTTTTTGTTATAACCTCTTCACCTATATTCTGTAAAACTAGTACAAAAAATAGTTCTAAAAAATAGTCAATTTTACTTTAAAAAGTCAAAACTAAGCAGTTATTTTGGGACGGAGGGAGTATTTTATATATGCAATTCTATTATTAGATCTGGAAATATACGTCATACGTTCTACAACTAGAGACATTTATAAAACGACAACTTTTAAAAATAATTTTATTTTTTAAAACTTATTCTTAATATCAGTTAGAACTTGTTGATGCAGGTACATCATAAATGACATCGGTTTATAATTTCTTAAAATTATTGCACTTGACCAAGCTATAAGATGTGGTTAGGCACAACGAAAAGTATACACAGATTTTTCCAAGATCCTGTTTAGATGAGAATTATGTCAACCTGTAAGTAGCTTTATGCGCTTTTTAACAACTTTGATGCCAATGTGCGCAATGCCACAATAATTTTGAACTTCATCTATCAATCATATCCGGATCATGGTTACAAGTAACGGTGATCTACTGGGTATGCACAACGAAGTGTATGAAATACGCAAGCATTGAGCCACAGATGCATCATCTTGCCACTTATTGAAAGTGGCAATCTCTTCCTCAGAGGCTGTTTCTGAAACAGATTCAGGGATAGTGGAATTTAGGACATAAGAAATCTTTTCAGCAGTGAGAACAATTCTCAGATTTCTTAGCCAGTCCTCATAATTCGGGCCGGTAAGCTTATTTGCATCAAGTATGCTTCGTAGTGAGATTAGTGATTTTGACATTTTTAAAATTCTGCATGTGAAAAGACAACATTTTAGCAAACATTCATTTTATTAACTTTGCATACCAAAATAAATTTAGGTCTTTATTTTAAATTGGTATCTCCCACTATTTTCATCAAACTATATTACCCTCACTCATATAGTTCGGCAACATCTAATTAAAGATTTGCTAGTGAGATTAAGGATCCCATTTCAAATGTATATAACCTTGTGGATAGCACAACAAGCGATATACAAATAAATAGGTAGACAACTCTTGTCAATTACATCACCATGTAACTCCTTTTATTTTGCCTCTTAAATCATAATGGTCATGTGTGTGCACATCCGAACTAAAATGATTTAAGTTAAGTCCAGCCTAGCACTTCCATAAATTCAAAAAAAAAAATTCGTCCTTGTGGATAGCACAACAAGACTAGATCGTTCAATTTTCTTGATAAGCATCAAATGTGATTAATTAACATCTTAAATATTCAATACTCGCCTTGTGGATAGCACAACAAACTCATATTAAATATTTAATACTCTATTAACTAATCATGCTAGAAGGCGACGTTCGATATTCCAAATATCATTTGAACGCTTCAGATTTAATATTATTTCTTTGAGGGGTTTGTTATTATTTGTCTCATCTTTTAAGCGCGCATGCACATATATATATAAAATACGCGTCATTTTATTAAACATGCGAAGCATGTTTGTATAAAATATAATATATATAATATTTAGCATGCGATATAGAATACTATATTCTACCCGGATTGATTATGGACTTTTATTCTAGTTTGGTTCACTAGAGCCACCAAGTGAACCAAAAGGTCAAACCTAGGAGTGCAAGAATTTAAATTTTAAATGTAACTATTACATTTAAACCCGGGCTCCATACAAACGGATCTTCACGCGCTCCTCGCTCCTTGGTCTCCAATTTCTTCAAAATAATTCTAACTATCTCTATTACATTAACTTATTTTAAAATTAAATAGAAACCTTGATCAGCAGTCAAGGGGAAGTACATAGAAAGGAGATAGAATTTACATCGAGAATAAAACTAGAGAAGACGAGGTACGCAGACCCCATTTTATAAAACCCATACATTCAAGCATTCATCCAAAATAAAATCCAATCACATTGGTCATTGTCCATAATCAATCCCATTTATTATCATACACATCAACATATGCATCAATAAATATCCATTCATCTCATGAATAACAATGCTATTCCATATATGGATCGATGTTATTTAATGGACAAAAGTTTTGCTAAATTTTATTTTTGAAACAAAATAAACTCTTTTATTTTAATCAAAAATAAATCCAAATTAAACTCCTTTAATTTTAGCATTCTGAAATCATATTTCAGATAAAATAAACTTCTTTATTTTAAAACTTTATCAATTAAATAAACAGTTTACTTAATTAATTAAAATCAATTTTCAGGGTCTGTCCAGGTACCGGCGCAGCTGCGCCAGTAATGAACTGGGCATCTGCGCAGCTGCGCAGGTAGACGGAAGCAGCAGTTTTTGCAGACCGGCGCAGCTGCTCCAGTAATGAACTGGGAGGCTGCGCAGCTGCGCCGTTCGCCGCAGAAACTTGCAGAAAACGATTTTTGTTCAGAAAAAACGATCCAATTCTCACATCAATTCATACATGGAATTATAAAATTGATAATTAGCACAAAGTTAGGCTCTGATACCACTGTTGGGTTTGTATGTAACGCAATCATGCAATCAAATCACATAAATAGGGCGGAAGCGTAAAAACTAGGTTTTTAAAATTTATACAAACCCATAACCATGATCATGCTTTGTGCTTGTTATCAATAACAGAAAAGAGAGAACATGGAATTATATCTTTGAAGATCTAAGCTTCCTCAGGTACAAGTTCTACTCCTTTGATTCCTTTGATTCCTCTGATAGTGGCTCCTTCCCTTGAATAATGTCAGCCACCCAAATGTTTGGCCTCTAACGGTGATCCACCAAGGAAGATGAAGAACTCAAGAAGATGGGTTATTGGCTTAACCCTTGTTTCTATCTCTATAGAATATGTGTACTCCCAACTCTTGGAAAATTTCACATCATTTATTTCTAATATAAGACTCTCTTATATAGATATTAGGTTAACCCTCCTAATCCAATTAGAATAGGGTTTTATTTAATTAATTTATATCCTAATCTTTATTAGGATTGAGAGAGAGTAATGATATTATATTAATTCCTAAACTCCTTTAGAATTAAAATAATAATAATAATAATAATATTAATAAGACTTCTTTTATTAATTTATATTTAATATTTCTAAAATATTAAATAATAAACATTAAGCTATTTAATTTATTCTATCATCATAGATTAAATTAATTATACTTAATGCATTATTACTATCATGCCATTTTCTTCTTAAATAATTCTTCTTCCTTTTATGGTGTGACCCTTTAGGTTCTCCATATTAAACCGGTTGTGAATAAATCAATTAGAACAATTCTAATCTTATTTAAATAAACAAATTAAACTAATAATCTATTTAAATAAATAACATTTATTCTACAATAGGGATAAGCCTCCCTAGCGATCAACGACTTTTCAGATAATATAGATTTCAACATTAATCATAAAAGAACCTGTGAGTTAATAGTTACCGTACAATTCAATCCTTCCACCATACAATGTCCCAATTAAATATAAGACATGGATTTACTGTCAAGTCTTAATTTATTTAATCATATGTATTTCGATTAGAAAATGCACAACTCCAAATAATGCAAATTAGAAACCTCTTTCTAATTTCATTCTACCTTGGCCAAGGATTCCTGGGTTGTCATTTAACGAATCACATAAGGACATATCTCCTCTTTTACTAGAGGTGGTAGATTCTTTATTGATCATTCATTATCTCCATATGTAACTCATTACACCCAAGCATACCCTATATATGCCTTAAAAGGTCCTTAAGGAATTAGTCAAAGTATAATTTGTTACATACAAGATACTATGATGATCTCAAGTCCAAGGATCACATGTACTACTATCACATTAGGAATTCCTATTGACAGGCGAGTAAAACTCCATTAGGTATTCCATAGTGAGTCACGTTCAGTGAACTTATTCTCCAATAAGCACCTACATACTTGCTTTAGTGTCTCCACACAAATGACCATGAGATCAGTCATCCTCATCCAATGAGCAAGCAACATATGTACCAATCTATCCGGATTTACTAATCCCCTTTTTAGTAATCCCACGATTGGGAACTATTTTAGTTTTAAAGCTTTCTAAGAATTTAGATCTCATTAGCATAAGCAACATCATGATTCTAAAAGCATTGCTTAAAACTATGGGTTATTTACATATTATAAAAACAGCACCATGTAGATAATTAAATGCCTTTAATAAATAAATATTTTATTAATAAATAAATAAGAGTGTTTACAAAGTATGTGCTTTATCATCATACATGATTGGCTTGTATGCACACTACTATCAAAGATAACCCTACCTAAGGTTTATAACCTACAGCTCTGATACCAACTGTAGTCCCAAATCTGGTTCCCTAGAACCTCGGACCTGGTACGTTACGATACAATAATTCTATAACTATTGTGGAAGATATAAACATAAATTGTTTATACAATAAACTTTTACACATAATTCCCAAGGTCTGAAACCTTAACTTACTACACATATTTATATTCTACACGACATACAATGCCATATTACTCTAATATAAATACCATTTAACCGTACAATAATTCAATCCTGGAACTTGTCTTTGCCTTTGACTGTGTCCGAAGTTTCGTCTTTAAGCCTGGAATATTTATCATGATATAGCAAGGGTGAGCAACAAGTTTACCCAGCAAGTTTAAGTTCAAATAAAGATATATCATGATTGAAAAGAATAATAAGCTGCAAACTTTCAACAATATAAGAATTGTGAAAGAACATGAATCAATAATGATGAATAACCAACAATGAACATGAATAAATTCAACTGAGCAATATGATAATAAAGGTGATCAGCCTTTCATACCAGATGAACATATACAATATGCATAACGTGCGAATCAATAATCAGTATAGATGTGAATAATCAACAATGATTAATCACGAACATGCTTTACAATAACAACTCGAGTTCGAGTTAGGAAACTTGCCTGAACTATCGATTACTGCTACGCAATCTAGTTTAATCACTTTATTGAAAAGTCCTATCAGTTATAAGATTGATCTTTAAATTAGCATAACATACTTTATAAGTAAACTATCTAACATTTAAACACATAGTTAAATATTAGATAACCTTAACACTATACATACACAAGTCTAAACCTAGCACACATCGAGTCTTTAATAGTATTCAATATAGTATACTCGGTGGTTTCCCACAAACAACTAACAAATTAGCTTCCGTCTTGTCTACACTATTTTCACAGCGAGTTAGATCGGTTACCAATTCGTAGATCCCTTCCCCATTTGAAGGAGTCGTTTAGCCCAGTTACTATACATCAACCATTAAAGAGTACGACTGTACTATCTTAGATTTACCATTTACTATCAAATATTAATGAAATACATGTCATAATATTATAAGTTATTTATAATATCACAAAGTATTTTTAATACCTTGATATCACATTTAATTGATTTTAAAATATTTAAAACTATTATTAAATAGCTGTCATTAATATTAAAATATTAATGTATTTCATAACAAAATATTAAAAGTTATATTTTATAACTTCAAATATTTTTTATAACCATTAAATCATTTTATATGATTTTTAAAACACTAAATCTATTTTTCCATAATTTATTTAATATAATTATTAAATAAATTAATTATCATTAATATTAATTATTAATGAAATTTATCCCAAAATATTAAAAGTCATCCAAAATAACTTAAAATATTTCCTAACACTTTAATATATTTTTAAAGTATTAAAATTATTTTTAAATAATTTATTTAATATAATTATTAAATAAATTTAATATCATTAATATTTAAATAATTTGAGCATTATAAATGCTTGTAAAAATGAATATTCCTGTACTATATTTGAAATAAATCGAGCATTATAACTGCTTTATAAAATAAATATTCTATTATTCTATTTGAGATAATTTTAGCATTATAACTGCTTATAACATGAGTATTCTTACTAAATACTTGAAGAAAATCGGACATAGCAACTGCTTATAAAAGTTTATTTTCTATTTTATAAGAGAAATAAATCGGACATTATAACTGCTTGTAAATAGACTTTTGTACTATTTACTTGAAATAATTTGGGCATTATAACTGCTTGTAAAAGTATTTTTTTACTAAATATATAAAGAATAATGAACATAATAACCACAAGAGTAAATATATCTTGGAGTTGCAAGCTTTAACTAATCCTTTGAAATCTTGAAACTCAAAAACTTTCCCCTCTCTTTCTCTTTCTAGTCGAAATTCTCCTCTCTCTCTCTCTCTAACCATATTTTTGGTTTTGAAAAAAATGAAGAGAAATGGCACCTATTTATAGGAAAATATTGTTTCAATAATTGCACGTTAGGGCTCGGCTTTTTACCGTTTTCCCCCAGCTTATTATAATTTGGTACCCTGGTTAATTACACTTTAGTACCTCATTAATTGCACTTTAGTCCTTGGGTGACATCATGATGATATCATCATGATGACATCACCATGATGACATCACCTTTTTGTGTTTCTTTAATGCTGATGTCATGTTTGCATCATGCTTGCATCATCTGTGTTTCTTTAAGGATGATGTCATGCTAGCATCATCTCTTCTCTTATTGGTTGATTTAAGTTCATATGGATTGGAGGGTATTTTGGTCATTTCCTAGATAATTTTAAAGGTAATTTGGTCATTTCGCCTCCAAAAGGGTATTCTAATAATTTTTTACACAATTTTAAGGGTAGTTCGGTCATTTCGCCTCCAAATAGTTATTCTAATAATTTCTCACATAATTTTAAGGGTAGTTCGGTCATTTTCTATGTTCCCCTTAAAATTTAACCCTTAGGGTTTGATAAATAATATTAGGGTTTGCTAATTACCATTAAAGTTTACAAATTAGGGTTTAGGATTCTCGAATAAGAAATTAGGGTTTCCTAACTGTAGATTAGGGTTTCTACCATTAGGGTTTACTAAGGTTATACCTTATCTGATCAATATTTGATCATTAATCCCTTACTATACACACACAATCATAGATACAATTATAATAACTGTATTAACTATCAAATCCGTATTCCTAATTAGAGTTAGGGTTTTCATCAACTGAATTAAAATTAGGGTTTTCCCATGTTACCCTTTACCTGATTCATACTCAACCCTTAACCACATACTGTACACACATATAATCACAAAATCATATAAGTCTTTCGCAAAAATTTTAAATCCACCAAAATCCTTCACAAAAATGTCAAATCCATACACTTATTTTTTATCTAGGTCTATTATTTAACCTTAATTTAATCATTTAAGATTTTAATAAATTGTCTAAATTCTCAGGTTGTCACAATCACAATGACATGGGACTTTACCTTTTTCGAATCAAAGAAGACGGGTTCATAATCAGATCTTTGTTTTTTTGTAGTTTATCCGTTGAGCTATATTGAGCTGTTTTCACTCGGGATCGATGTTATGGCTTTTTCTAACCTTCATTGCATCAATTCGGCTTTATTTTGGACCAGATTGGCTTTAAGTTGGTAAAATGACAATTTTGCCCCTCTAGGGGTTGTCTCCTATACTGGCACGGTCTTCGACTGTTTTCCTGGGGTTGGCTCCTACGTTTGAACCCAGCCGATTTTGTTCGTCCTCAGGGTTGTCTCCGAGGTTGCCTTGGTCTCCCAGGGTTGTCTCTGGGGATGATGTGATGCTTCGGGGTTGTCTTCGAAGTATTTTTGGCTTCCCATGGTTATCTTTGGGGTGATTACATCTTCCGGGTTGTGACCGGGGTTAACTTGACATCCCGGTGTTGTGACCGGGGTTGAGATGACATCCCGGTATTGTGACTGGGGTTAACTTGACATCCCGATATTGTGACAGGGTTGAGTTAACATCCTGGTTTTATGCTCGGGGTTGAGTTGACATCCCGGTATTTTGACCGGGTTTGAGTTGACATCCTAGTTTTGTCATCGGGGCTGATATTGATCTTCCGATGTTATCGTTGTGGCTTGAACTTGACATCCCGGGGTTGTCGTCGGGGCTGAGTTGGATCTCCTAGTGTTATTGTCGGGGTTCCTGTACTTCCCGGGTTATGACCGGGGTTTGACTTGACATCCCGGGGTTGTTACCGGGGCTGAGATTGATCTCCCAGTGTTGTCGTCGGGGTTGCTGTACCTCCCGGGTTGTGACTGACTTGACTTCCCGGTGTTGACGCCGGGGTTGATATTGATCTCCCGGTGTTGTCGTCGGGGCTGCTGACTTTGGTCTGACCTTCCAAGTTTGTCTCCAGAAGGTAAAAGACAATTTTGCCCTCCTGCGGGGTTAGTAACTAGAATGCAAAATTTTAAGTGTCTATAACAGGAATTCAAAATTTTGAGTGTCTACAATATGCTTGTCAGAAGACTCAAAAGGTTCATGCGTAAAGGCCGAAGCAGCAGACCTAAAAGATTCAACAACAACAACAATCAAGAGCATAACAAAGACCTATGTTACAACTGCAAGAAGCCATGCCATTTCATTGCAAACTGCAACAAACCTCTTAGAGAAGAGCTGAAGAGGAAATCAAACCCAAAGAAAGAATTCAAAGGCTACAAGAAGCTTCAGAAGAAAAACAAAGGACTGTAGCTGGAGGATCATGGTGTGACTCAGACAACGACACAAACTCTGAGTCAGGAAGAAGATGAAGAACCTCAAGTAGCCAACCTATGTTTGATGGCCAAAGAAGTTAAAAACAAGAAGAGCAATGACCATCATGAAATAAGAGGTCAATGCAGACCAATGAACTCAATGCACAAAGAGAGTTGAATCTAGCTTCTAAAATTGAGGAGCTAGAAAAAATAATCCTAATGTGGAACAGGTCTTCTTCATCTATGGACTACTTGATCTATAGTCAGAGAATTTCATCTGACAAATCAGGTCTAGGTTTTGGGGATTCTACCTCAGAACCATGTGTGGAAAAATCATTGGAAACTAACATTAGTAGTGCTTCAAATCTCAATAGAAGCATTACATTTGTGAAATCCACATAAAGTGTAGAGCCAATACATCCTTGCTCTTCTGATCAAAGTAATGTCCCTAGACATAATGGATCTCATGCTAGCCTGGGATTCAGAAAAATCAAGAGTAAATCAACTACTACTTTCCAACCTCAAAGGATCGTGGAGTAAAATAAAATCGGCTCCACGAACCAACCAGGATAGAATCGTAGAGTTAAGGTTCACTCTACAAAATCTCTGAATCACAGAGTAGTATGGAAAAAGAAGAATTAACATAAGGAAAGAGCTACCAAGTATCCACACACGTCCATGTCGAGAAAGAATCCACACACACACAGAAGCATGCATCATACTAGATGTTTTGTATGTAATAGATATGGTCACGAAGCTGCAATATGATATTATAATCCTTGGTACTATAGACCTAAAGTCAAACAGATCTGGGTCCCCATGGGAACTAACAGAGTAGAACCCAAGAAAGTCTGGGTACCAAAATGAAAGCTAAATCTTACTGCATGAACAGAACTCCACTGTGACAACCTGGTACCTTGATAGTGGATGCTCAAGGCACATAACTAGAAATAAAGCTCTCATGTCTACTTCAAAGAGGAGGTTCTTACAGTCATATTTGGAGATAATGGATCTGGCAAGACTAGAGGATATGGCTCAGCTAGAAATGGTGTTGTGTCCTTCAATAAAGTAGCTTAGGTGGAAGGACTGAAGCACAATCTCCTGAGGATCAGCCAACTGTGCGACAAAGGTTATCAAGTCACCTTCCTCAACAATCAATGTCAAGTCAGAGATCTGAAGATTTCTTCTCTGAAGCTTGCTGGAACCAGAGAAGGAAATGTCTATATTGTCAATCTTGCTGAACTGAGTTCTGATGAGACAATATGTTTAATTGCTAAAGCCTCCGAAGAAATAAGCTGGTTGTGGCATAGAAGATTATCTCATCTCAACTTCAAGAGTATGTTAAAACTGGTCTCCAGAGATCTAGTAGTAGGCTTACCTAAACTCAACTTCGTCAAAGATAGACCATGAAACGCTTATCAACTCGGAAAGAAAATAAAGAGCTCATTTAACGGCAAAGCAGCCAATTCAAATGATAAGCCCCTATAATTACTTCACATGGATCTTTTTGGGCCTATTCCAACTGTAAGCCTTGGAGGCAAGAGATACTTACTGGTGATAGTGGATGACTACACTAGATTCATATGGGTATTCTTTCTAAGTTCAAAAGATAAAACGAGCTCCCAACTTATCAAGAGGTTCAAGCTGGTGATGAATGAGAAAGGAGAAAAGATTAAGGCCATTAGAAGTGATCATGGAAGAGAATTTGACTTCTCTGAGATGGATCAATTCTGTGCAGACAATGGCAACAGTCACAACTTCTCGGCTCCAAGAACTGAACAGTAAAATGGATTAGCTGAAAGAAAGAACACAACCATGATTGAGGCAGGGAGAACTCTACTAGCAGCAGCTCATCTACCTGAATACTTCTGGGCAGAGGCTATCAACACTGCTTGCTACACTCATAACATATCTCTTGTCCACTCTACACTGAAGTAGACTCCCTACGAGCTGTGGAAATGAAGAAAGCCAAACGTCAGTTTTTTCCATGTTTTTGGCTGTGCTTGCTACATTCTCAACAATGGAGAATAATATCTGACTATATTCCAACCGAAGTTAGATGAAGGAATCTTCCTTAGATACGCCACAGATAGCAAAGCCTATAGAATGTTCAACAAGAAGACCCTAAGTGTTGAAGTCTCTATTCACATCAATTTTGATGAAATAGACTCAGACAAGTCTATACCACGCAACACTGCAATCGTTGAGCCAGGCACTACGATTTAAATGGTCGATCCCAACATCACGATCGCAGGCCCAGGAAATGAAATCGTAGATCAAGAAAGAGATATCCTAGAAGGCATTACACCTAGACAATGAACCTCTGCAACAAGAAGCAGAAGTCAATCTTAAAGTATTCAGACAAGAAGGCACTAGAACAAATGTTCCAATAGGAAGTAGATGGGCAAGAGATCACACCCAAGGCTTAACTATCGGAGATCCAAATGCAAGAACCAAAACAATATCTACTACCCAAAATGAGTGTTTTTATCTAACCTTTTTGTCCCAAATGGAACCTAAGAAGATAGAGGATGCCTTGGAAGATTCGAGCTAGATAGAAGCTATGCAAGAGGAGCTGAATCAGTTTGAAAGAAGCAAAGTCTGGAGATTAGTTCCTAGACCAAAGAATCACCCAGTCATCGGCACCAAATGGGTTTTCAGAATTAAGATGAATGAAGATGGGGTGATCACAAGGAACAAAGTAAGACTGGTGGCCAAAGGTTACTCTCAAGAAGAAGGCATTGACTACAACGAGACCTTTGCACCTATTGCCAGACTAGAAGTAATAAAAATATTTCTTGCTTTTGCTACTCACATGAAGTTCAACGTCTTCAAAATAAATGTCAATAGTGCATTTCTTAATGGAGAACTTCAAGAAGAAGTCTATGTAGAACAACCTCCAGGTTTTATCAATCCAACTCTCTCTAATTATGTCTATAGATTAGATAAAGCCTTATATGGACTTAAACAAGCACCTAGAGCATGATATAAAACTTTAACAAACTTTCTTATTGAAAAGGGATTCACTAGAGGTAGAGTAAACACCACACTAATCCTTAAAAAGCACAAAGATAAAGTTTTGTTGGTACAAATATATGTAGATGACATTATCTTTGGTTCTACTGATAAAAATTTATGCAAGAGATTTTCCAAGCTTATGCAGAGTAAATTCTAAATGAGTATGATGGGTGAGCTAAATTTTTTCCTTGGACTTCAAGTAAAGAAGACTAATGAAGTTATCTTCGTTAACTAAGCCAAGTACATCAAAGACTTACTTAAAAAGTATGGCATGGAATCAGCTTCCCCCATGAAAACTCCAATTGCTCCAGCAACTAAGCTTGACAAAGATGAGAAAGGTAAATGTATTGATATTACTCAATACAGAGGTATAATAGGCTCTCTCTCTGTACTTAATAGCCAATAGACCTGACATTATGTTCGCTATATGTATATGTTCTAAATTTTAAGCTAACCCTAAGGAATCACATTTAGCAGCTGTAAAAAGGATTTTCAGGTATCTCAAAGGCACACCTCACTTGGGACTTTGGTACCCCAAGGAGTCCTCCTTTGAATTGACAGGATATTTAGATGCTGATTTTGCAGGTTGCAAAATTGATAGAAAAAGTACAAGTGGAACTTGTCAACTACTAGGAAACAGACTTGTGTCCTAGTTTAGCAAGAAGCAAAACTCAGTATCAACCTCAACAGCAGAAGCTGAATACATTGCAGCTGGCAGCTGTTGTGCTCAAATCCTATGGATGAAAAATCAGCTGGCAAACTATGGGTTTGACTTTAAATCTATATATGCTCATTGTGATAACACAAGTGCTATAGCAATAACTCATAATCCTGTCATGCATTCTAGGACAAAACATAGAGAAATAAGATATCATTTTATTAGGGATCATGTTCAAAATGGAACTATTTCTTTACAGTATATCCCAAATAAAAATTAACTTGTTTTTATCTTCACAAAACATTTAGACAAATCCAGATTTAATAAGCTGATAAGTGAGTTAGGAATGCTAAATTTACAACCATAATTCTATGCTCTAGTTGGTACTAACTATGCAGATAAAAGGCTATGTCAAAATTGTAGAGATGACATAGTGAGACAACGATCGTGGAGTAGTCTATACAAGGCAGAGTGAGACAACGATCGTGGAGTAGTCTCAACAACCTTAGTCATAAAGAGGGAAATACTAGCTCAAGGGGAGCTAAGGGCAACTTAGTCTTTTTTATACTTTCAAAAATCTTGGACCCTTTCAGAATTAGACACGTGCCCCACTCTGCAAAAAGTGAAGAGGGAAGTTACAAATACTTTTAAAAAATTATTTTGTCAGTTTCACCTCTGAATTTCAAAAGCTTTCTCTCTCTCTCTCCCCCTTTCTCTTTATCTCTCAAAAGAACCCTAGACTAATAAATCAAGCACACTCAGTTAATCTTGGTCGTTTCAGGAAAATCACAGAAAGCAATGACATCTTCGGCCGTAGTCTTTGGATATCAACTGTGCTTCGACGAGTTCAAAACTATTGACTCACAATTTCACAAGATCTTATCTCTGCTGAAGAAAGCAGGACTTCAGAAAGCTCTCAGTACCAACACGAAGATTTGAATTAAGTTGGTTAAGGAGTTCTACAATAATAGAGTCGATGAGAACGACCTCCTTACAACGAAGGTCATGAACGTACCGATTCGACTTGAAGTTGCAGATATAAACTTGGCTTTAGGGTTTAAATCTAAGGGCCTTACATCTCTGGGCTTCATCGACTTCTATGAAGGATTGAAGAAGATGTATCACAAGAAGAATGAAGATGTGAAGGGCTACAAGAAGAAAGAGTTTCCCTAGAAGTGCGAATTTTTGGCTGACATTGTTGGGAAGTGCATCTATTGCAAGAGCTCTGGTCACGACTCTGTCAATGAAGTTCAACTGAAGATCATGACAACAATCTATTTCAAATCTCAACTAAACTATGGGGCTCTACTCATAGGATGGATTGGGAAATGTATTCTCAGCTCTAAGAAGGCAAAGAGCACAAGTAAGATGCTCTATAGAAGATTCATCAGCATCATTCTCCAATCTGCTCTAGGAAACAAAATTGGAGCACAGGAAGGTGAAGAAATCAACTCAAATAGGAGGATGACCCAACAACTCTTCGAGAATTAGAAGAGAAATCTTGTAGAGAAATCTTGCAGAGACTGTGAAGATGATACTATCTGAGTCTAATGAAAGAACTGGATATGTGAAGAAATCTTGTCTACAGAGAAACTTGTCTGTGGTGAAGGAAGTTAAAGAAGAAGAAGTGAATCAGGAACCCTCTACTCTGGTCAAAAAGAGCAAGGGGAAGAAAAAACTGAAGGAGATTGTTCAAATGGCAGAAGAACATCAAGGATCTACAACTGATGTACCCCAAGGGTCTGATACTGAATTTCTTGGTCACTCCTCACTAAGGGAACTCTCCCTGGAAGTGACCGTATCTCCAGAACAAGTCTTGAAGAAGAAGAAGAAGAAGAAGCAACATGAAGAAAAAGTTGAAGAAAGAACTGTGCTTCATAAGAAAGGGAAACGTAATCAACGATTAAAGAAGTCTTCACTCACTGCGATCGTGGAGTCCTCAAACTCACCGATCGTAGAGTCCAGACTGATCATCAATCCTGAAGAGAATGCTAAAACAGCTTCACTGCCTAAACAGACAATCATTGCTGAAGCTGAAGAGACTACTGAGCCTGAGCCTAGAAGAATGAGGAGAAGGATAGTTAAGAAGGCTGACCTTGAGCTTAAGGAAGCTATGCTGAAGATTAAGGAAGAAGAAAGAAGAATTGCTATTGAACAAAGAACCAATTCTTCAAACTTTGGTTCTCACAATGAATCCTTGGATCAAACCAGGATTATAAAAGAAGTAATAGCTACCCTTAATAGTGCAGTAAGTCCTACTGCATCTGATTAAGCCAATGTCCATACTGAGGAAAAGTTACCATAAGATAAATGAGGAAAGTCAAGCTCATATTGAGGGGGAGATTTTTGAAATCCCTGAGCCAGTAAGTGCTCCAGCTGAGGGGGAGCAATGACAAGTTGTTCATAGAGCCCCCTCAGCCCCTCAAGAAATTAAAGAATTTGGAAATGCAAAAATGGAGGTATTGAAGAAGGTGAAAGAGAACATGCTAAAATGGTGGATATGGTGTAGATTCTTAATGAAGGTGATGAAGAAGGTGAAAGAGAAGAAGAGGAAGAAGAAGTTAAGATTATTACAGAGTTCAGAAGTGAAGAAAGGAGCGTCAACTATAATCAACTATTCTCCTACCTGCCCATGATGTCCTTTTATAGAACTCTAATTCTCAACACCTGGGATCACATGTTCTGGGCATTCAAAGTATATCCAGCAATATCTATGCTAGCCCAGGGATTTCCAAGCAATCTCAAGTTTGCTCAAAAGCTGCTCACGAACCATTCTTCTTCAAAAACTGAGCAAGAGGTACACTGATTAGTGGATTTTATACCTACGAATTGGACACCTTTTAGACTTTATTCTTTGTTAACTTTAAGTATTTTTAGTGTCATTTTACTTGTTTTTGTGTTTGTGTTTGTGTTATAGGAAACGACTTCGGAGGGTCAAAACATGAAAAATGAAGCTTAATGGCATTTTTGTAATTTTTGGTTACTGTTCATGCGACGGGGCTAAGTTTCCTAGTGTAAAATCTGCGCATAGGCTAAGTTAACGAAAAAAAAAGGAATTTTAGAAGTTAAGTCTAAAAAGGATTTGTTTGGCTGATTGGTTCAAGGACTTTAAGGAGGGCTAAAAGACACATAAAAGGGGATATAAAAGGAGGAGTATTCACAAGGATTAAGGAAATTTGTCATTACATTAGATTAGATTAGATTAGAGTTGAAGATTGAAGCAATTAAAGATAATTGGAGATTCAGAGTGGAGCAAGAGAAATTCAGATTTGCATATCTCAATTCCTAACTTCTCTTTACTTCTATGCTTTTATCTTTCAATGTATAAACAATTGTGGATTATGAATTTTGACTTAATCATGAGCTAAACTCTATTTTGAGATTATAATGGATCTTGTTGCATAGTTTACTTTGATATGCTTCCTTGTTAGTCTTGTTCATTAATATTGGATTGTTTATTATGGTTTGTGAATAATTGCTTAATTGCCTAGCTATCAATTAAAGTGATAATCCATATGAAATTGAGAGATGAATTATGGGTTTAGATCTGATCATAATAGCATATGATTGTGTTTTCTGCATGGCGTTGGAATTCATGATTTGTGTTTAGAATAGAGATAAACCTTTACACCATATGTAATCTGATAAGAACTTGTGCTTAAACTCTCTTTAATTGTAATTCACATAGAGATATAGTGGATTAGTTAATTAGGGTGTTCTACTTAGTTCTATCATCTATGGATTTAAGTTGATATGGGTATGGTACATGGAGAGATGGTTATATTTTACCTTAGTGTTCTTGAGTAACAATCCAAGATAATTAATTTGATTTAATGGGGAGTGTATTGATTTAAATGAAATAATAGGTGAAATTGTAGTCTCAAGTCTTCATATTCTAGTTTCATTCTAGGGGTAGTTAGAATTAGTTTAATTATATATTGTTAATTCAAAATACTACATCATTCATTTAAATAAGATTAAGTTGGTTACAAGTTAGTATTTAGTGATTTTTATTAAATAATTCCTCGTGGGAACGATACTCTACATTCACTTTATTACTTGTTGACCACGTATACTTGCGTGTTGTGCGTAACTAGATTTTTTCCAACATACACTTCATTCCTACTTCTTTCAAGATAAATCACTCCCCCTTCACAAAATTTCTACCAGTTTGATGAACTACCAAAGTGGATGGAAGTTGTTCTTAACCTACTGAATTAATTTCCAGTTACAGAGTCCCAAAACTCTATAACTGATGAACCAAATGACCAAACTTCTGTGATAGTACCATTTTTCTTCGACCCTATGAATGACTCCACGGTCGTCGAGCAACATGACACTACGACCAGCGATCTACCTACCCCAATCATAGAGTCATACATCCAAAACACTGAAAAAGCCTCCTCTCCCATACACCAAACCCCAGCACCACTTACTCAATCTGATATTCCCTCATCTTCCAACCATGAATACTTTGATCTGGCTTTTGCTCTCTCAATCATGCCAAGTGAGTACACTACAACTTCCTCTCCTGATCTTCAGAAAATCATTGATCATCTCTCTTCCCTTATCACCAAAGATGAGCTTTTTGAAGTCTCAAAAAGGGTGGTTCAAGAGACAGAAGAGAACTTTGAAGCTCACTCTCTTGTGAATCATCAACGCTTCAACAATATGATCGAGTTTGCCAACACTTTTCCTGGTAACTTGGGGTCTGAGATCTGTAAGAGACTAAGGGAGATCATAAAGGAGATGGTTGATAGTCTAAAGGAAAGGGATCAACTTCACTTTCAGTCTTCAAACAAGCACAAGGAAGCAGTCCTCCTCCTTCAGAAGACTCAGGAATCTCAGAATAAGATTATTGTTGACCAAATCCAAAACCTGAGTTCCTCCCTGCGTGAGTTCAAAGAGTATTCCTTAACTTAGATACGGCAGAAAGATAATGCCTTGGCCATGATGCATCAACAGAGAGCATATAGTGATGCTATGGTACAAGAGCATCGAAATGATATTGCTCAGTCGCGCTCTCAAATGCACGAACTGGTGCGAGGAATGACGTCTGTCTCAAGACATTCGAACCCTGGATGCTGAACATAAAGGGGGAGAATACAGGGGAAGGGGAGAAAGGCAAAGAGAAAAGCAAAGGGAAACAGGCAGCACAGTCTTCAAGAAGAAATCCTCAGAATCAGCCTCCTTCACGACAGCCTCGCAATCAGCCTCAACGAATAGAACAGTGCCAACCAATTATAATGGCAACCCCTATAAGGAGCCAAGGCCCAACATCTTTTAGCTCACAAGGAGTATCTCACACTAGCTTAAACATGCCCATTGGAGATCCTGCCTTTATGAATAGATATAATCAAAATGAGAATCTCAGTCTAAGTGAGCTAGAAGAGATTGCAAGGCGAGATAAAGCCAGCAAGAGAAGGAGAGCTGAAGAATATGTTAATCCTCTATGGAACAAGAAGCTAAGAAGACAGAAGATAAGTTTCCATTAATTTTTATTGATGTAACTGTTATGAATTGTAATACCATTTTTGAAACATCAATAAATTTATGTTTATTCTCTAGAATTTCAGTTGCCCACTGAAACAGTAAGTCATATTTATCTTCTAGCATCCTGCATTAGAAATTGATGATATGATGCAAATCTACTTGGTTATGTCAACATCAAATAGGAGGAGATTATTGGGAATTGCATATTCAAATTTGATGTTGAAAGTAAATAAATGTTCATGTATTATCCAATACTGTAAAGTCCTTATTAGATCATATGTACAAGGACTTGGATTAAAGATCAAAATTGTTAAGTTGATCTGAGCTGAACGTTTATCATTCTGTAAAAGAATGTATAGTAGAAAGATCAAGCATGTTAGGTTAATCTCTTGAATTGTAATAGATAGGCCTAAACAGATTGTAGTCTGTCAAGCCAGCTAAGAGGTTGCAAAAGCCAAGGCAGAATCGTAGTCTGTCAAGGAAGCCACTTTCAAAAACGTAGAGACAGTCTGCCAAGCACCTGCCGAGCCAAGTCAAGAATCGCAGTCTTCTCTCGGAATCATAGAGTCTACAATTTGTTGCAATAAAAGATCGTAGTTAGTCAAGTCCTTCCAGCTAAAGCAGAATCGTAAAGTACTCTACGATTCTCATCAGTTAAGCAATCTAGACTGAATCGTTTACAAGCACTCTCCAACAAACAACGATTGTAGTGAGAAGACAATGATCGTAGTGCTTCTTCAGTTAGCATCAGAAGTATCAAGACTTGCCTATCTGATGAAAGAGGATGTTTAACAGTGAAGAATGACATATGAACATTGATATTTTGGGAATCTCAATGCTCTAACATATATCCTTAGTTTGAATCAAAGAAACGTGAGGAAAAAGAAAATGTGACTTCTAACTATCTGCTGAAAGCAACCTTTTAGGTGTTAGGTTAGAAAGCAGTCTGTAGTGTCAGGCGAGTCAAAAAGGAGTGCACCATATTCTTAGGAAGTCAACATCAGGTGCTCAGAACGTCTAGAACATTAAATGCTCAAAAAGAAGCTTTTCAATGGGAAGATTTCAAAGGCTCTTACATAAGGCAAACAGATTGAAGATTTTAGATTAAGCAAGAACGCACAAATCTCATGAACATATCAAAGCCAAACTCTACGATTCAAAAGAAACATCTTGCTTCGCTACTCAGTTCTTCAGAACTTATGCTTAAAGGAAACTGAGTAGCATCACAACGAACAAAACTCTCATTATAGTGTATTCTAAGTCTGTTGGGCTTGAAGAGTTCTTAGTGAACTAGAAGTTCCAAGTTTTCTGGACTTGAAGAGTTCTTAGTGAACTAGAAGTTTCAAGGCTGCTGGTCTTGAAGGAATCTTAGTGATTAAAAGTTGTACCAATATCCTTAATGGATTTCTTACTCGTGGAGTAAAAGAGTGGATTAGGAGTCTTGAGTGCTCTGAACCACTTAAAACAATTGTGTTATTTACATTCTGTTATTCACTAATTGTCATATCTGTCATAACTGCTATAACTGCTATTCGAACTATAAACTTGATTTTATCTTAAGGGGAACAACCATATCATATATTCCGCTGTGGTTAATTAATTATTTAATTAACAAATTTGATAAGTTATTTTTGAAAAATAAAAGTTTTAAAATATCTATTCAATCCCCCCCGCCCCATTTCTAGATAATTATTGTGCCTCCGAGAACTAACAAACTATAACCTTGGTTTTATCTTAAGGGGAATAATTAAATCATATATTCCGATGTGGTTAATTAATTATTTAATTAACAAATCTGTTAAGTTACTCTTGAAAAGTAAAAGTCTTAAAATATCTATTTAACCCACCCTTCTAGATAATTATTGTGCCTCCGGGAACTAACAATAGGTATCAAAGCAGGTTCTCTCAACTAAAGCCTACAAAGCTTGAGTAGATCAATGGCACACATTGTAAGCGAATCTAAGCTTGGTGGAGGCAATAAACAGCCAATGTGCAACAAGGATAAATTTTCAAACTAGAAAGTTTGAATGCAAGCTTATATGGATTCAATAGATGATGATCTATTTGAAACTGTACTGAGTGGGCCCTACATAGCTACAAAGTTTGCGCCAACTCCGAAAGATCCAAACCTAATAGAAATCAAGTTAAAGTCAGAACGGACTGACAATGAGAGGAAAGCTGTCCAACTGGACAAGAAGGCCAAAAATATTCTATTCCACTCCTTAGAAGATGATCTGTTTGAGAACGTGGTCAACTGGAAAATAGCAAAGGAAGTCTGGGAAGCATTACTCATATGTATGAAGGAACTGAAGAAGTAAGAGAGAACAAGCAATCTCTACTCACTCAAAAGTATGAAATGTTCACTCACATACCAGGAGAGAACATTACTTCCACCTATGAAAGATTCAATATACTGCTCAACTCTCTCCGAGCCTTTGGAAAGATCTATCCAAACAAAGATCTTATCATCAAGTTCATGAGGGCTTTACCAAGCAAGTGGGATGCAAAAACAACAGCCATTAGAGAATCAAAGAACCTTCATGAGATGACCGTACAATAGCTATATGGCAACCTTGTCACCTATGAATTGGAGCTGATCAGAAGGAAGGAAGAAGGACAAAAGTGTTACTCTCAAGGCAACAGAAGCCACCTCTAAGGCTCAAGTTGAGGATAAATCTGACTCTGAAGAAAACGATGATGAAGATATTGCTATGCTCGTTAGAAGACTCAAAAAGTTCATGCGTAAATGCAGAAGCAGCATACCTAAAAGATTCAACAACAGCAGCAATCAAGAGAAAAACAAAGACCTATGTTACAACTGCAAGAAGCCAGGCCACTTCATTGCAAACTGCAACAAACCTCTTATAGAAGAGCTGAAGAGGAAATCAAACCCAAAGAAAGAATTAAAAGGCTATAAGAAGCTTCCGAAAAAAAAACGAAGGATTGTAGCTGGAGGATCATGGAGTGACTCAGACAACGACACAAACTTTGAGTCAGGAGAAGATGAAGAACCTAAGTAGCCAACCTATGTTTGATGGCCAAAGAAGTCAAAAACAAGAAGAGCAATGACCATCATGAAATCAGCATTGATGAGGTATTTGATTTCAACTCTCCTGATGTGGATATTGTTGATTTAAGAACTGCATTACATGATATAACTTCTGATCTTCATCAATACATGAAATAGTTTAGAGTTCTGTCAAAAGATTATTCTCATCTTTAACAAGAGAAAGAAAAAGTTCAAGTAGAACTGGAGACAGTTCTTCTCAGCACTTCCTCTCTCTCTGATCTTGAAGCTGAAAATAAAAGCTTAAAACAGACCAATGAACTCAATGCAAAAAGAGAGTTCAATCTATCTTCTAAAATTGAGGAGCTAGAAAAGACAATCCTAATGTGGAACAGGTCTTCTTCATTTATGGACTGCCTGATCTCTAGTAAGAGAAAATCCTCTAACAAATCAGGTCTAGGTTTTGGGGATTCCACCTCAGAGTCATGTGTGGAAAAATCATTGGAAATTAACATTAGCAGTGCTTCAAATCTCAATAAAAACATTACATTTGTGAAATCCACACAGAGTTTAGAGCCAATGCATCCTTGCTCTTCTGATCAAAGTAATGTCCCTAGACATAAAGGATCTCATGCTGGCCTGGGATTCAAAAAAATCAAGAATAAATCAACTACTACTTTCCAACCTCGAAGGATCGTGGAGTCAAATAAAACCATCTCCATGAACCAACCAAGAAAGAATCATAGAGTTGAGGTTCACTTTACAAAATCTCTTAATCACAAAGTAGTATGGAAAAAGAAGAATTAGCATAAGGAAAAAGCTACCAAATGTCCACATACATCCATATTGAGAAAGAATCCGCACACACACAAGCATGCATCATACTAGATGTTTTGTATGTGATAAATATGGTCACAAAGCTACAGCATGCTATTATATCCCTGTGAACTATAGACCTAAAGTCAAACAGATTTGGGTCTCAAAGGGAACTAATAGAGTAGGACCCAAGAAAGTTTGGGTACCAAAATGAAAGCTAAATCATAATGCAGGAACAGAGCTCCACTGTAACAACCTGGTACCTTGATAGTGGATGCTCAAGGCACATGACTGGAAATAAGACTCTCCTGTCTAACTTCAAAGAGAATGAGGGTCCTACAGTCATCTTTGGAGATAATAGATCTGGGAAAACTAGAGGATATGGCTAAACTGGAAATGGTGATGTGTCCTTCAGCAAAGTAGCTTATGTGGAAGGGCTGAAGCACAATCTCCTGAGTATCAGCCAACTTGTGTGACAAAGGTCATCAAGTCACCTTCCTCAACAATCAATGTCAAGTCAGAGATCTGAAGACTTCTTCTCTAAAGCTAATTGGAACCAAAAAATGAAATGTCTATGTTGTCAATCTTGCGGAATTAAGTTCTGATAAGACAATATGTTTTCTTGCCAAAACCTCCGAGGAAATGAGCTGGTTGTGGCACAGAAGACTATCTCATATAGCAGGCTTACCTAAATTCAACTTCATCAAAAAAAGACCATGCAACGCTTGTCAACTAGGAAAGCAGACAAGAAGCTCATTCAAAGGCAAAGCAGTCAACTCTAATGATAAGCCCCTACAGTTACTTCACATGGATCTTTTTGGGCCTATTCCAACTATAAGCCTTGGAGGGAAGAGATACTCACTGGTGGTAGTGGATGACTACACCAGATTCACATGGGTATTCTTTCTAAGTTCCAAAGATGAAACTAGCTCCAAACTTATCAAGTTGTTCAAGCTAGTAATGAATAAGAAAGGATAAAAGATTAAGGCCATTAGAAGTGATCATGGAAGAGAATTCGACTTCTCTGAGATGGATCAGTTCTGTGAAGATAATGGCATCAATCACAACTTCTCAGCTCCAAGAACTCCACAGCGAAATAGAGTAGCTGAAAGAAAAAATAAAACCCTGATTGAGGCAGAGAGAACTCTTTTAGCAGCAGCTCATTTACCTGAATACTTGTAATAACCCAAAATTTTTATACAATTAAATAAGAAATTTTGCGTATAATATTTTTTTTATATATTATTTCTATCAAAATAAGGGTGGGAATACGTGCAAGGTAAAGAATATGTATATATGTGATAAATATATATTTATTTATTGCATGAATGATTTTAAATAAATTTTTCGATAAAAGAATTATTGATTATTATAAATTATATTCTTATAATAAATTAATTTTGATAGTAAAAAATATTTTATTATTTATTTTCCATGAAAATATAATTAATATATTATTTAAATAATATATGAAGTAATTCTTAGAATTATAATAATAATTATTTTATTATGAATTTATCAAGATTAATTAAGTTAATTATTTTAACTTAATTAATAATGGTATATAAGGTAAAGTGTGATTATAGATCAAAGCCCTAATGTTGATCTATGTTATGAAATTTCATGAATTAATACAATTATTGTATAATTGTATTTAAAAAGAAAGTATATTATTTTATGAATAATAAAAAATTATTTTCTTAAGTAATGTGGATATTAAATATAATTATTAATTATATTTATATTCAAATATATGTAAGTATATTAATACAAGTTATGATTATGAATTTTATATATAATTATGATAATTAACATAATTATATGAATATATATTAAGAATTTATTTGTTTTAGAATCTAAATATTAAACCTAATAATTAAATATGTTGGTATTTAAATGAAAGTATGTATATTATGTGATTAATGATAACAATTAGGAAACCCTAATTCATAAATTTGGGAATCCTAATTTTATCAAGAAACCCTAATTTTATAAAATCCTAATTTTTTAATTAATGTGATTTAATTTAATTTAATTTAATTTCTAGTTAATTTTTCAAACCCTAGAAATTATTTGGAAAAACCTAAGGGTTAAACCCTAGATTCAAGTGTCATGGACAAAAATACCATTGACGGGATTTATTAATTATAAAAATAATTATTTTTAGTTTTGTTTTATTAGCTAGTTTGTAAATCTATACAAGATATTGCCAAGATCCTTGTTAGATATCACACATGTTGCAAATCCTCCCTACCAGCCGAAAATTGACACCTTACATCAACCAAATACATTGCATCTAAGGATTGCAAGAAAAAAAAGAAAAGAAAAGAAAACAAGCTTTCATTTATTTTGCTAACACAAGCCAAGTTCCCTTCTCTCTAGACCACGAAATTTTCTCCCAAACTAAGTTACAAGATAAACCCAAAACACCTCATAGCAAGCCAAGATCAAAATCAAGGGATAGAAATCAAAAAATTTCTCAAAAAAGGTATAAAATCCTAACTCATGCTAGATCTTTAAATCTGCATTAGATGTTATGTTGAAGTGTTAGAATATGTTTTATGATATGTGTATTGATGATCTGGGTTGAGAAACAACACTTTCAATACATCAAAAGGTTCGAAATCATGAATTTTTGAAAACTAAAAAAACTTCAAAAATATTTTCTGGCAGTCAAAGTCAGGACCTATAGATCTCACCCACTGCCCCTAGTGGATGGAGGAATTGACAGCGATTCAAAATAGAATTTTCGAAACAATTGGGATTTTTTTGGAAATTGGATGCAGTTACTAATTCATGATCTGGCATGTACAGAATGAAAAATTCATTAGCTTTAAGTAGCCGATGGTGTCGCACAATGAGACCCACCCGGCGCGCTGGGCTACAGTAGCTGCATAGCTACGGGGCTCAGGTGCAGTCCTCCCTTATAGAACATATGATAAGGAGTATGTCCGTGGAACACCCACATTCATCATATGTTATGTTTAAGTGTTGATATGTGTTCTATGCCATGTTATTAATAGTCTGAAAGTGGAATCATGATCATAGAATGTGTAGATTGAAAGTAATTCACGGTTAAAACCCGTTGACCGGCATGACCAAGCATTTTCTGGGCAACCCAGAAAACTGATGAACAAGCCGGACAAGACCGTTTGACCGGCCTTGATCTCATTACTGACTGGCTGTTAGGATGTAACTTTGTATCTAGATTGTAGTATGACATGAGTACTACATAACCAGAGCACTCTCGAACCTTAGATTTGCACGAATCGGATGTGGTAAACGGTCAAAAGGCGTTGACCATTAAGATTGAATTTCTGCGTAACCCAGAAAATCCAAAATAGTGTCTGACCAGTTTTTGTAAAATTTATCTCTCTCTTTGTGTTGATATCTAAACCATGCTAGTGTTTCACTAGTGTACCCTGGTGGTTATACTACAAGGCCCGACGTCTAGATCATCAAAAACATTAACTGATTGAAAGTTATAAGACCACCAAAAGCGTTGACCGGCCATGACTTTCCGTTTCTGGGCTGCCCAGAAATTTAAGAACAGCTCTGACAGCTTGTTCAATGGTCTAGATCTTGCTTGTGTGTTGCTATATGACCCTGTTTATGATTGATACATGTAGTATTACATCAATACTACATGATCAAAGCTTTAGATTACCTAGAAACACATTGAGCAGTGAATTAATGTTGGTCAAAGTAAGCACCTACATGGTTTAGATATCAATACTACATGATCAAAGTGAACACTGCCTATGAATGTTTTTGAGGCTCAAGAACACCTATAGCGACAGATTTCGTCGCTATAGACATTTAGCGAAGGTTTTAAATATAAATTAATTAAAATAAATAGAAATTAATTATTAAAAATTCATAAAATAATTTTAAAAATTATTTTAAGTTATAAAAATTAATTTTTTATATTTTGACATAAATTTCATTAATATTTTAATTTAATTAAATATTAATTATATTTAATTTATTTAATAATTATATTAAATAAATTAGATAAAAATGATTTTTATTTATTAAAATTATATTAAATAATATTAAAGTATTAAAAATATTTTAAGTTATAATAAATGACTTTTAATATTTTGAGATAAATATCATTAATAATTTAATATTAATGATAATAAATTTATTTAATAATTATATTAAATGAATTAATTAAAAATGATTTTAATATTTAAAAATCATTTAAAAATGATATTAAATTTTTAAAAATTATTTTAAGTTATAATTAATAATTATAATATTTTGATAAGAATTTCATGAATATTTTAATATCAATGATAATGAATTTATTTAATAATTATATTAAATAAATTATTTAAAAATGATTTAAATATTTTATAAATCATTTAAAGGTGAAATAAATGTTTTAAAAATATTTTAAGTTATAATAAATAACTTTTAATATTTTGATATTAATAACATTAATATTTTAATATTCATAGTAATGATTTTAATACTTACAAATCATTTGAAAGTGATATTGATGTTTTAAAAAAATATTTTAAGTTATAATAAATAACTTTGAATATTTAGAAATGAATAACATTAATATTTTAATATTAATGGTAATTATTTAAAAATGATTTTAATATCTTAAAAATCATTTAAAGTTAATATTAAGGTTTTAAAAATATTTTTAAGTTATAATGAATAACTTTTAAAGTATTGACATGAAGTTCATTAATATTTTAAATTATTAAATGCGAATGATAATGATATTACTTGACAATTAAATCATTAACAAAATGATAGAAGTGTTTAGAAAATCATTATAAATGATTTTAATATTTGAAAAAATATTATAAATGATAATTAAATTATCTAATATAATATTTAAGTTCTTGAATAAAGTTTCATTAAAAATAAATTCGTTAATTATCCGATAATGCAATCGGGATACCGAAACAATACCGAACTCAAACCAAATAGACATAGTTTAACTAGGTATATGTTCTTATGTGTTTTAATGACTGACATGACTATGTGACAACATGTTTAAGCAGTATTATGTGTTAAGTTGTATTATTCTAATTAAAAAATAATAATTCTATTGATGATAGGACTTCATATTAAAGATAAGAACGTAAGCTATACTACGTAGCAGTAATCAGCTATTAAGGCAAGTATCTAAACTATTCTCTTTCATTGTGCAAGTTCTCTGACTTTACTCAAATCAGAAGCATGTTCATGAATAATTATTGCCAATTATTCATATCCGTAATGATATCCATGATTCACTTATGAACTTATTCTTAGACTGTGAAATTTTATTCAATTTGTTTATTATTTATTAATATCTCATTATTATCTTTTATCATACAAGGGTCCCCACTTGTATGAGCTGTTGTATTCATGCAAGAATTCTTGAACCAGAAATTCTTTAAAATGACAAATCTTGTTTTACACTCCTAAATTTGGATATGCGTTTATGATTTAAAGGCTGTCTAAGCTATTTAACTCAGCTAGACAGAGTTGAATTGTACTGTTAAATATTATTGGTTATGATAAGGTCATCCAACTAAATTGTTTAGTTAGGATTATAGACTGAGTATGAACAACCCGAAATGGAGAAATTATTTTTTGTACCCAAGGCGAACAGAGTGAATGAATTTATCGTTCAAACAGATAGTATTGATCAATACAGGACATAACGGGGCTGATCACCCTACATGTCCGTAAGACTAGAGCAGTTTGCAAATAAATTTCTGTTTAAACCTTTTTGAAAATAAAAAATAAAAGTTCATGGTCCATTGACCGCTCAGCATTTATAGTCACTATGTCGTTTCAAAATTTTAAACGATTTGATATGTTATTAAGATATGATTCGAAAGACTTCACAACTATTGCTTCGTTATAGAAGTATACCTCAAAGAAAACATTTACTTCTTTCAGCTAAAGTTTATTAACTGCTATTACTTGCTGAGCAATTGAATGCTCATTCTTGCTTTAAATTAAATATTTTTAGCTAAGCGTGATCAACCAGAAGCCTTTGGCAACAACAAAGGGAAAGGAAAGCTGCAAGAATAAGTTTTATGATTTTTTGTGTAATAGTTAGACTTTATTAGGACGATAATATTTACTATCTATCATATAATGAATGTTTTAAAGGTCGTGTACCTGGGATTAGACATCTCTGATATTTAAATTAAGTTTGTTTATCTATTTTTATGAAATTATTCCGCTCAAAGAAATGATATCGTGTAGCACTAAGTTCGGGTTTCAAGTACCTGAATTTGGGGGCGTCACAATACTTTTGGGCAGAAGCTATCAACACTGCTTGTTACACTCAGAACAGGTCTTTTATTCACTCTACACTTAAGAAGACTCCCTACGAGCTATGGAAAGAAAAAAAGCCAAACGTCAGTTATTTCTATGTTTTCGGCTGTGCTTGCTATATTCTCAACAATGAAAAATAATATCTGATTAAATTCTAACCAAAGTTAGATGAAGGAATCTTTCTTGGATATGCCACAGATAGCAAAGCCTATAGAGTGTTCAAATGGAAAACCCTAAGTGTTGAAGCCTCTATTCACATCACCTTTGATGAAACAGACTCAGACAAGTTTGTACCACTTAACACTGCGATCATTAAACCAAACACTATGATTGAAGTGGTCGATCCAAACACCACGATTGCAGGCCCAGAAAATGAAATCATGAAGCAAGAAGAAGAAAACGTGGAAGGCACTACACCAAACAATGAACCTTTGCAACAAGAAGCAGAAGTCAATCTTGAAGTATTCAGACAAGAAGGCACTAGAACAGATGTTCCAACAGGAAGCAGATGGGCAAGAGATCACACCCAAGAATTGATTATTGGAAATCCAAATGCAAGAATCAATATAAGATCAGCTATCCAAAATAAATGTTTGTATCTAAGCTTTATGTCCCAAATGGAACCTAAGAAGATAGAGGAAGCCTTGGAAGATTAGAGTTGGATAGAAGCTGTGAAAGAGGAGCTAAATTAATTTGAAAGAAGCAAAGTCTAGGGATTAGTTCCTAGACCAAAGAATCACCCAGTCATTGGCACCAAATGGGTTTTTAGAAATAAGATGGATGAAGATGGGGCAATCACAAGGAACAAAGCAAGACTGGTGGATAAAGGTTACTCTCAAGAAGAAGGCATTGACTATGACGACACCTTTGCACCTATTACCAGACTAGAAGCAATAAGAATATTTCTTGCTTTTATTGCACAAATAAAGTTCAAAGTCTTCCAAATGCATGTAAAAAGTGCATTTCTAAATGGAGAACTTCAAGAAGAAGTATATGTGGAACAACCTCCAGGTTTTTTCAATCCAACTTTCTCTACTTATGTCTATAGATTAGATAAAGCTGTATATGGACTTTAACAAGCACCTAGAGCATGGTATAAAACTCTAACAAACTTTCTTATTGAAAAGGCATTCACTAGAGGTAGAGTAGACACCACACTATTCCTTAGAAAGCACAAAGATAAAGTTTTGTTGGTATAAGTATATGTAGATGACATTATCTTTGGTTCTACTGATGAAAATTTATGTAAAAGATTTGCCAAGCTTATGTAGAGCAAATTCAAAATAAGCATGATGGGTGAGATGAATATTTTCCTTGGACTTCAAGTAAAACAGACTAATGAAGGTATGTTCATTAACTAAGCCAAGTAAATAAAAGATTTACTTAAAAAGTATGGCATGGAATCAGCTTCCCCCATGAAAACTCTAATTGCTCCAGCAACTAAGCTTTACAAATATGAGAAAGGTAAATGTATTGATATTACTCAATACAAAGGTATGATAGGCTATCTCTTGTACTTAACAGCCAGTAGACCAGACATTATGTTTGCTACATGTATATGTACTAGATTTCAAGCTAACCCTAAGGAATCACATTTAACAGATGTAAAAATGATTTTTAGGTATCTCAAAGGCACACCTTACTTGGGACTTTGGTATCCCAAGGATTCCTCCTTTGAATTGATAGAATATTCAAATGTTCATTTTGCAGTTTGTAAAATTAATAGAAAAAGTACAAGTGGCACATGTTAATTGCTAGGAAACAGACTTGTGTCCTAGTTTAACAAGAAGCAAAACTCTGTATCAACCTCAACAAAAGAAGCTGAATACATTGCAGCTGGCAGCTGTTGTGCTCAAATCCTATGGATGAAAAATCAGCTAGCAGACTATGGGTTTAACTTCAAATCTATACCTGTTCATTGTGATAACACAAGTGCTATAGCAATAACTTATAATCCTGTCATGCATTCTAGGGCAATGCATATAAAAATAAGATACCATTTCATTAGGGATCATATTCAAAATGGAAATATTTCTTAATAGTATATCCCAACTGAAAATCAACTTACTGATGTCTTCACAAAACCTTTAGATGAATCTAGATTTTATAAGCTGATAAGTGAGTTAGGAATGCTAAATTTACAACCATAATTCTATGCTCTAGTAGGTACCAACTATGCAGATAAAAGGCTATGTCCAATCGTAGAGATAGCAGAGTGAGACAATGATCATGGAGTAGACTCAACAATCGTAGTCCTCAAAAGGGAAATACTAGCTCATGGGGAGCTAAGGGCAACTTAGTCTTTTTCATACTTTCAAAAATCGTAGCTGCTTTCAGAATAAGATACGTGCCCCACTCTGCAAAAAGTAAATAGGGAAGTTACAAATGCTTTTGAAAAGTTATTTTGGCATTTTCACCTCTGAATTTCAAACGCTTTTTATCTCTCTCTCCCTCAAAAACCCTAGATTGAAAAATCAAGCACACTCAGTTAATCTTGACCGTTTCATGGAAAATCACAGAAAGAAATGGCATCTTCAATTGTAGTCTCTGGATATCAACTATGCTTCGACGAGTTCAAAAATGCCGACCCACAATTTCACAAGATCTTATATTTGCTGAAGAAAGCAAGACTTCAGGAAGCCTTCAGCACCAGTACGAAGATTTATCCAAAGTTGGTGAAGGATTTCTACAACAATAGAATCTATGAAAACAACATTCTTACAACTAAGGTAAAGAATGTACTAATTTAGCTCGCAGTTACAGATATAAAACTGGCTTTATGGTTTAAATCTAAGGGCCTTACATCTTTGGACTTCATCGACTTTAATGAAGGATTGAAGAAGATGAATCACAAGAAGAATCAAAATGTGAAGGGTTACAAGAAGAAAGAGTTTACCCAAAAGTATGAATTTATGGCTGATATTATTGGGAAGTGCATCTGTTGCAAAATCTCTGGTCACCATTTTGTCAACGAAGTTCAACTACAGCTCATGACAGCAATCTATTTTAAATCTCAACTAAATTATGGGGCTCTTCTCATGGAATGGATTGGGAAGTGGATTCTCAGCTCTAAAAAGGCAAAAAGCACAAGTAAAATGTTCTACGGAAGATTCATCAGCATTATTCTCCAATCTGCTCTGGGAGATAAAATTGGAGCAAAGGAAGGTGAAGCTATCAACCCAAATAAGAGGATAACCCAGCAACTCTTCAAGAACTGGAAGAGGAATCCTATAAATAATGTAAAGATGATGCAATCTGAGTCTAGCGAAAGAACTGGAGATGTAAAGAAATCTTTTCTACAAGGAAATTTATCCGTGGTGAAGGAAGTTGTAGAAGATGAAGTGAATCAGGAACCCTCTACTCTGGTCAGAAAGAGCAAGGGAAAGAAGAATCTGAAGGAAATTGTTCAAATTGAAGAAGAACCTCAAGGATCAACAACTGATATACCCCAAGGGTCTGATACTGAAGTCTTTGGTCACGTCTCTCCAAGGGAACTCTCCCTATAAGTGACCTTATCTCCAAAACAAGTCTTAAAGAAGAAGAAGAAGAAGCAACATGATGAAAAAGTTGAAGAAAGAACTATTCTCTCTCAAATGCTTCATAAGAAAGAGAGACGCTATCTACGATTAAAGAAGTCTTCTCTCACTACGATCGTGGAGTCCTCAAGCTCACCGGTCGTAGAGTCCAGACTTATCGATAATCCTGAAAAAAATGCTGGAACAGCTTCACAGCCTGAATAGACAATCATTGTTGAAGCTGAAGATACTGCTAAACCTGAGCCTAGAAGAGTGAGGAGAAGGCTAGTCAAAAAGACTGATCTTGAGCTTAAGAAAACAATGCTGAAGATTAAGGAAGAAGAAAGAAGAATGATGGACCAATCAAGAATTGTTGCTGAATAAAGAACCAAGTCTCCAAACTCTAGTTCTCACAATAAATCCTTGGATTAAACTAGGATCATTGAAGCAGCAATAGCTACCCTCAACAGTGCAGTAAGTCCTACTGCATCTGATCAAGCTTATGTCTATACTGAGGAAATGAAACCAGAAGATGATAGGCAAAGTCATGCTTATATTAAGGGGGAGATATTCGAAATCCCTGAGCCAGTAAGTGCTCCAGCTGAGGGGGAGCAATCAGAAGATGTTCATGAAGCCCCCTCTGCCCCTCGAGAAATTAAAGAACTTGGAGAGGATTATCAGGACACCTCTGTCTCTCATGAAGATGTAGAAATGGTGGAGATTCTTAATGAAGGTGATGAAAGAGAAGAAGAGGAAGAAGAAGTAGAAATTATTGCAGAGTTTAGAAGTGAAGACAGGAGCATCCACTGTAGGAATTTCAACACATAAACGCAGCAGAAATTAAAATTTTCCAAAACCCTAAAATAGGATCTATGTGAAAACATATTAATTCAGAGGTTTAGATTTATTTTTACTGATTATCCAAGCTTGAATGGAAACGAAGGAAATTTTAGAACAGCTTCGAATCTTCAACGCAATCCAAAGGAACTGCGTCTCTACGGTATCCACACAAACACCCCGCGAACCATCACACGATCTGCAGCAAAGAGAAATGCGGTACTAGCCACCAAGATCTGGATTTTGGAGCTTTCTCTCTAGTCTCTCTCTAAGAGCGGCTAAGGTTTAGGTTTTTAATGAATACCCTAAAACGGCTGATATATTATATATATATAGCAGTCAAATGAATTAACCAAAACCTAATCCAATTAGAAAAATAAAATCTGAATTTATATATATATATATATTATATCTTAATTAATTCTTACTTAATTAATATACATATATATACAAATTATCCTATTAATTTAAATTCATAATTTAAATACTATCAATCATATTGATATATTTAAATCCTTACAATTTAAATTAATTCCCTTTTAATTACGTTCTAAGTGTGTGACCCTATAGGTTATTATTATGTTGGCAATAATTTTAAAATCATATTATAAAATTATAAACAGTGAGCGGTATCTAGTAATACATCACTGCTACCTAAATAATAATAAGATCGGTGATTCGATGCAACCTTTTCGTGACCAATGTTTCAATATAATTTAATCCTTTTAACCTTGACAACCCAGATTAAACTCGAGTCATGGAATGTGTCATACTTTTCATAATTTAATCTGAGTTTTCTTGATCAATGAGTAGACTATATGAAATAAATCACTATTTGAGCATGGCCAGGCATTTCATAGTCCTACTCAATCAAGAGGCCTATAGATATCACCCCTAATATATAGGAGGGTTAAATTCCATCTAGATCACTCATATTCCTCACACGATTCATAATGTATCCAATAATCACCTTTATTATCCACCCTATTAAAGGTGACCTTTGATGATATTAAAGTACATAAATTCCCGTGTAGTAATATAGTGATTTGAGGTTGGAGGATCATTACATCATTGTCACTATGAGAATTGCTTATGACACTTTGCATAATGCTCCACGTAGAATTCTCATGGTGGGTCTGTCCAGTACATTGTTCTCTAACATGTACCTATGCATTGACTCAATATCTCATATATTTATGACCAATAAAATTTGGCCATCTGTCAATCCATATACTAGTCTCAATGTATCATTGTTGTCCTATTAACAATGATACTCGACTAGGGACATTTAAGAATAATGATACTAATTGTAATTATATGATCTCATGTTCAAGTCACATACTTGAAGCCATATAATTTGTATCACTATTCTAAGGACTTTTATTATGTTAACATTTATATAACGCAATAAATAAAACCATAATAAAATAATTCATTTATTCAATCAAATATAATATCAAAAATTTTAAGCAATTACATCAAAGAATTGGCCTCTAGGGCATAAACTCTAACATCAACTACAATCAACTGTTCTCCTACCTGCCCATGATGCCCTTTCACAGAGCCCTAATACTCAACACTTGGGATCACATGTTCTGGACATTCAAAGTCTATCCAGCAATATCTGTGCTTGCCCAGGGATTCCCAAGCAATATCAAGTTTGCTTAAAAGTTGATCACAAACAATACTTCTTCAAAAAGTGAGCAAGAGGTACACTTCATTCCCACTTCCTTCAAGTTAAATCACTCCCCTTCATCAAATTTCTACCAGTTTGATGAACTGCCTATGTGTATTGAAGTTATTCTTAACCCACTAATTCAATTTCTAGTTCCACAGTCCCAAAATTCTATAACTGATGGACCAAATGAACAAACTTCTGTCATACCTTGATTAACTCCACGGTCGTCATGGAGTCAATCTTACATTCCCTCGTCTTCCAATAATAAATACTTTGATCTAACTCTTGCTCTCTCAAACATGCCAAATAAGAAAACAAAGACCTCTCCTCCTAATATTCAAAAAATAATCGATCATCTCTCTTCCCTTCCCACCAAAGATGAGCTTTTTGAAGTATCAAAAAGGGTGGTTCAAGAGATGGAAGAAAACCTTGAAGCTCACTCTCTCATTATTCATCAACGATTCAACAACATGATCGAATCTACTAACACTCTTCTTGGTAACTTGGTGTCTGAACTCTCTAAGAGACTAGGGAGATCATCAAGGAGATGGTCGAAAGCCTAAAGGAAAGGGATGAACTTCACTTCCAATCTTCGAACAAGCATAAGGAAGTAGTTCTCCTTCTTTAGAAGAATCAGGAGGCTCAGAACAAGATCATTGTTGACCAAATCCATAGTCTGCGCTCCTCCCTGCATGAGTTTAAAGAGTACTCCTTAACTCAGATAAGGCATACAGACGATGCCTTGTCCATCATGCATCAACAGAAAGAAGAAATTGATGTTATAGTACAAGAGAATCGAAATGATATTGCTCAGTCGCGCTCTCAAATGAACGAACTGGTGCAAGGAATGAATCGTTTGTCCCAAGATATTCGAACCATGGATGCTGACATAAAGAGGGAGAATACTGGTGAGAAAGGCAAAGAGAAAGGCAAAGGAAAACAGGGAGCACAGTCCTCAAGGAGCAATCCTCCTAATCAGCCTCTGTCACGATAGCCTCACAATCCGCCTCAAAGAACAGAGCATCGCCAGCCAATATTAAGGGCTACCCCTCTTAAGAGCCAAGGCCCAACCTCTTTTAGTTCACAAGGAGTATCTCACACTGGCTTAAACATTCCCATCGGAGATCCTGCCTTCATGAATAGACATGATTATAATAAAAATCTTTGTCTAAGTGTGCTAGAAGAGATTGTAATGCGAGATGAAGCCAGCAGGAAAAGGAGAGCTGAAGAATACGCAAATCCTCCCAGGTAAAAAAGTCATGAAGATAGAAGATAAGTTACCTTTTCTTTTTATTGATGTAACAATTATGAATTATAATACCCGTTAAGAAACATTAATAAATTCATGCTTATTCTCTAGAATTTCACATGCACTGAAATATTAAGTCATATTTATCTTCTAGCAACTTGCATTAGAAATTGATGATATGATTCAAATCTGCTTGGTTATGTCAACATCAAATAGGGGAGATTGTTGGGAATTGCATATTCAAATTTGATGTTGAAAGAAATAAATGTGCATGTATTATTCAAAGCTGTAAAGTCCTTTTTAGATCATATATACAAGGACTTAGATTAAAGATCAAAAATGTTAAGTTGATCTAAGCTGAAAGATTGTCATTCTGTAAAATAATTTGTAGTAGAAAGATCAAGCTTGTTAGGTTGGTCTCTTGAGTTGTAATAGATAGGCCTAAACAGATTCTAGTCGGTCGAGCCAGCCAAGAGATTGCAGAAGCCAGGGCAGAATCGAAGTGTGTTAAGGAAGCCTCTTCGGAATTGCAGTCTATTAAGGAAGATACTTTTGAAATCATAGAGACAGTCTGCCAAGTGCCTGTCGAGCCAAGTCAAGAATCGCAGGCTTCTCATGAAATCGTGGAGTCTACAAGTCATCACAAATAAAGATCATAGTCAGTCAAGTGCTTTTAAAGCTAAAGCAAAATTATAGAGTACTCTACGATTCTCATCAGTTAAGCAATCTAGAATGAATCTCTTACAAGCACTCACCAACACACAATGATCGCAGTGAGAAGACAATGATCGCAGTGCTCTTAAGTTAGAATCAGAAGTATCTAGATTCGCCTATCTGATGAAAGAGGATGTCTAACAGTAAAGACGATTATATAAACGTTGACATTTCGGGAATCCCAATGCTCTCACAAATATCCTTAGTTTGAATCAAAGAAACAAAAGGGAAAAGAAAAGGTGACTTCCAACTGGTCTGCTGAAAGTAACTTTCTAGGTGTTAGGTGAGAAAGCAGTCTGCAGTGTCAGGAAAGTCAGAAAGTAGTGCACCATAATCCCAGAACGTCAACATCAAGTGCTCAGAATGACTGAAGCATTAAATGCTCAAATGGAAGCTTTTCAACGGGAAGAATTCAAAGACTCCTACATAAGGCAAACAGATTGAAGATTTCAGATAAAGCAAGAACGAACAAATCATAAGAACATCTGTCAAAGCTAAACTCTATGATCCTAACGAAATATCTTGCTTCGCTACTCAGTTCTTCAGAACTTATGCTTAAGGCAACTGAGTAGCACCACAACGAACAAACTCTCATCACAGAGCAACCAAGTCTGATGGGCTTGAAGAGTTCTAAGTGAACTATTATTCCAAGTCTGTTGGGCTTGAAGAGTTCTTAGTGAACTAGAGTTCCAAGGCTGCTGGTCTTGAAGGAATCTTAGTGATTCAAAGATGTACCTATATCCTTAGTGGATTTCCTACTCGTGGAGTAGAAGAGTGGATTAGGAGTCTTGAGTACTCTGAATAACTTAAAACAACTATGTCATTTACATTCTATCATTTACTAATTGTCATATCTGTCATATATGTTATAACTGCTATTTGAACTATAACCTTGGTTTTATCTTAAGGGGAATAATTAAATCATATATTTCGTTGTGGTTAATTAATTATTTAATTAACGAATCTGTTAAGTTACTCTTGGAAAATAAAAGTCTTAAAATATCTATTCAACCCCCCCCCCTTCTAGATAACTATTGTGCCTCTGGGAACCAACAGTATTAGTCATGGTTACGAGACTTGGGGCAAGAATATTTATATTATATCAATGTAAATTATTCTATTATTCTATTGTGTGAGATATTAGTATATTATTAGAGTTAGATCGTGAAGCAACAGATTCGAGGTACATGTATCTGAATTTGGGGGCGTCACAGTATGTCTGGTTTATGAAGAACTTGAGGCCGATTAGTACTGCTCGCCGCCATGGGTACTGTTTTGGGCATAGCATAGCGATGTCATATTCTTTCAGACTTGCCATTTGTGTAGATGCAGCATCTTGGTTTGTTTTTCTTTCTGATATTGAGGAGTTGTTTTCCTTCTTGGTTTATTCTGGCTATTATTCTCCTTTGAGCTTCATCACCCATTATGTAGGTATGGACTTTCTTTCGATAGCAGGTTTACGAGCTGTGACGACTTATCACCCATTGGCTGTCATAAGACAGTTTGACCAGTACCAGGACTTTCAGTCTTTTTAGGGGGCTACAGATCATCTGTTACCTATTTTTTCTTTGTCTGAAAATGATCTGGCGAGGGTATATGAGTTCTTGGTTCATAGAGAGATAGTCGTGTTCCCTGATAGTCACCCTAGTTATTCAGCTGAGTATAGAGCCTGGTCAGAGGAGGACATTGCAGTTGTTGCTGCTGATGATTTGAGTACGAATTCAGATGATGATGATGATGAGCCTATGGAGGATAATCTTCCTCCTACGAAGGATGAGATGTTTGCTGATTTGGCAGTAGCTTTAGGTCAATTCAACCCCTAGCTCTGCTTCCATTTTTGCCCCACTTTCAAGAGAGGCTTTGGAGCATCGGGTACAACTCTTAACTTTTGAGAGGGATTAGGCTCGGACATTGATGTTTATTGCTTTTTCCAGTAGAGATGCTATTTATCTGGAGAGGGATGAGGCCCGGACTGCTAGAGATGCTGCTATTATTGAGAGTGCTGATCTCAAAACTCTTCCTGATGAGATAGTAGATCAGGCTAGGGAGCTTTTAGATCACCATGACAGTACCATTCATACTGCGATGGAGCTTCTAACCCACATTGATGTGATAGCACAAGAGCTTAGAGCAGCTCCTTGGTCTGTAGAGACAGCTTTGCTTTTAGAGTTGTTGGCTAGATTGACTTATAGGTTATAGCTTAGCCTTTATTTCCTACATAGACTAGATTACTCCCTTTTTTATGTAGTGGATATATTGTATATATCAAATAGTAACATATAAAAAGTAAATGTATTTTACTTCCGTCTTTGAGAATGTTTTGACCTTATATGTTGTTTGCCATTTTATCTTTGTGACTTGCAATCTTGATGCGTCACGGTCTCTTCCCTGATGGACTAACATTGAGATGTCGTAGGGTCTCTCAGTATGGGTTGTCGATCTTTGGGTTTTCTGGTGTATAGGCTTTCAAGTATAATTTTGGTATCTTGGAACTGGCATTTGGGTGGGTATTTAGGTTAAGAGGTAAAGTGTGTGGCTTTTCTTTTGAAGGTTAGACTGCACCATAGATGGTTGCCTACATGCTCCCATGTATAGGGGAGATCAGGTCTTACGTAGTTCAGGCTAAATTGTCAAGACCTGATTTGATGATAAATGTTTTTTTACAAGGATTGGCCGCTGCAGTAGGTTCAGACATAGTACCTTTTTCACGGAATCTGAATTGATTAGTTAGGGAAATTATTCATCGTCCATCTCTTGTAATCTGAGGGCTCCTCTTGACAATTCTTCTTTGATAGTGAAGGGGCCTTCCCAATTTGGGGCGAATTTTCCTTTGACTGCTTCTTGGTTTAAAATAACCATTTTCAATACCAAGACATATTTTTTTAATTGCCAAAGTCGGACTTTTTTGTTGTAGGACCAGAATATCCTCTACTGATATAACTGACCATAGAAGATGGCGGCAACCCTTTTCACCACTGGTTTTCTTCCACCTAGGCATCTATCAACACTCTTAATGATGTCATTTCTACTTTTATGGGAAGGACAACTTCCATGCCTTAGACCAATAAATAGGGGGTAACCTGTAACGACTATGAATTTTAAACTCCTTATTTATTAAATATGTGATTTAATTTTAATGAGTTAGTTTTGCGAACTTATTTACACCTTATGTGGTGGTGAGAATTTGTGAAAGGATTAAAGAAAGTCACTAATGACTTATTTAAATTAGAGGACTGACCTTAAGGATTTAATATCAGAGAATTGATGAGATTATTAATAAATAAATATTCCACTTATTTGAATATAGTGGCATGAATTGAACATAGTGATTAATTTCTATATTGAGTAATTAATCGATAATGTGTTACTTAATTATTATTATGAATAAATAATAATTAATGAGTAAGAATTAATGAATATAATATGTAATTATATTTACTTGACTAATTATTTCATACAAGCATGCGACACTAAACCTTTACTATATGGTAGTTATCTATATTATGCATAATGCAATGTGACATTCATGTGGTGAATATTACATGTATGGACTATATAGTAAGATGAGATAAATTGAAGGTATGTGACACTATGTGGACATTCATGTATACCCTATTTTCATATAATAAGATCAATTATTAATTAATAATGATTTTATTGAGTTATTATAATTATATTATAATGATTATAATAATGAGTAATAATAAAATCCAATTGCTTTACATGCGGTATTAAGAAAAATGTGCATGGATTATATGTGGTGTACCCCTATTTGATACATTGTGTTATTAATTGAAATAACATTGTAACCAATTAAATGTATAAACTAAGAATAGCCTAAGTGTATATATTATGTCTATATATGATATAACCCAAGTGTGGTATTTGCAAATGCTGAGTTTGGTCTTGTCCCTAATTGAGAGTCACACCTAAAATTCTTCTCACGTGAAAACAAAAGGCTAGCTAGCTACTCTTCTCCTTAAATTCTTCACAAGACTAGCATATGATCATGGGGGGAGTGGGGATAATGATGGATTCACCTACCTCCTACCTAATCTACATAAACCAATAGGCCCTTGCTCAATCCATTGATTTAATTTGGAAGGTAATTGCATTGTATGGATATTCAATCCTCTATAAATTGAACCCTCCTCTCTTCATTTGATCTTGTTAAGTTAATTGCTAGTTGCTATAAAAAGAGTGTTGAGAGTATATAATCTGATTTTGGTAGCAAGCTCAAGAAAATTGTAATTCAAGAGGTATAATCAATTGCATTCAAGTTCTTCATTCTCTGTAAAATTCTATTCATGCTCTACAATGTCAAATTTCTTAATATGTTGAGATAGATGTTAATTGAACTATGGAATGTGTTGGTTAAGTGTTATATGATGGTATAAGCTTGTTGGAACTATTTTATGGATGGAACATGATTAAATTTTGTAATTAATTTGTGAGATGGGTTAGTAACTGCCGAGCCGAAAGCAGCCTGTTCTTGAACTGGCCGGACACCGGCGCAGCTGCGCCGGGTTTATGCCTGGTGCCTGCGCAGCTGCGCAGGTTCCTGTGGCCAGTTTCGCTTTCTGCTTCTGTTAAGCTGTTGTGATATACTAACATGTGATATACCATTGAAACAAGTATGTGAACATGATTAAACTATAAATATTAGTACAATGACATGGTATAAGTAGGTATTCCTTGATGCTACACATATATGTCATGGCCATGTTTTACTAAAGAAAAACATATGTTTTAAAAGGAAACTTGTAGTTTTAAAAAGTGAACCTTGTCACGAACATAACATGTGTTTTTTCTGATTTTGTAAACACAATAGTGTGGTTTATATTGTCATGAAAAGCGACTCTAAAGTGTGTTCACACACTAGCATACGTGATTGCAAGATTCGGACGATTTCGAAATAAGAAACTTATGAACTTTGAAAAGAAAACTTGACCAAGGACTTTGTCTTGTGATTTCTAACCATATGAGAGCTTTCATGTGGTTTAGATATACATTCTAATACATGTGAGTCATGACTATGAGACGCTTTACTTGTATTATGTTACCCATGTTGATTTGGTGCAACTTTTGATGAAAATGTAGAATGTGAAGGATAATGACATCAAATACCATGTGGATTACGTATTGATTATACAAGCATGTACATTAGAGTTTGTTATGCCTATAAGCATAGTAACATGGACCTCGTTTGGTTAAAGCATGGATTTCACATATGTGTACTTAAACTATAGGAAATGAACTTTAAGTATGAACTAATGTGAGTAAAGGATACACATATAGTATAAGCATGAGCATGCATGTTATGTTTAGCCTTGTTATGTGATAACATGACCTTAGTAACCGATCTTGAAGCATGAACATGCATTAGTTAAAGTATGTGAATTAACGGCATGAAAACATGACTTCGAATTGAATATAGAAAGAGTATACTAGTTTCGAATAAGAAATTATAACTTGATAAGCATGTGTATTCATTAGTAGTTGCATGCTAGAGTTACGCCGGGACACTTTCAGGTCCGGACAATTTGTTTAAGTCTGATTTTTAACAGTTAGCATATTATAATGCTATAAATGGTATGTTTGATATTGAACGTGATCTTATATGATAAACTTATATGATAAATGGATTATTATAAGTATAGACTTATATTAGTTTATAAATGCTAATTGGAATACCGACTCATTAATGTTAGGTTATTTCAGCGAGATTTAATTAAAGCTAGAACTTAATTGTAGCTGAGCAATCAGGCAAGTTTTCGAACTTCACTCTTTGGTTGTGCAAGTTCTTTAATTCTTATTTGTGCAAGTATTCTAAATTCTTGCACTACCTTATTCAATGAATCGTGTAAGCGAGTTTCTTAACTTCACTTGATTTGAATGCAAGTTCCCTTACATTCTTTATTGTGCAAGTTCCAATCCTTCTCGGATTGTATTGAGCAGGTTACTATCGTATTGACAATTAATTATTTAAAGCTTGAACTTTATTTCCAAGCATGCTATTAGGTGGTTTAATTACTTTACAATTATTCCACATCGATTTTATTAATATTCACACTTGGTGCACTTGAGTTCGTACAGTCTTGGACTTGTACCTTATTTAAAAAGTTCTATAATTCTTGAACTGTGTCAGATAGAGTCTGAACCCTTGTTCAGTCAGACAGGTATATGAAATTTTATAAAAGCTATCCAGACCAATTGATGGTAAGGATTCTTAAACTGAAAAGAACACCCCTCATATATAGGGGCGTACCCCAGGTATCTAGTATAAAGATACAAACAGCAGAGTTGAATGTGATCCATATACATGGCGTACGCGAGGCTGATCCCCTCAAGTACTTATTCTGTAGCCAGTAACCAAAGGGTCAATCAGCTATTAGTTTCATTGGAGTTTTATAGTTTAAAAGTCTAATTGACTATCAGTTATTCTAAAAGCAATTATTATTCTACTTCCGATATTCATATTATTGAATTCATTGTCAGATATATTCTTTTCATCATGATATATCCTTTATTGTTGTATTTAAACTTGCTGAGCAAACTTGTTGCTCACTCTTGCTATATCATGACTTATGTTGCAGTTAAGCCTGAGACTTCAGGGAAGGACAAGGGTAAAGGGAAGATGTAGGATTAGTTTACAAGGAGCAGACTTTATCTTTATATTTAATTAATTATTGTTATGTAATATGAACCCTAATGACTATTCTAGGGTATGTTTGTATGTTTGTATTTAAGGTTATCGAATCTTGGGACTAGTAACACCTTTTGAATGAACGACGTACGTTTATTATATTCTGCACTTTAGTTATCGTATGTTGTTTAGAGGTGGATGTTTAGTATTGTTTCGTGACGACCGGACCGGGGTCAGGGACTCAGATTCGGGGGTGTCACATAACCCCAGTAGAAGTGCGCATTGATGTTTTGTATGCTAGTAAAGTTAGAGGTAATAAGTCAGGTCATCCTTTGTGATTTGCAGCCATCTTTTGTATGTTCTTCTTGATGTACTTGTTAGTTGCTTCAACAGCGTCGTTCATCTTGGGACGGTAGATGACAGAATTGAGATGCTTGATGTTTAATTTACTGCATAATTCTCTCATCATCTAATTATTCAGATTCTTGGCATTATCTAATACGATCACATCTAGTTGCCCATATCAACAGATTACATTATTTCTGATGAAATTGATGATAACCTCCTTGTTGACTTTAGGAAAGAAGGCAGCTTCCACCCACGTGGTAAAGTATTAAATTATAGTAAAGTTGAACCTATGACCGTTGCTGGCTTTGGGCTCGATTGGCCCTATCACGTCCATTCCCCACACAGAAAAGGGCCATGGAAAGGTCATGCAGTGTAATTCACTTGGAAGAGTATGAAAGATATTTCCATGGATTTGGCATTGATAACATCTCTTGACATGGTCATCAGCAATCTGCTTTGATAGAGAGCCAATAATGACTTGTCCTTAATATCTTCTTGGCAAGTAATGAACTGCTTATATGGGGCCCACACACTCCACCGAGCACTTCATCTATAAGCATATGTGCTTGATCTTTGTTTAGGCATCTTAGAAGGCCCATTCCTACATCTCTTTTGTAGAGTACGTCTCCACTTAAGTAGAATTTCATGGCCATTTTATGGATCCGTTTTCTTTCAGTTGCCCCAGTGGGTGTAAACCCATCTTGCATATATTCTTTGATATCTTAGTACCAGGGTTGTTGGATGGGAGGTAGTTCATCTGATACTTCTCTCATGTAATTTCCATAGGCTGGTGCCATCTGGTTTGTGAGTTTGATATCAGGGAGTCCTTTCCTTGTAGAGATGCAGACTAAGGCAGTCAGTGCATCTGCAAAATCATTTCAATTCCGAGGAGTGTGTATGAAGGTTATATCTTCGAACTCCATAGCCATCTTGATAACCTGTCGATGACAGGGAAGCAAGTTTAATTCTTTGGTGTGGTATGCCCCGGTGGTTTGCTTGATGACCAAATCAGAATCTCCAAAGACTGTTAAATGTCTGATACCTATTACTCGGGCCATTTTTAATCCCATTATGCAGCCTTCAGACTCGGCTATATTGTTTGTGTTGGGAATTGCATATTCATATTTGATATTGAAAGTAAATATAAATGCTTAAGTGTAAAGTCCTTTAATGATCATGTGTACAAGGGCTTAGATGATAGATCAAAGATGTTAGGTTGATTTGAGCTTTAATGTTTATCATTTATGTAAATAAATGTATAGAAGAAAAGATAAAAACTATTAGGTTGATCTATTTGAGTTGTAAAAGTTAAAGCCTTGACAGAATGGTAGTCTGTCAAAGCTAGCATACAGAAGATAAGGCAGAATCGTGAAGCTTAAATGAAGATGTCCAGAATCGTAGTCTGCCAAGAGGATCAAGTCTGCAGAGGCCAAGGCAAGATTCGTGGAGCTTAAGTGAAAATATCAGAATCGTAGTCTGCCCTTAAAAGCCACACTGAGAATCATGGAAAAGATCCGAGCGCCTGCCGAGCTAAGTCAAGAAACGCAGTGTGCTCTCAAAAACGTTGAGTCTGCAAGACAAGCAAGAAGGAATCGTAGTCTGCCGAAGAGCTTAAGAGAAATCATAGTGTTCTCTACAATCAAGTCTGAGTCAAACCTATGCAAGCCAACACATAGCGATTATGGTACAATGACCATAATCGTAGTGTTCCTCCAGTCAGCATCAAAGTTCGTAGTTCTGATAAAGGGAGGCAGAGCAACAAATGAAGAAAGGCTTATAGCCCTTGACAAATTAATGGTCCCAATGATTCTATAATCATCCTTAATACAAATCGAAGAAGTGTATTGAAGAAGCTAAGGAAAGGACTAAATCGCCTGCTGAAAACATCTTTTCAGGTGTTAGGTGAGATTGCAGTCTGTTGTGTCAGTGGGCCAGTCGACTGTGCAGCAGGAAAGCAAGATGTCAACATCAACTGCACAGAAACGTCTGAAGTATTTAATGCTGCAACGGGAGCATTCAAACAAAAACATTTTGAATGACTCTTTTATAAGGAAATCAGACAAGGATTCAGACTAGGCAAGCAAGATACAAAAATAAAGAATATCAAGAGAAAAGCTCAAGAACACTCAACGATCAACTCTACGATCCTGAAAGAGGAAAGCTTGCTTCGCTACTCATTTCTTCAGAACTGGTGCTTAATTGCAACTAAGTAGCACAAACCAGAATACAACTCTCAATCCAAGGTGTTCCAAGTCAGAAGGACTTGAAGAGTTCTAAGTAAACTGAGAATAGTACCAAGGCTGCTGGCCTTGAAGGGTTCTAAGTGAACTAAGAGAAGTGTACCAAGGCTGCTGGCCTTGAAGAGTTCTAAGTGAACTAAGAGAAGTTCCAAGGCTTCTGGCCTTGAAAGAATCTAAGTGATTCAGTTGTAAGAGACATCCTTAGTGGATTTCCTACTCGTGGAGTAGAAGAGTGGAATAGGAGCCTTGGGTGCTCTGAACCACTTAAAAACTTTGTGTCTCATTGTCTCTCATTAACTGCTATAATTGTTATATCTATTATAACTGCTTATCAAACCATAACTTCAATATCTTAAAGGGGGAACAAACATATATTCTGCTGCTGTCAGTATATTCAATACTGACAAAGTATTTTAAATAATGAAATTTTAAAATATCTATTCAACCCCCTTCTAGATAACTAACGTTCCTTTGGGAACTAACAATTAGTATCAGAGCAGGTTCTCTCAACTAGCATACAAGGTTGAGTAGATCCAATGGCACATCTGACAAGCGAGACCAAGACAGGTGGAGGAAGCAAGCCACTAATGTGCAACAGAGACAAGTTTGCCAACTGAAAAGTTCGAAAGCAAGCATACATGGATTCAATAGATGATGATCTATTTGAAACTGTACTTAATGGGCCCTACATACCAATAAGGCTTGCACCAACTCCAGAAGAACCAAACAGAGTTGTGATCAAGGTTAAATCTGAATGGACTGACAATGAGAAGAAAGATGTACAGCTGGACAAAAAGGCTAAGAACATCTTGTTCCAGTCCTTAGAAGACAATCTGTTTAAGAATGTGGTCAACTGCAAAACTGCTAAGTTTGGGAAGCATTACTCATCATGCATGAAGGAACAGAAGAAGTCAGAGAAAACAAACAGTCTCTACTGACTCAACAATATGAGATGTTTGTTCATGTTCCTGGAGAAAATGTCACTTCCACTTATGAAAGATTCACACTGCTGCTCAACTCTCTCAGAGCTTATGGAAAGACCTAACCAAACAAAGATCTAGTCATCAAGTTCATGAGGTCCTTACCAAGCAGGTGGGATGCCAAGACCACTGCAAACAGAGAGTCAAAGAATCTGCATGAGATGACAGTTCAACAACTCTACGAAAACCTTCTTACCTACGAGCTAGAACTGACTCAACGAGCAGAAACTCTATCAGAAGGAAGAAAGAAGGATAAAGGAGTTGCTCTCAAAGCAAAAGAAGAGATCTCCAAAGCTCATGTTGAAGATGAATCTGACTCTGAGGAAGATGATGATAATGATGATGATGATGAAGCTGCAATGCTGGTCAGAAGATTCAGAAGGCTCATGCTCAAAGGGAGAAGCAGCAAACCTAAAAGATTCAACAATAACAGCAGTCAGGCGCAGATCAGTGACCTATGCTACAACTGCAAGAAGCCTGGTTATTTCATTGCCAACTGAAACAAGCCTATCAGAGAAGAGCTGAAAAGAAAGTCAAATCCAAAGAAGAAGCTCAAAGGCTACAAAAAGAATAAGAAAAAAGACAAAGGGCTTGTAGCTGGAAGCTCTTAGAGTGATTCAGACGACACCAATGTTGAGTCTGAAGATGATGAAGCACCTCAAAAAGCCAACATATGCCTAATGGCCAAAGATGCACTCAGCAGGAAAAGTGCTGAAGCAGTCATAGATGAGGTATTTGATTTCAACTCTCCTGATATAGATATTGATGATTTAAGAATTGGCATTCGTGACATGTCAACTGATCTATATCAAAATATGAGATGGTTAAGAGTTCTATCTAAAGATTATTCTGATCTTCAAAAAGAGAAAGAGAAAGTTCATAAAGAGGTGGAAGCAGCTCTACTATGTTCTGACTCTCTCTCTAAGTTTGAAGCTGAGAATAAAATCTTGAGAGAGACCAATGAACTGAGCATAGAAAGAGAGTCAAAGCTAATCTCTAAGATTGAGGAGTTAGAAAAGACTATCTCTACATGGAATAGGTCTTCTTCATTTATGGACTCCCTGATCCAGTTAGAAGAATGTTTCTAACAGAACAGGTTTAGGGTTTGGGGAATCCACCCCAGAATCACAGTGTGGAAAAGGCAAAGGAAACTAACATGAGTGGTACTTCTAATTTCAATAGAAGGATTACATTTGTGAAGTCCACACAGAAGGATGAACCAGTGCAATCTTGTTCCTCTGATCCAAGCCATGTCCCTGGACACAACGGATTTCATGCTGGCCTAGGATTCAGAAAGCAGAAGAGTAACTCAGTTACCACTGCCCAACCTTGAAGAATCGTAGAGTCATGAAAAATTGACTCCACGAATCAACTTGGAAGGAATCGTGATGTTAAGGTTCACTCAGCACAAAATATAAATCCCAAGGCTGCATGGAACAAGAAGATGCAATATAAGGGTAAGGCTACCAAGCATCCACCCAAGTCCCAATGGAGAAAGAATCCACACACACACAAACATGAATTATATTAGATGCTTTGCATGTGGAAGATTTGGTCATAAAGCTTCACTATGCTTTTATAATACTGTGCATGGGAGACCCAAAGTCAAGCAGATTTGGGTTCCTAAGGGTACTAACATTGCAGGACCCATGCTAGTTTGGGTACCAACATGAAAGATGAATCTTTCTACAAGAAATGAGCACCATGATTACAATATGGTATCTGGATAGTGGTTGCTCAAGGTATATGACCGGGAACAAAGCCCTTCTATCTAATTTCATAGAGAAAGAGGGACCAACTGTTATCTTGGAGATAACAGCTCTGGCAAGATGAAAGGATATGGTTCAGCTAGGAATGGTGTTGTGTCCTTCAGCAAAGTGGCGTACGTAGACGGACTAAAGTATAATCTTCTGAGTATCATCCAACTCTGCGATAAAGGCCATCAAGTCACCTTTCTCAACAACCAATGTCAAGTCAAAGATCTGGAGACATCGTCTATCAAGCTAACCGGAACCAGAGAAGGAAATGTTTACACTGTTAATCTTGCTCAACTCAATTCTGATGAGACAGTATGCTTTCTTGCTAAAGCCACTAAAGAAATAAGTTGGCTTTGGTATAGAAGGTTATCTCATCTCAACTTCAAGAGTATGTCAAAGCTGGCCTCCAAAGATCTGGTAGTAGATTTACCCAAGTTCAGCTTCATCAAAGAAAGACCATGTAATGCATGCCAGCTCGGAAAGCAAACAGGGAGGTCATTCAAAGGCAAAGAAGTCAACTCAATTGACAGGCCCATACAGTTACTATATATGGATCTCTTTGGGCCAATTCCAACTGTGAGCCTAGGAGGAAAGAGATACTCACTGGTCGTAGTGGATGACTACACCAGATACACATGGGTGTTCTTTCTTAACTCCAAAGATGAGACAAGCTCCCAACTGATAAAGATGTTCAAGCTGGTGATGAATGAAAAAGGAGAGACAATCAAGGCAATAAGGAGTGATCATGGCAGAGAGTTCGACTTCTCAGAAATGGATTAGTTCTGTGCAGACAATGGCATCAGCCACAACTTCTCAGCACCACGAACTCCTCAGCAAAATGGAGTAGCTGAAAGGAAGAACAGAACACTTATAGAAGCTGGAAGAACTCTACTAGCAGTAGCTCATCTACCTGAATACTTCTGGGCAGAAGCCATCAACACTGCGTGCTACACACAGAATAGATCTCTTGTACACTCTACGTTGAAAAAGACTCCCTACAAGCTGTGGAAAGGAAGAAAGCCAAATGTCAGTTACTTCTATGTGTTCGGCTGTGCATGCTACATTCTGAACAATGGTAAGCAATATCTGACTAAGTTCTAACCCAAGTCAGATGAAGGAATCTTCCTTGAATATGCCACAGACAGCAAAGCTTATAGAGTGTTTAACAAGAAGACACTAAGTGTTGAAGTCTCGATCCACATCATCTTTGATGAAACAGAATCTGACAAGTCTGCTCCACAAGACACTACGATTGACTATACGGACACTACGAATGAAGTGGTTGAGCCCAACACTACGACCATAGTTCTTGAAGGAGGAATCGTAGTGTCCGAAGAAGAAATCATAGAGAGAGATGCACCAGATGATGATTCTGATCAACAACAACCAGAAGTCAATCTTAAAGAGTTCAGACAAGAAGGCACCAAAACTGATGTTCCAACAGGGAACAGATGGGCAAGGGATCACACTCAAGACCTGATCATTGGTGATCCAACTGCCAGAATCAGAACAAGCTCTGCAACACAGAATAAATGTTTCTATTTAAGTTTTTTTGTCTCAAATAGAACCCAAAAAGATTGAAGATGCAATGCTAGATGCAAGCTGGATTGAAGCCATTCAAGAGGAACTAAATCAATTCAAAAGAAGCCAAGACATAAGATTAGTTCAAAGACCAAAGAATCACCCAGTCATTGGCACCAAATGGGTCTTCAGAAATAAGATGGATGAAGATGGGGTGATCACAAGGAACAAAGAAAGACTAGTGGCCAAAGGTTATTCTCAAGAAGAAGGCATAGACTACGATAAGACCTTTGCAACAGTTGCCAAACTTGAAGCAATCAGAATATTCCTTGCATTAACTGCCCACATGAAGTTCAAAGTATTCCAGATGGACGTTAGGAGTGCATTCCTAAATGGTGAACTTCAAGAAGAAGTATATGTGGAACAACCCCCAGGTTTGGTCAATCCAACCCTCTCTAATTATGTTTATAGATTAGACAAAGCCTTATATGGACTTAAACAACCACCTAGAGCATAGTATGAGACACTAACTAACTTTCTTATTGAAAAAGGATTCACTAGAGGTAGATTAGACACTACACTATTTCTTAAGAAACACAAAGATAAAGTTTTACTGGTGCAAATATATGTAGATGATATTATCTTTGGTTCTACTGATAAAAATTTATGCAAGAGATTTGCCAAGCTTATGCAGAGCAAGTTTGAAATGACCATGATGGGTGACCTGAATTTCTTCCTTGGACTGCAAGTGAAGCAAACTGATGAAGGTATCTTCATAAGCCAAGCCAAGTACATCAAAGACTTACTTAAAAAAAATGGCATGGAATCAGCCTCTCCCATGAAAACACCAATTGCTCCAGCAACTAAGCTTGACAAAGATGAGAAAGACAAAAGTAATGATATCACTCAATACAGAGGTATGATAGGCTCCCTTCTCTACTTAATTGCCAGTAGACCAGATATAATGTTTGCAACATGTATATATGCTAGATTTCAAGCTAATCCTAAGGAATCTCACTTAACTGCTGTAAAAAGGATTTTCAGGTATCTTAAAGGTACACCCTACTTGGGTCTATGGTATCACAAGGAGTCCTCATTTGAATTGACAGGATATTCAGATGCTGACTTTACAGTATGCAAAATAGATAAAAAGAGTACCAGTGGCACTTGTCAGCTGCTAGGAAATAGACTAGTGTTCTGGTTCAGCAAGAAGCAAAACTCAGTATCAACTTCAACAGCAGAAGCTGAATATATTGCTGCAGGCAGCTGTTGTGCTCAAATCCTATGATGAAGAACCAGCTAGCAGATTATTGGTTTGATTTCAAATCTATACCTATACACTGTGATAACATAAGTGCCATAGCAATAACAAATAATCCTATCATGCAATCTAGGACCAAGCATATAGAAATAAGATATCATTTTATTAGGGATCATGTTCAAAATGGAATAATATCTTTGCAATACATACCTACTGAAAATCAACTTGCTGATGTGTTTACAAAACCTTTAGATGAATCCAGATTTAATAAGCTGTTAAGTGAGTTAGGTATGTTAAACCTGCAACCATGAAATTCTATGCTCTAGATTGGTGCTAACCATGCAGATATAAAGGCTAAATCAAAATCATAGAGATGATTAAGAGAGACTACGATCATGGAGTGATCCAGACAAGGGAGGAAAGCTCAATATGATGACAGCACTAGAAAGACCAAGTAACCCTTCTGATAAGCACCTCAGGGACAAACCTGACCATTAGCATATGTCTAAGAGGTTGGCCCTTCCTGAGCTACCTTAACTAAGAAGGGATGCTATCTCAGATTTCTTCGGAAATCGTAGAGTCATTATTTATGGAGCAGATCCAGCTAAAGAACTTCACAATCATGGAGTGGTTCTCGGCATTCGTAGTGTTCTCTCAAGGACACACTAGCTCAGGGGGAGCTAAGCACAAAATAGTGTTTCCATATGATTAAAACTGTGGAGTCCTGCAGAACTCAACACGTGTCCCACAATGCAGAACATATGTAGGGAAGTTAAATTTATTTTGAACTACTTTTTGTCTGTTTACCATTGAATTTCAAAAGACTATCTATCTTTCTTTCTCTCTCAAAAACGACCCTATGTTTCAGAAAGCTAAGACAAATCCGTTCATTACAAGAAAATTAATTTACATCGATGGCTGCTTCCAAAGTTATTTTGGGTTACCAGCTATGCTTTGAAGGGTTTGGAGATGCTAGCCCAGAAATTCACAAAATTCTTTCACTACTTAAGAGAGCTGGACTGGAAGAAGCTCTGAGCACTAGCACCCTGATCTATATGAAGCTAATGAAAGAGTTCTACATCAATGGAGTCGTTGAAGGAGACTTTATGCTCACCAAAGTCAAAGGCGAGCAGATACGATTCAACGCTGAAAGCATAAACCTAGCCCTAGGTCTCAATAATGAAGGTCTTCCGTCAATGGAGAGAATTGATTTTCTTAAAGACCTAAAGAAGATGAAACACGTCAAAATTGAAGGAAAAAGTGGTTATAGGGAGAAAGAGTTTCCCTAATAATATGAATTCCTTGCTGACATTGTTGGCAAATGCATATGTTGTAAGGGCTCGGGTCACAATTCTGTCAATGAGAAGCAACTGAAGCTCATGACAGCTATCAGGTACAGTATTCAACTTAACTATGGAGCTCTACTGATGGAGTGGTTTGCGAAATGGATAGAAAGTCCCAAGAAGACCAAGAGCACTGCGAAGATGCCCTATGGAAGATTCATCAGCATCATCCTGGAAGCTACTCTGGGGGACAAAATTGAAGATAAAGAAGGTGTTTCTATTGTTCCTAATAGAAAGATGACCCAGCAGTTGTTCCAAAACTAGAAGAGAAATCCAGCAGAAAATGTTAAGATGATGTTTGCAACATCATCTGCTGTGAAGGAAGCTGAAGAGGATGAAGAAATGAATCAAGAAGAACCAGTGGCTCTGGTTAGAAAAAGCAAAGGGAAAAGGAAAATGTATAAAAGTGTTCAAGCAGCTAAGGAGCCTCAAGGCTCAACCACTGATGCACCCTAAGAAGGTCCTGGTACTGATATAGAGTTCATAAGCCTTACCTCCAACAGAGTCATCACTCCTAAATCACCAATGGAGGTTCTGAAAGAAAAAAAGAAGAAGAAGAAGAAGAGGGAGACAAGTGAAGATAAAGCTGAAGGCAGCTCTGAAGAAGAAATACAGCCAAAGAGCAAAGAAGTCTTCACTCACTACGATTGTGGAGTCATCACCAATCGTAGAGTCTAGATTAGCTGCCACTGCAGAAGGAGAAGCTGCAACAACCTCTCAGCCTGAACAAACTCAAAGGGCTGAAGCTGAAAAAGATGCAAAGGCTGTTCCCAAGCCAAAGAAGAGGGTGAAGAAGTTGGCTAAGAAGTATGCTCTTACTAATGAAGAAATATTGGAAGAAGATGACAAAAGAAGGGCTGCAAAAAAGGCTGAACAGTCCACTGAGCCTCAAGCATCTGGTCCAACCCCTAAAGAGACCAGAATCATTAAAAATATGTTAGCTTACATCAGAGATGCAGACAACACTGCTGCACCTGATCAGGCTATGAATCAAGATGATATGGAGATTCCTGAAGCTAGTATTTATGCTGATAAAGTGCAGGAAGAAGAAATGCCAGAACTAAGTACTGCTGATGAGGAAGTACAGTATGAAAGTGTTATTTTCTATGAAGAAATTCTAGAAGCTCATGTTCAAGAAGGAACTACAGCTGAGGGGGAGCTGTTAGAAGCAATGGAGACAGAGAATGCTGAAGCTGAGGGGGAGCTATAAATAGATAATAAGAAGTTCCCTCATTAAATGAAAAATTTATAGAGTCTCCTGCTGCAGAAATGGTGAATATTGCTATTGATGATGTGATGAATGATGTGGTGGAATTCATGATACAGAGAATGATGAAGAAGATGATGATGATCTTGAGATTCTGTATGTGGGACAAGATGGTGAAAGGACAGCAAACTACAATCATCTATTCAATTACTTGCCCATGATGCCATATCATAGAGCTATGATTCTCAATTCCTGGGATCACATCTTTTGGACATTCAAGGCATATCAAGAAATTTCATTGTTTGGCTATGGATTCCCAAGAAAAAGGAGGTTTGCTTAGAAGCTAATCACAAATGAGTCCACTTCAGAAGCTAAGTCAGAGGTATACATCACTCCTCTCTCTTTCATTAACAACCACTCTCCATCATCTCATTTCAACCAATTCTACGAATTGCCCAAATGGTTGGAAGTGGTTCTACATCCACTTAATCAGTTTCCAGTTACAGAGTCCCAAAACTCTATGACTAATGAACCAAATAATCAACTTGTTATCGTAGAGCCAACTGTAAATGATCCAATGGTGATTGAGCACATCACAAGAATAGTCGAAGAAACACTTGCAAGATCAACCATTGAGATACCAATTCTGGACGACACACTACGATGCATATTAACCAATCTGATACAGAAATCGTAGAGTCTCCAGAACAGCTCAACGATCCAAAAACACAAACCTCTGAACCAAACACTACGCCCATACAGCAAACACAAGCCCCTTTAACCCAATCAGATATACCCTCATCCTCTAACAATTAATATTTTGACATGACACTTGCTCTAGCAAACATGTCAAGGAGAGATGACCACACTACGGCCCCTCCTCCTCCCGAGACATAACGAATTCTCGATCAATTGTCTCTAATGCCTACAAAGGAAGAGTTGACTGAAACATTGAACCAAATGGGTTCAGAGTCTGGAGAGATTCTTGAAGCACACTCCCTAGCACTTCATATAAGATTCAATAATATTATCGACTCTGTCAAGACTCTGCCAGGAAATTTGGCAACTGAGCTGTCCAAAAGGCTAAAGGAGATTGTCAAAGAAATGGCTGACAGCCTTAGTAAAAGGGATGTTATTCACTTTGCTGCAACAAAGAAGCATAAGGAGGCTATGGAGATGATGCAGAAGAATCAACAATCTCAAAATGAGCTGATGACCAAACAGATTTCATAACTGCGTATCTCACTATAACAATTCCAAGCCTGCAGTGTAGCTCAAATCAATCAGAATAACGATGCAATGGAGTGGCTTAACGAAGACACACTGAGGCTATAATTGCTAAAAATCGTAGTGACATATCTCAAAACTGCTCTCAAATGCAATAGCTGGTAGAAGGAGTTAAACGCCTCTCTGACGATATTCGAACCCTTGATGCTGACATAAAGGGGGAGAATAATGAGCAAGGAGATAGAGGTAGAGGCGGAAGTGGAAGGCAAAGGCAAACACATATTCAACTACCCCAGCATGGAAGGCAGAGGCAAACTTAAATTGGTCAGTCGTCGGGTGGCAACCCCAGGAGTCCTAACTTTCAAACTTCACGATCTGATCAACGTCCTCTCATGGCTGAACCCACTCAAAGAAGCCAATGTCAAGCCTCTAGCTCATAAGGTATAACTTCCACTGGTCTGAATATATCAGTTGGAGATCATGCCTTTATGAATAGACATGATCATTCGGAACCACTGACCCGAGATGAGCTAGAGGACATCGAAAGAAGAGATGAAGCCTCAAGGAGAAGAAGAGCCGAGGAGTATGCCAACCCTCCAAAACCACAGAGGCAAAGAAGATAGAGATAAGTCTAAACTTAACTGTATATTGATGTTTCTATACTAGATTGTAATATCTTTTCAAACATCAATAAATTCATACTTATTCTCTAGAGATTTCAGCTGCTCACTGAAACACTAATCCATATTTACTTTTTAGCACTCTGCATTTAAAAAATGATGCTATGATCCAAATCTCCTTGATTATGTCAACATCAAATAAGGGGAGATTATTGGGAATTACATATTTATTTTTGATATTGAAAGTAAATATAAATGCTTAAGTGTAAAGTCCTTCAATGATCATATGTACAAGGACTTAGATGATAGATCAAAGATGTTAGGTTGATCTGAGCTTTAATGTTTATCATTTATGTAAATAAATGTATAGAAGAAAAGATCAAAACTGTTATGTTGATCTATTTAAGTTGTAAAAGTTAAAGCCTTGACAGAATCGTAGTCTGTCAAAGGTAGCATACAGAAGACAAGGCAGAATCGTGGAGCTTAAATGAAGATGTCCAGAATCGTAGTCTGCCAGGAGGACCAAGTCTGCAGAGGCCAAGGCAAGATTCGTGGAGCTTAAGTGAAAATATCAGAATCGTAGTCTGCCCTTGGAAGCCACACTAAGAATCATGGAACAGATCCGAGCGCCTGCCGAGCTAAGTCAAGAAACGCAGTGTGCTCTCAAAAACGTTGAGTCTGCAAGACAAGCAAGAAGGAATCGTAGTCTGTCGAAGAGCTTAAGAGAAATTATAGTGTTCTCTACGATCAAGTCTGAGTCAAGCCTATGCAAGCCAACACACAACGATTATGGTACAATGACCATAATCGTAGTGTTCCTCTAGTCAGCATCAAAGTTCATAGTTCTGATGAAGGGAGGAAGAGTAACAAATGAAGAAAGGCTTATAGCCGTTGACAAATTGATGGTCCCAATGATTCTATATTCATCCTTAGTACAAATTGAAGAAGCGTATTGAAGAAGCTAAGGAAAGGACTAAACCGCCTGCTGAAAACATCTTTTCAAGTGTTAGGTGAGATTACAGTCTGTTGTGGCAGTGGGCCAGTCGGTTGTGCAACAGGAAAGCAGGATGTCAACATTAACTGCACAAAAATGTCTGAAGCATTTAATGATGCAACGGGAGCATTCAAACGGAAACATTTTGAATGAATCTTTATAAGGAAATCAGATAAGGATTCAGACTAAGCAAGCAAGATACAAAAAGAAAGAATATCAAGAGAAAAGCTCAAGAACACTCAACGATCAACTCTACGATCCTGAAAGAGGAAAGCTTGCTTTGCTACTTAGTTTTTCAGAACTGATGCTTAATTTTAACTAAGTAGTACAAACCAGAATACAACTCTCAATCCAAGGTGTTCCAAGTCAGAAGGACTTGAAGAGTTCTAAGTGAACTAAGAAGAGTACTAAGGCTGCTGACCTTGAAGATTCTAAGTGAACTAAGAGAAGAGTGCCAAGGCTGCTGGCCTTGAAGAGTTCTAAGTGAACTAAGAGAAGTTCCAAGGCTTCTGACCTTGAAGGAATCTAAGTGATTCGGTTGTAAGAGACATCCTTAGTGGATTTTGTACTCGTGGAGTAGAAGAGTGGACTAGGAGACTTGTGTGCTCTGAACCACTTAAATCCTTTGTGTCTCATTGTCTCTCATGAACTTCTATAACTGTTATATCTGTTATAACTGCTATAACTATTTATCAAACCATAAGTGCAATATCTTAAAGGGGGAACAAATATATATTCTGCTGCTGTCAATATATTCAATACTGACAAAGTATTTTAAATAAAGAAATTTTAAAATATCTATTCAACCCCCCTTCTAGATAACTAACGTGCCTTTGGGAACTAACAGTTTGTATTGCCAAACTATAGCTTGGTGGCCATGGGATATTGTTCTCCAGTGATGGATACGAGAACTTCCCTTACTCCCGCTTCTTCCATGTTCACAGCACCGTCGAAGTACAGTTTCCAAAATTAACCCATATATTCTCGATGGTTCTGCTGGATTGCCATCACGTTGTTATCGGGGAAATATGTTTCCAAAGCATTGAAGCTCCCGGACGGTGCTTCGACTAGCTGATTTGCAATTCCTTGGCCTTTAATGGCTTTTTGTGTTACGTAGATGATGTCGAATTGTTGGAGGATGAGCTACCACCTCGAAAGTCGATAATTTAGTATGGGCTTACTGAAGATGTACTTCAAAGGAACCATGTGGGATGTGACACTCCCAAATCCGGGTACTTCATTTCCACGAGATTTGGTGTTCACTATCTAAATAAAATACAACTACTGTCCAATAATAAGGAATGCAAAATAAACTACAACCTTATCATTAAACAAAAATCTTCCTTATAAAAGGATTACAACTATCGAATAAATCCCAGGGTTTGCTAACCTTAACATAAACAGTAAGTGTGGAAAATAAAATGTAATATAAACAAAGTCATATTACAATCATATTCAAAACACAACAAGCCTTCACTTGTTCATCTTGCTTTTTCCTTTACTTGTTGACGGAGCGTCAACATTCTCGATATTAGCTGCAATGGTTATTTAATTGCAAAAGTGAGCAAACAAAAGCTCACTTGGAATAATAACAATAATAATAGCGATGACATAACTGAATAACTTCAAAAGATTTGAATAACTTTTCTTTTATCAATAATAAAAAATTGAATAATAATTCTTTCATCAACATTTAGAATTTCGAGTATAAAAATCATCTAAGGGCCATAACATCTTGAACTTTATCCTATGTTATAAACATTTCTATTTAAAACCTTTAACAGTCGTTTAGACTATATAGGCTCTTAACTCGTACTTAGGGAGATTAGCCGTTCGTACCATGTATTGTGCACAAACATCTTAACGATTTCGCACGGTAATCCCCTAATAAATAGGGTTGTTCATCTCAGTATTTGATACAAGTCCGCACCAAAGAGATTTTGGTTTGGATAAACTTCAAGTGAAATTTAGAGTTCAACTATCATCAACTAAGGAGTATTTGAATCCACTTACAATAATAATTCAACAATAAAGAATTATGAACTAACTTATGTTTTAGAAATAACTTAAAGCACTTGAAAGGAAATATAAACCTTGCTAGAACAATTAAGTCAAGGTCACATCAATTCAAAAATAACTTCAATAAGATATTTGTTAAATATGGAAATTATAGAGAATACAAATTTCTCGCATAAATATAACCAATAAAGGATAGAACAACTTGCTCAAGTAAAGTTTGAGTTTAGAAAACTTGCCTCAAGCGCAAGCTACAGTTACAATCACGTTCCTTAACAAATCCTATATATATATATATATATATATATATATATATTCATAATAATCTAAATTAGTTATCACATAACTAGTTAACCCATTTAGGTTAACTCATTCTTCTATAATTATTAAGTTCGATAATTAATTATCACATAATTAATCACATCACATGTTCACATTACATTTTAACATAATTAATCAACTAATAATTATGTACTTATATTAATTAAATTATAATTAAATAAATTATAATTTAAATTAAACATTCACTTTAATATAATTAATCAAATTATAATTAAATTTTATATTAATTAAATTATAATTAAATAAATTATAATTTAAGTTAAACATTTACTTTGATTAAAATTAATCAAGTAACATTTATTATAATTTAACAAATTATAATTTAAATTAAATATTTGCTTTAATTATAATTAATTAAATTATAATTACATCTTAACAATATAAGTCATTACAATCCATTTAACATTTTAATTTTATTAGCATGCTTTATCAATTATTACATCATTAATCTCATAAGTTTCACATTTTAAAAATAGCTTTCTGCCTTGGGAGCGGCGCGGGCGCGCTCCATCGGTGCCTTGGAGCGGCGCAGCCGCGTCACTGTGCAGACAAGTCTGACAATTCGCAAACTTTACAGAGAAAAAGCCAATTTGTCTTATTTCTCCATATCAAATTCTGAAATCAGCCAACATAATTCATATAAACTTTCATAAAATTATCAGTTCATGTTTCTAACATGTTCAAACACATAAAGACATTAAAACACATAATTTGAAACACTTAATTTCATTAATTTTGAAGAAAAGATAATTTTCAGTGTTCTTAACACCAAGAAACAAACCGCATGGCTTTGATACCATTTAACAGCGGACGAAATGTTTATATAAAACTTTAAACTAACACAAAAGAAACTTAAAGAAGATGACTGATGATGTATCTAAGAAGAAGATCAACAGTACCCACCGTCGACAGAAGGAGCCGGACCTCAACAGTCAGACGAACAATATGATTCTTGTGATGCCCCCAAAATAAGTTCAATACTCGACCCATTTTGAGTCGCCAAATACATGGTACAGAATCCAAATACAATCTTTTATAACATACGGTCGTGCAAAATACGATCACGCAAACTATGAGTTTCAATACAAATCGTATATAATATGAAATATAAACACTCAAATTCAGTCCTCATTAATTACAATTATTATCACACTATTCTACAAAATAGTGAGGACTGTTATTGCTCTAACTCTTACCATCACCCCGTTCCCCGACTAGTCCCTGTGACATTCTCATTTCCTGAAGAGAACAATGGAAGAAAAGAGTGAGCTCAACTAGCCCAGTAAAGATTATTATGACTAAGGTAATGAAGAATAAATTATCGTTAGTATTCAACAAATCAGATAAAATATTATGGACAACAAGTTTTAGATCAACAACTGTAGCGAAAATAACAATTCATTAGAAGAGTTAAGTAGAGAATGATGTCTACTATCCTTTATGATTTAAAAGTCCATCATCAATATTTTATCCATGTAACATCAATCAATATATATCTCGAATTAAATATTCATCTTTCCAGTACGGGCCAAAGATATTCATTTGTATCACCTGTGGTCATGTTCATCTCAACACCTGTCCATCTTTGCACTACGGGCCAAAGATATTCATCAGGTAATCATCTTTGCACTACAGGCCAAAGATATTCATCAAATAATCATTCATCTTTGCACTACAGGCCAAAGAATTCGTTTGTATCAACATTTAAGACTTAGGATGATGAAAAATAATATAAGGAACGAATCCAGTGAGATAAAGGACAAAGATTATGGATTCATAATTTAGTTTATCCAAGTTCAATAATACTCCGTAATAATCAATTGTGGAGCAAAATTCAAGAATGAAGTTCAAAACTTGGATCCAATCAAAGATAATTTGGATTAAAAAATATAGTAACTCGTGAATAGTAACTCATAAATAGTAATTTGTAAATAGTAACTCGTCATGAAAAGATAAAAATTTCATAAAAAGTTCAGACTAATATTCCAGTGAAATAATATTAAATGAAGCGCAAAACTCAAAGAATTTTTGATCATTTCAGAAATTATAGAAGCAATACTTACCGTAGTAAGTTTAAATTTAGGAATATGAAACGAAATATTATCACTTTCATAATATGGAATATGAGAGAAAATAATATTCTATATGAATATTGAAAGGAAGTAACATCATTTACGAGAAAAATAATATCCTTTACCGTAGTAAAATACTAGATTTGACTGGAATATCGGATATTTTGTTAAAAAAAATCTTTCACCGTAATCCACACTTAAACTATCCTTATACTCACAAGAAATACACTCGATATTATAGAGAGAAATTTTTTTGATTCTGGTATGATTTTCATTTCTAACTAAGCACCCTATGTCGACGTTGGAAAATTGAAGAACCCCGCGGGTCGGTTCTTAACCCGGGTTTCCTCAAATCGATCTTCTTAAGTTCTCTCTACCCTTATTCTTTTTATTTAAAAAAAAAGTTGTCGACGCCGGGAAGAAGCAATCTCTTTTCCTCTTATCTCCCTTTTTTATTTTAGGAGGAGACTATTTTTTCTTTGGTTGTGTTTCCTTTCCTCTCTTATCCGGGGGAAAAAGAGGAATGCCCATATTTCCTAATTTCAATCTTATTCTACCCTTTCACTTTCTCTTTGTCTTTGGGATTCTATTTAAAGGGTGAACTTTGTAGGAAACTAGTACCAACATATGTGTCGGCGATTTTGAAAAGTTTGATTTTATTTTGATGATTGGACCGATTGAGACAGAGTCGCCAGTTGGTATTTTTTAAATGGATGTACCAACTCATCCGAGTTTTAATAGTTTTTTTGCAAGATGGTCCAGTGCGTGACTCTAAAGATTGGTCTTGAAATCCGAGATTCGTGGAATCCGGGGGCTAGGTTAAGCAGGGGGAAGGTGTTAGGCACCCCTCGACTCCCGTGCAAGCACTGTAACGACCAGGAATTTTAAGCTTCTTATTAATTTTATTTGTGATTTAGAATTTTTGAGAGTTAATTTTTCAAACTTATTTAAACCTTATGTGGTTATGTGCTTATGTGAATTTAACCTATGCAAATAAATACTAGGATTTTTATTAAAGGGAATCACTAATGGTTATTTAAATTAGTAGATTAACCCTGAGACTTTTATATCAGAATATTGATAAAAGTGTTAGTAAATTATATATTCAAATTTCTTGAATATAGTGTAGAGAGTTAATCGTGATTAATTATTTTTATTTGAGTGATTAATTGATAACATATGAAATTATTATTGTTGTTGATTAATAATTATTATGGATAAATAATAATGAGTAATTAATTGAGAATGTGATGATTAATTATTATTATGAATAAATAGTAATTACTGAGTAAGAGATTAATAAATATAATAATATTATATTTACTTGGTTAATTGTTACATGCAAGTATATGTTATATTAAACCTTTGGTATAAGGTAGCTACCTTTATATATTATATAAAGTACAATGGACATATTAATGTGGCTATGTATTATACATATAGACTATATAGTAAGATTAATTTCATTGTGTAAGTTACATAATATTTTGCTTATGTAACATGACGTGACCTTAATATATACCCTATTGACATATAGTAAGTTCAATTGTTAATTAATATTGAATTCTATATACCCTATTAAGTAACCATGTATGAGACTTATATAATTATACACCCATTGCAAGAATGCTGAGATTGCTTTGTTTGTCCCATATTATGTGCCCAATTGCTCCCTTATTTCTCATACACGTGAACCCACATGCTAGCTACTCTACTCTCCTCCTCAAACTCAGTAAAGCTATAGCAATCATCAATGGGGGAGTGGGAATAATGATGAGATATACCAACTCCTCACCCACTATTTGATAACCATTAGCTAATTGCATCTCCCATTAGTTTGATTTGAGGAACAATGTCAAGAACCGGGTAAGAAATTGGCTATATATAGAGCCCTCTCCTTCTTCTTTGTTTTGCTGAGATTTTATGAAAGTATAGAATTGATAAGTGGAGCTTGTATTCTGACATTTTCAATTGAGTTAAGGGAGAGAAATATTGCAGCTAGTCCATTCCATAACAGAGGTATAATCAATTGCATTCTTGTTTTTCAATTTTTGTGAATTTGCTAAGTACTTGATTCTTGACTTCATTTGAATTTATTGTTAATTAGTTTGGAATATGATTAAGTGGTATATAAGTTGATATATATGCTAGAACTGTGTATGGTATGATTGAATTATTATTCGTTGGAATTTGCTGTGTTGGGTTTATGGTAACTGCCGAAAACTGCACTGCCTCAGGCCTGGCCGCTAGCCTGCGCAGCTGCGCCAGTGTTGCACTGGCCAGCGGCGCAGCTGCGCCAGTGCCTGCCTGCAGAAAATTTTTCCTTTTTGCTTTATGCTCATGCTAACTTGATGATACCACTTTGGACAGGCTTGAATACTGATTTACTTATTGTGTATGAGTTCTTTAATACAACATACACATTGGTGAGCATGCTAGCATATATTAGGGAAGGAAACCTTATGTTTTGTAAAATAAACTTATGATTTCAAACATGAACTTTGAGACCGTGTGACATATGTGCATTCTAATTTCATCAACATAACCGTATAGACTATGTGGACATGAAATGAACATTTAAAGTGTGTTCACGCACTAGCATACGTGTTTGAAAGACTTAAAGGTTTACAAAGGAAAACTTATATTTTGAAAATGAAACTTGTAGCTTTGAATGCGAGCTTTGTCATATAAGTAACATGCATGTATTCTAATGTTATGAGCATGATAGTAGGTTTATATTAACTTGAAATGCATGTTTAAAATGTTGAACAAGTTAGCATACGAGATTGATGAATTTAAGATATCTTCAAAGGAGAGACTGAAGACGTTTTTAAATAAGAAACTTAAGAACTTTGAAAAGAGAACTTAACCAAGACTTGTGTCTTTTAGATTGTGACCACTTCAATACATAAAACTTATTGTATGCATTCTAATACCTGTGAGTAATGGTTACGAGATGCGTTACATGTACCGTATTGTCTTTTTGACTTAGTGTACTTTGCAAATGGAAACTTAGAATGTGGAAGCTAATTAGCATTGATTACCATGTGAATTGTATTATGATCATGCAAGCATGTTTATTAGGATGTCATTATGCCTATAGACATATTAACATGAACCGCACTTGGTTAAACACAGATTTCAACAATGCATGCATACTCATAGAAAGTGGATTCCTAAGGCATGAATTATGATGATTAAAGTATATTTGTATAGTATACTCAAGCATACATATTAGGTATTGTTTAACCTTGTTATGTGATAACATGACTTTAGAAGCATGAATTTGTATTGTTTATAGTATGTGTATTATCGGCATGAAAACATGACTCTGAATTGGATTAGGATGAGCATGCTAGTTTCGAATGGGAGATTATAACTTGATAAGCATGTGTATTGGTTTAATGGCAATAGTTGCATGATAGGGTTACGTCGGGACACTTTCAGACCCGAACAATTTGCTTAAGTCGGATTTTAACTGTTAACATATTATGATATGTTTGATATTGAACGTGATCTTATGTGATAGAATTATATAGTGACTAAATTCTAGTATGTGTATTAGTTTATACTAATTGGAAAGACCGACTTGTTAATGCTAGGTCGTTCCAACGCAGTTTTAATTAAAGCTAGAATTTTTTGTAGCTGAGCAAACAGGCAAGTTTCCTGACTTACACTCATTTATAGTGCAAGTTCCCTATTTTCCTCAAGTTATATTTGAGCAAGTATTCTAGACCCTTGCACTATTTTATTTGATAAATCTTGTAAGCAAGTTCACTGACTTACACTTATCAATTGGGCAAGTTCCCCGAACTTCACATTTTGGTTATTGTGAAAGTTCCCCGAACTTCACATTTTGGTTATTGTGAAAGTTCCCCAAACTTCATATTTTGAGTATTGTGAAAGTTCCCCGAACTTCACATTTTGAGTATTGTGAAAGTTCCCCGTACTTCACACTTTGGTTATTTCGCAAGTTTTCCCGAACTTCATTTCTTTATTACGAAAGTTCTCTAAACTTATACAAACCCGTATATTGTGCAAGTATCTTATCTTTGTGTTTACTTTACTCAAAGAACGTTGTAAGAAAATGTCCTAACCTATGCATTTACTTTATGTAAGGGATCTATTATGGTGAAATTCCCCGAATTTCATTCTTTGATGTTGTAAGTGTCTAAGCCTATGCATTTATTTTATGCAAGGAATCTATTATTGTGCAAGTTCCCCGAACTTCACATTTTGAGTATTGTGCAAGTTCCCCGAACTTCACACGTTGAGTATTGTGCAAGTTCCCCGAACTTCACACGTTGACTATTGTTCAAGTTCCCCGAACTTACACAAATTCCTATATTGTGCAAAAGCTAAACTTCACTTTGTGCAAGTTCTCTATCCTTCTCATATTATATTGAGTAGGTTATTGTTGAATCGAAAGTTGTTTACTTAATTACTTGAACTTTATTTCCAAGCATGTTATTTAGTGGTTTAATTACTTATCAATTATTCCACATTGATATTATTGATGTCCGCACCTAGTGCATTTGAGCTCGTACAGTCTTGGACTTGTACATTATTCAAGATTCTAAATTTCTTGAACCATGTCAGTAAGAGTATGAACCTTTGCTCGGTCAGACTAGTGTATGAAGTTTTCTTTGAAGCTATCCAAACCAATTGATGGTAAAGATTCTTAGACGGAACAGAACACCCCTCATATGTAGGAGTGTGCCCAGGTATCTAGTATATATGATACGAGTAAGCAGATTTAAGTGTTATGCATATTCACGTTGTGCCCAAGGCTGATCTCCTCGAGGTACTAAGTTTCTGTAGCCAAAGGCCAGTAATTCTAAAAAGGGTCAATTAGCTACTGAACCCATTGGAAAGTTATAGTTCAGAGTCTACTCGACTATCAGTCATTCTAAAGGCAATTATTATCTTTGCTTTTAATATTCATATTGTTGAATTGTTCAGATGTTCATAGTGTTGAATCATGCAGGTTGTTGAACCTTACAAATATTCATATTATTGAATCATTCTATTATTCGTATTGATTCGTTCAGATATTCATATTATTGAATCGTTCTAATATTCATATTGTTGAATCTTTAAGATATTCGTTTTGTTGAAATCATTGTCAGATATTTTTCCATTATCATGATATATCCTTTATTGTTGTATTTAAACTTGCTGAGCAAACTTGTTGCTCATTCTTGCTATATCATGACTTGTATTGAAGTTACGCCCGAGCCCTCAGGGAAGGACAAGGGTAAAGGAAAGATTTAGGATGGTTTGCAAGGAGCAGACTTTATCTTTGTGATTTGTTTAATTACTGTTAATGTAATATGAACCCTAATGTTTATTCTATGGTATGTTTGTATTGATGTATTAAGGTTATCGAATCTTGGGACTAGTAACACCTTTTGAATGAACAACATACGTTTATTATATTCTGCATTTTAGTTATCATATGTTGTTTAAAGGTGGATGTTTAGTATTTTTTCGTGACGACCGGACCGGGGTCAGAGGACCCGGATTCGTGGGTGTCACAAGCACGGTGCCGCATCTTATTGATTTTTTATGCAAAAAGTGTGTGTGTGTGTGTGTGTATGTATTTGTGTGTGTATATGTGTGTGTGTCTTGATTTTGAAAGCTTTATTATTTTGTTTCTAAGTCTTTATTCTGGTGACTTGAAAGTAGTGATGTACCTCTTTTGCGGCTAGGTACGAAGGATTTGATTTAATCAAAAATTCATTTTTAACAAGATATATGAATTAAAATGATGTTTTGGAAAGTAAGGTTTTCAAATCCTTTGCCCGACTAAGAATCGAGGACTTCAATACTTCCTTTTATTCTTTACGTTATTTATGTGATCTACCCCGAATCGCTTTATTTCATCAAAAGCTCTTTGTGGTTTTCTTTGAGAAATCCTTTTGATGATATGAATGTAAAAGCGTTAAGAAGGTTTGGATCATCATCGGGCATATTAGCCATCTCGATGAACCAAGCTCCCTTAATGAAAGTTTTCACTATCACGGGATCTTGAATCCGAGCTCTCAAGACTAACCCCTCGAGTTCATTTTTAAGATCCAAATATTACATGTACATCAATATCTACATTATTTAAAGCATTTACAACATAAAAACCAGTCCATCGTGGGATTCAAGTCGAATCCATTCGGGGATCTCGACACCGGGATTCCTAGGCTCACATTATTTGCACAATATTACATATACATAACGTCCACGGCTTCGATACTAGATGATTTCAATGGTTGAAATCACCGTTCAAGCCGAATCGGCCCCCCTTTCACCTCTAAATATAGATTTAGGGCTATACGGGTTTACCGGGATCGTTCAAAGCAATAAACCCATAGATATACCATGGATCTAAGCCGTTATAGCCCCTGGGTTAAATCTTCATGCTTAATAACCTCTCGGGGACTAGATTAGGCTTAGATCTAGGTATATCTAGCCTCCGAAGTAGATATACAACTGTATTAAGCATAATATAACCGATAAAAACAAAAAATCTATCAACTATTACACAATATGCTTAAAATACAACAAGTTTAACTATATTCTAACAAGATACTTCATTAATCTATCATTTGAACCAAGTTTACAAAGAAAACAAAGCTAAAAGTGCGTTATTTCACCTTTGGGGACGCGTGAATAAGAGTTTTATCTCCCAGATGAACTAAGAACACTAAGAGGACTTCAAGTAGATGCTAGATGGGAGAAATGAGCTTCAAGTTGGTTATTTAAGGTTCCACCCGAGCCTCTCTCTCTCTAGAAATGTCTATCTCTCTCTAAACATGTATATCTCTCCCTTTAAAATGAACTAAGTGGGATGTTATAAGCTGCCGGAGGCAGCCGCAGATGTGGTTGTAGCTGGCCGCAAATGTGGTCAAGGCTGGCCCAAGTGGGCCCCACCTGCTTGGCTATTGGCCCTTCGGTCTCGGTTCGGCAGGAGTTGATGTCCATCGCTCGACCTTTCCGATTGTCTTTGATACGCGTAGAGGGAATAGATCAATTTTGACAAGATTAGGGTTCGAGAATTCGATACTCGTAGCCGAGATATATCCACCAGGTCCAGATATCAGTTAGTTGGCTTATCTCCTGATGGTACGTCGTTTGAGGTTTGCTGAGGTGGTTTTCGATGATCATTGTCTCAGCTCGTTGATCTTTGATCGGGTTACAGTATGTTTGGACTTCATTGGTCCTCTTTATCATTCCCGGGGTTGTCTACGAGATGACCGGGATCTTTTTCCCTCCTTCGGGGTTATCTCCGAAGTAAAATGACTCTTTTACCCTCCTACAGGGTCAGTACGATAAAAGCTATATTTTGAGTGTTTACAGATGCCCCTCTTTGTCATGTTTGTGCAATGTAATAGAATGAACACAACAAAGATTAATAGACCCCGAAAATACACGACAACATATATCTGATGATACAATGTCATGTATAACATATGTGATGATATGTGAGATTTAAAAAAGGGTTACTTCCCCGACTGGGGAAGTTAAGGATTACGTTGTCAGGGTTGAGTATACCTGCATTGAATTATAGCCAACAGATTGCACCATCGGGATCATGTCGATGCCTTTACTGGTTTGTTGCCAATAGAATACATCATCAATGTTGAGTTGACGCCTTCACTGGGTTATAGCCAACGGATTACATCATCAGGGTTGAGCTGACGCCTTCACTGGTTTGTAGCCAACGAATTACATCATAGGAATTTGCCGACCTGCGTAGAGTTATAGCCAACGGATTACATCATCGGGAATTTACCGATCTACGTAGGGTTGTAGCCAACGGATTACATCATCAGGGATTTACCGACCTGCGTAGGGTTGTAGCCAACGGATTACATCATCGGGGATTTGTCGACCTGTGTAGGGTTGTAGCCAAAGGATTACATCATTGGGGATTTGTCGACCTTCGTAGGGTTGTAGCCAATGGATTACATCATCGGGGATTTGCTGACCTGCGTAGGGTTATAGCCAACGAATTACATCATCGGGAATTTGTCGACCTGCGTAGGGTTATAGCCAACGGATTACATCATCAGGGTTAATCTGATTCCTTCACTGGTTTGTAGCCAGCAGATTACATCATCAGGGTTGAGCTGACGCCTTCACTGATTTGTTGACGAACTCATTTTTTAGATATGGATTTTGAGGGACTTAGTTGTTCCATAGGACGGCCGATCTCATCTGGAGTTCGCCGTCATAGAGCTACATCCGAGGTTCCAGTTCCGCGCATTAGCAGACGGGTGCTGCGATTGACAGAGCCCGCTCACCTGCCTACTGGGGAGGATCATCCACTTGTGGATGAGGACGCATTCCTGAGCCAGAGGTTCCGCCTCAGCCCCCTACTGCGCCTAAATTTCTTCCGGGCATTGAGGTAGAGGTTCCGAATTTACTGGGTACGGATCTGAGCCACCATCCCTCCATTCATTTGCAGGCGAATGAAGTACGTGATTTAATTTATTTTCTTTTCTCCTTTCTGTCAAACACTGGTTTTCTTAACCTTGATGTCATGCAGGTTCCGGAGTTTACCCAGCCCAGGGGTAATTGGTTTAGCATCTACGCTCTGTATCAATTATTGCATCCCGAGTACAGAGCGATTGTGGATTCTTACGGGTATGCGGTCTTCTTTACCATTGCTCCCTATCGCTGGCCTTGGGGCTATTTGCGAGCTTTGGTTGAGAGATGGTTTCACCAGAGTCAGTCTCTACATCTGCTGGACTATGAGGTTATGATGACTCCCTTGGATTGGAGATACATCACTGGCTTGGAGTTCACCGGTGATAGGGTGCCTTTGGAGCCGACTATCACTACGACTGTGGTGCGCACCTTCCTAGGGTTTTCTTCTCAGGAGCGAGCCTTCAAGGTTAGTAGTATTTGATTGGGATGCTTGGGCATCGATTCTGCTTGAGGCACCTTGCAGCAGGAGTTGCCTGTTGATTTGGCAGAGAGGGATCGCATCTTTCGGCGTCTGTTCCTGACCATTATGAGGGGTTGTTTCATAGCGAACAACTCCTCCACTGTGCCCAGCTTGGTAGGAGTCGTTTGAGATATAGACTGCATTGGGGACTATGATTGGGGATCGTTTACATTCGCTCTTTTCCTACACGGGATGCGACTGCGATCCGAGGGAGTTACCGACGCCTGAGTCGAATTCTACGCATTTATTCTGGTAAGTCTTTTTTACCGTATTTCATTTGTTTGACTTTTGATCCATTTATCTTTTCCCACGACTAATGGAGGGTTCGTTTGAATTGGAAGTTCTGGGCTTATGAGAGGCTTCCATGTCTTTGCCCTATCTCTGTCTTGGGTTTGGACACTTATCCCCGGGAACATAAATGGCATCAATCTACTTTGTCAGAGGTCCCAGTCATGGAGGGCTTTACCCATGCCGTCTTTAGCTGGAGACATTGATAGCTCAGGACATAGTATAGACCCCATATTCGAAAGAGCACTTGATTGAGGGATTTGAGGATGGATTTTCGATAGGGCCAGAGTTTCAGTTATCCACCCGCCGAATTCCATTCCTTTTTTATGGAGGTTGGGAGCTCTACCTCGGGGAGAGCGCTATTCGATACATTACTGGGGAGATTTGCCTTCCTTATCTTCCTCCATCTCAGCGCTTTAGGCCTTTATCTTCATTGATTGCATTGATTCCCACCTTGGGGTATGATGGTTTTCACTTGTTCGATGGTTCGATCTCTTCGTCATACTTTATCGCTTGTTGGGTCCGGTGCACGATAGGAGCTCAGACCTGGGCTACCCAGTTCTTGGGAGACATGGTTCCAGGATTCCTTATGATGAAGGACTGGATATCATGTTTTCAGGAGCCTTCTCATCAGGATCAGATTGCTACTTTGAGACTTCAGTTGGAGCAGCTGTCGACCTATTGTAGTTACAATGGCTTGGACTCGTCCTTGGCTAGTACTTTTGCTTCTTGGGGTCATAAGGCTAGACCGTCAGGCGGTGGTGGCTCTCATGGTGCTGGACCCTCCGATTTTGGTGGCTTCTAGGATAGAGATGTTCCCTTCACCAATCACCCGGATGAGCAGGAGACGCCTTATCGCCCATATCAGCAGGATGTGCCCACTGCCGATAGACGACCTCAGGTTGATCAGTTTGATGATGCCCTCACCTTCTTGGGTGATTTTGATGATGTGGCGAGCCCATAGGTCATCTGTTAGTTATTGGGCCTTTGTGCCCCAATATCCTGTACTTTTTTATTTTTAGTTTTCACATATATCATAGGTATGACAGGATGTTTATGAAACTAATGTACTTGGTGGATATCTATGTATGATGTTTTTTATTTATTCATCTCACATGATATTTTATCACGCGTTATGATGCATACTTCAGATATATTTAAATGATTGGATAGAGATTGACCCATGTATGGTCTTATTGACACAAGTTTTACAGATGTCGTCCTCTGTTGTGGTGCGTTTGGACCACCTTCCTCCCAGCCACGTAGCTACTAGTTTGAGGGTTTGGTATGATCAGTTGCCATATACCGACTGTGTTAATGTCAGCCGCATGTTAGGTCACTCCATATCTCTATGATTTCAAATTTCAGAGGGATTTATTGATGGGATACTCAGGTATTAGATTTCTGAGCGTCATGTCTTCCGGTTCGGCTCGGCCGAGTTAACTCCTACGTTATAGGAGTATAGTCGTATCTCAGGATTGTCGATGGAGGGGCCATGTGCTTGGATGGCTTTGGGCCATATGCGCCGCCAGTTTATGATGATGACTGGACTTAGGAGGGCAGTTGTGATGGCCGAGGTGGATGGTAGCCACATTTTCTCCATGGACTTTATGATTAGGCACTTTGCTTTCATGGATAGCTTTGCTTTTTATCATGGAGACTTCACTATTTTAGAGGAGCGATGGTACGTTACCCGAGTGGATGCCTTGGTTATGTGCCTCATAGCCTATCTATACATGTCATTTTATACTGATCATCTAGATGTGGCGATGTCGATGGCTGTTAGAGCTCTCCGAGAGGACTTTACTATATTGCCCCTTATCTTGGCAGAGACATTGATATCAGCCTCTATTTTCCATGATGCTGGTAATCAAGAGTTCAGAGGTAGCCCAGTGCTTCTATACATCTTGTTGATGACGCACCTTCGACCGATAGGGCGGCTTCGCCGTCATGGTTTCTATTTTGGACATGGCTTGTCTCAGGTCTATTCATATCGCCCGACTTCTTGCGTCGATGAGGCATCCTGGACTTTATTTCTGGGTGCTATGGAGGAGCCTTTTGCTATAGTCATGTATTTTGGGTACTGCTCCTTTATGAGTTTCACTACCCATGTGGTCGATTTGGATTTCCTACCCTTGGCGGGTTTGAGGCATGTGATGACCTATCATCCTTTGGCGGTGATGGGTTAGTTTGATCAGTACCAGGAGGTCCATGCATTTGAGGGAATTAAGGATTATCGCTTCCCTATCTGCTCAGTTACCGAGGTTGATTTGGCTCGGGTTTATGGGTTCTGGTCTCATCGATAGACAACAGAGTTTAGAAATGGCCATCCGGGCCGCTCCGTAGAGTATTCAGCTTGAATTGAGTTGGATTTGGCACAAGAGACCGCAGATCAGGTTGGTATAGGATCTTTATCTGATGACGATGGTTGCTCCACGGATGCGACGAAACCGATGGAGGATCCTATATCTCTGACTGAGGATGCTTTATTTATAGAGTTGACAGCTTCTCTAGTGAGCACTGTCTCGCGTTCAGCCTCAGTTTCCATGGAGGCGAAGGATAGACAGCTTCACCTGGTGACCTTTGAGAGGGATCAGGCTCGGGCCCTGTTGTTGACCACCGTAGCTGGTCGGGATGCTGCTATCACTGAGAGAGATGCAGCCCGTGCTTCCAGAGACCAGGCCCTCATTGACAGAGATAGGGCCCAGACTTTCTCAGATGGACTCATTGGTCTCGTACAGGGTGTAGTGCAGAGTCAATAGGAGATTTCTTGTATGGTAGCAGAGATGCTGAGGCGGGTTGATATGTTGGAGAACGAGTTCAGAGCTGCTCCCCTGACTACAGAGATTGTTGGATATTTGGCGATGTTGGCTAGTCTCACCACTGATTTATAGCTCTATTTTATTTTCAGGTAGAGACTTTGTTATTATCACTTGTCATAGGTTAGAATCAACTTTTGTATTCTAAACAGTTGTATATATAAAAAGAAACAAGTTCAGTTTACTTCCCTTGTTTGCGCATGTCTAACCATGTCCACGATTGCCATTTTCGCTTCATGATTTATTATGTCGACATAGCACTAGTCTCGTCATGTGGCATCAGATTCGGAGGGAGTGATGCTGAGATGTCGCTAGGTCTTCTCCGCATGAGCAGTCTATTAGATGGGTTTATGGATAGGTTTTTTGTATAGGTTAGGATTTTGAATAATAGGAAAGTGTTTGGATTTTTGAGGGTTAGACCGCACCATAAATGGCTGCCTATGTACTCCCACAAATAGGAGATCAGGTCTTTCGTAGTTCAGGCTCAGACCTAAAAAGTTTGAAAAGGGGTTTACTTGAGTTTAAGTTTGGATTTGATAGGATTTTGATTTGATTTGAAGAGTTAGATTTGATACAATTTTGATGTTTTTCAAGGGTTAGACTGCACCATAAATGGTTGCCTACGTACTCCCACAGATAGGAGATCAGGTCTTTCGTAATTCAGGCTCAGACTTGAAAAACTAGACTTGATATATTTTTTCTTTTTCTTTTTTTTCTTTTTTTCTTTTTTTTTTCTTTTTTTTCTTTTTTTTCTCTTTTATCAAGACATAGCAGTCCAGTTTGAAAGCGAAAAGGGGTCTCAGACATAATACTGTTTCACCGAATCGGAATTGATTAGTTGCGGGAATTCCTCACCGTCCATCTCTTCCAGTTTCAAAGCTCTGCCCGATAGGACTGCTTTGACAAGAAAGGGTCCTTCCCAGTTTGGGGAAAATTTTCCCTTAGCTGCATCCTGGCCCGGAATGATCTTCTTCAGTACCAAATCATGCTCTTTGAATTCCCGAGGTCGCACCTTCTTGTTATAAGATCGGGATATTCGCTGTTGATAGAGTTGACCGTGGAATATAGCAGCAGTTCTTCTTTCATCTAACAGGGATAACTGATCGTATTGATCTTGTATCCATTGGCTTTCTTTTATCTGGGCATCTAGCATCACTCTTAGTGATTCCATCTCCACTTCGACAGGAAGTACAGCCTCCATACCATATACCAGTGAGTAGGGTGTTGCCCCAGTCGAGGTTTGAGTCGACGTCCGGTAAGCGAGTAGGGTTAACGGCAATAGATCAGGCCATCCCCGGTGATTTGCTGACATCTTCATCATTATCTTCTTGATGTTCTTATTAGTCGCTTCCACCGCGCCGTTCATCTTCAGACGATAAATAACTTAATTGAGGTGTTTGATATTGAACTTATTGCACAGTTCCCTCATCATCTCGTTATTCAGATTCTTCGCGTTGTCTGATATGATAACCTCGGGTTGTCCATACCGACAGATAACGTTGTTTCTAATGAAACCAACGATGACCTCCTTGGTGACCCTGGGGAAAGAAGCTGCTTCCACGCACTTGGCAAAGTAGTCAATCATAGTGAAGATGAATCGATGACCGTTACTGGCTTTAGGCTCAACTGGTCCTATCACGTCCATTCCCCGTATGGAAAAAGGTCATGGTGACGTCATGTAATGTAGTTGATTCGGAGGCGCATGAATAATGTTGGCGTGGATCTGGCATTGATAGCAACGCTTGACATGATCATCGCAATCTGCTTTGAGGGATATCCAGTAGTGTCCGTTCCTCAGAATCTTCTTGGCAAGCAGAGGTCCACTCATATGTGCTCCGCACACTCCACCATGTACTTCATTCATAAGTCGCTAGGCTTGATCTTTGTCTAGGCATCTCAGAAGTCCTACACCTGGATCTCTCTTATAGAGAGCATCTCCACTTAGGTAGAAATTCATGGCCATTTTCTGTATTCGCTTCTTCGCTACTTGACTCATCGCTTCAGGGGTTGACTGATCTCGCAAATATTCTTTGATATGGTGGTACCAAGGTGGTCCCGTATCTCATCTGATATCTCCCCTACATTATTTCAATACGACGGTGTATTCTGCACAGTGAAAGTGATGATAGGCCTTCCCCTTCTTGTTGACAGGTTCACCGGTGAAGCTAATGTGGCCAATGCATCGGCAAAATCATTTCAGTTCTGGGGGATATGCATGAAGGCAATATCTTCAAATTCCCCTACCAACTTGAGGATATGTCGATGATGTGGCAGTAGATGCAATTCTTTGGTGGTGTATGCCCCGGTAGACTGTCTGATGACTAGCTCCGAATCTCCAAATACCGCTAAACGTTTTACTCCCATGGGTTGTGCCAGCTTTAACCCCACAATGCACCCTTCATATTCTGCGATATTGTTAGAGTTGTTGAAATGCAACTTGGTGGCCATGGGGTATTGATCTCCCGTGATGGATACCAGGACTGCCCCGACTCCGGCACCCTCAGGATTTGATGCACCGTCAAAATACATTTTCCAGAATAGACCTTGACCCTCCTTATCGATCAGTTAAACAGTCAACACTTCCTCCTCCGGGAAATACGTTTCCAAAGGCTCAAAACCCACTGTTGGTGCAACCGACAGGTGATCCGCAATCCCTTGCCCTTTAATGAACTTTTGGGTGACATAGATGATGTCGAACTGTTGAAGGATTAACTGCCACTTGGATAAGCGACAGTTCAAAATTGGCTTGCTAAAGATGTATTTTAAAGGATCCATCCTCGATATGAGATAAGTGGTATGGCCGTGTAGGTAATGCTGTAACCTCGTGGCTGCCCAAGCTAATGCACAGCAGGTTCTTTCTATCAGAGTATATTTCTGTTCTCCGCTGCTGAAGCGCTTACTGAGATAATAGATAGCTCTTTCTTTCCCAATGTCATCCTTCGGCCCCAGTAAACAACCCATAGCGTTGGAGTTGATGGAGATATACAAGAACAACGAAATTCCATCCTTTCGGGGTACCAATATAGGTGCTTCAATCAACCTCTTCTGGATGGTGTGGAAAGCTTTTCGGCAGTCTTCATTCCATTTTCCCGAAGAATTCTTCCTTAACAGTTTGAAAATGGGCTCACAGGTTGCTGTCAACTGCGATATGAACCGGCTGATGAAGTTGATTCTTCCCAGGAAACCTCGGATTTCCTTCTCGATCTTTGGCTCAGGCATTTCCGTAATGGCTTGGATTTTTGCAAGATCCAATTCAATGCCCCGATTGCTCATGAGAAATCCTAGTAGTTTGTCGGATTTCACACCAAAAGCACACTTCGCTGGGTTTAACTTCAGATTGAACTTGCAGAGTTGTTCAAACAACCTCCGAAGATGGGTGCAATGGTCATCAGCCTATCAGGACTTTGCGATGATATCATCCACATACACCTCGATTTCTTTGTGCATCATATCGTGGAATAAAGTCATCATGGCTCTTTGATAAGTAGCGCCAGCATTGGTAAGGCCAAAAGCTAATCTTCAATAACAGAAGGTTCCCCAAGGGGTAATGAAGGTGGTCTTTTCCCTGTCTTCTTCAGCAACCATGATCTGGTGATATCCCGCAAAGCAATCAGCGAAAGAATACATCTCGAACTGTGTAGTGTTGTCGATTAATATATGGATGAACGGCACTAGGAAGTCATCCTTAAGGCTGGCTTTGTTGAGATCTCTATAATCTACACAAACTCCCACCTTTCCTCCAGATTTAGGCACTGGGACTACATTAGACAACCATTCAGGGTACGTTGACACCATAATGATTCCCGCTTTGAACTGTTTGATAATATCTTCTTTGACCTTCAGGCTCCATTCTGGTTTCAACCGTCTCAGTTTCTGCTTAACCGGTTTGAACCCTTCTTTAATTGGTAGTCGATGGATGACGATATCGGTGGATAGACCTATCATGTCTTCATGAGACCAGGCAAAAACATCCTTGAACTGGGTTAAGAGTTGGATTAGTTCTTTTTCTTGGTTAGAGGAAAGGTTAGTTCCTATCTGTATCTCTTTAGGATCGTCAAGGGTTCTGATATTTATGGTGGTGGTTTGATCGAGGTTGGGTTTAGGTTTATCTTTGACCCATGCTTTGATTTCCTCAGGCACCTCGTCATCATCCCCTTCCTCTTGCTCGATTCCCATCAAGTAAATGTCTAGTTCTATGTCGAAATCGTAATCATTACTCAAATTCGGCAAGTCATGGACATGTCTAGGACTACGCAAATTTGGAAACCTGAGACAAAAACTTGATTGCTAAATATATACAAGTAGTCGTCAATTACAAAAAGATTCATCAGTTAATATGAAAACTAGCAATAACAAGATACAGATGAAATAAAACAGACATAAATATAGGTAAAGGTAGAGCTCCCTGTCAGCGGTCACTTCTTGGTTTTTACCCTTTCTGGACGATCTGTAGGGTGATCGTCCAATTGCTGGTCATGAGATCCTGGGGAGTTGCTAAGATAGACGCACTACTGGAGTCGTCTTCCACGATGGCCATAACTGGTTTGGAACTGGTCCCTGGATCCTCGCTCGGGATGTTTATATTTCCCCAGTTAAGGACTGGGAGAATAGGTTGATCACTTGACAGATCTGCCCCATCGGACTTCTTCAGGTCCTCTTCAGAGTGGCAAAAACTGCTCAGCAATTGCAACTGGATCTCTTCCAGAAACTTCTTGTCTTTAGCATTCCGGGCTAAATCCTGGATAGGCTTTTCATCCCCGTCTGTCTGATGTCCTCTTTGATTGACTTTAGGAATCAGGAGGTTTGAAATAATAAGGTGGATCTTCTTGAGTGGCTCTTTAAATCCTGTTTCATTGAGGTTTGGCTTGAGGTGAATCAGATGATTAACTGGTTTATGCTTGTGAGGATTCTGATGTTTGGATCCACCAGGGTACCCGAGTCCAACCTTCCTTAACTGCGTGGGTATACGGATTGGGTTCCTGAGTCCTTGGCCATTCTTCCCCAGTCATCGGCCTAGTAGATGTCCTCGGGACAACATCTCTTGGCCAACCGCCATCACTTCAGGAGATATCCGGGGGATTAAGACCGGTGCCCCCACAGAGTGATATCGCGGATTACTAATTTTGAAGGCTTGAAAATTGGCAGGCTCGATACCTTTATTCACACCGATCAGGGGCATATCTCCCAAGTCATGAACAGGATAATCAGGTTCTGCACTGACAGTCACCAGATTGCCGTTGACGATATATTTCAGTTATTGATGAAGAGTTGAAGGAACGGCGCCAGCCATATGGATCCATGGTCGTCCTAACAATAGATTATACCCGGTGGTGATCTTCAGGATCTTGAAAGGTATGTTAAAAGTGAAAGGGCCAATCTCCACAGGAAGTTCAATCTCCCCCACGGTATCCCTTCTTGATCAGTCGAAAGCCCGTACCACGACATGGCTTTCCCGAATTCGGTTCAGGTTGATCTTCATCTTCTCCAAAGTATCCTGTGGACAGATGTTCAAAGATGACCCTCCGTCGATTAGCACCCCACCTACCACATATCCTGACGAAACGACAGCGATATGCAATGGTTTGTGATGCCTAGTTCCTTCTGCTGGTATATCGTCGTCAGTGAAGGATATCACATTACTATCCAGTATATGGCTGATCAAGTGCTGGAATTTCTCAATATCGATAGTCTTGGGTAAGTGTGCTTCCTCCAATACTTGGATCAGAATTTGACGATGGTCGTCAGAATCTAAAACCAAATCCAAGATGGAGATTTGATGGGGTTCAGCTTCCAACTGCCTCACCGTCCTGGCTTCATCGTGCCCCATCTTGTGGAGGAACTCTGTGATCTTTCCAATAGATACCTTCCCCAATACCTTGGTTGCCGATTTCGCCAAATGCCTAGGGAGGTAAAATAGATTCTCCCTAGGTATGATGGCGGTACAGTCAGGTGCCAATTTTATACCTTCTCCGTAATTCCACGGTACCTTCTTCAGGCTGAGAATTGGAAGTTGCAGCCAAGGAGCCAACATCAGGGGTTTAGGCGCTGATATCTCTAGAGTGGCATTGTTTCTCTGCTCAGATACTCCTTGGATGGTTATGGGTCCACCAGATGTTCCTTCCGTGCAAAGGATAACGGCTATCATACCCTCTAAGTTCCTCGGTCCTCGAGGGTACTTTATCTCTTCCTCGTAAAAGATCTCAGCTTTGTTCATCAATTCTAGTTCCCCTGATTCAATCAAGTTCTGGATTAGATGTTGCAGGGCCCAACATTCTTCCGTGGCATGTCCAAGAGCATTTGAATGGTAAAGCCAGGATCTAGAAGGATCAAAACACTTCGATCTCGTATCTGGGGGTGGCAGGAATTCCTTAATCTTCCCCTCCTCGATCAAGGTGCAGAGAATCTCCTCCCGGGACTGCCTTAACGGGGTGAATTTCTGTTTAGCAGTAAAATCTCGTCGGTTCTACAGTCTAGCTTCTCGGGCCATCTTTTCGGTCCATCTATCCTGCTCTTGGAAGCGAATCCAATCCCTTCTGGAGGTTGAAATGTCTTGGACAGCTATGGGGTCAGCTGGCTTTAATAAGACCTGGTCTATTAGTTGTCGGGTCAACTGGTGTTGGTATACAACCAATTCTGCCAGCTGATCAACTTGCACCTTGATTGAAGCCAATTCTTGCTCTACCCCTATACTTTTTTTCAGGGTATCCCCATTTGGAAAGGTCTTGTGCAGAGGGCAACTCTCCCATCTTCCTCAGGTATTTACGATTTTCCCTGCTTCCGGCACTAATTATGTTAACTCCTTCATCCGCATGCTGAGGCAGAGGGTTGTTGTTGATATTCGGTTGCTCAGGGGTTTTGACTATAATCTCCCCGCTGTCAATCAAGTTTTGAATTTTGTGCTTCAGAGTCCAACACTCCTGAGTATCATTCCTCGGTGAGTTGGAATGGTAGGCGCATTTCTTGCTGGAATCAAATTGCCTTCCATTTAGATCAGAAGGTGGAGCAAGCTCAATGATCTTTTTTTGGGCGATCAGTAGGGCTAATATGTTCTTCAAGGAGTTTCCTAAAGGAGTGAATATCCTTCTTCACTTGTTTTCCCCTGCCTTCGTTGCAGTATAATTTCGGGTATTCACTGGATGAGGGTTCTGCCTCTAGATAGATGAGTTAGGGCTCTTGTTAGCAGATTGTCCTTGCAATATTAAAGAGACATCTTCTTCCTTTTTTTCGATCCTCTTTTGGGAGCGCTTGCATAATTTCCTGACTGTATGTGCTCGGCTACGACTTCCTAAGCAGTGAGGTCTTTGATTTTTCCAGACTTCAAACCTATTTCAGCCATTTCCCCGTGCTTAATCATTTCAAAAAAAGATTTTCCTAACCCGGCGAGGACTCTCTCATAGAAAGGGGCTTCTTGTATATCAATGAAGGTTGTCACCATATCACCCTCTTCCATTGGTGGGTTGACTTGGGCTGCCATTCGCCTCCACCTCTGAGTGTATTCTCTGAACGATTCATTGCCCAACTTTTTGACTTTAGTAACCTGGTAGCGATCGGGTGCCATCTGGGATTTGAAACTGTATTTATTGAGGAAAGCATGGGCCAAATCTTCCCAACCTTTAACTTTGGAATTGTTTATCCGTGCGTACCACGTTCGGGCTTCACCGGTAAGGCTCTTCTTAAACAACTGCATTCGGAGGTTTTCATCCTCAGTATAAGTTCTAAGTTCACCTATGTAGACTTTCAAGTGAGTGTATGGGTCTCCCAGTCCGTTGTATTTCTCAAACTCGGAGACTTGAAACCTATCCGGGTATCTCGCCTTTGGGAAAATACACAGATCCGAGTAATTCACCCTCCCGTGGGATCCTGTCCCCTTCATAAACTGGATAGCGTCTTCCATCTATCTAACTTTCTTCCTAATGTCTCCAGTGCCTCTATCCTCCTGGAGGTCTATGATTTCTCGTGTTTTCTTCTGGATCGGGGCCTCCTTGGGTACTTCAACATCGAGGGGCGAGATAGGTGTGGACGCATTGGTATCACCTTCCTTCTCGGGTACTTTCATGTCTCCTTGCATAGAGGATTCAGTCGGACTCTTGTGCATAGATTCCTGAGATACTTTACACTGTTCTTTTAACAGGGTCGTCATCTCGGTCATCTGTTTCTTAAACTCCTTGAATTCATCTCAAGATACTGGGATGGGTTCTGATGAACCTCCTTCAGCCATTTGGACTGGTGAAAGGGCCTTTTTGGATCGAGATCAGGTTCTAGGACCAATCTGCACAAAACTGATATCTAGTTTAGATTGGATATTGGTGGATAGGGATGCATGATATGATATGCATCAGTTTAATGGTTTTTTAATCTTTTCCTGCAAAACAAAGGGTTAGTCAATTTGATGACAGGATATGAAAGATGTATGTATTACAGTTAAAGATAACGGTCATTTATATACGCGGAAGATTAAATAGGGCATGAAGAAGCACACCGCGCGTTTGGTTTATCAGAGGCTGACCTATTTTAGGGTTACCATCACGGGCTGTTTGAAATTGGTTCCCAGATCTTTACAATTTACTTGATGAAAACATCTATGTTTCAATTGGAGCGGATCTGAGTGGTGCCTTTCTTCAACCTCACAATGGAAACATCCATAGGAGTCCAGTAATAAACAACCGACGGGATTGCCTCCTAATGGAGGTACCACACAACATACATTCACATACATTCACGTCCTCACCGCATGTAATATGATGATATTGTGCGAAGCACTAATATATTGTGCGAGTCACTAATACAAAATGCTAAAAGATTGACACATACAGAGATCATTCACACAAAAATACATATGCAGAATGAAAATCAAAAAGTTTGATCGCGACTTAAGCTCTCTTTGAGTTCCTAGCAGAGTCGCCACCTGTCGACGTCGGGAAGAAGCAATCTCTTTTCCTTTGATCTCCTTTTGTTTGTTTGAAGGAGGAGACTCTTTTTTCTTTGGTTGTGTTTCCCTTCCTCTCTTATCCGGGGGAAAAAGAGGAATGCCCATATTTCCTAATTTGAATCTTATTCTACCCTTTCGCTTTCACTTTGTCTTTGGGGTTCCGTTTAAAGGGTGAATTTTGTAGGAAACTGGTACCGACATATGTGTCGACAATTTTGAAAAGTTTGATTTTATTTTGATGATTGGACCGATTGAGACAGAGTCATCAGTTGGTATTTTTTAAATGGATGTACCAACTCATCCGAGTTTTAATGGTTTTTTCTCAAGATGGTCCAATGCGTGACTCTAAAGATTGGTCTTGAAACCCGAGATTCGTGAAATCCGGGGCCTAGGTTAAACGGGGGGGAGGTGTTAGGCACCCCCTGACTCCCGTGCAAGCACAGTACCGCATCTTATTGATTTTCTATACAAAAAGTGTGTGTGTGTGTGTGTGTATCTTTGTGTTTGTGTGTGTGTGTGTGTGTGTGTCTTAATTTTGAAAGCTTTATTATTTTGTTTCTATGTCTTTATTCTGGTGACTTGAAAGTAGTGTTGTACCTCTTTTGTGCCTAGGTACGAAGGATTTGATTTAATCAAAAATTCATTTTTAACAAGATATATGAATTGAAATGATGTTTTGGAAAGTAAGGTTTTCAAATCCTTTGCCCGACTAGGAATTGAGGACTTCGATACTTCCTTTTATTCTTTACGTTATTTATGTGATCTACCCTGAATCGATTTATTTCATCAAAAGCTCTTTGTGGTTTTCTTTGAGAAATCCTTCTGATGATATGAATGCAAAAGCGTTAACAAGGTTCGGATCATCATAGGGCATATTAACCATCTCGATTAACTGAGCTCCCGTAATGAAAGTTTTCACTATCACGGGATCTTGAATCCGAGCTCTCGAGACTAACCCCTCGAGTTCGTTTTCAAGATCCAAATATTACATGTACATCGATATTTATGTTATTTAAAGCATTTACAAAATAAAAATCGGTCCATCGTGGGAATCAAGTCAGATCCATTCGGGGATCTCGACACCGGGATTCCTAGGCTCACATTATTTGCACAATATTACATATACATAACGTCCACGGCTTCGATACTAGATGATTTCAATGGTTGAAATCACCGTTCAAGCCGAATGCGCCCCCCTTTCACCTCTAAATATAGATTTAGGGCTATACGGGTTAACCGGGATTGTTCAAAGCAATAAACCCATAGATATACAGTGGATCTAAGCCGTTATAGCCCCTGGGTTAAATCTTCATGCTTAATAACCTCTCGGGGACTAGATTAGGCTTAGATCTAGGTATATCTAGCCTCCGAAGTCGATATACAATGTATTAAGCACAATATAACCAATAAAAACATAAAATCTATCAACTATTACACAATATTCTTAAAATACAACAAGTTTAACTATATTCTAACAAGATACTTCATTAATTATCATTTGAACCAAGTTTACAAAGAAAACAAAGCTAAAAGTGCGTTATTTCACCTTAGGGGACGCGTGAATAAGAGTTTTAACTCCCAGATGAACTAACAACACTAAGAGGACTTCAAGTAGATGCTAGATGGGAGAAATGAGCTTCAAGTTGGTTGTTTAAGGTTCCACCCGAGCCTCTCTCTCTCTCTAAAAATGTCGATCTCTGTCTAAACATATATATCTCTCTCTTTAAAATGAACTAAGTGGGATGTTATAAGCTGCCGAAGGCAGCTGCAAATGTGGTTGCGACTGGCCGCAGATGTGGTCAAGGCTGGCCCAAGTGGGCCCCACCTGCTCAGCTATTGGTCCTTTGGTCTCGGTTCGGTAGGAGTTGACGTCCATCGCTCGACCTTTCGGACTGTCTTTGATATGCGTAGAGGGAATAGTTCAATTGTGACGAGATTAGGGTTCAGGAATTTGATACTCGTAGCCGAGATATATCCACCAGGTCCAGATATCAGTTAGCTGGCTTATCTCCTGATGGCACATTGTTTAAGGTTTGCTGAGGAGGTTTCCGATGATCACTATTCAGCTCGTCGATCTTTGATCGGTTCACAGTATGTTTGGACTTCATTGGTCCCCTTTATCATTCCCGGGGTTGTCTCCGAGATGACCAGGATCTTTTGCCCTCCTTCGGGGTTGTTTTCGAAGTAAAATGACGCTTTTACCCTCCTGCAGGGTTAGTACGACAAAAGCTAAATTTTGAGTGTCTACAAAGGTTTTGAAGGGTTTTTTAGGAAAGAGGGCAACATGTGTTTATGTCGACGATTTGAACGTTTAGAGTCGCCAGTCGGTAGATTGGAAAATGGTTGTACTTACTCAACCAAGTTTGATTTGAAAAGAGGCACAATTGCTGGACACTGTCGAAACTTGATCTTTGAAATTGGAGTTTTGAGTTCGAGGGCTTGGTTAAGTGTGGGAAAGGTGTTAGGCACGCCACGACTCCCGTGTAAACACGGTACCGTATCTTTTTAATATTTCCCTTAAAACTATAAATGTGTGAGTGAATGTTATTTTAAAATTGTGCCTATTGATTTGATTGATTGAAAGCTTTGACAGACTTCGTTTAGCCTATATACGGAGGGTTTGATTTAATTTGAAAATCAGTCTTTGATTTGATTTTCAAAAGCTTTTCTTTTGATTGAAAATGATATTTTGAAAGCTGGTTTATCAAACCCTTACGCTGCCATAGGAATTGAAGCGTATCGCTAGTTTTAATTTTTTTATCTTTATAGCCTTAAGGCTGTATGTGAATGGTGATTTGTCAGGCTGCAAAGCATCCTCTACCACAGAAATAGACAAGTGTCGGTTTTCTCATTGGTATAAAAACCATCGGAGGGACTCTGACACGATAATTGACATTTCATTATGATGAGACCTTAAATCCGGATAACCGTTTTAATGTCTGTGTTTGAACATTTTACAGAAAAATTGGCAGGGTACATCTGTAAACTGGAGTTTGTCCATCATGGGAATCAAATCCCGATCGATTTGATCGTGAATCTCACGATTCCTAGGTTCACATATGAGTAGCCCATAAACCTGCACAGTTCAAATTTGCACAGAAATGGATATATATATATATATATATATATATATATATATATATATATATATATACATCATCACGTCGCAATGGAACCAAGGATTCATCAATAAATCCTGGCTGCGAGTGGATAAAATGTTTCGTTCCCACTAGATAGCGATCTAAGGGACGCGAGTTTGCTTTCAAGGCTGAAACTATAAAAATAACTAGATTTAAAGAAATCTCAGCCATTATAGCTTCCAGGTTCTATCGGGACCTATTTGGACCATTGAAAGCTAGAATTGGCGAGATTTGGATAAATCTAGTCCGCCAGCAGATATGTCAGTGCAGATTCATATACACATGAATATTAAATGCAACAGTTGAATAAATTAAGTAAAGCAATATATATATATAGTTATATATATACAAAACTGTAAAAACGGTGATGGGTTTTCACTCGCAATCCCGGACTGGAATTGAAATGTATATATTTATATAAAAGAACTGTAAATAGCCACGAAATAATTTAGGCTGTGACAGAAATGAAATATGTATATATATATATATATATGTATAAAAATAGTAAAAAAAGGCGATGGATTTTCACGCCGGTGCCCGTACTGGAATTATAATTGACAGAAAAGTAGTCAACCAGTGACTGGGGAGAGCACCAAGTATGGCGAAGTGTGCAAAAGCAGTAAAATGGCCACAAAGTAATCCAGGCCGGATTGAAAATATAAATATATATATATATATATATATTGACAGAAATATAGTCAACCAGGACTGATATGAGTACCAGTGATGGTGAAATTCGCTTATATATGCGTAAATATATATAAAAACAGTAAACTACCACGGATTTGACATCCAGGCTTGATAGAATTGAAATGTTAGTACATTTACAATCAAAAATATATAAAAAAGGGCCAAACTCAGACTGGGAAGACAACTCAGTCCGGCGGAGTTGCCAAAAATGTGTGTGCTAGTGCATTGAAGCTGCTGGAGCTGACGGATCGTCAATCCGAGTTGTAGAAATGCAAACAACTACGTTTATATATAGAAATGTACCAAATTTTGACAAAAACGGCCACAGAACTTAGTTCGGGGCATATTTAGAAGATGAAACTTTGTGTGCAAGTGGAAAACAGTGCAAAGTAGTAGTATTAACTTTTTGATCGTAAAAATACTTACAATGGACTGCAATACGGGCTTTTTGCCAAATCGTAGGCTCTATACATTCAAATCTACCGGTTATTTTCTGATATCGTAGGCTCTATACGTGTTGGAGTGAAATTATTTGAGTTTGGAAGAGATGTAAAAGTCAGAAAATCAGACGGGTAGAACTTCGCTGCGTTTCGAAAACTTCAAAATGAAGGGGGGGGTGCACGTTTATTTATAGGCCAGGGAGCCTTAGCTCCACCTGTGGCTGCCTTAGGTAGAGGTGAGGCTCCCCAGGTGGGGCCCGCAATGCCAGGTTCTGTCATTTCGAAGTACGTGCACTCCGGACAATGCATAGTCGAAGTCGGAACTTTCAAAATTTTGATCGGAGCGTCCATTTGAGGCGTGTGATACCTTTTTAGAAAGCCCTCGCCGAGAGTGTCATAATGACATGGGATAAAACATTTTTCGGGTCCAAGAAGACGGGTTCATAACCAGGTCTTCGATTCCCCGCAGTTTGTCCGTTGAGCTGTCTTGCGTCGTTTGCACTCGGGATCGTTGTTACGGTTCATTATGACTTCGATGGCATCAATTCAACTTGATATTGACCGAATTAATTGAGAGTTGATAAAATGACCATTTTTCCCCTCCTGAGGTGGTCTTTGGTGGATCTGGCTTCCCAGGGTTATCTCTGGGGCTGAATTGCACTTCCCGGATTGATGTCGGGGCTAATCTGTACTTCTCGGGCTGAGAACGGGGATGATTTGACACATCCTAGATTGATGTTAAGGTTGAACTGTACCTCCCGGGTTGATGTCGGGGACTGGCTTGAAGGCCCAATATTGAGATCGGGGTTTGACTGACGATCTAATCGGAGATCGAAGCTGGATAGACAGTCCGATTGGAGATCGGAGCTGGATAGACGGTTCGATTGACTATCGGAGATGGATTGATGGTTCGATTAGAGATCGGAGCTAGATTAGAGGTCCAATTAGATATCGGAGCTGGATTGACTGTCCGATTGGAGATCGAAACTAGATAAATGGTCCGATTAAAGATCGGAGCTGGATTGACGGTCCGATTATAGATCAGAGCTGAATAGATGGTCCGATTAGAGATCAAAGCTGGATAGACGGTTCGATTGGAGATCGGAACTGGATTGATGGTACGATTGGAGATCGGAGCTGGATTAACAGTCTAATTGGAGATCAAAGCTGGATAGACTGTCCGATTGGAGATCGGAGCTGGATTGTTGGTCTGATTGGAGATCGAAGCTGGATAGACGGTTCGATTAGATATCGGAGCTAGATAGATGGTCTGATTGGAGATCAGAGCTGGATAAACGGTTTGATTGGAGATCGGAGCTGGATTGACGGTCCGATTATAGATCGGAGCTGGATTGACTGTCCGATTGGAGATCAAAGGTGGATAGATGGTCCGATTAGAGGTCGGAGCTAGATATACGATCTGATTGGAGATCAAAGATGGATTGACGGACCGATTGGAGATCGAAGCTAGATTGACGGTCTGATTGGAGATCAGAGCTGGATAAATGGTATGATTGGAGATCGGAGCTGGATAGACGGTCCGATTGGAGATAAAAGCTGGATAGACGGTCCGATTGGAGATCAAAGCTGGATTGACGGTCCAATTGGAGATCAGATCTGGATAGACGGTCCGATTAGAGATCAGAGCTGGATAGACGTTTTGATTGGAGATCGGAGCTGGATTGATGGTCGGATTGGAGATCGAAGCTGGATAGACGGTCCGATTGGAGATCAGAGCTGGATTGATGGCCCGATGAGCTAGATTGACGGTCCGATTGGGGATCGGAGCTGGATTGACGGTCCGATTGGAGATCAGAGCTGGATAGAACGTCCAATTAGAGATCGGAGTTGGATTGACAGTCCGATTAGAGATCAACGCTGGATTGACATTTTAATTGGAGATCAGAGCTGGATTGACAGTCCGATTGGATATCGGAGCTAGATTGACTGTCCGATTAGAGATCGGAGTTGGATTGAGGGTCCGATTGGAGATCGAAGCTGGATAGACGGTCCGATTGGAGATCAGAGCTAGATAGACGGTCTGATTTGAGATCGAAGCTTGATTGACTGTCCGATTGGAGATCAGAGCTGGATTGACGGTCCGATTGGAGATCAGAGCTGGATAAACGATCTGATTGGATATCGGAGCTGGATAGATGGTCCGCTCAGAAGGATTTCGATGCGATATGGGTTATAGTGGATTGACTGACGAAGTCAGCACATTTCCTATCGATCAAGATTAAGTTTAACTTGGATCAGTTAGCAAAGCTCTACGTTAAGGGAATCATATCTCGACACGGTGTTCCGGTTTCGATTGTGTCCGACAGAGATCCGCGACGTCGAATTTCTGGAAGCGACTACAAGAATGCTTGGGAACGCAATTGAGGATGAGTTCACCTACAATAATAGTTACCTAAGTGAGTATTGGCATGCCGCCTTATGAAGCGTTATACGGCAGGAAATGCAAAACTCCATTGTGTTGGGATGAGGTCGGTGAACGATAGCTGTTGGGACCAGAACTGGTACAACAAACCACTGAAATCGTGAAGCTCATCAGAACTAGATTGGTTGCTGCTCAAGACAGACAGAAGAAGTATATCGATCAACATCGACAGAATCGAGAGTTTGTAGCAGAAAGTTTTGTTTTCCTGAAGGTATCTCCCTAGAAGGGGAAGATTCGATTCGGGAAGAAGGGGAAGCTGAGTCTCCGATTCATTGGACCTTTCGAGATACTATGAAAGGTGGGTGAAGTGGCTTACGAGGTTGCGTTACCTCCGAAGCTAGATAATATACACAATGTTTTCCATATTTTCGTGTAGTGACCGTACAAACATAACTACAAGCATGTAATAGAATACGAACCTTTACAATTAGATAAAGACTTAACATATGAAGAAGTGCATGTTCAAATAGTTGATAGAAAAGAAAAAGTACTTAGAAATAAAGTGATACCTTCTGTTAAGGTAATCTGGAGGAACTGTAATACCCGAGAATTTCCTAATATTATTAAATAAATATATTAATGGAAATGAGAATTTATTAGAATATAAATGATTTTGTGTTATGAGAATGATTAATTCAATTATATTAAATTGAATAATTATAATAATTGAGAAATTGATGGAGTTTGCGATAAACTCGTTGATAGCCTTGTGTGGCACAGTGACGTAATATAAGAATGATTATATTAATTTAAGCGAACAATTAATCTAAATTAATTATTATTGTAGAATATTAATTAATTGTTATCGTAGAATATTAATTAATTGTTGTGGAATATTAACTGTGATTGATTAATAATATGTGATTATTATTATTGCAAGAAATATAATAATAATAATGAGCAACGTGTTTATAAATATAATAAGATTTATATTAAAGTGATAATTAATCATATAATGGTTAATTAAATTGTTATGGAGATTAACAATTATATTGATTGATGAAGGATGTGTGAATATTATTAATTAATATTTAATTAATAAGATGAGTAATTCTATGTGCAAGCATGCGAATTAAATGTGTAACATATATTAGCTAACTATGTATTATGTGAAGTGTAACATAACACTATTATATGGTAAGGCTTACTGAATTATGGGAGTTACATGATAATGCCTATGTGACATATGAGTATACAGTAAAAGAATATGACATGGATTATATATGTGTAAATTAATTGTACCACATTGTCATGTTAAAAGTACATTGTGACTTAAAAGTATATATTATATAATCTAAGTGGACTTGTATAATATAAGTATGTGTGTATAGTTTAAGTATATAAATAATTAATAAAGTTCCTTCATTCATTGAATAAGGCAAGATGTGTTATGACATTAAAATAGCCTATGTGACAATATGTATGTAAGTATACATTAAAATAGTGTATCATGAATATAAATAATAATTGATGATTATTTATATATATAATGGAATAATAAAATTTAATAAAGGAGATAATGTGATGTGATTATATCCGAGTAAATTATATCCGATATTAATAAATTTACATGGATGATATGTATGTTACATTGCCATATCACATATACTACCTTGAAATATTAAGCATGTGACTTACATTATAATGTTAATTATAATCTAAATATATAGTATGAATATATATGTAATAGCCTAAGTGTATGATATATGTATATATGGCCTTAGTGTTAATACACTTCATGATGGAAACTGCTGGATACTTAGAAGCTTGGCCCATATTGACAAACACAATCCTTGTATACGTGAACAACTCAAGCTAGCCTACTCCCTATTTCTTCCTCAAACTTAGCATTGCATAGCTCATGATTATGGAGGGAGTGGGATTCATGATGAATCCAACTACCATTTACCTACTACTCTTTAACCCCCATGCAATTCATAAATCTCGTTGGTTTAATTTGTTGTACATATACATTATCTAGGGTCTTGGCTTTGCTATTTATATGGCCCCTTCTCTTTCACATTTCATCTTGCTGAGATTTTGCTTGAGTTTGATAAGTTAAGAGCTAATATATATACATCAGTGTAGTATTCTGAGAAGTTGAGAATTCAATTTGTAACAAGCTCAATCCTTATTAGCAGAGGTATAACACCTCTTGTTCTTTATTTCTTATTTTCTGTCAAGGATTTTAATTGTTGATTATAGTTGCCATTTATGCTAAAGTTAATTTGGACATGTTTCTTAGTTGCTATATAGCCTTATAAGGATGTTTAAACTGAAATGTAGTTGAGTAGGAACAAAAATGTGGTGAAATTTGGGAATTGGCCTGGAAATCTGCCGAGGCTGGAACAGTCTGTCGCTGGTTGCAAGCCGACACAGCTGCCCAGTTTACTGGGCAGCTACGCAGCTGCGCCAGCAGCCTGCTGCAGATTCTGCTTTCTGCTTGCTTTCTGCTACGTGATAGTTTCTTGCATTGATTTAAATGAACATGTTAGCATGAGTATTCCTATACATGAGTATATTAACATGATGTGCACGTGTGTTGCTATAATGTCATGCAAGATTAATGAAATGACTAATAGCGTCGAAATAAATCTCAAGTTTCTTAAACAAACTTTAACATATATAGACCATGAATACGTTCTGACTTTTGAGACATGCTAGTATGAATTAGAAACACATGAAGTGCATGTTAGCTTATCTATATAGGTTCCGTGATATAATATGAACATTTGAACCTAACTAGTGCGCCTTCCTAACGAATATGTAAGTTTTGAAAGTGGATTTGGACATGTAAATGCCATATATACGTTCTGATATTATGAGCATCTTTAGATGACTTTGAAATGCATGGAAGGCATGTTGACTTGCTTATATATGTTTCATAGTATGACATGAGCATGTGAACTTCATTTGTGAACTTTACTAAGTAAAAGTATAAGTTTGAAACGTAAACCTTGAACATGTTTTCAAAAAGATAGTTACATCACGTGAGTATCTAGATTCTAAAGGGTTAAGATGACATGTTCGGGTTGATATGCCTCTAAACATGATTCGTATGTAGTAGACATAATGATAACATGAGTTTAAAGCATGCTTCCAAGTATTAAACAATACTAGTTATGAATAAATAATGTGAACACTATAAGCATGTGTATTAATAGATTATGTGACATCTATGTAAACATATAGCCAAGTTATAAAGCATGATAACCACATGGTTTTTCTATCCCTTAATACCATGTAAAATGTAAGTTAAAATTGTGATAATGAACTCAAGAATGATTATATGTCACGATGTTACTTGAACCCGATTTTGACGGTTAACTTAGGGGAATGCCATAACTTGCTAAAATGAAATATATTTAGTATTGATTGTGGTTTTATGTGATATGAGAGCATATTTGCTAATTATTGCGATCTTATATGATATGAAAATGTGTTTAAACTCTAAAGAAGGAACGTTAAAGATAGAAATTATATTCTATATAACTGTGTAGCTAGGTTAAAACTTAGCTTATGTGTTAATCGTATACTCGAAGACAAATGTGAAGTTAAATTATATGACTAATGAATATCATATATATACTTAATTGTATTACGATAGGAATTCGAAAGTGTTGGCTAGCTTTACGTGAGTAAACTACGCTTAAGGCAAGTTTCCCAACTTACACTCTTTTACGGTGCAAGTATCCTAACCGACGCATTTACTTTATGCAAGTATTCTATCCTTGTATATTGCGAACTAGTTTCCTTACTTAATCGTTTGAATTGAATTAGCATACTTGAACTTTTATTTCATTAAAGCTATTATTCATGTTGAACTTGGTATTGTTCTTGAATATTGTGAAAGTGTCTATGCCATTTGATTCGGCTAGACTTATATTATTGAGAAGCGACCCAAAACCAATTGATTGGTGTGGGATCTTGTATTTGACTGAGAAGAACAACCTTCTTTGAATGGAATATATAATTGTCGGAGAACCGACGTGCACACTTGAGTATGATTGATTGTTATACATAACGATGGTGCTTTAGGCTGATCACCTGTTGTACCTGTTTTTGTTAGATTTTCAGTTTATTACTGTTAATTCTAGTAGAAGTTCATAGTCCTTAGTGACTGCTCAGTATTCAGTTATCTTAAAATCTTGAATTGACTTATTATTGAATCACATTGATATTATTCTGTCCTTAGCGACTGTTATTGAAAACTGTTGATATTCTTGTTATCCTTGAACTATCAAACCTTGCTATACCCGTTTCGAGAATTGAGAATTATATTACAAACCCTTATCGTATATTACTTGCTGATTAATTTGTGCTCATTCTTGCTTTTTCCTAAAACATTTCAGTTAAGGCAGAGCATGGCGAACCTTCGGGCGTTGATAAGGGCAAGGGCAAGGCTACCAACTAGCTTGTCTCTTTTATGTTTTTAAATATTTTAATGTTGTATTAAGATGATGTAGTAAGACTAGATTTGATTATGTTTAAGCTTAAGTTAGATTATGTAATAAGTCGTTAATTGATATTATTATGTAATCTATTAAGTACTGTAGGTTGCGAGACTTGGGAGAATAATTATAATAAATCATTGTATATTATTCTAAATTAGATATTCCGCTGTGAATGTGTGATTTTAGTTATTATTGTATTACCATGAGCACGTGACGAACCGAATTCGAGAGACCAAGTGGCAGTCACGGATTTGGGGGGGTCACAGGAACCACAGTGCTGAAGAAGCTACGTGGGAACTCGAAGATGTTATGATGAAAACGTATCCCCAATTATTTGTTTAATTATTTGTGTAATTCCTTGTATATCGATTCTGGGGACAGAATCTTTTTAACGGAGGAAGAATGTAATGGATGAAAAATTTTTGTGTTGTGATTCTGGGGACAGAATCCTTTTTAAGGAGGGAAGATTGTAACGAATGAGAATTTTATATATTAACTTTAATATTTATTGAATTAAATAAATATTTTAATTGATTTATTTATTGAGTTAAATAAATAATTTATGTGATTATTGTAGAGTAATTTAATTAAGTGCTATATATTAATTAAATAAATAGTTAATATTTAATTTAATTGATGTGTAATAATTTTATGGTATAGTTCTAATTTAATTGAGATAATTAAATTAGATAAATTTTATGTGATAATTGTTATATGAGATTATGATTAGCGAGTAATTGTAATTGTTATGTGACAAAATTACTTGGTTAAGTGATGTTAGCTTTAATTTAATTAAATTAGAATGTTAAGATTTAATTAATTAAAGTGTAACATTGAAAGTTATGTGTTAAAAGAATTAAAAAGGGTTTTAAATTAATTTTACCAAACAAGGCCTTTGCACCTCTTTTAATTCCATTTTGCCAAACAAGGCCTTTATTACTAAAAAAATCTATTTTTAAAAATAAAGGGGTTTTTGCCAAACAAGTCTTATGGCGTTTTAATTTTTTTAAAAATGTAACAGTCATTTAATTAGTAGGGGAAGTTAATATTTGACAGTTATAGATATATTATATAATAATATATATAATATATCATTATTATTATGTCAGTTATATTATATGTATTATACGTTACTTAAAACAAAGAGTTAGAGCAAAAGAGAAAACAAAGAAGAGAAAAATACAGAGAAAAGTTAGAGAGAAAGGAGAGAAGAAAAAGGAGGAGGAGGAGTCCTTACTAAGCCAACAAACATCATCTTCTTCTTCCTCACAAATCAAAAAGGGTATAAATTCTAACTTCATAGTTTTTAAAATTATGTTTCTATGTTCTTCATAAATTTAGTTATCTGTGTATATGAATTAACATGAAATTGATGTAAACATGATTATATATATATATATATATATATATATATATATATATATATAATGTGTTCATAAATTGTTTATATGTGAATTGTAGGATGACTTTAGTTGGTTAATTCATATAAACATGATGAACATGATAAAATCATGTTCATCAAAAGTTACAGTGAATGAGTTTTGATAATTGACTCTTTTAAAATCAAAATTCATATTTGATTGTTAATTGTTGTGTAAATTATTTATCGATTATGTTAACATTTTTAGAAACGAATTTAATATGTTTAGAATCGTGTGAATTGGTTTAAAAACAAATTCACAGTGTTCAATTTCATCAAGAACACTAAAAATGGTTTTTTCTTCAAAATTAAAAAAATTGAGAGTTTTGATTATGTTTTATGATGGTTTTATATGTTAAAACATGTTAGAAGATTAGAATTATATTTTCTATAAAGTGTTATATGTATTATGTTGGTTAAATTCGGAACTTGGTGTGAAAAAATAAGCCAAATTGGTTTTTTCTTTGCAAAGTTCGCGAGCTGTCAGACTTGTCTGCGCAGTGGCACAACCGTGCTGCTCCAAGGCATTAATGGAGCGCGCCCTCGCCGCTCCCAAGGCATAATGGAGCGCGGCCACGCTGGTCCTACAGATTGGGCAGAAAACTATTTTTAAAATGTGAAACTTATAAGATTAATGATGTAATAATTGATAAAGCATGCTAATAAAATTAAAATTCTAAATGGACAGTAATGACTTATATTGTTAAGATATAAAATGTAATTATAATTTGATTACTTATAATTAAAGCAAATGTTTAATTTAAATTATAATATGTTAAATTATAATAAATGTAGTTTGATCAAAGTAAATGTTTAACTTAAATTATAATTTATTTAATTATAATTTAATTAATATACAATATAACTATAATTTGATTAATTATAATTAAAAGTGAATGTTTAATTTAAATTATAATTTATTTAATTATAATTTAATTAATATAAGTACATAATTACTAGTTGATTAATTATGTGAAAATATAATGTGAACATGTGATGTGATTAATTATGTGATAATTAATTATTGAACTTAATAATTATAGAAGAATAAGTTAACCTAAATGGGTTAACTAGTTATGTGAATTAGTTATGTGATAACTAATTTAGATTATTATAATTAATTATATATATATATATAGGATTTGTTAAGGAACGTGATAGTAACTGTAGCTTGCGCTTAAGACAAGTTTTCTAAACTCAAACTTTACTTTAGCAAGTTGTTATATTCTTTATTGACAGTATTTATGCGAAAATTTGTATTCTCTATAATTTTCATATTGAACAAATATCTTATTGAAGTTATTTTTGAATTGATGTGACCTTGACTTAATTGTTCAAGCAAGGTCTATATTTTTTTTCAAATGCTTTAAGTTATTTCTAAAGCATAAGTTAGTTCATAATTCTTTATTGTTGAATTATTATTGTAAGTCGATTCAACTACTCCTTAGTTGATGATAGTTAAACTCTAAATTTCCCTTGAAGCTTATCCAAATCAAACTTTCTTTGGTGCGAACTTATATCAAATACTGAGATGAACAACCCTATTTATTAGAGGATTACCATGCGAAAGCGTTAAAATGTTTGTGCACAATATATGATACGAAGGGCTGATCCCCCTAAGTACGAGTTAAGAGTTCATATAGTCTAAACGACTGTTAAAGGTTTTAAATAGAAATGTTTATAACCTAGGACAAAGTTCAAGGTCTTATGACCCTCAGATGATTTCTATATTTGAAATTCTAAATATTGATGAAAGAATTCTTATTCAATTCTTCATTCTTGGTGAAAGAAAAGTTATTCAAATCTTTTGAAGTTATTCAGTTTATGTCATCACTATTATTGTTATTATTCCAAGTGAGCTTTTGTTTGCTCACTCTTGCAATTAAATAACCATTGCAGCTAAAGTCGAGAATGTTGACGCTCCGTCAACAAGTAAAGGAAAAAGCAAGATGAACAAGTGAAGGCTTGCTGTGTTTTGATTATGATTGTAATAAGACTTCGTTTATATTATATTTTATTTTCCGCACTTATTGTTTATGTTAAGGTTAGCAAACCCTAGGATTTATTCAATTAAGTTGTAATCCTTTTATAAGGAAGATTTTTATTTAATGATAAGGTTGTAGTTTATTTTGCATTCCTAATTATTGGGCAGTAGTTGTATTTTATTTAGATAGTAAACACCAAATCTCGTGGAAACGAAATACCCGAATTTGGGGGTGTCACAGGTGAAGCTACGTGGGAACTCGAAGATGTTATGATGAAAATTTATCCCCAATTATTTGCTTAATTCTTTGTGTAATTTCTTGTACACCGATTCTGGTGACAGAATCTTTTTAAGGGGGGGAAATGTTATGGATGAGAATATATATTTTTTTTGTGATTCTGGGGACAGAATCCTTTTCAGGAGGGAAGATTATAACGAATGAGAATTTTATATATAAATTTTAATATTTATTAAATTAAATAAATATTTTAATTGAATTATTTATTAAGTTAAATAAATAATTTATGTGATTGTTGTGGAGTAATTTAATTAAGTGCAATATATTATTTAAATAAATATTTAATATTTAATTTAATTGATGTGTAATATTTTTATGGTATAGTTCTAATTTAATTGAGATAATTAAATTAGATGAATTTTATGTGGTAATTGTTACATAAGATTATGATTAGCGAGTAATTGTAATTGTTATGTGACAAAATGTTATTTGATTTATTAATGTTAGCTTTAATTTAATTAAATTAGAATGTTAAGATTTAATTAATTAAAGTGTAACATTGAAAGTATGTGTTAAAAGAATTAAAAAGGGTTTTTAAATTAGTTTTACCAACTAAGGCCCTTAAAACAGGTTTTAAAGAGTTTTGCCAAACAAGGCCCTTGCACCTATTTTAAAGAGTTTTTACCAAACATGGCCTTAACTATTAAAAAGCTAGTTTTTAAATATAATGATTTGCCAAACAAGTCTTATGGCCTTTTAGTTTTCAAAAAAATTATAACTGACATTATACTTAATATAGTTACTATGTTTTTGTCAGTTATATTATATACAATTATATCCTATATCTATCAATATTATACTACGTTAGTTTAGTTAGAAAGTTAGACTATCAGAGTAGTAAGAAGAGAGAAAATAACAGAGAAGGTTAGAGAGAAATGAGAGAAGAAGAAAGAAGAAGGAGGAAGCTTGAGAAAATCAACACCATCATCTTCTTCTTCACTCCAATTAACAAGGGTATAATCTCAATTCTTAATTTTAAATTATGTTTTTATGTTTTCATGATCTTAGTTCTCTGTAAACATGAATTTTCATAAAAATTGTATGAACTTGAGTTATATGTATAAATTGTGTTCATATATGCTTATAATTGAATTGTATGCATAATTTAGTTGTTTAAATCATGTAAGCATGATGAACATGAAGAATTCATGTTCATCAAAAGTTACAGTGAAATAATTTTTATAATTGGCTTCTTTTAAAATCAAAATTTATGGTTGATTGTATATTGTTCACTACTGCCGCCAATTCCATGTCATGGGTCGGATACCCTTTTTCATAATCCTTCAGCTGACGTGATGCATAGACAATAACTTTGCCACTCTGCATCATCACACAGCCTAATCCTTTATGTGAGGCATCACTGTATACTACGAAATTTCCTGTACTATCCGACAATGATAATACCGGTGCAGTACTTAGCCTCTTCTTCAGTTCCTGAAAACTTTTCTCACACTTTTTTGTCCAAACAAACTTAACTGTCTTACGAGTCAAATTCGTCAACGGAGTTGCGATCTTGGAGAAGTCTTGGATAAATCTTCGGTAATAACCTGCCAATCCCAAGAAACTCCTCACTTCAGATAGTGTCTTCGGCTGATCCCAATTCATTACAGCTTCAACCTTTGACGGATCCACTGAAATCCCATCCTTATCAATCATGTGGCCAAGAAATTGTATATGTTCTAACCAGAATTTGCATTTCGAGAATTTTGCATAAAGTTTCTCTCGTCTCAACTATTCTAAGGTCAGCCTTAAGTGGTCAGTGTGTTCCTCCTTAGTTTTGGAATAAACCAAGATGTCATCTATGAACACTACTACAAACTTATCTAGGAATGGCTTAAACACCCTATTCATTAAGTCCATAAATGCAGTTAGTGCATTCATTAGACCAAATGACATCACCAAGAACTCGTAATGTCCATACCAGTTCTAAAAGCCGTCTTCGATATATCTTCTCTTCTCACCTTCAACTGATGATACCCACTTCTCAAATCAATTTTTGAGAAGTATCTAGCACCCTTCAGTTGATCGAACAAGTCATCGATCCTAGGTAAAGGATACCTATTCTTGATCGTAACTTTGTTCAACTCCCTATAATCAATGCAAAGCCGCATCGATCCATCCTACTTCTTCAAGAATAATAATGGCGCTCCCCATGGTGAAACGCTCGGCTGAATATACTTCTTATCCAGCAGTTCTTACAGTTGAACCATCAACTCCTTTATCTCTACTAGACCCATTCTGTACGGGGCTTTCGAAATCAGAGCAGTTCCCTGCGCTAAGTCGATCATGAACTCTATTTCTCTATCTGGCGGAAGTCCTAGCAAATCGCTCGAATATACGTCCACAAACTCCCTAACCACTGATATCTCTTCTATCTTCGGGCTATCCTTACGAGTATCTACTATGTAGGCTAAATATCCCACACAGCCTTGCGTCAATAACTTCTTGGCTTGAATAATCGTCAGACAACTCGCTTGTCTAGGTGATTTGCTACCATAAAAGACTACCTTCGACGGAGTCGTAAGGTTTACGAACTTCTTCTGACAACCGATTACTGCCCCATGGTTGAATAACCAATCCATACCCAGTATAACATCGAATTCCCCAAGTCTTATCGGAATCAAATCTACCCTCAATTCATGCCCCTTAATGTCCAATCTACAGTTCTTGTAAACAAACCTAACAGGAATAACCTCCCTATTCACAATCTTTATGTTCAAGGGGTAAACTAATTCCTCTTTAGGTAAGTCTAGGGTATTAGCAAAGTCATCAGATATGAACGAATAAGTAGCACCCGAATCAAATAATACATATGCATTTATACTATTGACTGGAAAAATACCTGACACCACATCCTTTGAATGCACAGCATCCTGCACCATTATGTTGAATGTCCTAGCAGTGGGTCGAACGGCCTGCAGTGGTCCAGCGATAGCCAAAGTGTTGCCGCTGCTATTTCCACCATTTCCTGTTGACCCTCCCGCTGGCTTCCTCGGACAACTATGAGCCATGTGATCCTTAGATCCACACGTGTAGAAATCTCCTTTCTTCTGGTTGGGGAAATTCAGCGCAATGTGGCCTTCCTGACCACAGTTAAAGCACACCCGCCTCCCCCTCAGACACACTCCAGTGTGATTCTTCTCGCATGTCACACATGCATCTATCTTCCTCTTCTGCTGGCTTCCCTGCTGACTCCCAGCAGAAGTGTTGTCGTTCCACTTCCTTTTATTGTTGATAGCCCCGCTACCACCAGCCTTGGTTTCCGTCTTGTTCTTCTTCTTCTTCAGGTCCTGATTGTACTTGGTCACCGCATCGCTTCCGACTTCAGCGAGGATGGCCTTTTTCAGCACAGCTGCAAACGTCCTCAGCTGGAATATGGAGACCTTGTTGTAGAGCCAAGGCTTCAGTCCTTACTCAAATCTTCTCTCCTTCCTCTCATCAGTACTGACCTGGTACGTTGCAATCCTGGCCAGCTTGTTAAACTTTGTGGTGTACTCTGGCACCAACATCCCTCCCTGTTTCAGCTCTAGGAATTGAACATCCATCTAGTTCTACGAGCTAATGGGGAAGTACATTTCAAAGAACATCTCTTTGAAACGTTCCCATGCTATCACTCCTTCCCGTTCCCTAGTCTTGTTGGACTGCCACCTAAATCTAGCCTCCGACTTCAACATGAAAGTCGCAAAAGCCGTCTTCTGGTCCTCACTAACCCTAGCCACGTCGAAGACCTTCTCCATTTCCATAACCCACGTCTGAGCCTCTGTCAGATTAACTGATCCCTGAAACTCCGGCAGTCCTACTGCTTTAAACTCCTTAAACGTTGTGGCCTGCACTTGCAACTGATTCGCAAGCGCTCCCGTCAATATGTTCACCAATTGCTGAACCGAATTGGGATTCGTCCCATCATTATTGTTGTTGTTATTCATCGAACCCTCGGGGTGTAAACATGTAGGTCTTCTTCTAGGAGGCATTTTTCTGTTAAGAAATACTCTTATTAGATCCTTTACTCAATTCCTAACTATTCAAGTTCAATTTAAATATTTAAATAATTCAATTTACAGTTGAACACATAGCACGTCAAATAACTTCGTTATTTTATTCATCCGTAGTTTTAAAAAAACATAGAATAGATAGCATTTCTGCTATTTACATCACCTTTCCTGAACTAAACAAGTTGTAGGATTACATTATCATCTTATCCCATTATTATCTCAAATTCTGGGATTTATATTTATTTATATAAAACACATAATTAAAGACTCTACTATCTAAGCATGTTAAGACGTCGCACATCCTTTCTACGTTCTTCCTCCATCACCCAAAACACCGTTCTGCGATCCACCATATACCACAGTAAACCTTGGAACTGAGCTGGGTAATAGAAGACACAATCTTAGGCCCTATCTATAGCCGTATGCGTATTCCATCTCCCTCAGCTTGGCCTTCTTCACTTGAACCTCGTCTTCAGTTCGATCTGCACATTGAGTAGCCCTCAAGCTCGTTTCCACTACTCTGACGCACTTCGCTGACTCCTCTTGGATGTCGTTCTTCAGCTTCACTAGCTCAGCCAGTACATCGTCTATATCACTCTCTGCGTGGACTAGATCCCACTTCGCGTTTCCAAGCTCACTGTCAAGCTCTTCAATGGTCTCGTCCCGCTGATGAATGGTCGTTCGACTCTAGTCTACCAGTTCCTCGAGTTCTCCGTCTCTCGCATAATTTCCATGTTACTGTCGTAGATCTCCTCGTACATCTCAGCATTAGTCGAGTGAGGTGGAAATTCCTCTTCAGGATCCTCCTCCTCCTCTTCCTCCTCTGACTCATCCTCGTCCTCATTGTCTCGGTTAGATATTGGCTCATACTCCTAACCAGCTATGGTGATCAATGGAGATGGCTCTCTTTGAACCAACTGCTCCCAGACAACATGGATGTCTCGGGGCTCCTCATCTCTAGGCATCTGGTGTGACACCCCCAAATCCGGTATCTTAATTTCCACAGGATTTAGTGTTCACTGTTCTAATATCATACAACTATCTACCCATAAATAATGAAATTCATTTATTAGATAAATAAATCATCATCTGACATAATAATACATCATAAATCCCTGGTTATACTTAACCTTAAATCTCTGTTGCGGAAACGTAAATAAATAAGTCTTAAATCATCACACATAAGTCTTGAACTTTAACATTCTTAACATCAACACAAGTCTTCAACATTTGTTAGCTTTTCCTTTGCCCTTGCTACTAGAAGGTACATCACTTCGTTCATTATTAGCTGCAATGTTATTATGCAAGAGTGAGCACGAATTCCCGCAAATATAAAAATATAACAGAATAATAACATGCGAGTGAAAGAATTCTGAATAACAGAAAGCTCAACATTTGAATCAAGAATATTAATCAAGAGTCAAATTACTTCTCAACTTTTGAATCAAGAATATTAATCGAGAGTCAAATTACTTTTGAGGGTCATTAAGACCATGAACCGAGTCTTAGGTTGTCAAGTATATTAACCTTTCCAACCTTTAATAGTCATAAGACTATAGACTTTACTTCTCGTACTTAGGGAGATCAGCCCTTCGTACTGATATTGTGCACATTATCTTAACGCTTAAAGCATCTTCATTAATCCCCTATATTAGGGTTGTTCATCTCAGTTTGACATCAGAATCCGCACCAAATAAAGTTGGTTTGGATAACTCAATAAATGATATTCAAATTGAATATTAACTTCTAAAGGTATACAATCGAATAAGTATTGTACACTTAAATGATACTTTTAAAAGAATCATGGAATCTCATGTAAAATTCTAAACTTGGATATTCAAGAGTAAGAATTTGCTCAACAATAGTAATTAAGCATATTCAATTTAAAGAGTTTAGTTTAGGAAACTTGCCCAACAATAATAGTAAGTTAGGGATAGAAAACTTGCCTCGCGCATTATTTCTCACTTCTTTAATTACTCTTACCTATCACACATTTACAATATCAATTAATCACAAGTTCGATATGATTATTGATTTACAATAGTATTCTTCAAACTCATTATTAGGTTTTAAAATAATGGTTTACGTAGATTAATTAACTTGTTAATTAATCACGTAACTTAAGTTATTAATTTGTATTAATAACTCATTACATACATAACATGTCTTCATGTTAATTAGATTTAAAATAATGTCTTAATGTTTATAACACATTATTTAACATTTACAAATAATAGTTTAAGTCACGTAATTAATTTATTAATTAATTACATAACATAAATTATTAAACTCATATCAATATTTTATCATATTTATACAACATGTGTTCATGTTCATTAGACTCAAAACACATTTCACAAATTTTCAACACTTAGCAAAAAAAATTTCTTCAAAATTTTAGGACAGGCGCGGCCGCGCGCCATTTTGCCTTGCAGCCGGCGCGGCCACGCGGCTGCGGAATTTCAGAATCTGAAGTTCGCGAACGAACACAAATTTTCTCCCATTTTCTCTCATTTTACACCACTACACTGATTTATAATGTTACCCATGAAATATAAACTTCACAAGAACATTATATATCACTTATAACATGTTCTTAACATTCCAAGTCATATAATTACATAATTTAACACCATTAATTTCACTGTTCTTCAAAACTTTCAAGAGTTTAATGAAAAACATAAAAAAACCTCCTTACGGATTCGTTACTACACCAAATCCATTCATTTCAATTCTATTTTTCTTTGTTTTAACATATACAATCATATTCATGTATCAATTTAAATATAAACATATGATTTAATCATTAATTTAACCCATATGGGTTATTCACCCCATATTCAATACTTTGTAATTTCATAAACCCAATTATTAACAAAATTACTTGGTGTGATCAGTGTAAATCATGGATACATGATCCAACACATAATATTAACATATACGGTCACATATATAATAACCTCACACTTTAATTTTCCAAAAACAAGTACTGACAGAGAAATTTTACAATATCGTAGAAAACTCTGTAACTTTTTGAAAAACCAATTAAAGCCAAATTATATAAAATTAATCCTTTAAAACATGTTTATATGTTAGAAAAATACGTTATGATTCCATACCCATATAAATAAAGTCATATCGTAACCCAATTGGGAAACCCAATTTTCACAGAAAACTTAAAAGTACGTATTTAAGAAATCTTAATTTTGAAAACTTAAAAAAAGAATTACCCTTTTGTATGAAGTTAACACAATCACAGACAATACTTATGATTTCTCAAATTTCTTTCTCTCAGTCTCTTCTCAATTCCTTCTTCTTTTTCTCTCTGACTTTTCTCTGAAAAACTTCTAAGTTTCTTCTTATAATAACTTAGAAATAATAAGTATACGTATTATATAAATGTTACCGTTGTATAATAAACGGATTAACCTCTCTTAAGGCCTTGTTTGTCTTCCTCTTCTTTTCTTTCCCCATTTATTTTAATAAACTAATTTACTATATAGTTAATTGTCACCTTACTTATTGATTAATTAATTTTATTTAAATCAATTAAATAAAATAAGATAATTCACAATAAATCACATTGTCACATAATTAATATTTTTATTTATTAATTATGTCAATTTATTAATTCATTAATTAATTATTAAATTAACTAAAGTAACATATGCTTATTTAATTAATTCAATTAATCAAATAAACTCAATTAAATATATTCTTTGAACTATTAAATTACTACATATTAATTTAATTAATGTCACGCATATAATTAAATTAATCTACCACAAATTCATGAATTAATTATTTAACTCAATAATTAAATCATTAAAAATATTTATTTATCTCCATAAATATTCAAATAACTTTACATAATTCTCGTTCGTCACATCTAGGGTAACTCCTCCCTAGCCTGACTGGACTCTCCAACGTTCGTCATCCTGACAATTAAAGTTTTAAAGTTTAATTATTATATGATATTGATCGGTACTCTTCTCGTACAAAAATAAAACACATAGAACATAAGGTCGTTTATTATCTTTGCTATCGTCACTATCTTTTCGATCTCCTACAAGGCTACTACCTAAGGTTTTTCCCCTACCTAAGGTTCATAACCTAAAGCTTTGATACCAACCTGTGACACCCCCAAATCCGGGTACTTCGTTTCTACGAGATTTGGTGTTCACTATCTAAATAAAATACAACTACTGCCCATTAATAAGGAATGCAAAATAAACTACAACCTTATCATTAAATAAAAATCTTCCTTATAAAAGGATTACAACTTAATCGAATAAATCCCAGGGTTTGCTAACCTTAACATAAACAATAAGTGCGAAAAATAAAATGTAACATAAACGAAGTCTTATTACAATCATAATCAAAACACAACAAGCCTTCACTTGTTCATCTTGCTTTTTCCTTTACTTGTTGACAGAGCGTCACCATTCTCGACTTTAGCTACAATGGTTATTTAATTGCAAGAGTGAGCAAACAAAAGCTCACTTGGAATAATAACAATAATAATAGCGATGACATAACTGAATAACTTCAAAAGATTTGAATAACTTTTCTTTCATCAATAATAAAGAATTGAATAATAATTCTTTCATCAACATTTAGAATTTCGAATATAGAAATCATCTGAGGGTTATAAGACCTTGAACTTTGTCCTATGTTATAAACATTTCAATTTAAAATCTTTAACAATCGTTTAGACTATATGGACTCTTAACTCATACTTAGGGGGATCAGCCCTTCGTACCATGTATTGTGCACAAACATCTTAACGCTTTCGCATGGTAGTCCCCTAATAAATAGAGTTATTCATCTCAGTATTTGATACAAGTCCACACCAAAGAAAGTTTAGTTTGGATAAGCTTCAAGGGAAATTTAGAGTTCAACTATCATCAACTAAGAACTAGTTGAATCGACTTACAATAATAATTCAACAATAAAGAATTATGAACTAACTTATGCTTTAGAAATAACTTAAAGCATTTGAAAGGAAATATAGATCTTGATTGAACAATTAAGTCAAGGTCACATCAATTCAAAAATAACTTTAGTAATATATTTGCTCAATATGGAAATTATAGAGAATACAAATTTCTCGCATAAATATAATAGATAAAGGATAGAACAACTTGCTCAAGTAAAGTTTGAGTTTAGAAAACTTGTCTCAAGCGCAAGCTACAGTTACTACCACGTTCCTTAACAAATCCTATATATATAATTATTCATAATAATCTAAATTAGTTATCACATAACTAGTTAACCCATTTAGGTTAACCCATTCTTCTATAATTATTAAGTTCAATAATTAATTATCACATAATTAATCACATCACATGTTCACATTATATTTTCACATAATTAATCAACTAATAATTATGTACTTATATTAATTAAATTATAATTTAAATTAAACATTCACTTTAATTATAATTACATTTTATATTAATTAAATTATAATTTAAGTTAAACATTTACTTTGATTAAAATTAATCAAACTACATTTATTATAATTTAACAAATAATAATTTAAATTAAACATTTGCTTTAATTATAATTAATTAAATTATAATTACATCTTAACAATATAACTCATTACTGTTCATTTAACATTTTAATTTTATTAGCATGCTTTCTCAATTATTACATCATTAATCTCATAAGTTTCACATTTTAAAAATAGTTTTCTGCCCAATCTGTAGGACCAGTGCGACCGCGCTCCATTATGCCTTGGGAGCGGCGCGTGTGCGCTCCATCAGTGCCTTGGAGCAGCGCGGCCGTGCCACTGTGCAGACAAGTCTGACAGTTCGCAAACTTTGCAGAGAAAAAGCCAATTTGGTTTATTTCTTCATATTAAATTCTGAAATCACCCAACATAATTCATATAAACTTTCATAAAATTATCAGTTCATGTTTCTAACATTTTCTAACACATAAAGACATTAAAACACATAATTTGAAACACTTAATTTCATTAATTTTGAAGAAAAGATAATTTTCAGTGTTCTTGATGAAATTGAACACTGTGAGCTTGTTTTTAAACCAATTCATATGATTCTAAACATATTAAATTTGTTTCTCATCATATTAACACAATCAATAATTAATTTACACAATAATATACAATCAAACATAAATTTTGATTTTAAAGAAGCCAATTACAAAAATTATTTCACTGTAACTTGTGATGAACATGAATTCTTCATGTTCATCATGCTTACATGATTTAAACAACTAAATTGTGCATACAATTCAATTATAAGCATATATGAACACAATTTATACATATAACTCATGTTCATACATTTTTCATGAAAATTCATGTTTATAGAGAACTAAGATCATGAAGACATAAAAACATAATTTGAAATTAAGAATTGAGATTATACCCTTATTAATTGGAGTGAAGAAGATGATGATGATGGTGTTGATTTTCTCAAGCTTCCTCCTTCTTTCTTCTTCTCTCCTTTCTCTCTAACCTTTTCTGTTATTTTCTCTCTTTTTACTACTCTGATAGTCTAACTTTCTAACTAAACTAATGTAGTCCAATATTGATAGATATAAGATATAATTGTATATAATATAACTGACAAAAACATAATAACTATATTAAGTATAATGTCAGTTATAATTTTTTTGAAAACTAAAAGGCCATAATGCTTGTTTGGCAAAAACTCATTATATTTAAAAACTAGCTTTTTAATAGTTAAGGTCATGTTTTGTAAAAACTCTTTAAAATAGGTGCAAGGGCCTTGTTTGACAAAACTCTTTAAAAGCAGTTTTAAGAGCCTTTTTTGGTAAAACTAATTTAAAAATCCTTTTTAATTCTTTTAACACATACTTTCAATGCTACACTTTAATTAATTAAATCTTAACATTCTAATTTAATTAAATTAAAGCTAACATTAATAAATCAAATAACTTTGTCACATAACAATTACAATTACTCGCCAATCATAATCTTATGTAACAATTACCACATAAAATTCATCTAACTTAATTATCTCAATTAAATTAGAAATATACCATAAAATCATTACACATCAATTAAATTAAATATTAAATATTTATTTAATTAATATATTGCACTTAATTAAATTACTCCACAACAATCACATAAATTATTTATTTAACTCAATAAATAATTCAATTAAAATAATTATTTAATTCAATAAATATTAATATATATATATATATATATATATATATATAATTCTCATTCGTTACAATCTTCCCTCCTTAAAAGGATTCTGTCCCCAGAATCACACAAAAAACAATTCTTATCCATTACATGGGATATGAGAAAAGTTGTATGCCCTTGAAGGTAATGATGTAACCTCATGAATGCCCATACTAAAGCACAACAGATCTTTTCAATTAAAGTGTATTTTTGCTCACAACAGTTGAGCCTTTTGTTGAGGTAATAGATGGCTCTTTCCTTGTCTCTATCGTCTTTCTGCCCCAGCATGCAACCTATAGTGTTGGAATTGACTTATATATATATATGAAAAGTGAAACTTTATCCCTTAGAGGCAGCAAAACAGGAGCTTCAATCAATTGTTTCTTGATGGCGAAGAAGGCTTTTTGATAATCTTCATTCCACTTTCCCGAGGTTTTTTCCTTAATAACTTAAAAATGGGCTCACAAGTTGTGGTGAGCTGAGATATGAATCGGCTGATGAATTTGATTCTTCCCAGAAATCCTCGAATCTCTTTCTTTGTCTGGGGTATAGTTATCTCATTGATGGCTTTAATCTTGGCTGGATGTAGCTCAATGCCTTAATTGCTCACTATAAAGCCTAACAATTTATCGAAATTTAACACCAAAAGCACACTTGCCTGGGTGGACTAGTTTTCTAAGATGGTCAGTGTGGTCATCGTCCTTCTTGGATTTCACGATGATATCATCCACGTAAACCTCTATCTCCTTGTGCATCATGTCATGGAATAGAGCCATCATGGCTCTCTGGTATGTAGCACTGACATTGGTGAGGCCGAAAGCTAGCTGCCGATAGAAGAAGGTTCCCTAGGGAGTGATGAAGGTAGTTTTCTCACTATCTTCTACATCAACCATGATTTGATGATATCCGGTGAAACAATTCGTGAATGAGTACATGCTGAATTGTGTCGTGTTGTCTATTAAGATGTGGATGAAAGGTACTAGGAAGTCATCTTTGAGACTGACCTTGTTTAGATCCCAGTAATCCACATATACTCTTACCTTCCCTCCGGGTTTAGGCACAGAAACCACATTGGACAGCCATTCAGGATAAGTTGATACCATAATAATGCCTACTTTGAATTGCTTGACAATTTCTTCTTTAACTTTTGAACTCCATTCTTGTTTTAGTCTTCTCAATTTCTATTTGACTTGCTTGAACCCTTCTTTGATGGGTAGTCAATGAACGACTATATTTGTGGATATTCCGATTATGTCTTCATACGACCATGCAAACACATCCTTAAATTAGGTTAGGAGTTTAATCATTTCATTCTTTTAGCTTGGGGTAAGGTCATTTCTGACTTGGATGTCTTTGGGATCTTTCAAGGTGCTGATATTGACAGTGGTGGTTTATTCGAGGTTGGGTATAGGTTTGTCTTCGCCCCATTCTTTGATCTCCTCAGGCACGTCATTATCATCTATCTTTTCCTGCTTAATCTCCATCAGGTCAAAGTGTAGTTCTGCATCAAAGTCGTAGTCACTGCATAGATCTGGCAAGTCATCAACAAGGCTAAATAGACCCAACTTTGGAGACCTAAAAATAAAATGCATTTGCTTAATATATAAAATTGTTTAACATATAAAAAGCATCAGTGAAAATTATAACAAAAGTAAATAACTAGCAACAGGTAATCAAAAGGCTAATGATGGGATAATATCTACACTTCTGGGCAAATAAACCATTTCTGCCCTTTTACCCCTTTCGGATGATGCATGGAGTGGTGCTCTAGTTGTCTAGAGTCAGGCTTTTGCTGACAACAGTAATGGAAGTGTTGTTTCCTCCTTCATCTTAGATAATGGCCATTATTGAATCTACTTCGAGGTTAATTCCTTCCCCTGGAACACTCGCCTTGGCCTAATCTATGAATGGGAGTGCAAGTTGGCCTTTTGATTGATCACCTTCTTTGGCATTACTATCCATACCTTCAGTATGTGCCAGGTAAAACATCTTTGTAAATTAATCTTGAACTTCTTGGAGGAACCGCTTATTATGATCCTTCTTTTCATTGGTAGGAATTGACACTTCTTCATTACTGATCTACTTAACCTTTGGTATTAATAGACTAGACACCAAAACAGGAATCTTCCTTATTGGTTCCTTGAAACCTACCTCGGTAAGATCTTGTAGAAGGATGGTTGATAGATGAACCGACATATGCTTATGTGGGTTTCGGCGTTTGGACCCGCCAAAGTACCCTAATCCAATTTTCCCGTCTTGTCTTGGGACTTGAATTGGATTCTTGATTTCTTGTTGGTTCTTTCCTAGCCCTTTGCCAGGCCAGAAACCCAAGGTTACCATCTCTTGACCGACAGACATTATTTCGGGAGATATTCTTGGTTTTAAGGTTGGGGCCCCAATAAGCCGATAGTGAGTGCTGCTCACCTCGAACGCTTGAAAGCTAGCAGGCTCAACACCTTCATCGAGGTTAATCAGGGGCATCTCTCCATGCACATGGACTTGGTATTCTGGTTTAGCATTAACAGTGACGAGATTACCATTGATAATGTCTTGCAGCTACTGATGAAGAGTGGATGGGACCGCTCCCGCCATATAAATCCATGGTCTTCCTGGCAGTATGTTGTATCCAATAGTGATGTTTAACACTTGGAAGGATATGCGGAAGGTATGTGGACCAATTTCCATATGAAGTTCAATTTCTCCCATAGTGTCCCATAAAGATCCGTCGAAGGCTTTTACTATGATGTGAGTGCTCCGAATTCGATTTGGATTGATTTTCATTCTTTTCAAGTTGTCATAGGGATAGATGTTCAAGAAGGATCCTCCATCTATCAATACGACCCCTATCACATATCCTGAGGATATCATTGCTATATGTAGCGACTTGCGATGACCTGTTCCTTCTGTTGGTATATCATCGTCAGTGAAAGATATCACATTACTGTTAAGGATATGATCGACCAAGTGACAGAACTTTTCTATATCCACCATTTTTGACAAATGTGCTTCTTCCAAAACTTGTATCAGGATTTTGCAATGATCTTCTAAGGATAATATTAAATCCAAGTTAGAAATCTGAAGGGGTGCTTCTTTTAAATGTTGCACCACTCTAGCTTCATTATGCCCCATCTTGTTGAGGAATTATGTGATCTTTTTCTTGGCTACTTTCCCCGTGGTTTTGACAATTGGCTTCAGCATATGCCGAGGTAGAAATAACGGGTTCTCCTTAGACAAGATGGCAGTATAATATGATGTTGACCCCGTATTTTCCCCATAGTTTCGTTGGACTTTCTTTAGGCTGATTATAGGGTATTCGGGTCGTGATAGCAACATCAGTGGTTCTGGTGTATTGCCTTTGAAGAATCTCACTAATGATACTTGTATCATAAAGGGAAATTTCTAGGAAGTTTCCTAGCGAATGGCCAAATAAACATTGTACCCTTGATAAAAATTACTAATGACAAATATGTCCTAGAAGGAAATTTCCTAGAGATGGTGGAATGACCATTTTACCTTTCCTAGTGATGGCGTAATGACTATTTTGCCCTTGATGGTGGCTAACTAATTAGCCCAATTAGGCAAAATCATCATTTCTTCACAACATTCATTCCCTCACTCACAAAAATATCAAGAGAAAGAAAGAGAGAGAGAGAGAGAGAGAGAGAGAGAGAGAGTTGGCTGCCATGGGAGAGGAGGAGAAGAGAAGAAAGGAAGAAGAAATCAAGAATAAGAACACTAAAGGTATAAAACTCAAAACCCTAGTTAGTTTAATGTGTTTTGTTATGGTTGTTTTAGATCAAGTGTTGAGATTATGATCTTAAACCATATGAGGGTAGATCTACATGATATATGATGATTTATGCTTAGATCTTCCCATTTTTAGGATTGATGAGCTTGACCAAAGAAGAAGAACCAAAACATTTTTTACACTCAAAAACCCTAAATTTCAGTCCACTTTGGACCTTCACCATTTGAAATCTACAACTTATTTTTGAGATCCGTCAAAGAGGTGAGTTAGACACATGAATTATCTGATGGATCCAAGTGGTAGAACTCAAAAATTTTAAACGGATCAACCGTGGTTTCATTTTTTGTAAAACACTCTTTGCTGACAAAAATCTAGAAAAATCAAATAAGTTTCCTGGCATTTTTAATTGAAGGCTTTTTTGGCCACTTTTGATGCTCTAAAAATTCTGAAATTTTTTGGTATGATAGTATATTAAGTTAAATAGGTCATGTCCAAAGATGGAAATTTTTGGATGTCTAGAAAGGGAGATATGGATTTTACAAGAAAGTGTGATTTTAAAAGTAAATTGTAATAACTCAGTGATTCCAACTTCGAAAAATGTGAACTTTTTACAGGGATCAGTGGTTAATGAGATGAGATGAGTCTATCATATAAATTTCAGAATTTTTGGACAAAATTTCGATTTATGAAAAATGTTGCAAAATTTGACTGTTTTGGGCATTTTAAAATTAGTAAATGAAATTGAAAAATTCCAGAAAATATATATGTTGATAAGGGAACCATAAATTGATATTTTCCAGAAAAGAAAATATTTTGGAGATGTTTTGGTATTTTTCATGTAAATGTTTGAGTTATCAATAAATGAGAACAATAGGATATGTGATATTAAAAATAGTGAAAATGTGATTTTATGACTTGAAGGCCCTATATATGATGTAATCAGATTTTTGGAGGGCTACTTTGGTCATTTTTGAGAAGATGTTATATTTATGACATTTTAGGTTTATTAAATAAATGAATTAGTAACGGATAAACAATTAAAATTAATTATTTATGAATTTAATAAATGATTAAAATATTATTAAGAGATTAATAATATTATATTAAAATATTATTAAGTAATTAATAATATTTAGAATTAAAATATTATTAAATGATTAATAATATTAGATTAAAGTTAAATTAAAATATTATTAAATGATTAATAATATTATATTAAAGTTAAATTAAAATATTATTAAATAATTAATAATATTAGATTAAATTTAAATTAAAATATTATTAAATGTTTAATAATATTGGATTAAAGTTAAATTAAAATATTATTAAATAATTAATAATATTAGATTAAAGTTAAATTAAAATAGTATTAAATGATTAATAATATTATATTAAAGTTAAATTAAAATATTATTAAATGATTAATAATATTAGTAAATGATTTAAAATATTATTAAAGAGTTAATAATATTTGTAAATAATTAAGATTATTAAGTGAATCAGATATTATTAAGGGGTTAATAATATTTGTAAGTGATGAAGATACTATTAAATGATATTGCGAAGTAAATAAAATATTATTAAGTGATTAATAATATTAGACAATGATCAAGACTTTATTAATTGATTAAATATTATTAAGTGGCAAAAATATTATTAAAGGATTTATAATGTTAGACAATAGTTTAAGATGAAGGTTAAGTGATAGTAATATTATTAAGGGATGATAATATTACTAATAAGATTAAAGAATTATTCAATGTTTGATTATGTGGCTAAATGTTAGCTAATTTATTATTCAAGTAATAGTATTGTAAGATAAAGTATGTTATGCTAATTGAAAGATCAATCTTATAACTGATAGGTCTTTCATAAGAGATTAAATTAGATTGCGTAGCAGTAATCGACGGGCAAGGCAAGTTTCCTAACTCAAACTCGAGTTATTATGTTTCCAACATGCTAGTGGATTAATTATTGACAATTATTCCACATCTATGATTTTTGATTTCTCACTTAGTACATGTTGCATATGTTCATCATGTATGAAAGGCTGATCACCTTGATTATCATAAGGTTCAGTTAAATTTGTTCATGGTCATTGTTGACCACTCAACGTTAATGATTCAATCATTCATGTATTGAAATTTGATTCATGCTCTTTCACAATCATTATATTTTAAAAAATTCGAAAGCTTATTATTTCTTTCAATTATGATATATCTTTATTGTATTTAAACTTTTTGAGCAAAGTAATTGCTCACCCTTGCTATATCATGATAATATTTCAGTTTAACCCGAGCTCAAAGAGGGACAAAGGCAAAGGCAAAGTTAGATATTAGTTTTATATGAACAATTATCTATTATGATAACTTACGTAAATTGATAATGTTAACCTTGTGAGATATTAAAGGTATGTGTTAAGATAAAGGTTGTAGACCTTGGGAAATGTTATAGAACCATTGTGTAATAATTAATTTATGTTTACAATTCCGCATTAGTTTATAGTATATGTATGAAAATGATGTATCGTAACGCACCATGTCCGAGGTTCAAGGGACTCGGATTTGGGGGCGCTACATAAGGCCAAAAGACGCCTACTTAACCAGAGTCATCCTCACAAGGTGGCAGTCAAAGTTCTGACAAAAAGGTGGAAATACCTGAATCCCACTCTGGTGAAGGAACCAACAAAACCCCCTGAAATTATCAATCTCAGGGATGACGGGGAAACAGGGGATATAAGAAAGAAAGTCCAGCGAATAGAGGAAATCATCAGGTCTATAAAAGGGATAGGAATATATGGGAGTGTTAACTATTCATATCGCTGCATATTCCCAGGAGCTCGATATCCTGACAAATTCCAAATCCCATAGTTTGAAAAGTACAACGGGTTAGGAGACCCGTATACCCATCTGAAGGTATACATTGGAGAACTCGGATCTTATATAGAGGACGAGAGGCTAAGAATGCAATTGTTCCAGAAAAGTCTGGCTGGAGAAGCCAGGGCATGATACGCTCGACTTGACAACTCCAAAATCCACAACTGGGAAGAGTTAGCCCACGCCTTCCTGAATCAATACAATTTTTAGTCACAAATGGCACCGGATCGGTATCAGGTGACTAAAGTTAAGAAACTGAAAAATGAGTCTTTTCGAGAATACTCCCAAAGATGGAGGTGCAACACATGTCAGTCCGCCTATGATAGAAATTAAAATGGTAATGTCCTTCATTGACATACAAGAAGCTCTATATTATGAGATGGTCTTGGTTGGAATAGGAAAACCATTCTCAGAAATGATAAAGCATGGCGAAATGGCCGAAATCGGGTTGAAGTCTGGAGAGATTAAAGACCTTACTGCTCTAGAGGTAGTAGCTGAGCACATCCAAACAAGGAATTATGGGAGTAACCCTCGAAGAGCTCAAAAGAAAAAGGAAGAAGAAGTATCCTTAATACTTCAGGGTCAAGCTCGAAGAAGAACTCAAAACCCGCTAATTCATAAACAAAACAATTACTCCCCTTTCCAAACATCTGTAAAACCTCCAAATCTTGCACTTTAGAAAGCAGGAGAGGTTAGGCACAGAAGAACCTTTTCACCTCTTGGCGATTCACTTGAACATATATATTGAAACTTCTGACAACACAGAATAAAATCACTCAACTTCTCGCCCCTGCAAATCAGTATGGAAAAAACTTTGATCCAAGAAAAAAGTGTGCTTACCATTCTAGATCCCCTGGCCACGACACCTAAGAATGCTGGTCTTTGATGCACAAGATTTAAGATATGATAGACAGTGGTGAGATTGTAGTCGCAATACCCGAACAACCACACATCCATGACAACCCTCTACCTCAGCATAATGAGGAAGGAGTAAACATGATCAGTATCGGGAGTTGGGAAAGTTCCAAGTACCTTAAGGAGAACGGAGAATCGTCACAACTAAATGAAGTTAACCCCGCCAAGTTAGGTTATTCAAAAGGAAGATCTTTGATAGAGAGTGAAATAAAATCCATCAAAGAACAGATTGATCAATTGGCAGAGTTAATGGTATATCGGTACCAAGTAACCCTGCAACTGATAAGCCAGATCGGCCTGAGACAAACAAATATTCCTCCACCTAGAATCCTCCTAATGTAAAGAAGGATCATTTCCGTTTCCAAGAATATGAAACCTGGGCTGATAAAGTTGCAAGGGAAGCAAGATTCTAGGCTTGTAGATAATTTGCAGCTAAAAGAAAGTTCACCCCTCTAAACCAATCCAGGGAGGAAATTTTATAAATGTTGATCAATGAAGGAAAGGTCACATAACTGTTACCCCTAATGGACCCTCGTTCTAGGAGGTTCGATGCTACTAAGATTTGTCAAAACCATTCCAACATTCCTAGTCATAACACAGAAGGCTGTAGGGAACTCCATCACCTAATCTAGAATTTGATGGAGACTGTTGATCTGCAAATGGCCAATGATGGCGAGATCGTCCCTAAAGGTGAGGTGATGTCTCCTTCCGGGATAGGGAGTTTGAAAGAAATAGTGGCAGCCATTTCTAGGAAATTTCCTTCTAGACCATATTCGTCATTAGTAATTTTTATCAAGGGTATAATGTTTATTTAGCCATTCGCTAGGAAACTTCCTAGCAATTTCCCTCTATGATACAAGTATCATTAGTGAGATTCTTCAAAGGCAATTTGGTCATTTAATCATTCAATAGGAAATTTTTCCTACAAGGACACTATAGTTATTAATAATTTTCTCTTGGGATAAAATAGTCATTTCATTATTGCTAGGAAACTTCCTAGAAATTTTCTCCTAGGACACATTGGTCATTAGTAGCTTTCTCCAAGGACAAAAGAATCAACATATCATGGTTAGGAAACTTCCTAGTAATTTCCTCAATGGAATGTTGGTCATAAGTCATTTTCATTAAGGGTAATATAGTCCTTTGTCCACTATAAGGAAGCTTCCTAAAAATTTCCTCTTAGGACACATGAGCCATAAGCACTTTCTTTTGGCCAATATAGTCATTTCCTACAGTTTCCTACATATAACTCAAGTATGGTTAGTTCCTAACCGTAGTTATTCTACTAGCACATATCCCATTATTTTGAGCTACAAAATTAAATTCTCATTGGGCTTCTGTAATTAAAATGTTTGGGCCATGTAAAATATTATGGGATCTGTTAGGAATACTCATGAGAATGATATTCCTATTTATATATGATTTGATTATGATATAAATGAATGAATATGCCAGTATGCTTACATTGACAGAAGCTGTAAAGTTCTTTGATAGATAATAGGAATATATGTACAAGGACTTAGAATGAATTGATCAAATGTGTTAGGTTGATCCTATATAAGCAAAACAGCTTTTGTAAAGTCCTTAAAAAGAAATGATGTACAAGGACTATAAGTATAGAAAGATCAAACTTATTAGGTTGATCTTTTACAATGTAATAGATAGGCTTGTCTGATCGTCGAGCACTACATCAGAAATCGCAGTCTGCCAGGAGAGACAAAGAAGACTCGAGAGCTATCAAGGCGGAATCATAGTCTGCAGGATAGTAGATCTCGGAGTTCGTAGTCTGCCAGGAGAAATGAGGAAGGATCGTAGTGTGTCGAGAAGAACTTCCTCGGAGCCGTAGTCTGCTGAGGAAGTCACGTTCAAAATCAAAGAGACAGTCTGTCTATGAGCTGACTGAGAATCTGCCAGAGCTAAGTCAAGAATCGTAGATCACACTTAAAGTAGTGGAGTCTCCTGATCATCAGTGGCATAGATAGTAGTCGGGCCAGATCAGATGAGGACATCAAGCATGAAGGCAGAATCGTAGTCTGTCAAGGTCTGATCTCGGAATCGTAGTGTTTGCAGCAACAAAGTCGAATCATAGTATGCAGAGCTAAGGTTTCCACAATGGTTGCTCAACAACGCTAAGGGAAGAATCGTAGTGTCAACACAATTCTCGACAAATGGGCACTCCCAATATATCCAAAGCATGAAGCCTCTGGTCTGAGCTACAAAGATACATTCTACATGAAGAGTACCAGAGAGCACTCACCGAATGGCATGCAAGCTAACAGAAGATCTAAGCATCAACTCTATCAACATGCAGACTAAGTTGTGAAGCCATTCGAGATGAAGTCTTCCACAAGACAATCAGAAGAAGACTTCATACAAAGTAACTGACTAGAGGAAGTCAGTAAGTGCAGTAGCTGTCAAGAGAACAGAAAACAACGATATTGAGAATCACTCAAGATCGTAGTATTTGCCAAAGTGAAGAAGGAACTGATAGAACCTACAGAGATACCAGCCAGCTTGTGAAGAACAAGACAGAAGTGATTAAGCATGGGTCAGACCATTGAAGATTGGTGAACGAGAGATCACCACGAGAAAGGAGCTGGGTATGCCACAAATCTAAAGTGTCTTGCTATTCAGAAGAGGTCAGAACAATAAGTCAAGATATCAGTTCCTGAGATTTGTCAAGGCAAGCAGAAGTGGTGAAGCACTGCACAAGAGAAGGAAGAGGTGTTCCACATTGAAGATCCAAGAACACTCTTCAGAATTGTAGTGTTGTATCAACCATTCAAGGTAACACTAAACATGACACACTATGATAAAGGTCCAAGCACACTTGCATCAGAATCGTGGAGTTCGGGCATCTGAGTATTGAAGCACTGGCAATGAATTAATATGAAGACTGACATCCGAACGTTGTTGATTGAGAGCATCGATGCAAAAGGACAACTCCTAATGATTCGAATCAAGGAATCAAAAAGGAGAAATAAAGATGACTACTAGCCTGACACGGAACAATGACATCGCTGAGGCGGTAGGTGAGAAAGCAGACAGCTGTGTCAGTAAAGTCAAAAAGGACCTGTCACGTCACATCAGCAGTTTGCACCAAATAACTCGAGATCTGCGAAGCAATTCAAAAAGCTTCTAATGGCTACTTTCTAACGGCTACTTTCCAACGGGAAGATAATGGAAGGGTATTTAAAGGAAAAGCTTCAAAGATAAGAGTTGTTGCTGAGTTGCAGATTCATCGAGTTATTGGAATGCTATATTGTTTACTCTACGAGTTCCACCAGAGCTGAAGAGAACAAGTCTCAGTGGCAGTGAGACTATGAAAGTGGAAGTGAAGCAGACTTGAAGAAGGACTGAACAGACTAGAGCTTCACTCAACAAGGATGAAAATGCCACTGAAGATGGCAGCCAAGTTGAGAGTCGAAAAGGCCATGAAGATAGCATTCAGAAAAGTGGGTGAGCATAAAGAAGATCAGATGAGCCACTCTACGAATCACAATGAAGAACCAGAAGCTGAAAAGGAAAAGATGCAGAACCATGTCTGCTTATCTATCAAGAAGGGTTTAAGGAATGCTAAGGACTAGAAGAAGGTGACCCACAATGAAAAGCCTTAGCAGTCCTATATGGTGATGGTGCACAGCTGACACCAAGTGAAGATGAGCTGAACAGAATAAAGATCTGCTGCACCAAAGAAGAGGTCCAGACTCTAAGCATAATGCTGAGGACCAAACCTAGCTGCTAAGTACAAAGATGATCAAGCTTCAAGACATCTTAGCAGCAAAGTACAAACAACAACAACAACTACAACTACAAGTAGCCAGGGCCAAAGGGTCCTTGTCCGGAGGGACTAAATGAGTTCCAAGCCGAAGGGCTTGAAGAGTTCTTAGTGAACTAGAGTTCCAAGCCAAAGGGCTTGAAGAGTTCAAAAGTGAACTGAAGTTCCAAGGCTGCTGGCCTTGAAGGAATCTTAGTGATTCAGGGTGCTGCCCATTCCTCAGTGGATTTCCTGCGAGAGTGCAGAAGAGTGCATTAGGAGTCGAGTTGGCTCTGAACCACTTAAAACCCTTTGTGTCTTTTACATTCTGTCATTTACTTTATGTCTTTACATTATGTACTTAACTGCTATAACTACTTTGTATGTACTAACCAATTACAACTAAACTAACTCCAAGAACAATGTATCAATGTTTATCAATATATCAATGAAGGGGATATTTAACTTATTCCGTTGTGCTTGAAATGATTCTTATGTTTGTTATGTGCTAACTTCTTAGCAATACAAAATAAAATGGAAAAGAGTTTTAAAATGCAAAGGATCTATTCAACCCCCCTTCTAGATCTATTGTTGTGCCTACTAGGAACTAACAGGTTCAACACACTAATTTTAGCTTACTTTGTTATCTAGAAGGTCCAATATAAATTGGGCCAGGTCCAAAAATTGTTTGGGCTCTTTAATTAATTTGATTGGGTTATGTAAATTAGTGTTGGTCGTTTTCACGATCAATAAACTCGTGCAAGTATACGCGGTCTAACAAGTAATATAATGATAAGAGAGTTGTCGAACCCAAGAGGAACTATTGCTAATATTTACCAAGTACCGACTTTGTATCGCTCAAGTCTTATTCAAACAGTTAAATAAAAGATGTGTAATTAATATAGTTAAATCTAATTATCAAAGCAAGTAAATGGATAACGATTGGTATCTATGGCATTACAAGCTAAGATCATAACTTCACCCCACACTAGCATTTTGTCAAACACTTGGTGTGCTATATTTCATCAAACATCCTAACTTTCTCTCTTTGGTCTTAGTGGTCATGACGGATTGTCGATTGAGAACTCACAAGTGCTCATACGCCTCTTGCGAGGTATGTATGAACATATCCTCTCTAGATCGACCCTAAAAAGAATAGAACAGAAAAGAACATTCAAGCTAGGTAATAATCCGACACATTCCTATACAAATTAACCATAGACAAAGAATTAAAGCATAGGTTCTCAATCTGGTCATACATGGTGCACGTGTATATTCCTATCCTATACACAAATTATGCAGTCGAATCAAGTAGACAAATCATAATCACATGCCAACATATCAAGGTATACATCTATAATTCATTTCCCAATTTCTTATAGATTACCAAGTTAATCACTAATTCCTTAGCAATAATCATTAAGCATAAATATATTGAACCAATCCATATGGTGCCAACCAAAGAGATAAGATAATTAATTCAAATAAATAAAGGGTTCCATTATAATCTAAGAGCTAATAATTAGTTCATAGCTCTTAAAATAAACATTAATAGCAATAAATATAACATTTATAGATTACAAAATCAAAGGAAATAAATAGAGAAGAATAAACTCTGTCAAGCTTTCTTCTATCTCCACAAAGTCCAATTAATTCAAGCTTTCCAATCCATGTTGCTAAATGCTCTTGAGCTCCATGGAATCTAAATCCTCTCCCTACTTTATATTGTAATCAAAAGCTATATACAAGCTAAAGAGAAATTAAACTAAGCTAAACTATAGCGGTGAGAGAGTGAGAGAGTAGAAGTGGTTGTCTCTAGAGCCCCTTCAAAATGAGGCTGAATATGATATATATGCCCTTCTTCTTTTCTCTAGGTCATTACCACTTGTTACTGTCTAAAAATAAGAGGTGGCGCTGCGGGGCCAAGATTAAGCCTTGGACTGGCGCTGTAGCGCTTGGTCAAGGGCATCAGGTCAATAAATGGGCACTGCGACGCCAGATTGCTAAGGATTTGAGGCGCTACAGCGCAGCAGCTGGGTGAGCTGGCAAAGAAAAAGCGTTGCGGTGCCAGTTTTGTATTAGGAACCGACGCTGCAACACCAGTGCTGCAAAAGTGACCTTTTTGCCCCTGAAAGCTGGAAATGACCTGAAAATTCTTGCAAAACATCTATTAAGCAAAATAATAACAAAATAATATAAAAGTAATGTAAAATAATAAGAACATGAAACTTCTTAAGTATAAAAGTAGTCAATTCGCGGGTATAAATCCCACTCATCAAATACCCCCAAACTTAAGCATTTGTTTGTCCTCAAGCAAAACTATCATAACAAAAATATCAAAAGTAAATATAACAGCGAATCATACCAAACTACAATATACCAGCATTGAGGCCTCAAGGATAAGAATAATGATTTCAAAGTAGAAGCAGACTCATAAATAAGGCTTCGATCAAACTTCTAGCTTAAACTGCTACTGATCCAAATCTCTGTGTATGTGACTACCAACGATTTTAGCTAATCATAATTCATAACATAGACAATTGTAATAAGGAAAATTTCAACTCTATACGCTCAAGCTACATCAAGTATTCAGAACAAGATAACAAATGCAAGAACAGACCACTCGGTATTAGCATAAAAAAGCTTATATTTGACTTATGCAAAATTCGTCTACCTTTGGCTGAGTTACCCATGTAGCAAGTTTTCAATCAATGACTCCCAAGCCAGAATGGCTTTAGAACACTAGGCGTAGAACACCCCTAAGGATCTAATTACTCAGATAACACTAGCCACATACGTAGCCAAACTTAAGCCAAATTAGAATTTTATCTGTTATATTCTTACTAATGCAACCTCAAGCATAACCGTGCAATGTCTAATCACATTAGGTTATTCAGAGTTACCCATGTAACGAGCTTTTAATCAATGACTCTCAAGCCAGATGGCTTTAGGGCACTAGGTGTAGAACATCCCTAAGGATCTATTAACTCGAGTAACAAAAGCCACGTAATCAAACTTAGTCAACTAAGGTTATCGATTTATTCTCTCTTTTTTATATATATTTTTTCTATATGCTATTAGACCACGAATGTATCCGAACTTGCATAAGAATCTAAATCTTACTATCATTGACTCACATAAGTTCGTAAGAGCTAACGAAAAAAAATTCTGTAAAAATTACCAATCAAGTCTACTAGAAAGCATAACTAGCTCTACCAGTTGACACGTGCTCGATAGGCTAGATAGGATCAACATCAGTCTTAAATAAAAATTAATCTAAGAATCTCATTCATAATTACTTGACCTCTTTGACAAAGCCATAACACACGTATATTATTGGTGACAATCAAAAATTTGACTAAATATAACCCACCAATCATATAAACAGTTCACGATAGGGTTAACAACCATAGCATGGTTCAACTAGGTAGATCTAAATAAATATATAAACCCTTACAATAATAAAAGCTCAAAATAGGGTCTAATACTATCATGGCACAAAAAGATAAAAAAACATCCATTCATACTAATAAAGGTGTAACATGGATAGAAATAAGCAATAAACATTCATACATGATCCATACATCCAAAAATCGATAATTTGTGACTGCAAGTTATACAATACTTTGCAGCCCAAAATACTAATAAAATAGTAAACAAAGTGTACTCATGGCATCCTAACACATGATAGCTATAATAAGCAAAAATAGATAAGAAAAGCTGATAAACACCCCCAAACTTCAAATGGTCAATGCCCTCATTGGCTGAATATGTGGAAAGGAGAATTAATTTATTCCCTTACTATCATGAGTCTCATTGTCGCCCTCTTCGTTGCCCTCTTCATTGCCCTCCTCTGCAGAAGGTGACGGTGGTGGATATGGTGGGAAGACAAGAGGCTCCGGGAATTGAAATGGCATGAAATCAGCATCCTCACCACTAAAAGATGAGTAGATATCCCGCATAGTGTTCGCAAGCTCAGCCTGATACTGCATCATGATATCTTTCCTCTGAGCAATCCCTAATGTGTGCCTTGCCTACCTCTGAGCAACTTCATTTTGATTCTGATGCAGGAGGCTAAGAGATACAAGAATCTAAGCCAATGGTCCCTGTGATGAAGAGCCTAACTCTGGCGGCTGTGCAGAAGTCTCGGCCTCTGAAGAAGGAGGTGGAGGCTGAGTAGAAGGAAGATAGCCCTCACCACGTGGATGTGAATCTGCACCGTCCCACACACCATACCGTGAAATGGTGGCGTGGTCAATGACTGCCATGGGTAGCTACAGTACCTCATCCTCTCGCCACTGCACCTTTGCCCGCTTGCACAGTCTAGTAATTAGAGATGGATGTGGAAGTCCCCCAGATGTAGTGCCCTTAATCACCTTCAGAATGGACTCTTGGATGTAGGCGCCAATATCGATGTCGAGTTCGGTGACAATAGAAAATAGTAGGACCGTTCACTCCTTGGTGACATCGCTCTGGTGGCGAGTAGGCATGATACTGGCACATATGAAATTGTACCATGCCTTGCCATAGCAACTGAGCACGCTCTGAGGGAAATTAGTCTTCTCCCCAGTGGATTCGTTTGTCCTCCATGTAGTATCGGGCTTACAAAGCCACTTAATGATGTTATCCAGGTCATACTTACTAATCCCATCCTTCAGATAATTATTTTGATCCCCATTCTCCAAGTAATGGATAGGCATGTCAAAAATGGCATTGAGCATTTCTCTATCATATGCCACTGCCTGGCCTCTAACCTGAACTACCGCTGGACTGTCAGAACCGACATTGGCATAGAATTCACAGACCAAATTGAAATTTGTCGACCCTGGCTGCTTTGTGAAATGCAACCATTTCTGCTCAAGTATCATAGTCATCAGTTGCCCACCTTTCTTATCGTCTGGCCTCAAGCCCCGCTCAGGCACCAAGTTTTTCTTGGCGAAAGATTGGTTGTATCGCACAGACGCCTCCTCACTGACAAACTTGGTTTGGTCCCATTGCGGTGCCGACGAAGAAGATCTACCAATGCTAAGTCTTTGTCTCTTTGGAGGTGTGAGAACCTAGAATTTTACATAATTTAAAATTTTTGAATAATTTATTTTATTTTTTTATTGATATTGATTATCAATATTGTGCTGAGTATCTATGATACGAGTTTATCAAAGTGGTCAAACTGTGTATTGACTGAGAAATATGAGTACAATTTTATTTAACAGAGAATATAAACCCTAACCCTAGTTACGAATAGGGATTCGGTAGAAAATACAGTTATAATAATTGTATTGATGAATATGTGAGTGATCATAACTTATTAAGTCAATTAGGGCTATTAAGTTAATACACTAGGGGAATATGCTATGACATATGTGAATTATGTACGTGATTGAATAAATATGTATTATGAATGTGAATATATTTATTTAGCGTCTAAAGAGAATTAAGAATAAAGTTATGTGACCTAATATATATATTAGGTATAACAATTAAATAACCTAAGGGTTATAATATGGGAGAATGATAGTATTTAAATATATACTAATTCTAAGAGATTTATTTTATACATCTCAAATAATTAATTTTATAACCTAAGTAAAACAAGTGTAATTGGGTTATGAAATTAAAAATATATGAGTAAGGAATTAACTTACAAATATGTGTAAGGAAATCCTAACTAAATGATTAGGAGAGGATAAAAATTAAAAAGTATAAACTATATTGAATTGCAAGCCCATAGAATTAGAATTGCTAGCTTAAATAATTAATTGAGTGGCCCAACTCTTAGCCCAATTGGGAGGGGTCCTTTTGGACCATTAAGTAAGCTAAATGGGCCTTAAAAAGAAAATAAAATGGGGCAAAACAAGTCCCCTTGGCCGAAATTTAGATAGAGGAGAGAAAGGGGGGAGGCATGTAATGATTACATTGCCTTAGTAGGTGAGCTAACTTGCTAAGTGTCAAGCCTTGGTCTTATTCTTATCTTTTCACCAAACCCACAAGATAAACCAAGAGTGCAAGCAATCTTTAGCTATGCTTTCAAGTAAACTCCATCATGATGTGAGAGAGAGGAAAAATAAGAGATTGGGAGATAAGGATAAAAGATATACATTGTATATCTTCACATCTACTAAGCCACCCAAAATATATTCATTTCATTTCCTCTTTCATTATATTTCCTCCTTAGCATACAAAGCAAGCAAGATATAGTGAGAGAGAGAGAGAGTGATATTTTGGTCACTATAGAAGAAAGAGAGGGAGAGTTTTTGATAGTTTATTAAGTTCCTAATCTAGGTTTAGGAAGAATAAGAGAAAGAATCAAGCAAAAGTATAAAGGATTTCTACTTTTATAGTTTATTTTCCTTTTGTTATGATTTGAGTTTTGATTTTTGTAAAAATATGATCTTAAGATTTAAAACCTTAGATCCATATGTTTAAAAGTGTTTCATAAATAAATTGAACCCTTTTATGGATCAAAAGTTAGATTTAAAGTGTGAAATATGAGTTTTGTTTTTCAAAAGATAGAAAATCAAATTTTTCTTAGCTTTGGCTGTGTTTGATCTTGTGTTTGTTGATTATGTGGTAAATTAGATCATATATCTTGTTAGATCCATGAGTATATGAGGTTCAAGTATGTTTTATGATGAGTTATGTTGGTTTTATGTGAAAATATGAAAGTTTTCTTAAAAATCACCAAAAGTTGAAAAATAGATTTTTGGGAAAATGAAATATGAAATAGAAACGACCATATCTCTCATTCTACTTTGAATTTTTGAGTGTGGTCAAATTATGGAGTTAGATATATGAGTCTTCTAATAGATCCAAGTGGAATCACTGAAAAATATGTTATAGATTTTTGTGTGGACTGATTTTAGTAATGGAAGCAAAATCTGAAAAATGCCTAAAAGTAGGCTGTCCAAGCTTTGTAAGGGCTGTTTCGGCCAATTAACTTGTGAAATAAAATCTGTCCTTTTGGGACATTAAAATATATGGGATGAAGTAGCTTGTGTCCAAAAATGAACTCATTCTGACTTAAATTGAGTAAGTTATGGCCATTTTAATTTTTGGGATTTCCCGACGAAAAATGTTATAACCGGAGTTCTATAACTCTGATGGCCATGATATTTAAACTGGAGACTCACGTTAACATGTGTAAGATCCCGCCAAGAGTTGGGAATTTCTGGAGTTAAGCGTGAGGTAGTTATTTTCTTAAGAAATTAACTAGAAATGGATTTTTGGAAAATACTTAAGTAAGTTGAAAAATTCCAGAAAAATTCTTTTTGTGCATGGAATATATGTATATATGATTGGCCAAAAGACAGAAAAATAATAATCTGATTTTGTACTTTCGTGAATAATGTATTTCAGCTTTCTGAAATGAACATTTCAGGTTACTGAAATGAGAAACTGAAATGTCAGAAGAGATGTCAGTTTTGTTTTAGCTTACTGAAATGGAAATTGAAATGATATATGACTTGTCTAAAATAATATTGAAGCTTTGAGATCGAGTTAATTAACAATAAATGTGTTAATTATCGGATAGGGTGACCAGGACACCGAATTGAGACCGAAGTCCAACCAGACCGAAATAGTTAGACTTGATAAGTGTTTATACAAGTTATAAACACTGATGTGACTACGTGATGATGTGTCTAGGAGATATATTAATTGTAAATTTTAGTGCTATGTGTTGTGATTTGTTGTGCTAATTGTGATATTGTTAATTATAGGTCTTTCAAACGCAGATAGAATATATTATGTAGCAGTAATCAACGAAAAAGGTAAGTTTCCTTAACTCAATCTCGAGTTATTACTTTTCAAATATAGTGGTGGTTAATTATTGCTGATTATACCACGTCTGAGAATTATTGTTGATTATTCGCAGTTAGTGCATGTTTATTAATTCAAATTGAATTATTGATTTTGAGAATATGCTTGGAGAATAACTGTTGTTGGTTATTCACATCCGTAGAAGTTATTATTGATTGCAAATAGTACATTTAATTTTTGTCTATTATTGAATCGTTTTGAGATATGTCGTAGCTAATTGTTTTGGCTAGACGAAAATTTGTTGAAACTTGATAGGTTCGAAAAGAAAACTCTATTATTATTGACCGGTTCGGCCAGATCGAGAAAGCGATTAGATATTGAAATCATTGTATTTCGTTATTGTGATTCGAATTCTGGTTATAAAACTGAAGAAGAACAACCTTTTATATAAAAAGGGGCTTTGTGGTCGTATATTCAGGCCGTTGCGCGCGTATAAGTATTATGCATAATATAGGGTATAATGAAGCTATTCAGTTTATATACTTGCGGTGGGGTATGATTTAATCTTTATGGTTATCTGATACACCTAGGTACTTCAAAGTAAAACCTTTGATAGTTACTCGAGAAGTTCAAGATCTTGTAGGGTCGCTTAGCATAAAATCTGGATAATATTCTACTTTGTTATTGCATAGAATTGATTCTTGTTATTCAATTGAGAAATTTCGAAAGCGTTTTACTATTTCACTATCGAATTATTGTTTTGCCTAAAATGCGAGAAAGTCTTGTTATTGATTAGCGATTTGTTCAGCTATTTCAAAGTCCTTTGAACTTTGGTGATATTCTATTGAATCGATAGTCTTATATTCTTGATTCTTATACTTTATTGTATAATTTAACTTGCGGAGCAAATTTGTTGCTTACCCTTGCTGAAATATAATATTTCAACTAGGAACGAGGTAGCCGGAGGGGCAGAGAAAGACAAAGGCAAAGATATATTGCTGGAGTAGTTATAATGAATATATTTACTATGTTATTTTGTATAACCCTTTTTGTATATCTAAGGGTATATTTGTTATGTTAAGGTTAGAAAACCTGGGATAATGTATTATAAATATCAGTTAATGATATGTATATTTCTATTCATAAATAAATGGGTAGTTAGATGATATTTAAATGTTAGATCGTGAGCACCAAACTAGGGGGTCAGGTAACCCGAATTTGGGGGCATCACAAGTTGGTATCAGAGCTATAGGTTATAAACCTTAAGTGAGGGGGAAAAACCCTAGGATTATAACCATAAGCGAGATAGAGAAAACTCATTTAGAGTACTAAGTGAGGGATTGCCGAAGTACATCAATAGAAAGATGTGTGGACATATAGTGAGTATGAAATTCGTACTGGTAAAGTATTAATCAAGTTGTTTAAACTGATTGTAGGATGTCAAGAGAAGATGAAATAAGTACAGAAGTGTTGGCAGCTGTTGCACCAATGCCAGTAGCCGAGGTGCCAACGCAGAGCGAGTCAGTTGGAAAAGATGAACCCATGGTGAATCTGGGGAGTGATCATGATGAGTATCCCTAAAAGTATCTGAATGAAGATGAGGAGGCAGAGTCCGAAGAAGTTAAGGTGGAGACAGAGATTAAGACCAAAGTGGGAGAAAAAGATCAAGTATCTGCAGAAGTTCAAGAACTTCGGAGTAAAGTATTTCTCGTAGAGGAGTTGTGGAAGATGGAGCGAGCATTATGCGAGATGACCGAAGAACGAAACGAACTAAAGACACAAGTAGAAAGAATGAAGGCTGAAGGTGGTGGATCATCTGAGGGAGTAGTCAAGCAGAAGAAGAGAAGCAATAAGCGGAAAAGGGGCAACGACAGTGATAATAACTCAGGGAACTCAAACCCGAACAAGAAGAAAGTCTATGGCAAGTGTGGAAAGACTCACTTGGGAGAATGTATGATGTAGAAGAACGTGTGTTTCAATTGTAAATAGGAAGGACATATTTCTCCAAATTGTCCTAAGCCGAATATGAGAAAATGTTTTTCATGTGGAGGAATGGGTCATGGATTTAACAAGTGTCTCAGTAAGAAGGCAAGAGAAGGGAGTAGACTGTAGACAGCTTAAGTATAAGGAGTAGTACCTTTTGGTAACAAGGTGTAATATAAAGATTGTAATATCGAGAACAATGAGTGAGCATATGTAATATATTTGTTGGTATGAATGTAATCTTTATTTTCAATATGAATATTAAGATGATTTTGGAGAATTGCAACTTTTTGTGTAAAGTTGTGGTAATTGCAACTTTTTGTGTAAAGTTGTGGTAATTATAACTTTTTGTGTAAGGTTGTGTTGTTAATCCCGATATTTATCAAAAAGGGATAGTGACTGATTATAACAGTAGGTGTTAAGTACTAAAAGTATTATGTGCTATTTGAATAAATATGCGATTATATGAGAAATTTGTGTTAAATTCTTATGTTACTAATAAGAATTTGTGTAGAGAAAAAGGAATTAATGTAAGATTTTCATTTAAATCAGATAATACCGCCTAGACGACAGAATCAAAATCAAAGAGAAGAGCAATCAGTGAATAATGAAGGAGGTCAAGCAGACCCGATGCAGAATTTTGTGGATATGTTAGCCCAAGCTATGCAACATAGGGCGCCGACAGCAAGAGCAAGAGCAAGAGAACAGCCAGCTAATAGATTGGCAAACTTTAAAGATTTTAAAGCGGTAGGACCGCCAGAATTCAAGGGAACTACGGATCCTATTGAAGCCCAAACTTGGGTAAAGGAGATAGAGAAAGCATTTATTATTGCGAGAGTGGCAGAAGAACAAAAGACAGCTTTTGCCACCTATTTGATGAAGGGAGAAGCCAATTATTGGTGGGAAACCAATCAGGCTAGAGAGCTGGGATAGCTGTAGTGACTTGGACAAGGTTTAAAGAGTTGTTCTTTGAGAACTATTTTTCGTCGAGTATGCAAGCCAGGATGGAAGTCAAGTTTCTAGAACTAAAGCAAGAGAATATGTCGGTATCAGAATATGCTGCTAAGTTCAATGAGTTAGCGAGATTTGCACCTCATCAGATGGAAATGGAGGCAAGAAAGGCGAGAAGATTTGAGAATGGATTGAAGCAAGGGATATTAAGCAAGGTAGCCGTATTGCAGATTAATACGTTTGCGGCTTTGTTGGAGAAAGTGATAATTGTTGAAGGGGGAAGCGAAGCTACCTCTCAATATCATCAGGAGAAGAAGAAGAAGAAAATAAATGAAAGAGGTAGTAGTGGTGGTAGTCATCCGAACAAGCAGAAATGGAGTGAGAATACCCAATCGGGTAATAAGTCAGAAGACAATAGGAAGGGAAATGAGCCTTGTGCGACTTGTGGGAAGAATCATCCAGGAATTTGTCTGATAAGGAAGGGAGTCTGTTATAACTGTGGTCAAGAGGGACACATGTCGCCCAATTATCCCAGTCCGAAGAAAATACAAGGTTATTTTGTGTGTGGATCGACAGATCATCTGGTTCGGAATTGTGAGAAGAAGAATGTGGAGAAGGGAAGTACCAACAAGGGACCCAGTGGCGGAACCTTGACGATTAGAGGACCTGCACAGCCAGGAAGACCAACGGCCCGTACATTCAACATGACGGTGCAAGATGCAGTAGCTGCCCAGGAGGTGGTGACAGGTAACGATTTAGTTGAGTAAATAAATTACGCGAGAAATATTGGGTAGATATTGCTGTGAATTATTTTCTTTTACAGATCCCAAGTCACATGTTAGTACATAAGACACGAATTAATATTATGTTGATAAAAATAAATTGATGATAAAACATTAAAAGATTGTAGAGAATAAAAAAGCGATGATTCTAAGGACAGAATCCTTATAAGGAGGGGAGAATATGAGAACCCAAAATTTTACATAATTCAAATTTTTCGAATAATTTTTTTTATTGATATTGATTATCAATATTGTGCTGAGTATCTGTGATACGAGTTTATCAAAGTGGTTAAAATGTGTATTGACAGAGAAATATGAGTACAATTTTGTTTAACAGAGAATAGAAACCCTAACCCTAGTTACAAATAAGGATTCGGTAGAAAATACAGTTATAATAATTGTATTGATGAATATGTGAGTGATCATAACTTATTAAGTCAATTAGGGCTATTAAGTTAATACACTAGGGGAATATGTTATGACATATGTAAATTATGTACGTGATTGAATAAATATGCATTATGAATGTGAATATATTTATTTAGCGTCTAAAGAGAATTAAGAATAAAGTTATGTGACCTAATATATATATTAGGTATAATAATTAAATAACCTAAGGGTTATAATATGGGAGAATGATAGTATTTAAATATATATTAATCCTAAGAGATTTATTTTATACATCTCAAATAATTAATTTTATAACCTAAGTAAAACAAGTATAATTGGGTTATGAAATTAAAAATATATGAATAAGGAATTAACTTACAAATGTGTGTAAGAAAATCCTAACTAAATGATTAGGAGAGGATAAAAATTAAAAAGTATAAACTATGTTGAATTGCAAGCCCAAAGAATTAGAATTGCTAGCCTAAATAATTAATTGAGTAGCCCAACTCTTAGCCCAATTGGGAGGGGACCTTTTAGACCATTAAGTAAGCTAAATGGGCCTTAAAAAAAATAAAATGGGGCAAAACAAGGCCCCTTGACCAAAATTTAGATAGAAGAGAGAAAGGGGGGAGGCATATAATGATTACATTGCTTTAGTAGGTGAGCTAACTTGCTAGGTGTCAAGCCTTGGTCTTATTCTTATCTTTTCACCAAACCCACAAGATAAACCAAGAATGCAAGCAATCTTTAGCTATGCTTGCAAGTAAAGTCCATCATGATGTCAGAGAGAGGGAAAATAAGAGATTGGGAGATAAGGATAAAAGATATACATTGTATATCTTCCCTTTTACTAACCCACCCAAAATATATTTATTTTATTTTCTCTTTCATTATATTTCCTCATTAGCATACAAAGCAAGCAAGATATAGTGAGAGAGAGAGAGTGATATTTTGATCACTATAGAAGAAAGAGAGGGAGAGTTTTTGATAGATTATTAAGTTCCTAATCTAGGTTTAGGAAGAATAAGAGAAAGAATCAAGCAAAGGTATAAAGGATTTCTACTTTTATAGTTTATTTTCCTTTTGTTATGATTTGAGTTTTAATTTTTGTAAAAATATGATCTTAAGGTTTAAAACCTTAGATCCATATATTTAAAAGTGTTTCATGAATAGATTGAACCCTTTTGTGGATCAAAAGTTAGATTTAAAATATGAATTATGAGTTTTGTTTTTTAAAAGATAGAAAATCAAATTTTTCTTAGCTTTGGTTGTGTTTGATCTTGTGTTTGTTGATTATGTGGTGAATTAGATCATGGATCTTGTTAGATCCATGAGTATATGAGGTTCAAGTAAGTATTATGATGAACTATGTTGGTTTTATGTGAAAATATGGAAGTTTTCTCAAAAATCACCAAAAGTTGAAAAACAGATTTTTGGGAAAACTACGTATGAAATAGAAATGACCATATCTCTCATTCTACTTTTAATTTTTGAGTGTGGTCAAATTTTGGAGTTAGATATATGAGTCTTCTAATAGATCCAAGTGGAATCACTAAAAAATATGTTATAGATTTTTCGTGTGGACTGATTTTAGTAACGGAAGCAAAATCTAAAAAATGCCTAAAAGTAGGTTATCCAAAATTTGTAAGGGCTGTTTTGGACACTTAACTTATGAAATAAAATCATTCCTTTTGGGACATTAAAATATATGGGATGAAGCAGCTTGTGTCCAAAAATGAGCACATTCCGAGTTAAATTGAATAAGTTATGACCATTTTAATTTTTGGGATTTCTCGACGAAAAATGCTATAATCGGAGGTGTATAACTCCGATGGCCATGAAATTTAAACTGGAGACTCACGTTAACATGTGTAAGATCCCGCCAAGAGTTGGGAATTTCTGGAGTTAAGCATGAGGTAGTTATTTTCTTAAGAAATTAACTAGAAATAGATTTTTGAAAAATACTTAAGTTGAAAAATTCCAGAAAAATTCTTTTTGTGTATGGAATATATGTATATATGATTGGCCAAAAGATAGAAAAATAATAAGCTGATTTTGTATTTTCGTAAATAGTGTATTTCAGCTTCCTGAAATGAACATTTCAGGTTACTGAAATGAGAAACTGAAATATCAGAAGAGATGCCAGTTTTATTTTAGCTTGCGGAAATGGAAATTAAAATGATATATGACTTATCTAAAATAATATTGAAGCTTTGAGATCGAGTTAATTAACAATAAATGTGTTAATTATCGGATAGGATGACCAGGACACCGAATTGAGACCGAAGTCCAACCAGACCGAAATAGTTAGACTTGATAAGTGTTTATACAGGTTATAAACACTGATGTGACTATGTGATGATATGTCTAGGAGATATATTAACTATAAATTTTAGTGCTATGTGTTATGATTTGTTGTGCTAATTGTGAGACCGATATTGTTAATTATAGGTCTTTCAAACGCAGATAAAATATATTGTGTAGCAATAATCAACAAAGAAGGCAAGTTTCCTTAACTCAATCTCGAATTATTATTTTTCAAATATAGTGGTGGTTAATTATTACTGATTATACCACGTCTGAGAATTATTATTGATTATTCGCAGTTAGTGCATGTTTATTAATTCAAATTGAATTATTGATTTTGAGAATATGCTTGGGGAATAACTGTTGTTGGTTATTCACATCCGTAGAAGTTATTATTGATTGCAAATAGTACAGCTAATTTCTGTTTATTATTGAATTATTTTGAGATATGTCGTAGCTAATTGTTTTGGCTAGACGAACATTTGTTGAAACTTGATAGGTTCGAGAAGAGAACTCAATTATTATTGACCGGTCAATGCCAATTATTCCGGCTAGATCGAGAAAGCGATTAGATATTAAAATCATTGTATTTCATTATTGTGATTCGAATTCTGGTTATAAAACTGAGAAGAACAACCTTTTATATAAAAAGGGGCTTTGTGGTCGTATATTCGGCCATTGCGTGCGTGTAAGTATTTTGCATAATATAGGGTATAATAAAGCTGATCACTTTATATACTTGCGGAGGGATATGATTTAATCTTTATGGTTATCTGATACACCTGGGTACTTCAAAGTAAAACCTTTGATAGTTACTCGAGAAGTTCAAGATCCTGTACGGTCGGTCAGCATAAAATCTGGATAATATTCCACTTTGTTATTGCGTAGAATTGATTCTTGTTATTCAATTGAGAAATTTCGAAAGCGTTTTACTCTTTCACTATCGAATTATTGGTTTTCCTAAAATGCGAGAAAGTCTTGTTATTGATTAACGATTTGTTCAGCTATTTCAAAGTCCTTTGAACTTTGGTGATATTCTATCCAATCGATAGTCTTATATTCTTGATTCTTATACTTTATTGTATAATTTAACTTGCAGATCAAATTTGTTGCTCACCCTTGCTTAAATATAATATTTTAGCTAGGAACGAGGTAGCCGGAGGGGTAGAGAAAGACAAAGGCAAAGGTGTATTGCTGGAGTAGTTATAATGAACATATTTATTATGTTATTTTGTATAACCCTTTTTGTATATCTAAGCGTATATTTGTTATGTTAATCTTAGAAAACATAGGGAAATGTATTATAAATATCAGTTAATGATATGTATATTTCTATTCATAAATAAATGGGTAGTTAGATGATATTTAAATGTTGGATCATGAGCACCAAACTCGGGGGTCAGGTAACCCGAATTTGGGGGCATCACAGGAGGCATTTTCAAATTTCAGCAAATTAGCTCACAGGTCACTGAACCCAAGATAAACCAAATTAAGCTGCTTGACCCCAACTCAGACCAAAAATAAACACCAATGCGAAGCCAAAGTGAACGTCAAAGTTTATTCCAATGTCAAAGTAGTGCCCTATTATGCCAATTAGCAAGCCGAAGGAGAGACCAAGCCAAACTTTCTAATAGCAATGATAATCCAATATAAAAGTTAGCCCTTATGTCAGTCAAAATGAGTGCCAATTGTAAACCACAACAAAAACCAAACCAAACTATGTCAATGTAATGCTAATCCAATGCAATTGCAAACCCCAACCAATGGCCAAGCTATTCCAGACAAATTCCAAGTCAAACTGAGCCAAAGTGGTTGCCAATACAAGCCAAAGAAAGGTCTAAGCCAAACTGAGCCTACGCGAACCAAAATCGATGCCAATTGTCATTGAGGCAAATTATCGAGCACCTTGTGTGCGTCGCCCTAACCCTAGTCTGACAGCCCCTTGCTTGTTTTTCCTCTATCCAAATTTCCCTCAGTGGAAATCAATCAACCCAAGCAGAAGAATAAGCAAGCCCAATATTAATCTCATGACAAACAAAACTCAGAATCAAATTAAGTATAGGTTTCCTTGGAGAAGAGTAGAAATTCCAAATACCTTAATTGAAGATCCCTAACTTGAAGAAAATCTGAGAGAATTTCTTGAGTTAAGCAATTTAAAGACGAAATTGGGTTACAATGAATTAACATAAATGGTATTGGAGCTGGGGGATTATTTTGGGGAGTTCTGAAGCAGTGGTACCGAACAGGATGGAAATATTGGAATGTGGCTGCCGAGAACAGGCATACTTTAAAACAAAAATTCGCTACCAGTGCTGCGGCACCGATTTTCCTTCGTTAATGGGCATTACAGTGCCTGGTCGACAGAGAGTTGGAATGCTAATGGCGCTGCAGCACCTGTTTTCCTTCACTATGAGGCGCTACGGCGCCTGATCCACAGGGAATTGGGAAGCTCTTGGCGCTGCGACACCACTTAATAGGCTTTTTTGGGCGCTGCAGCGCTGCTTATGAAATTAGGGCATTAATGGAGGCGCTGCGGCCCCAACTTCTGGCCAAACTTAGGCGCTGCAGCGCCGACTCTGCACCATTAAAAGAAATTTAAGTTAGACAAACCATAACTCATGGCCAACATTTAGCCTATAAAATGTTTCTCCCAACAGTTGTACATAAATCAACAAACTCAATAAAACTAAACTCAACTAAGAAAACTAAAAGCTATATATAGACCAAAACATAAATTATACCAAAATGTTATATTACTAAAATACTACCAAGACATGTTGACAAGCTATAATCTACACACTACTGGTGTCAACGCAACCTAATATGACGCAAAACTACAACGCTCATACTAAACTACTATAATATAAAAATATACAATTAACCTACGAAAAGCAAGAAAGCAGAAAAATGATACTGAATTTAAACTAGCACTTGGGTTGCCTCCCAAGAAGCGCTTGTTTACAGTCATCGACCAGACTACTTATTTTCTTTCAACCCGGCTCATACGAGAAGACAACCATTTCATGTCGCCTCTTTGTCTTTTCTTTGAGTTACATGGCGGACATGGACGATTGGCGAGCCTCAAACTCTACTTCATCCATCGGCACAAAGAAACTTTCATTATTCGAATTATCCACTAATTCGCCTTTTAAAATTTGAAAACATCCTTCATGCTCTATTAGGTCCTCTTGGGTTTCAACAGCCTTGAGCTTGGTTTTTGGATCTTTATTCTTGACAGTACACCCACTCAAGCTCCTATTTTCTCCATCTTCAGAATCCACAGTTTGCACAGGATGCATTTCTAAATTTCCCTCAACAACCTTGTGTAACTCTTCGCCATTTCCTTGCATATCCCCAGTGTAATGCTCTTCAGCCCCTTCGTCATGATCAGTAACTCCAAGTCGATTGCTTTGTAGTGGATTCATGATAGCATTGGCAAGTTGTCCTATTGTCTCTCAAGGTTCCGCAATGAGGCGTCATGGTTCATCATCTGAGCCTCATTCTGCTCTATGAATTTGGTAAGGAGCTCCTCCAGTCGTCTTTCTTCTTCATCCTTTAAGTACTGGTCAAGAGTCTCCTCCAATCTGGAGGTTTCCTCATATTGCGGCAACGGTTGGTATGAATATTCTGACGGGTATGAAAAAGTTAGAGCACTGGCTTGCTCTTGGTTGTCGTCCCATGAAAAGCTCGGATAGCTCTCCAGATGATATTAGGTGGAGCCGTAGTCAGCTTGATTCTGATAGTAGGCATTTGGAGTAGATTAACACTCAAGATTATCAGAGAATCTTGAGGCATTTTCGACTTGTTCTTGCAATCGTTCAAGTATTCCTTTCAAACTCGGTTGTGTCGTCATCTTACAATACCATTGATAGTTATGCTCATCTATATATGAAAGAACTTAAAAACAAAACAAAGCTAAAACAAATTAAATACAAATATACACGTTCAAATTAAGACAAAATTGATTGAAATCAATATTGGACAATATTAGAAGAAATAGTTCCCTGGCAACGGCGCCAAAAACTTGTTGGTCGTTTTCACGATCAATAAACTCGTGCAAGTATACACGGTCTAACAAGTAATATAATGATAAGAGAGTTGTCGAACCCAAGTGGAACTATTGCTAATATGTACCAAGTACCGACTTTGTATTGCTTAAGTCTTATTCAAACAGTTAAATAAAAGATGTGTAATTAATCTAGTTAAATCTAATTATCAAAGCAAGTAAATGGATAACCATTGGTATCTAAGGCACTACAAGCTAAGATCATAATTTCACCCCACACTAGCATTTTGTCAAACACTTGGTGTGCTATGTTTCATCAAACATCCTAACTTTCTCTCCTTGGTCTTAGTGGTCACGACGGATTGTCGACCGAGAACTCACAAGTGCTCATACGCCTCTTCCGAGGTATGTATGAACCTATCCTCTCTAGATCCACCCCTAAAGGGAATAGAACAGAAAAGAACATCAAAGCTAGGTAATAATCCGACACATTCCTATGCAAATTAACCATAGACAAAGAATTAAAGCATAGGTTCTCAATCAGGCCACACATGGCGCACATGTATATTCTTATCCTATACATAAATTATGCAGTCTAATCAAGTAGACAAACATAATCACATGCCAACATATCAAGATATACATCTACAATCCATTTCCCAATTTCTTATAGATTACCAAGTTAATCACTAATTCCTTAGCAATAATCATTAAACATAAATATATTGAACCAATCCATATGGTGCCAACCAAAGAGATAAGATAATCAATTCAAATAAACAAAGGGTTCCATTATAATCTAAGAGCTAATAATTAGTTCATAGCTCTTAAACTAAACATTAGTAGCAATAAATATAACATTTATAGATTACAAAACCAAAGGAAATAAATAGAGAAGAATAAACTTTGTCAAGCTTTCTTTTATCTCCACAAAGTCCAATTAATTCAAGCTTTCCAATCCATGTTGCTAAATGCTCTTGAGCTACATAGAATCCCAATCCTCTCCCTACTCTATGTTATAATCAAAAGATATATACAAACTAAAGAGAAATTAAATTAAGCTAAACTATGGAGGTCAGAGAGTGAGAGAGTAACAGAGGTTGTCTCTGGAGTCCCTTCAAAATGAGGCTGAATATGATATATATGCCCTTCTTCTTTTCTCTAGTTCATTACCACTTGTTACTGTATAAAAACAGGAGGTGGCACTGCGGAGCCAAGATTAAGCCTTGAACTGGCACTGCAGCGCTTGGTCAAGGGAATCGGGCTAATAAGTGGGCGCTGCGGCACCAAATTGCTAAGGATTTGAGATGCTACAGCGCGGCAGCTGGGTGATCTAGCAAAAAAGGAACGATGTGGCGCCATTTTTGTACTAGGAACCGGCGCTGCAGCGCCAGTGCTGTAAAAGTGACCTTTTTGCCCCTGAAAGCTAAAAATGACCTGAAAAGTCCTATAAAACATCTATTGAGCAAAATAATAACAAAACAATATAAAAGCAATGTAAAATAATAAGAACATGCAAATTCTTAAGTATAAAAGCAGTTGATTCGCGAGTATAAATCCCACTCATTAATTAGCAAGATCCAATACCTTAATTTTATCTTTCCCTAAATATTTAATTAGGGTTCCTAATCCACTTATTTTGGGATTTTAAATAATTACTCATGTATATTTAATTTTTATAACCCAATTAGACTTGGTTTAATTAGGTTTTAAAATAAATAATAAATTGAGATAATAAAATAAATCTCTTAAATTAGTATAATTTTAAATACTAATATTCTTCAATACCATAACCCCCTTAGGTTATTTAATTTTCATACCTAATGTGTATATTAGGTTATAAGGCTTTTTTTTTAATTCTCTTTATGAAATAAATAAACATATATATATATATATATATATATATTTATATATATATTTAATCACATACATATTCTTCACAAGTCACAAAGTATTTAATACATGGATAAACGATTAGTGTGACATAATATTCTTGTATGATTAATTTAATTAATCATTTCTCTTGCTAAAATATATATAGTACACTACTAAGTATATATGTACCTATAAATATACACATTCACTTTGTCCTTATAATATCTCTTCATTTGGAATATATTTACTTAATAAATTTTCCTCATACATTATTACCTAATCTCTTTCACTATTTAATTCACATAAATTTTAAAGGTATCATAATACCTTATTCTTAATATACCTCCAAGTATACCTATAAATTCTTTCTAGGGTTTTGGATTTTTGTAACCCTTATTTTCTCATTTCTATTTTTCATCTTCTCATTATTCTTCAAAATTTCTATCATTCACATTTAATTTCTCTATATTCTTTCAAATATTAAACCATACAGGTTTTTCTCAAAATTTTTTTAATTATTCCTCTATTTCCAATCTAGGTTTTATTCTTTAACCTTTAATTAATCATTCAAGATTTTATTTATAAATCTTATAAATTTTCGGGTTATCACACCTTGAGTGTGTTTACTTTATTCTTTCAGTAGGATAGCCAGTTCTACTATTTGATTTTTAAGTCCCTCGAATTCCTTTTGAGATACGGAACCAGTATCAGATGGGGCACTTTCAGCCATGTCGATGGATGGGATTTGTGCCCTCCTAGATTTTGATCCGATAATAGGACCAATCTTGCCTACAAAAGGATAGGTACTTTAGTCTTGATTAACACTAAAAGTATGCATGCTATGCAATGTGTTAATTTTAGGTTTTTTAATCTTTTCTTGCAAAACACAGGTTAGTTGTTTTGATGATAGAATAATATGACATTTAGTATTTGACAGGAATTAACATTCAATATTTGACAAGATTTGATATTTGATATGTATTAAAAGAGGGAAGGCATGAAGAGACTTCCCTTTGCGTATGGTTTATCAGAGACTAACATATCTTAGGTTTACTCTCACGGGCTTTTCAGCATGAAGGTTCCCAGATCATCGCAATCTACTAGATGGGAATGAGTCTGATCTTTCAATTAGAGTGGATCTGATTGGCGCCTTTCCTTTGCCTCGCGGGATTAGTCTCCTTTTGAGTCCAGTAATCAGCCACTGACAGGTTTGCCTCCTGGTGGAGGAATCACACAACATACATTCACATACATTCATCGCGCCTCACCGCATGTATTATGATGACATTGTGCGAAGCACTAATATAAAGCATTGTAAAGCATTCATTCACAAACATCCAGAAACATTCATCACACACATTCATATGCAGATAAAAGGGAATTAAAAAGATTGAAATGCGGCTTAAGCCCTCTAGCATCACCAGTAGAGTCACCATATGTCGACGCCATGTTGGAAGGTTTTCTAATTCCCTAATTTTGTTTCTACCCTATTTATTTCTTTAGGTTTTATTTAAAGGGCGAGCTTTTAGGAAAGGACCGACATAAATGTCATCGATTTTTGAAAAAGATTGATTTTTATATGAATGGGACGAATTAAACAGAGTCGCCAGTTAGTATGAGTTCAAAAGGATGCACCAACTCATCCGGGTTTTGAAAGTTTTCACAATATGGCCCAATATGTGACTCCGTTTAATTGGTCTGGAACCCAAGATTCACAGAGTTTGGGGGCTTTCTTAAGCTAGGGGAAGGTGTTAGGCACCCCCCGACTTCCGTGAAACACGATTACCGCGACTTTTTCATTCCCTAAGCATGTGTGTGTGTGTGTGTGTGTGTGTGTGTGAAGCATTAGAAAAGGGTGCTTTAAGTGCTTTATTTTGAAATTAGTGTTGTGCCTCTTTGGACCTATATACAAAGGATTTGATTTGTATAAAAGTTCATTTTATTTCAAATAAAGCATATGAAAGTGATGTTTTGAAAACTGGTTTTTAAACCCTTTCGCCAAATAGGAATCTAGACCCTTTGATACTTCCAATTTTATTCTAGAAATGGCTTGATTTTATTTTAATCGAGATGTGAAGCATTTTCAAAATCTAAATCAAAAATATTAACTACAAGGGTCGGGCTCCTTGTGGTCATGGAAGCCATTGAAGTAAGCCCGAGCACCACATACATGATTTTCCCTATTATGAGGCCTTAAATCTAGATATCGTTTTAAGACCCAAGAGTACATGTACAATGGATTACAAGCTGACTATACAACTTAAACAAGTCCATCATGGGAATCGGATCTAGATTCATTGATTGAATCTTCTTCCATGTGGTTCCTAGGCTCACATAACATCATTTACAAGCTTGCACGATGTATATATTGAAAGAAAGTATATATATACTTCTTAACTTTGCTAAACAAGTGATTTATCACTTAAATCCTTATACGCGATTGTTCAAGCTTCCTGATTCCTCTAGATATGGATCTAGGGTCGCGTGGTAGCATTAATATTTACAAAACTAGAAAATAAACTAAATCTACCTAGATCTATGCCTATTTAGCTCAATGGATTAAGGTATGAAGCTTTTGGACCGGTTAAATGCTAGATCAGGCTAGATCCAAGATAAATCTAGTCAATATACTGCACATATCAACTATTTACACGAAAGGAATGACAAAAAGCTAGATCTGTACACCACCAAGCCTTATATATATATATATATTAAAGCAGTAAATAAGCACAGATCTGAGAAGATCTTACAATATGGCTTACAATATGGCGCGAGATCTACAACGAACAGCTGAAAGATTCAAAGAACTTGATTTCAACCGGTAGAAACTTGATATATCAAAGTTTATATGTATATAAATGTTTATAACAGAGATTTACAGAGTTTGAGATGAAGAATCGCTCTATTTCTCTCTCTAGCTCTAGGATTTCTATCTTGAAACTTGGAAAATGAGATCTTTTTTTAAAAATGAGATGGGGGTGCTATATTTAAGGACCCTGACCAGCCACAGGTCTACCCGCAGCAGCCGTAGGTGTATCTGCGTCTGGGCTTAGTGGGCCCCACTACCTCAAAATTCGTTCCTTCGATCACTACGCTGTCTGCTGAAACGTCTGTATCTTGCAATCCAGGAATCACATGGAGATGTGCCATACCATTCCGAAAAGCTCTTTTCGAGAGCTACGCAATGACATAGGGCATGACCTTTTCTGAATCCGAGAAGATGGGTCCATGACCAGAATAAGATCTTCAAGTTTCCATAGGTAGTCCGTTGATCTGTCTTGCATAGTTTACACTCGAAATTGTTGCGGTGGTTCTTTATGAGCGTATTCTGTGACACCCCCAAATTCGGTATCTTAATTTTTACAGAATTTGGTGTTCACTATTCAAATATCATATGACTATCTACCCATAATAATAAAATTCATTAAATAGATAAATAATCCATCATCTTTATAACATCTGAATTAATAAATACATAATCAATTCCAGGTTATACTTAACCTTAAATCTCTGTTGCGAAAACGTAAACAAATAAGTCTTAATAAATACACACAAGTCTTGAACTTTAACATTTTATTAATACTACAAGTCTTCAACACTTATTAGCTTTTCCTTTGCCCTAGCTACTAGAAGGTTCATCACTTCGTTCATTCTTAGCTGCAATGTTATTATGCAAGAGTGAGCACGAATGCCTGCAAGTATAAAAATATGATAGTAATAACATGCGAGTGAAATCAAAGAAATCTGAATAACAGAAAGCTCAACTTTTGAATCAGGAATAATAATCGAGAATCAAATTACATCTGAGGGTTATAAGACCTTGAACTATGTCCTAGGTCAAGTATATTAACCTTTAACCTTTAACTTAACAATCATAAGACTATGGACTTTACTTCTCGTACTTAGGGCGATCAGCCCTTCGTACCGATACTGTGCACAATACCTCAATGCTTAAAGCATCATCAATTCCCCTTTAATAGGGTTGTTCATCTCAGTTTAACATTAGAGTCCGCACCAAATAAAGTTTGGTTTGGATAACTCAATAGTAGTTCTGGAATTTAGAACGCTCATCAACTATGGACAAGTCGAATCAATAAGGGTTCGCTAGTCTTAAAGGATTCATCAATATATGATATTCAATTTGAATAATAACTTCTCAAGGGTATACAATCAAATAAGTGTTGTATACTGAAATAATACTTTTAAAAGAATCATAACATCTCATATGAAATTCTGAACATGAGTAATCAAGAATAAGAACTTTGCTTGATATAGAATTTAAGTTTATAACTTGCTCAATATAAAAGTAAGGTTTAGAACTTGCTCAAATGTAAAGATTTGAGTTTAGAAAACTTGCTCAATTTAAAGAGTATAGTTAGGAAACTTGCTCAATTTAAAGGTTTGAGTTTAGGAAACTTGCTCAATTTAAAGGTTTGAGTTTAGAAAACTTGCCTCGTGCGCAAGCTACAATTATAACTTACGTTCTTTAATTACTCTTACCTATCAATACATTCACAATATCAATTAATCACAAGTTCGATATGATTATCGATTCATGGCAGTGTTCTTCGAACTCATTATTATGTTTTTCAAATAATGGTTTCAAGTCGATTAAATAACTTATTAATTAATCACATAACCTAAGTTATTAATCTTGTATTAACATCTTATCATATACATAACATGTCTTCATGTTTATTAGATTTAAAACACATTACTCAAAATTTAACACTTAGAAAAATTTTGAATTTTCCAGACAGGCGAGGCTACGCGGCATTAACCCTTTGGCACGGGGCGGTCGTGCGGCTACGAATTTCCAGAATCTCGCGAAGAACACAGAACTCAGCCGTTTTCTCCCAATTTACACCAATACACTGATTTGTAATGTTACCCATGAAGTATAAACTTCACAGGAACATCACAAATCACTTCTAGCATGTTTCTAACATTTTAAATCATGTAATTACATAAATTAAGACATTTAAATTCAATGTTCTTCATAATTTTGTAAAGTTTGATGAATAATATGAAATCTCTCATTATGGATTCGTTATAACACCGAATCCGTTCATTTCAATTCAATTCTCTTTGTTTTAACATATACAATCATAATCATGTGTCAATTTTAATTAAAACATATGATTACAGCATTTATTTCACCCATATGGGTTATTCACCCATATTCAATACTCTGTATTTCATACAGCCCAATTATCAACAAAATTACATGGTGTGATCAGTGTAAATTATGTATACATGATTCAACACACACTACTAATCATATATTAATCTTTATATGATCATATCTTACTTAATTTCTCAAAACAATCATTAATAGAGAAATTTTTACAAAGACGTATAAGAACTCTGTAATTTTTCAAAAATCCAATTAAGACCAAATTATATAATTTTGATCATTTTAAATCATTCATACCAAATATCAAACACGATATAATCACACACCCAGATAGATATAGTCATACCATAACTTAATTATGAAACCCAATTTTCACAGAAACTTTAAAAATACGTAATGAAGAACTTTAAGAAATTTAGATTTTGAAAACTTAAAAGAAGGATTACCCTTTAGTAATGAAGATGATACAAAGATAATACTTAGGATTTTTCTCAAATTCCTCTATCTCAATCTCTCTCAATTCCTTCTTCTTCACAGACTTCTAACTTTTCTCTCAGTTTCTCTCCTTCTCAAAACATATAAGTCTGATATATAATATAAGTGTATAAGGATTATACGTATAATATAGTGGTCAGTTATATTAACCCACCCCCAACTTCCCATAGGACCTTGTTTGTTTGTCTCCTTATTCATTTTTCATTTATTTTAATTAACTAATTTACTATATAGTTAATTGTCACACTATTAATTACCCAATTAATTTTATTTAAATCAATTAAATAAAATAAGATAACTCACATTAAATCACATTGTCACATAATTAATATTTTTATTTATTAATTATGTCAATTCATTAATTATCTAATTAGTTATTAAATTAATTAAAGTAATATATGCTTATTTAATTAATTATTTAATCAAATAAACTCAATTAAATATATACTTTGAACTATAAAATCACTACACATTAATTTAATTAATGTAACACATATAATTAAATTAATCTACCATGAATTAATTATTTAACTCAATAATTAAATCATCAAAAATATTTATTTATTTCAATAAATATTCAAATAACTGTACAAAATTCTCGTTCGTCACATTTTTCCCCCCTTAAAAGGATTCTGTCCTCAGAATCACTGTTCGATTAATAATTCCGTTCCATCACATTCTCCCCCCTTACAAAGATTCTGTCCCCAGAATCGCGTTCACCTATTCAAGAAAATAAGTGTGGATAAGTCTTCATCATATTCTCCTCGAGTTCCCACGTAGCTTCTTCAGCGTTGTGGTTCCTCCAAATTACCTTAACAGAAGGTATTACTTTATTCCTAAGAACTTGCTCTTTCCTGTCAACAATCTGAACAGGAACTTCTTCGTATGATAAATCCTTCTCGAATTGTAAGGGTTCATATTCTATCACATGTTTGTAATCGGGTTTATAAGGTCGTAGCACTGACACATGGAATACGTTGTGGACATGCTCCAGTGCCGAAGGTAAAGCTACCTCATAGGCCACTTCTCCAATTCGTCGAAGTACCTCAAAGGGTCCAATGAACCTCGGGCTCAATTTTCCCTTTTTACCAAATCTGATCTTTCCCTTCCAGGGAGAGAACTTCAAAAATACAAAACTATCCAATTCAAACTCTACATTCTTGCGGTGTGGATCGGCGCATTTCTTCTGTCTATCCTGAGCCGCTACTAATCTTGTCCGAATTATTTTAACTATCTCTGCTGTCTGCTGTACCAACTCTGGACCTAGCAACTGTCTCTCGCCAACTTCATCCCAGTACAGTGGAGTTCTGCACTTTCTGCCGCACAACGCTTCGTAAGGCGGCATACCAATACTAGCGTGGTAACTATTATTATAACCGAATTCTATAAGCGATAAATGATCATCCCAATTGCCTTTAAAATCCATGATGCATGCTCTTAGCATATCCTCTAATGTCTATATCGTCCTTTCGCTTTGCCCGTCAGTCTGAGGGTGATAAGCTGTACTCATCCTCAACTGTGTCCCCATGCATTCCTGTAGTCGTTTCCAGAAATTCAATGTAAAGCGCGGATCACGATCCGAAATAATCGACACTGGCACTCTGTGCCTCGAAACAATCTCTTTCATGTATAACTTCGCTAACTGTTCTAAGTTAAATATGATTCTGATCGAAAGAAAGTGTGCGAATTTTGTTAATCGGTCGACGATAACCCATATTGCGTCGTAGCCTTTCTGGGTCGTCGGAAGGCCAACCACAAAATCCATTGTAATATGTTTCCATTTCCATTCTGGAATCTCTAGAGGTTGTAACAAACCACTTGGTCTTTGATGTTCTGCCTTGACCCTTTCGCAAGTCAAACACTTGGCAACACAATCGGCAACGTCCCTCTTCATATTTGGCCATCAAAAGTGTTGTCGTAAATCCTGATACATCTTGATACTTCCGGGATGAATAGAATACCTCAAACTATGAGCCTCACTCAATATGTCCTCCTTGATCTCTGGTACTTACGGTACCCACACTCTGCTTTCAAACCTCAACAATCCCTCGCTGTCCATTTTAAATTTAAGTTCAGTCCCTTCAGATATCTTTTTCTTTACTTCCTCACATTCCTTATCCAGGATTTGAGCTTCCTTAATCTTATCCAATAAAGTTATACCAGCTTGGATCTGGAACAACTTTTCATCAGTCTCCATTGGATATCCTACTTCCAATTCCAACTTTTCCATTGCTGAAATTAACTCTTCCTGTGTTGTCAACTTCAACAACTTCTCCCGACCCTTTCTGCTTAAGGCATCGGCTACAACATTTGCTTTACCCGGGTGGTATAAGATATCACAATCATAATCCTTTATTAACTCCAGCCATCTTCTCTGACCCATATTCAAGTCTTTCTGAGTAAAAATATATTTCAGACTCCTGTGGTCTGTATATATTTCACACTTCTCCCCATAAAGATAGTCTCCAAATCTTTAAAGTGAATACCACCTGCGGCCAATTCTAGATCGTGGGTTGGATATCCCTTTTTGTAATCCTTTAATTATCGCGACGCATACGCAATGACTCTGCCGTTTTGCATAAGCACACAGCCTAGTCCTTTATGCGACGCATCACTATATACCACAAAGTTTCATGTGTCATCCGAAATGGACAACACAGGTGATGTACTCAACCTTTTCTTAAGCTCATGAAAACTTTCCTCACACTTCTCCGTCCAAACGAATTTCACAACTTTCCTAGTCAAATTCGTTAGTAGAGTGGCGATCTTGGAAAAGTCCTGAATGAATCTTCTGTAATAGCTTGCTAATCCAAGGAAACTTCTTACTTCCGACGGTGTTTTCGACTGATCCCAATTCATCACTGCTTCGACTTTGGAGGGATCCACCAAAATTCTGTCCTTATCAATCACATGTCCGAGAAATTGCACCCTTTCAATCCAGAATTCACATTTTGAGAATTTGGCGTACAACTTCTCTCTTCTCAACACCTCTAATGTCAACTTCAAATGCCCAACATGTTCTTCCTTGGTTTTTGAATACACCAGTATGTCGTTGATAAAGACCACCACGAATTTGTCCAAAAATGGCTTGAACACTCCATTCATTAGGCCTATAAATGCTGCAGGCGCATTCGTTAGACCAAATGACATAACCCAGAATTCGTAGTGACCATATCGTGTCCTGAACGCTGTCTTCGAAACGTCTTTTGGCCTCACCTTCAACTTATGATAACCACTTCTCAGGTATATCTTTGAGAAATATCTTGCTCCCTTTAATTGATCAAATAGATCATCAATCCTTGGCAACGGATACCTGTTCTTAATGGTAACCTTGTTCAATTCTCTATAATCGATGCAGAGGCGCATCGTCCCATCCTTCTTTTTCACAAATAATACCGGCGCTCCCCACGGTGATACGCTTGGTTGAATATATTTCTTGTCAGCAACTCTTGTAGCTGAACCATCAATTCCTTCATTTCTACCGGAGCCATCCGGTACGGTGCTTTCGATATTGGAGCCGTTCCTGACACCAAATCGATAATGAAATCTACTTCCCTGTCAGGCAGAAGTCCTGGAAGATCGTCTGGAAACACATCCACGAAGTCCCTTACGACTAGTATTTCCTCTAACTTTGGATTCTCTTTTCGACTATCGCCTATGTAGGCTGAATATCCCATACAGCCTTGTCTTAATAACTTCCTGGCTTGCATCATCGTCAGACAACTCGCTTGTCTAGGTGACTTGCTGCCATAAAACACAACCTTTGACGGAGTCATAAGGTTAATACATTTCTTCTGGCAATCAATTACAGCCCCATAATTGAATAGCCAATCCATTCCCAGAATAACGTCAAATTCCCCAAGTTTAATCGGGATAAGATCTACATTCATAACGTTACCCTTAATACCCACTCTACAGTTCTTGTGTATATACCTAACAGGAATCACTTCGCTGTTCGCAATCTCTATGTTCATAGGGATTTCTAATTCGTCTTTATGCAGTTCTAAGTTCTTGGCAAAGTCATCGGATATAAATAAACAGGTAGCACCTGAATCAAATAAAACATAAGCATTGACTTTATTGATCGAAATGATACGGTCATGTTGAATGTCCTTGCAGTTGGTCGATTTGTCGAAGTCGGTCCGGTAATTGTAAGAAGATTTCCACTATTATTTCCCTTATTTCCACCTGACCCTGCCCCTCCAGATGCCTTCTTGGGATAGTCTCTAGCCAAGTGATCCTTTGACCCATATGTGTAACAGGCGTCCTTCTTAGGGTTAAGGCAGTTAGGTGCTATATGGCCTTCCTGACCACAATTGTAGCAAACTCTTTTTCCTTTCATAAAGACTCCCAAGTGAGTCTTTCCACAGGTTGGACATAGTTCTATCCTTTTTTTCTGACTCCCTTACTGATTTATGGACGACGGGTTGTCATTCCACCTTCGTTTATGATTATTAGTTCCTCCCGTGTTACTGCCACTAGCCTTATTATTTCCTTCACTATCATTCTTCTTCTTCTTCTGATCCTGATTGTACTTGGTCACCGCTTCGCTTCCACCTTCAGCGAGGATGGCCTTCTCCAGAACTCCAGCAAAAGTGTTCAATTGAAACATTGACACTTTGTTATACAACCAGGGTTTCAGTCCCTGCTCAAATCGCCTAGCCTTTCTTTCGTCAGTATGAACCTGATATTAGGCAAACCTAGCCAACTCGTTAAACTTCGCCTCGTAGTCGGGCACAGACATATTTCCATGTTTCAACTCCAGAAACTGCACCTCCATTTGATTCTAGGAGCTGGTCTGGAAGTACATCTCGAAAAACATTTCGTTAAACCTTTCCCAGGCTATTATATCTAATGGAGCTTTACTTGCCTGTCAATAGGAATTCCTTAAGTGATAGTAATACAAGTGATCCTTAGACTTGAGATCATCATAGTATCTTGTATATGATGAGTTATACTTTGGCATGTCCCTTAAGACCCTTAGGATATATTAAAGGGTATGCTTGGGTATAATAAGTTGTACATGGAGATAATTTATTATCAACAGGGAATCTACCACTTCTAGTAAAAGAAGGTAATGGCATATGTGATTCGATAAATGACAACCCAATAGTCCTTGGCCAAGGCAGAATGAAATTAGAAATGTGTTTCTAATTTATATTATTTAGAGTTGTGCATTTAAGGATCGAAATACATATAATTAAATAAAATAAGACTTGATAGTAATTTCATATCTTATGTTTAATTGGGACATTGTATGGTAGAAGGATTGAATTGTACGGTAACTATTTACTCAAATGTTCTTTTATGATTAATGTTGAAATCTATATTATATGCAAAGTTGTTGAGCACTAAGGGGGTTTACCCTTATTGTAGAATAAATATTATTTATTTAAATGAATTAAATAGTTTATTTATTTATTTAAATAAGATTAGAATTGTTCTAATTGATTTATTCACAATCAGTTTAATAAAGAGAACGTAAAGGGTCACACCATAAAAGAAAAAATATTTATTTAAGAAGCAAATGGTATAATAGTAATAATAAGTTAAGTGTATTTCCTTTAATCTATGGTGATAGAATAAATTAAATAACTTAATATTTATTATTTAATATTTAATATTTTGAAAATATTAAATATAAATTAATAAGAGGGTCTTTTTATTATTATTATTACTATTATTATTATTTAATTCCTAAAGGAGTTTGGAAATTAATTAATAAAAGTATTCTCATTAATTTTTAATTGTATTAGGAATATAATTAATTAAAGAGTTTAATTAATCAAAATGAAACTCTATTGCTAAATTGTTTAGGAGGGTTACCTACATCTATAATTAGAGGAGTCTTATTATAGTTTAGGTTGACACACTTGTTACTGACAATTTCAAGAGTTGGGATAGTACACTTTTTCTATAGAGATAGAAACTAGAGTTTTGTCAAACATCCATCTTCTTGAATATTTGTTGTTCCTTGGTGGATCATCTCTAGAGGCCAAATGCTTAGGTAGCTAACGTTGATCAAAGGAAGGAATCAAAACCGGTGGATTCAAGTTGAATGTGAAAAGGAATTGGAGTTGAACTCGGACCTGAGGAAGCTAGTTTCTACAAGGGTATGAATATGATCTCCATCTCCTTTCTATTGAATTGATAATTAAGCATAAAGCATGATCATGGTGATGGTTTGTATAAAATTTTAAAAACTCGTTTTATCGCGCTTCCACTACATTTATGTGATTTGATTGCCTGATCGCGCTATATACAAACCTAACAGTCACCACCACCTCACAATCCAAAAGATGGAGAGACTGACTCTGGTGAAACCATTTCTCGAATAAAGCTCGCATATAACCCCACAGGCAACAATGGGGCACAATGGTGAAAAAAGTCTCGAAACCCCAAGAATGCACTCAGGTCTGATAATCAGCATAAAGAGATTCATACAGAGAATGGATACTAAACCAATTCCCTCTTGGTTGGATATATTGACGGGTGACAGATCAAATCACCTAAAAGGTTAGGAATGGTCACATGGATGTCAGGAAGATCCTGACGTGAGGTAAAGGAAGAAGAAGCTAAAGCAGCAACAGAAATATCATCCTCCTCTTTAGGGAGCACTGTCCTATCAACCACAATAGGTCAAATCACGGACTCTGTAAGCCGACACACCTGGCGGATCACACGAGGCAAGGGAACATATGAAGTTGTCCTACAAATCCCCACAGAAGCTCTATGGGAGGTTGAACAACTAGGTCTACCTGGATCCATACCTAAACAGAAATGCCAAATCTCCTAAGATAGGGTAAGGTATGTTTCTATATCTAGTCATTTCAATTAACATTTACATCAACCTAAGGATAACAAACTCCTAAGGATAAAAAAATTAGATCATCACATCATGCATGGTCTGCGCCAGCAAACTTGAGCCATTTTAGTGTGCATCCTCAGTAAAGTCAAACATGCATATATATTCAAATGCCCTGACTAATGAAAAATTTTGCCAGAGTCTCCCCTATAATATGGACTATCCACATGCAAGTAGGCATAACTAGATGGCCATTCATAGACACACCAATACAGCCTAAGAACAATGCATAAATATTAAAATTAAATTGAGCCTAAAGTGATAGCAAATTTACCCAGGGCGATTAAAAGTACAACCATGTCAACATCATACTTATCTATCCGAGAATAGGGCGGCTAACTAGCAAAATGCATCAAAAATTATTTTTAAAAATGGAATTTTTTTCACATCCGGGCGTTTCACATGGTAAAATACAAGCATCTATCAAGCCCGAACGTTTTTATCAAGTCATCTATGCATACATTTTCTATATTGTAGACACTCAAAATTTCATTTTCCTGTTACTAACCCTGTAGGAGGGCAAAACCGTCTTCTCAGTCCCGGTCACCAATACCAGGATGTCAACTCAGCCCCGGTCACCAATACCGGGATGTCAACTCAGCCCCGGTCACAAATACCAAGATGCCAGATTAACCCCGGTCCTAATACCGGGATGCCTGTTCAACCCCGGTCTCAATACCGAGACCTCAGATCAACCCCGATCTTAATACCGGGTCATTAGGTTAACCCCGGTCTCAATATCGGGACCTCAGGTCATCCCCGGACTCAATACCGAGCCATCAAATCAACCCCGATCTCAATATCGGGCCATCAGGTCAACCCCGGTCTCAATACTGGGCCATTAGGTCATCCTCGATCTCAATACCGGGCCGTCAAGTCAACCCCGATCTCAATGCTGGGACCTCAGGTCAACCCCGATCTTAATACCGGGATATTAATTCAGGCCTAGTCACAACTCGGGAGGTACAGTTAAGCCTTAGTCATAATCGGGGGATCCAGTTCAGCCCTAGAGATAACCCTGGGTAGCCAATTTAACATTTAGAGACAAACCCGAAGCATCATATCATCCCTAGAGTCAACCTTGGGAAGACCAAGTCAGCCTCAGAGATGACCTTAAGGACAAATAGAATCGGCTGGGAGCCAAACGTCGGGAATAGCCCCGAAAAAATAGTCGAGGACCGTGCCAACACAGGAGGCAACCCCAGGAGGGAAAAAATGGTCATTTTACTAACTTAAAGCCGATTCGATCAAACTCAAGCCGAATTGATGCCACGAAGGTTAGGAAGAACCATAACGGTGATGTCGAGTGAAGACAGCACAAGACAGCTCAACTGATAAACTGCGAGGAAGCGAAGACCCGATTATGAACCCATCTTTTTGAACTTGAAAAAGTTAAATCCTATGTCATTGCGACACTCTCGGCGAGGGCTTTCCAAAAAGATATAACACGCCTTAAACGGACGCTCCGATCAAAAGTTAGTAAGTTTCGAATCTGATATCGCATTGCTCGGAGTGCATGCACTTTGATGCAACGAAGCCCAACACCTCTACCTGCCACGTGGAGCCGTAGGTAGAGTGGAGGCAGCTGCAGGTAGAGTGGAGGCTCCTGGGTCTATATATATGAGGTGACCCCCAGCTCATTTCATAATTCCGAAACGCTCTGAACCCCTGCTTGTTTGGTTTTCCAGCTATTTTCTTATCTTCCAAACCCAAATTTTTTCACTCTAACACGTAGATATACCCACATACTACCACATGTCAGAAACTAACCGGTAGATTTGGACGTTTAAAGCCTACGATTTGGCAAAAAACCCGTGTAGCAGTCCATTGTGAGTATTTTTACGATCAGCAAGTTTATATTACTTTTTCGCACTTTTATACACTTGCATATTAAGTTTCGTTTTCTAAATATGCCCGGAACTCAGTTTTGTGGTCGTTTTTGTCAACTTTTGGTATATTTTAGTACCTAAACACATTTTTTGGTATTTTTACAACTCGGATTGACGATCCTTCGCTTCCAGCAGCTTTTATAAACTAATATTTGCATTGTGAGCAACTTCGTCGGACTGGGTTATCTTACTAGTTCGGGTTTGGCTTTTTTGTATATATTTAACTGTATATATACTAATTTCTCAATTCTGTCAAGCCCGGATGTCAAATCCGCAGTAGTTTACTGAATCCCAGTTGAAACTGAATCTTTAAAACTAAAGTTCTAAGTTCGGGGGCTTGGTTAAGTGTGGGGAAGGTGTTAGGCACCCCAAAACTCCCGTGAAAATACGGTACCGCATCTTTTTAATATTTCCCTTTTTATTTACATTGTGTGTGTGAATGCTGGAAGAAATTGGGCCTACACTTGATTGATTTGAAAGTATGGACATGCTTCGTTGAACCTACATACGAAGGGTTTGATTTAATTTGCAAAAGACTCTTTTTTAGACAAGATTATTAAGATGATGTTTAAAAGCAAGTTTCCAAACCCTTACGCTCACGTAGGAGTGAAAGCATATGGATACTTCCATTTTTTATCTTTTCAGCCTTTTGGCTCAATTTGAATGGTTATTGTCGGGCTGCGAAGCATCCTAGACCATAGAATATATATACAAGTGTCGGTCTTCTCATGGGTATGACATTCATCGAAGTGACTCTGACACGACAAGCCATATTTCACTATGTTGAGACCTTAAACCCGGATAACCGTTTTAACATATTTCACTACCGCAGATTTGACATCCGACCTTAAAACGGTTATCTTGATTTAAGGTCTCAACATAGTAAAAATATTGTTTGTCGTGTCAGATTCACTCTGATGGCTTTCATGCCCATGAGAAGATCGACACTTATATACATGTTGTGGTCGAGGATGTTTCGCACCCCACAATCACCATTCAAATTGTACCTTAAGGCTAAAAAGATAAAATCAAAGTATCGATGTGCTTCAATTCCTATGTTGGCGTAAGGGTTTGAAACTTGCTTTCAAAACATCATTTCAATAATCTTATCGAAAAAGAAAGCTTTTGCAAATCAAATCAAACACTTTTGTAAATTAAATCATAGACTTTTTGCAAATCAAATCAAACCTTTCGTTTATAGATTCAACTGATGCATAAACATACTTTTAAATCCAACATAGACCCAATTTCAAACAGCATACACACACATTGTAGATTTTAAGGGAAATATTGAAAAGATGTGGTACCGTGTATACACCTGAGTTGTGGGGTGCCTAACACCTTCCCCACACTTAACCAAGCCCTCGAACTCAAAACTTCTGTTTCAAAGATCAAGTTTTGAAAATGTCCAGCAATTGGGCCTATTTCAAACAAAACTCGGTTGAGTTGGTACAACCATTTCAAATCTACCAACTGGCGACTCTGTAAAACGTTCAAATCGTCGACATGATACATGTTGGCATTTTCCTAAAAACCCTTCAAAACCTTTTTCACAATAAAAAGAGTAAGGGTAGACGTAACTTAGGAAGAGAGAAAGATCCGAGTTGTGACCCGACCCGCGGATTTTTTCCCGACGTCGACAAGTGGCAACTCTGTTGGGGACAATAGAGGGCTTAGGTCGCGTTCAAAATCTTTTCAAACATTTCCCTTTCATATCTGCATATGAGTGAAATGTTGCGTCTTTACATTAAATGAATGCGTGAATGCTGCGTCTTATCATGGAATGAATGTGAATGAATGCTTTCCTTCTTTTTAGAGCTTCGCACCCATATTAGTGCTTCGCCCCAATGTCATCATATGCATAATGGTGAGACGCGATGTATGTGAATGTATTGTGACGCCCCCAAATTCCAGGACCGTCACGGGGTTGCTCAAATTCGGTTCATCACGTGCTCATGGTAATACAATAATAACTAAAATCACACATTCACAGCGGAATACCTAATTTAGAATAATTTATAATGATTTATTATAATTATTCCCCCAAGTCTCACAACCTACAGTACTTAATAGATTACATAATAATATCAATTAACGACTTATTACATAATCTAACTTAAGCTTAAACATAATCAAATCCAGTCTTACTACATCATCTTAATACAATATTAAAATATTTGAAAACATAAAAGACACAAGCTAGTTGGTAGCCTTGCCCTTGCCCTTATCAATGCCTGAAGGTTCACCATGCTCTGCCTTAACTGAAATATTTTAGGGAAAGCAAGAATGAGCACAAATTGCCCAGCAAGTAATATACAATAAGGGTAAGTGATATAATTCTTAATTCTCGAAAGGGTATAACAAGGTTTGATAATTCAAGGATAACAAGAATATCAACAATTTTCAATAATAGTTGCTAAGGACAGAATAATATCAATGTGATTCAATAATAAATCAATTCAAGATTTCAAGATAACTGAATACTGAGCAGTCGCTAAGGACTATGAACTTCTACTAGAATTAACAGTAATAAACTAAAAATCCAACAAAAACAGGTACAACGGGTGATCAGCCTAAAGTACCATCGTTATGCATAACAATCAATCATACTCAAGTGTGCACGGTTCTCCGACAATTATATATTCCCTTCAAAGAAGGTTGTTCTTCTCAGTCAAATACAAGATCCCGCACCAATTAATTAGTTTGGGTTGCTTTTCAATAACATAAGTCTAGCCGAATCAAATGGCATAGACACTTTCACAATATTCAAGAACAATACTAAGTTCAACATGAATAATAGCTTTAATGAAATAAGAGTTCAAGTATGCTAATTCAATTCAAACGATTAAGTAGGAAACTAGTTCGCAATATACAAAGATAGAATACTTGCATCCAAAGAGATAAGGTTTAGATACTCGCTTACGATATCCGTTGTATAAAGTAATGCAAGGGTTTAGGATACTTGCCTTTAGCGTAGTTTACTCACGTAAAGCTAGCCAACACTTTCGAATTCCTATCGTAATATAATTATGTATATATATGATATTCATTAGTCATATAATTTAACTCCACATTTTATCTAGCTACACAGTTATATAAAGTATAATTTCCATCCTTAACTTCCTCTTTTCTCAAGTTGATCATATTTATACATCATTACTATCATGTGAGACTACCACACTTAGCAAACATACTCGCATATTATTAATATCACATAAGACCACAATCAATACTAAATATATTTCATTTTAGCAAGTTATGGCATTCCCCTAAGTTAACCGTCAAAATCGGATTCACATATATCACATAGTATATATACATGTTAAAGAGTCTTTTTATATTCGTATAACCTTCCCTTGTTCCAAATATATGTGATATAGGTTCTAGGTCGACACTTGCGGTCATTCAAGGTCATGAAATTTATAAAGCCTATCATGCTTGCTTTCAAAACACTTAAGGTATTTATATTAATTTGTATTAGGCATGCTTATGAGTACTCGTATCGCATATATGTAGCTAGCATTGTTATTATCTTGAAAACATGCTTCGTTTACGCTAAACTTGAATCATGGCAACTAATCATGGTATATATACATGCATGACACATGAATGAGTCTAAGAGTACTATCACATGTGTCCATAAATATCAGAATATGAAACTTACAATAACATGTTAAGATTTTCGTTCAAAACTTAAACTTTCACTAGTAAAGTTCATTTAACGCGATCCACGTGCTCACGTTACCTTATAAAATCTATATATGCAAGTTAACATGTATTACATGTGATTCTAGGTCATGTAAACATGTTTGCAAAATCAGTACCTCAATATGTCACACATATGTCAAAGTTTGTTTCATAAAACTTCCATTTTCGTTCGAAATGTTTACTAATCGAGGTTTAGCATGCTCACGTTATACTATGAAACATGTATACACAAGTCATCATTCATTTCATGCATTTCTAAGCCGCTCTACCACGTATCATAAATCAGAATATACTCATGCTTTATAATGTTAATGATTGTTTATGAAACTTTAAGTTCGTTTCCAAACTTCATGTCGTTTTGTTAACCATGCATGCTAATATACTAAAACATGCTTACATTGCCTCATTAGGTTTATATATATGTATTAATCATGCTTCCATGCTTGTTTAAACAAAATCAAACAATTAGTATATAACAGTTTTGTTGCAGGGTGCAGAAAATTACAGCAGGGTGCCGGCGCTGCGGCGCGGCAACAACAGCCACAATCTGACACTGCGGCGCGGGAGGCGCTGCGGCATGGGCATAATGCCTGGGATTGGCGGTGCGGCGCCGCGATGCAGACTCAGTTCCAGCAGTTCACGCTGCAGCCAAAACCGTCCCCAAACTTCCCATTTCATCGATTTCAACATACCCAGATGCTATTAGCCTTCTTTAACTTACTAACACACACACATATATATATATATATATGCTTATATAACAGTCAATCGCCATTTATCAATTCCCAATTTCATGAACTCCAACCAAATTCACGAATTTGATGTTTTATAGAAATTACAAAGCAAAAATGGAAATGAAGGTCAAGAAAGCTATATAGTGGTTCCATCATGTATGTATGTTCATATAACAACAATATAAGGGTTCTACATACCAATTATGAACCAATTTGGCATAATCAAGAATTTGAAAGAAACTTGAGAAACAAAAAACGAAAATGAAGAACAAAGGATGAGGGATTATACCTCTGCTAGGATTCAAATAGAGTTTGCTGCTAATCCAACTTCTCCTATTGATATATGTATATTGTTTTCACTCACCACTTATGAAAACTCTCAGCAAATTGAAAACGAAGAAACATGACTGCTATTTATAGAAGAATCCTTACACAGACAATGCAATTGTCCATTAAATTGAACTAATAGATTGAAGCTTTGTATATCAGCTAAGGAAGAATTGGTAGAGTGGTTAAAGAACACTGTTGTGCCCACTCCCCATATCATGATTTGCTAGAATGCTGAGTTTGAGAGAAGAGAGTAGGCTAGCTTCATGATGCATTTCACGTGTACAAGGTTTGTGTCTATTAATATGGGACAAGGCATAGAAATCTCAGCATTTCCAAATTGTAAACAAACTAGTGTTAATACTTAGGTTATATATATACACATATTTAGACACTTAGGTCTTTAATTGAAATGTCACAATAATTCACATAATGTAGTAAGTGTAAATTGACACATATAATCCATGTACATTTTGTTAATACTGGATATAATCTAATCGGATGTTATCACATTACACTGTCTTCTTTATTAAAACTAATAGTTTACAATATGTTCATGATATATTATACAATGTATACCCACATATTTATTGTCACACAAGCATAAACATGTAGCTTATATATTTCAATCAATGTTAATACATGGTCTCTATGTGTAATGTATTCACATTGCACTATATAACATAGTTTATGTATACTTGCATGGTCACACCTAAGTGTTTCTCTACACTATATAATATAGTCATATTCCATATACTTTATATTTAATTCTTGCACATTTGCAAATAACATTCAATATAATCTTATTATATTAATAACTCACTTGTTTGTTTTATTATTCATAATGTCAAATAAATAAATTATTCATTTCATTGATTAATTAATAATAATATTAATTAATCCATTCCTCATTGATTATTAATTTATATCATACATTTCTTATTATTATTATATTTCTTGCAATAATAATAATCACATATTATTAAATTAATCACCATTAATATTCCACAACAATTAATTAATATTCTACGATAACAATTAATATAGATTAATTGTTCGCTTAAATTAATATAATCATTCTTATATTACGTCACTGTGCCACACAAGGCTATCAACGAGTTTATCGCAAACTCCATCAAATTCTAAATTATTATAATTATTCAATTTAATATAATTGAATTAATCATTCTCATAACACAAAATCATTTATATTCTAATAAATTCTCATTTCCATTAATATATTCATTTAATAATATTAGGAAATTCTCGGGTATTACATGTATGTTGTGTGATTCCTCCTCCGGGAGGCAAAACTAGTCGGTTATAAGTAATGTCTCTGGTGACGGTTAAGTCTTTGGGGCTCATGAAAATGCACCACCCAGATTCGCTCTGGTTGAAAGATCGGATTAATTTTCCCTCTAATAGATTGCGATGATCTGGGGACCTTCATGCCGATAAAGTCGCGAGAGTAGCCTAAGATATGTCAGCCTTTGATTAACCAAATCCGAAGGGAAGATTCTTCATGCCTTCCTCTTTCAATTCAATGTCAAGTTTTCAATTCCAATGTAAAGGAGCACAATGTAAATATCATAATAAAAATTTACATTCCTTGTCATATATACATCCTGTCATGTTATCCTGTCATCAAAACAACTGACCTCTGTTTTGCGGATAAAATTAAAAAACTTCAAAAAAAATAGCATGCATCCTATCCCTACCTACATCAGGAAATTGACACGCCTAAGTTTTGTTGTAGGTGAAAATATGGTCATGTCACTAGATCATAAATCTAAAAAGGCACAAAGCCTATCCACCGACATGGCAGAAAGTGGCCAACACGAGTCAGGTTCTGTATCTTGAAAGGAGTTTGAAGGACTTAAGAATCAAATAGCAGAATTGGCTATCCTTCTAAAAGGATAAAGTAAAAGTACTCATGGTCAGACAACGCTCAATAAAACAAAGTCATCCTCACAGGGTGGCAATTAAAGTGCTGACAAAAAAGGGGAAATGCATATCCCTGAACCTCGATCTAGTCAAAGAATCAACAAAACCCCTGAAATCACAAATCTCAGGGAAGATCGGGAAATTGCGATATCCGAAGGAAAGTCCAACAAATGGAAGAAACCAACCGTTCAATAAAAGGAACTGGAAACCATGGAAATGTCACCTATTCAGATCTCTGCATATTCCCAGGGGCTAGATATCCTTACAAATTCCAAGTCCCAGAGTTTAAAAAGTACAATGGGGCAAGTGATCCCTATATGCACTTGAAGGTATACATTGGCGAGCTAGGGTCTTATACTGAAGATGAAAGCCTCAGAATGCAGCTTTTCCGAAAGAATCTCACTGGAGAGGCTAGGACATGCTATGCTCGACTTGACAATGCCAAAATTCACAGTTGGGAAGAGTTAGCCCATGCCTTCCTAAATCAATACAGCTTCCAGTCTCAGATGGCTCAGGATCGATACCAAGTAACTAAAGTAAAAAAGCAGAGTACTGAATCTTTCCGTGAATATGCCCAAAGATGGAGGCGTATGGCAGCACAAGTCAGCCCGCCTATGACAGAAACTGAATTGGTGATGATTTTCATAGACATCTAAGAGGCGCCTTACTATGAGAGGATCCTAGATGGAATAAGAAAACCATTCTCAGAGATGATCAAACATGGCAAAATGACAGAGATGGGCCTGAAAGCAGGCAAGATTAAAGATCTCACGGCATTGAAAGTAGTCACCGAGCATATACAGTCTGATAACTATGCGAGTGATCCCATGACGATACCTAGGAAAGGCAATGAAGATGTATCCCTCATTGTACAAGGGCAATCTATGAGACCCAATCATAGTCCCCCTATCTGGAAGAAGAAATACAATCTGTCATTCCAACAACAGGCCGTATTCAACCAATTCCATGACAGAAAAAGAAAATTTAAAAGAACAGAAAATCGGGTGTTCACTCCACTAGGCGATTCCCTTGAAAATATGTTGGTGATGTTAATAGATCACAAGAAAATTATCGAACTGGCTCCACCTCTAGATCCAAAACACAAAAGATACAATCCTAGCCAGAGATGTGCTTACCATTTATGATCTCCATGACACGATACACAAGATTATTGGTCCTTGAAGCATAAAATCCAAAGTCTGATCGAAAAAGGCGATATTGTGGTCCAAAAATATGACCATCCAAATGCCAACACCAACCTTCTGATGCAGCATGATATGGAGGAAGTAAACATGATCGGGTCAGGAAGCGATACAATGCATCCAAATCGTAAATACATACGAAAGATGGAGGAATACCCCCAAAGGAACAGAACAAATGTCCTAGAACTGGAAAATGTAGAGGAGGGTATGACAGTGATGCAAAAATTGGATACGATCCAACATCAAGTAACTCTAGTGGCTAATCTGATAGTGCGCCAACATCAGGATACAAGGCAGCTTTTCACTCAACTATCAGAAAGCCAAGAGGAAAAGGAGGTTATTTAGAATGTAAGCCTATCTCCCTCCAAGATCTGTCGGTTAAATGAAAAGGATCAAAGCATGTTGAATGGATGAGAAAGGTGGACTGATAAAATTACCAGAAGATCTCGACAAAGGAAAAATCGTCCGAAGGAATGCGAATTCCCAAATAAGAAATATCAAGCAACATGCCAAACACTGGTAAACCCTCGAAATCCTACGGCACCGAGAGTCGGGGAGAGTAGGCGGAGAAGGGTATTCACACCTTTGGGGGACTTGTTCGAAAATGTATTAGCATTGTTGATTGCGCAAAAAAAGATCACTGAACTCGCTCCACCTATAGATCCCAAAAGAAGGCAATATGATCTCAACAAGAGGTGCGCTTACCATTCTAACTCACCTGGACATGCAACTAAGGAATGCTGGTCTATAAAGCACAAAATCTAAGATCTCATTGAAAATAGAGAACTGCAGATAGAAGTCCCCATGACCAGCAAAGGCGAGAGGGAAATGAAGAACTTAAGATGTCTACTCAAGACAGGAAGTTCAAAGAATGTAACAGCTATGAGCACCAATCCTGGCAGAACACAAGGTGAATTGATCTTAATGTCGGGAGTGATAGAAGAGACAAGAGAGTCCTCTAAGGAAATTTATCCGCCACCATCAAATATCTTGTTGCCCAAAGCTAGCCACCACATTCCTGATGTTACCCTCCTGGATGATGAGGAGGAGATACTGATCCCTTCCCCGTGTGGAAAAAGCCCAAAAGCAAAGTTCCTTGCAAAAAATACAACAATAGTTTGAGAGTGATCTCATAGTCAAACCCTCTCAAGCCCACGAGAAAGGAGAAGAAACAAATGAAGAAAAAGGTGGTGAAGTTCTTAAGGAAGCCAACCCATTGAGGAATCTAGAGTTCATCCCTTTTCGCGATGAGTCAAGCTTGAGCCTCCTTAAGGGATATACTGATTCAGGAGGCAATCAAGTTATGACCATTATTGAAGATATTCATAACCAGGAAGTAACTTCTATCACGAGCCCCGAAGGCAACATAACTACTAACAACTGGACTATCAGGCCTCAGCTAGCAAAGAAGATGTAGATCCAGAAGAAAGTTGCGAGTTCTAGGCGATGTTAGGACGTTATCACTTTCTTAGCATTATGCCTTTTATCTTCCATGCATATAAGTATCGAAAATGAAAAAAAATCAAAAATCAAAAAATCAAAAAATTAAAAAATCAAAAAATCCAAACCATCCAGGCCAAGTGTGAACTACGAATGACCTAATCTCCCTCCACCTGGGAGTACGTAGGCAGCCATTCTTTGTGCGGTCGAACCAAATAAAAAAATTTAAAAACCCTCTAATCCAAACACAAAAATTCAAAAACCTATCAAACCAAACTCAAACCCAAAGGAGACACTTCTCAAACCTCTCACACAAAACTCGAACTACGAATGACCTGATTTCCCTCCACCCGGGAGTACGTAGGCAGCCATTCAGGGTGCCATTTGACCATCAAAGAAAAAATAAAAACCAATAAGAACCAGTCCCAAGACACCAAAACCCTATAAAACTCAAATTTTATCAAGCCTCCTGGTCAACAGGTAAAATTGAGTATGTGTAGGAAAATGAGAGCTAGTCTATGAACCCATGAATAAACGGGATAGCAGTGCCAACATGGCTTCTCTCTCTGAAGATGGAGGAGCAGCTGTAAGCTTGTGACCCTCGGTCTCCATACGAGCCAGAATATCCACTGCCATTTGTATAGTGCTGCTATGACCATCCATGAAAGCACTCATCTCTCCCACTAGGTTATTTGTATACGATCTGAGTACAGTGCTGTCTGCAATTAAGGCATCCCGATTATCTATGGCCTCGTCCCTCTCAGCATAAGCAGCATCTTGGGCAACCAGCGCCTCCTCAATCTCCTCAAAAGCTGAATTATGAGTAGATCGAGCTTCATCTTTCTCCTCCAGAGCTGCATCTTGGGTAGATCGGGCCTCGTCTCTTTTAACAAATATTGCATCCTGAGTGGCTCGAGCCTCGTCTCTATCTGCGAAAGCCGTATCTATAATAGAATGGGCCATCAACATCAGTGCCCTAGCCAGATCCCTCTCAAAAGTTATCCTAGCTAGTGAATCAAGAATACCTTGATCTGTCCCGGTAGGAATGCTAGGATGGTCACTAACTAAAATTGCTATAAAACCAGTAAACAAACCATCCTCGGTGGGAGGATTGGGATCCTCCATAGGCTCCTCCTCATCTGAATCAATACTTGGAGCTGACTGGGTAGCCGCAGCCAATGCGATGACAGACTCTAACCACGCCGGATACTCTAGAAAATGACCTGGATGGCTAGTAGAGAAATCAACACTCTCCTTGTGAGTCCAACACTCGTAAATCTTGATCAGTTTAGCTGACGACAAAGACAAAGCTGATACCCTCTGATCCATAGCTCCCTCAAAATGGTGGAGGCTCTGAAACTGATCAAACTGACCCATGACTGCCAGCGGATGGTAGGTAGTCACCCCTCTCAAACCCGCTAAGGGTAGGTAATCCATCCTGATTGCATGAGTGATAAAGCTGTAGGGGGAACTCAACTCTGAGCATGGCAAAATCGAAAAGGAATGCTCGATCTCAGACAAAAAGGTCGACCATGATGCCGCATCTGAACACTCTGCTGGCCGGAAGGAGTAAGACATAGCTATCTCATGATTAAAGCAATACCCATGATGTCGAAAGGTGCAAATAGGACTCGAATGCATCATGAACCATACATACAGTATAACTGCGCTCCCTCTAAAAATCCCCCTGGATGGATACTGCAGAAAGTTGTCGACCGCAGAGTTTTAGCTAATATCATCGACAGAATCATACAGCCCTGTTTAAGGGCACGACCCACTACCATCAAGCCAGTATCTAAGTGGTATATATACAGGGACATGTACAGATAAGAAGTGATGCACATCAACAGCACATCCACTCGTGCAAACTGCCACTCATCTGTCAGAATAATAAAATCCCCAGAGAATCACTCGTAGCTGTCCAAACTACCAAAGCGATCAATCAAAAAGTTCATGGACACTACATGTCTGGCATTAATCTCCTCAGTGACGACTTTGCGTCTCAGACCAGTTATGGTCATGAACTGTCGTCTCGTATCACCAATGGCTGTCCTGGCACAGTGCAGAGCTAATGCCAAACCCGTGAGACGCTTATACTCCTCCAGTGTAGGAGTCAACTCATGAAGGCCAAACCTGGAGAGCCTACATTCAAGAAAGACACTCAAGATCAATGACACAGGTTGAGAGGACCCAACGGCACCTCAATGTTATTCCATCAAATTCGGAGCAAGTATCAAAAGGAAGAGACATCGATGCATCAAAACGACCAGTCACAGGGACGAAATGGCAATCATCATAGGATGCAACCTGTCAGCAACTCATCACTCCTAAAATACGAGAAGACTTGATCTCCTTTGACCCACAGAAGCACATGGGCTACCGTCGTGGCAAAGTCTATCTCATACCAGACGGCCTATCCTTGAGCAAAAGGCCACGGATTAAACATTCTAGATCAAACCAAATTTGATTAAATGTGCTATCACATCGCCAGCTATCACAAACCCTTGAGTCCAATTCAGTGGAATTCGCAGGCCTTTCGATATCAACCATCAAAGTCAATTGCACCCACAAGTTAAAAACAATAATTGGGGCATCCAAACATCAAAGCCCATATAAAATACCTGTTCACCATGTGGGTTATAGATAAAAGACTCTTGCGATCTCGGCGTCTTATCAACCCATCTGTCAAACATACAACCAAGCAATCATCACAGATGATAAGCAAGACTGGGGCAAGTTCAAAGTCAATGACAACCCGATGTTGGGACCATTACAACAAGACTGAACCAATTTCAGAAATTGCGAGAACTCAACACTGGGACATTTATCAACCATCCAATAAACATGCACCAGTCGGTACCATCAACATGGTCTGTCGTCATCAAAGCTTCCATTATTGGCGATCTGGTATGATCCATCGGTCTTTTCCAAATTATAATTTTCTTAAAATATTGTGATCCACGGATGAGGTATGACTCTTTCATCTCTTTATGTGCTTTCAATTTCCATTTATATGCATTAGCGATAATATACATAAGTCTTGCATTAGAGTTTCAGAAAAAAGAGGAAAGAAAATTTTGTTCAACTTGTTATGAATTGGATTAATTCTGATAAGCGTCCGTGGAGCAAGAATCACGAGAATGATTAGAGAATTAAGATTATTCAACCTTTTGATTAGACACGATATCCTAGTTTAAAGCGCTTTTTTGGAACAAACTTGACCTCATATGCATGTCTGCACTTTGCGATCACCCTAACTTTTAGTTGTGGGGTATAAAACTATGCCGACAAGGATGACGATTACTAGCCAGCCTAATATCTCGAATCATGGCCTGGGTTACTCGAGTTATTAAGCCTGAGGGGTGTCTTTACACCTGGTGCCTTAAAGCCATCTGGTTTCGGAGTCACCGGCCCAACGCTCGTTACATGGGTAACTCAATGCCTAAGAAAACGAGCATTGTAAGAAGAAAAAGGTAAAACCTGAGCAGATCTAAATTGTGACCTAGGTTACTTAAGTAATTAAGCCCGAGGGGTGTCTCTACACCTGGTGCCCTAAAGCCGTCTGGTTTGGGAGTCACCGGCCCAACACTCGCTACACGGGTAATTTAGAGCCTAAGAAAATGAATCTTATACAAGCTCGGGTGAGGATCAAAAAAGAGTAGACCGCCTGACTTGTCTCGAAGTGTGGCCTTTGTTACTCGAGCTAGTAAACTCGAAGGGGTGTCTTAACACCTAGTGCCCTAAAGCCATCTGGTTTAGGAGTCATTGGTCCAAAACTCGTTACATGGGTAACTCTGAATAGCCTAAGAAAACGAGATAAAGTTAAGTGAGGAAAGCAGAAAAATTTTGCAAGATAAAAATAAGATCATCTAAAGTCAAAGACCCCTGCTAAGGGTTGCGTTACTCATAGTGCACATATCATATGATGTTTTATTATGTGAAGAGCAGTGTCTAGAGCGAAGATGAGGTGTCTCTAATAGAGGGAGATAAGTCTTTTGAATCTGATCCTACCCATGAAAAATGACCATGGATGCTTAAAAGTTTTCTTGCGATTTCATAACTTGTCAAATGAAAATTTTGATTTCCTTAGGAAAATTTCATTTTCATACTCATTTTCAATATCTTTTAAAGCTTAGTGAATACAAGCATTCAATTTCATAAACTTTAACTTAGAATACCTCATTCACAAGATCATACTAATCCCGATAGCCCGAGCCATCAAGCTTTTGGCACATATTGTTATTTGTCTGAATGTGCAGGATATGGCTCACTATGGATATGGTCAACAAAGCGAGTTTCTTCTGTGAACCCCAGAAATAACCTGCAAAAATGCTGATGCATTGTCGATTCCAAGAAATGGAAAAGATGTACGGCGGGACCAAGTTCCTCATCAATAGAAAAAGGAGAATTCCTGAAAGAAATCAAGGCGACATAAGCTGTCCCTCCACAAAAAAAAAAAAGAAAAATTCTCAAGAGAGTCCTTAACTCAAAAATAGATGCCCAATGACAAAAGGTCTGGCAAATGAAATATGCATCTTCAAACCTGTGAAACTGCGCCAAGTCCTCACAAGTCGAGGCCTCTACACCAAAATTCAAATATGGGCAAAGACATCAGCAACACCCAGGTCATCAGCCAAGCCAACATCTAACTCAGTAGGGTTATAAGTAAGGAGTTTGCCCCTTTTCACACTCAATGATCAAACCATTGGCCTCAATCCAGCGTAGCATCGAGGAAGGATCCGGTGATGTAAGCCGTTGAACACTACTTCGATAAATATATCAGAATATCTCCTAGTGAAGCCATCAATATCTGAACCAGCAGAGGAACCATCACCAGGTCCCGATTCAGAAAGAAGAATGGTAGCCTCTACGATATCCCCACCAAAGACGACATATGAAAGGGGAACATCTGAATCTGCCATGCCAAAAAAAGTCATACAGGAGTTAGAGTTGCTACGCTTATCAAAATCCATGTCTGAAAAGAAACTCCAAATCACCTCAGAAAGGGTGAGGTATGGTTCTACATCAATTCAATTAAGCATATGCATCAACCTAGGACAAATTAAGATCATCATGTCATGTCTAGTCTGCACATGTGCAACAAACGCTACATCAGCACACATCTTCATTAAGAAGGTAGACATACATACCCAGTAGAGTTAAAAATGCATACACAATAAACACACAAACTCGATGAAAAAAATCTGCTACCGTTCGAGTAGGCATCGAGACAGTCCAATGATCAACCATTGTCCCTACCATCAGGGTAGGCATTGTTGCAAACTACTGATGTAAGTTATCATCAAGATAGGCATCGGGAGCACCCAATGAGGTAACTCGGCAAAAGAGATATATCCCCAGCGGAGGAGCCTTTAGAAATGTATAACGACATCAGCCAACAGAAAATCTTCCCCCTAATAGTATCGGCAGATTGGGAAAACCATTGGTGTAAGACCCCAAATTTTATGAATAAGATTTAATTTTCTTTATATATTATTTTGAAATAGTAAGGTGTTGATTTGATAAATGTGATAAGTTATGGGTGAAATGTGCAAAGTTTACAAAGTAAGCAAGTGGTTATAAAATATTCGTTGTGTCAGAGAATATTCGTTTCGTCGAGGAATATTCTTTTTGTCGGAGAATATTCGTACGACGGCAGCAGTCATTGGTGGACCCCACAACAGAATGAATGTAGATATAGAAAGCGACAGAAGTAACCTTTTTATAAAAATAACGGCAAAACTATTACCGTTAGTACTGTTAAAATACCCGGTGGTTAAAATACAATAATATGTGGTGTTGCACAGTAGCACATGATATTGCACAGTAGTTTCGAATTATTGATTCTTACGTAGGAAGGCACTTACTCAATTATTATTACAGTAATTACTGTTCAATATTTTATATTATTGTTTTAATAATTGCATAATATTTTATTGGTTCAATATTTGCTACATTGATATTTTATATCAATAAGTGCTACTTTGCTATTTTATATTATTGATTCAATAATTGTCATTGCACATTATTTCAAATTATCAAATCAATAATTCATATTATTTGAATAATATTATTAGATAGCATTATTAACAATGTCTAAGGAAGTTCTGTCTAGGAAAGGGGTTGATTAATTGCGCGCTAGTAAGGAGAAATCTTTATCGGAAGGCCCCCTCTTTCCTGGGAACGACCTGGTTGTCAATATTGTAGTTCTGTAATATTATTTATGAATAATTAATTTTTGATATATATGATAAGGAAATATTTATTCAATGTGGATTTTTAACGGAGGAATTTTTAGCATGTGACATTGGTTGAAAGTTGATATTTTATCTTTTCTGATAAAATAATTCATTCAAATATGTTATTATAATATTACATTATAGTAGTATGATGTGATTATATAATAGTATGATTTTTATAATTAGAATGGTAACATTATTATAGTAAATTCATGGTATAAAAGTTAAACGAGGTGGAAGAGTGCAAATTAAATTTGAACTCTTATGATGCAAACAATGATGTCATCGGAGCGATGAGGTAAACAAGGATGTCATCGGAGCGATGAGATAAGCAATGATGTCATAGGATCGATGATGTAAGCGATGATGTCATAAATTATAACAAAAAGATTATTTTACCCTTACTCTGTCGAGCCTATAAATAGAAGCTCATTTCTTCATTATTTCTCACTAATTCACTAAAGCTATAGAGAGAGAAAGTATAGAGAGAAAGAAGAAGAGTATTCTACTATTATACTAGTGCAGTCTCCAAATTTTTAAGGTAAGGGGTATTATTTCTTTCGTATTCATGAAGAGAGTTATGTTCTTTCAATACTCATAAGGGTTGTTATTCCATTTTTTATTATTCTATTGGAATAACCTGTCTACGCGGACTACCGCATGCATGGTGAAATCCTGTTGTTATTCCATTCTTTATTATTCTGTGGGAATAACCTGTCTAGGCGGACTACCGCATGCCTGGTGATTAACCCTTCGTATTCAGTTGTTATTAAATTATGGAAATAATCTATCTGAGCGGACTACCGCCTGACGGGTGAAAATCCAATTGCAGTTTCGTATATTGTTTCATTTCAGATTCCTAACTCTAAACTTACTACGGTAAGTATTACTTCTATAATTCCTGAAATGATCAGAAATTTCTTGAGTTTTGTGCTTCATCTAATATCATTTCACTGGAATATTGGTCTGAACTTTCTGTGAAATTTTTATCTTTTTTATTTTGAGTTACTATTCACAAATTACTATTCACGGGGTACTATTTACGATTAAAAAAATATTTTTTTCTTTCCAAATCATCTTTGATTGGATACAGGTTTTGATCTTCATTCTTGAACTGTGGATAAATTCTCTAATATTTGTCCTTTATCTCATTAGATTTGTTATTCGTATTGTTTTCATCATCCTAAGTCCTAAATGGTGATATAACTGAATATCTTTGGCCTGTAGTGCAAAGATAAATGATTACTTGATGAATATCTTTGGCTTGTAGTGCAAAGATGAATGATTACCTGATGAATATCTTTGGCCCGTAGTGCAAAGATGGACAGGTGTTGAGATGAACATGACCAACTGGTGATACAAATGAATATCTTTGGCCGTAGTGCAAAAGATGAATAATTGATTCGAGATGAATATTGATTGATGTTACAGGAATAAAATATTGATGATGGACTTTTAAATTATAGAAGATAGTAGACATCATTCTTTACTTAACTCTTCTAATGAATTGTAATTTCTGCTGCAGTTGTTGATCTAAAACTGGTTGTCCATAATATTTTATCTGATTTGTTGAAGACTAAGGATAATTTATTCTTCATTATCTTAGTCATAATATTCTTTACTGGGCTAGTTAAGCTCACCATTTTCTTTCGTTGTTCTCTTCAGGAAATGAGTATATCGCGGGTACTAGTCGGGGAATGGAGTGATGGTTCGAGTTAGAGCTGTAGAAGTCCTCACTATTTTTCTTTTTAAAATAGTGTGATAATAAATGTAATGAGGACTTAGTTTGAATGTTAATATTTTCTACATGTCTGTATTGACACTCACAGTTGTGTGGTCGTATTTTGCACGACCGTTTGATATGAAAGATTGTATTTGGATTCTGTACCATGTATTTAGCGACTCAGAATGGGTTGAGTATTGAACCTATTTTGGGGGCGTCACAGTTGGTATCAGAGCTTAGGGATATGATCTCTGGCGGAGATCTGGGAATAGAACTAGGAAGGGAGGGACGAGTAAAACCTTCGCTAGTGTGTCCTACCTAAGCTTAATTGTTATTTAATTGGTCGGTTGGAACATAGGGTTAATATGTGATATGTTAATTTGTTTGATTAACCCTTGTTTTGTGGCAATATTTGAGAATGACAGCTGAAAATTTAAACAATGGAGTGAATGAGACCGTTGAGACACCTTTAATCACCAATGAGGAGAATGTGCAATAGGAAGGCTATATTCATCCTGTAAACAACCCTACCAAAGAAACGATAAATAATGGGATGTTTAGAAGCTTTTTGCAGTTCATGTAAAACCAGACGAGGGAGACTCGTGTTCATAATACAGATGGAAATAACAACTCGCGGCTTGTCACTGCCAAGCAGTTTAAAGAGTTGGGACCACCAGAGTTTTAGGGAAAGCCAGATCCAATCAAGGCAGAAAATTGAATTAAGCAAATTACCAAGATATTTGATGTCTTGGGATGCACGGAGGAACAGAAGGTTCCATTTGCCACCTTTATGTTCCGTGGAGAGGCAGATTAAATCTGTGAAGCGTACCCAGCCTGCCGCACTCAAGATGTCTTGGGGGGCGTTCCAGAAACTGTTCAATGACAAGTAATTTCCAGAAAGTATTCGTCACATGAAATAGGTAGAGTTTATCATACTAGAATAGAACAACATGACTGTGTCCCAGTACAAGGCTAAGTTCGCGGAGTTATCCCGGTTTGCACCTCATTTGGTGGAGAATGAGGAACGTATAACTCGGATGTTTCTGAGAGGTTTGAAACCCGAGATTCGTCAATACCTCATTTCTCATAAAATTTCTCTATATTCGGATGTAGTGAACGAGGCCCAGTTATTAGAATGAGATAATGATTATGTTCAACCAAGGGACAACAACCAAGGTCGTATCGGTGGCAGCAGTCATCAAAACAATGACAACCAGCAGGGAGGAAGTATCATGACAGAAGCGGTAACCACTCCGGTGGTAATCGTGGCCATGATAATAAAAGAAGTGAGTCAGGGGGAGATTTCAAGAAGAGATGGTACAACAATGAGAACGTGAAAGCATCGACAGCAACACAAACATCAACTGTTTCTAGGGGAGGAGAACGACTACCGGTCGTATGCTATAAATGCAGGCAAGAGGGGTACATCAGTCCCAACTGCACACAACAATCCAAGGTGTGTTATAACTGTGGAAAGGAAGGGCACATAGCTCAAGTGTGTCCTATAGTGAAACTAAGTCCAGCAGGGATGGTGACTCCAAAGGCTGTCCCGAACAAGTCAAAGTCTATAGTTTAGGAGAGAGCGTTTGTCGTGACTGCCCAAAACGCGAGGAACCCGGACGAGGTGATCACGGGTAAGCTAGTCATAAAACTCTTGCGAAGTCTATACCTTATTAGATGCCGGTGCTACCCATTATTTTATTTCACTTACTTATGCTCAACGTTTGAACTTGACTCCTGAAAATTAGACTTTGACTTATCTGTTGAAACTCCATTAGGAGAAACCTTCGTTACATTCATAGTTTACAAATCTTGTTTGATTCAAATTGGCACTCTCACCCTACCTGTGGATTTTATATCTTCGAAAATACTTACATTTGACGTGATTCTAGAAATTGACTGGTTAACCACTTTTCATGCCAAAATTAATTATTTTCGTAAGATTGTTAGTTTTCATATTCCTAACCAACCTATTATGCGAATTCAAAACACCAAACCCCTAAAATTAGTCAATGTCATTTTAAGTCATAAAGCTATTCGTTTATTGAAAAACTGATGTCAAGCTTTCTTTGCCCAGGTCACAGATTTAAATCAGAATACATCAGATTTGAATGATATTTTTGTTGTTAATGAGTTTCCTGATGTATTTCCCGAAGAACTTCCCGGTCTACCCCCGGAACGTGAAGTTGAATTAGTTATTGACCTTGAACCTGGTACAAAACCCATTTCTAAAACCCCATATTGAATGGCTCCTATTGAACTTCAGGAGTTAAAGGTCCAACTACAGGAGCTGTTAGACATCGGTTTTATATGTCCTAGTACGTCTCCTTGGGGTGCTCCTGTTTTATTCGTAACGAAGAAAGACGGTAGTATACGACTATGTATTGACTATCGGGAGTTGAATCATGTCATAATCAAGAAAAGGTATCCGCTACCTCGCATTGATGATATGTTTGACCAATTGCAAAGTGCGCAATTCTTCTCAAAGATCGATCTCCGTTCTGGATATCATCAGTTAGATTAGAACTGATAACATTCCAAAGACTACCTTTAGAACTTGATACGCGCATTACGAATTTCTAGTTATATCTTTCGAATTGACCAATGTCCATGCTGCGTTCATGGACATGATGAACTGAATATTAAGAAAATATTTGGATCATTTCGTGGTTGTCATTATTAATGACATCCTAATATACTCCGAAAGCCTCGAATATATTTCTTTACTTAGAATGAACTCAACATGTGACAACAACGTTGGCTTAAGCTGTTGAAAGATTACAAAAATACCATTCAGTACCATCCTGAAAAAGCGTTCGTGGTAGCTGACGCGTTGAGTGAAAAATCGTATGCGGGAACGAGTACGATGCTGTCAACACAAAGGCCTATTTTGTATGACATACAAAGGATGGAGATAGAGTTAAAGACTCTAGGGACCCACGTGATAATGTCAAATATACATGTAGAACCAGCTTTGATTGATAAAGTTAAAGCTGCTCAGGATAAGGATCCGGAGCTGATGAAGATGAAGAAGAAAGTGCAAGAAGGTGTTATTCCAGAAGCAAAAATTGATGAAGAATGAATACTTTGAGTCAACTCCAGACTTTGTTTTCCTAATGATTCTAATTTGAAATATAGAATCATGATGGAGGCACATAACACACCGTTTGTAATCCATCTTGGAAGTACCAAAATGTATCGTGATCTTTGACATATATTTTGGTGGAGCAATATGAAGAGAGAAATCGCGGAGTTTATCTCGAGGTGTTTAACGTGTAAACGTGTTAAGGAGAAGCATCAAGATCCATAAGGTGTGAAGAGCCCCGAGCCTCTCGCTGGTGACTTCTTGTGTGGGATGTACCGAAGCCAGACTCTCCGTAGGGGACGCCGTTTTTGTGTGGTAACAAAATGATAGGTACCATTGTGAGGCACTATGGTTGAAGCACCATGAGAGTCACAGTTGGAATCAAAAAAATAACTTGGGAGTTAAAATCGAAAATAAAAACGAGGTATTCTCACCTTTTCGACATACCAGGTACGTACGTCAATTTCGAGGACGAAATTCATAAAGAGGGGAGGTTGAAAGACCCCAAATTTTATGAATAAGATTTAATTTTCTTTATATATTATTTTGAAATAGTAAGGTGTTGATTTAATAAATGTGATAAGTTATGGGTGAAATGTGCAAAGTTTACAAAGTAAGCAAGTGGTTATAAAATATTCGTTGTGTCGGGGAATATTCGTTTGGTCGAGAAAAATTCTTTTTATCGGAAAATATTCGTACGACAGCGCAGTCATTGGTAGACCCCACAACGGAATGAATGTCGAATATAGAAAGTGACAGAAGTAACCTTTTTATAAAAATAACGGCAAAACTATTACCGTTAGTACTGTTGAAATACCCAGTGGTTAAAATACAGTAATACGTGGTGTTGCACATTAGCACATGGTATTGCACAGTATTTTGAATTATTGATTCTTACGTAGGAAGGCACTTACTCAATTATTATTACAGTAATTACTGTTCAATATTTTATTTTATAGTTTCAATAATTGCATAATATTTTATTGGTTCAATATTTGCTACATTGATATTTTATATCAATAAGTGCTACTTTGCTATTTTATATTATTGATTCAATAATTGTCATTGCACATTATTTTAAATTATCAAATCAATAATTCATATTATTTGAATAATATTATTAGATAGCATTATTGGCAATGTCTAAGGAAGTTCTGTCTAGGAAAGGGGTTGATTAATTACGCGCCAGTAAGGAGAAATCCTTATCGGAAGACCCATTCTTTCCTAGGAATGACCTGGTTGTCAATATTGTAGTTCTGTAATATTATTTGTGAATAATTAATTTTTGATATATATGATAAGGAAATATTTATTCAATGTGGATTTTTAACGAAGGAATTTTTAGCATGTGACATTGGTTGAAAGTTGATATTTTATCTTTTCTGATAAAATAATTCATTTAAATATGTTATTATAATATTACATTATAGTAGTATGATGTGATTATATAATAGTATGATTTTTATAATTAGAATGGTAACATTATTATAGTAAATTCATGATATAAAAGTTAAACGAAGTGGAAGAGTGTAAATTGAATTTGAACTCTTATGATGTAAATAATGATGTCATCGGAGCGATGAGGTAAGCAAGGATGTCATTGGAGCAATGAGATAAGCAATGATGTCATAGGATCGATGATGTAAGCGATGATGTCATAAATTATAGCGAAAAGACTATTTTACCCTTACTCTGCCGAGCCTATAAATAGAAGCTCATTTCTTCATTATTTCTCACCAATTCACTAAAGCTATAGAGAGAGAAAAAGGAGAGTATTCTGCTATTACACTAGTGCAGTCTCCAAATTTTTAAGGTAAGGGGTATTATTTCTTTCGTATTCATGAAGAGAGTTATTTTCTTTCAATACTCGTATTTCTATTGGAATAACCTGTCTACGCGGACTACCGCATGCATGGTAAAATTATGTTGTTATTCCATTCTTTATTATTCTGTGAGAATAACCTGTCTACGCGGACTACCGCATGCCTGGTGAATAACCCTTCGTATTCAGTTTTTATTAAATTGTGAAAATAATCTGTCTGAGCGAACTACCACCTGACGGGTGAAAATCCAATTGCAGTTTCGTATATTGTTTCATTTCAGATTCCTAACTCTAAACTTACTACGGTAAGTATTGCTTCTATAATTCCTGAAATGATCAGAAATTCCTTGAGTTTTGCGCTTTATCTAATATCATTTCATTGGAATATTGGTCTGAACTTTCTTGTGAAATTTTTATCTTTTTCATGCCGAGTTACTATTCATGAGTTACTATTCATGAGTTACTATTCACAAGGTACTATTCACGATAAAAAAAATATTCTTTTCTTTCCAAATCATCTTTGATTGGATCCAAGTTTTGATCTTCATTCTTGAGCTGTGGATAAATTCTCTAATATTTGTCCTTTATCTCACCAGATTCGTTATTCGTATTGTTTTCATCATCCTCAATCCTAAATGGTGATATAACTGAATATCTTTGGCCTGTAGTGCAAAGATGAATGATTACTTGATGAATATCTTTGGCCTGTAGTGCAAAGATGAATGATTACCTGATGAATATCTTTGGCCCGTAGTGCAAAGATGGACAGGTGTTGAGATGAACATGACCAACTGGTGATACAAATGAATATCTTTGGCCGTAGTGCAAAAGATGAATAATTAATTCGAGATGAATATTGATTGATGTTACAGGGATAAAATTTTGATGATGGACTTTTAAATTATAGAAGATAGTAGACATCATTCTCTACTTAACTCTTCTAATGAATTGTAATTTTCGCTGCAGTTGTTGATCTAAAACTGGTTGTCCATAATATTTTATCTGATTTGTTGAAGACTAACAATAATTTATTCTTCATTATCTTAGTCATAATATTCTTTACTGGGCTAGTTGAGCTCACCTTTTTCTTCCGTTGTTCTCTTCAGGAAATGTGTATATCGTGGGTACTAGTCGGGGAATGGAGTGATGGTCCAAGTTAGAGCTGTAGAAGTCCTCACTATTTTTCTTTTTAAAATAGTGTGATAATAAATGTAATGAGGACTTAGTTTGAATGTTAATATTTTCTACATGTCTGTATTGACACTCACAGTTGTGTGGTCGTATTTTGCACGACCGTTTGATATGAAAGATTGTATTTGGATTCTGTACCATGTATTTGGCGACTCAGAATGGGTTGAGTATTGAACCTATTTTGGGGGCGTCACAATTGGTCTTAAAACCAACGTAACATAAAAGTCTTTCATAAAGGACGTCATCCCCAGCTGAAATGTAGAAAACACTTCAGTTTATCCTCATCAAACAAGCATCGGCAACACCGATGGAAATCAAATCGTTGGAATTAACACCACCATAGACATCAGCAGCACTGATTAAAGTAAACCGTTGAGATCAACCCCAGCACAGGCATCATCCATGACCGGTCAGGGTAAGCGATTTACGACGCGATTTGCAATTTGCGATACGATGTGCGATTTGCGAAGTGCGAAATGCGACTTGCGAAAACATTTTGACATTCATTGCATTGCGATTTGCATCATAAAAAATATATCTTGTCATATTTCAAATGTCTAGCAATCTTTATCATGTTCATTTCATTGCATTACATCAACATGATAAAGAGGGGCATTTGTAGGCACTCAAAATTTCATTTTTCTGTTACTAACCCTGCAGGAGGGCAAAATCATCTTCTAAGCCCCGGTCACCAATTCCAGGATGTCATCTCAGCCCCGATCACCAATATCGAAATGTCAACTCAACCCCAGTCACCAATATCGGGATGCCAGATTAACCCCGATCCTAATACCGGGATGCCAGTTCAACCCCGGTCTCAATACCAGTATGCCAACTCAACCCCGGTCTCAATACCGGGACCTCAGATCAACCCCGGTGTTAATACAGGCCATTAGGTCAAACACGATCTCAATACCGGGACCTCAGGCCATCCCCAGACTCAATATTGGGCCAACAGATCAACCCGATCTCAATACCGGGCCATCAAGTCAACCCCGTCTCAATATCGGGCCATTAGGTCATCCCCGGTCTCAATACTGAGCCGTCAAGCCAACCTCGATCTCAATATCGGGACCTCAGGTCAACCCTGGTCTTAATATCAAGATATTAATTCAGCCCTGGTCACAACCCGGGAGGTACAGTTGAGCCCTGGTCACAACCGGGGGATCCAGTTCAGCCCCAAAGATAACCCTGGGAAGCCAATTCAACCTTCAGAGACAAACTCGAAGCATCACATCATCCCCAGAGTCAACCTTGGGAAGACCAAGTTAGCCTCAGAGACAACCCTAAGGACAAATAGAATCGGCTGGGAGCCAAACCTCGGGAATAACCCCGAGAAAATAATCGAGGATTGTGCCAACACAGGAGGCAACCCCAGGAAGGGAAAAATGGTCATTTTACTAACTTGAAGCCTATTCGATCAAACTCAAGCTGAATTGATGCCATCAAGGTTAGGAAGAACCATAACAGTGATCCCGAGTGGAGACAGCGCAAAATAGCTCAACGGATAAACTGCGGGGAAGCGAAGACTCGATTATCAACCCATCTTTTTGGACTTAAAAAGGATTAAATCCTATGTATTGCGACACTCTCGGTGAGGGATTTTCGAAAAGATATAGCACGCCTCAAACGGACGCTCCGATCAAAAGTTAGAAAGTTTTGAATCTGACATCACATTGCTCGGAGTGCATGCACTTCGATGAAACGGGGCCCACCACCTCTACCTACCACGTGGAGCCGCAGGTAGAGCGGGGGCAGCCGCAGGTAGAGTGGAGGCTCCTGGGTATAAGTATATGAGGTGACCCCCAGCTCATTTCATAATTCAGAAACGTTCCCCTGCCCGTTTGGTTTTCTAGCTATTTTCTTGCCTTCCAAACCCAAATTTTTTCACTCTAACACGTAGATATACCCACATACTACCATATATCAAAAAATAACAGGTAGATTTGGAAGTTTAAAGCCTACAATTTAGCAAAAAGCCTGTGTAGCAGTCCATTGTGAGTATTTTTACGATCAGGAAGTTTATATTACTTCTTCGCACTTTTATACACTTGCATATCAAGTTTCGTTTTCTAAATAAGCTCGGAACTCAGTTCCGTGGCCGTTTTTGTCAACTTTTGGTACATTTTAGTACCTAAACGCATTTTCAGGCATTTCTACAACTCGGATTGACGATCTGTCGCTTCCAACAGCTTTTATATACTAATATCTGCATTGTGAGCAACTTCACCGTACTGGGTTATCTTCCCAGTCCAGGTTTGGCTTTTTTGTATATATTTAACTGTATATATACTAATTTCTCAATTTTGTCAAGTCTGGATGTCAAATCTGCGATAGTTTACTGCTTATATATATATGCCTATATAAGCAACATTCACCACACTGGGTTATCTTCCCAGTCTTGGTTTGACTACTTTTCTGTCTATATATATATATAGGGTCCGTCTCTCTAGCGAACCATAGGGAGCGAATTAATGACGAACCGGCTATAGCGACGATTTTTTTTGTCGCTATAACATAAAAAACCGGCTTTCTATGTTATAGCGACGAAAAAAACCGTCGCTATAGCCAGTTCATTTTTAGTTCGCTCTTTATGGTTCGCTAGAGAGACTGACCCTATATATATATATATATATATATATATATATATTTATATTTTAGTATGGCTTGGATCATTCTGTGGCCTTTTTACTGCTTTTATATATATATATATATATATATGCATATATAAGCAACCTTCACCACACTAGGTTATCTTTCAGTGCACAGGCGTGAAAACCCATCATCCTTTACAGCTTTCGTATATATAATTATATATATATATATATATATATAATTATATATATATATATATATATATTGCTTTACTCATTTTTATTAAATTGTTGCTTTAAATATTCATTTAATATGAATCGGCACTAACATTTCTGCGGGCAAACTAGATTTCTTTAAATCTCGCCAACTCTAGCTTTCAAACGGTTCAAAATAGGTCCAGGCAAAATCGGGAAGCTAGAATGGCTGAGATTTATATTTAAATCTAGCATTTTTCTAGTTTCAGTTGTAAAAGCAACCTCGCGGCCCTTAGATCGCTATCTAGTGGGAACGAGACGCTTTGGATTAGCGCTAGCCAGGATTTACTGATGCATCCTTGGCCATTATAGCGTTTGGATATATTTCTATATAAATTTGAGCTATGCAGGTTTATTGGCTACTCATATGTGAGCCTAGGAATCGCGGAATTTATGATCAAACTGATGAGAATCTGATTTCCACGATGGACAAACTCCACTTTACGAATGTACCCTGACAGCTTTTTTGTAAAAAGTACATATAAAAGACCTTAAAACGATTATCCGGATTTAAGGTCTCAATATAGTAAAAATATGGTTTGTTGTGTCAGAGTCACTCTGATGGCTTTCATGCCCATGAGAAGACTGACACTTATATACATATTGTGATCGAGGATGCTTCGCAGCCCGACAATCAGCATTCAAATTGTGCCTTAAGGCTAAAACGATAAAATCGAAGTATCGATGTGCTTCAATTCCTATATTAGCGATAAGATTATTGAAATGATATTTTTAAAGCAGGTTTGAAACCTGCTTTCAAAACATCATTTCAATAATCTTATCGAAAAAGAAAGCTTTTGCAAATCAAATCAAACACTTTTGCAAATCAAATCAAAGACTTTTTGCAATGAAAATCAAACCCTTCGTATATAGGTTCAACGATGCATAAACATACTTTCAAATCCAACATAGACCCAATTTCAAACAGTATACACACACATATTGCATATTTTAAGGGAAATATTAAAAAGATGCAGTACCGTGTTTACACGGGAGTTGTGGGGTGCCTAACACCTTCCCCACACTTAACCAAGCCCCCAAACTCAAAACTTCAGTTTCAAAGATCAAGTTTCGACAGTGTCCAGTAATTGGGCCTATTTCAAACAAAACTCGGTTGAGTTGGTACAACCATTTCAAATCTACCAACTGGCGACTCTGTAAAACGTTCAAATCGTCGACATGATACATGTTGGCCTTTTCCTAAAAAACCCTTCAAAACCTTTTTCACAATAAAAAGAGTAAGGGTAGATGTAACTTAGGAAGAGAGAAAGATCCGGGTTGTGACCCTTTCCGCGGATTTTTTCCCGAAGATGACACATACATTGCATTAAAACTAATTAAACGTGAAAATCTAACAATACAATGGTCAAAACGCGAAAGAAAAGAATGTATATGTTACCTATAGTGTGCTAAACAAGTGTATAGTGATGAAATCGGCAAAAAAGCCATAAGTGAGTAGATCTGAGAGAGAAGGTCCGAATTTACAGAACGAATAAACTTAAAATGAAAGAAAATGAGCCTCGCAGGTCTACATGCGGCTACCGTAAGTAGACTTGTGGTTGGCCCAAGTGGGCCCCACCCCCTCTATTTCGATTAAATTCGGGTCAAGAAAGGTTCTCCCGAGTCCAGGAAAGTGTAATCATCAAGAAGGATGCACACGATCGCCCATTGCAGGGCAATTAAACCCCTAAAACCCTGAAAATATGGAAACAAACTCCTGAAGCATGTAAATCAAGAAGTCAAACCGTTGGAGTCAACCCCAGCAAAGGCGTCGACAGCATTCCCCGATGGAAATCAAATTGTTGGAGTCAACCCCAGCGAAAACATCGACAGCAATCCCAGATGGAAATTAAACCGTTAGAGTCAACCCCAATGAAGACATTGTCAACAATCCCCGATGGTGATCAACAACTAACCTCTTATGCAATCAACAATCAAGTCATTGGAGTCAACCCCAGCGAAGGCATCGGTAATACCTGATGGTGTAAGCCGTTGAGAACTATCTTCAATGAAGGCAACGGTAATACCCAGTGGTGTAAGCCATTGATAACTATCTTCAACGAAGGCATCAATAATGCTCGGTGGTGCAAGCCATTGAGAACTATCTTCAACGAAGGCATAGGTATTAATGAAATCATCAGTAATTCCCGGTGGTGCAAGTCGTTGAGAACTATCTTCAACGAAGGCATCGGTAATGCCCGATGGTGCAAGCCGTTGAGAACTATCTTCAAAGAAGACATCAGTAATGCCCGGTGGTGCAAACCAGTGAGAACTATCTTCGACGAAGGCATCGGTAATGCCCGATGGTGTAAGCCGTTGAGAACTATCTTTAACGAAGGCTGGTGTAAGCCATTGAGAACTATCTTCAACGAAGGCATCGGATATGCTCGGTGGTGTAAGTCATTGAGAACTATCTTCAGCGAAGGCATCGATAATACCCGATGGTGTAATCAGTTAGAAACTATCTCTAGCAAAGGCATCGACTATCCCCGGTAGTGGCGATGTGATTTACGATGCGATATGTGATTTATGGTGCGATTTGATATGTGATTTACAATTCGCAAAGTACGATTTGCAGCGCGCAAAATGTGATTTGCGATGATAAGCGATTTGCGATGCGATCAGCAAAGCCATCGACAATGCCCGGTGACAGTAGCATAACAATCATCATCCCCGACAAACGGGAGTATACCTTTAAAATTTTAACACTTATATCACTACATACTTTACATGGCATTGCATCATTGGATACACCTTGTCTTGTATCAAGTGTCTAGTATTCTTTGTCGTGTTTATTTCATTGCATTGCATAAACATAATAAAGAAGGGCATCTGTAGACACTTAAAATTTTGCTTATCTTTTACTAACCCTACAGGAAGGCAAAAGCATCATTACAAACCTCGAAGACAACCCCATGGGATAGCAACAACAACTTCAACCACTAAGACAACCTCGTGGGATGAAAATAGTACAATTCCACCCCGGAGACAACCCTGGAAGGGAAAAGGTGTAATTTTTCCGACACAACACAGAATAACAATATTCTGGCTAAGGAAAGGGTCATAAAGAGCCACCACAATAATCCAGAGTTGCAAACTACGCAAGACAGATCCACGGACTACCCTCGAATACTGTAAGATGTTATTATGGTCATGGACCCATCTTCCTGGATTCAAAAATGGTCAAGCCTGATGTAATTACGTAGCTCTCAGAAAGAGCCTTCCAGAATGGTATGGCACATCTCCCAACAATTTTTGGATTATGAGATACAGACGTTTCAGTAGCCAGCGCAGCAATCGAGGGAACAAACTTCAAGGTTATGGGAACTATTAATTGGGCCTAGCTACAGGCATGTGGCTGCTGCAGGGGTACCCGCGGCTAGTCGTGGTCCATAAAAACCCCACTTTCAGCTCATTCTAGACATATGGGAGAGATCCAAAAAATGGAGAGAAAGAATCCGAGAGCTTGAGAGAGAAATAGCTTGAATCTTGATACCAAACACTGTAAATCTTAGTTTCATACACTTTTATACATATAAATCTTGTTATAGCAACTTTCTACCAGTTGAATACAAGTTCTTGGAGGCGATCAGTCCCTCTTGATGCATATCTCGCATAAGTACGTAAGATCTCTTAAGATCCATGATTGTTTACTACTTTAATGTATATATAAGTGCTATATATATATATATATATATATACACTGCTTGATTGTGCATATATCTAACTTTTTACCAATTATTTTGTCTATATAGTTGGTATTTGAAGTATTTTGACTAGATTTATCCTGGATCTAGCCGGATCTAGCATTTAACCTGTTCAAAAGCATCATAGCTCAAACCTTTGAGTTAGATCGGATTAGATCTAGGTAGATGTAGTTTATTTTCATGTTTTGTAAGTATTTTGCTATCCTCTGTTACCCTAGATCCATATCTAGTGGAAGTGGGAATCCTAACTACTCGTGTTCAAGGATTTAATCGATAAATCACTTGTTAGCGGAGTTAGAAAGCATATATATATATATATATATATGTATATGTATATATACACATATATATATATTGTGTTTTAATATCTATTTCGTGCATACTTTGGAATAATACCATGTGAGCCTAAGAACCATGGGTTCAAAGATCTTCCAAATAGTTCTTGACTCGGTTCCCATAATGGACTTATTTCAATTGTATTATCAGCTTGCTATCCATTGTACATGTAATCTTGGGCCTTAAAACGGGCTCCGAATTTAAGGCCCCATAATAGTGAAATCGTGGTTATAGGTGCTCGGGCTTACTTAGATGGCTTTTATGCCCACAAGGAGCCCAACCCTTGTAGTTCATAGTTTTCATTTCGTCATCCAACATGATTTTCAAATCAAATTAATGAAGATCTTATAAAATATAGATCGCGTTGGGATGGATAGACTTAAGAAAAATCAAGCAATTAAAACCCTGAGTTCTAAACCACCCCCTAAAGATACTTCGCATCCAAATAAAATCAAATAAAGTTGCTTTTAGGATTAAAAGAAGGCTTAGTCACCTTTTCAAAACTAAAGCCACACACACACACACACACACACACACTTCATATTTAGGGAATTAAAAAAGGCGCGATAAACGTGTTTCACGGAAGTTGGGGGGTGCCTAACACCTTTCCCTCGCTTAAGCAAGCCCCCGAACTCTATTAATCTCGGATTCTAAATCAATTCTACAGAGTCACATATTGGGCTATATTGCAAAAACCTCCAAAAATCGGATGAGTTGGTACATCTTTTTAAACTTATACCAACTGGCAACTCTGTCTAATTCGGCCCAATCGCATAAAATCAATCTTTCCAAAATTATCGACATTTATGTCTGTCCTTTCCTGAAACTAACCCTTAAATATCCTGGATCTAGTCGGATCTAGCATTTAACTTGTTCAAAAGCATCATAGCTCAAACTTTTGAGTTAGATCGAATTAGATCTAGGTAGATGTAGTTTATTTTCATGTTTTGTAAGTATTTTGCTATCCTGTGCTACCCTAGATCCATATCTAGTGGAAGTGGGAATCCTAACTACTCGTGTTCAAGGATTTAATCGATAAATCACTTGTTAGCAGAGTTAGAAAGCATATATATATATATGTATATATACACACATATATATATATATATATATATTGTGTTTTAATATCTATTTCGTGCATACTTTGGAATAATACCATGTGAGCCTAAGAACCATGGGTTCAAAGATCTTCTAAATAGTTCTTGACTCGGTTCCCATAATGGACTTATTTCAGTTGTATTATCAGCTTGCTATCCATTGTACATGTAATCTTGGGCCTTAAAACGGGATCCGGATTTAAGGCCCCATAATAGTGAAATCACGGTTATAGCTGCTCGGGCTTACTTAGATGGCTTTCATGCCCACAAGGAGCCCAACTCTTGTAGTTCATACTTTTCATTTCGTCATCCAACATGATTTTCAAATCAAATTAACGAAGATCTTATAAAATATAGATCACGTCAGGATGGATAGACTTAAGAAAAATCAAGCAATTAAAACCCTGAGTTCTAAACCACCCCCTAAAGATACTTCGCATCTAAATAAAATCAAACAAAGTCGCTTCTAGGATTAAAAGAAGGCTTAGTCCAAGTTAAAATTAGAAGTATCAAAGGGAATTGATTCCTATTAATTTGGCGAAGGGTTTGAAAACCATCTTTTCAAAATATCACTTTCATATATTTAATCTAAAAAAAGAACTTTTATTTAAATCAAACCATTCCGGCATAGGTTCAAAGAGGCACAACACTACATTCAAAATAAAGCACTCAAACACCTTTTCAAAACTAAAGCCACACACACACACACACACACTTCATGTTTAGGGAATTAAAAAAGGTGTGGTAAACGTGTTTCACGAAAGTTGGGGGGTGCCTAACACCTTCCCCTCGCTTAAGCAAGCCCCCGAACTCTATGAATCTCGGGTTCTAAATCAATTCTACAGAGTCACATATTGGGCTATATTACAAAAACCTCCAAAAATTGGATGAGTTGGTACATCCTTTTAAACTTATACCAACTGGCAACTCTGTCTAATTCGGCCCAATCGCATAAAATCAATCTTTCCAAAATCGTCGACATTTATGTCTGTCCTTTCCTGAAACTAACCCTTAAATAACCAACAAACAAATATAAAAATCAACAAGGGAAGAAACAACCTTAGGAATCAAAATTTCCCAACGTCGACAGATTTTACAGAAACTACTGAATAATTATACATTATAATCACATCATCAAATTTAAAACATGCATTTCTAACAATCTCCCCCTATTTGATGATGACAAAACCAGTAGTTCTATAACGTACTTCGATTCCATAATGCAAAAAACATAAATAGTAAACCTGCCTTAATATACAGTAAGAAACAATATCTCTACATCGAAAGAATGATTTTTATTGATTTTTTAAATTTTGTATAGATGTATGAAAATTTTACAGATATAATTTGAATACAAAAGAGAAAAACAAAATTATACATATCACTTACTATCTCCTTCCCCTCTTACCCTTTTCCTTGGACAACCATATCTTTTCAGATTCGACTCTACGATCTTAGGATTCCTTCTCTTGAGCAGCTCTCCTTTGGATCTCTTTAATAGAATCTCATGGGCCAAGATCAGGTCTAAAAATTCTCTCTTCCCCTATCAGAGTAGTCCCCTTAAGGTTTCCTTGCAGAAAGTCAGGATCTCCACAAGGAATATGTATACCAGTGTGAGTCACACTTGCACTCGACGATCTAGATCCATGTTGCCTGGAAAAGTGGCCACGATCATCTATAGGAACAACATAACTGGAGGATATTGAATAATTAATTGAGTTTGTCTTCTTGGAGGAGGTGTTCGCCTCCCTTGTCTCCCATATCTCTTGTATTCTCCCCCTTTTTGTCATCATTGACCTCTGAGAGGTGCTTAACTGTATTAACCAATTCTTGGATTTGGGAAGAGGATATGATAATGTCGTCTCTTGTCTCTCCTTAACGAGTAACAGCTTGATTAATTTGCTGATGAACAAGAGTCAGAGCGTTATTAGTGCGTTCAAGCCTTGCATTCTTGAATTCAGAGAGAATGGTGCTGAGCTCAAGACTTTGTCTAAAAAAATCTTGATAGAGTTCTCATTGTGTTATTGAAGTGCTTGAACAACCTTCTTATGATCATCAATTATTTTCAGAAAGACCAGATCTTTCTAACGAAGGTTGGTTGACATATCTTTGAACAAGGACTTCATTTCTTTCTTGAATTTTTTGCCCATCTCTGAAGGGACGTTGGCAGCTGCTTTAGCAACCTTGTTCATCTTCTGATGAAGGTCGATCGAGGTGCTTTCAAAGTCTAGATTTATGTCCTAGGTGACTAGATTTAGTACACCCGAAAGCTTTTTAGAGGTTGGAAGTAAAGAGACTCGATCCAAAATTTGCTTCAAGATTGTTTCTGAGTCATCCTTGTCACTCCGAGATAGATTGGTTATTAGTAAGGGAAGATCAAAGTACTCATTTTGAGATGATGAGAGAATGTTAGCACAAGTACGAGGTTGTGTTTCTGAAGGGACAGTTTGTATAGTGGTAGTAGTATTAGGATGTACAATTTGTATAGGAGATGAAGGGTTTAAAGGTGAATTTACAGGAGTTAAAAGAAAATTTGAAACATTTATAAATGAGGAAGAATTTGAGTGTGGTTGTGTAGTTAAGTGTGTATGGGAACTAGTATTTTTAGTATTGATCGTAGGGTTTTGGGACTCTACGATCGGTGAGTTAGTTGTTTGTGAGTCATTCGTAGAGTGTTGGGACACTACGAAAGTTAATTTTGTGTTTTTTACATCATCTGTAAAATGTTAGGACTCTACGAATTGAGAAAGTGGTGAATTTACATAGTCAGTAGAGTGTTAAGACTCTACGACTAGAAAGTTAATCGTAGATTCATCAAAATAGTTAGAAGTAGAGGATTGCTCAGAGTTTGTAGATGATGACTCTCCAAACACATCATCACAACCAAAGAATGACTGATAAGATGAATAAGAATTAAATAAAGAACATGGAAGTAGAAGTACATTCTTGTTTGTACCTGGAGAAGGGTTACCATATAAAATTGTTTCTCTGGCATAGTTGAATATTCTTGGGAAGTTATAAGACATTAGCTTCATGTTTGGATATAGCTTGAACGTCTATGAGATGAACCTCATGTCATTGTGAAGTAATGCTTAAAATAGAGACATCATTTGAAGGAAGAAGAACAGTTGTTCACTTTTCTCATTATAAACAAAAGTGTTGTTGTTCGTAGAGTCCTTCCTCTACTCCTGATGGGTCTCCCCAATGATTTTTACGCCTAAATCTTCTTCTTGAAGAGTTTTACCAATGAACTCCACTTCTGGTTCCTCTACTTCTGTTTCTTGAGGTATTAAAGGGACTGAATGTATTTCTTTTGATTGATCCCCCTCAATGTGTGCATTGATGTGCTCAGAAGCAGGTGGACTCTACTCCACCATGATATCAGCAATGATAGACTCAATAATCCTTGTCTGGTCTAATAAAATAATATGTGAGCTTAGATTGACCACTGGAGAAGACTTCCCCTCAGAACCAACTTCTTTCTCTTCAAATCTTCTCCTTCTCCACCATGTGAACTAGCTTCCTTTTCTTCTTCTTTGACTCAGGTGTTGAATCCTTCACAGCCATCTCTTTAGTTTCCTCTTGAGGTTCCAACGTGTATGTCATCCCAACCAATTCACTTTCACCAACATTTAGCTCAGGCTCAACAGACGTCCCAACCATCACATCCTCATTAATAATTGGTTCAGGTATATAAGTTGTAATACCCGAGAATTTTCGGATATTATTAAATGAATATATTAATAGAAATGAATATTTATTTGAATATAAATATGTAAGTGTTATGAGATGAGTTCACTCAGTTATATTAAATTGAATTTATAATAATTGAGGAAAATATGGGGTTTATGATAAACTCGTTGAATGCCTTGTGTGGCACGGGAATAGAAACGTTGATGAGTTAATTAATGAAGGAATTAATACGTTAACAATTAATCAATAGTAATTGTTAATTAATTGTTATTTAATTGTAATAGAATATTAATGGTGATTGATAATATGTTGATTATTATTAGTGCAAGTAATATAATAATAATAAGTAACTTGTTTATAAATATAATAAGATTTATATTTATTTAATGTGATAATTAATCATATAAATGTTAATTAATTGTTATGGAGATTAATAACTACATTGATTGATGAGGGATAGATTAATTAATATTATTATTATTAATTAATTGATAAGATAAGTAATTAATTAATTGTCATTGAGAATAATAATATATAAATGAGTAGATTATATTTGCTCAACTAGTTGATATGTTCAAAGAATGTGATAATTAAAAGTATAACATATAGTAATGACACATGTGTTATATAGTGTAGTGTAACGTTAAATGTGACTATACTACATATAGAAACCATGTGTTAAGATTGATTAAACTATATAAGCTACATGATTTATGCTTATGTGACAATTGTGTGTGAGTATACATTAAAATAGTACATCATGAATATATTGTAAACAATTGTTGATTAATAGAATTTAATAATAAAGGAGACAATATAATGTGATAATATCTGAGAAAATTATACCGGCATGATAAAATGTACATGGATTATATGTGTGCAAATTACACTTACTACATTATATGAATTATATTGTGACATTAAAATTACAACCTAAACATGTATTATATGAATACAACTTAGGTATATATAATATGTGCAAAGTAACATAAGTGTTGTGTATATTAATGTTGCTAGAATGCTGAGATAGACTACTTGTCCCATATTGATAGTCATTATCTCTCCCTCACACGTGAACACTCCAAGCTATCCTATTCCTCTATAACCTTAAAACTCAGCAAACTTCCATAGCTGCTAGCAAATGATGAACAAGGGAGTGGGATTCATGATGGAATCCAACTACTAAATCACCAACTTCTTCTTGCCCATTGAATTCTTCTATTTTTTATTGATTCAAACCATGGAGCAAAGCTATGAAATGGGCAATCAATTCTCTATAAATGGAAGCTCTCCCTCTCATTTCTCAGTTGCTAGAAAAATATTGTCTGATAAATTTAAGTAGAAAATGAGTACTTATATACATATCAGTAGAGGAAGTGTGAATTAGCTTTTGCATAACAGAGGTATAATATACCTTCCATGTTCTTCATTCTTGTTCTTCATTTTGTTTTCTGTCAAAAATTTCAATTCTTGATCATAGTTGCCATTCATGCTAAATTTGATTAGAACATGTTTCTTAGTTGCAATACAAACTAATAAGCATGTTTAAACTGGAATGTGGCTGATTAGAATCAAATTCGTGAAGTAATTTTTGTGTTTGGGCTGGAAACTACCGAAGCAGGCTGTTGTCTGGTGCGAACCAGACACGGCGCAGCTACGCCGGTTTAGTACTGAGGCGCAGCGCAACTGCGCCAGTCTCTTGTACCAGTTGCTAACTTCTGTTAATGCTGATCAGTGTTAGTTAATTAGTTTACTACTTAAACCATCTTGCTAGCATGAGTAATATATGTATGAGTATACCTAGACCTAAAAAGAGAACATATTTTACTATATTAGCATACATGATTAACGAAAGCATATAGTTTGAAATAAACATAGAATTTATAAACGGACTTTGATGCCATATTAATATTTTGACCTTGCGAGCATATTAGTATGGTTTAAGAATGCATGAAAAGCATGTTAACTTACGTATATATGTTTCATAGTGTAACATGAGCATGTTGAACCTCGCTAGTGAACATTTCTAACGAAAATATAAGTTTCAAAGGTGAACCTTATCATGTAAGTATCATATATGCATTCTGATTTTGCGAGCATGTTTATATAGCCTTGAAATGCATGTCGGACATGTTAACATATGTATATATATAGCATGAACATGTTAGGCCTTATTAGTGAACTTTACTAATGAAAGTATAAGTTTTGAACGTGCACCTTGACATGTTACTGATAGTAGTATGCATACAAGCCAATCATGTATGATGATAAAGTATATACTTTGTAAACAATCTTATTTATTTATTAATAAAATATTTATTTATTAAAGGCATTTAATTATCTACATGGTGTTGTTTTTATAATATGTAAATAACCCATAGTTTTAAGCAATGCTTTTAGAATCATGATGTTGATCATGCTAATGAGATCTAAATTCTTAGAAAGCTTTAAAACTAAAATAGTTCCCAATCGTGGGATTACTAAAAAGGGGATTAGTAAATTCGGATAGATTGGTACATATGTTGCTTGCTCATTGGATGAGGATGACTGATCTCATGGTCATTTGTGTGGAGACACTAAAGCAAGTATGTAGGTGCTTATTGGAGAATAAGTTCACTGAACGTGATTCGCTATGGAATACCTAATGGAGTTTTACTCGCCTGTCAATAGGAATTCCTAATGTGATAGTAGTACATGTGATCCTTGGACTTGAGATCATCATAGTATCTTGTATGTAACAAATTATACTTTGACTAATTCCTTAAGGCCTTTTAAGGCATATATAGGGTATGCTTGGGTGTAATGAGTTACATATGGAGATAATGAATGATCAATAAAGAATCTACCACCTCTAGTAAAAGAGGAGATATGTCCTATGTGATTCGTTAAATGACAACCCAGGAATCCTTGGCCAAGGTAGAATGAAATTAGAAAGAGGTTTCTAATTTGCATTATTTGGAGTTATGCATTTTCTAATCGAAATACATATGATTAAATAAATTAAGACTTGACAGTAAATCCATGTCTTATATTTAATTGGGACATTGTATGGTGGAAGGATTGAATTGTACGGTAACTATTAACTCACAGGTTCTTTTATGATTAATGTTGAAATCTATATTATCTGAAAAGTCGTTGCTCGCTAGGGAGGCTTATCCCTATTGTAGAATAAATGTTATTTATTTAAATAGATTATTAGTTTAATTTGTTTATTTAAATAAGATTAGAATTGTTCTAATTAATTTATTCACAACCGGTTTAATATGGAGAACCTAAAGGGTCACACCATAAAAGGAAGAAGAATTATTTAAGAAGAAAATGGCATGATAGTAATAATGCATTAAGTATAATTAATTTAATCTATGATGATAGAATAAATTAAATAGCTTAATGTTTATTATTTAATATTTTAGAAATATTAAATATAAATTAATAAGAGGAGTCTTATTAATATTATTATTATTATTATTATTATTTTAATTCTAAAGGAGTTTAGGAATTAATATAATATCAGTACTCTCTCTCAATCCTAATAAAGATTAGGATATAAATTAATTAAATAAAACCCTATTCTAATTGGATTAGGAGGGTTAACCTAATATCTATATAAGAGAGTCTTATATTAGAAATAAGGGATGTGAAATTTTCCAAGAGTTGGGAGTACACATATTCTATAGAGATAGAAACAATGGTTAAGCCAATAACCCATCTTCTTGAGTTCTTCATCTTCCTTGGTGGATCACCGTTAGAGGCCAAACATTTGGGTGGCTGACATTATTCAAGGGAAGGAGCCACTATCAGAGGAATCAAAGGAATCAAAGGAGTAGAACTTGTACCTGAGGAAGCTTAGATCTTCAAAGGTATAATTCCATGTTCTCTCTTTTCTGTTATTGATAACAAGCACAAAGCATGATCATGGTTATGGGTTTGTATAAATTTTGAAAACCTAGTTTTTACGCTTCCGCCCTATTTATGTGATTTGATTGCATCATTGCGTTACATACAAACCCAACAGTGGTATCAGAGCCTAACTTTGTGCTAATTATCAATTTTATAATTCCATGTATGAATTGATGTGAGAATTGGATCGTTTTTCTGGACAACAATTATTTTCTGCAAGTTTCTGCGGCGAACGGCGCAGCTGCGCAGCTGCCCAGTTCATTACTGGCGCAGCTGCGCCGGTCTGCAAAAACTGCTGCTTCCGTCTACCTGCGCAGCTACCCAGTTCATTACTGGCGCAGCTGCGCCGGTACCTGGACAGACCCTGAAAATTGATTTTAATTAATTAAGTAAACTGTTTATTTAATTGATAAAGTTTTAAAATAAAGAAGTTTATTTTATCTGAAATATGATTTCAGAATGCTAAAATTAAAGGAGTTTAATTTGGATTTATTTTTGATTAAAATAAAAGAGTTTATTTTGTTTCAAAAATAAAATTTAGCAAAACTTTTGTCCATTAAATAACATCGATCCATATATGGAATAGCATTGTTATTCATGAGATGAATGGATATTTATTGATGCATATGTTGATGTGTATGATAATAAATGGGATTGATTATGGACAATGACCAATGTGATTGGATTTTATTTTGGATGAATGCTTGAATGTATGGGTTTTATAAAATGGGGTCTGCGTACCTCGTCTTCCCTAGTTTTATTCTCGATGTAAATTCTATCTCCTTTCTATGTACTTCCCCTTGACTGCTGATCAAGGTTTCTATTTAATTTTAAATAATTAATGTAATAGAGATAGTTAGAATTATTTTGAAGAAATTGGAGACCAAGGAGCGAGGAGCGCGTGAAGACCCGTTTGTATGGAGCCCGGGTTTAAATGTAATAGTTACATTTAAAATTTAAATTCTTGCACTCCTAGGTTTGACCTTTTGGTTCACTTGGTGGCTCTAGTGAACCAAACTAGAATAAAAGTCCATAATCAATCCGGGTAGAATATAGTATTCTATATTGCATGCTAAATATTATATATATTATATTTTATACAAACATGCTTCGCATGTTTAATAAAATGACGCGTATTTTATATATATATGTGCATGCACGCTTAAAAAGATGAGACAAATAATAACAAACCCCTCAAAGAAATAATATTAAGTCTGAAGCGTTCAAATGATATTTGGAATATCAAACGTCGCCTTCTAGCATGATTAGTTAATAGAGTATTAAATATTTAATATGAGTTTGTTGTGCTATCCACAAGGCGAGTATTGAATATTTAAGATGTTAATTAATCACATTTGATGCTTATCAAGAAAATTGAACGATCTAGTCTTGTTGTGCTATCCACAAGGACGAAAATTTTTCTTTTTTGAATTTATGGAAGTGCTAGGCTGGACTTAACTTAAATCATTTTAGTTCGGATGTGCACACACATGACCATTATGATTTAAGAGGCAAAATAAAAGGAGTTACATGGTGATGTAATTGACAAGAGTTGTCTACCTATTTATTTGTATATCGCTTGTTGTGCTATCCACAAGGTTATATACATTTGAAATGGGATCCTTAATCTCACTAGCAAATCTTTAATTAGATGTTGCCGAACTATATGAGTGAGGGTAATATAGTTTGATGAAAATAGTGGGAGATACCAATTTAAAATAAAGACCTAAATTTATTTTGGTATGCAAAGTTAATAAAATGAATGTTTGCTAAAATGTTGTCTTTTCACATGCAGAATTTTAAAAATGTCAAAATCACTAATCTCACTACGAAGCATACTTGATGCAAATAAGCTTACCGGCCCGAATTATGAGGACTGGCTAAGAAATCTGAGAATTGTTCTCACTGCTGAAAAGATTTCTTATGTCCTAAATTCCACTATCCCTGAATCTGTTTCAGAAACAGCCTCTGAGGAAGAGATTGCCACTTTCAATAAGTGGCAAGATGCATCTGTGGCTCAATGCATCATGCTCGCATCCATGAATAACGAGCTTCAGCGTCAGCACGAAAAAATGGATGCTCCTGCTATGCTGCTTCACCTCAAGGAGTTGTATGGTGAACAGAGTAGGACTGCTAGATATGAGATATCTAAGGAGCTCTTCCGATCTCGGATGACCGAGGGCACTACCGTCGAGACTCATGTTCTGAAGGTAATCAATTTGATTGAACGCCTTGGACAGCTTGGGTTCGTCATGGATGGGGAGTTGAGTCAAGACTTGGTCTTGCAGTCACTCCCTGAGACCTTCTCGCAGTTTGTGGTTAATTTTCACATGAATAAGCTAGATGTCAGCTTACCTGAGCTGCTTAACATGCTGAAAACTGCAGAAGGTCACTTCTCATCCAAGAAGAACCATGTCTTGATGGTGGATTCTTCCAATAAAAGGAAGAGGCCCAAGGTGTCTTCTGAAAAGAAGAAATCTAAGAAGGCTAAGGGAAAAAGGAAAGAAAAGGAGCAAAAGAAACCTGAACCAGCTAAAGGAATGTGCTTTCATTGCAATGAGCCGGGACATTGGAAGAGGAACTGCAAGAAGTTTCTAGCAGAGAAGAAGCTTGGAGAAGCTTCGACTTCCAATCAAGGTTTGTTTATGATTGAAATTAATTTTTCTGAAAGTCATAATTCTACTTGGGTATTGGATACCGGCTGTGGTTCTCACATATGTAATACTGTGCAGGGACTGGTCAGAAGTAGAAAGCTGAACAAAGATGAGGTGATCCTACGAGTGGGAAATGGAGCAAAAGTTGCTGCATTAGCTGTAGGAACTTATTGTTTAGCAATGCCTTCGGGCAAATCCATTTATCTTAATAATTGTTATTATGTTCCGAATATTATTAAAAACATTATTTCAATTTCTGTATTGGATATGGAAGGTTTTGACGTTATTATAAAGAACAATGGTTGTTCTATTTATAAAGACGATGTTTTATATGGTATTGGAAATTTGCGAAATGGACTTTATACACTTGACTTGCAAGAAAATATATTTCAAATTGAACAAATTAAGAAAAGGAAAAGAGATGATATTAATTATACCTATATGTGGCACTGTAGACTCGGTCATATCAATGAAACAAGATTATCCAAGTTGCATAAATATGGGCTCCTCGAGCTATCTGATTATGAATCATATCCAACTTGTGAATCTTGTCTCATGGGTAAAATGACTAAATCTCCTTTTAGTGGAAAAGGGGAGAGAGTTACAGAGTTGTTGGCATTGATTCACACAGACGTTTGTGGACCTATGACAACAAGTGCACGGGGTGGGTATTCTTATTTTATTACTTTCACTGATGATCACTCAAGATTTGGATATGTGTATTTAATGAAATACAAATCAGAATCATTTGAAAAGTTCAAAGAGTTCAGAAGTGAAGTAGAGAAACAAACGGGCAAGAGTATTAAGATACTTCGATCAGATCGAGGTGGAGAATACTTAAGCAGTGAGTTTCTCAATTGTCTCAGAGAAAATGGTATAATCTCACAATGGACTCCTCCAGGTACACCACAGTTAAATAGAGTATCTGAAAGGAGAAATCGAACACTGTTGGACATGGTTCGATCCATGATGAGTTTTACCGACCTTCCAATTTCCTTCTGGGGATATGCCCTAGAAACGGCTGCATACCTACTTAACAAGGTACCTACCAAATCCGCCCCAAAGACTCCATATGAGTTGTGGAAAGGGAGGAAACCAAATCTTAAGCATGTTAAGACTTGGGGTTGTCCAGCTTATGTCAAAAAGTTTGAAAATGATAAGCTACAGACTAAATCCGATAAGTGTAGATTTGTGGGATACCCTAAAGAAACCGTAGGGTATTATTTCTATCATCCAACTGATCAAAAGGTGTTTGTTGCGAAACATGCTACCTTCTTGGAGAAAGAGTTTATCCATGAAGGGGTCAGTGGGAGTAAGATATATCTTGAAGAAGTTCAAGAACCACAAGTTACCACGGACCAAAGTCAGGTACCTAACCAAGTAGAAGAACCTACTGTACCACACCATGTTCGTAAATCTGGAAGAGTACCGAAGATACCTGAGAGGTATGGATTCGTTATAGAGGATGACGATGAGGTACACATCATGAATGATGATGATCCATTGAATTATGAACAGGCTATGAGTAATAAAGACTCAGGGAAATGGCTTGAAGCCATGAAATCTGAAATGGACTCCATGTATGAAAACAAAGTATGGTCTTTGGTTTCACCACCTGAAGGTATTAAACCTATTGGGTGTAAATGGGTTTTTAAGAAAAAGACTGGAGCAGACGGAAAGGTAGAGACCTATAAGGCCCGACTGGTTGCAAAAGGTTTCAAACAAAGACAAGGAGTTGACTATGATGAAACCTTCTCACCAGTAGCCATGCTCAAGTCCATTCGGATTTTGCTTGCGATTGCAGCTTACAACGACTATGAGATCTGGCAGATGGACGTGAAAACGGCCTTCCTCAATGGGAAACTTGAGGAGGATGTGTATATGACACAGCCAGAGGGATTTATTTCAAAAGTTGGAACAAATCAAGTCTGTAAGCTACAACGATCCATTTATGGGTTGAAGCAAGCTTCTCTTAGATGGAACATTCGTTTTGATGAGACAATCAAAGAGTTTGATTTTATCAAAAACGAGGATGAACCATGTGTATACAAGAAGGTTAGTGGGAGCGCAGTATCATTCCTTGTATTATATGTTGATGATATATTACTGATAGGGAATGACATTCCTATGTTACAATCCATTAAAATCTGGTTATCTAAAAAACTTCTCCATGAAGGACTTGGGTGAAGCATCCTATATTTTGGGGATAAAGATCTATAGAGATAGATCTAAAAGGATGCTCGGCTTATCCCAAGGAACGTACATTGATACGATGCTAAAGAGGTTTAGCATGGAAGATTCCAAAAGAGGTCTCATGCCGATGAGCCATGGAATAAATCTCTCCAAGAAACAGGCCCCAAAGACACCTGAGGAGAGAGACCGTATGAGTAAGATCCCTTATGCTTCTGCAATAGGATCTATCATGTACGGTATGATATGTACTAGACCGGATGTTGCTCACGCACTTAGTGTAACAAGCAGATACCAGTCGAATCCAGGAGAAGAGCACTGGAAGGTAGTGAAAAATATCCTAAAGTACTTGAGAAGGACTAAAGATATTTTTCTTGTCTAAGGTGGGTCTGAATTAAAACTCGAGGGATTCACGGACTCAAGTTTTCAAACAGACCAAGATGACAGTAAATCTATTTCAGGGTATGTGTTTACCTTGAACGGAGGTGCAGTGAGTTGGAAGAGTTCCAAGCAGCAAACGATTGCTGATTCAGTGACAGAGGCAGAGTATATAGCTGCAAGTGAAGCTGCAAAGGAAGCTGTTTAGATGAAAAGTTCATTACAGAACTAGGAATAGTTCCTAAGTCTCATCTTGAATCTAAACATGTGTTGCGGCACTTTGATTAAAGAAATCATTGAAAGAGGAGAGTGTAGACTCTCAAGACAACATTGCAGATTCATTTACTAAAGCTTTAACACAACAGCAGTTTGATCGTCACTTAGAGAAGATGGGTATGAGATACCATGGCGATTGGCTTTAGTGCAAGTGGGAGATTGATAGTAGTGTGCATACAAGCCAATCATGTATGATGATAAAGCACATACTTTGTAAACAATCTTATTTATTTATTAATAAAATATTTATTTATTAAAGGCATTTAATTATCTACATGGTGCTGTTTTTATAATATGTAAATAACCCATAGTTTTAAGCAATGTTTTTAGAATCATGATGTTGATCATGCTAATGAGATCTAAATTCTTAGAAAGCTTTAAAACTAAAATAGTTCCCAATCGTGGGATTACTAAAAAGGGGATTAGTAAATCCGGATAGATTGGTACATATGTTGCTTGCTCATTGGATGAGGATGACTGATCTCATGGTCATTTGTGTGGAGACACTAAAGCAAGTATATAGGTGCTTATTGGAGAATAAGTTCACTGAACGTGACTCGCTATGGAATACCTAATGGAGTTTTACTCGCCTGTCAATAGGAATTCCTAATGTGATAGTAGTACATGTGATCCTTGGACTTGAGATCATCATAGTATCTTGTATGTAACAAATTATACTTTGACTAATTCCTTAAGGCCTTTTAAGGCATATATAGGGTATGCTTGGGTGTAATGAGTTACATATGGAGATAATGAATGATCAATAAAGAATCTACCACCTCTAGTAAAAGAGGAGATATGTCCTATGTGATTCGTTAAATGACAACCCAGGAATCCTTGGCCAAGGTAGAATGAAATTAGAAAGAGGTTTCTAATTTGCATTATTTGGAGTTGTGCATTTTCTAATCGAAATACATATGATTAAATAAATTAAGACTTGACAGTAAATCCATGTCTTATATTTAATTGGGACATTGTATGGTGGAAGGATTGAATTGTACGGTAACTATTAACTCACAGGTTCTTTTATGATTAATGTTGAAATCTATATTATCTGGAAAGTCGTTGATCGCTAGGGAGGCTTATCCCTATTGTAGAATAAATGTTATTTATTTAAATAGATTATTAGTTTAATTTGTTTATTTAAATAAGATTAGAATTGTTCTAATTGATTTATTCACAACCGGTTTAATATGGAGAACCTAAAGGGTCACACCATAAAAGGAAGAAGAATTATTTAAGAAGAAAATGGCATGATAGTAATAATGCATTAAGTATAATTAATTTAATCTATGATGATAGAATAAATTAAATAGCTTAATATTTATTATTTAATATTTTAGAAATATTAAATATAAATTAATAAGAGGAGTCTTATTAATATTATTATTATTATTATTATTTTAATTCTAAAGGAGTTTAGGAATTAATATAATATCAGTACTCTCTCTCAATCCTAATAAAGATTAGGATATAAATTAATTAAATAAAACCCTATTCTAATTGGATTAGGAGGGTTAACCTAATATCTATATAAGAGAGTCTTATATTAGAAATAAGGGATGTGAAATTTTCCAAGAGTTGGGAGTACACATATTCTATAGAGATAGAAACAAGGGTTAAGCCAATAACCCATCTTCTTGAGTTCTTCATCTTCCTTGGTGGATCACCGTTAGAGGCCAAACATTTGGGTGGCTGACATTATTCAAGGGAAGGAGCCACTATCAGAGGAATCAAAGGAATCAAAGGAGTAGAACTTGTACCTGAGGAAGCTTAGATCTTCAAAGGTATAATTTCATGTTCTCTCTTTTCTGTTATTGATAACAAGCACAAAGCATGATCATGGTTATGGGTTTGTATAAATTTTGAAAACCTAGTTTTTACGCTTCCGCCCTATTTATGTGATTTGATTGCATCATTGCGTTACATACAAACCCAACAGTTACATTGAGATTTGGATTCCGATATTTATGGACATGTTTGATAGTACTCTTAGACTCGCTAATGTATCATACATGTATGCCTACGATGTTAGATGTCTTGAAATCAAGTTAAGCATACATGAAGCATGTTTTCAAACTAATAACGATGATAGTTACATGTAGGCGATGTGAATACTTATGAGCATGCCTAACACGATTTTTATGAATACCTTATGTGTTTAAAAGGCTAGCATGTTAGACTTTGTGAGTTCGTGTCCTTGAATGGCCTTAAGTTATTAAAAGTATTAACTTAGAACCTATATCATGTATGATTGAACTTGGAAAGGTTATACAAACATGAAAGGACCCTTTAATATGTATACATGCTATGTGATATCATATGTTGATACTTGAATCCGATTTTGACGGTTAACTTATAACGCCATAACTTACTAAATAAAATATGTTTGGAATTGATTATGGTCTTATGTGTTAATGATGATATATGAAGATGATTAACTTGAGAAGAGGAACATTAGGGATAAAAGGCAACAAAAGTTATATTAGTCGAGACTTGTGAGTTAATATGATACTATATATGGTATAACTGTGTAGCTAGGCTAAAACTTAGCTTATGTGTTGATCGTATATCCAAGATAAGATATGATGTTAAAATATATGACTAATGAATATCATATATATACATAACTATATTACGATATGGATTCAAAAGTATTGATTCACTTTACGTGGATAGACTACGCTTAAGGCAAGTATCCTAAACCTTTGCATTACTTTAGTCACCGGATATTGTAAGCAAGTACTTAAACTCTATTCTTATTGAATTCGTATTAAGTTTATTGTTGTGCAAGTGAGTTATTCAAATTATAACTTATTGCGTCATAGTTATGATAAAGTCGATTATATTCTTCGAACTTTAATGTCAAGTATTGAACTTATGAAGAGTGGTCTATGCCATTTGATTCGGCTACAATTATATCATGATTAGAAAGCCATTCAAACCAATTGATTGGTGCGAAGTCTTATATTGACTGAGATGAACAACCTTCTTTGAAGGGAACTATATATTGTCGGGAGACCGACGTGCGCACTTGAGTATGATTAAATGTTATGCATAATATAGGGTACTTTAGGCTGATCACATGTTGTACTTGTTTTTGTTGGATTATCAGTATATTATTGTTAATTCTAGTAAGAACTCATAGTCCTTAGTGACTGCTCAGTATTCAATTATCTTGAAATCTTGAATTGATTTAGCATTGAAACTTATTGATATTCTGTTGTCCTTAGCGACTGTTATTGAAAACTATTGATATTTCTTGCTATCCTTGAACTATCATATCCTGTTATACACTTTTGGATTTGAGAACTATAATACTCACCCTTGTTGTTATATTACTTGCTGAGCAAACTTGTTGCTCATTCTTGCTTTCCCTAAAATATTTCAGTTAAGGCAGAGCAGGGTGGACCTTCGGGAAACGATAAGGGGAAGTGCAAGGGCAAGGCTACCAAGTAGCTAGCCCCTTTCATGTTCTAAATATTATGATGTTGTTTTACGTCTATTAAGATGATGTATTAAGACTATTTCAGAACTATGTTTAAGCTTAAGTAGGGTTATGTAATAAGTCTGTATTTGATATTATTATGTAATCTATTAAGTACTGTAGGTTGCAAGACTTGGGAGAATAATTATAATAAATCATTGTATATTATTCTAGATTAGATCTTCCGCTGTGAATGTATGCTTTAGATATTATTATTGTATTATCGTGAGAACATGACGAACCGAATTCAAGAGACTAGTGGCGGTCCGAATTTGGGGGCGTCACATCAGTCATCCTAGCCATCATATCAACTTCATTTCTTGGATGATCTGAGAGCTAGATCTCTCTACAATCATAGATAGCACAGTCTTCCTTGAACGCTTGCTTCTTGATCCTTTCCCTTTACCTTTAGAGAGGGCAACATACTCATTAGTCTTCTCTCCCTTTTATTCTATTCTATGCTTCTTCAGAGGAGGCTTTGTCTGCTATGGAGACCTCAGTCTCATGAGTGGTTGGGGCAGCAGAACCCTGGGACATTGCATTTTTCTATCCTTTATTTTTCCTTACAGACGTAGAGGATTCTTCATTTTTCTTCTTCTTTTGACCCTTCCTCCATCATATCTATCATTAATTTAGTTCCCTAATTAAAATAATTTTGGAACCTAGTTTCATAATTAATGAATTTGAGAATCACTGAACTAATCCCCTTCATCATTTAACCCTCTTGACCAATATTTAAGTTATTAAATAATCTCAATTTAATTCATACTACATGTAATTTAATTTAATTAATTGAATTTCATGTCCTTGTTTTTGTTACTTATTTAAATCAATTAAGGAAATTAATTAAGTCATAAATTAACTATTTCATTGAACATACATACACAGGCTCATCTCACAAAATTTTCAATTTAAGTAATGTTTGCTTTCCTTTATATTCTTTATTTAAATATACATTTATCATAATGTATAAATAAATAAATAAAATATTCACAGAATTCCATTTAATTCAAATAAAATATTACACAGGTTTTCTGGGACATTATAGTTAGTTTTCCTGATTTATTAACCTAACTAGTATAAAATCTATCTCATTCAACTTGATCTAATACATTATAAATATGACTCTAACTACACACCAAATTAAACTAAATTTTTTACAAGTTTATGGAAGAGATGATCTTACTATACAAAATTGTTAGTACTTACATTTCTGATTGCCCTATTTGATTTGATGATGACAATTTATAGTATATTTGTAAGGATAAGGCTTGTATAGTCCTTATGGAAATTGATGTAAAAAGACTTAGTTAGGTATCTAACTTGTTAAGTAAATCCAAGATCGTAGAACTATAGTATAAAATTTCGTAGTGCTAAAGATTTGTGTGAAATTGTTTTGTTGAAAGCTGAAAAACTCTACGATCGCAGAGTTATGAAGAAGATCGTTTAGTTTAAAGACTACTCAAAAGAAGAACTTTGAGATCCTTTAGCTAAAGACAGATGTAGAGTAGTCTCCTAAAAGCCACTAAAGGATCATATAGGTAGCATTGTTCAGTACGGTCGCTAAATGCTTCAAAGACTAACTCTATGATTGTGAACAAATTACTTCTTAACTCAAATCGTAAAGTATATCAGTCTGACAAGCAGTGTCAAGTTAGTTACTAAAGTCATTCAACCTTGATTCCAAGTTCCAAAGTTTATTTTATCCGTTATGAGTTAGAAATAAAGATAAAGGAGACAAGTTATGTAACAACCCGGGTCAAATCCCAAGTCCGGAACAAATCTTGGGTCAAATCCCAAATCTGAATTGAATCAAATTCATCAAAATAAGACCTTAAGCTACTGGCTCAATAGTATCTTCTTGGGTCATCTTAGCCCACCACGGGCTCACCCAAAAGTCATGACTGAAGGTGAGCCTGTGGTGGGCTAAGATGACCCAAGAAGATATTATTGGGCCAGTAGCTTAAAATATTATTTTGATGAATTTGATTTGATCCGAACTTGGGATTTGACCCAAGATTTGTTCCGAACTTGGGATTTGACCCGGGTTGTTACATATGGTATCAGAGTTGCTACACTTCCTGAACTCTTTCGGCTAAGAGCATCTGCAACTACATTTGCCTTCCCCGGGTGATACTTGTTGGGAATTGCATATTCAAATTTGATATTAAAAGTAAATATAAATGCTTAAGTGTACAGTCCTTAAGAGAATCATTGTACAAGGACTTAGATGATAGATCAAACATGTTAGGTTGATCTAGGCCTTAATGTTTATCATTTATGTAAATGAATGTATAGAAGAAAAGATCAAACTTATTAGTTTGATCTATTTGAGCTATAAAAGTTAAAGTCTTGACAGAATCGTAGTCTGTCAAAGACAGCATTCGAAAGACAGGGCAGAATCGTGGAGCTTAAGCAAAGATATCGGAATCATAGTCTGCCAAGAGATTCAAGCCTACAGAAGTTAAGGCAGAAAACGTGGAGCTTGAGTAAAGATATATAAACTAGAAGTCTGCCGAAGAATCAAGTCTGCAGAGGCCAAGGCAAGAATCGTCGAGCTCAAGTGAAAGCATCAAAGAATCGTAGTTTGCCTCAGAAGCCACACTGAGAGTCATAAAAGTTGAAAAGCATCTGCCGAGCCAAGTTAGGAATGGCAGAGTGCTATCAGAAGTGTGAAGTCTGCAAGATAAGCAAGCAAGGAATCGTAGTCTATCGAGAGCTTAAGAGAAATCGTAGTGTGCTCTACGAAGAAGTCTGAATCACGTTGTGCAAAGACAACACACAACGATTGTGTCACAATGACCATAATCATAGTGTTCCTCCAGTCAACATCAAAGATTAAAGATCTAATGAAGGGAGGAAGAGCAACAAATAAAGAAAGGCTTATAGCCGTTGACAAAGTGATAGTCCCAATACTTCCATATTCATCCTTAGTCCAAATCGAAGAAGAGTATTGTAGAAGCTAAGGATAGGACTAAAGTAGCCTGCAGAAAATACCTTTTCAGGTGTTAGGTGAAAAATACAGTCTGCTGTGTCAGTGAGCCAGGCGGCAGAGCAGTAGAAAAGCAGGACGTCAACATCACTGCACAGAAAACGTCTGGAGCATTAAATGAAGCAACGGGAGCATTCAAAACGGCTATTTTTGAATGGCTCTTTTATAAGGAAATCAAACATGGATTCAGACTAAGTAAGCAAGACGCATAAAGAAAGAATACATTGAAAAAGCTCAAGAACACCCAACGAGCAACACTACGATACTGAAGAAAGCTTGCTTCGCTACTCAGTCCTTTGAAAGACAGAAGCTGAACTGCAACTGAGTAGCACACCTCAACTATCAACTGCCGATCCAAGTGAGGTACCAAGTCAGAGGACTTGAATAGTTCAAAAGTGAACTAAGTGAAGATCCAAGTCAAAGGACTTGAAGAGTTCAGAAGTGAACTAAGAGCAGATCCAAGTCAAAGGACTTGAAGAGTTCAGAAGTGAACTAAGAGCAGATCCAAGTCAAAGGACTTGAAGAGTTCAAAAGTGAACTAAGTGAAGTTTCAGGGCTGCTGGCCTTGAAGGGATCTGAGTGATCCAGTTGTAAGAAGATATCCTTAGTGGATTTCTTACTCGTGGAGTAGAAGAGTGGATTAGGAGTCGTTTTGGCTCTGAACCACTTAAAACCCTGTGTCTCATTGTCTCTCATTAACTGCTATAACTGCTATATCTGTTATAACTGTTTATCTAACCTTAACTGCATTATCTTGAAGGGGAACAAAACATATATTCCGCTGCAGTCAGTATCATCAATACTGACTAAGTATTTTAGACCTAAGAAATTTTAAAATATCTATTCAACCCCCCTTCTAGATAACTAACGTGCCTTTGGGAACTAACAATACTGAATCCTCGCATCATAATCTTTTAGAAGCTCCAACCAACGCCTCTGCCTCATGTTAAGCTCCTTTTGAGTGAAAATGTATTTAAGACTTTTGTGATCAGTGAAGATATCACAAGTCTCTCCATACAAATAGTGCCTCCAAATCTTTAGAGCAAAGATCACTGCTGCCAACTCCAAATCATGAGTGGGGTAGTTTACCTCGTAAGGTTTAAGCTGCCTAGAAGTATAAGCAATCACCTTACCGTGTTGCATCAAAACACACCCCAAGCCCTTCTTAGAAGCATTACTATAAATCTGGTAACCTCATGTCCCCGACGGTAATGTAAGTATAGGAGCTGTCACAAGTCGTTTCTTCAACTCCTCAAAACTCTTCTCGCGCTCCTCATTCCACATAAACTTCGTGCCCTTTTTCATCAACTGAGTTAATGGCAAAGCAAGCAAAGAGAATCATTCCACAAATCTCCTATAATACCCTGCTAAACCCAAGAAACTCCTAATCTCTGTCACAGTAGTAGATCTCGGCCATTTAGTGATAGACTCAACCTTCGTAGGATCCACCTTAATGCCTTTAGCAGAAACAACGTGGCCCAAAAATGCAACCTGCTCCAATCAAAACTCGCATTTAGAGAATTTAGCATACAATTTCTCTTTATGCAAAATTCCCAACACTGTTCGAAGATGCTCCTCATGCTCGTCCCTAGACTTGGAGTAAACTAAAATGTCATCAATAAAGACAATAACATATTGGTCCAAGTACTCCTTGAACACCCGATTCATCAAATTCATAAACACCGCCGGAGCGTTAGTCAACCCAAATGGCATCACCAAAAACTCGTAATTCCCATAGCGAGTACGAAAAGCTGTCTTAGAGACATCGTCATCTCTCACCCTCAACTGATGGTAACCCGACCTTAAGTCTATCTTTGAAAAATACTTTGCCCTCTGAAGTTGGTCAAACAAGTCTTCAATCCTCAGCAATGGATACCGATTCCTGATAGTAATCTTGTTCAACTCCCTGTAGTCTAAGCGCAACCTCATAGACCCATCTTTCTTCTTCTCAAACAAAACTGGAGCACCCCACGGCGAAACACTCGACCGAATCACACCACGATCTAACAGCTCTTGCAACTGCTCATTCAACTCCTGCAACTCCAATGGTGCCATATGATATGGTGCCTTAGAGATATGCCCCACACCAAGAACAAGTTCAATAGTAAACTCAATTTCCCGCTGCGGTGGCAACCCTGACAACTCCTCAGGAAACACATCGAAAAAGTCACGAACAACCAAAATATCCTCAATATGAGACTCACCCTTGGAGGTATCCTTCACAAATGTCAAATACCCCTCACCACCCTTTTCCACTAACTTCCCAGCCTTCAAAGCTGAAATCAACTTCACCACTCTACTCGGCTGTGAACCCTGAAACACGAATTCCAGAGACTTCACATCTCCAAATATAACCTTCCTCGCCTGACAGTCGATAGTGGCCTGTTGCTTTTCCAACCAGTCCATTCCGAGAATGACATCGAAATCGTGCATATACATTGGAAGAAGATTAGCCCTACGAATCTTATCCCCAAAATTGATCGCACACCCTCGATATAAATTAGAAATAGCAGCAGAAGTACCCATCGGGGTAGCAATAGACATAACAAAATCTAAAGACTAAGATGGAACACCAAGGTGCCTAACAAAAGAATGAGCAACAACAAAATGAGTAGAACACGTATCAAATAAAATAGAAGTCTTACGATTGCCAACTAAAATAGTTCCAAAAACAGTACCTGGCGCACCTGTCGCCTGATTATGTGTTAAGGCAAACACTTGACCACCTTGACGCTGACCTCTATTGCCACCATGACCACTGCCTCCACCATTACCACGTGGCCCGGTACAATCTCTAGCCATGTGACCCATCTGTCCACACAAGAAGCATGCACTGGTAACTCTATGACACTGTCTCCCCTGATGATTAGCCCCACACATAGCACAAGGAACTATCAGAATAAGATTTGGGTTACCCCCACCAGCTGGTCCCGGATAACGACCCTGATTCTGCCCCTGCTGACGATTCTGCCCTTGCTGGCAATTCTGACCATACCAAGGTAGCTGAAGCTGACGATTCTACCCTTACTAAGGCAACTGCTGATAACCCTTGTTCTGATTTTGGCCACACCACTGCCCCTGCTGGCCACCACGATTTCTATCCACTGACCGCCTTGATTTCTCCCATGTTGACCCGAGGCTTGACCCTGCTAGTCATCTCTGTCCCTCTTTCTACTCCCTTCCGGTTTGGAAGACCTAAAGTCCTGCCGCTCCATCTCAATGTTCTTGGCCGCATTAGCTACAGTTGACACATCTGCAAACTTGGTGTTAATGAGATGTTGGTGATACCTATAATGAATCCGCCACTTGAACTTCTCTGTCTGTTCTGCTACAGTCCCTGCAGAGGTTCCCGCAAAACCTGCCAACCTGGTGAACCTCATCATAAAATCTGTGATGGACTCATTATCTTTCTGCCGAATAGACAGATACACTCTAGTAAATGCCTCTTTATTAGCAGCTGGAAATTACTGCTGATAAAAGACCTCACAAAACTCTGTCCAGTTAAGTGTCTCCACATACCCATCACCCTTTGTTGTTTTCATCTCTTTCCACCATCTCTGTGCATCCCCCTCTAGGTTATAAGCAGCAAGCAACACTCTCTGATTATCCGAGCACCCCAACACATCAAAAATCTTCTCTAGGTGTGCAATCCAATTCTCCACATCAATTGGAGTTGGAGCAGAACTGAATGACTGTAGCTTCTACTTCTGAAACCTCTCCAACCATACATACATTGGAACTACCTACTGATCAAGACCATCCGCATTCCCTTCCTCTTCGTTTGCCTGTGGGCCATTATTTTTCGAGTTCCTCTGCTCAGGAATTTCTGGCGGCTGCTGCATTGCCTGTACAACCTGTGCCACCAACTGCGGTAAAGCCTGATTAACCGCCTGATTCACCAAGGTAGCTAGTTGAGCATTTATTTGATCATTAGGTTGCTCATCGGGCTGACCATCACCTCTTCCCCTATTATTACCTCACCTCCCAGCAACTCTAGCGGATCTACGAGCCATCTAAGAAAGAGATCAACGAATATAAGAAAAATAGATTAGAGACAGATTCGAATATAGTTGATATGATAACTGAACAGAAAATCAAACGGAATAAAAACCTATCCCAGAAGTCTACCCATAACTCACAGGTCAAACTTAAATAGGTTTTCTACAAGAAAGAACCTGAGCTCTGATACCAACTCTGTAACACCCCCTTTCCGAAATAGAAAGAGAGGTTACGTACAAAACATAACAAAACAAAATGAAAGCTCTATACCACTAAAGAATGGTCTCAAAACCAATAAATATCAAAAGGTAAACCAGAATAAATGCCAATTGACTCAAACCACAATCTAGAATATCTATTACAACTCCAAATAAATCACTTGGCAACCTAAAACAAAATATCTAAATCATTTAGATAAAAGGGAGCTCTCGTCACACTTGCTCTTGATCCCCCTGATTACCTGCTGGAAGAAAAACACAACATGAGCCAAATGTCCAGTATGGATATAGAATACAAGAATAATGAAACGAAATAACTAACTCAATAAAATGAACTGAACTGTAACGAACAAACTAATATAACAAAATAATAGGCTGAATCAAATGACTGGGTGTTATTTCATACCGAGCTCAAAATAAATCAGAATATACCTTGCCACATAGGCAAGTCAAATAATGCCACACAGGTAAGTCACACACATTGGAGGACCGCGAATCCAAATGCATGAAAAATCGAAAAGGTGTGTTTAGCACAAACATCACTAATCCGCAGAACAGAACAGAACAGAAAACTAGGGTTGACCCATACGCCTCCCACAACAAAACACCAAATGGCCAATTCCCACCGGAGCACAAAACGGAGACGTTATGGACTGATTACACCGCCACGGGAGGTGTCATGCCTCGGTACAAAGAGGACATGTCTGTGGTACCCCCACGGTGGTTATAGCTCATGTATACCCTACGGTATATTCTAACAAAAATACCATGTCACAACACATGCGACATAGTACCAACAAAAGGGTTCTATACGTACATGTTGAACCAAATCAAATCATAATCTCAATGTCTCAAAAAGAAAGTAACAATATGTACCGCTCTACAACTATCAAAAATAAATACTAAACACGATAACTTAATTCAAAGAGTACAAATTCGAGTCATATGAATCAACTCCAAAATGAAACTATTATATGAATTTCACAAGAAACAATTATGTGAAATAATAACGAATTTCGAAATAAGGAACAAAACGAATAAATCAAATTTAACAAGAGTATCGCTGAAAGAGTACGGAATCCGTACCTAAATTAAGCAATGTAATACTCAAAATTATATTTCAAAATTTATTCGTTAAACTTCTTCTGTCTGAACAAAACAAAAAGAATAAATAAATATAAGTATGTTTGCAAAATATTCCTTCCATCTCTAATCTGTTAATTATTATTATTATTATTATTATTATTATTATTATTATTATTAAATAATATAAGCTTCATGTTCTGCATACACTAATGAGGCCAACTATAATCATTCCGTTTCAAAAATATATATTTATCCAATTCATAACTACAATCCTTTTATATATATATATATATATATATATATATATATATATATATATATATATATATATATTCAAATCAATCATCTTTGGACTATGATTACAATATATACAAGTTGTGCATCTTTGATTTGTTAATAACTTTTAAAAGTCTAAATCACATAACTTATATACTAATTTAAACCATACACCCAATATATGCCTGTCAAATGAATCATGTGTGTTGTCTGATTTCAATTAAATAACTAAATCAATTAGGTATATTCATCATACATGTGATATAAAATCATTACAAAAATAATGTTGATTATTAACAACTTACCTGATTAATAACAAAGCTGTGATTCTCTTTCTCTTTTCACAACTCAGCCGCTGCTTCCTTTTCTTTTCACTTCGTATTGCAAGTATAATTAGGTTTTAGTATTTATTTGTTAATTAATATATTTTACTAACTCTTCTAATTTTAATAGATTTTAAAATTACACAATTATAAACTAGACCCAATTACTTTTAAAAGCCCCAATTAATGAAATTCCTTATATGTTATAATAGTCCACATAAATTAAATAAAATTTGACCCAAACACAAGAAAAACTCAATTAAAATATTTAAAACAAAATTTTAAAATGTCATTTATTTATTTATTTATTTCGAGTATTACAAGTTAGCTTTTTCAATAACTAGTTGCACAGCGCTCAGAACAAGCGTCGTTTGTTTCACCAAAATAGTACAACTGAAAGTAACAACTTATGGCACAACCGACATCATTTGAACTTAAATGAACTACCATTTAACAAGTGTCCATGATGAATTGGAGTAACGATAACAATCTAACGGGCAAAATTTCAAGTAAGGCTCTAAACGAATTGCTACAACAACACTTGAAGACTATTGAAAGATTTAAATTCGTCTAAGCTTCAAACTCCAACTCTACGATATGAGATATTTATTTCTACTGCCAAGTCTTTCGATCAAGTTTTCATTTCAACTTAGCAACTACTCAAAACACATTCTTACAAAGTGATTTGTAAAGATTTTAGTCATCTATTTGTACCAAGTCTTTTTAACTTGCAAGATTCTTAGTGAATCTCAATTGTAATAACTCTTAGTGAGATTAGTTTGTCTAACCTCTCCATTCTTAGTGGATGATTATTCTTATCCTTAGTGGATGATTATTCTTACTCTCAGAGTACAAGAAAGGATCATGAGATTTTTGTGCTCCGAACATCTTAAAATCACTTGTCTCATTTATTTTTTGTTTGTTTAATTTATGCACTTTACGTTTCTATAGTTTGTTATACGAATTGAACTAAATTCAAGTTACATATTCTGATGCATATACTCTTAATTAACTTGTTTAATTATTTGGTAAAACTTAAAAAAAATTAAAAGATGTATTGAACCCCCATCTACATCTCTTATATGCATTTGGACCCAACAAAAATGATTGTCACACCAATGCTATCCTATTGGATAAATAAGTATATATATTTTAATATATTAATCAATATCTCAAGGTATAAATATTTTTTAAAATGACAACATAACTCATATAAATATCACACGTTATGTAAAGAACAATTCACAAAAAAAATGACCATAACTTTTATTTTCAAATACTAAATGTAACATATATCTATTATTATTATTATTATTATTATTATTTGCTCAAATATATTGTTTCTAATGCTTATTCAATATGTGATTTTAAAATTTTGCTTGTGGTTTGAACGAGTTATAAGTTTGTACATAAGAAATGCAATTCTTCACATTTTTTTTAATTTAGAGGAAGTGTTAATTCCCAATTAATAAATAATAATTTCATTTATTTTTATAATTAATAACTTCACTAACAATTATTGAATTATTTTAGTTATAGAGATGTTATTCAAACTATTTACAAAATCTTGAAAAACATAAACTCACCCAAAAAAAAACAGAAAATTGAAATATTAACCTTCTCTTTATCGGGAATGAATATAATTTGGTCAATTGACCACAGCGGGAGGTCTATTAATTCATGGTAACCGGATCCTCTTTATCCAACAGCAAAACCAGAAAATAAAATACCGGTCCAGAATCAGTAGCAAATAGCCTGCCATACCTCTCAACCTCAAAACACAATTTTCAAAATCTGATTGATTCTATACACAAAAGTGTGATGGCCTCGGTCCCCAATTCTCCATGGTTTTGTTCCCTCAAACCCACCAAAACTCCTCCCTCTTCAACCTATACAAATCTCAGAACCTGCACATTCAAGTCCCTCAAGGTCTCATCTTCATCACCCAATTCATCTAGCTCATCCGATAAGTCTTTAGAACCCGAAGAGGCAGAATTGGACCATGTAAAGCTCGCATTTGCAAAAGCTAAGGCTTACAAGAAGTCCACAAAATCAAACCCAACTCCACAAATTAATCAAAACCCAGTTGCGGAATCTGCTGAAACAGTGAAGAAAATTAATGGGCCAGGCTCAGAAGTTGCAGGTGGTGACAGTAAAGAGGTTTCGGTTGCATTTAAAGTTGCAATAGAGAGAGCAAAAGAGGATGAAAAGAATAGGATTAAATAGCAGTAAAAGAATGGAGGGTAGTGAAGCAATTTTAGGTTTTTTTTTTCTTAGAAAATAAATATTGGAGTTTTTATTAGTTTAAAATTGGGATTGTAGATTATTCTTGTTAGTTTGGATATTTATATATATATTTTTTGTATAATCTGGATATAGTTGTGGCATAATTATTAGAGAAAAGATACATTTAAAGATTATATTGGTTGAAGAAGACTTAATATTTTTGAATTGATTACTCAAATGAAGCTAGAAATGTATATTAGTGCTAATTCTCTATGTTTATATTTTGATATAGAATTTTGGATGAATAAATTAGTTATATTTAATGTGTAGGATTGGAAGGAGGAGGAAAAAGCGAAAATTTGGGAAATGCGAAGAGAGCTAAGAAGAAAGAACTGACAGTTTCGAGCATTGATTTTGTCGGGTTCAATTTCTCAGATAAGAAGAATAGCAGGGGACTGCCTCCCGGTTTGGTTCCAGTTGTAGACCCTTTTCCTGATAAGGACTTTTCTGAGGTGGAGATAATTGTAGGGGATGCTAGCAAGTTTCAAGATCCAACAGCATCAAAGCCCACGACAACTGTGGAAGAAAATCCGAATCTGTACAAACCAAAGGTTTCTACATGGGGAGTTTTCCCTAGACCTAGCAACATTTCAAAAACGGTAATATTCCTTTATTTACAATTGTATTTTATTTATTAATTGTAATATATATTATTAAATGTACACTTAATATTAGCTAAAGTAATTGTAATTTGATGTTATATATGATAGTAGAAAAATAATCACAAATTAAAACCATCATGTCACTTTATTGTTGTAAAATAGAACTACATCTCTAATTTTAGACCGAACTAAATAGAAAATTGTATCCGTAATTTTAAAACATAGCATTTATTAATTAAAAATCCTATATAAAATGACTTTGAAATGTTACTTTTAATAATTATTTATTTAAATAGTTAGACATATAATCTTACCTAACAATGGCATTCATATTCGTTTTTAGAGTTAAATAAAACACCTTGGCTTATCAAGACAAAAAAAAGAAAAAAAAGGAGCTAAATGAATGTATAATATATTATTAAATGCCTACAAAAAGAAAAACTACCAATTTACATATACATTGAATTGCTTACTAATTGTATTATATATCTTATATATCTTATGAATGAGTTTCCTACAAAGAGATGGAATCTACCAATTATAATACATATCTTATGAGATAATACGAATATAAGTAAAGTAAAAATATCTATCAATTAAATCCAAGTATAATTTCATGAGTCAACTCAGTTTAGGACTAACCAAAAAATCCCAGTTAACTCATACAATAAAACGTTGTTTGTGCTATTATAATAAATAATAGATATATGCTTTTGTCGAGGTTGCTGATTATATATTTATTGAGAGGATTGGGAGTTGTCAGTAGCATTTAATGGTTTGTTCCGGTGTTGAAACTTTGTAAAATGGATTACAACACCTTTGGTTTACCAAGTTGCCACGAAAGAAACAAACTTACTCGGATTCATTGCAATACTCCAAAGTCCAAACTAGAGAGGTTGAACACACACATACATAATATATATATAGGGTCCGCTTCTCCAGTGAACCCAGGGGGGCGGACCAAAAACGTATCGGATTTAGCGACGAAAAAACCCGTGGCCAAAGCATAAAAAAGTCGGTTTTTTATGCTTTAGCGATGGTTTTATCCGTCGCTAAATGCGGTGTGTTTTTGGTTCGCCCCCTTGGATTCGCTGGAGAGAGCCGGCGTATATATATATATATATATAGGATAGGGCTCTGGAACGAACAGTTTGTTTACGAACATATGTAGGGCCCAGTGTTGAAGGTTGTTGATTGGATGAGAATATTTAATACTAATTACGAATATATGATGGTAAATAATTAGGCCAATCAACAACATTCAACACTTGACCCTACATATGTTCGTAAACGAACTGTTCGTTCCAGAGCCTTATCCTATATATATATATATATATATATATATATATAACACTTGGGGATTTTTCCGGTGTTGAAACTTTGTAAAATGGATTACAACACCTTTGGTTTACCAAGTTGCAACGAAAGAAAAAACTTACTCGGATTCATTGCAATACTCCAAAGTCCAAACTAGAGAGGTTGAACACACACATACATAATATATATATATATATATATATATATATATATATGTATGTGTGTGTAACACTTGGGGATTTGACCAGAGGTGCAGGATTTGCCAATTTGGTGATCAGGATCAAGTAAGAAATTTATTTTTTGACCATATTAGAGTTTTTGTTAAATGACTACTGATTCGGCCAGAAGATACAGGAATATTGAATGTTATCTGAGTGATGTTTCTAGCTTTTCTATTTGAAATAATCAGTAAACAAGTGGTTGTCAATGTTTCTGAAAGAAAAACTTGTCAGTTGTTCAATGCAATGAGGCAGTTACCCGAGAACAAAAGCTCTAACCGAAAAAAGTAAGCAAATTCTGGGAGAAATTCTTTGTAATTTTCTACGTATTACATATGGGAAGGTTAATGAAAGACAATTGCTAAGCAAAAAAAATTATGAAAAAACAAGATTTGAGTACGTGTCAGTTGCTTGTTGTAGCTACTCTGTCTGAAACTTCTAAATACTAGGGAAGTCTTTGATTATGATTTCCTTTTTCCCTTATTCCCTATCTCCTATAAGTCTATTCTGCCTGCTTGGTGTTAATTCGTGGTGTGGGAACAGTAGTCCAATTGGTGTTTATGGCTTCATTCTTCTAGCTAGCAGATGTAAAATTTACTTACCTTTGCTGAAAGATAAGAAGAATAGCTACCTCCATTTTTGTGTTATGATGGTGATAATGAATACGGAGATGATATTTAATACCTTTTTACCTCGGGGAAAAACCAATTAATTTCACTTCTTTCCTATATATCTTAACATAATTTATATATATTATGAATGAAGAATTCATCAAATTATATTGATCTAGAAGTTTCATTGAAACAACATACATGCAAGTCCATCTTTGGCTGTAGTATCATGTTATAGCGACATTATGCCCCCTGAACGAATTGCTAGTTTGTCCTTGAGAAACAAGGTGAAAAAACTACCTGATGCAAAAGAATAGATTACCTATATATTAAATGTGTCTATAAAGGTAAAACCATATTGATATGGTGATAACGTCATGGTACTTTGGATGATGATATGATGCATGGTTATATATAGTAAACCATTCAAGCTAGTTTGATTATCAAACTACTCTAGGTAAAACTTGGATCTACAATAGACATTTTTTATTTGCTTGAAAAGATCTCATTTTGAATTTAATCTCTCTTTTTTTTTTAAAAAAAGGCCTGTCTAGGTTCTAACCAGGCCAGGCCAGGCCAGGGCACGGGAATAAAAAAGGCCCCATCTCCCCCTTTTCATTCTCACAATGTTATGAACCCAGTTAATACTCCAAAGCTATTTCAAGATGTGTTTTTTGGGTTGTTCTTCAGTATGGTGGTGGAAAAGTTATTCGCCCCGGGGAAGAGCTTGAAACAGCAGAAAATAAGGCTGCTAAAGAAGCTCGTACAAGACAATTACTTGCTGCCTATAAGAAGAAAATAGGGTTAAACATTGACCCGAAGTTAAAATCTGAATGTGAGAAGGTATGCTTAATACTTGGTGTTTACCAATTTCAAAAAGAAAATTTATTGCACTCTCCTAGAAATATTGCATGTGTTTCTTCTCATTTATAGTGCTGTTATACATAGATATTGAAGGATGGGGACTCATTGATGGATCAAGGGAAGCTGAAGGACGCATTGCCTTTTTATGAGAGTGTTATGGATAAGTTGCCATTTCAGGTAACTATTAGTGGTATTTAAAGAAACCGAACGGCCTCATTTAAAGAAGAAAGAATCTTATCTTCTGAATTTTGTTTTTACAATGCAAAACTGTTGGCATGTTACTAATTCCCAGTTTATAATTTTTAGTGCTACTTTTGAAGTGAATAATACTAAGAAAACTATGAAGATAATTATTATAATTGGAAAGCGGAAAGATTTTGCCTGAAGGTTTCCTTTTGAAGTTAAATGAAGACATTTCCCTTGAGCTTCAAAGTAGTCAGTGTTGGCATCCAAACTTATCCACCCCAAACCCAACTGCGAGCCAATCTAAAGTCGGTGTGATCATAAAACTGTGAAAGGGTGCTAAAACAGGTGAAAGCGAAGTACATGTGAAGTTCTCTAGTGAAGGGAGCAGCAAGTAAAGAAAATTAACCTACACCAGCTAATAATCTCCCACCAAATCCCTGTAAAAGATTTGGAAGAGAATAAATGTTTAACCTCCATGTGGAGAAAGTTTTTGGAAAATAGTTAAGGTTATGCCATAGGAACTCCATACTAAAAATTTATGGATGTTCATTTTATTATGCAGCACACAATCCAAATATGGGAACTTGGCAGCTTCCATAATCTATTTTACTCTTCCTTACGAAGCCATCATCAGAATCTTTTACTTGTAACAACCGTTTTGAGGCTCACCCATGCAACAGGTGCAAGTAATGTGATCCAAATTAGGAAGTCAATAAAGAATGCTGAAAGTGATGATCCATCATCCCTCTCCATCTTTCACATACAACCACCATTTTGCAAGCAAGATTTATTTGTTTATGTACATATTGATTGTTTTTGTTATTGAGCCTTCTAAATTGTGAGTTATCATCTTTTCTCTGCGGATGCGAGGAATTTATGTGTAGTCTGACCTCAAATATGCTCCGGGGGCTGGCCGTTTCTCTACAGAGATAGGCATCAATTCGTCTATTCCATTCTTTTAGTCCTTCGTCACCAAATACTCAACTATGACTGTTATCCCAAACTAGTTGGGGTTAAGTTGCGAATAAATCCCATATGAAGACGGAAAAGTAGAAAGACAACAAGCGCAATAATTAAATAAAAGGAAAAGAAAATAAATAAAATAAAAATAATAACAATAATAGACAAAAAAGATTTAAGAAAAAAGAAATAAGAAACAAGTAAATAACTGCAGTACAGTAAAAAACTTGGAATGTAAGGGGACAAAAAATGTGAACACACCCAACATACATACAAACATAGATGTGAAAAAACAAAAGTGAAAACAAAAGGAAAAAAGGAGGGAAAAGGGGAAATCATAAACTACTACAAAAGGTGTAACACAGTACTTGGCCTTTGCGAAGCTCCAATGCCATGTTCTCAGTTATCTGCTGCTTCTTCATGTCTCTTTGAATTACTTTCCCTCGAGTAATTTTAGGTTTACCTCTTCCTCTTCTTATATCTTCCTCCTATAGTTGTTAAGGTGCTAACTCAAGGCGAGTCTGTGGCTAGCCACTAAAGCGACTAGTCTACTAGGGGCCTGACTAGTCGACCATAAAGCAATAGATTACTTACAATGCACAGTTTATAGAGGGCCAATGTGCTCCAAAGCACCCGATATAAATTTTCTTGTGCGTGCCTCAAAATTTGCCTAAAAGTGGGGTGTGGGGGAAGGTGTTGAAAATATAATTCCCCACGTTGGAAAACTTTAGCCTTGTGGTCGTAAATAAAAACCTTGTGACTTTGAGTTACTCCACTCATTGCAAATTGGTTTTGAGTTGAGTACTTAATCACTTCTTTTCCGTTACACATGCAATTTTCTGCAATGAAATCATAGAATATATTTGGCAAAACTAATGATTTGTCCACCGAAGTTGGCACGTTTTATTGAATACCTGATTGAACTTTTAATTTTTCAAATTAACTCACTGAACTAATTATTATTTTCAAATTGGGTCATTCCGTTAAAAAAAGTAATTTTTTATCTACGTGGCGCTGACGTGGACGTAAAAAAAAAAAGAAAAAAAAACGAGAAAATGACATGGAAAATAAAAACAAAAACATAAAAACAACTTTTTGCAAAACAGATCTAACCATCTTCATCAAAACAGATCATTAAAACAAAAGGAAAAATTTAGGGTTTTCTTCATTTTCTTCATCTTCCCCAAATTTCGCCTTACCTCTTACATTACACCCAAACCATAAATTACTTGCTTCTTAATAACTCCCCATTTTTGATTCCAATTCCATATAATAAAATTATAGATGATGATTGCACTTATCTCTCTTAATTTTCAAATCTAATAATCCTCTCCATTTTGTTAAAAAATATCCTGGAAAGTTTCAAAGCATTCTGAAAATGGGTAATCAAATTGTTTTTGCAATTTTTTCAGATTTCAATCCAGCCGGAGCAACCGTCTTAAATCTCTTGTGGCCGAATCATCAACACACTTTGTACATTTTTTCTTATTGAAAAAGGACGGTAGAGGAAGAGCTCTCGACGGTGGAGACATCGAGAAAGCCGAACCGGCGTAAATATCCGGCAACCCCAGCTGGACCTGCTTCGGCACCATTTACGGATCCGGACCCAGCCTTCCGGTACCGTAGTAAACCGTCGTTTCTTCGCCACTATTGCTCTTGTTTGTCTCGATTTTCGTCTCCAGCGATTCACCTCGCCTCAAAATCGTCACTTGTCCCAACATAAGGTTGTTATTGTTGCTGCTGGTGATGTTCTGAGGCTGCTTGTACCTTAAATCACCGGTGCTCGCCGATCTCTTCGAGATCACCGGCTCCGGTGACCGCCTCCTCTGCTCTGTTTGTTGTTTGTTGATAATGAAGAAGGGAGTTTGTATTTAAAATGTAAGATAAGATTATCATAAGAGGAGTTTAACATTTTAAGGCGAAATTGGGGAAGATGAAGAAAACCCTAAAATTTGGGGAAGATAAAGAAAATGAAGAAAACCCTAAATTTTTCCTTTTGTTTTGATGAAGATCTGTTTTGATGAAGATGGTTAGATCTGTTTTGCAAAAAGTTGTTTTGATTTTTTTGTTTTTATTTTTCATGTCATTTTTTTTTCTTTTTTTTTTACATCCACGTCAGCGCCACGTAGATAAAAAATTAATGTCTGTTTACTTTTTTTAACGGAATAGTCCAATTTGAAAATAATAATTAGTTCAGTGAGTTAATTTGAAAAATTAAAAGTTCAATCAGGTATTCAATAAAACGTGCCAACTTCGGTGGCCAAATCATTAGTTTTGCTGAATATATTTGTAGCACTTGCTAATCTGCTATCCACTGTCTTAGGTATTGGCGGTTTTAGAAACTAGTCATATTAGTAATTTAGATGTAGTTTACTAAGAGACTCGTAATCAGTTAGTAACTTTGTATTGTGTCTGTTGTAAATGATTGGTTATTATTATTTCTCATGGTTCTCTTCTTCCAAATGTTTCTTGTTTAGTTACGTTACATTTTGTTGCAGACTGAACTTCATGGATTAGCTGCTCTGCAGTGGTCTATTTGTCAAGACTCACTTACTAGGTATATATGAATTTCTTGTTTAATAACTTTCTGCTAATCTATAGTTATGTGTCTTAATTTAGCAAAATAAAATAAAATATTAATTTATGTGTCATAATGTTCCATATATATAAAATTCCGACATAACTACAGAAGCAAAATACCATGATCAAAATATATTTGCATTCATAGAAACATATATTCTTGCAATACCTATTATGTTTTCCCGTTTCTATTTGAAAATGCATACACACTATTTTTCTGCTTAGGTAGACTATATCGGAGAGTCCATATGCTTTTTGACTTTTTTTAACTCATAGTATCATCTTTGTCCATCTCTTACGGGAGAGATTGTAAACTGTTTCACATTGACAGGTTTAACGAGGCTCGAGTTATGTATGAGAAGCTTCAGTCTCATCCGAATGTTGAAGTAAGCAAGAAAGCAAGGGAATTTATGTTTGGCTTCGAGGTAACTTGTTATGAGCCCTGCCTAAAAAGTCAAAAGTTTTGTACTAGGATTATAAGTTAGTTTATATGCATGGTCCTAGGGCCAAAGAGTGCTAAGTTATGAGGTATTAGACATGCTGACATTGTGATCTTAAGACAAAATGATGGGTAACATGAACATGAACTGGAAATTTATTTTTATGTCTTCTAAAGTTTGATATCGTCAGCACCGTGAATAATAATGATCAAGTTTTTTTTTTCAAAGAAGAAAACATATCAAGTAGTATATGCTATGGACTGAAAAATGGTTAATAATTTTGGTAAATTGAAATATTATGCACATGCTTTTAAAATCTTATTTTTGTTTTTGGATTTCATTATGAAATGGTTTGTTATCACATTCATCTTGATCAGTCTTCCTGCTAAAATAATTTGGTTGATGGCAGGCCATGGAGATGTTGAAGGTAAGGAGATCGATCCATTCTCCGATGAGCACAGGTTACCAAAATTACTTTGATGCTTTTGTCAAAGATAAAGCCACCTACTCCCAAGAAGAGAGGGATGTTATTGAAGGTGCACTGAATCAAGCCCTCCCATATATTGTATTTCTAGTTTCTCCTATATTTATAATACTACTCATTGCTGTACAGAAAAGGATCTAATTTGAAAATTCATTTGCAACTAGTATGTAATTTAACAAGTTTTTATCCTTCAAATTACCTAAAAAAAATAGTAAATTAAAAAGCAAACAGGTTTATCCTTTGAATTGAATATTACTTCCAGACCCCAATGATCTCCTTCTGATGTGATAGTTTTGCTCAAGTGCAGGATTGAGTTGATAGAAGCTTCTTTGTGAATAAGTATGTTAAAATTGCAACAATTTTGTACTATTTTTATTAAATGATTATCGGAAATTGATCAGGAGGAAATCCCACCGGCCAAAATAAAGGGGAAAAAGAAGTAGGAGCAGCACTATAGGATATAAATCGGGTATTCCCTCAAATAAGATAATTTTTTTATAAAAAAAAATCCTTTTTTTTGAACTATTGGCAACTCACTATTTTAAAAGCTAATGCTGAATGTGAGAATTGCAAAGTGTCATTGTCATTGAAGTCTTAGCCCGATGGTTAAGATTAAGGGCATGTGTCTTTGAGCTCTTAGGTTCACATTTGTGTAAGTTTATTTCTTCTTTTATGTGAATTTTGTTTTTCCTACTTTATGCAAGGTTGTTTTGTTGTGAAGTTTGTTTATTTCTTTATGTGATGCTTCATCGATTATTGTACTTTTATAAGAATTCATTGTCAACTTAAGATAGTAGCATGATTGATTTTCAAACTCAAAATTGACATGAATATATATTTTTTTATTTTAGTCAATAGAATGATAAAATTTGTAAATTGTTCAAAAAATACTACCTTTATAAGATTTATTGTTTCATAATTTTTTATTTTTGAAGAATTATGTCAATTTTGAGTTTGAAAATGTTTCAAATTGACTTTCAAAAGTCAAAAATAATCTTATAATTTGAAACGGAGTTAGTACTACATTTTGGATTTCTGAAGGGCATAATGTATATTCGGGTATCCCAAGTATGGTAAGGGTAAGGGATCTGGAAGAAAACATGTTAAAGTGATCTGAAGAATGATAATGCAGTGAAGCCAAAGATCTTAGCTACCCTTCGAGCATAGTTGGGTACTTGACATATTAAATTTCTAGGATGATGTGACAAAAAAATGCTTATTTTTTTATTTATATTTTTTTATAAATAAAAGTAGGGCAATATTCCATAATTACTCAGCTTTATAGAGGAAGTTATATGCGAAGTCACTGAAGCTATTTGGAGCTTATGATTTTACTCTATAGATAGAACATGATAAAACTACAGTGATCACAACTAGAATACAAACACAGAATTGTTTTTTAATTTTTTGCTTAAAATAATTCAAATATTTGTCATGATTAATCTTGCCGGAGCTTCAGAATGGTAATAATAACGATGATTAGAAAATTTGGATAAAGATCTCTTATTCCGTGTACGGTGTACTGGTACTATGGTTTCAAATTGTCATACGAAAACTAAAAGCTTTGTGCATTTCTGCCATAACTTCATGCTCGCATCCATGAATAACGAGCTTCAGCGTCAGCACGAAAAAATGGATGCTTCTGCTATGCTGCTTCACCTCAAGGAGTTGTATGGTGAACAGAGTAGGACTGCTAGATATGAGATATCTAAGGAGCTCTTCCGATCTCGGATGACCGAGGGCACTACCGTCGAGACTCATGTTCTGAAGGTAATCAATTTGATTGAACGGCTTGGACAGCTTGGGTTCGTCATGGATGGGGAGTTGAGTCAAGACTTGGTCTTGCAGTCACTCCCTGAGACCTTCTCGCAGTTTGTGGTTAATTTTCACATGAATAAGCTAGATGTCAGCTTACCTGAGCTGCTTAACATGCTGAAAACTGCAGAAGGTCACTTCTCATCCAAGAAGAACCATGTCTTGATGGTGGATTCTTCCAATAAAAGGAAGAGGCCCAAGGTGTCTTCTGAAAAGAAGAAATCTAAGAAGGCTAAGGGAAAAGGGAAAGAAAAGGAGCAAAAGAAACCTGAACCAGCTAAAGGAATGTGCTTTCATTGCAATGAGCCGGGACATTGGAAGAGGAACTGCAAGAAGTTTCTAGCAGAGAAGAAGCTTGGAGAAGCTTCGACTTCCAATCAAGGTTTGTTTATGATTGAAATTAATTTTTCTGAAAGTCATAATTCTACTTGGGTATTGGATACCGGCTGTGGTTCTCACATATGTAATACTGTGCAGGGACTGATCAGAAGTAGAAAGCTGAACAAAGATGAGGTGATCCTACGGAGTGGGAAATGGAGCAAAAGTTGCTGCATTAGCTGTAGGAACTTATTATTTAGCAATGCCTTCGGGCAAATCCATTTATCTTAATAATTGTTATTATGTTCCGAATATTATTAAAAATATTATTTCAATTTCTGTATTGGATATGGAAGATTTTGACGTTATTATAAAGAACAATGGTTGTTCTATTTATAAAGACGATGTTTTATATGGTATTGGAAATTTGCGAAATGGACTTTATACACTTGACTTGCAAGAAAATATATTTCAAATTGAACAAATTAAGAAAAGGAAAAGAGATGATATTAATTATACCTATATGTGGCACTGTAGACTCGGTCATATCAATGAAACAAGATTATCCAAGTTGCATAAAGATGGGCTCCTCGAGCTATCTGATTATGAATCATATCCAACTTGTGAATCTTGTCTCATGGGTAAAATGACTAAATCTCCTTTTAGTGGAAAAGGGGAGAGAGTTACAGAGTTGTTGTCATTGATTCACACAGACGTTTGTGGACCTATGACAACAAGTGCACGGGGTGGGTATTCTTATTTTATTACTTTCACTGATGATCACTCAAGATTTGGATATGTGTATTTAATGAAATACAAATCAGAATCATTTGAAAAGTTCAAAGAGTTCAGAAGTGAAGTAGAGAAACAAACGGGCAAGAGTATTAAGATACTTCGATCAGATCGAGGTGGAGAATACTTAAGCAGTGAGTTTCTCAATTGTCTCAGAGAAAATGGTATAATCTCACAATGGACTCCTCCAGGTACACCACAGTTAAATAGAGTATCTGAAAGGAGAAATCGAACACTGTTGGACATGGTTCGATCCATGATGAGTTTTACCGACCTTCCAATTTCCTTCTGGGGATATGCCCTAGAAACGGCTGCATACCTACTTAACAAGGTACCTACCAAATCCGCCTCAAAGACTCCATATGAGATGTGGAAAGGGAGGAAACCAAATCTTAAGCATGTTAAGACTTGGGGTTGTCCAGCTTATGTCAAAAAGTTTGAAAATGATAAGCTACAGACTAAATCCGATAAGTGTAGATTTGTGGGATACCCTAAAGAAACCGTAGGGTATTTTTTCTATCATCCAACTGATCAAAAGGTGTTTGTTGCGAAACATGCTACCTTCTTGGAGAAAGAGTTTATCCATGAAGGGGTCAGTGGGAGTAAGATATATCTTGAAGAAGTTCAAGAACCACAAGTTACCACGGACCAAAGTCAGGTACCTAACCAAGTAGAAGAACCTACTGTACCACACCATGTTCGTAAATCTGGAAGAGTACCGAAGATACCTGAGAGGTATGGATTCGTTATAGAGGATGACGATGAGGTACACATCATGAATGATGATGAACCATTGAATTACGAACAAGCTATGAGTAATAAAGGCTCAGGGAAATGGCTTGAAGCCATGAAATCTGAAATGGACTCCATGTATAAAAATAAAGTATGGTCTTTGGTTTCACCACCTGAAGGTATTAAACCTATTGGGTGTAAATGGGTTTTTAAGAAAAAGACTGGAGCAGACAGGAAAGGTAGAGACCTATAAGGCCCGACTGGTTGCAAAAGGTTTCAAACAAAGACAAGGAGTTGACTATGATGAAACCTTCTCACCAGTAGCCATGCTCAAGTCCATTCGGATTTTGCTTGCGATTGCAGCTTACAACGACTATGAGATCTGGCAGATGGACGTGAAAACGGCCTTCCTCAATGGGAAACTTGAGGAGGATGTGTATATGACACAGCCAGAGGGATTTATTTCAAAAGTTGGAACAAATCAAGTCTGTAAGCTACAACGATCCATTTATGGATTGAAGTAAGCTTCTCGTAGATGGAACATTCGTTTTGATGAGACAATCAAAGAGTTTGATTTTATCAAAAACGAGGATGAACCATGTGTATACAAGAAGGTTAGTGGGAGCGCAGTATCATTCCTTGTATTATATGTTGATGATATATTACTGATAGGGAATGACATTCCTATGTTACAATCCATTAAAATCTGGTTATCTAAAAACTTCTCCATGAAGGACTTGGGTGAAGCATCCTATATTTTGGGGATAAAGATCTATAGAGATAGATCTAAAAGGATGCTCGGCTTATTCCAAGGAACGTACATTGATACGATGCTAAAGAGGTTTAGCATGGAAGATTCCAAAAGAGGTCTCATGCCGATGAGCCATGGAATAAATCTCTCCAAGAAACAGGCCCCAAAGACACCTGAGGAGAGAGACCGTATGAGTAAGATCCCTTATGCTTCTGCAATAGGATCTATCATGTACAGTATGATATGTACTAGACCGGATGTTGCTCACGCACTTAGTGTAACAAGCAGATACCAGTCGAATCCAGGAGAAGAGCACTGGAAGGTAGTGAAAAATATCCTAAAGTACTTGAGAAGGACTAAAGATATTTTTCTTGTCTACGGTGGGTCTGAATTAAAACTCGAGGGATTCACGGACTCAAGTTTTCAAACAGACCAAGATAACAGTAAATCTATTTCAGGGTATGTGTTTACCTTGAACGGAGGTGTAGTGAGTTGGAAGAGTTCCAAGCAGCAAACGGTTGCTGATTCAGTGACAGAGGCAGAGTATATAGCTGCAAGTGAAGCTGCAAAGGAAGCTGTTTGGATGAAGAAGTTCATAACTGAACTTGGTGTGGTTCCTAGCATTGGAGAAGCAGTTCCCGTATACTGTGACAACACCGGAGCGGTTGCACAGGCTAAGGAACCCAGGTCTCATCAGAAATCTAAACACGTGTTGCGGCAATTTTACTTGATCAGGGAGATCATTGAAAGAGGAGACGTCACCTTGGAGCGTGTAGACTCTCAAGACAACATTGCAGATCCATTTACTAAAGCTTTAACACAACAGCAGTTTGATCGTCACTTAGAGAAGATGGGTATGAGATACCATGGCGATTGGCTTTAGTGCAAGTGGGAGATTGATAGTAGTGTGCATACAAGCCAATCATGTATGATGATAAAGCACATACTTTGTAAACAATCTTATTTATTTATTAATAAAATATTTATTTATTAAAGGCATTTAATTATCTACATGGTGCTGTTTTTATAATATGTAAATAACCCATAGTTTTAAGCAATGCTTTTAGAATCATGATGTTGATCATGCTAATGAGATCTAAATTCTTAGAAAGCTTTAAAACTAAAATAGTTCCCAATCGTGGGATTACTAAAAAGGGGATTAGTAAATCCGGATAGATTAGTACATATGTTGCTTGCTCATTGGATGAGGATGACTGATCTCATGGTCATTTGTGTGGAGACACTAAAGCAAGTATGTAGGTGCTTATTGGAGAATAAGTTCACTGAACGTGACTCGCTATGGAATACCTAATGGAGTTTTACTCGCCTGTCAATAGGAATTCCTAATGTGATAGTAGTACATGTGATCCTTGGACTTGAGATCATCATAGTATCTTGTATGTAACAAATTATACTTTGACTAATTCCTTAAGGCCTTTTAAGGCATATATAGGGTATGCTTGGGTGTAACTGAGTTACATATGAAGATAATGAATGATCAATAAAGAATCTACCACCTCTAGTAAAAGAGGAGATATGTCCTATGTGATTCGTTAAATGACAACCCAGGAATCCTTGGCCAAGGTAGAATGAAATTAGAAAGAGGTTTCTAATTTGCATTATTTGGAGTTGTGCATTTTCTAATCGAAATACATATGATTAAATAAATAAAGACTTGACAGTAAATCCATGTCTTATATTTAATTGGGACATTGTATGGTGGAAGGATTGAATTGTACGGTAACTATTAACTCACAGGTTCTTTTATGATTAATGTTGAAATCTATATTATCTGGAAAGTCGTTGATCGCTAGGGAGGCTTATCCCTATTGTAGAATAAATGTTATTTATTTAAATAGATTATTAGTTTAATTTGTTTATTTAAATATGATTAGAATTGTTCTAATTGATTTATTCACAACCGGTTTAATATGGAGAACTTAAAGGGTCACACCATAAAAGGAAGAAGAATTATTTAAGAAGAAAATGACATGATAGTAATAATGCATTAAGTATAATTAATTTAATCTATGATGATAGAATAAATTAAATAGCTTAATGTTTATTATTTAATATTTTAGAAATATTAAATATAAATTAATAAGAGGAGTCTTATTAATATTATTATTATTATTATTATTTTAATTCTAAAGGAGTTTAGGAATTAATATAATATCATTACTCTCTCTCAATCCTAATAAAGATTAGGATATAAATTAATTAAATAAAATCCTATTCTAATTGGATTAGGAGGGTTAACCTAATATCTATATAAGAGAGTCTTATATTAGAAATAAATGATGTGAAATTTTCCAAGAGTTTGTGTCGCGCTATTTACTATATATATGTTGAGAAGGTGATTCTTTTCTCATATGTATAACAGATAGATAGAGTATAGGTAGAGGATATAAGGTTAAGTTGCGAGTTCTTAAAACTCATACTTATGGTAAGTTGGTGACTCATAATTATACGAAATGTTTTGAATCCCTCAGCGAATGGACGCCAATGGTCTGTCTAGGACAAGTTCTTAAACTCATATGATTGTGGAAAGTTCCTGAACTCATAACGTGTGGTAAGTTTGACAAATTGGGTATAATTAAGTATAAATGGAGTATTAAGGATAATAGGAATAGATAGACTGATTAAGCAATGGATCATTAGTGGAAGCATAAATATTCTAAATCTTCTATCTATGCTAGACTTCGAAATTTTTGACATCAAGCTAAATACGCACTATGTGCCTTTTAAAAATGAATTTTTATTCTCAAATTCCGGTGACCAGTGTGCATGTGTGGACTTCGAGACACTGACACATTGTTACCTGTTGAGATGATAAAACTGATTTACAATAATTTTTGAACCGTTTAAAGAATAGTCTATACTAATTATTTCGGCTAGACGACAATGATTTGAAATATCAAAATTTATTTTATTTATCATTGATGCATCATGTAACCTGGTGCAGAGATGATAAAAAATTGATGAAGTTGTAAATACAGGAATACTTAGTGTTGAATTCAATCTAAAAATTGTTGTCCCATTATTGTATGATGTGTTATAACAAAGTCACACAATGACGGAATCCTCCAACGGGCTGTAAATACAGTACGGTATCATGACGTCATTTTCAAAATATTTTTTTATAATTAATTGTCAACGGGGTTTGACTAGACATAAATATTTCGATTAAAACTGAATTATTGGTATGAGTCTAAGCTATTTAATTCAGCTAGACCAATGTTTATGTAAATTCTGAGCGTTCTTTGAAAATTTTCCCTAACAAAATGGTTTTGGTGCGGAATCCGATAAGACTAAGGTAAGCATCCCAAAATTTGGGAAAATTTTGTGCGCCTAAGGCGGATAAGAGGAACAGGGAAAAATTATTCCGACCAGCAGTACTTAATAAGTACAGGGCATAACGGGCTAATTACCCTCTGTGTCCGTAAGTCATGACGGTTAGCGGATGAATTTCTGTATAACCTTTTTGAAAATAAAAGTTCGTAGTCTATATAACTCCTCAGCATGATTTAAAAATTTTAACTCTGGTGAGTGATGTTTTGGATAGCATGTGGTGATGAGTATGAAAGGTGTAAGGTGTAAGGTGTAAGGTAAATTTCGGGGACGAAATTCTTAGAAGAAGGGATGAATGTGACAATCCGAGAATTTAGACAATTTATTAAAATCTTAAATGATTAAATTAAGGTTAAATAATAGACCTAGACAGAAAATAAGTATATGACTTTGACATTTTTGTGAAGGATTTTGGTGGATTTAAAATTTTTGCGAAAGACTTATATGATTTTGTGATTATATGTGTGTACAGTATGTGGTTAAGGCTTGAGTATGAATCAGGTAAAGGGTAACATGGAAAAATCCTAATTTTAATTCAGTTGATGAAAACCCTAACCCTAATTAGGAATAGGGATTTGATAGTTAATACAGTTATTATAATTGTATCTATGATTGTGTGTGTGTATAGTAAGGGATTAATGATCAAATGTTGATCAGATAAGGTATAACCTTAGTAAACCCTAATGGTAGAAACCCTAATCTGCAGTTAAAAAACCCTAATTTCTTATTTGGGAATCCTAAACCCTAATTTGTAAACCTTAATGGTGATTAGCAAACCCTAATGTTATTTATCAAACCCTATGGGTTAAATTTTAAGGAAAACATAGGAAATGACCGAACTACCCTTAAAATTATGTGGGAAATTATTAGAATACCCTTTTGGAGGCGAAATGACCGAACTACCCTTAAAATTATGTAGGAAATTATTAGAATACCCTTTTAGAGGCGAAATGACCAAATTACCTTTAAAATTATCTGGAAATGACCAAAATATCCTCCAATCCTAATGAACTTAAATCAACCAATTAGAGAAGAGATGATGCAAGCATGAAATCATCTTTAAAGAAACACAGATGATGCAAGCATGACATCAGCATTAAAGAAACACAAAAAGGTGATGTCATCATGATGTCACCCGGGGACTAAAGTGCAATTAATGAGGTACTAAAGTGTAATTAATCAGGGTACTAAACTATAATAAGCAGGGGGCAAACTGTAAAAGCCGAGCCCCTAACATACAATTATTGAAACTATGTTTTCCTATAAATAGGAGCCATTTCTCTTCATTTTTTTCAAAACCAAAAATATGGTTAGAGAGAGAGAGGAGAATTTCGGTTAAAGAGAGAAAGAGAGAAAAGTTTTTGAGTTTCAAGATTTCAAAGGATTAGTTAAAGCTTGCAACTCCAAGAGGTATTTGCTCTTGTGGTTATTATGTTCATTATTCTTTATATAGTTAGTAAAAAAATAGTATACTTTTACAAGCAGTTATAATGCCTAAATTATTTTAAGTAAATAGTACAAAAGTCCTATTTACAAGCAGTTATAATGTCTGATTTATTTCTCTTATAAAGTAAAAAATATACTTTTATAAGCAGTTGTTATGTCCAATTTTCTTCAAGTATTTAGTAAGAATACTCATGTTATAAGCACTTATAATGCTAAAATTATCTCAAATAGAATAGTAGAATATTTATTTTATAAAGCAGTTATAATGCTCGATTTATTTCAAATATAGTACACGAATATTCATTTTTACAAGCATTTATAATGCTCAAATTATTTAAATATTAATGATATTAAATTTATTTAATAATTATATTAAATAAATTATGTAAAAATGATTTTAATCATTTAAAAATATATTGAAGTGTTAGGAAATGTTTTAAGTTATTTTGGATGACTTTTAATATTTTGGGATAAATTTCATTAATAATTAATATTAATGGTAATTAATTTATTTAATAATTATATTAAATAAATTATGGAAAAGTAGATTTAATGTTTTAAAAATCATATAAAATGATTTAATGGTTATAAAAAATATTTGAAGTTATAAAATATAACTTTTAATATTTTGTTATGAAATACATTAATATTTTAATATTAATGAAAGTTATTTAATAATGGTTTTAAATATTTTAAAATCAATTAAATGTAATATTAAGGTATTAAAAATACTTTGTGATATTATAAATAACTTATAATATTATGACATGTATTTCATTAATATTTGATAGTAAATGATAAGTCTAAGATAGTACAGTTGTACCATTTAATGGTTGATGTATAATAGCTGGGCTAACCGACTCCTTCATATGGGGAAGGGATCTACGAATTGGTAACCGATCTAACTCGCTGTGAAAACAGTGTAGACAAGACGAAAGCTAATTTGTTAGTTGTTTGTGAGAAACCACTCAGTATACTATATTGAATACTATTGAAGACTCGATGTGTGCTAGGTTTAGACTTGTGTATGTATAGTGTTAAGGTTATCTAATATTTAACTATGTGTTTAAATGTTAGATAGTTTACTTATAAAGTATGTTATGCTAATTTAAAGATCAATCTTATAACTGATAGGTCTTTTCAATAAAGTGATTAAACTAGATTACGTAGCAGTAATCGACAGTTCAGGCAAGTTTCCTAACTCGAACTCGAGTTGTTATTGTAAAGCATGTTCGTGATTAATCATTGTTGATTATTCACATCTATACTGATTATTGATTCACACGTTATGCATATTGTATATGTTCATCTGGTATGAAAGGCTGATCACCTTCATTACCATATTGTTCAGTTGAATTTATTCATGTTCATTTTTGGCTATTCATCATTATTGATTCATGTTTTTTCATAATTCATATATTGTTGAAAGTTTGCAGCTTATTATTCTTTTCAATTATGATATATCTTTATTTGAACTTAAACTTGCTGGACAAACTTGTTGCTCACCCTTGCTATATCATGATAAACATTCCAGGCTTAAAGAAGAAACTTCGGACACAGTCAAAGGCAAAGACAAGTTTCAGGATTGAATTATTGTACGATTAAATGGTATTTGTATTAGAGCAATATGACATTGTATGTCATGTAGAATATGAATATGTGTAGTAAGTTAAGGTTTCAGACATTGGGAATTATGTGTAAAAGTTTATTGTATAAATAATTTATGTTTATATCTTCTGCAATAGTTATAGAATTGTTGTATCGTAACATACCAGGTCCGAGATTCTGGGGACCCGGATTTGGGGGCGCTATAGTGATGCTCTCGAAAAGGGCTTTCCGGAAAGGTATACCACGCCTCGAACGAACGCTCTGATCAATAGTTAGGAAGGTTCGAACCTGACATCGCGTTGCTCGGAGTGAACGTATTTCGAGACGACAGGACCCACCAGGTGGGCCCACCATGAGGAGCCGCAGGTAGAGGTGCGACAGCCGCATATACACCTGCATTCATCGGTATTTAAATATAAGACCCCCCTTGTGACACCCCCGAATTCGGGTTCTCTAACCCCTATTCGGTCGTCACGATACAATACAAATCTCCACCTCTAAACAACATACAATAACTAAATGCGGAATATAATAAACGTATGTCATTCATTCAAAAGGTGTTGCTAGTCCCAAGATTCGATAACATTAATACAATCATACAAACATACCCTAGAATAATAATTATGGTTCAAATTACATTAACAGTAATTTAACTAAACATAAAGTAAAGTCTGCTCCTTGCAAACGACTTCTACATCTTTCCTTTACCCTTGTCCTTCCCTGAAGTCTCGGGCTTAACTGCAATAGAAGTCATGATATAGCAAAAATGAGCAACAAGTTTGCTCAGCAAGTTTAAATATAGCAATAAAGGATATATCATGATGAACGGAATATATCTGACAAGGAATTCAACAATATGAATATCAAAAGCAAGGATAATAATTACTTTTAGAATAACTGATAGTCAAGTAGACTTTGAACTATAAACCTCCAATGGAATCCATAGCTGATTGACCATTTGGTTATTGGCTACAGAATAAGTACTTGAGGGGATCAGCCTCGCGTACGCCATGTATATGCATAACATTTAACTCTGCTGTTTGTATCTTCTTTTAGATACCTGGGGTACTCCCCTATATATAAGGGGTGTTCTTTTCAGTCTAAGAATCCATACCATCAATTGGTCTGGATAGCTTTTATAAAATTTCATACAATTGTCTGACCGAAAAAGGGTTCAGACTCTATCTGACGCAGTTTAAGAATTATAGAACTTTAAATAATGTATAAGTCCAAGACTGTACGAACTCAAGTGCACCAAGTGCGAATATCAACAAGATCGATGTGGAATAATTGTAAAGTCATTAAACCACCTAAAGCATGCTTGAAAATAAAGTTCAAGCTTAAATAAATAACTTTCAATTCAACAATAACATGCTCAATACAATATAAGAAGGATAGGAAACTTGCGCAAAATAAAGAGTGAAGTTCAGAAACTTGCTTTCAATATAACAATCAAATGAAGTTAGGAAACTTGCACATTATACGAGTTTGTGTAAGTTAGAGAACTTGCATTCAAATCATAGATTCCTTGCATAAAGTAAATGCATAGGATAGGATACTTGCCTGTTTACTGAGCTACAAATAGTCTAGCTTTAATTAAATTGCATTGAAACGACCTAACATTAATAAGTCGGTCTCTCAATTAGTATGTGTAAACTAATATGAGTCTACACTTACAAGAATCTAATCATCAGATAGGTCTATTAGATAGTTCACGTAAGTTATTTACTATGCTTGAGTCTATCAACATCTAATCCTATCTTAGATTTAATAAATATAGAATATATAGTCTCTATGCATCGACATAGGCTTGAACACATAGCATTTCAATTTAAGCATGCAATACAGTTTAAGATACACATATTGTAAGGTTTTGTCCATAATTCAAAGTTATAAGCTTCAATGCCGGTCATTATTACACTTTAAGCAAATCAAGTTCATGTCTCAAGGGTCAACTATTAAAGTCATAATACCACATATCGAGACTATACAATATTGATCATGCATTCTTGTGCGTATACCACATGTGTATACCTTAATCACATAGTTTATGCTTTAGAAATTTATTTTCTATGAATATGCGTGCTTAGGTGAAATCCATATTTAAACAAATGATGTTCATGTTAATATGTCTATAGGCATAATGAAATCTTAATACTCATGCTTGCATGCTCAGAATGTAGCTCACAAAACAATCAATGATATTAATTCTTAAAATCTAAGTTTTCTTTGAAAATTTCACTAAGTCAACTTAGTATATGCAAGGCACCTCAACATATAATTCATATGCATTTGAAACACATATCTAGACCACATAAACGTTCTCATATGGTCAGAATTTAAAAGACATAAGTCTCATCAAGTTCCTTCCAAAAAGTCTTTAAGTTTTTCTTTGAAAACCTCTTATTCTTCAACCATGTATGCTAGTGTGTGCTCACACTTTAGACTTAGTTCTCATGTCAAAATAGACCATAAGATCATGATCATAAAATTAGAATGTATACATGATATGTTCATGACAAGGTTCACTTTAACTAGTCTAGGTCCATTTTAAAACCATAAGGTTTCCTTCCATAACATATACCAACATGGTCAAAATTATGTATGTAGCATCAAGAAACATGTAATATGAGTTAGTACTAGTTCTCAAACTTGACCAAAGTGATATCACATGATAGCATATAACAGATTTGTAACAAAAAGGTAAAATCTGGTTCAGGGCCTGGCGCAGCTGCGCAGGTGTCCGGCCAGAGATAGAAACTGCTCTGCTCGACAGAACTGTAAACTCATCTCACAAATTTCCTACAAAATTTAGTCTAAACTTGATACATTGCAATTCTAACATATATATAAGCTTGCATAACTCTTAACAAGTATACTCCAATCAAATTAACATCCAATCCATGCTTAATGCAAGAATTAAGAACTTAGAAATTCACAGAAATGATGAACATGAATGTAAATGTTATACCTCTGCAATTGATGTTTGCTGCTATAACAAGTTCTATAATGCTGCTATAATACTCTCCCTTAATTCAATATAAACTCTCAGCAATTGAAATAAGAAGAAGAGAAGCCTCATTATATAGACAATTCAATAACCAGACAATGCAATAATCTTCTAATTTAAACCAATAGGTTGAGTGAGAATTTGTTTGTTAAGGATGAGTGGTTGAGAGTTGGTGAATCTCATCATGAAATCCACATCCCTTATAATCATTAGCTAGAATTAATGAATATGAGAGGAGAGTAATGTAGCTAGCTTCTCACGTGAAGAGGAAATTGAGGATGAGCACTCATATTAGGACACAACAAATATAACTCAGCAACTTGCAATTCATATGTGATGTATGCCAATACTTAGTTATATACTAAATACACTTAGGTTATATAATATATATATACACATAGTATATACTTAGGTTATAAATAAATTAGAGTCACAATGTCATTTTTAATGAGAAAATAATAATATAATGTATCAAGTAGTGTACATACATATAATCCATGTACATTTTATTAACACCGAATATAAAGCAATTGGGTATTATTATTACTCATTATCACAACGGTTATTATTATAATAACTTATTGAAATCATTATCAATTATCAATTGTTTATTGATATTAATATAAGATAATAGGGTACACATTAAGATCTACCCACACACATCATGTCACATAAATAATATTATTATGTAACTCACATAATGCAATTATTTTTACTATATAGACTATATATATAATATATAGCCACATTAATGCGTCACATTGCATAATATACACTATAGAGGTAACTACCATATACCAATGGTTCAATTATCACATGCTTGCATAAAATAATTAACCGATTAAATGTAACCTCATCATATTTATTAATAATTTACACATATATGTTTTATTATTCTCAACAACAATAAATTCATACGTTATCGATTAATTACCCAAAATATCAATTAATCAATCACGTTTAAACAACTTCACTATATTCAAGTACATTGAATATTTAATTACTAACAATTCTATCAATTCTCTGATATGAAAGCCTTAGGGCTAGTCCACTAATTTAAATAAATCATTAGTAACTCCCTTAAATATTCCTAGCAATTATTTGCATAGGCTCAAACTCACATAACCAGACAAGGTTTAAATAAGCTTGCAAAACTAACTCATTAAAATTAAATCATATATTTAGTTAATAATGGAGTTTAAAATTTTTACAGTCATTACACCCCTTGCCAAAAAAGGGAGAAAAAATAGAAAAATGCTCTGAAACTCCGCCCGTTTCGTCCCTTAGCTCTACCTCTTGTACTCTAAACCTTGATTTTATACTTCTAACACGTTTGTATATGTATATTCTACGACATATCAAAAATTAACTGGTGGAAACTGTGACGCCTCCAAATCCGGGACTGCCACTTGGTCTCTCGAATTCGGTTCGTCACGTGCTCATGGTAATACATCACAATAATAGTACGACTAAATGTCGGATAACACAGTGGAATTATACACAACTAATACCGAATAAATTACATTTAAATAATAAAATTATTCACGTCCCAAGGTCTCGTAACTTAAATAGTGATTACATAGCTTAGACATATCTTAAGCATAAATAACCTTAATTAGAACATAATATCATAAGTTCTTTATTACAATCATAAGTCCTACATAATTTAAGCTACTCAGTAGCCTTTCCCTTGCCCTTATCTGTGCCCGAAGGTCCGCACTGCTCTGCCTTAACTGAAATGTTTTTAGGAAAAGCAAGAATGAGCACAAATTGCCCAGCAAGTAATATACAATAAGGGTAAGTGATATAATTCTCAATTCTCGAAAGGGTATAACAAGGTTTGATAGTTCAAGGATAACAAGAATATCAACAATTTTTAATAACAGTCGCTAAGGACAGAATAATATCAATGTGATTCAATAATAAATCAATTCAAGATTTCGAGATAACTGAATACTGAGCAGTCACTAAGGACTATGAACTTCCACAGGAATTGACAGTAATAAACTGAAAATCCAACAAAAACAGGTACAACAGGTGATCACCCTAAAGTACCATCGTTATGCATAACAATCAATCATACTTAAGTGCGCGTGTCGGTTCTCCGACAGTTATATTTTCCCTTCAAAGAAGGTTGTTCTTCCCAGTCAAATACAAGATCACTCACCAATCAATTGATTTGGGTCGCTTTTCAATAATATAAGTCTAGCCTAATCAAATGGCATAGACACTTTCACAATATTCAAGAACAATACCAAGTTCAACATGGATAATAGCTCTAATGAAATAAGAGTTCAAGTATGCTAATTCAATTCAACGATTAAGTACAGAAACTAGTTCGCAATATACAAGGATAGAATACTTGCACAGTAAAAGAGTGTAAGTTAGGAAACTTGCCTTTAGCGAAGTTTATCCCCGTAATTTAATCAACACTTTTTGAATTCCTATCGTAATATAGTTATGTATATATATGATATTCATTAGTCATATAATTTAACTTCACATTTTATATTCGAATATACGATCAACACACAAGCTAAGTTTAACCTAGCTACACAGTTATACTATGTATAGTATCATATAATTTCACAAGTCTCGATTTTTAATATCTTTTATCATTAATGTTCCTCTTCTCAAGTTAATCGTCTTCATACATCATTACTATCATGTGAGATTATAAAAAATAGCAAACATACTCTATTTTAGCAAGTTATAACATTACTATAAGTTAACCGTCGAAATCGGATTCAAATATATCATATAGTGTATATACATGTTAAGGAGTCTTTTTATATTCGTATAACCTTCCCTTGTTCCCAAACATATGTGATATAGATTTTAAGTCGACACTTACGGTCATTCAAGGTCATGGAAATTACAAAGCCTATCATACTCGCTTTTAAAACACATAAGGTATTTATATTAAGCATACTTATGAGTATTCACATTCCATACATGTGACTATCACATTTATTAGTTGAAAACATGCTTCGTTTATGCTAAATTTGAATCACGATACCTAATCATGGTATGTATACATATATGATGCATGAGTGAGTCTAAAAGTGCTGTCACATATGTCCATAAATATCAGAATACGGGACTCGCAATAACATGTTAAGATTTACATTTCAAACTTACACTCTCACTTAGTAAAGTTTGCAAATGAAGTCCACATGCTCATGTCATACTATAAAACATATATAAGCAAGTCAACATGCCTTTCATGTATTTCAAAGTCATCTAAAGATGCTTATAACATCAGAACATATATATGGCATTTACATGTCCATATCCACTTTTAAAACTTACATATTCGTTAGGAAGGCGCACTAGTTAGGTTCACATGTTCATATTATATCACGGAACCTATATAGATAAGCTAACATGCACTTCATGTGTTTCTAAGTCATATTAACATGTCTCAAAAGTCAGAACCTAACTATAGCGCTTATATATCAAAGTCCATTCTTAAAGCTCCTAAGTTCACTTCGAAAACCTAACGCTTTTTGTTAACCATGTATGCTAGTATTATACAACATGTTTACATCGCCTTAATATATTCATATACATGTGTTACACAAGCTAGCATGCTATCTTACGCCAAATCAAACCATTAGTACGTAGCAGAAAATAAGCAGGAAATCAAAACTGCACACATTGCCCTGCGCAGCATGCCAAGGCCAAACCGGCGCAGCTGCGCCAGCCCTGGTTATGGCCGGACTGCAGTCTGCTTCGGCAGTTATCAGCCCAATTCACAAAATTACTTCACTGATTCAATTTTTAAACATGCTACATTATATACTAACATGTTACCAAGTCTATATAACAACTAATAATCATCATATAATCTAATTAACATGCCTTACAACCAAAATCAAGAATCCAAGAATTTCAGAATTGCAGAAATGGAAAAATGAAGAACAAGAATGTATATTATACCTCTGTAAGTGATTGAACTTGCTGCTATTCAATCTTTACAACTCTAGACTGATATTATATATGCTCTCAATTTATCAAACTCAAGCAATTCTCAGCACTTAGAAATATGAAGAAACATGGCTGCTATTTATAGAGAAATTCTTACACAGATAATGCAATTATATTTCAAATCAAACTAACAGATGAATGAATTGCATGCTAGATAAGAGGGAGTTGGTAAATGGTTGGTAAATCTCATCATCAAAACCACTCCCCATTGATCATTGCTAGCTAAGCTTGGGAGAAGAATGGGGAGAATAGGCTTTAGCCTTTTTGCCATACACGTGAAGGAGAAGGAGAGTGACTATTATATTGGGACAAGGAATTATCAGCATTTACAACACTGATATATATATATATATATATATATATATATATATATATATACAATACTTGTTTTACTATGCACATTTCATATATATATATATATATATATATATATCCAAGTTGTATTTGTATAATACATTCTTAGGTTGTAATTAAAATGTCACAATGTAATTCACATACTGTAATAAGTGTAATTTACACACATATAATCCATGCATATTTGTTTTACCGGATATAATTCAAATCAAATATTACCATATTACATTATCTCATTCATTATTAAATTCTATTAATTCAAAAATTATTTACAATATATTCATGATATATCATTTTAATGTATAATTACTCACATTGTCACATAGGTATTAATCATGTAGCTCACATAGTTTAATTAATCTTAATACATGGTCCATATGTGTAATATATTCACATTGCATTATATAACATAGTTTATGTATACTTGCATGGTCACACCTAAGTGTTTCCCCACACTTTATATATTCAAGTATTGCACATTTACACATAGAAGTCAATATAATCTCATCATATTAATAACTTACTTATTTATTTTATTATTCATAATGTCAAATAAATAAATTATTCATCTCATTGATTAATTAACGATAATATTAATTAATCCATTCCTCATTGATTATTAATTTATATGATTAAATATCATACATTGCTTATTATTATTATATTTCTTGCAATAATAATAATCACGTATTATTAATCAATCACAGTTAATATTCCATAACCATCAACTAATATTTTACAATAGCAATTAACAATTAATATAGATTAATTGTTTACTTAATAATTCATTCGTTAATTAATATAATCATTAATAATTCTCATCACTGTGCCACACAAGGCTATCAACGAGTTTATCGCAAACTCCATAAATTTCTCAATTATTATAATTATTCAATTTTATATAATTGAATTAATCCATCTCATGACACAAAATCATTTATATATGAATAAATATTCACTTCCATTAATATATTCATTTATTAATATATGAAAATTCTCGGGTATTACATCCTCCCCCCCCTTATAAAAATTCCGTCCCAGAATTGCTACGAGGTTACACAAATAGATGGGGATAATCCCTCATCATCCTATCTTCTAATTCCCATGAAGCCTCCTTGACATCGTGGTTACGCCAAAGTACTTTTACAGATGAAATAATTTTATTTCTCAAGGTTTGTTCTTTCCTATCTAATATCTGGACAGGAATCTCTTCGTATGCCAAGTTCTTCTCCACTTGAATGGGCTCGTAAGAAATCACGTGCTTGTAGTCGGCCTTGTACGGTCGCAACACAGAAATGTGGAACAAGTTGTGGATGTGCTCCAATTCGGGTGGTAACGCAACTTTGTATGCCACTTCGCCCACTCGCTTCAGTATCTCGAACGGTCCTATGAATCTTGGACTCAATTTTCCTTTCTTGCCAAAATGGATCTTTCCCTTCTATGGAGATACCTTCAAGAATACAAAACTACCGACTTTATAGTCTTGTTCCTATCGATGCAAATCTGCATACTTTTTTGGCGATCTTGAGCTGCTACTAATCTGGCTCTTATCACTGTCACCACGTTTGCGGTTTGTTGTACTAGCTCTGGTCCGAGTATTCGTCGCTCTTCGACTTCATCCCAACATAATGGCGTTCTGCACTTTCTCCCGTAAAGAGCTTCGTACGGTGGCATGTCGATACTCGCATGGTAACTATTATTATATGCGAATTCTACTAAGGGTAGGTGGTCGTCCCAATTCCCCTTGAAATCCATCACGCAAGTCCTAAGCATGTCCTCTAGCGTTTGTATCGTTCGCTCACTCTGTCCGTCGGTCTGAGGATGGTAAGCAGTACTCAACCTCAATTGTGTTCCCATTCTCTCTTGCAAACTCTTCCAAAAATTGGACGTGAAGCGCGGATCTCGATCAGAGACAATTGACACCGGCACTCCATGTCGTGAAACAATCTCTTTTACATATAGGCTCGCTAATTGGTTCAAACTGTAGCAGATCTTGATTGGTAGAAAATGTGCGGTCTTGGTTAGTCGATCCATGATAACCCAGATAGCATCATAACCTTTCTGTGTAACTGGAAGTACTACCACGAAGTCCATCGTAATATGCTCCCATTTCCATTCTGGTATTTCTAACTGTTGTAGTAAACCACTCGACCGTTGATGCTCTGCTTTAACGCGTTGGCAAGTCAAACATCTACTGACGCACTCCGCGACTTCCCATTTCAAATTAGGCCACCAAAAATGTTGTTTCAAATCTCGGTACATCTTAGTGCCTCCCAAATGAACGAAATATGTCGTATTATGTGCCTCGTGCAAAATCTCTTCCCTCAACTCGGTTACCGCTGGTACCCACACTCTTCCTTCGAATCTCAAGATACCGTCTTTATCCATTCGAAATCTTTCTTCTTCATTTTTTGTGATCCTCTTTCGGATTTTCTCACACTCTTTATCCTTTTCCTGAGCTTCCTTTACTCTATCCAATAATGTCGGATGAGCTTCCATTACAAACAACTTCTCTCCAGGCTTCTCTGGTTCTTTCACTTCTATCTCCAATTTCTCCATCTCTCTTATCAATTCTTCCTGAGTCGTCAAATTAAACAACTTCTCCCTTCCTTTCCTACTCAGAGCGTCGGCAACCACATTTGCCTTACCCGGGTGATAAAGAATATCACAGTCATAATCTTTGATTAATTCTAACCACCTCCTCTGATGCATATTCAGCTCCTTCTGTGTGAAGATATATTTCAGACTTTTGTGGTCCGTGTATATCTCACATTTCTCTCCGTACAAATAATGCCTTCATATCTTTAACGCAAAAACTACTGCCGCTAACTCTAAGTCGTGAGTAAGGTATCGTTTTTAGTAATCCTTAAGTTGTCGTGACGCATACGCAATAACCTTGCCGTGTTGCATGAGCACACAACCAAGTCCCTTGTGCGATGCATCACTATACACCACAAAATTTCCCGCATCATCTGATAGTGATAACGCAGGCGCTTCGCTCAATCTCTTCTTCAACTTCTGAAAACTCTCTTCGGATTTGTCGGTCCATACAAATTTCACTGTCTTTCTAGTCAAATTGGTCAACGGGGTTGCTATCTTAGAAAAATCTTGGATGAATCTTTGATAGTACCCGGCTAACCCTAAAAAGCTTCTCACCTCCGTCGGTGTTCTCGGTTGTTCCCAATTACTTACTGCTTATACTTTTGCAGGGTCGACAATGATTCCATTCTTATCCACCACGTGGCCTAAGAATTGAACCTTCTCCATCCAAAATTTGCACTTTGAAAATTTCGCATACATCTTCTCCTTCCTTAGTGCCTCCAAAACAATCTTCAGATGTTCGGCGTGTTCTTCCTCTATCTTCGAGTAGATCAAAATGTCGTCGATAAAAACCACTACAAATTTATCCAAGTATGGCTTGAAAACTCGGTTCATCAAGTCCATAAATGCTGCCGGAGCATTAGTCAATCCAAATGACATTACCAAAAACTCGTAGTGTCCATAACGAGTTCGAAACGCAGTCTTTGGTATGTCCTCATCCCTCACTTTCAGTTGATGATATCCTGTTCGCAGGTCAATTTTTGAGAAACATTTTGCTCCCTTCAGTTGATCAAACAGGTCATCTATCCTCGGTAGCGGATATCGGTTCTTGATCGTTACTCTGTTCAATTCTCGATAATCGATACAGAGCCTCATCGATCTGTCCTTCTTCTTAACGAATAACACTGGTGCTCCCCAAGGAGACACACTTGGTCGAATGTAACCCTTATTCAACAACTCTTGCAATTGTATCATCAATTCCTTCATTTCTACTGGCGCCATACGATATGGAGCTTTCGAAATCGGTGCCGTTCCCGATGGTAAGTCTATTACGAATTCGATTTCTCTGTCTGGCGGAAGACCATGCAGATCATCCGAAAACACATCTTGAAATTCATTCACTACAGATATATCCTTAATTTCTACTCCATTCTTTCGGGTATCAACGATGTAAGCTAGATAACCTACACATCTTTTCCTTAATAATTTCTTGGCCTGCATCATCGTAATGCAACACGATTGCTTAAGCGATGAGCTACCATAAAACACTACCTTAGACTTATTCGGAGGCTGAAGGTTCACACACTTGTTCTGACAGTCAATAATCGCAGCATGGTTATACAACCAATCCATCCCTAGTATTACGTCAAATTCTCTCAGTCTAATAGGAATCAAGTCTACGCTCAGTTCATGTTCTCTAATGTTTGTGTGATAATTTCGATAAATGTATTGTACAGGGATCACTTCCTTATTAGCAACTTCTATGATCAAAGGATTTTCTAATCGTTCTCGGGGTGTATTAAGTTTACTAGCAAATTCTTCAGATATAAAAGAACAGGTGCCACCCGCATCAAATAATACATAAGCATTTATATCATTGATTGGGATTATACTTGACACCACGTCCTTTGCAGCCACGGCGTCCTGGACAGTCATGTTAAAAGTTCTGGCGGTTGGACGGTTGGATTGTGCCGGTTCGTCGATCATTATCTTGTTGCCTCCTTGCTGATTACTACCCCCGCCACTTCCCTTCTTTGGGCAGTCCTTGATGCGGTGCTCCATCGAGCCACACGGAAAGCATCCTTGTATCTTCTTCGGTTTCGGGCAGTTGGGCGAGATGTGCCCTTCCTGTCCACAGTTGTAGCAAGTGCCTCGTCCCTTCCAGCACTCGCCCTGGTGATTCTTCCCACACTTCGGGCATCCTTCAGCCTTCTTCTTGAAACCTCCACAAAAATTTCGTGATTGATTATTGTTGTTTTTGTTGTTGTTGTTGTTATTCTCCCATTTTCTCTTTCCCAAGTTGCTTCCTCCACTACTGCTTCCTCCAGTATGATTCTCTCCTCCAGCATTCTTTCCTTTCTTCTCCTTGTTATACAGACTTAAGGCCTCACTGCCACCTTCTGCAATGATTGCCTTCTCCAGTAATGTTGCAAAGGAATCAATTTAAAGAACTGATACCTTATTGAACAGCCACGGCTTTAACCCTTGTTCGAAGCGTCTAGCCTTTCTCTCTTCATCACCAACTTGGTGCTCCGCAAATTGGGCTAGTTCGTTAAATCTAGCCGCGTATTGCGCCACCATCATCTCACCTTGTTTTAGTTCTAAGAACTTCACCTCCATCCGATTCTTCATACTCTTTGGGAAGTAATTCTCGAAGAACAGCGTCTTAAACTTATCCCAAGCTATTATCCCTTCCTAGCTCTTTGTTGATTAGCCTCCCACCAGTAGTTCGCTTCTCCCCTCATCATGTATGTGGCAAATACCGTCTTCTGATCTTTGCCTACGCGAGCTATAGTGAAAGCTTTTTTGATCTCTTTGATCCACGTTTGTGCGACGATTGGGTCGGTAGTTCCCTCGAATTCCGGGGGTCCTACACTCTTAAAGTCTTTAAAGGTTATTACTGGCACAGTCTGAGGGTTTGGGCGAACCGGTTCATTGTTCCTTCCCCTTAAGGCTTCTCCTAACAAGTCTACCAATTTCTGGATCGGGTCTACTTGTTCCCTCTCATTGTTCACTGACTCCTCAGGTGCAGTCAATCTACGTCTGGACGGCATTATCTGCATCACAAGTTTTCATTTTATTATTATTCAAGTATATTACTTAAAGTATTTCTTTTAATACTAAAAGAATAAATTTATAACACATTTCTGAAATAAGCTTCATTTATATTCATATGCCATTTTGTTACATGATTTTCCTAGCATACTGCTATAAATGTTATCACATATATCCCCTAATATCACAAAAGACGGGGAATATACTAACCTACTACCATACTACCCCTCTAACAAAAGCTAACTCGGGGTTTACATCATTATCCCACATCTTACACAAAAGATCGGGATTACACATAGTATATACAATACATAAAGATAAATGCTACAACTACTGCTAGACCATTTAAGGACATCTCATCACATCATGCCACGCTCCACAGCGCTCTTGTACTCTAACTGCGCTATATAAGCTACCAGCTCTCGACTCATAGTGTGTAGAGTCTGTCCATGCTCTGCCGGGTAGTGGTACACACCATCAAGCACTCTCTCAAATGCCGAACAAAATACGTACCCCATCTTGTTCATTTTCCTCTTCTTACATTTGGCCTCATCTTCCAAGTCATCTGCTCTCATGGGCAGCCCCCCACTTCTCCTCGAAGTGTATCCTATCCATCACCTCTAATTCCAACTGAGTGCGGAGTGCTTCCTTCTCTATCTTCTCACTCAGCTCCCTCTGCTCAACCTCTTCCAGCTTCACTGCCAGATCTATATTTCTCGCCACTAACCTGTGAAATAGGGTTCCCATCTGAATCCCTGCCTCCCTGCGGTATGCAATCTCCACCTCTAACTCTTGCATAGCCAGCTTCCTCTGATGGTCTTCGTCCCTCAGCTTCTGGAACTCAGACTCTCTCTCCTTGGCCTCTACCTCTAACTCCTGGACTCTGCAGTCCAACTCTAGGATCCGCTCCTCATACTCGCCTAGCATCTACTCCTCTACAGTAGCCTCATCAGAGTCCTCTACTGGCTCATCCTCCATCGGCTCCTCCTCTGGATAGGACTCTATCTCAATCTCGATCTCATCCTCGTCATCAGACTCGGATGGTGCCACAGCCTGTACTAGCAAAGCCTCTAAGGGTGCCTCGTACACTACATGAATATCCCTGGGCTCATCCTCAGCCACTCTAGCGGGTACTCCTGTATCTGCCATCCTACAATCACAAACACAAGACAAGAAACAGCAACCCCATTAGAATGTTAAACAAAACATAAGTTCATTGTATAAAATGAAGTTACATTTCATAACAGACTAAGTCTCTCAAGGAAAACTCTACATGAGTTTTATTTCCTTCCTAACTTCTAAGTTCGCCTAAGTTATAGTCTAAGGACACTCGTTCCTAAGGTTTATAACTACAGCTCTGATACCAACCTGTGACGCCCCCAAATCCAGGACTGCCACTTGGTATCTCGAATTCGGTTCGTCACGTGCTCATGGTAATACATAACAATAATAGTACGACTAAATGTCGGATAACACAGCGGAATTATACACAACTAATACCGAATAAATTACATTTAAATAATATAATTATTCACGTCCCAAGGTCTCGTAACTTAAACAGTGATTACACAGCTTAGACATATCTTAAGTATAAATAACCTTAATTAGAACATAATATCATAAGTTCTTTATTACAATCATAAGTCCTACATAATTTAAGCTACTCAGTAGCCTTTCCCTTGCCCTAACATGTGCCCGAAGGTCTGCACTGCTCTGCCTTAATTGAAATGTTTTTAGGGAAAGCAAGAATGAGCACAAATTGCCCAGCAAGTAATATACAATAAGGGTAAGTGATATAATTCTCAATTCTCGAAAGGGTATAACAAGGTTTGATAGTTCAAGGATAACAAGAATATCAACAATTTTCAATAACAGTCGCTAAGGACAGAATAATATCAATGTGATTCAATAATAAATCAATTCAAGATTTCGAGATAACTGAATATTGAACAGTCACTAAGGACTATGAACTTCCACAGGAATTGACAGTAATAAACTGAAAATCCAACAAAAACAGGTACAACAGGTGATCACCCTAAAGTACCATCGTTATGCATAACAATCAATCATACTTAAGTGCGCGCATCGGTTCTCCGACAGTTATATTTTCCCTTCAAAGAAGGTTTATCTTCTCAGTCAAATACAAGATCCCTCACCAATCAATTGATTTGGGTCGCTTTTCAATAATATAAGTCTAGCCGAATCAAATGGCATAGACACTTTCACAATATTCAAGAACAATACCAAGTTCAACATGGATAATAGCTCTAATGAAATAAGAGTTCAAGTATGCTAATTCAATTCAACGATTAAGTACAGAAACTAGTTCGCAATATACAAGGATAGAATACTTGCACAGTAAAAGAGTGTAAGTTAGGAAACTTGCCTTAAGCGTAGTTTATCCCCGTAATTTAATCAACACTTTTTGAATTCCTATCGTAATATAGTTACGTATATACATGATATTCATTAGTCATATAATTTAACTTCACATTTTATCTTCGAATATACGATCAACACACAAGCTAAGTTTAACCTAGCTACATAGTTATACTATGTATAGTATCATACAATTTCACAAGTCTCGATTTTTAATATCTTTTATCATTAACGTGTCTTTTCTCAAGTTAATAGTCTTCATACATCATTACTATCATGTGAGATTATAACAAATAGCAAACATACTCTATTTTAGCAAGTTATAGCATTACTATAAGTTAACCGTTGAAATCGGATTCAAATATATCACATAGTGTATATACATGTTAAGGAGTCTTTTTATATTCGTATAACCTTCCCTTGTTCCCAAACATATGTGATATAGATTCTAAGTCAACACTTACGATCATTCAAGGTCATGGAATTTACAAAGCCTATCATGCTCGCTTTTAAAACACATAAGGTATTTATATTAAGCATACTTATGAGTATTCACATTCCATACATGTGACTATCACATTTATTAGTTGAAAACATGCTTCGTTTATGCTAAATTTGAATCACGATACCTAATCATGGTATGTATACATATATGATGCATGAGTGACTCTAAAAGTACTATCACATATATCCATAAATATCAAAATACGGGACTCGCAATAACATGTTAAGATTTACATTTCAAACTTACACTCTCACTTAGTAAAGTTCGCAAATGAAGTCCACATACTCATGTCATCCTATAAAACATATATAAGCAAGTCAACATGCCTTCCATGCATTTCAAAGTCATCTAAAGATGCTCATAACATCAGAACATATATATGGCATTTACATGTCCATATCCAGTTTTAAAACTTACATATTCGTTAGGAAGGAGCACTAGTTAGGTTCACATGTTCATATTATATCACGGAACCTATATAGATAAGCTAACATGCACTTCATGTGTTTCTAAGTCATACTAACATGTCTTAAAAGTCAGAACCTAACTATAGCGCTTATATATCAAAGTCCATTCTTAAAGCTCCTAAGTTCACTTCGGAAACCTAACGCTTTTTGTTAACCATGTATGCTAGTATAATTCAACATGTTTACATCGCCTTAATATATTCATATACATGTGTTACACAAGCTAGCATGCTATCTTACGCCAAATCAAACCATTATTACGTAGCAGAAAACAAGCAGGAAATCAAAACTGTACACATTACCCTGCGCAGCTGCGCAGCATGCCAAGGCCAAACCGGTGCAACTGCGCCACCCCTGGTTCTGGCCAGACTGCAGTCTGCTTCGGCAGTTATCAGCCCAATTCACAAAATTACTTCACCGATTCAATTTTTAAACATGCTATATTATATACTAACATGTTACCAAGTCTATATAACAACTAATAATCATCCTATTATCCAATTAACATGCCTTACAACCAAAATCAAGAATCCAAGAATTTCAGAATTGCAGAAATGGAAAAATGAAGAACAAGAATGTATATTATACCTATGTAAGTGATTGGACTTGCTACTATTCAATCTTTACAACTCTAGACTGATATTATATATGCTCTCAATTTATCAAACTCAAGCAATTCTCAGCAATTAGAAATATGAAGAAACATGGCTGCTATTTATAGACGAATTTTTACACAGACAATGCAATTATATTTCAAATCAAACTAATAGATGAATGGATTGCATGCTAGATAAGAGGGAGTTGGTAAATGGTTGGTAAATCTCATCATCAAAACTACTCCCCATTGATCATTGCTAGCTAAGCTTGGGAGAAGAATGGGGAGAATAGGCTTTAGCCTTTTTGCCATACACGTGAAGGAGAAGGAGAGTGACTATTATATTGGGACAAGGAATTATCAGCATTTACAACACTGATATATATATATATACAATACTTGTTTTACTATGCACATTTCATATATATATATATATATATATCCAAGTTGTATTTGTATAATACATTCTTAGGTTGTAATTAAAATGTCACAATGTAATTCATATACTGTAATAAGTGTAATTTACACACATATAATCCATGCACATTTGTTTTACCTGATATAATTCAAATCAAATATTACCATATTACATTATCTCATTCATTATTAAATTCTATTAATTCAATAATTGTTTACAATATATTCATGATATATAATTTTAATGTATACTTACTCACATTGTCACATAGGTATTAATCATGTAGCTCACATAGTTTAATTAATCTTAATACATGGTCCATATGTGTAATATATTCACATTGCATTATATAACATAGTTTATGTATACTTGCATGGTCACACCTAAGTGTTTCTCCACACTTTATATATTCAAGTATTGCACATTTACACATAGAAGTCAATATAATCTCATCATATTAATAACTTACTTATTTATTTTATTATTCATAATGTCAAATAAATAAATTATTCATCTCATTGATTAATTAACGATAATATTAATTAATCCATTCCTCATTGATTATTAATTTATATGATTAAATATCATACATTGCTTATTATTATTATTATATTTCTTGCAATAATAATAATCACGTATTATTAATAAATCACAGTTAATATTCCATAACCATCAACTAATATTTTACAATAGCAATTAACAATTAATATAGATTAATTGTTTACTTAATAATTCATTCGTTAATTAATATAATCATTAATAATTCTCATCACTGTGCCACACAAGGCTATCAACGAGTTTATCGCAAACTCCATAAATTTCTCAATTATTATAATTATTCAATTTTATATAATTGAATTAATCCATCTCATGACACAAAATCATTTATATATGAATAAATATTCACTTCCATTAATATATTCATTTATTAATATATGGAAATTATCGGGTATTACAGAAACGTCCATTTGAAGCCTACGAAGTGGCAAAAAGCCCGTGTAGCAGTCCATTGTAAGTACTTTTACGATCAGAACTCATTTCCTACTTCATTTCGCATATATGAACGTGCATATCAAGTTTCGTCTTCGGATTTTGCCCGAAACTCAATTCCGTGGCCATTTTAGCTAACTTTTTAGTATATATTAGTATATATATATATATATATATATATATATATATATATACGTACTAACTTGTTCGGCCTGGATCGCTAATTCGTGGCCTTTTCAGCTTTATTATATATATATATTTGACTATATATATAATCATTTTTAATTTAGTCGGACCTGTATTGCAAATTCGTGGCCCTTTTACTGCTTTTATATATATAACTAAATATTTATATATAATTTTTCTGACTTTGATTGGCCTGGATTACTAATTCGTGGCCTTTATTGCTTTAATATATATATATATATATATATATATATATTAACATTTATATTTCAGTTTTGCCTGGATTGGAAATTCGTGGCCTTTTTACTGCTTTTATAAATATATATAATTACATTATGCCGAGCCTGGATAAATTCGTGGCTCTTTACAACATTTATAATATATATATATATATATATATATATTTACATTCAGTCGAGCCTAGATTAATTCGTGGCTCATTTACAGCTTTTATACATACATACACACACACAAACATATATATATATATATATATATTTATATATATTTCTATTCTGTCAAGCCTGGATTACTTCGTGGCTTTTTACAGCTTTTATAAATATATATATATATATATATATATATATATATATTCTTTATTCATTATGATTAAATATGTTCTTTAAATATTCATTTGATATGAATTGGGACTGATATCGATTTGGCGAATTAGATTTATTTAAATCTATCCCTTTCTACCTTTGAAAAGGTTCAAAATAGGTCCAACCGGAACCGAAAAGCTTGAATGGCTAAGATTTATTTAAATCTAGCTTTCTTTCTAGTTTTGTTCATTATTAAATCCACCTCGCGACCCTTAGATTGCTATCTAGTGGGAACGAGAAGCTTTGGCTACGCGCATGCAAGGATTTGACTGATGAATCCTTGGTTTTAAAAAGTCTAGATGCATGTAAATTAATATACATTTTCTGTAAATATTTGAGCTGTGCAGGTTTTCTTGAATAGTGGGATTCATGATCAAACTGATCAAAATCTGATTCCCATGATGGACAAACTCCACATTACAAATGTATCCTACCAGATTTTCTGTAAAAATGTACATCTAAAAGTCCTTAAAACGGTTATCCGGCTTTAAGGCCTCAAACATAATGTAATATAGTTTGTCATGCTAGAGCCACTCCGATGGCTGTCATGCCCATGAGAAGACCATCACTTGTATATATTTTGTGGTCGAGGATGCTTCGCAGCCTGACAAATCACCATTCAAGTCGAGCCAAAGGCTGAAAAGATAAAAATGGAAGTATCGATATGCTTCAATTTCTACGTAAGCGTAAGGGTTTGAAAACCACCTTTTAAAATATCACTTTCATATCTTGTCTAAAAAAGGACTTTTGCAAATCAAATGAAACCCTTTCGTTTATAGGTTCAACGAAGCATGACAATACTTTCAAAAACAAACGTAGGCTCAATTACTTCTAGCATACACACACACATTGCAATTTAAAAGAGAAATATTGAAAAGATGCGGTACCGTGTTTCTGGTAGCTGTCGTCTAGCACTACAAAATTTACCTTACTCTTTATTCATCTAACTCAAAAAATAGTATAGTAATAAGCAAGGATCGATTCCACAGAGAGTGAATTGTCTTATATCTATCCAAGTATTTCCAATGAATTGGGGGTTTTTAATTTGAATAGATTAATTAACGAAAGTGAATTAAGAAAATATCAATGAGTAAAAAGATTCAATTCTTCAGTTCAGTATCACTTTTTTTCAGTTATAAATTAATTAAGTAATTACAATATTTACCCTTTTAATGAGATTAATAACCCTAGATATCTGCGATCGCAAATTACCCGAAATTCTTCTTAAGTGTAAATCTAATGCGACGATCGCCAACAAAAGATCCTAACTAACATAAAACCTAGAACTATTAGTCTAGATTTAATATGATAAAAGCATGAAGAATGAGAATTAGATTATTCCAAGCAATAATTACACAATCAAGAATTATTTAACTTATCTTTTGAAAACCTTAACAATATTCAAAAGCTTGACCACAATCAAATATCATTAATTGCTACTTGTGATTAGACACACTTCGTTTGCTTAAAATATGTCTTAATCTTGCATATGATAGCAATTTACTAATTTAATCCTGCAGAAACCAAATTAGTCAATTGCATAATATATATGAAAGTTTATGTAGATCAACATAATAAATCTCAATATGAAAGAATAAATAATAATATAACTTAATCAAATCATTAATTGATAAATAGGTTCAACATCCCTTCAGAGTTGAATAAAAGAACTTAGCCTGATATGCTTTGATGAAATTAAAACTAGGGTTTGTAGCCTCCAAGAATTCTATAATGAAAGAGAGAAGATAGACTCAAAGATTAAAAGATAGTCTAAACCTAAGAAAATAACTGATATAAATAGTCTATCAAAACCCTAGTATAATAAGGTAAGTCTGCAATCCTTTTCCTCATCAACTTTGTAATTAAAACTTCTAAATCTGGTCAATCCTGTCTGTCTGGCGCGCCCCGCGCCTGGATTCCTCTATGGGTGGCGTGCCCCGCGCTAGGTATGCAGCAACTTTGATTTACTCTGGCGCGCCCCGCGCCTGATGCAGTGTAAAGCCAGCGCGCCCCGCTCTTAGCTGTCAACAACTCCATTTGAAAAATACTTCTCCCTTTTGTCCTGCTACTCTCCTATCCTGTAAATTAACAAGAAACATATGAAAAGTAACATGCACACTTAAGTAATAACAATATATTAAGCTAAGAAATACTTATTAAGTAGGTTAAAAACCTACTTATCAAATACCCCCAAACATAAACAATTACTTGTCCTCAAGCAAACAAACATAATGAATGCAATATACAGAATGAATGCAACTGACAAAATCGAGCAGAAATCTTTAGTAACCAAATATAGGCTGTACATGTGAGAACCCGAATTTTCAGATATTATTAAATAAGGATTTAATAAATAAAGTTCTTAAAGTGTGAGATGTGTTTGAATAAGAACATTTATGTGTTTTTGTGATTTATAAATATATTATTAAAATATATTCGTTATTTATTTTGGAGACAGTTTAGTTGAGATCAAGGAAGTGGATAAGATTTTCTATCGATATTAAATAGTTTATAGAATTTTTTATCATAGTAAGTTGGTGACATTAAATATCCTTAATGTATAATCACCATATTCTTGTGTATGTGTATAAATAACTAGTATGTTTATAATATAGGTTATTATTAGTGCTTAAGCTATCCGTGAATAGGTTTGGATAGTGAAGCATGAGTTAGTTAAGGAATTAACTAATAAGAATAAATATTGGTTAATTCATAGTTGAGAGTTATATTATGGAGTAATATAATGTTAATATTGAACCTTAATGATATGGTGCAGTGTTTAATTTACTTAAGTAAAGGAGTGAATTAATATATGTGTTGGATATGAAATTATAGTTGATACTTTTATATATATTACTTAGAGTGGTAATATGTGAGAAAGTCTAATGTGCAAATAACGTTAATAAATATACATACGTTATTAAAGGGAGATGGAAATCATTATATTTTAAATGAATATTTAATATTTGAAAAAATTATTTTGGGGATAATTTATAGAAAGGAAAGAGAAATAAATATTATATATTTCTAATAAAGGGTATTAAAATAATTTCTAATATTGAATTATTTTAATAAAAAGAAGGAATGTTATTTTTAATAATAATAATACTTTATATATTTTTGTATGAGGTAATAGGTATGATTAATTAATATGGTAAATATATTAAAATATATTTGCTATATGTAAATAAATTGATAAAAATAATTTATTATAATAGAAAATAAACTTATTATCTATTTTCTATATATAATATAATGTACATGTGCCGTACATATGATTATTTCTAATAGATATTATACTAATTATAATATCTTGAGACAATACGTAAATTATTTTTTAATAATAAATGTCTTTATTTGGAGAAAACATAATATTGTATATTATGGTGAAATACAGAACTTCTAATGTATTTTCAAGGGAGTTTAATTTATAAAAAAAAACTAAGTTATTTTAATAACTTGAGTTGCTATAGTACCATAAGTGTTATAAATAATATTTGAATATTTCTATTCGTAATATATTTATATGTGGACCTTGTGACTTAATAGTTCTAATTAAATTGGAAATATGATAAGTAGTAATGTGGTGGAAAATGAGTAAGTAATGAGAATAATAATAAGCTTGAGATTAAGCTTGTGGAAAATGCCTTGTGTGGCACGATAATAGATCCGACGATTAATTAATTCAAGGATGAAAGAATTATTAATTAACAATTAATTCATATTGTTAATTGTTATTATAATGGTATATTGATTTATTATGGCTAGTGATAGTATAATAATAAAGAGATTGATTATGAATATAATCGAAAATTGTATTAATGAAGGAATTTCTACGTGAACCATTAATCAAATTTTAATTGTTATTGCTATTATGAGGAATAGTATATTAATGAGGATTAACTGATGATGTACCGATTAATATTATTACAAATAATAGAATAATAATAAGCAACTTGTTTATAAATGTAATAAGATTTATATTTATTTAATGAGAAAATTAATTATATAAATGTTAATCAATTGTTATAGAGATTAATAATTGATTTACGAGGAAGGAATTAATTAATATTGTTATTAACTAATTGATAAGATAAGTAATTTATTAATTCCTACGTGCAAACATGCGATATTAAAAGTATATCGTATAGAAGTGTAAAGTGCAACGTGACTATATTATATATAAACTATATAGTAAGGTGAGAGAGTTGCATGAAATGCGTATATAATGTAGTGTGACGCTTTAATATAGCTATATTATATGTATATATTATATAGTATGATGAATTGCATTATGTGAATTACATAATATTACTGCTTATGTAACATGATGTGTGTGGGTAGACCTTAAGGAATACCCTATTAGCATATAGTAATTGTTAATTGATAATGATTTCTATAGGATATTATAATAGAATTAATAACTGTAACGACCAGGAATTTTTGGCTCCTTATTAATTTTATAAGTGCTTTAAAATTTTTAGGAGTTAATTTTTTAAACTTATTTAAACCTTATGTGGTTATGTGCTTATGTGAATTTAACCTATGCGAATAAATGCCATGATTTTTATTAAAGGGAATCACTAATGGTTATTTAAATTAGTAGATTAACCTTGAGACCTTTATATCAGAATATTGATAAAAGTGTTAGTAATTATATATTCAAATTTCTTGAATATAATGTAGAGATTTAATCGTGATCGATTAATTGATATTTGAGTAATTAATTGATAACGTATGAAATTATTATTGTTGTTGATTTATAATTGTTATGAATAAATAATAATTAATGAATTGGGAGTAATTAATTGATTATGTGTTGACTAATTATTATTATGAATAAATAATAATTAATGAGTAAGAGATTAATAAATATAATAATAATATATTTAATTGATTAATTATTTATACGAGCATGTGATATGTAAACTTTTTATATATGGTAGTTAACTATATATTAGATATAGTACAAGGTAACATATTAATGTGGCTTATATTATACATATAGACTATATAGTAAGATTTATTTGCATTAGTAGAGTACACAATAATATTGCTTATGTGATTTGAAGTGTGTAAGTAAACATTCATGTATGCCACATCAAATATATAGTAATTTTAATTGTATTATGTGAGATTGATAAGTGTAATGTGTACTTAGAGCATGTGACATGATGAGGGTAGGAAAACTATTATGAATACCCTATCACCTTACATTAATATCAATAGCATTATTAATTGATAATGTTTTTCCATAAGTTATTATTATAATAACAGTTATTAAACACAATTATATTATATTTGGTGTTAATAGAAAATGTACATGGATTATATGTATGTACACTACTTGATAACTTGTAAATAGGAAATACATTGTATGCCCTTTAAATTATTATAACCTATGTTATATGAAATAAATTGTGTATGCATATTATATAACCAAAGTCTATATGATATGCCCCAAGTGTAGTATTTGCTAATTGCTGAGAATTGTCCCAATATGAGAGCCCAGCTTTCTCTCCTTCACGTGTAAACCCACATGCTATGCTACTCTATCTTCTTCTTCTCAAATTCATCCAAGCTAGCCATAACCAGTATAAGGGGAGTGGGATTTATGATGAGTTCCACCCACTCTAACCAACTCTCTCTTGTCTATTGAACAACCTTACATTCCATGGGTTTGTTTTGGGAGAGTATTGCATTAACTGGGTATTTTATTTTCCTATAAATTGAACTCCCTTCCTCTTATTTCAATTGCTGAGGTTTTATATTGATTTAAGGGAGAATAGCATAGCAGCATTATATAATTTGATAGCAGCAAGTTCAGTTTCTACATTACAGAGGTATAATCAATTGCATTCTTGTTTTTCAAATTTCTGTGAATTTGCTAAGTATTTGATTGTTGACTTCATTTGAATTGGATATTAATGGATTGGAATATGTTGGTTAAGTGTTATACAAGATGTAAACATGTTAGAATTGCAATGTGTTATGTTAGAATCAATTTTCATAGGAAAATTTTTGGGTTGGGCTGAAGGAACTGCTGAAACTGCAAAGCTCCTGGTTTGGCCGCCAGCCTGCGCAGCTGCGCCAGTATTACACTGGCCAGCGGCGCAGCTGCGCCGGGCCTGAACCAGAGATTTTGAGTTCTGTTGCTAAGCTGTTATGTGCGGACCTATAGTACCTTATTTGGCAAGCATGTATACATGATTAATATATATATATATATATATATATATAGGTACGTAGACATAGTATAAGTATGTATAATCATGTTAGTACACTCAAATGATAAAAAGGAGTTAATGCTTACAAATGAACTTAGAAATTTCTAAAGTGAACTTGTTATGGACATATCATGTATGTGTATTCTGATTTTTGCGAGCGTAGTAGTATGGTTAAGAAATGCATGAACAACCCATTAACTTGTGTTTATATGATTCATAATGAAGCGTTAGCATATTGAACTCATTAGTGAACGTTACTAACAACGACATAAGTTTTAAATGTAAACTTTGACGTATACATAGTATGTATGAATTTTGATTTCATGATCATGATCGTATGTACTATATAAGCATGAGAACTAAGACTAATGTGATAGAACATACTAGTATACTTGATCGTAAGTTAAGACATTTTCAAAAGAGAAACTTAAGACTTTCAAAGTAAACTTAACCAAGACTCGTGTCTTTAGATTGTGACCACTTAAATACATGTATGTGACTTTTATATGCATGCTAATACATGTGAGTAACGGTTATGAGATGCTTTACATGTACCGTGTTGTCTTTTTGACTTAGTGTACTTTACAAATAGAAACTGAGAATGTGGAATCTAATTAGCATTGATTACCATGTGAATTGTATTATGATCATGCAAGCATGTTTATTAGGATATCGTTATGCTTATAGACGTATTGTCATGAACCTCATTTGTTTATATACAAATTTCACATGTGCATGCTAAATTATAGAAAATGAACTTCAAGTATGAACTACATGATTAAAGTATATGTGTGTAGTATACTCGAGCATACATATTAGGTATTGTTTAGCCTTGTTATGAGATAGTATGACCGGAGTAGCTAACCTTTAAAGTATGAACTTGTTTAACTTAAGGTTTACCGGCATGAAAACATATGACTCCGAAATTGGATTAGGTCGAGCATGCTAGTTTCAAATGGGAGATTATAACTTGATAAGCATGTGTATTGGTTTAATGGCAATAGTTGCATACTAGAGTTACGCCGGGACACTTTCAGACCCGAACAATTTGCTTAAGTCGGATTTTAACAGTTAACATATTATGATGCTATAAATGGTATGTTTGATATTGAACGTGATCTTATGTGATAGAATTATATAATGACTAGATTAGATTCTTGTCTGTGTGAACTTATATTAGTTTATATATAATAATTGGAGAGATCAACTTGTTATTATTAGGTCGTTCCAATGCCATTTAAATTAAAGCTAGAATTATTTGTAGCTGAGCAAACAGGCAAGTTCCCTGACTTAAACTTATTATTTGTGCAAGTTCCCTATCTTACTCAAATTTATATTGAGCAGGGTATTATTATATTGCAAGTTTCCTAACTTCAGTTGATTGTTATATTGAATGCAAGTATCCTAAATTCTTGCACTACTTTATTCAATGAATCATGTAAGCGAGTTTCTTAACTTCACTTATTTTTGGTGAAAGTTTTCTATCCTTCTCATATTGTATTGAGCAGGTTATTATTGTATTGTGCAAGTTCCCCGGACTTCACATTTTGGTTATTATGAAAGTTCCTCGAACTTCACACTTTGGTTATTGTGAAAGTTCCCCGAACTTCACATTTTGAGTATTGTGCAAGTTCCCCGAACCTCACACTTTGGTTATTTTGCAAATTCCTGAACTTCATTTCTTTATTATGCAAGTTCTCTATGACACCCCCAAATCCGGGTACTTTGTTTTCACATGATTTGGTGTTCACTTTCTAATATAACATACATCTACCCAATGAATAATGCAAAATAAGCTACATCTTAAATTAAAATAAATAAATCTCCCTTACAACAAGGGTTACAACTTTTTTTAAAATAATCTCGGGTTACTCTAAACCTGACATGAAATAATAAAGTGCGAAAACATAACATTCCTGTCTCATTACAACCATTTCAAAATAATTAAAACAAGTCTTCACTTGCTTTGCTTTCCTTTGCCCTTACTTATAGACAGAGCATCAGTATTATCAACCTTTACTAAAATTGTTATTTAATGCAAGAGTGAACAAACCACAGCTCATTGGAGTTTAACAATAATATAGACATGAAAGGATATATTTAAAAGAATCTGAACAACTTAGCTTGCTTCAATAATAAAGAATTGAATAATAATTCTCTATCAATATTAAAATTCAAATATAGAATTTATTTGAAGGTCACAAGACCTTTGAACTCTTCTTGTCCTAGGTTATAAATATTTATATTTAAACCTTTAACAGTCAATAAGACTATGGACCTTAACTCGTACTTAGGGGGATCAGCCCTTCGTACCATGTATTGTGCACAAACATCTTAACGCTATGCGTAGTAACCTCCCCTAGTAAATAGGGTTGTTCAACTCAGCAATTTGAATTCGAGTCCGCAGCAAAGAGAGTTTGGTTTGGATAATCTTACAAAGGTAATTTAGAATTCACGTTCATCAACTAAGGATTAGTTGAATCGACTTTCAATAATTCATAAATAAAAGAGTTATGAATTAACATATTCTTTAGAAGTAAACTTAAAGCATTTAAAATAATAAACTAGATCTTACTTGAACAATAAGTTAAGATCATTTTAATTAAATAAACAATTGTTCAATACAGAAATGGAAAGGACATTCTCAACAATGAATATATGAATTCAAAGAAATTGCATAGAATTAACGAGTTTAGGGTTTAGAAGACTTGCCTCAAGCGCAAGCTACTTAACTCAATTCACGTACTTTAATACTTCCTACACATATATATTTAATCACAATAACCTAAATTAGTTAACACCTAACTAATTCACAGAAGTGGTTAACTCTCATGGTTAACTCAATAAATAATAATTAACCATCACATAGTTAATTACATCACATAGGCATGCTCACATAATTAAATTAATTATGTATTTAGCTTAATTATAATTAAATAATTATAATTTTAAACACTTAATCAAATTATAATTACTTAACTTATAACTACCTTTTAAATTATAAATAATTTAGAATTTATAATCAATTAAACTATATCATGCATTATAATTACACAATTAATAACAAATCATGAATTATCAATTTATAATCCATAATTAAACATGCATTTATTAAATTATAATTACATAGATTATAATTTAAATTAATATCTAATTGATTAAAATAAATCAACTACTACTCATCATAATTTAACAAAATTATACTTTGAATTTAAATATTTACTCTTAATTATAATTATTCAAATTATAATTGAGTAACTTATTTTACAATTAAACAATTATAATTTATACTTCTACATTAAGGTTTTCAAAACTTCCTTTTTCTCAATTTATGAAATTATCAATTTTATGTTAACATATGTTAAAGCAACTGGATACATGCTCATTATCTTAGCAATAATGTAATGAAAATATAAAAACACATTGCACACTTGATTAAAACTCACTGCCACTGCACTGTGCACGGCGCACCTGCGCAGCCTGTTGCCTTAAAACTGGCGCAGCTGCGCAGGGAAAGGTTATGGGAAAAGCAAGCGGCGCAGCTGCGCTGCTCCTGATCTTGCTGCCGGCGCAGCTGCGCAACAACTCGGCCAGACGCAGACAGCCACGGCTATCTGCTTTACTGCTTAACCCATACAAGCCAAAAATACAGTAACATAGACACTGTAAATTATATATACGCTGTAATACATATATCTAACATGCTTCCAAAACATAAACTCATTTAAACAACGAGAATCAAGAGTTTTAAAAAATCCAATTTGGCCATTTTCATGAAAACTCATATTTTCATAAAGCAATTCTCTGTAATAAAATTTTCTTACCAATCCAACTTATAAAACATGCATTATATTTGAAATTGAAGATATTATCACAACAATTCTAAATAGGCATATTAACACATAATCAAATCATAACGTTTACTCTAAAATGGGCCAATATCATATAAAATCATAAGAACATCAATTTCTCCATTAAAACATGTTCTGACAAAAATTTGATTTCTGAAAATCCTTGATCATGACATACAATTCATATAATAACCATTATAAACACAATTTATATATGTACATCATATTTGTATAACTTTCATGCTAAATCATATACACAGAGAACTCATATTCATGAATATTATAAAGAAAACACATAGAAATATAAAGAAATTAAAATAATACCCTTTTTTCTTAGATGATTGAAGAAGAATATGATAGTGATTCCCTTCAAGCTTCTCAAGCTTTATCTTTTCTTTCTCTTCCTCATCTCTTTATCTTCTTCTCTGTTATTTTCTCTGCTCTTTCTCTCTTTTTTTTCTTAGTTTCTCTAACTGACTAACTCTAAACTAACGTAACTTAGTGTATATACAATATACATATAACACATATAATTATAGAATATGTAACTCCTAATATAATTACATATACTAATTACTAATTAATACATAGGTTACAAAAATTTTGAATTTAAATATCCACAAGGCTTGTTTGGCCAAAACAGAATTATTTTTAAAAATAGATTATTATTACTAAGGCCATGTTTGGTAAAATAGATTTAAAACAAATGCAAAATCTTGTTTATTTAAACTCATTTAAAATTCTTTTTCTTTTATTTTAACAAATCATTTTAACACATACTTAAATGTCACATTTTAATTAATTAAACATTAATCATCCAATTTAATCAATTAAAATCTAACATCAATTAATCACATAAAATTGCAACATAATTATAATTACTTGCTAATTATAATCCATGTAACAGTTCATCACATAATTCCTCTAATTACATAATTATAATTACTCGCTAATTATAATCTATGTAACAGTTCATCACATAATTCCTCTAATTCAATTATCTCAATTAAATTAGAACTACAATATAAATTTAATATACATTAATTAAATAAATATTACACATTCATTTAATTAATATATAACACTTAATTAAATCACTCCATAAATCACATAATTTATTTATTTAATTAAATAAATAAATCACATAAAATATTTATTTAATTCAATAAATATTAAAATTAACTATAAAATCACAATCGTTACATTCTCTAAACTTATACAAACTCGTATATGGTGCAAGTATCTTATCTTTGTGTTTACTTTACTCAAAAAACGTTGTAAGCAAATGTCCTAACCTATGCATTTACTTTATGCAAGGGATCTATTATGGTGAAATTCCCCGAATTTCACTCTTTGATGTTGTAAGTGTCTAAGCCTATGTATTTATTTTATGCAAGGAATCTATTATTGTGCAAGTTCCCCGAACTTCACACGTTAAGTATTGTGCAAGTTCCCCAAAATTCACACGTTGAGTATTGTGCAAGTTTTCCGAACTTCACACATTGAGTATTGTGCATTCCCTGAACTTACACAAATTCCTATATTGTGCAAATTCTAAACTTCACTTTGTGCAAGTTCCCTATCCTTCTCATATAGTATTGAGTAGGTTATTGTTGAATCGAAAGTTGTTTACTTAATTGCTTGAACTTTATTTCCAAGCATGTTATTTAGTGGTTTAATTACTTATCAATTATTCCACATTGATATTATTGATGTCCGCAGCTAGTGCATTTGAGCTCGTACAGTCTTGGACTTGTACATTATTCAAGGTTCTAAATTTCTTGAACTATGTCAGTAAGAGTCTGAACCTTTGCTCGGTTAGACTAGTGTATGAAGTTTTCTTTGAAGCTATCCAAACCAATTGCTAGTAAGGATTCTTAGACGGAACAGAACACCCCTTATATATAGGAGTGTGTACAGGTATCTAATATATATGATACGAGTAAGCAGATTTAAGTGTTATGCATATTCACGTTGTGCCCGAGGCTGATCTCCTCGAGGTACTGAGTTTCTATAGCCAGAAGCCAGTAATTCTAAAAGGGTCAATTAGCTATTGAACCCATTGGAAAGTTATAGTTCAGAGTCTACTCGACTATCAGTCATTCTAAAGGCAATTATTATCTTTGCTTTTAATATTCATATTGTTGAGTTGTTCAGATATTCATATTATTGAATCGTTCTAATATTCATATTGTTGAATCTTTAAGATATTCATTTTGTTGAAATCATTGTCAGACATTTTTCTATTCATCATGATATATCCTTTATTGTTGTATTTAAACTTGCTGAGCAAACTTGTTGCTCATTCTTGCTATATCATGACTTATATTATAGTTAAGCCCGAGCCCTCAGGGAAGGACAAGGGTAAAGGAAAGATTTAGGATGGTTTGCAAGGAGTAGACTTGTCTTTGTGATTTGTTTAATTACCGTTAATGTAATATGAACCCTAATGTTTATTCTAGGGTTTGTTTGTATGTTTGTATTTAAGGTTATCGATTCTTGGGACTAGTAACATCTTTTGAATGAACGACGTACGTTTATTATATTCCGCACTTTAGTTATCGTATGTTGTTTAGAGGTGGATGTTTAGTATTGTTTCGTGACGACCGGACCGGGGTCAGAGGACCCGGATTCGGGTGTGTCACAGGTTGGTATCAAAGCTTTAGGTTATAAACGTTAGGAATGCGAAACCTAAGTTATAACCTTAGTAGGAAACTCAAGTAGAGTTTGTAGGTGATGGATTGAGGATATCCATCGAGTCTTATTGTGATACTGAAGTTGTTTATTTAAATCAGCTATGATTGATAGACGTCCTAACTTCTTAATGCTAACATGAATAGCATATCACATAAAGCCTAATGTTTTCTTCCTTTCCTCAGGATCATGCCGCCTAGGAGATTTTCGCGGAACCAGAGGGAGGAAGGATCTGTTAGCAATGGTGGAAGGGGAAATGTCGACCCAATGCAGAGCTTCGTTAACCTATTAACAGAAGCCATGCAAAACATAACCCTGCCAGCAGCTGAGCAGCTAGGACATTACTTGGATAGCTTTAAGGACTTTAAATTGGTAGGACCACCGAAATTCTGGGAAACCTTGGATCCAATTGAAGCCCAAACATGGATAGAAGAAATTGAGAAGGTGTTTGAGGTCGCACTGTTGGCCGAGGCACAGAAGACGAGTTTTGCCACATTCATGATGAAGGGCGAAGCTAATAATTGGTGGGAACCCAATAAAGGACTAGCAGGTGAAGAAGTTATTATGTGGGACAGATTTAAGAATTTCTTTTCAGAGAATACGCAATAAGATATGGAAGTTAAGTTTCTAGAGCTGAGACAATGAGGTATGTTAGTCACGGAGAACGCGGCGAGATTTAAAGAGTGGGCTCGATTCACCTCGCATTAGGTGGATACGGAGGCCAGGAAAGCAGAGAGATTTGAATTAGGATTGAAACCATGGGTGCAGAAGGTAGTAGATGTATTGAAGATTATGACTTTTTATGATCTTTTGGAAAGGGCTATCATTGCCGAAGGAGGTAATGAAGCCATAGCGCACTTTAAGCAAGATAAGAAGACCGGTCAGGAAGGACAGAAGGTGGGAAACGGCGGAGGCAGCAACCCCAATAAACGTAAATGGATGGAGAACCAATCATCCGAAGGTAGCAAATCCGGGGGAAAGGCTAAGAAAAATTTAAAGTGCAGTAACTGTGGAAGGAACCACTCGGGGGAATGCTTGAAGGGGAAGAACGCATGTTATCATTGTGGACGACCGGGGCACATGGCTCCTCAATGTCCGAATAAGTCAAAAGGAGGATGTTTCGGTGTAGAGCCACAGACCATCAAATCAAGGACTGCTCGAAGAGAAAGGGCGTTGCAGCTAGCGGCAACCGCAACAACAAGGACGTAGTGTCAGGTATCATCCCGATCTATTATATATAGATGCATATGTGTTATTCGATTCGAGTGCCACCTGCTCTTTTATTTCTGATGATTTTGTTAAATAGTTAGACTTACCACGTGAGGAATTAGAACACCCTATGGGCGTAGGAGTAGCAAACAAGGAAGTTATACCCATAGAATACATTCATAGGAATTGTTATACTGATTTGAATGGAATTCGTGGATGTCTTCCCAAACGAGATTTAGCAGCAATAGTTTTTGCCTTGGAGTTTTGGAAGCATTATTGGTATGGCGAGAAATGTGAGATATACACAATCTGAAGTATATCTTCACACAAAAGGAATTAAACATGAGGCATCGCCGATGGCTAGAATTGATCAAAGATTATAATTGTGAAATTCTGTACCATCCAAGCAAAGAAAATGTAGTGGCAGATGCCTTGGATAGGAAAGGCAGAACGAAGTTATCGAGCTTGACCATTCAGGAGAATTAGTGAAAGATTTTGAAAGACTAAACTTAGAGGTTAAGTATCCGATGGAGACCAAGAGAGATTAATTACAGTGTCAGTAAGCCTGACATTATTAGATAAGGTTAAGAAGGAACAAGAGAATGGCGAAGTTTGTGATAACATCAAGAAGCGATTAGCTAAAAGTGATGAGTTGAAATTTAAGATTGATAGCAGTGAACTTCTATGATTTGAAGGATAAATTTGGGTACCGTTAGTACTAGAACTAAGAGAAGAGATTTTGCTAGAAATATTTTATGGAAGGAAAGTGTCAAACACCGTTGTGTTGGGATAAAGTAGGTGAACGTCGACTGTTGGGACCAGAAGTGGTACAGCAGATGGTAGAGATTATCCAAGTGATAAGAGAGAATTATCCGTTTTTATTGGAGTAACCTTATTTTTACAATTCCGAGGACGAAATTTTTATAAGGGGGGAGGGATGTAACGACCAGGAATTTTAGGCTCCTTATTAATTTTATATGTGATTTAAAATTTTTAGGAGTTAATTTTTCAAACTTATTTAAACCTTCTGTGGTTATGTGCTTATGTGAATTTAATCTATGCGAATAAATGCCAGGATTTTTATTAAAGGGAATCACTAATGGTTATTTAAATTAGTAGATTAACCCTGAGACCTTTATATCAGAATATTGATAAAAGTGGTAGTAATTATATATTCAAATTTCTTGAATATAATGTAGAGATTTAATCGTGATCGATTAATTGATATTTGAGTAATTAATTGATAACGTATGAAATTATTATTGTTGTTAATTTATAATTATTATGAATAAATAATAATTAATGAATTGGGAGTAATTAATTGATTATGTGTTGACTAATTATTATTATGAATAAATAATAATTAATGAGTAAGAGATTAATAAATATAAGAATACTATATTTAATTGATTAATTATTTATACGAGCATGTGATATGTAAACTTCTTATATATGGTAGTTAACTATTTATTAGATATAGTACAAGGTAACATATTAATGTGGCTTATATTATACATATAGACTATATAGTAAGATTTATTTGCATTAGTAGAGTACACAATAATATTGCTTATGTGACTTGAAGCGTGTAAGTAAACATTCATGTATGCCTCATCAAATATATAGTAATTTTAATTGTATTATGTGAGATTGATAAGTGTAATGTGTACTTAGAACATGTGACATGATGAGGGTAGGAAAACTATTATGAATACCCTATCACCTTACATTAATATCAATAGCATTATTAATTGATAATGTTTTCCCATAAGTTATTATTATAATAACAGTTATTAAACACAATTATATTATATTTGGTGTTAATAGAAAATGTACATGGATTATATATATGTACACTACTTGATAACTTGTAAATAGGAAATACATTGTATGCCCTTTAAATTATTATAACCTATGTTATATGAAATAAATTGTGTATGCATATTATATAACCAAAGTCTATATTATATGCCCCAAGTGTAGTATTTGCTAGTTGGTGAGAATTGTCCCAATATGAGAGCCCAGCTTTCTCTCCTTCACGTGTAAACCCACATGCTATGCTACTCTATCTTCTTCTTCTCAAATTCATCCAAGCTAGCCATAATCATTATAAGGGGAGTGGGATTTATGATGAGTTCCACCCACTCTCACCAACTCTCTCTTGTCTATTGAATAACCTTACAATCCATGGGTTTGATTTGGGAGAGTATTGCATTAACTGGGTATTTTATTTTCCTATAAATTGAACTCCCTTCCTCTTATTTCAATTGCTGAGGTTTTATATTGATTTAAGGGAGAATAGCATAGCAGCATTATATAATTTGATAGCAGCAAGTTCAGTTTCTACATTACAGAGGTATAATCAATTGCATTCTTGTTTTTTAAATTTCTGTGAATTTGCTAAGTACTTGATTCTTGACTTCATTTGAATTGGATATTAATGGATTGGAATATGTTGGTTAAGTGTTATACAAGATGTAAACATGTTAGAATTGCAATGTGTTATGTTAGAATCAATTTTCGTAGGAAAATTTTTGAGTTGGGTTGTAGGAACTGCTGAAATTACAAAGCTCCTGGTTTGGCCGCCAGCCTGCGCAGCTGCGCCAGTATTACACTAGCCAGCGGCGCAGCTGCGCCGGGCCTGAACTAGAGATTTTGAGTTATGTTGCTAAGCTGTTATGTGCCGACCTATAGTACCTTATTTGGCAAGTATGTATACATGATTAATATATATATATATATATATATATTTATAGGTACGTAGACATAGTATAAGTATGTATAATCATGTTAGTACACTCAAATGATAAAAAGGAGTTAATGCTTACAAATGAACTTAGAAATTTCTAAAGTGAACTTGTTATGGACATATCATGTATGTGTGTTCTGATTTTTGCGAGCATAGTAGTATGGTTAAAAAATGCATGAACAACCCATTAACTTGTGTTTATATGATTCATAATGAAGCGTTAGCATATTGAACTCATTAGTGAACATTACTAACAACGACATAAGTTTTAAATGTGAACTTTGACGTATACATAGTATGTATGAATTTTAATTTCATGATCATGATCGTATGTACTATATAAGCATGAGAACTAAGACTAATGTGATAGAACATACTAGTATACTTGATAATAAGTTAAGACGTTTTCAAAAGAGAAACTTAAGACTTTTAAAGTAAACTTAACCAAGACTCATGTCTTTAGATTGTGACCACTTAAATACATGTATGTGACTTTTATATGCATGCTAATACATGTGAGTAACGGTTACGAGATGCTTTACATATACCGTGTTGTCTTTTTGACTTAGTGTACTTTACAAATGGAAACGGAGAATGTGGAATCTAATTAGCATTGATTACCATGTGAATTGTATTATGATCATGCAAGCATGTTTATTAGGATATCATTATGCCTATAGACGTATTGTCATGAATCTCATTTGTTTATATACAAATTTCATATGTGCATGCTAAATTATAGAAAATGAACTTCAAGTATGAACTACATGATTAAAGTATATATGTGTAGTATACTCGAGCATACATATTAGGTATTGTTTAGCCTTGTTATGAGATAGTATGACCGGAGTAGTGAACCTTTAAATTATGAACTTGTTTAACTTAAGGTTTACCGGCATGAAAACATATGACTCCGAAATTGGATTAGGTCGAGCATGCTAGTTTCAAATAGGAGATTATAACTTGATAAGCATGTGTATTGGTTTAATGGCAATAGTTGCATGCTAGAGTTACGCCGGGACACTTTCAGACCCGAACAATTTGCTTAAGTCGGATTTTAACAGTTAACATATTATGATGCTATAAATGGTATGTTTGATATTGAACGTGATCTTATGTGATAGAATTATATAATGACTAGATTCTTGTATGTGTGAACTTATATTAGTTTATATATACTAATTGGAGAGATCAACTTGTTATTATTAGGTCGTTCCAACGCCATTTAAATTAAAGCTAGAATTATTTGTAGCTGAGCAAACAGGCAAGTTCCCTGACTTAAACTTATTATTTGTGCAAGTTCCCTATCTTACTCAAATTTATATTTAGCAGGGTATTATTATATTGCAAGTTTCCTAACTTCAGTTGATTGTTATATTGAATGCAAGTATCCTAAATTCTTGCACTACTTTATTCAATGAATCATGTAAGCGAGTTTCTTAACTTCACTTATTTTTGGTGAAAGTTTCCTATCCTTCTTATATTGTATTGAGCAGGTTATTATTATATTGTGCAAGTTCCCCGAACTTCACATTTTGGTTATTGTGAAAGTTTCCCGAACTTCACATTTTGGTTATTGTGAAAGTTCCCCGAACTTCACATTTTGAGTATTGTGCAAGTTCCCCGAACTTCACACTTTGGTTATTTTGCAAATTTCTAAACTTCATTTCTTTATTATGCAAGTTCTCTAAACTTATACAAACTCGTATATGGTGCAAGTATCTTATCTTTGTGTTTACTTTACTCAAAGAATGTTGTAAGCAAATGTCCTAACCTATACATTTACTTTATGCAAGGGATCTATTATGGTGAAATTCCCCGAATTTCACTCTTTGATGTTGTAATTGTCTAAGCCTATGTATTTATTTTATGCAAGGAATCTATTATTGTGCAAGTTCCCCGAACTTCACACTTTAAATATTGTGCAAGTTCCCCAAAATTCACACGTTGAGTATTGTGCAAGTTCCCCGAACTTCACACATTGAGTATTGTGCAAGTTCCACGAACTTACACAAATTCCTATATTGTGCAAATTCTAAACTTCACTTTGTGCAAGTTCTTTATCCTTCTCATATTGTATTGAGTAGGTTATTGTTGAATCGAAAGTTGTTTACTTAATTGCTTGAACTTTATTTCCAAGAATGTTATTTAGTGGTTTAATTACTTATCAATTATTCCACATTGATATTATTGATGTCCGCACCTAGTACATTTGAGCTCGTACAGTCTTAGACTTGTACATTATTCAAGGTTCTAAATTTCTTGAAATATGTCAGTAAGAGTCTGAACCTTTGCTCGGTCAGACTAGTGTATGAAGTTTTCTTTGAAGCTATACAAACCAATTGATGGTAAGGATTCTTAGACGGAACAGAACACCCCTCATATATAGGAGTGTGCCCAGGTATCTAATATGTATGATACGAGTAAGCAGATTTAAGTGTTCTGCATATTCACGTTGTGCCCGAGGCTGATCTCCTCGAGGTACTATAGCCAGAAGCCAGTAATTCTAAAAGGGTCAATTAGCTATTGAACCCATTGGAAAGTTATAGTTCAGAGTCTGCTCGACTATCAGTCATTCTAAAGGTAATTATTATCTTTGCTTTTAATATTCATATTGTTGAGTTGTTCAGATATTCCTATTATTGAATCGTTCTAATATTCATATTATTGAATCTTTAAGATATTCATTTTGTTGAAATCATTGTTAGACATTTTTCCATTCATCATGCTATATCCTTTATTGTTGTATTTAAACTTGCTGAGCAAACTTGTTGCTCATTCTTTCTATATCATGACTTATATTGTAGTTAAGCCCGAGCCCTCAGGGAAGGACAAGGGTAAAGGAAAGATTTAGGATGGTTTGCAAGGAGCAGACTTTGTCTTTATGATTTGTTTAATTACCGTTAGTGTAATATGAACCCTAATGTTTATTCTAGGGTATGTTTGTTTGTTTGTATTTAAGGTTATCGAATCTTGGGACTAGTAACATCTTTTGAATGAACGACGTACGTTTATTATATTTCACACTTTAGTTATCGTATGTTGTTTAGAGGTGGATGTTTAGTATTGTTTCGTGATGACCGGACCGGGGTCAGAGGACCCGAATTCGGGGGTGTCACAGTAACCATTGTGATAATGAATAATAATGATACCCAATTGATATACGTAATTGGTATTAAGAAAAATGTATATGAATTATATGGATGTACCCTTATTTGTTACGTTGTATTTATAAGGGACATTGTGACTTAAAAATATACTATGTGTACATATATTATATAACCAAAGTGTATATATTATGTGTATGGATGTATAACTCAAGTGTTATATAACACTTTGCAAGTTGCTGAGTTCCTTGGTCTTGTCCCTTAATGAGAGTCCCTTCACGTGAGAAGCTAGCCTACTCTAGTTCCTTCTTAATTTCAGTAATGTAGAACTAATGATTATGGGGGGAGTGGGTTTCATGATAGGATTCACCAACTTCTTGATAACCTTCATGTTCTTGTGTAATCCATTGGTTTGATTTAGTGGGAGATTGCATTATATGGATAACCAATTGCCTATAAATATCAACTCTCTTCCTCTCATCTTCTTTTGCTGAGAATTCAAAGTATAAACCAAGTGAGTAAGTTTATTAGAGTTATCAGTATAGGAGAGACTTGATATAGCAGGAAACGAACTTGTAGAGGTATAATTCCTATATTTCTCATTCATGTTGGCAAGTCCTTGATTATGTAATTTAGATGTTAATTTAATTGTGGAATATGTTTATCAAGTGTTATGTAAGATTATAAGCATGATAGAAATGTATTGAGTCTAGTGTAGAATCAATTTCGTATGAAATCTGTGAGTTGGCTTAAGTTCTGTCGAAGCAGAACTGTTCTATCTTTGGCCGGCCACCTGCGCAGCTGCGTCGAGCTTGAATCAGAAAAATATTTCTTTTGCAACCTGCTTGATTCTGTTAAGTAATAATTGTTTAAAGTAGCTTAAACAAGCATGCTAGAAGGTTTAACATGCCTATATGAGTATATTAACATGACATGCACCCGCATTGCTATGATTGCATGCATGATTCCTAAAGGTTTATGATTTCCAAAAGTAAAAGTAAAGTTTTGTAAACAAAAATGACTTATACGAACCATGTCGACATTCTAATTTTTCAAGCATGATTATATTATTTAGGAATGCATGAGAAGCATATTAACTTACAAATATATGTTTCATAGTATAGCATGAGCATGCCGGATCTCGTTAGTAAGCATTTCCAATGAGAATGTAAGTTTTGAAGGTGGATCTTGACATGTCAATACCATGTACGCATGCTGATTTTTGTGAGCATGTTTAGATGACTTAGAAATGCATATCGGACATGTCAACCTATATATAGATAGCATGAACATGTTAGGTTTTTTTAGTGAGCTTCACTAATGAAAATGCGAGCTTTGAACGTGGACGTTAACATGTTACCTTAATATTTGGGATTTTGATGTTTATGAACATATGTAATAGCACTCTTAGACTCTCTCATGTATCATACATGTATATATATACCATGACTACATATCATGAAACCAAGTTTAGCGTAAACGAAGCATGTTTTCAAACTAATAATTGTGGTAGTTACATGTATGAAGTATGAATATTCATGAACATGCCCAGTATGAGTTATCTGAATACTTTATGTGTTTAAATAACTAGCATGATAAACTTTATGATGTTCATGACGTTGAGTGACCTTAAATTGTTGGAATGTTGACGTAGAACCTATATTGTGTAAATTGAACATGAAAAGGTTGAACGAGCATGAAAGTATCCTTTAATATGTATACATGATATGTAGGACCATATGTTAATACTTGAATCCGACTTCGACGGTTAATAGAGTATATTTTCTTTGTTATGGCCTTATGTGATAGTAATGATATATGAGAATGATTAACTCAAAAGATGGACTACACTAGCTATATGTAAATAGATTAGTGGTAGATGGGCATGTGTATGTGGAGAATGGTAGTAAGTACGTATGGTTAAAGTATACTTATACGTACATAGTTATTCTAAGAATACGATAATAAAGTGAGACGAAAGTTCTAAGAACCAAGTTTGACAACAATGTAACGTTTATTATTACATTGAGAATGTGTGGATACATATAACTAATGAGTGTGATCTCTATGGTTAATATAACTGTGTAGGATTACACGAAGTGCAGATATTCTTAAGCAGTTAAGTCATAGTTGTTAAACTACGAATCAGGCAAGTCTTTCAGTTCCTATTTGATATATGAATTCAATAACTGTTAGTTGAATTATATTATGCTGTGATAATGTGAACTTATATATGAACTGTAAATGAGATATAAATGAGATTGAAAGTTCATCTTTAATGATATACTTGTTATGTGAAAAGTAACATGCGTAGTAAATATAAATTGTTTTTAAATGCATGAACTGAGTATGATATTGTATGCTATGTGATGCATGAAAACTGTTAGAATTGCTGAGCTGTCGAGCTCACTCTTGCAAATAACCACTTTTGCAGGTTAAGGATTCACGGTAAAGATTTTGTGCTTCTTGATTGATAAAGATAGATAGTATCGCAACGAAGAATACTATTTAGATTATCTTTTAAACCCTGTTTAGGTTCTAAGAGTTGTACTTGATAATTGTATACGTTGTTTAAAACTTGTCGTACTGTAAAGATGTATTAGTTGATACATAGAGGATATTAAGTTGAGTTGTAAACGTTATACGATAACTCAAATAGAATGAATCATATTTTATAGTTGATTCAAGAATTATAATGGATTCAAAGTTATGAAATCAATAAGAAGAACTTATTCAAAGGATATTGAAAAGTTTAAATTATTCCGCATTTTAGTAACATCGAATATGATGTAAAGACGAGATCTTGGATATAAATAGAATTTATATTCTAAATTGAAATAAGCAAAGTTGTATTCTTTTACTAATGATTAAAAGATGTAATAGTTCGACGATAGTAGTATCGTGACTGCACCAGATTCAAGGTAATAGAAGGGACCCGGATTTGGGGGCGTCACAGGTTGGTATCAAAGCTGTAGGTTATAAACCTTAGGTAAGTGTACCTTAGACTATAACCTGAGAGAACGAAAGATAAGATTAAAATATATCTAAGTAAAGATTCAAAGAAGAATCTCGAAATACCTAGAGAATGAGAATCAGGAGTTTCCTAACTCCGGTAATAAAAATGTTAAGATGATGTCTATAAGATGAATATGACAGAGATAATGAGAATGAACTCGAATGGAGTTTAGTTGATAGTAGGGAAAGAACCTTGAGGTAAAGTGATGATCACGACGTGATCAGATTGAACTGTGAAATGATAGATAGTCTGTAACGACTAAGTGTGTATAGCTTGATGCTATGAGAGAATGTACTATAAAAAGTACGAGATGAACTCATGAGGAGTTGTATGTGGTGAAACCTAAAAATTTCGTAATGAGTAAGTAATAGAGTAAGATAGAGTTAAGTGTTGGACTTCTATTAAGGACTCATGTGATGGCTTAGTTGTACAAACTTTTGTATGGGCAGAGGTCTTGTGCTTGCACTAAGTGCATCACATTGATAATCGTTGGAATGTTAGTATCGCGGTATCATTCTACATATGGTGGAAAGGTGATTCTTTTCTCATATTTATTTTGATAGATAGAGATTTCTAAGATATAATTAGATAATATTAAGATTAGGTGCGAGTTCTTAAGACTCATGCCTATGACAAGTTCGTGACTCATAATCGTATGGTGGGACCCCTCAACGAATGGACAATTTTGGTCTGACTAGGATAAGTTCCTTAACCCATATGATTGTGGTAAGTGATTGTGGTAAGTTCCTGAGCTTCCATGGTGTGGTAAGTTGGTGAACTGTACTGAGAATAGATATATTATATAAGAGTTTTGGAATAGTAAGCATTGATGGTGGTAAGAGATTGAAGTGATGGAGAAATTAGATTTTCCTAAATCTTCTAGCTATGCTAGATTTTCAAAATTTATTGACTTCGTGCTAGTGTTTGCACTTCGGTTTTCTTGAGAAAAACATTGGGTCGGGTGACTGAACCAATGAGTTTTAAAAATAACACCGTTATTCGTATGTCTAAGCTATTCATTTTGGCCAAGACAAAAATGATTTGAAAATCTTCCAAAATGTATTTTGACCATGTGCATCATTTGATATGATGTAGAATGGTAAACGATGGAGTCATCAATGCAATCGAACCTAGTGTTGGTTGTGATTGAAAGATCGTCAGCCCACTATGGTATGATGTAATATGACAAAGTCATAAAATGACAGAATCCTCAACGTACTACTAATCTGGTATGGTATTATGACGTCATAAAAGAATTTTTGGTTTTCTTGTAAATTATGAAGAAGGTCAATTAAGTTGGCTAAATTATTTCAATTGCTGTCCGAATTGTTGATGAGAGTCTAAGCTATTTGATTCGGCTAGGCGACTGTTGAAAAGTGATTATAGAATTCAGGGCATTCTTGTGTATTTATGCCAAACCAGATTGCTCTGGTACGGATTCAGATGTTGAAAAGCTGAGGTGAATAACCCTATAAGGGAACATGTTTTCGGGGACAATGGTTCCGAGTGTAACACATATAGTCGTTACAAAACACTACGTTGCGGCCCAACGTAGTGGTACAATAGGCTGGCCACCTAGAGTACGCGTGGAGGGTGTTTTCAGTCTTTCTGATTGATAAACACTCTGGTTTGCGGTGTGAAGAATTGTGTTGAAGCATTAGTAAACCTAGAGAAAAGTTCACGGTCTTGTGACCCCTCAGCATAATTTGAAATCTGAGTTATTCATACTACTTTCCCGATTATTGAAAAATCGTGGAAGAATCTTATTCTTCTAAAGGATGAATGTAGTAAGTAGAATGTTCCTTAGAAAGGAGAAAATGGTAGAATGCGATTAAGAAGGTCATTATAATAAAACTTCTGAAAAGAGAATGAATAAAATTATTCAAGAGAATAGGTAATATTCGGAATAGCACCGAGTAGAGGAAGTTTCGGTGATTCCGAGGACGGAATCCTTATAAGGGGGAGAGGATGTGAGAACCCGAATTTCAGATATTATTAAATAAGAATTTAATAAATAAAATTCTTAAAGTGTGAGATGTGTTAGAATAAGAACATTTATGTGTTTTTGTGATTTATAAATATATTATTAAAATATATTCGTTATTTATTTTGGAGACAGTTTAGTTGAGATCAAGGAAGTGGATAAGATTTCTTATCGATATTAAATAATTTATAGAATTTTTTATCATAGTAAGTTGGTGACATTAAATATCCTTAATGTATAATCACCATATTCTTGTGTATGTGTATTAATAACTAGTATGTTTATAATATAGGTTATTGTTAGATCTTAAGCTATCCGTGAATAGGTTTGGATAGTGAAGCATGAGTTAGTTAAGAAATTAACTAATAAGAATAAATATTGGTTAATTCATAGTTGAGAGTTATATTATGGAGTAATATAATGTTAATATTGAACCTTAATGATATGGTGCAGTGTTTAATTTACTTAAGTAAAGGAATGAATTAATATATGTGTTGGATATGAAATTATAGTTGGTACTTTTATATATATTACTTAGAATGGTAATATGTGAGAAAGTCTAATGTGCGAATAACGTTAATAAATATACATACGTTATTAAAGGGAGATGGAAATTATTATATTTTAAATGAATATTTAATATTTGAAGAAATTATTTTGGGGACAATTTATAGAAAGGAAAGAGAAATAAATATTATATATTTCTAATAAAGGGTATTAAAATAATTTTTAATATTGAATTATTTTAATAAAAAGAAGGAATGTTATTTTTAATAATAATAATACCTTATATGTTTTTGTATGAGGTAATAGGTATGATTAATTAATATGGTAAATATATTAAAACATATTTGCTATATGTAAATAAATTGATGGAAATAATTTATTATAATAGAAAATAAACTTATTATCTATTTTTTATATATAATATAATGTACATGTGCCGTTTATGTGATTATTTTAATAGATATTATACTAATTATAATATCTTGAGACAATAAGTAAATTATTTTCTAATAATAAATGTCTTTATTTGGAGAAAACATAATATTATATATTATGGCGAACTACAGAACTTCTAATGTATTTTCAAGGGAGTTTAATTTATAAAAGAAAACTAAGTTATTTTAATAACTTGAGTTGCTATAGTACTATAAGTGTTATAAATAATATTTGAATATTTCTATTCGTAATATATTTATATGTGGACCTTGTGACTTAATAGTTCTAATTAAATTGGACATGTGATAAGTAGTAATGTAGTGGGAAATGAGTAAGTAATGAGAATAATAATAAGCTTAAGATTAAGCTTGTGGAAAATGCCTTGTGTGGCACGATAATAGATCCGACGATTACTTAATTCAAGGATGAAAGAATTATTAATTAACAATTACTTCATATTGTTAATTGTTATTATAATGGTATATTGATTTATTATGGCTAGTGATAGTATAATAATAAAGAGATTGATTATGAATATAATCGGAAATTGTATTAATGAAGGAATTTCTACGTGAACGATTAATCAAATATTAATTGTTATTGGTATTATGAGGAATAGTATATTAATGAGGATTAATTGATGATGTGTCGATTATTATTATTGCAAATAATAGAATAATAATAAGCAACTTGTTTATAAATGTAATAAGATTTATATTTATTTAATGAGAAAATTAATTTTATAAATGCTAATCAATTGTTATAGAGATTAATAATTGATTTACGAGGAAGGGATTAATTAATATTGTTATTAACTAATTGATAAGATAAGTAATTTATTAATTCCTACGTGCAAACATGTGATATTAAAAGTATATCACATAGAAGTGTAAAGTGCGACGTGACTATATTATATATATAAACTATATAGTAAGGTGAGAGAGTTACATGAAATGTGTATATAATGCAGTGTGACGCTTTAATATAGCTATATTATATGTATATAGTATATAGTATGATGAATTGCATTATGTGAATGACATAATATTACTGCTTATGTAACATGATGTGTGTGGGTAGACCTTAAGGAATACCCTATTAGCATATAGTAATTGTTAATTGATAATGATTTCTATAGGATATTATAATAGAATTAATAACCACTGTGATAATGAATAATAATGATACCCAATTGATATATGTAATTTGTATTAAGAAAAATATACATGAATTATATGGATGTACCCTTATTTGTTACGTTGTATTTAGAAGGGACATTGTGACTTAAAAATATACTATGTGTACATATATTATATAACCAAAGTGTATATATTATGTGTATGGATGTATAACTCAAGTGTTATATTACACTTTGCAAGTTGCTGAGTTCCTTGGTCTTGTCCCTTAATGAGAGTCCCTTCATGTGAGAACCTAGCCTACTCTAGTTCCTTCTCAATTTCAGCAATGTAGAACTAATGATTATGGGGGGAGTGGGTTTCATAATAGGATTCACCAACTTCTTGATAACCTTCATGTTCTTGTGTAATCCATTGGTTTGATTTAGTGGGAGATTGCATTATATGGATAACCAATTGCCTATAAATATCAACTCTCTTCCTCTCATCTTCTTTTGCTGAGAATTCAAAGTATAAACCAAGTGAGTAAGTTTATTAAGAGAGTTATCAGTATAGGAGAGACTTGATATAGCAGCAAATGAACTTGCAGAGGTATAGTTCCTATATTTCTCATTCATGTTGGCAAGTTCTTGATTATGTAATTTAGATGTTAATTTAATTGTGGAATATGTTTATCATGTTTTGTTCTGGCCAGCGGTGCAGCTGCGCCGGGCCTGAACTAGAAAATTATTTTTTTTACAACTTTCTTGATTCTGTTAAGTAATAATTGTTTAAAGTAGCTTAAACAAGCATGCTAGAAGGTTTAACAAGCCTATATGAGTATATTAATATGACATGCACCCGCATTGCTATGATTGCATGCATGATTCGTAAAGGTTTATGATTTCCAAAAGTAAACGTAAAGTTTTGTAAACGAAAATGACTTATACGAACCATGTCGACATTTTTGATTTTTCAAGCATGATTATATTATTTAGGAATGCATGAGAAGCGTATTAACTTACGAATATATATTTCATAGTATAGCATGAGCATGCCGGATCTCGTTAGTAAGCATTTCCAATGAGAATGTAAGTTTTGAAGGTGGATCTTGACATGTAAATACCATGTACGCATTCTGATTTTTGTGAGCATGTTTAGATGACTTAGAAATGCATAACGGACATGTCAACCTATATATAGATAGCATGAACATGTTAGGTTTTTTTAGTGAGCTTCACTAATGAAAATGCGAGCTTTGAACGTGGACGTTAATATGTTACCTTAAGATTTGGGATTTTGAGGTTTATGAACCTATGTAATTGATGAGTGGGATTTATACCCGGGAATCGGATACTTTATGACTTAAATAGTCCCCTGATCTTCGTAGTTTTTATATTGTTTTATATGTTTTTAGTATTATTATGCTTAACCGACGTATTGCAGGGCTTTACATGACTTTTCTACCTTTTAGGGGGCAAAACGAACAATTTACGTACACTGGTGCCGCAGCGCCAATGCCTAGGCTTAATCTCACGCCACGGCGTCGCCCCATGGTCCTTGCTGATGTCATCCTGGCGCTGCAGCGCCACAGTTCCTTTATGGACTGGCGCTGCAGCGCGACCTCCGGTCTTTTGGTTCTACCGTGGCGTCGCAGCGCCACCCATAAGCTCTATTACCCGCGCCGCAGCGCGACCTCTAGTGCCCAGACAGAGAAGGCTTGCTTTTGACCTAGCAAAAGAAGAAAACAGATATATATATATCAAGAGAGCCTCTGCATACGAGATATAGGGAGACGGGATAGAATCAATTAGCTTAGCTTTGGATAGATTAGATCCTCTTTTGTATTTTCTGTCTCTAGTTATTAGGTAATGTTTGTAAATATAGATTAGGTAGATTAGGGAAAAGTCTGGGATTTCCTTGGAGCAACAAAAGCAGTGAGCTATACGGATTGGAGAGCTTGAAAGGAGCGGAATGTTTGGAGACTGAAGAGCCTCGACAGAGTTTATTCTTATCCATTTATTTCCTCTGAATTTGTAATCCATAAATGTTGACTTTATTTCTACTTATATTTTGTTCAAGCTATGAACTAAGTATTGGCTCTGAGGTTATAATGGAACCCTTTGTTATTTAAATTAACTATCTTATCTCTTTGGTTGGCACCATATGGTTTGGTTTAATGTATTCATGCTTAATGATTCTCGCTAAGACATTAGTGATGATTTTGGTAATCTATATGATATCGAAAGAAGGATTATAGATTTACACCTAAATATATTGGCATGTGATTATGGGTTTCGACTGCATAAGTTGTGCGTAGAATAGACATATATCTGTGTGCCACGTGTGACCTAATTGAGAACTTATGCTTAAATCCTTGATAGGTTAATTCGCATAGACATGTGTAGGATTATCACCTAGCTTGGACATTCTTTTCTGTTCTATTCCCTATCGGGTGGATCTGGAAAGGATATGTTTGTGCATACTTTGACAGAGGTGTATAAGCACCTGTGTGTTCTCGGTCAACAAACTGTCGTGACCATTAAGACCAAAGAGAGAAGGGTAGGAAGTTTGATGAAGCATAGCACGCCAGGTGTTCGACGAAATGCTTGTGTGGGGTGAAGTTGTAACCTTAGCTTGTAATTCCTTTGATTACCATTCGTTATCCATTTACTTACTTTAATAATTAGTTATAACTAGTTTAACCACACTCCTATTAGTTTACTGTTCGAATAAGGCTTAAGCGATACAAAGTTGGTATTTGGTAGATATTAGTGATAGTTCCTCGTGGGTACGACACTTTCCTTATCATTGTATTACTTGTTAGACCGCGTATACTTGGGCGTGTTTAGTGATCGGTTTTCCGACCAACAAGTTTTTGGCGCCGTTGCCGGGGAACTATTGTTCTAATATTGTCCAATATTGATTTAAATCAATTTAGTCTTAATTTGAACGTGTATATATTTCTTTTATTTGTTTGATCTTCCTATTTGTTTTTAAGTTTACAGGTTATGGACGATCAATGTTATCAATGGCCTTATGAGAGGACCACACAACCAAGCTCGGAAGAAGGACTCGAGCAATTGCGAGTTCAAATTGCAAATATCTTGCGATTTTCTGACAATCTTGAGTGTCAGTCCACTCAGACTGCCTACTGTCAGGAACGAGCTGACATTAAATTGATTTCGTATCATCCAAACTGTCAGGGTTATCCAAACTCTTAGGACTACAGTCAAGAGCAATATCATGATCCGAATTACTCCTATCCGAATCAATTTGAATATCCATCTCCTTCGCAGTATAAGGTGACATTCCAACCCAATGAGAGCTTTTCGGTAGACTCAACAGAAGAAGAGAAAAGGCTTGAAGAGCTCCTCACCAACTTTATAGAGAGAAATGAGGTTTGAATGGCAAGTCAAGACGCCGCATTGCAAAGCCTCAAAAATTAATTGGGACAACTCGTCAATGCCATCATAAATGCACCGCAAGGCAATCTACCGGTCATAATTGATCTCAACGATGAAACAGTAGAACATTGCACGGAGGATACGCAAGGAGAAGGCGATGAGTCTGACAAAGTTGTTGAGGGAGATGTCATGGTGCAAATTGTCCAACCGGTGGAGTCTGAAGTTGGAGAAAAGAGGATTAACAGTGGTTGTATAGTCAAGCCTAATCAACAACTAGAAAGCACGCTCACGATTGTGGAAACCCTAGAGGGCCCACTAGCGCACAAAGAACGCTTTCAACTTGATGAAAAAGGCGAATTATTGGATAATTCCAGTGGTGAAAGATTCTTCGTGCCGATGGGTGAAGAAAATGAGGATGATCAATCATCCATGTCCGCCACAAATTTAAAGGAATTGACAAATAGGCGACATGAAATGGTCATTTTTGCTTATGAGCCGGATTGAGCGGCATCGGTATAGTCAAGCCGACGACTTTAAAACAAGCGCTTGGTGGGGAGGCAACCCCATCTCAGTATCAATTTTCTCTATTTTTCTTTATTTATGTCTAGTTTATTTTTTTTTCTCTTACTATGTAAACATTGCTACCAGTTATTGTACTGCAATGTCGTATTTGATGTGCATGTTTTTGTGATTATAGGATGCAGGCAGCATGTTATTTAGTATGTTACTAGTGTATATCTTAGTTAGAAATAAGGCGTATCTAGATTGTTGTATATTTAGCATGATATCTGGGTAATAGATGTTGGCTAATACATGGCTTCTATGCAGGAAATCTTAGATACAAGGCTGGCGCCGCAGCTCCAGCATATACACTAGAACTCGCGTCGCAGCACCGTATTTAAATTTTAAATTCTCTACCTCACGTCGCAGCGCTAGCATTGCGACAGTGACTCACGCCGCAGCGCTAAGAGTGAGGCCAACCTACTGCCAACTCGCACCGCGGCGCCAAGCAACGAAGGAATGCCTGCGTCACTAGCGCCGGTAGCGAGTTTTGGTTTTTAAAAGCACAACTGAAGCCAGCAGTTAGACCATTCCCCTCCTCTTCTCTCGACAGTTTTGGCAGCACAAAGAACCCAAGTGACCCAAAACCAAAACGTGCCTTATTTCTCCACACTGAACCTTTGATCAATTCTACCCACAAGAGAGAAATTCATACATTCTTCCCACAAGACCCCAAGCCAGTACACGCAGCAAGAGGAGATCAGAGTCAATCTAGGGTTTCCTACTTGAGGTATTTGGGGGATTTCAGTCATTCATTTACAGTGTTTGATTTTGATATTTGGGTTGGTTTTTCTCTGTTGATTGGGGTGATTTCCACTGACCAAAATCTGGATAGAGCACTTTCAAGCAAAGGTTATCTAGTTTAGTCTTAAAAGCGCACACAAGGTGTTTGATAAATTGCTTGAACTGAAGATTGATTTGTTTGGGTTGTTTTGACATTGAAATTTCATTGGGGATTATCTGGACTAAGTTTGGGGGAGTGTGTGTTTCAGTCTTCTGTCTTTGACAAACCAATTGACATGGCTTCAAAGCGGCAACGACTTAGCGTCGGTGGTTCCTCATCCGCAGCACCAACGGCATGGGATAACACCAAATTTGTTAATGAAGAGGCATGGAAATGATACAAAAGTTCTTTTGCCGCACGAAATTTGATTCCTGAACGGGGTTTGAGGCCTGGCAAAATAAAGAATGGCGAGTTGTTAGCAATGATTGCGGGTCGCCAGTGGGTGCACTTCACAAAACCTCCCGAGTCGGCCATTGTATCTGTGGTCAGAGAGTTCTATGCAAATGCCAGTCCCGAAGGTCCTGTTGTTGTTCAAGTTAGGGGGCGATCAGTGGCGTTTGGAAGCCAAGCCATCTATGCACTATTTGCGATGCCCGGTTTTGAGGGTAGGGAATATATGGAGTAGGGACTCCGCAGCTATGACCTCGAGGATATTATAAGGAGGCTCTACAAGCTCGGGACTATATGGAAGACAAATGACTTCACGGGTGAGAGGACCAGTTTCCCGCATGCTGCACTCAGTCGCTTTGGGAAGGTATGGTTCAGCTTTATTTGTGCCAACATGATCCCGACTCGTCACCTGAGCAACGTGACTAAGGATAGAGCGATCCTATTATTTGCCATTGTCATGGGTCTGAACGTGGACATCGGAGTTCTCATACATGAATCCATCTTGAAGGCGATCAAGAGTAACATCTCTGCGGGACTTCCATATCCATCCTTGATCACCCGGTTGTGCAAGAGGGCAGGTATCCATTGGGGGCCAGAAGAGATTGCTCTGCCACCCATGTCAGTCATTGACCATCAGACCATCTCACGTTTCGATGTGTGGGACGGGGTTGTTTCTCATGTTAGAGGCGAATGATTCGGGCCACCTACTAAGCCACCTCCTACAGCAGAGCCCTCGCAGCCACCAGACGCAGGCCCAGCTTCACAGGGACTACTAGCAAAGATCATGGCATCCCTCACTCTGCTACATCAGAACCAGGACGCTAATGCTCAGAGGCAGCAGAGGCACATAGCAGCGGTAGCCTTGAGGCAAGACATAGCGATGCAGTATCAGGCTGAGCTGGTTAACACGATGCAGAGTATGTACACCGTGTATAGTGGCGAGGATTCTGAGTTCACGCCATTCTAGTTACCAGAGCCTCCTGTCTTCCCACCATACCCTCCACCATCACCGCCCGCCGAAGCTGACGAGGATGCTGCTGCTGCCGAGTGACCAGACTTCAGGGAAGCCCTCTTGTTTAGATTTATATATGTTTAGCAATGAGGGCATTGCTCACCTTAAGTTTGGGGGTGTTATTGTTTATTATCTATTTTATTTCTATCTATTGCCATGATAGGTTGCTATTTTAGTACTTTGCTTATGTTTTTATCAAGATTGTAGTGCAGTCATTTTGAACTGCGGTTTTTATGTTTCAGGTTTTATTATTATGGATGCCATGAATGGTTTTTGGTTATTTATTAATGCTTTGATTATTATTAGCATGTTTGTGGTTTATAGCCATCTTTTTTGGGCTTTTACAGATTTATATGCTTGTGCCATGTTAATGGCTTTATTACCCTATTTTGAGCTGCTATTATGCAAGGGTGGTATATTTATCACTAATTTTTTATTGTGGCTAATGACAAGCGCCAAGTAGTTATGTTTATCTCTTAAAGTCATGTCAAGCATGTATGGGCTAGGGGCTGTTCAATCGATAAGTTGAGACTGTTATTGATCCGTCCTTCTTAGCAAGCACCGACCAACTGTGTTTACTAGTTATTTTTCGAATGTAATTCGCTGTGTATTTCTTTGAGAGTTGTTCACTTTTATAAACTTTCATTTTTACAAGGTAATAAAAGACCTAGACGCTTATACAGTTTTGGATCTTGGATTCTGGCATGTTGATAAATAAAAAAAAATAAAAGAAAAGAAGATTGAATATCTAAAGTCTTGCAGTGGGTCGAGATAGAGCATGAAACGCACTCGCCCATAAACGCAGGACCGATGTTGAGATAGAGCATAAAATGCACTCGTTAAATAATCTTCGGATTTCGTAAAGTCTAATTTGGCTTATATTGATTACGTGGCCTTTGCTGCTCTAGTTATTAGATTCATAGGGGTGTTCCACACCTAGTGCCGTAAAGTCATCTGACTTGGGAGTCACTGATCAAAAGCTCATTAATAGGTAGCTCTGAATAGCGTAAGGTAATTAAGGACTGTCCGAGTCAGATTTTACTGTCTTCATGCTAGAGCCTTTTGATCCTTTCCTGCACTTGCATCTTAGTCTTAATGCTTATTGAATGTTTAAGTTACGAAGTGTGCATATTGGTATTAACAATCGACTGTGCGAACTTATTTGAGCTATGATTAATTAGGATGGTTGGTCTCCACACACACACATAGAATGGATCGAATACAGTCTTATGCTTAAAAATGAATGAACCCTTACTAATATCTGTGTTTGCCTTGTTCTCTGGGAGTAGCTATGTTCGAGCTTAGAAGCCATGATACTAGTATACAGTTTTATTGTTCTTTCGCGTGTGTTTTACTATTGTGAGTTTTGTGTTAGATAGTTTGCTCAAGGACAAGCAAAGACTTAAGTTTGGGGGTATTTGATGAGTGGGATTTATACCCGTGAATCAGATACTTTATGACTTAAATAGTTGCCCGATATTCGTAGTTTTTATATAGTTTTATATGTTTTTAGTATTATTATGCTTAACCGACGTATTGCAGGGCTTTACAGGACTTTTCTACCTTTCAGGGGGCAAAACGAACAATTTATATACACTGGCGCCGCAGCGCCAATGCCTAGGCTTAATCTCGCCCCGCGGCGCCGCCCCATGGTCCTTGCTGATGTCATCCTGGCGCTGCAGCGCCACAGTTCCTTTATGGACTCGCGCTGCAGCGCGTGTAATACCCGAGAATTTTTATATATTATTAAATGAATATATTAATGGAAGTGAATATTTATACATATATAAATAATTTTGTGTTATGAGATGAGTTAGCTCAATTATATTAAATTGAATAATTATGATAATTGAGAAAATGTGGAGTTTATTATAAGCTCGAGAAATGCCTTGTGTGGCACAGTGATGAGGATTATTAATGATTATATTAATTAACGAATGAATTATTAAGTGAACAATTAATCTATATTAATTGTTAATTGTTATTAGAGAATATTAATTAATTGTTATAGAATATTAATGATAATTAATTGATGATGTGGGGATTATTATTATTGTAAATAATATAATATTAATAATGAGCAACGTGTCTATAATATAATAAGATTTATATTCATTTAGTGTGATATTTAATCATATAAGTGTTAATCGATTATTATGAAAATTAATAATCAATGAGGAATGGATTAATTAATATTATTATTAATTAATCAATGAGATGAATAATTTATTTATTTGACATTATGAATAATAAAATAAATAAGTAAGTTATTAATATAATAAGATTATATTGATTGTTATGTACAAGCATGCAATAATTAATAATATAAAGTATATGAAATACAACCATAGTATATAATGTAGAGAGACACTTAAGTGTGACCATGCTTGCATACATAAACTATGTTATATAATGCAATGTGAATATATTACATAGAGACCATGTATTAGGATTGATTGAAATATATAAGCTACATGTTTATGCTAGTGTGACAATATGTATGCAAGTATACATTAACATAATATGAATATATTGTAATCAACTGTTGATTGTAGAATTTAATAATATGGAAATATTTGATTTGAATTATATCCGGTAAAACAAATGTACATGGATTTTATGTGTGTGGATTATACTTACTACATTATGTGAATAACATGATTATTGGGATTACATTGTAATTCTAATTATAATCTAAATATATAGTATGTATATATATATGATAACTTAAGTATACATATATGCCTAAGTGCATATAAAATGTGTATGTATTGGGTCATTTTAATTTACTGCATTGTTTCATATTGCTGAGCCTTGCTTGTTCCTAAATGATAGATTCATTTTGCTCTTCACGTGTGCACTCAATTAGCCTAAGCCTATGGCCTCTTCTCTCAAACTCAGCATTCTAGCCATCATGATCATGAAGGGAGTGGGCAGAACAGTAGAGATCACCAACCAATTACATACTCTCTATTAACCATCAAGCAAATCTAAAATCTCGTTGGTTTAATTTGGTGTGTATAAGCAATGTCTGGACAATGGTTTTTCTATATATATGGCTCTCATTCCTCTCTAATCATTTGCTGATAAATTGCTTAAGTTAAGTTGAGACTAATACACATAGTAGTATAATAGCATTGTGAAGTAGTAGCAAGTTCAGATTCTAGCAGAGGTATAATAAAGCTTCCTTGTTCTTCATTTTTGTTTCTCTGTATATTTCAAGATTTCTTGATTTTGCCATATTAGAGTGTGATTGGATTATAGAATGCTTGATTAAGTGTTATATAGACATATAAGTATGTTGGTATTGCAATGTAGTTATGTAGAATCGAAATTGTGAAGTAATTTTGTGATTTGGGCTTGATATCTGTCGAGGCTGGAGCTTTCTGGTCTGGAATGGGAGCCGCGCGGCCGCGCGTCTCCCTAGTACAATTTGGGCGCGGCCGCGCGCCACTGTAGAATTTGTTGATAATTTCTATTATATCTTCTGATGTATTGAACATGTTGTACTAGTAGAGTATGCTTATAACTCACATTAACATATGGAATAAGGTTACTAGGTTATAGCAATCCATGCTAGTTGTTTTAGTTAAGTATTTCAAAGAAAACTTACAGTTATGAAAAGGAGAAACTTTGATATATAAATACCATAATAGTATTTTGACTTTTGAGACACGTTTGTATGACCTAGAAACACATGGAATGCATATTGACTTAAGTATATATGTATCGTGATATAATAAGAACATGTGAACCCAACTAGTGCACCTTTCTAACAAAAATACAAGTTTTGAAGGTTGATATTGACATGTAAAGACCATATATACATTCTGACTTTTCGAGCATGTTATATGACCTTGAAATGCATGTCAGACATGTTAACATATGAATCTAGATAGCATGAGCATGTTAGGCCGTATTAGTGAGCTTTACTAATGAGAATACAAGTTTTAAACGTACACCTTGACATGTTAACTTGAAGTTTAAATTCTGAAGTTTATGAACGTGTTGGATAATACTATTGACTTCATGAACGTCATGCATATATACATACCATGCTAGATGTCATGATTTAGCGTAAACTAAACATGTTTTCAACTAATAACTGTAATAATTACATGTATGAAATGTGAATACTCATAAGTATGCCTAATGCAAAGTATATGAATACCTTATGTGTTTAAAGAGCGAGCATGATAGGCCTTGTGAATTCCATGACCTTGAATGGCTTTAAATTATTGAAAATGTTAACTTAGAATCTATTGCATGTATGATTGGAACAAGGAAAGGTTGTATACACATAAAAGTATCCTTTAAACATGTATACATGCTACGTGATATTATATGATGTTACTTGAACCCGATTTTGACGGTTAACTTATGAGAATGCCATAACTGGTAAAATGAAATACATTTAGTGTTAATTGTGGTCTTATGTGATATTAATAATATGAGAGCATGTTTGCTAATTGTTGCGATCTTATATGATATGAGAATGTGTTTAAACTCAAAAGGAGGAACGTTAAGGATAGACATTATATTCTATATAACTGTGTAGCTAGGATAAGACTTAGCTTATGTGTTAATCGTATATACGAGATGAGGTATAATATTAAACTATATGACTAATGAATATCATATATATACGTAACTGTATTACGATAGGAATCCAAAAGTGTTGATTTGCTTTTCGTGGATAAAGTACGCTAAAGGCAAGTTCTCTAACTTACACTCTTTTAAAGTGAAAGTTTCCTAACTTACACTCTTTTACGGTGCAAGTATCTAAACCTTATCTCTTTGGATGCAAGTATCCTAACCGACGCATTTACTTTATGCAAGTATTCTATCCTTGTATATTGCGAACTAGTTTCTTTACTTAATCGTTTGAATTGAATTAGCATACTTGAACTCTTATTTCATTAAAGCTATTATTTATGTGGAACTTGGTATTGTTCTTGAATATTGTGAAAGTGTCTATGCCATTTGATTCGGCTAGACTTATATTATTGAAAGGCGACCCAAACCGATTGATTAGTGCGGGATCTTGTATTTAACTGAGAAGAACAAAATATAACTGTCGGAGAACCGACGCGCGCACTTGAGTATGATTGATTATTATGCATAACGATGGTACTTTAGGCAGATCACCTGTTGTACCTATTTTTGTTGGATTTTCAATTTAATACTGTTAATTCTAGTAGAAGTTCATAGTCCTTAGTGATTGCTCAGTATTTAGTTATCTTGAAATCTTGAATTGATTTATTATTGAATCACATTGATATTATTCTGTCCTTAGCGACTGTATTTGAAAACTGTTGATATTCTTGTTATCCTTGAACTATCAAACCTTGCTATACCCTTTCGAGAATTGAGAATTTTATTACTCACCCTTATTGTATATTACTTGCTGGGCAATTTGTGCTCATTCTTCCTTTTCCTAAAACATTTCAGTTAAGGCAGAGCATGGTGAACCTTCAGGCGTTGATAAGGGAAAGGGCAAGGGCAAGGCTACCAACTAGCTTGTGTCTTTTATGTTTTTAAATATTTTAATGTTGTATTAAGATGATGTAGTAAGACTAGATTTGATTATGTTTAAGCTTAAGTTAGATTATGTAATAAGTCGTTAATTGATATTATTATGTAACCTATGAAGTACTGTAGGTTGCGAGACTTGTGGGAATAATTATAATAAATTATTGTATATTATTCTAAATTAGATATTCCGCTGTGAATGTGTGATTTTAGTTATTATTGTATTACCATGAGCACGTGACGAACCGAATTCGAGAGACCAAGTGGCGGTCCCGTATTTGGGGGCGTCACAGCGCGACCTCCGGTGTTTTGGTGCTAATGTGGCACCGCAACGCCACCCATAAGCTCTATTACCCGCGCCGCAGAGCGACCTCCGGTGCCCAGACAGAGAAGGCTTGCTTTTGACCTAGCAAAAGAAGAAAATAGATATATATATATATATCAAGAGAGCCTCTGCATACGAGATATAGGGAGACAGGGATAGAATCAATTAGCTTAGCTTAGGATAGATTAGATCCTCTTTTGTATTTTCTCTCTCTAGTTATTAGGTAATGTTTGTAAATATAGATTAGGTAGATTAGGGAAAAGTCTGGGATTTCCTTGGAGCAACAAGAGCAGTGAGCTAGACGGATTGGAGAGCTTGAAAGGAGCGAAATGTTTGGAGACTGAAGAGCCTCGACAGAGTTTATTCTTATCCATTTATTTCCTCTGAATTTGTAATCCATAAATGTTGACTTTATTGCTACTTATATTTTGTTCAATAGTTATGAACTAAGTATTGGCTCTGAGGTTATAATGGAACCCTTTGTTATTTAAATTGACTATCTTATCTCTTTGGTTGGCACCATATGGTTTGGTTTAATATATTCATACTTAATGATTCTCTCTAAGACATTAGTGATGATTTTGGTAATCTATATGATATCGAAAGAAGGATTATAGATTTACACCTAAATATATTGGCATGTGATTATGGGTTTCGACTGCATAAGTTGTGCGTAGAATAGACATATATCTGTGTGCCACGTGTGACCTAATTGAGAACTTATGCTTAAATCCTTGTTAGGTTAATTCGCATAGACATGTGTAGGATTATCACCTAGCTTGGATGTTCTTTTCAGTTCTATTCCCTATCGGGTGGATTTGGAGAGGATATATTGTGCATACCTCGACAGAGGTGTATGAGCACCTGTGTGTTCTCGATCGACAAACTGTCGTGACCATTAAGACCAAAGAGAGAAGGGTAGGAAGTTTGATGAAGCATAGCACGCCAGGTGTTCGACGGAATGCTTGTGTGGGGTGAAGTTGTAACCTTAGCTTGTAATTCCTTTGATTACCATTCGTTATCCATTTACTTGCTTTAATAATTAGTTATAACTAGTTTAACCACACTCCTATTAGTTTACTGTTCGAATAAGGCTTAAGCGATTCAAAGTTGGTATTTAGTAGATATTAGTGATAGTTCCTCATGGGTACGACACTTTCCTTATCACTGTATTACTTGTTAGACCGCGTATACTTGCGCGTGTTTAGTGATCGATTTTCCGACCAACAGTAATAGCACTCTTAGACTCTCTCATGTATCATACATGTATATATATACCATGACTACATATCATGAAACCAAATTTAGCGTAAACGAAGCATGTTTTAAAACTAATAATTGTGATAGTTACATGTATGAAGTATGAATATTTATGAACATGCCCAGTATGAGTTATATGAATACTTTATGCGTTGAAAGAACTAGCATGATAAACTTTGTGATGTTCATGACCTTGAGTGACCTTAAATTGTTGGAATGTTGACTAAGAACCTATATCATGTAAATTGAACATGAAAAGGTTGAACGAGCATGAAAGTATCCTTTAATATGTATACATGCTATATAGGACCATATTAATACTTGAATCCGACTTCGACGGTTAATAGAGTATATTTGCTTTGTTATGGCCTTATGTGTTAGTAATGATATATAAGAATGATTAACTCAAAAGATGGACTACACTAGCTATATATAAATAGATTAGTGGTAGACGGGCATGTGTATGTAGAGAATGGTAGTAAGTACGTATGGTTAAAGTATATTTATACGTACATAGTTATTCTAAGAATACGATAAGAAAGTGAGACGAAGGTTCTAAGAACCAAGTTAGACAACAATGTAACCTTTATTATTACATTGAGAATGTGTGGATACATATAACTAATGAGTGTGATCTCTATGGTTAATATAACTGTGTAGGATTACACGAAGTGCATATATTCTTAAGCAGTTAAGTCGTAGTTGTTAAACTACGAATCAGGCAAGTCTTTCAGTTCCTATTTGATATATGAATTCAATAACTGTTAGTTGAATTATATTATGCTGTGATAATGTGAACTTATATATGAACTGTATATGAGATATAAATGAGATTGAAAGTTCATCTTTGATGATATACTTGTTATGTGAAAAGTAACATGCGTAGTAAATATAAATTGTTTATAAATGCATGAACTGAGTATGATATTGTATGCTATGTGATGCATGAAAACTGTTAGAATTGCTGAGCTGTCGAGCTCACTCTTGCAAATAACCACTTTTGCAGGTTAAGGATTCACGGTAAAGATTTCGTGCTTCTTGATTGATAAAGATAGATAGTATCGCAACGAAGAATACTATTTAGATTATCGTTTGAACCCTGTTTAGGTTCTAAGTGTTGTACTTGATAATTGTATACGTTGTTTAAAACTTGTCGTACTGTAAAGATGTATTAGTTGATACATAGAGGATATTAAGTCGAGTTGTAAACGTTATACGATAACTTAAATAGAATGAATCATATTTTATAGTTTATTCGAGAATTGTAATGGATTCAAAGTTATGAAATCAATAAGAAGAACTTATTTAAAGGATATTGAAAAGTTTAAATTATTTCGCATTTTAGTAACATCGAATATGATGTAAAGACGAGATCTTGGATATAAATAGAATTTATATTCTAAATTAAAATAAGCAAAGTTGTATTCTTTTACTAATGATTAAAAGATGTAATAGTTCGATGATAGTAGTATCGTGACTGCACTAGATTCGAGGTAATAGAAGGGACCCGGATTTGGGGGCGTCACAGTACAATCCTTACGAATTAACACTTTAAATTACAATCCATCTTGACTCATGACCAATTATAGACTTGCTCATCATCACATCACTTACATGACTCTAACCCTCTCCCGTGCGTGTGTGTATAATTGCATATCAGTAGTTCAAAGTAATTTACATGATTATTCCCAACAAACATCTTACCTTTCACACAGATCATCACACAAACAAGGCATCCACATAAGTATTGCGGAAATTAGGCTAAATAAGCAGTAAACGATTAAACATCAAAGCTCATGCTTCGTGGGTGCGTTTTAACGCTCCATCCCACCAAATATTTCATTTATCTGACTTGTACAATGTTCAACCCCCTTAGGCTTTCCAATGTTACCCATGTAACAGACTTTCGATCAACTACTCCCAAACCCGAAGGCTTTAGGGCGCTAGGTGTTAAGACATCCCCTAGGGTTTACTTGTCCGAGTAACAAAGGTCACAAGGTTAAACTAAGTCATTTTTTATTTCATAAGTACTTTTCTTTTCCTTTTCTATTTTTCTTTTCTTTATTTTTTTCTTTTCTGAATCATAATTCCCCCAAACTTATGTTTCAGCTAATGTTCTATTTTTACTCTGTGATCAAGTAAGTGTCCGTGTTCTTAATACACATGAATTCCTAATCACGACTGACAGTCAATCGGTGTGCTCGAAATTTGAGAGAAAACCAAAATCAAGCAATGAAGTTACTATGTTCGAACCTAATCAGATCATAAAACTCAATTTTATGCAAGATCAGTGAAAATTGAAATCATTAACCATGTACTTCATTACCACGACTTACTGCTCAATCTCTATGTTCTAAATGCATGTTTCTACTGACAAAATTCCTACATGAGTGCGATATTTTTATATTTTTTTTATAAAATGCATATGAACTAAATGAATTAAATCTTCTTTACATGCAACCTAATCTATATGCTAAAACACAAAAAATTATATTTGTTTCCCCCACAAACTTAAATCAGGTAATGTCCTCATTACTTGGCATATGAAATAATAAAAATGAGGACTTCCCTGAGCGACGATCAATGCTCGTCGGAATCATCATCTTTGGATGGGGGGTATCTAGGCATAACTGGAGGAATGGGCAGCTGGACCGGGTCTGAATTTGGAGAGAAGCGCGAGAATGCATTGGCCAATGCAGTAAAGGCCCCAACGTTGTATATATCCATTGCAGCTTGGTGTTGGGCAAGTTGCATACTCCTCTGTTGACTGCGTCGCTAAAAAGTGGCCGACGACTCTGCTTCGTCCTCTTCATCCATTGGTTCATCAGCTTGTGGCGGTGAGGGTGGTGTGGATGGCGGAATCATGATGAACCCTTCTCCCCGTGGATGTGACCGTGCTCCTGTATAAGGTTTTTACTTTTTAATTGTAGGATGGTAAATGACGGCCATTGGTTGTTGGATCGGCTCCTAGGCGTGCCATTGAACTCCTGCTTTGTGGCATAGGCCGGTGATTAGAAATCTATGCAGTAATCAGCCTGTGGTGTCCCCTTGTAGTGTTCGGTCAATGGACTATTGTTTATAGAGGCCGATGTCGACGTTCAAAATCTCAATTGAATTATTTGGACCGGCCGCGTGAGTGACTATGTCGTAGAGAAGCCATGCTCGTTCTTTAGTTACGTCATTTTGATGACGCATAGGCATGAGTCGAGTGTTAGAGTTTATGCCCTAGAGGCCAATTCTTTGATGTAATTGCTTAACATTTTTGTTATTATATTTGATTGAATAAATGAATTATTTTATTATGGTTTTATTTACTGCTTTATATAAATGTTAACATAATAAAAGTCCTTATAATAGTGATACAAATTATATGGCTTCAAGTATGTGACTTGAATATGAGATCATATAATTACAATTAGTATCATTACTCTTAAATGTTCCTAGTCGAGTGTCATTGTTAATGGGACAACAATGATACATTGAGACTAGTATGTGGATTGACTGATGGCCAATTCTCATTGGTCATAAATATATGAGATATTAAATCAATGCATAGGTACATATTAGAGAACAATGTACTGGACAGACCCACCATGAGAATTCTACGTAAAGCATTATGCAAAGTGTCAAAAGCAATTCTCATAGTGACAATGATGTAATGATCCTCCGACCTAAAATCACTATATTACTACACGGGAATTTATGTACTTTGATATCATCAAAGGTTACCTTTAATAGGGTGGACAATAAAGGTGATTATTGGGTACATCATGAATCGTGTGAGGAATATGAGTGATCTAGATGGAATTTAACCCTCTTATATATTAGGGGTGATATCCATAGGCCTCTTGATTAAGTAGGACTATGAAATGCATGGCCATGCTCAAATAGTGATTTGTGTCACATAGTCTACACACCGATTAAGAAAACTCATATTAAATTATGAAGAGGATGACACATTCCATGCCTCGAGTTTAATCTAGGATGTCAAGGTTAAAAGGATTAAATTACATTGAAACATTGGTCACGAAAAGGTTATATCGAATCATCGATCTTATTATTATTTGGGTAGCAGTGATGCATTACTAGATGCCGCTCACTGTTTATAATTTTATAATATGATTTTAAAATTATTGCCAACATAATAATAACCTATATGGTCACACACTTAGAACGTAATTAAAAGAAAATTAATTAAAATTATAAGGATTTAAATATATCAATATGATTGATAGTATTTAAATTACAAATTTAAATTAATAGGATAATTTGTATATATATATATATATATGTATATTAATTAAGTAAGACTTAATTAAGATATAATATATATATATATATATATATATAAATTTGGATTTTATTTTTCTAATTGGATTAGGTTTTGGTTAATTCCTTTGACTGCTATATATATATGATATATCAGCCATTTTTAGGGTATTCATTATTATAAAAAAAAACCCTAGCCGCTCCTAGAGAGAGACTAGAGAGAAAAATTGAGAAAGTCCATATCCTTGGCAGCTAGTACCGCACCTTTGCTTGCTGCAGATCGTGTGACGATTCGAGGGACGTTCGTGTGGATACCGTAGAGACGCAGTTCCTTTGGATTACGTTGAAGATTCGAAGCAGTTTCATAATTTCCATCATCTCCGTCCAGTCTTGAATAATCTGTAAAACAAATCTAAACCCCTGAATTAATATGTTTTTCGCATGGATCTTGTTTTAGGGTTTCAGAAAATTTTAATTTTTGCTGTGTTTATTTGTCGAAATCCCTACATCGAGCACATAGAAAGGCATACCAAGCTTTCCCATATCGACTCAAAGCGGCATGTGGGAAATGGACTTTTTCATCGGTGTCTGCTTTTGTCACCCATTGAGTCCCAGGTTTGCAAAGGCGAGCTATAATATCATCCAAATTGGTCAAGTGGTCCTCATAGCAATCTTTCTGTGGTGTCTACACCCCAAAGTAGTCGTTGATCGCCGCCGCATCGAATGCCACCGATTTTCCCCTAACCATAACCACATGATTAACGTGCCCGATGGCGTTGGCGTAGAACTCCTTGACAATGTTGATCACTTCCGGCTTGGGTTGCTCCACCAGTTCAAACTAGTTGCGCTCCACAATCATTAGTGCCATGTCACCATCTCGATTTGCATCCAGTTTCAGCCCTCTTTCCAGTACCAAAGTCTTCTTGTCGATGACTTTGGAGTAGCGTGATGACGCTCCTTCACTTACAAATCTTGTGGCATCAAAGCGGGGAGGAGCACTAGAGGATGAAGTCCGCGACCTTTTGGATGTCATGATGAAGCTCTCGTGTCGAATTGCTCCCAACGAATTAAAAATAGCTTGTGAAACCCTGTTGAAGAAATTTATTGAACATATGGTGGGTGACAATGTTTCTCCCCCAAACTTAGTACAATGTATATTAGTGAATATCCCAAATTCAAGCAATTCAAATTAACCTTGGGTCTTTAGTAACCCAAAGATTCCCAATACAAGTATCACTCAATTCAATAAAACTTATGGTCGTTAGGCAATATAATCCCAAAATCAATGAATAAATTGTATTACCTTGTGATGGTTGATTCAATTTTGATTTTGTGGATGCAAATACCTTTGTTCCTCTTTCTTCGAATTCCTCTTGCTTTTAATTATTTATGAAGATATTTGTTGTATGTGGAGGATATTGTATGTGTATATGAAATTCGAGAGTGAGGATGTTGTATGAGTCGATTGGGGATATGGAGTGACAAATTTGGGAAGTTGGATTGGGAGAAACTTATTTGGGGTTATCCTTCATTAGAGTTGATTAGAATAGAGGTTGAGTTGTATTGGGGTAGGTTTAGAAAGAAAATAGACATAGAATTTGAGTTGGAGAAGGAAAGGGTTTTGAATTGGAGTGAAAAAGAAAAAGAAAAACCAAAACTGTATCTTAATTCGCTCTAGCCGATCGGCGCCCCCCGAGCTCAATCTCTTCTCTTTGAAGCGCGGCCCTCGCCTGCCTGCATTATCGAGCCATACTTTCTGTAACACTAGTGTGCCCCGCGCCTAGTGAAGAGCGCCCCGCGCTATGCTAGGGATTTTGGCCTTGAGTTTCTGCATAGGTAGCGTGCCCCGCGGGTGGAAGCTTGTTGTGCTGGTGCGGCCTGCGCCTGCCTGGTGGACTTTCTCCTTTTACTTTTCCTTGCCATGTTATCCTACCATAGTTGAATTAAAAAAGTTTTTAGCATATGAGGGATTGAATAATGTGGACTTCTAAGAATGAAATATATATATATACATATAAACTTAAATAATAAAAAAAACTACTAATGAGTATGAAATTGGGTTGCCTCCCAAATAGCTGCCCTTGCTTAACGTCTTTGGCTGGACTATACTCCAATCAATTATCCAGAAGCCTGATCCATCAACGTCACGACCTCAACCTCCTCAACTTGACTGCTATCCAGAAACTGGCTTCAACCTATGGCCGTTTACTTTGAACACATTTCCTGTCTTTGAATTCTGGATATCGACTGCACCATGAGGAAAGACATTAGTGATAACAAATGGTCCTTCCCAGCGAGAGCGCAACTTTCCTGGAAATAATTTCAATCGTGAATTGAAAAGAAGGACTTTTTGTCCCATAGTGAAATTTTTCCTCAAGATCTGCTTATCATGGAAAGCTTTTGTCTTATTTTTGTACAACTTAGGAATCTCATATGCTTCGGTCCGCAACTCCTCGAGTTCTTGTAACTGCAACTTCCTATTGACGCTAGCTTGATCCATGTTCATATTGCACTATTTGATCGCCTAGAAAGCTTTATATTCGAGCTCTACAGGTAAGTGGCATGGTTTCCCGAACACTAGCCTATAAGGCGACATACCTATCAGAGTTTTGTATGCCGTCCTATATGCCCATAGTGCATCGTCTAATCTAAGACTCCAGTCTTTCCTATTTGGGTTGACTAGTTTCTCCAAAATGGATTAGATCTCTCGGTTGGATACCTCAGCTAGGCCATTGCTTTGCGGATGATAGGATGTAGATACACTGTGAAGAACGTTGTACTTCTTCAACAAGGCTGCTAACACCCAATTACAGAAATGAGTCCCGCAATCACTGATGATGGCCCGTGGTGCTCCAAACCTGACAAATATATTAGTTCTGACAAAATCTGCAATAACTTTAGAATCGTCAGTCCTAGTGGCTTTAGCTTCCACCCATTTTGAAACATAATCAATTGCCAACAAGATGTAAATATTTCCAAAAGAAACAGGAAAACGTCCCATGAAATTAATACCCCAAACATCAAAGATTTCTACAATTAGAATAGGGTTTTGTGGCATTTGATTTCTATGAGATAAATTACTAGTTCTTTGATAATTTTCACATGATTTACAGAATAAATATGAGTCTTTAAAAATAGTGGGCCAAAAGAAACCACTTTGTAGCACCTTACGTGATGTTCTCTTAGGTCCAAAATGACCTCCACAAGCATAGGAATGACAGAAAGTTAGAATAGAATGGAATTCATTATCAGGTACACAACGTCTAACTATCTGATCAGCACAAAATTTCCACAAGTATGGGTCATCCCACACATAATGTTTTGCATCACTCCTAAGTTTTTCTTTCTGGGATTTAGAAAACTCACTTGGTAAATACGCACTTACCAAATAATTCGCAATATCAGCATATCAGGGAGTTATGTTGCCAATGGAGAGTAGATGCTCGTCTGGGAACATGTCTTGTAATGGTAGTGCTTCCTCCTCCTTAAGAATTCTGCTCAAGTGATCCTCTACCAAGTTGTCCGCACCCTTTTTATCTTTAATTTCCAAGTCAAATTCTTGCAGCAGCAAGATCCATCGTATGATTCGAGGTTTGGACTCCTTCTTATTAAGCAAGTACCTGAGAGCAACATGGTTAGAATGAACTCTCACTTTAGTACCAAGTAAGTATGATCTAAACTTATCTAAAGAAAATACAATAGAAAAGAGTTCTTTTTCAGTTGTGGAATAGTTTATCTGAGTCGCATCCAACGTTCTAGAAGCGTAGTAAATGGCATAGACTGCTTTGTCAATCTTTTGGCTCAAGACGGCGCCGACAGCATAGTTGCTTGCATCACACATTATCTCGAACGGGAGCTTCCAATTTGGTGGTTGAATGATAGGGGCTGACGTCAATAACTTCTTCAAGGTATCAAAAGCCACCTTGCATTCATCGTTAAAATGGAATTCCTCATCTTTTTGAAGCAACTTGCATAAGGGCAATTCTATCTTGGCGAAATCTTTGATAAACCTACGATAAAATCCTGCATGTCCAAGAAAAGAGCATATGTCCCGCATGCTGACGGGGTAAGGCAATGCAGATATAATATCAATTTTAGCTTTATCAACTTCTAAACCATTAACTGACACTACTTGACCAAGTACAATTCCTTGTTCCACTATAAAGTGACATTTTTCCCAATTTAACACAAGGTTTGTTTCTAAACATCTATTCAATACACGTGTCAGATTATCTAAGCAGACATCAAACGAATCACCATGAACTGTGAAATCATCCATAAAGACTTCAATGCATTCTTCTAAAAGATCAAAAAAAATACTCACCATGCATCTCTGAAAAGTATTGCAAAGTCCAAAGGACATTCGCCGGTAGGCAAAGGTTCCAAAGGGACATGTGAATGTGGTATTTTCCTGGTCTTCGGGTGCAATCACAATTTGGTTATAACCTGAAAAACCATCTAGAAAGCAATAATAAGAATGCCTAACTAATCGTTCTAACATTTGATCAATAAAAGGAAGGGGAAAGTGGTCTTTTCTACTTACAGCATTTAATCTCCTATAGTCAATACACACTCTCCACCCTGTTTGCATTCGTGTGGGCACTAATTCATTATTGTCATTCTTGACAACCGTGATACCGGATTTCTTAGAAACTACCATCACCGAACTTACCCATTGGCTGTCGGAGATGGGGTAGATGATTCCTGCATCAAGCAATTTAATTACCTTTTTCTTCACTGCCTCCATCATCAGTGGGTTCAACCATCTTTGTGCATCTCTCATCGGTTTAGCTCCTTCTTCCAGCAAAATCCGATGCATGCACATCGCGGGACTAATACCCTTGATGTCTGCTATAGTCCAACCAAACACTGTGATGTGGTCCCTAAGGACTCTCAACAATTTGTCTTCCTGCACTTTGGTTAGATTACTAGCAATTATCACAGGTAAAGTTTCATTAGTCCCTAAATATGCATATTTCAAGTGTGCTGGTAATAGTTTCAATTCAAGTGTTGGAGCTTGCTCCACAGATGGTAATAGTTTTTGATGAGTTACAAGTAATTGAATTAATTGGACTGCATGTTTATCTGAGAGTTTAGGCAATGAATGTAGTACAGCCACAGTTTCCTTCAATTCTAGACTGTGCTCAAGTCCATACTTCTCATCCATGTCCAAATTGCTGGAAATAGCAACCTCCAAACTGTCCCTCTATATTTGCTCAAAAGTTTCCTGCACTAAAGAGTCACACAGATCAATTACAAAAACCTGACAAATATCACTAGAGTACCTCATGGCATCATAGATATTATATTGGATCTTTTCGCCATCAAACTCCATTGTCAAGGTTCCGTTGTGAACATCAATCATAGTCCTTGCTGTCTTTAGGAAGGGTCTTCCTAGAAAGATGTGTGATGGGTTCGGGGATGTATCATCTTCCATATTCACTATGTAAAAATCTGCAGGAAAGATTAGTTCGTTCACCTTCACCAAGACATCTTCAAGTACCCCCTCGGGGGTAGGTGTTAGTACGATCAACCAATTGAATAATTACACCAGTATTTTTTAAAGGTCCGAGATTTAGAGACTTATAAACAGATAATGGCATCACATTAATTGAAGCACCTAAATATAGAATGGCCTTCTCAAATCTAGTGTTTCCTATCTTACATGGGATCGTGAACATGCCTAGATCTTTACATTTAGGTGGCATTTTTCTTTGAAGAATAGCTGATACATTCTCCCCAACTGTGACTTTCTCATCATTTTCTAATTTACGTTTATTAGTGCACAATTCTTTTAAAAATTTCGCATACCGTAGAACTTGTTTAATTGCATCAAGTAGTGGAATATTCACTTCTACTTTCCTAAATGTTTCCAGAATTTCTTTTTCCTATTCATCTTTCTTTGAATTTCTAGAATTTTTGTGAGGAAAGGGAAATGGTATATCTTTAAGCTGACAAGAAGGGTTAGGATTTACCTTGGATTTTTTTGGTTCCTCCTTAGTTTGCTCTTTCTCAAACTCAACTGTGGCTGTTGGTGTATCCATCTGCTTTCTGCTCCGCCGGGTTATAGTTCTGGCGTTCTCCTTAGGATTCACAACTGTTTGAGATGGGAGTTTAACAGAACCTTGAGAGTCCAACCGACCTACAGTAGTTGCTAATTGGCTCATTTGACTCTCCAAACCATGGATAGAAGACTTCGTCTCTTATTAGGACTGTTGTGTTTGTGTCATAAACGCCTTGAACATGTCTTCCAAGGATGTTCCAGGATTGGCCGGTGCTGGAGGTTTGGGTTGGTACTGTGGCTGATTTTGCTAAAATGGCTATTTCGTTGGGTAAAACCCTTGTGTCTGCGGCCTAGCACCCCCATAACTCAAGTTAGGAGTATCCCTTCATCCTAGATTGTATGTGTTAGAGAAAGGGTCATATTTCCTCTGCGGCTTTGCTTGGTAATTCCCCACTGCATTAGCTTGCTGAGCATTCTCATCCTCTTGCAATGTCGGGCATACATCTTTAGGGTGCCCCGCCATTAAACATATCTGGCAAGCTTGTGCAACTGGCAAGTTATATGTTGCTAATTGTTTCACCACAGCAGTTAAGTCAGAAATCTGTTGCTCTATGTTAGTCGTGCTTACCTCACTTACCCTTTGCGCTAGATGATCATTCCGTGTTCCATATTGTTGTGCATTGGTTGCTATGTTTGCAATCATGTTCTTTGCAGCCTCTGGTGTTTTATCCACTAATGCTCCTCCACTAGCAGTGTCGATCATACTCCTATCGATCGGTACGAGTCCCTCATAAAAGTATATGATAAGGTGTTGATCATCAATCTGGTGGGGTGGACAGCTGGAGCAAAGCTTCTTGAATCTCTCCCAGTATTCATACAGCGTTTCACCGCTGAATTGTCGGACTCCGCAAATTTCTTTCCTTATGTTAGCTACTCTTGAAGCAGGAAAGTACTTCTCCAAAAATAGTCTCTTCATGTCGTTCCATGATTGTATTGATCCCGAGGGGAGATAATACAACCAATCCTTTGCTAGATCCCTCAGTGAGAATGGGAAAGCTCTCAGCCTTATCTGCTCCTCTGTAACATTGTGTGGCTTCATGGTGGAGCACACAACATGGAATTACTTCAAATTCTTGTACGGATCTTCACCTGTAAGACCACGAAAAGTAGGCAAAAGATGAATTAGTCCAGATTTTAGTTCAAACACGGCATTTAAAGCAAGATATTCAATACAAAGAGATTGTTAAGTAAGATTAGGAGTTGACAACTCCTTTAAAGTCCTGTTATTTGGCACCGCCATCTCCTCGTCTGATTCGCTTGAAGAAGATTGGTCCGGAAGTAGTGTTAGTACGATGTTGAGGCTTTGTGATAGAGCTTCGTCGGAATCTGCACGTGGACCTTGGGTTTTCCGAGCTTCCTTCCTAAGCCTTCGTGCGGTTCTCTCTATTTCTGGATCAAATTTCAATTCAAGAGAGTAAGAGGATCGAGGCATAAAAAATTAAATAAAAATATGAAAACAATTGAATAAATAAAAATAAATAACACTCCCCGGCAACGGCGCCTAAAATTTGGTAACTGTCGTCTAGCACTACAAAATTTACCTTACTCTTTATTCAACTAACACAAAAATTAGTATAGTAATAAGCAAGGATCGATCCCACAGAGAGTGAAGTATCTTATATCTATCCAAATATTTCCAATGAATTGGGGGTTTTTAGTTTGAACAGATTAATTAACGAAAGTGAATTAAGAAAATATCAATGAGTAAAAAACTTCAATTCTTCAGTTCAGTATCCCCTTTTCTCAATTATGAATTAATCAAGTAATTACACTATTTACCCTTTCAATGAGATTAATAACCCTACATAACCGCGATCGCAAATTACCGAAAATTCTCCTTAAGTGTAAATCTAATGCGACGATCGTCAACAAAAGATCCTAACTAACATACAACATAGAACTATAAGTCTAAATTTAATATGATATAAGCATTAAGAATGAGAATTAGATTATTTCAAACAATAATTACACAATCAGGAATTATTTAACTTGTCTTCTGAAAACCTTAACAATATTCAAAAGCTTGACCACAATCAAATATCATTAATTGCTACTTGTGATTAGACACACTTCATTTGCTTAAAATATATCTTAATCTAGCAAATGATATCAATTTACTAATTTAATCATGCAAAAACCAAATTAGTCAAGTGAATAACATATATGAAAGTTTATGTAGATCAGCAGAATAAATCTCAATATGAAAGAATAAATAATAATATAACTTAATCAAATTATTAATTAATAAATAGGTTCAACATCCCTTCAGAATTGAATAAAAGAACTTAGCCTGACATGCTTTGATGAAATCAAAACTAGGGTTTGTAGCCTTTAAAAATTCCAAGATGAAAGAGAGAAGATAGATTCAAAGATTAAAAGATAGTCTAAACTTATGAAAACAACTGATATAAATAGTCTATCAAAACCCTAGTATAATAAGGCAAGTCTGCAATCCTTTTCCTCATCAACTTTGTATTTAAAACTTCTAAATCTGGTCAATCCCGTCTGTCTGGTGCGCCTCGCGTTTGGATTCCTCTATGGGCGGTGTTCCCCGCGCCTGATGCAGTGTAAAGCCAGCGCGCCCCGCACTTGGCTCTCAGCAACTCCATTTGTCAAATATTTCTCCCTTTTGTCCCGCTACTCTCCTATCCTGCAAATTAACACAAAACATATTAAAAATAACATGCACACTTAAGTAATAACAATATATCAAGCTAAGAAATACCGATTAAGTAGGTTAAAAACCTACTTATCAGTTTCACTGGAGTTGGGGGGGGTGCCTAACACCTTCCTCCCACTTAACTAAGCCCCCGAACTTGAGAATTTCGGTTTCAAGATCAAGTTTCGACAGTGTCCAGTAATTGGGCCTACTTTCAAACAAAACTCAATTGAGTTGGTACAACCATTTCAAAATCTACCAACTTACGACTCTGTAAATCTTTCAAAATTGTCGACATGATACATGTTGGCCTTTTCCTAAAAACCTTCACCCTTCATAAAACAGATAATGTAATAAGGGTAGAAAATTGCAAAGACTTAGGAAGAGAGAAAGATCATGTCCAAAGAGACATGATTTTTTCCTGACGTCGACAGGTGGCGACTCTTCTGGGGACAGTAGAGGGCTTAGGCCGCGTTCAAATCTTTTTAAAATTTCCCTTTTTCTATCTGCGTGTATGTGGATGCTATGTTTTACATTGAATGGATGTCAATAATTGCTTTACTGCTTTATATTAGTGCTTCGCACAATGTCATCATTTCATACGATGAGACGCGATGTATGTGAATGTATGTTGTGTGATTCCTCCACCAAGAGGCGAACCTGTCGGTGTTTGATTACTGGACTCAAAGGAGACTAATCCTGCGAGGCCTCAGGAAAGGCACCACTTAGATCTGCTCCAATTGAAAGATCGGAATAACTTCCCCTCTAGTAGATTGTGATGATCTGGGGACCTTCATGCCGAAAAGCCGCGACAGTAGCCTAAGATAGGTCAGTCTCTGATTAACCAAATCCGAAGGGATGCTTCATTTATGCCTTCCTCTTTCAATTCAATGTCAATTTTCCAAATTTCAATATAAATTTTATAATGTAAATATACATTCCATGTCTTGTAAATCATGTCATGTTATCCTGTCATCAAAACAACTGACCTTTGTTTTACAGGATAAGATTAAAAAACTTCAGAAATAAATACATCATTGCATGCATCCTGTTGATATATATACATCAAAAGTAACACACCTACGTTTATTGTAGAATTGGTCCCGTCACCAGGTCATTATCTAAGAAAGCACTAAGCCCATCTTCAAACATGGCTTCAAGTGCTCAACCTGAATCTACCCCTGTTTCTAGGGAAGTGTTCGAAGGATTAAAGAACTAGATAATAGAACTAACTATTTTTCTCAAAGAATAAAGTAAAGGCCCTCAAGGGAAATAAACACCCGGTCATATAGGAACATTTACATCCGGTGGCAGTCAGGATGCCGAAAAGAAAGACAGCCAGATTCTTGAGCCTCAGAACCAGGATATAACCAACAAAACCCCTGAAAACACCAATCTCAACAAAGAACAGGAAGCTGGTGATATTCTGAAGATGGTTCAGCAATTGGAAGAAACCATCCGGTCCATCAAAGGGACTGGGGCATTCGGGAGTGTCAATTATTCAGATTTATGTATATTCCCAGGGGCTCGTTACCCCGATAAGTTTCAAGTCCCTGATTTTGAGAAATACGATGGATTAGGAGATCCTTACACCCATTTGAAGGTATTTATCAGAGAACTCAAATCCTATGAAGAGGACGAGAAGCTCATAATGCAATTGTTCCAAAAAGTCTGACTGGAGAGGCTAGAGCCTAGTATGCCCAGCTGGATAATTCCAAAATTCACAGTTGGGAAGAGCTGGCACATGCCTTCCTCAATCAATACAGCTTCCAATCTCAGATGGCTCCAGACAAATATCAAATCATCGAAATCAAGAAGCAAAGCACCGAGTCATTCAGAGAGTATGCTCAACGATGGAGACGAATGGCGGCACAAGTCACCCCTCCTATAACTGAATGTGAAATAGTTATGACCTTTATCGACATCCAAAAAGCTCCATATTATGAAAGGGACCTAGAAGGCATAGGAAAATAATTCTCGGAGATGATCAAACACGGAGAGATGGCTGAAATGGGGTTAAAATCTAGGAAGATAAAAGATCTTACCGCTTTGGAAGCAGTTGCCGAGCATATCCAATCTGGGAGTTATGGGACTAATCCCTGGAGAACACATAAGAAGAAAGAGGAGGAAGTGTCCTTCGTATTGCAAGGACATAATCAGAGAAGTGATTCAAGTAGCGTGCCCATTCAAAGGAGGAACTATTCCCCTTTTCAAGCTCCAGCCCAACCTTCTAATCCTCCATTTCAGAAAAGTATAGAGGCCAGACATCGAAGAACGTTCACCCCTTTAGGGGTTTCACTAGAGAATGTACTGAAACTATTGACGGCACAAAAGAAGATTGTTCAACTCCTTCCACCAACCAGTACATGTAGAAGGAATTTCGACCCAAGTAAGAAGTGCGCATACCATTCCGGATCCCCGAGCCACGATACACAAGACTGTTGGTCTCTTAAGCACAAAATCCAAGACTTAATAGAGAATAGAGAGATTATGGTGACCAAACCCGAGCAACCGCATGTGCAGGATAATCCCCTCCCTCAACAAAAAGAGGAGGGTGTCAGCATGATTAGCACAAGGAATGGAGAAGGATCCAAATACCTCCGGTATGTTGGAGAGTCAACTCAATCAAGCACCAATAGCCCAGACAGTTGGGAATTATTAGAAAGACGATTCCTGATAGAGTAGGAAATCAAGTCTATCAAGGAACAAATTGAAAGTTAGCGGATCTGGTCATGTATCAACATCAGATAAGCAGGCAGCTGATCAATCAGACCAACCAGTATGAAGCAAGTCATCCTACAATGGAAATTAACCCCATTGCTATGAGGGATCATCACTAGTTTCATGAGCATAAACCCTGGACTAACAAGGTGGCTAAGGAAGAAAAATTTCAAGCTGATAGGGGTGCTTTAAATTAGATTTCACTAATTTAAATCAGCCAATGAAAGAAATCCTCCAGATGCTAATCAATGAGGGGATGGTTATAGATTTGTTACCCACGGTGAACCCTCGATCTAGGAAGTTCAAGCCTGATAGGATCTGTCAGTATCATTCCAATGCGCCCGATCATGACACCGAGGATTGTTAGGGACTTCGTCACCTGATTTAGAATCTGATTGAAAGTGGTGAACTGATAAAGGAAAATCAAGATTGTGGTTATCCCGATAAGAAAGCACTCTTTATTCCCACGACATGGATTTAGGAAACAGTGGCTGTTATTTCCTGTGAGAAGGATCTAGCCACAACACCCATGATATTGCAAGGGAAAGGGGTCCAAGAAGTACAGAATCCTGTGAAACTGATTGCGCGCGAGCCTCTAATATTGCCCTTCGGGCCACAATATCCTGTTGTCAGCCTGAAAAAAGAGTCCCATGGAATTATGGGAAGGATGAAGGTTCAACCTCAAACAACATTGCCATTGTATCAAAGGAAAATCCGATGTACCTTCCTCAACGGGTGATCAATTCAATCATTAAAACCAAATGGAAAATGGCTGAAGAAAAAATTGAAGAATTCCTCAGCAAAATGGGGCATAATGAAATCAAGGTGGTATAAAGCTTGAAAAAGGCAACCAAACAGATATACATCCTAGATCTGGTTTTATCCTCAGTGGATCATCGCAACATTCTGGTGAAAGTGCTGGAGGAAGCCCATCTACCAAAGACAGTGGATACAGAGAAGTTTCGTCATGTGATAGAGCACATTTTCAACAGTAATGTGATATCCTTCACTGATGATGATATACCCGCAGAAGGGTCGGGTCATTGCAGATCACTGTACATAGCAGTGATGTCCTCAGGGTATGTAATCGAAGGTGTGTCGATAGATAGAGGATATTCCCTGAACATCTGTCCCTACGATACCCTATAAAGAATGAAGATCAACCCAAACCGGATCCGTACCAGTCATATAGTTATCCGGGCTTTCGATGGGTCTTGCCGAGAGGCCGTGGGAGAGATTGAGCTTCCACTGGAGATCGGTCCCCATACTTTCTATATATCCTTCCAAGTACTCAACATCACCACTGGATGCAATTTGTTGCTAGGAAGGCCGTGGATCCACATGGCTGGAGCAGTTCCATCCACCCTCCATCAGTAGCTCAAGTACATTATTGATGGTAATCTGATTACAGTAAATGCCAAACCAGGATACCTTGTCTGCATACAGGGAGATATGCCAGTGATCAGTATAGATGAAGAGATTGAACCTGCTAGTTTTCAAGCATTGGAGGTGAGCAATACTGAGTACCTACCTGTTGAGGTACCAACTTTGAAACCAAAAGTTTCTCCCGAAGTAATGATGGTAGGTTAGGAAATGGTATCTTTGGGTTTCCGCCCCGGAGAAGGGTTAGGAAGAAATCAGCAAGGTATTAAAAGTTTGGTGCAAATCCCGAGCCAGTCAGGGAAAGTCGGATTGGGTTATTCATTCGGGTTAAACCATCGGAACCCACACAAGCATCCAAAAGTTCATGCGTCCACGATTCGTCTACCAAACCTCACTAATGTCGGATTTGTTAAACCAATGAGGAAGATTCCTGCTTGTTGTGGCAGGTATGTTGTTTCCTCCGATCAAACCAATAAGTGAGAGAAAAGCCCCAAATCTTGATGGGGAGAGCAAAAAGGGAAAAGAAAGGTTCCTGTACGAAGGACGAGACCTATTTGCTAACATGTACTTTCTTATGCATTACGAGGGGATGAACGATGATATTCCAGACATTGACGAAGAAGATTAGATCCGAATTCCTCGTATCAAGAAGGGGAAGGGGGCAGTTCAAAGAAGAACCCTGACTCTAATGAAAAGGATGTCTCAGTTGTCATCAGAGATGAGGCAGAAGAGCACAAATCCTGTATCCTTCCTATTCATGAGGATCTGAAGTTGGACAACTGGAGCAGCACCCCTTGCTTCATTCAAAAAGGGTAAAAGGGCAGAAAGTCCATCAGCCCTGAAACATGGTTTCATTTACTGCTTATTTTATCGCACAACTATAGCAGTAACTTTTGTCATGCTTTTGCTAAATACTTTGTATGTTTAAACAATTTCATATATTAAAGTGAAAGTATTTTGTTTTTAGGACTCCAGAATTGGATGTGTTTGTCCCTGCTGATGGGATGCCAACCTGTCACGGTGACTACAACTTTGATATAGAACTAAACTTTGACTTAATGGAGATTGATCAAGAGGAGACAGATGACTATGAGGTGCCTGAGGAGATCAAATAATGGGTCGAAGACAAACCCAAACCGAACGTTGATCAAACCACCACTGTCAATATCGAAAACTCCGAAAACCTCAAAGAAATCCAGATAGGCCTAGACCTCACCAAAGACCAAAAAGCCGACCTGATTGAACTCTTAACACAGTTCCAGGATGTGTTTGTATGGTCACACGAAGATATGATTGGCCTGTCCACTGACATCGTCATCATCGATTGACCATCAAAGATGGTTTCAAACTAGTCAAGCAGAAGCTCAGGCTATTGAAACCTAAATGGAGTCTGAAAGTCAAAGAAGAGGTTGTCAAACAATTTAAAGCCGGTATCATCATGGTATCAACATACCCAGAGTGGCTTTCAAATATAGTTCCCGTGCCTAAGCCAAGAGGGAAGGTACGAGTATGCATGGATTACAGGGATTTGAACAAAGCTTGTCTTAAAGAGAATTTCCCGGTACCTTTCATCCACATCCTGATAGACAATATGGCACAATATGACATGTATTTTTTTGTGGATTGCTTTGTTGGATACCATCAAATTATGGTCGCTGAAGATGACAGGGAGAAGACAACCTTCATCACTCTATGGGGAGCCTTCTGTTATAGACGTTTATCCTTCGGCCTTATCAATGCTGGTGCCACGTATCAGCGAGCTATGATGGCCCTGTTTCACGACATGATGCACAAGGAGATAGAAGTTTATGTGGATGACATCATTGTCAAATCCAGGAAGGAGGACGATCACATCAGCCATCTCAAAAAGATGTTGAACAGGTTGCGTAAGTATAACCTCAAGCTGAACCTAGACAAATGTGCTTTTGGCGTCAAATCGGGAAAGTTATTGGGATTTCTGGTAAGCAATAGAGTCATTGAGCTGGATTCCACCAAGATTAAAACCATCACGGAGATGCCAGTACCCCGAACAGAGATGGAGATACGTGGGTTCCTGGGAAGAATCAATTTTATAAGCAGGTTCATTTCTCAGCTCACAGTGACGTGTGAACCCATCTTCAAACTGCTAAGGAAGAATTCTGCCACGAAATGGAATGAGGATTGCCAAAAACTTTCTTTACCATCAAAAAGCAGCTGATCAAAGAGCCTGTCTTAGTACCCCCAAGGGATGAAGTTCCCCTGTTTATGTACTTGTCCGTTAATACCAACGCAATGGGTTGTATGCTGGGACAGAAAGATGATAGTCACAAGGAAAGAGCTATCTACTACATCAGCAAAAGATTCAACAGCGATGAATAGAAGTACACACTGATTGAGAAGACATGCTGTGCATTAGTATGGGTCGCCATGAGGTTACAACACTATCTGCATGGGCACACGACCTACCTCATATCCTGCATGGATCCACTGAAGTACGTATTCAGCAAACCAATGTTAAATTGTCGATTGTCCAAATGGCAGTTGATCCTCTAACAGTTTGACATTGTCTATGTGACTCGAAGTCCATCAAGGGTCAGGGCATTATAGATCAACTAGCCGAAGCACCGTCAGGGGATTTCGAACCTTTGGAAACTTATTTCTTAGATGATGGGATCATGACAATTCAGTAAATCTGATAAGAGAATGCAGTCCAACCCTGGAAAATGTATTTCGATGGAGCGGTGAACATGGAAGGTGCCGGAGTTGGGGCAGTCCTTGTCTCTGGTACAGGAGAACAATATCATGTGGATACTAAGTTGCAGTTTGTCAACACCAACAACACAGCTGAGTATGAAGGCTGTATAATGGGGTTAAAACTAGCCCAGTCCATGGGTATCAGACGGTTACTAGTCTTTGGAGATTCTGAGTAGGTTATCAGACAAACAACCGGGGTGTATCACACTAAAGAATTGCATTTGCTGCCCTATCACCAGCAGGTCGTCAACATATCCATCGATTTTAAAGAGATAACCTTCATCCACATCCCTCGAGGAAGGAATGACTTCGTTGATGCATTGGTAACGTTGGCTTCCTTGATCAACATATCTAGTAGGAGGGGAATTCCCGACATCAAATTCACAAACAAAAAAGCCTCGACATACGGGAATTACATTGGAGAAGTATCAGATGAAATACCTCCTATCATGTAGCCTTGGTATCAAGACATAAAAGAGTATCTCCGAGACGGATCTACACCAGCTGGGGCAAGCCAGGCTGAATGAAAGCGGATTCATAAGATGGCTATGAAGTTTTATCTGAGCGGAGATGCACTCTATAAAAGGGAGAATGGAATAGGTTTGTTAAGATGCCTCGATAAAGATCAAGCCCAGAGATTGATGGATAAAGTCCACGGTGGAGTCTGTGGTCCACACATGAGCGGTCATTTGCTGGCCAAGAAGATATTGAGAACGGGACATTATTGGATCTCTCTTAAAGCTGACTGTGATGATCAAGTCAGGAGATGCTACCAATGTAAAGTCCATGGAAATGCTATTCACGCTCCTCCAAATGAGCTGCACAATATGAGTTTGCCATGTCCTTTCTCTATGTGGGGAATGGATGCGATCGGGCCAATAGAACCCAAAGCCAGCAATGGTCAATGATTCATCTTCACCATGATTGATTACTTCACCAAATGGAAGTTGCCATCATTGGTTTCATCAGAAACGATGTTTTCTGTCAATACGGACAACCGGAGGTGATTGTATCAGACAACGCCAAGAACCTAAAAAATCAAATGATGAGAGATTTATGCAGTAAGTTCCATATTAAGCATCTTAATTCTGTCATATACCAGCCCAGGATGAATGGTTCTGTCGAAGCGGCCAATAAGAACATCAAGAAGATCATACAGAAAATGTCCGCCAATCACAAGTGATGGCCTGATATGTTACCTCTGACTCTGTTAGCATACAAGAACCTTAATGCGTACTTCTATTGAGGCTACCCCCTACTCATTAGTCTATGGTATGGATGTAGTCCTTCCCATAGAAGTAGAAATGGAGTCTTTGAGAGTGTTAATAAAAGCTCAGATGGAAGAAGATCAGTGGTTGCAAGAGCGGTACCACCAGTTGTCCCTGATAGATGAAAAGAGGGATACAAACATTTTCCATGGGCAGTTATATCAACAAAGGATTGCTAGGTCATACAACAAAAAAGTCCAAATTCGATAATTCAAAGAAAACGACTTGGTATTGAAGAAAGTTCTGGCCAATCAAGATGAAGCCAAAGGAAAGTTTTCCCTAAATTGGGAAGGCCCTTTTCATTGTCAAGGAAGTGCTGATAGGAGGAGCTATCAGAATGCAAGAGATGGACGGGAGCAAATTTCCCCAACTCATCAACTTAGACATCGTAAAAAGGTACTATGTCTAAAACACATGCCTGTCATAATCTTGGTCCTGCGAATCGACCAAATCAGTTCTAGTTTTCACTAGAAGAACAAACTACGAATGACCTGATCTCCCTCAACCCGGGAGTACGCAGGCAGCCATTCATGGTGTGGTCAAACCAAATTGAAAATTCAAAAACCCTCCGAACCAAATAAAAAGTTCAAAAAACCCATCAAACCAAACTCAAAAGAGACACTTCTCAAACCTTTCACATAAAAACTTGAACTATGAATGACCTGATCTCCCTCAACCCAGGAATACATAGGCGACCATTTCTGGTGCGGTACTAACCTTCAAAGAAAAATAAAAAATAATAAAACCAGTCCCAAGACACCGAAATCCTATAAAACCTAAATACTATCAACTCTCCCTGGTCAACAGGCCCTGCTGAGTTTTTCTCCGACATCTCACTATTAATCCATCAAAGAAAAGCTCATGATACATCAGCAACAGCAAGTCACGAAAGAAGTGGTAATCACTCAGCAATGACAATATATATCCAACAGGAAAGTGAATCAAAATATATTTTTCTAATATATAATACTGTTTGATATATACACTGTGTCCTATACATAACAAAAATGGTTGATCTAGTATGTGCAGGAAAAATAAAGCTAGTTTATGAACCCATGGACAAACGGGACAGCAGTGCCAATATGGCATCCCTCTCTGAAGATGGAGGAGCAGCTACAAGCTCACGACTCTCATTCTCTATACGAGGATGAACATCCACAACCATCTACATAGTGCTGCTATGACCATCTATAAAAGTGCTCATATCTGCAACCAAGTTTTGTGTATATGATCTGAGTGTCGTGCTGTCTATAATATAGACATCCCGGGTAGCTATGGCCTCATCCCTCTCAGCATAAGCAGCATCCCAGGAAACTAATGCCTCCTCAATCTCCTCAAAAGCTGCATCTCGGGTAGATCGAGCCTCGTCTCTCTCAACCAATGTTGTATCCCAAGTAGGTCGAGCCTCGTCTCTAGCGATAAAAGTTTGTATCCCTGCTAGAAAGGACTGTCAACATCAATGCCCTAGCCTGATCTCTCTCAAAAGTCATCCGAGCTAGTGAATCAGTAATAGCTGGATCTGTCCCGGCAGGGATGCTTAGAGGGTCACTAACTAAAGCCGTTGTCAAACTGGTAAACAAATCATCCTCCGTAGGAGAATTAGGATCCTCCATAGGCTCCTCCTCATCTGAATCAATACTCAGAGCTGACTGGACAGCCGCAACCAATGCAATGTCGGAATCCAACCATGCCGAATACTCTGGAGAAGGATCTAGATGGCTAGTAGAGAAATCAACACTCTCCCTGTGAGTCCAACACTTGTAAATCCTGATCAAGTCAGCTGAAGACAAATATGAAGCTGATATCTGCTAGTCCATAGCTCCCTCAACTAGGTGGAGGCTCTGAAACTAATCAAGCTGACCCATGACTGCTAGCGGATGGTAGGTGGTCACCCCTCTCAAACCCGCTAGGGAAAAAAAGTCCATGCCTACTACATAAGTGATGAAGCTGTAAGGGGAACTAAGACCTGAGCATGGCAAGATCAAAAAGGGATGCTCGATCTCTGACAGAAAGGCCGACCATGATGCCATATCTGAACACTCCCCTGGCTGGAAGGAGTATGTCATGGCTCTTTTATGGGTAAAGCAGTACCCATAGTGTCGGAAGGTGCCGATCGGACTCAAATACGTCATGAACCGTACATAAAGCAGGACGGTGCTGCCTCTGAAAAATCCCCCTGGATGGGTACTTCAGAAAGAAGCCGACAGCAGAGTCTCGACTAATATCATCGACAAAATCGTGTAACCCTGTCTGAGGGTATGAACCACTACCATCAAGCCAGTATCTAAGTGGTCCATATACAAAGGCATGTATAGATAAGTAGTGATGCACATCAACAGAACATCCACTCGTGCAAACTGCCACTCATCTGCTGGAATGATGAAATCCCCAGAGTATCGCTCGTAGCTATCCAACCTACCAAAGCAATCAATCTAAAAGTCCATGGACACTACATGTCCGGCAGTAACCTCATCAGTAATGATCCAGTGCCTCAGGCCTGTTATACCCATGAATGGTCGCCTCAAGTTATTGATGGATGTCCTGGCGCAAGGCAGATCCAGTGCCAAACCTGTAAGGCGCTCATACTCCTCTAAGGTAGGAGTCAATTCATGAAGGCCAAAATGAAAAACCTGCCGCTCAGGTATCCAGCATGATAAAATGCCATCCACAAATCTATGCGAAACCTAGAAAGCTAGGAAGGCTAGAGAATACCCTAGCATCTGGTCTACTGTCCCTCTGGCTGTGAGGGGCAGACTGTCATACCACAACCACAATGAAGATGCTATCAAAGACTGCGATGAATGCTCAATATGGCAGACGGTGGATGATGACATCTATATCACCGCATCATAAGACCATCCAGGGGTCAAATCAAAACTCACCTGTCTAAGTGGATATCCATGATATAATATATGCATAATGACAATGATAAATAGGATGCAATAGATAGGAAATATCATGCATATCTAGACTAAACTATCTACTACAAGCATCATCTTTGTCTGCTCATAAAATACAAAATATAAGTACAGGGAAATAGGGCACAGCCGCCCAATAACTACCAGAGGCATATAAAAAGATATAGCGAGAAATGGGGCACAACCGCCCAGTATCTAACAGAGGCCTATCAAAAGATATAGCGGGAAAAGCTATCTGAAGATCTAGAATATCTATATCCAGGTGATCGACATGCTCCAGCTCCTCTTGAGTAACAGAATCTAGGCCATTGGGAATGTTCGGTCGGTATAATGGAGGATCAGCACCTACATAACTGCTAGAAAATGGAGCTATTGAGGGATTAGCTCCAGAGCTGGAAGGATTAAAAGAATCTGCCTCGGATGGATCCCGACCAAGGTGCTTGATAAAGAAATGAGCCCTCTCCAACTGCTGGGTTAGTCCTGTAATCTGGTCTAGATGAGTAGGCTCTCGGAGACAAGCTATCTAGTGTATCACCATCACAGACCCTGGCACCATGTCTGCCATAAATTGGGTAGCACGAGTCTGACCCCCAATGGTGCGGGGACTCCACCAGCTGTGAAATACCTCATGGCTGTAAGGACCCTCTGACAGGGTGAAGCCATCTATGCCCACCAGTTGAGTATCTGTGAGTGGCTGAGCTAGTGGCCAATGATGCTAAGCAGGAGGAACAAAGGGAATGTGGATATCTTCTGTGGTGCTTTGAATAGCACGCTCTCCTAAATAGAGCTCCCAACCTCCCTATGTTAGAAATGAAACCTGACGAGTGGACAATGAAAACACCCAAACAGTGGGAAAGCCATCCTACAAACCAGACTATCAGAAAGTTTGAGGTGTAAGGGACCCACGAGATCGACTCGATAGTCAATAGCTCTAGCTACAGGCGGGAATGGGTGAATCCCTCGGCTACAGGGACATCCATCAAAAAGGAATGATGCCAGCGCCGTCCCCTCGGATAGGTCTCTAGGCCCAGAGTAGTGGCTGGGCATAGGCAAGGGAGCCTCTCATATGCCCAAAATGGCCATACAAATATTAAATGTCCTCAGTGATAGAGACTAACAAACACAAATGAGGAAATCAAAAGGGTGCAAGAGAAATGTACTCACCAGTAGGAATGGGTAAAAACCTAGTCAAGCCTCCATCACGCCCTCCGAGCGCATGCGCAGCATCCCTCGAAGAAAGTAGACAAAGGTGTAGGTACCCCAATTAAAATCACTGAGGCACTCCAAATATCGAGTAGCGCTGACTAGGGTAAAGGACATCGTTAAAAAGTTGTCCACAAGGAAACAACCCCTGATGAACACTAAAAAAAGTTACCGCATGATGCGATCTCTAACCCCTCTGATCATCAGGCAGAGGCTCAGTTAAAGCCCCACTTTGGGCATCTATGCTCAAGGGACCAGAACAAATCGTCCGACCCTTGATGGTCGTCGCAGGAACTCCCAATAGGGATCGAACGGCAGTAGGTGAAATGTTAGCCACAACCGACATTGGCTCACCTGCAAAATCTATCCCGATGATGAACCTCCAGTCCATAGGCGTCATCACCTCACAGTCCAACAAATAAAGAGACTGGGTCTGGTGGAACCAGCGCTCAGACAAAGCCCTCAGATAACCCCAGGGGCAACAGTGGGGAAGAATAGAAAATAATGCCTCGAACCCCCAGGTGTCGACAATGGCCCGATACTCCGGATGCAGAGTATGGTACAAGGAGTGGACATTGAACCAGTTCCCCCTTGGCTGTGTAAATCTGGGAACCTACATCAAAACTGTTAATCCCTGAAATGGCAAAAGAAAGAAAGACAGAAAATCCAAAATGGAAACTTCAGTCACCTCATTAGCATGAAGGTATCTCGATGGATGACATCCTCAAATCGCCCAGAAGCTCCTGATTCGGCACCATAATAGCTGGAAAGCTCCCCACGTGGAGCTTGAGCTGGGACAGGATCAACAAATGGTACATCCTCATCGTCCACATCAACCAGCGGCTCAGCCCGAATGGGACGTATCACAGACTCATCCAACTGACGAGGCGACCGAGCTGGACGTGCCTAAGGAACATCAGAGACTCTCCTCCGCCTAACTCCTAAAGTGACCCTGCTAGAACCATCGGGTCTATCTCGCTCCATAACCTGGACAAAGTCTCAAAATCAACTCAGAAAGGATGAGGTAAGTCTTAAACCTGTGGCTTATTAAATTAAATCAGTAATTCCTGCATTTTTAAGTCCTAAAGCATGCATGAGTTAACCAAAATCCTCTATAGAGTTAAAATTGCATGTTTATTAAATGCTCAGGCTTTTGAATTTTTTTTGCCAAAGTCTCCTTTGTAAAATAGATTGTGCGCATGCACACAGGCATGACTAGGTGGCCATTCAGTAGCACACCTACCCAAAAATAGAAATAGTTCATATTTATGAAAAAAAATCAAAAGTACACTCCCCATGACAGCTAAATTACCATATGCATTTTTAGTTGAAAATTCAGGCTCATTTGGCCTCAAAAATGATAATTAAACTGATCAAAAAGGGCGTCAATTAACTATCTCATAAATCAAATTTTTTACATCAAAACGTTCAACACAATAAAATATGCATATTTACTAATTCTGAAATTTTTATCAAGTCATATAGGGACGCCTATTCCATACATTGTGTTTAAAAGCATACTATGTCATGTCTAACATTCTAATGGTCAAAACTGGAAAAAGAAAGGATGTAAACGTTACACGAGATGTGCAGAACGTTTGTACGGTGATGAAATCTGAAAAAAGTTGCTCGAACTCCGTAGATCTGAAGAAGAAAATTGGATTTTCTTCAGAACTCAAATTTGAAAATGAATTTTGAAAGCAACGAGAGCTAAGTTATAAATAGCAAGAAGGAGCAGCCATACTTGCGGCAGCCGTACCTCTACCTGCAGCTCCCTAAGGTGGGCCCCACCCCCTCTGGTTCGGTCCAGTTTGAGTGGAAACAGAGTTTATAGAAGCTAAAAAGTTAAACCCAGAAAAAAACCTGCTACGCTATTGAGCGGATTGGCTTGAAATCCTACATTTAAGAGGCAAGGGCCTGACGAAGGGAGGAACTTCATGAAAGCCATTGGTTAAGACCCTGAAGTGTTATTTCAGGAGCCAATGATGAAAACTTCTAAAAAAGCATCGGGAACTCCAACAAAGCATCGGGAACGATTCAATTGTGAAGTTATTGAAGGCTACTTCAGCAAAGGTCAGAATGAATGACAGTTCAGCCGTTGGCAATAACCCCAGCAAAGCATCGGGAACGATCGGGTGGTGAAGCCATTGAAGGCTACTTTAGCTTAGGTCAGAGGGTCTGACGCTATCAGCCGTTGGTGACAACTCTAACAAAGCATCGGGAATGATCCGATGGTGAAGTCGTTGAAGGCTACTTTAGTGAAGGTCAGAATGAATGATAGTTCAACCATTGAAGACAACTCCAACGAAACATCGGGAATGATCCGATGGTGAAGCCGTTGAAGGCTACTTTAGTGAAGGTCAGAATGAATGATAGTTCAACCATTGAAGACAACTCCAACGAAACATCGGGAATGATCCGATGGTGAAGCCGTTGAAGGCTACTTCAGCAATGGTCAAAATGAATTATAGTTTAGCCGTTGGCAAGAACCCCAGTGAATCATTGGGAACGATCCAGTGATGAAGCCGTTGAAGGCTACTTTAGAGAAGGTCAGAGGGTCTGACAGTATCAACCATTGGCGACAATCCCATTGAAACATCGGGAACGATTCGGTGGTGCAGCCGTTGAGAACTAATTTAATGAAGGTAAAAATAAATGACAGTTCAGCCGTTGGTGACAACCCTAGCAAAGCATCAGGAACGATCCGGTGATGAAATATTTGAAGGCTACTTCAACGAAGATCAGAGGGTCTGCCACTATCAGTCGTTTGCAATAATTCTAAAGAAGCATCGGGAATAATCTGGTGGTGAAGCCGTTGAAGGCTACTTTAGTGAAGGTCAGAATGAATGACAGTTCAACCATTGGCGACAACTCCAGCGAACCATCAGGAATAATCCGGGGGTGAAACCGTTGAAGGCTACTTCAACAAGGGTCAAATTGAATGACAATATCAGCGTTGGTGACAACTCTAGCGAAGCATAAGGAATGAGTCGGTGATGAAAATAGTATGGAAATTTATCCCAACAGAAGACAGATGATGGAGTCTGTTATACAAATCCCCAGAGGGAGCATCGAGACCGACCGTTACAAACTACCGTTCAAGTAGGAACCTGGAAGATTCGGTGAAGGTCGATTTTGCAAACTACCATTCGAGTAAGAACCAAGTCAAGATCAGTAGACCTGTGTAGACTACTAGTCGGGTAGGCATCAACAGGAACATCGGCATCAACCAAATAATAATTCAAATTGTTGGTGAAAACTCCAATGTAGCATCGGGAAAGATCAGATGATGTAAGTCGGTGTGAGCTATCATCGGGATAGGCATCAGGAATCCCCAATGAGGTGACTCGGCAAAAGAGGAACATCCCCAATGGAGGATGTTGGTGACAACCCCAACGTCCAGTCTAGAAATGTCCAACGACATCAGCCAAGAGAAAATCTTCCACACAGATGATTATCAATGGACATGGTAAACGATTGGCCTCAAACCAGTGTGGCACCAAGGGTAATCATGGATGATGTTATCCCCAGCAGAAAATAATGTATATAGCCAGTGATAGCCCTATCCCCGCGAAGGTATCTAATACTCATAACATATCATGTCATGCATTACATTACATTTGCATCTATCATATTTCTAGTGTCTAGCAATCTTTATCATGTTCATTCCAATGCATTGCATAAACATGATAAAGAGGGTCATCTGTAGACACCCAAAATTTTGCATTCCTGTTATAGACACTCAAAATTTTACATTCCTGTTACTAACCCTGCAAGAGGGTAAAACAATCTTTTACCTTTTGGAGACAACCCTGGAAGGTCAGACCAAAGTCAGCAGCCCCGGCGACAACACCGAGAGATCAATATGAGCCCCGGCGACAGTACTGGGATGTCAATTCAAACCCCGATCACAACCCGGGAGGTACATTAACCCCGACAACAACACTGGGAAATCAATCTCAGCCCTGGCAACAACCCCGGGATGTCAAGTTAAACCTCGGTCACAACCTGGGAAGTACAGGAACCACAGCAACAACACCAAGAGATCCAACTCAGTCCTGGAGATAACCTCGAGATGTCAAGTCAAGCCCCGACGACAACACCGGGAGATCAATATCAACGCCGGTGACAACACTGGGATGTCAACTCAACCCAGTCACAATACAGGGATGTCAACTCAACCCCGGGCACAGTACCGTGATGTCAACTCAACCCCGATCATAATACTGGGATGTTAACTCAACTCCTATCACAATACTGGGATGTCAACTCAACCCCAGTCACAACACCGAGATGTAAAGTCAACCCCGGTTATAACCCGAGAGATGCAATCACCCTGGGAAGCCAAATAAACTTTGGAGACAACCCCGAAACATCACATCATCCCCAAAGATAACCCCGGGAGACCAAGTCAACCTCAGAGACAACCCTGAGAATGAACAGAATTGGCTAGGTTCAAACCTCAGAGCCAACGCCGGGAAAACAGTCGAAGACTGTGCCAGTACAAAAGACAACCCCTGGAGGGGTAAAATGGTTATTTTACCAACTTGAAGCCAATTCAGTCTAAATAAAGATGAATTAATGCAATGAAGGTCAGAAAGAGCCATAACATCGATCCCGAGTGAAAATAGCACAATACAGCTCAACGGACAAACTGCGAAGAAATGAAGATCTGGTTATGAACCTGTCTTCTTGGATTCAGAAAAGGCTAAGCCCCATGTCATTGTGACGCTCTCGAAAAGGGCTTTTCGAAAAGGTATAGCATGCCTCGAACGGACGCTCTAATCAAAAGTTAGGAATGTTCGAACCTAACATCTCGTTACTAGGAGTGCATGTACTTCGAGATGACGGGACCCACCAGGTGGGGCCCACCATGGGGAGCCGCAAGTAGAGGTGCGACAGCCGTAGATACACCTGCAACCATCGGGTCTTTAAATATAAGAACCCCCTTGCCAAAAAAATATAGAAAAAAAATAGAAAAACGCTCTGAAACTCCGCCCGTTTCGTCCCTTCGCCCTACCTCTTGTACCCCAAACCTCGATTTTATTATTCTAACACGTTTGTATATATATATATTCTAGGACATATCAAACATTAACCGGTGGAAACGTCCATTTAAAGCCTACGAAGTGGCAAAAAGTCCGTGTAGCAGTCCATTGTAAGTATTTTTACGATCAGAACTCATTTCCTACTTCATTTCGCATATATGAAAGTGCATATCAAGTTTCGTCTTCCAATTTTTCTCGGAACTCAGTTCTGTAGCCGTTTTAGCTAACTTTTTAGTATATATTAGTATATATATATACACGTTTTTCTTCGTTTGCACAGCCTGGATCGTCGATCAGTGGCTTTTACTCGCTTATATATATATATATATATATATATATATACATACTAAATTATTCGACCTGGATCGCTGATTCGTGGCCTTTTCAGCTTTATTATATATATATTTGACTATATATAATCATTTTTAATTCAGTCGGGCCTAGATTGCAAATTCGTGGCTCTTTTACTTCTTTTATATATATAACTATATATATATATATATATATATATATATAATTTTTTTGACTTCGTTTGACCTAGATTGCTAATTCGTGGCCTTTATTTCTTTAATATATATATATATATATATATATATATATATATATATATTAACTATATATATTAACATTTATATTTCAGTTTGGCTTGGATTGGAAATCCGTGGCCTTTTTACTGCTTTTATAAATATATATATATATATATATTTACATTCTGTCGAGCTTGGATAAATTCGTGGCTCTTTATAGCTTCTATAATATATATATATATATATATATATATATATATATATATATATATATATATATATATTTACATTCAGTCGAGCCTGGATTAATTTGTAGCTCATTTACAGCTTTTATACATATATATATATATATATATATTTCCATTCTGTCAAGCCTGGATTACTCCGTGGCTTTTTATAGCTTTTATAAATATATATATATATATATATATATATATATATATATATATACATACATTCCAGTTCGGGCATGGGATTGAAAATTCGTTGCCCTTTACAGCTTTCGTGTATATATATATTCTTTATTCATTGTGATTAAATATCTTCTTTAAATATTCATTTGATATGAATTGGCACTGATATCGATTTGGCAAATTAGATTTATTTAAATCTACCCCTTTTTACCTTTCAAACTGTTCAAAATAGATCCAACTGGAATCGGGAAGCTAGAATGGTAAGATTTATTTAAATCTAGCTTTCTTTCTAGTTTTGTTCATTATTAAAGCAACCTCGCTACCATAAGATCGCTATCTAGTGGGAACAAGAAGCTTTGGCTACACGCATACACAGATTTTACTGATGAATCCTTGGTTTTGAGACGTCTAGATTCAAATATACATTTTCTGTAAATATTTGAGTTGTGCAGATTTTCTTGACCTCCTTCTGTGAGTCTAGGAATCGTGGGATTTATGATCAAACTGAACAGAATCTGATTTCCACGATGGAAAAACTCCACATTACAATGTACCCTGCCAATTTTTCTGTAAAATGTACATCTAAAAGACCTTAAAGCGGTTTTTCGGCTTTAAGATCTCAAACATAATGTAATATAGGTTGTCGTGCTCGAGTCACTCTGATGGCTGTCATGCCCATGAGAAGATCGACACTTGTATATATTTTTTGGTCGAGGATGCTTCGCATCCCGAGAAATCACCATTTAAGTTGAGCCAAAGGCTGAAAAAGATAAAAAATAGAAGTATCGATATGCTAAAATTCCTACGTAAGCGTAAGGGTTTGAAAACTACCTTTCAAAATATCACTTTCATATTTGTCTAAAAAAAGACTTTTGCAAATCAAATCAAACCCTTCGTATATAGGTTCAACGAAGCACGACAATACTTTCAAAATCAAACATATGCTCAATTACTTCCAGCATACACATACACATATTGCAATTTAAAAGGCAAATATTGAAAAGATGCGGTACCGTGTTTCATAAGAGTTGGGGGGTGCCTAACACCTTCCCCCCACTTAACCAAGCCCCCTAACTTGAGAATTTTGATTTCAAGAACAAGTTTCGATATTGTCTAGTAATTGGGCCTACTTTCAAACAAAACTCGGTTGAGTTAGTACAACCAGTTCAAAATCTACCAACTGGCGACTCTTTAAACCTTTCAAAATTGTCGACATAATACATGTTGGTCTTTTCCTAAAAACCCTCACCCTTAATAAAACAGATAAGGTAATATGGGTAGAAAACAACAAAGACTTAGGAAGAGAGAAAGATCATGTCCAAAGAGATAGGATTTTTTCCTGACGTCGACATAGATCAATATATTCATCATCGTCTTCTTCAGAGTCAGATTCATCCTCAACTCAAGATTTGGAGGTGGCTTCTGTTGCCATGAGAGCAACACCTTTGTCCTTCTTCCTTCCTTCTAATAGGGTTTCTGCTCTTTGAGTCAGCTCCAGTTCATAGGTGAGAAGGTTGCCATATAATTGTTGTATTGTCATCTCATGAAGGTTCTTTGATTCTTTAATGACAGTGGTTTTTGCATCCCACTTGCTTAGTAAAGCCCTCATGAACTTGATGATAAGATTTTTATTTGGATAGATCTTTCTGAAGGCTCAGAGAGAGTTGAGCAGTATATTGAATCTTTTATAAGTGGAAGTAATGTTCTCTCCTGGCACGTGAGTGAACATTTCATACTGTTGAGTAAGTAGAGATTGTTTGTTATCTCTAACTTCTTTAGTTCCCTCATGCATGATGAGTAATGCTTCCCAGACTTCCTTTTCACTTTTGATGTTAACCACGTTCTCGAACATATCATCTTATAAGGACTAGAATGTTCTTGGCCTTCTTGTCCAGTTAGACATCTTTCCTCTCATTGTCAGTCCATTCTGATTTTATCTTGATCTGTATTCGATTTGGATCTTCAAGAGTTGGTGCAAGATTTGTAGGAATGTAGGGCCCACTCATTACAGTTTCAAATAGATCATCATCTATTGAATCCATATAAGCTTGCATTCTAACTTTCCAGTTGGAAAATTTAACTTTATTGCACATTGGTGGCTTGCTGCCTCCACCAAGCTTGGACTCGCTTATAATGTGTGCCATTGGTCTACTCAAGCTTTGTAGGCTTTAGTTGAGAGAACTTGCTCTGATACCAATTGTAAGTTCCCGGAGGCACAATAGTTATCTAGAAGGGGGGTTGAATAGATATTTTAAAACTTTTGCTTTTCAAAAATAACTTATCAGATTTATTAATTAAATAATCAATTAACCACAACGGAATATATGATTTGGTTATTCCCCTTAAGATAAAATCAAGTTTATAGTTCAAATAGCAGTTATATTAGTTATGGCAGATATGACAGTTAGTGAATAACATAATGTAAATGATAGAATTGTTTTAAGTGGTTCAGAGCACTCAAGACTCCTAATCCACTCTTCTACTCCACGAGTAGGAAATCCACTAAGGATATCGGTACAACTTTAAATCACTAAGATTCTTTCAAGACCAGCAGCCTTGGAACTTCTAGTTCACTAAGAACTCTTCAAGTCCAGCAGACTTGGAACTTTTAGTTCAATAAGAACTCTTCAAGCCCAGCAGACTTGGAATACACTATAATGAGAGTTTTGTTCGTTGTGGTGCTACTCAGTTACCTTTAAGCATAAATTCTTAAGAACTGAGTAGCGAAGTAAGATGTTTCTTTTGGATCATAGAGTTTAGCTTTGAGATGTTCTTGAAATTTGTGCATTCTTGCTTAATTTGAAATCTTCAATATGTTTGCCTTTTGTAAGAGCCTTTGAAATCTTCCTGTTAAAAGGCTTCATTTTGAGCATTTAATGTTCCAGACATTCTGAGCACTTGATGATGACTTCCTGGGAATATGGTGCACTCCTTTCTGACTCGTCTGACATTGCAGACTACTTTCTCACCTAACACCTGAAAAGTTTCTTTTAGCAGACAGTTGGAAGTTAGCTTTTCTTTGTCCTCACGTTTCCTTGATTTAAACTAAGAATATATGTTAGAGCATTGGGATTCCCAAAATGTCAACATTATATATCATTCTTCACTGTTAGACATCCTCTTTTATCAGATAGGAAAATCTTGATACTTCTTATGCTAACTGAAGAAGCACTACGATCGTTGTCTTCTCACTACGATCGTTGTGTGTTGGAGAGTGCTTGTAAGCGATTCAGTCTGGATTGCTTAACTGCTGAGAATCATAGAGTACTCTATGATTCTGCTTTAGCTGGAAGGACTTGACTGACTACGATCTTTTCTTGCGACGACTTGCAGACTCCACGATTTTGAGAGAAGACTTTAATTCTTGACTTGGCTTAGCACGCACTAGGCAGACTGTCTCTACATTTTCAAAAGTCGCTTTCTTAACAGACTACGATTCTGCCTTGGCTTCTGCAATCTCTTAGCTGGCGTGGCAAACTACAATCTATTTAGGCCTATCTATTACAATTCAAGAGATCAACCTAACATGCTTTATCTTTCTACTATACATTCTTTTACAGAATTATAAATGTTCAGCTCAGATCAACTTAACAATTTTGATTTTAAATCTAAGTCCTTGTATATATGATCTAATAAGGACTTTACAACATTGGATAATACACGCTCATTTATTTACTTTCAACATCAAATTTGAATATGCAATTTCCAACATAGTTCAAATAGTAGTTAAAACAGATATGGCAGTTAGTAAATGACAGAATGTAAATGACACAATTGTTTTAAGTGGTTCAGAGTACTTAAGACTCCTAATCCACTCTTCTACTCCACGAGTAGGAAATCCACTAAGGATATAGGTAGAGCTTTGAATCACTAAGATTCCTTCAAGACCAGCAGCCTTGGAACTCTAGTTAACTAAGAACTCTTCAAGCCCAACAGACTTGGAATACTAGTTCACTGAGAACTCTTCAAGCCAAGCAGACTTGGTTGCTCTGTGATGAGAGTTTGTTCATTGTGGTCCTACTCGGTTGCCTTAAGCATAAGTTCGGAAGAACTAAGTAGCGAAGAAAGATATTTTGTTAGGATCGTAGAGTTTGGCTTTGACAAATGTTCTTGTGATTTGTGCGTTCTTGCTTTATCTGAAATCTTTAATATGTTTGCCTTATGTAGGAGTCTTTAAATTCTTCCCGTTGAAAAGCTTCTGTTTGAGCATTTAATGCTTCAGTCGTTCTGAGCACTTGATGTTGACGTTCTGGGAATATGGTGCACTCCTTTCTGACCTGCCTAACACTGCAGACTGCTTTCTCACCTAACACCTGAAAAGTTGCTTTCAGCAGACCAGTTGGAAGACACCTTTTCTTTTCCCTTTTGTTTCTTTGATTCAAACTAAGGATATTTGTGAGAGCATTGGGATTCTCGAAATGTCAACGTTTATATGATCGTCTTTACTGTTAGACATCCTCTTTCATCAGATAGGCGAATTTAGACACTTCTGATGATAACTGAATAGCACTGCGATCGTTGTCTTCTCACTACCATCGTTGTATGTTGGTGAGTGCTTGTAAGCAATTCATTCTAGATTGCTTAACTAATGAGAATCGTAGAGCTTTGAAAGCACTTAACTGACTACGATCTTTATTTGCAATGACTTGTAGACTCCACGATTTCAAGAGAAGCCTGCGATTCTTAACTTGGCTCGGCAGGCACTCGGCAGACTGTCTCTACAATTTCAAAAGTGGCTTCCTTGACAGACTGCGATTCCGAGAGAGGCTTCCTTGACGCAATACGATTCTGCCTTGGCTTCTGCAATCTATTGGCCGGCTCGATCGACTAGAATCTGTTTAGGCCTATCTATTACAACTCAAGAGACCAACCTAACAAGCTTGATCTTTCTACTACAAATTCTTTTACAGAATGATAATCGTTCAGCTTAGATCAACTTAACATTTTTGATCTTTAATCCAAGTTCTTCTACATATGATCTAAGAAGGACTTTACAACTTTGAATAATGCATGCACGTTTATTTCTTTCAACATAAAATTTGAATATGCAATCCCCAACAAATACATTACATAACTTAAACCATAACATAACTTATTACATAACCATACTTAAGTCTTAATACAACATGATAATTAAAATTTTAACATAGAGGACTAAAGCTACTCCATAGCCTTGCCCTTTCCCTTATCCTTGCCAGATGTTCCACACAGTTCTGCCTTAACTGCATTGTTTGGGGAAAGCAAGAATTGAGAAAACAAATTGCTCAGCAGGTAATATGACAATAAATGTGAACATGCATAAATATAAAGCTAATAATCTCAAGGGTACAATGATAAAGGATAACTCAGGAATTTAAAGAACAATGTTGTAAACAAAGAAGTATCAACTTCCGAATCTGTCCTTTGAATTGAAATAATAGTCACTATAAATCGAAAGATTATTAACGGAATTCAAAGGTTTCAACACTTTAAAGTTAAAGAATATTAAACACTGAGTAGTCAGTATGAACCAAGAACTCCTGCTAGAATTAACAGTATTACACTGATAATTTAATATAAACAAGTACAATAGGTGGTCAGCCCAAAGTACCCTACATTATGCATAATATTTAAACATTTTGTTTGTGCGCACGTCGGTCTCCCGACTATATAAAATTTCTCCTTCTATGAGGGTTGTTCATCTCAACAGATTAAAAGAGTCTGCACCAAAGCAATTGGTTTGGATAGCTTTCTAATTCATAGATATTGGTCTAGTCAAATCAAATGGCTTAGACACCCTTTTCTCAATACATTTAGGAACATTTTATAAGTCTGAAGCTTGCAACATGATTCAAAGAATATAGTTGTGATTTCAAATAAAGTTTTAGAGTATGAATAATATTTTCCAAGAATTTAGATAACACAAGAGTTATACTGTAAAACTATTATACAATCAACAAGTGTATTTGCTCAAATATATAGTTGATATAACAACGATTAGAAATTTGCACAATATTCAAGGTTGTGTAAGTTAGGAAACTTGCGTAATCATAGATTCCTTGCATAAAGTAAATGCATAGGTTAGGATAATTGCCTTTCGTGTAGTTTATAGTTCTATAGCTTACGTCACTTCAAGGTCCTATAGTATCATAGTTATGCATATATATACAAATTAGTTCTACACACTTAGTACATAATCCAACTATCCTACGCACATATTATACACATATTTAATCACGTATGATAAGTATATATTTTTAGCCCTATCTTTGTTATACAAGCAGACCACATATTAGTACACTATCAAACCACTACACAATTGAACATTTAAAACATCACTTAAACTTTTGAAAGCTTCCTTTAGAAACCCTTTATAAACTTTTGAAATCTTGATTCTATATAACCACTACACAATTGAACATTTAAAACATCACTTAAACTCTGTTTTATAACTTAGTATATCAATATAAACATGCTTCAAGGTTCAGATTACATTTTAAAACAGTCAGTCAAAACTGGCAGGTGACGCGACAGCGCAAAATTATGACCTAGGAGTGGCGCGGCCGCGCTGCTCTTTGATCGAACCAGAGTTGATTTCGAGATTTCTTGATTCTAGCTTAATATCTAGCATACATGGATATTAATACATATCATTTACACTTGTTAAGAGGTCTTGGACTAGGTTTGATGTCTCTCATGTTCAATTTAAGCTTATTTTCCCACGTTATGGTTTCACTTTGAAATTTCCATCTAACAAGGCTAATTGGGTTCATGTAATAAAGGACTAACTATGATAACCATGAAACCACATAACGAGGCTAATAAACCTTTACCACACATGCTCAAAGTCATTCAACTCATGTACTCAAGTTTAACTTAGCTTTACTCTTAAAAGTTATTATAAATCATGCTTGAGTAGTTCACAATCGTGCCTAACTAGATGAGTGCACATATTAGTCATGTTTAGAGGCATCAAGTGTCCTAGCATGTTATCTCATAAGGACATAATATAATTAACACAATGCTTATCGATATTAGTTTTCAAAACTTCTAAGTTTTCTTTTAAAATCATTCTAAACCAAGCTAAGGCAACCTATTTTATGCAAAGCAACTTGAAGCCACATTCCATTTGTACACATAACTAAGCCACATACACATGCTAAAAAGGTCAGAACTCAAAGGACACAAGGTTCATCAAGGTTTGTTTTCAAAGCTCCTAAGTTTTTATTGAAAAATCGATACTAAACCATGCTAAAGTAATATATTGCATGCAAGACAACTTGAATCATCATATCAAACCTATTTCTATACTTAACTAAGTCATACTCGTATGCTCAGAACATCAGAAGCAACAAGATTTCATTTTCAAGTACTGGCAGCCGGCGCGGCCTCGCTGGTTTGTAATAAGGAAGTGGCGCGGCCACACCACTTCGACACATCACCAGACTTGGTCTCTATTTTATGTAGAACTCAGAACACAACATAACAATCATTGATTCAACATACTCAAACCAACCATATTGATTCCATAACGTACAAACAAACTTAGATAACATAATGATACCAATTTTCAAATCAATTAACAAGTTGTTCATAAAAATTCCTAAGAGTTATCAAATCAGAAATCAAGAACATACATAAGGACATTACCATAATTTAAGTTTGAAATGATAAACTTCTTGCTTCTAATTTCATATTAATATCCAATTTAGCAGCACTCACTCTCTAATTTGGACTATCAAAAATTCTAGCAACTTAACTGATGAACGGAAGGTTTCTACATATAGCAAAGCTATTATCCAAATGCTGGATTTTGCCCAAGCAGTGAACCAGCAGGGAGAATAAGAAGCCAATGGATATGGGAGGTTTGGTAAAAAGTTCCCACTGCTCCTATTTAGCCCACACCACCAGCCATCATTTGAAATCTCTGATAATAAGCAACATATGTGTAGACACTCAAAATTTAACATTCCTGTTACTAACCTTGAAGGAGGGCAAAACTGTCTTTTAGCCTCGGCGACAACATAGGGAGATCAATCTCAGCCCCAACGACAACACCGGGATGTCAAGTCAAGCCCTGGCCATAACTCGAGAGGTACAGCCCTGGCGACAGCACCAGGAGAACAATCTCAGCCCCGGCGATAACACCGGGATGTCAAGTCAAGCCCCAACCACAACCCAAGAGGTACAGTAACCCCGGTGATAACACCGGGAGATCAATCTCAGCCCCAGTAATAACACCAGGATGTCAAGTCAAGCCCTGACCACAACTTGGGAGGTACAGCAGCCCCAGTGACAATACCGGGAGATCAATCTCAGCCCTGACGACAACATCGAAATGTCAAGTTAAGCCTCGACCATAACTCGGGAGGTACAATGGCCCCGTCGATAACACCAGGAGATCAATCTCAGCCCCTACGACAACACCAGGATGTCAAGTCAAGCCCCAACAACAACCCGGGAGGTACAGCAAGCCAGGTGACAACACCGGAAGATCAATCTGAACCCCAGCGACAACACCGGGATGTCAAGTCAAGCCCCGGCCACAACCCAGGATGTACAACAACCTAGGCGATAACACCAAGAGATCAATCTCAGCCTTGGCAACAAAACCAAGATTTCAAGTCAAGCCTCGACCACAACCCGGGAGGTACAGCAGCCCCGGCGACAACACCAAAAGATCAATCTCAGCCCCGACGACAACACTAGGATGTCAAGTCAAGCCCCGGCCACAACCCGGGAGGTACATCAGCCCCGACGACAACACCGGGAGATCAATCTCAGCCCCGACGACAACACCAGAAATTCAAGTCAAGCCCCGACCACAACCTGGGACATACAGCAGCCCCGGTGACAACACCGGGAGATCAATCTCAGCCTCGACGACAACATGGGGATGTCAAGTCAAGCCCCAAGCACAACCCAGGAGGTAAAACAGCCCCGACTATAACACCAGGAGATCAACCTCAGCCCTGACGACAATATCGGGATGTCAAGTCAAGCCCCGGCCACAACCCGGAAGATGTAAACACCTTAGAGACAACCCTAGGAAACCAAATCAAATTCGGAGATAGCCCTAAAATGTCAAATCATCCCCGCAGACAACCCTGGAAAACCAAATCAACCTCGAAGATAACCCTGAGGGAAAAACAGAGTCGGCTGGGATCAAAACTCGGAGACAACCCCGAGAAAATAGTCAAAAACTGTGCCAGTACAGGAAACAACCCCTGGAGGGGCAAAATGGTCATTTTATCAACTTAAAGCCAATTCAGTCAAAACTAAGCCGATTTGATGAAATGAAGGTCAGAAAGAGCCATAACATAGTTCCCAAGTGAAAATAGCACAATACAGCTCAATGGACAAACTGCGAAAAATTAAGATATGGTTATAAACCCATCTTCCAAGATTCAAAAAAGGTTAAGTCCCATGTCATTGTGTAGCTCTCAAAAAGGGCTTTCTGGAAAGGTATAGCACGCCTCAAACGGATGCTCTGATCAAAAGTTAGGAAGGTTCGAACCTGACATCGCGTTGCTCGGAGTGCACGTACTTCGAGACGACAAGTCCCATCGGGTGGGGCCCAACACGAGGAGCCATAACTCTACTCGCGTCAGCCACGAGTGGACCTACAACCATCGGGGCTTTAAATAACCCCCCACCCTTGGCAAAAAAGAAGAAAAAAATAGAAAAATGCTTTGAAACTCCGCCAATTTCGTCCCTTAACCATACTTCTAGTACTCCAAACTTAGATTTTATTCTTCCAATACATTTTCATACGTATATTCTACAACATACCAAAAATTAACCGGTGAAAACGTCCATTTAAAGCCCACCGAGTGGCAAAAAGCCAGTGGAGTAGTCCATTGTAAGTTTTTTTACAATCAGAACTCATTTTCTACTTTATTACGTATATGTGAACGTGATATAAAGTTTCATCTTATGGTTTTTCCCGGAACTCAGTTCCGTGGTCTTTTTAGCAAAATTTTTAGTATATATATACGTTTTTCTTCTTTTGCACAGCCTGGATCGTCGATCTGTGGCTTTTACTCGCTTATATATATATATATGTACTAACTTGTTCGGCCTGGATCACTGATTCGTGGCCTTTTCAGCTTTATTATATATATAATTGACTATATATATACTAACTTTTAATTCAGTCGGGCCTGGATTGCAAATTTGTGGTCCTTTTACTGCTTTTATATATATAACTATATATATATAGTTTTCTAACTTCGTTTGGCCTGGATTGCTAATTCGTGGCCTTTTTTGCTTTAATATATATATATATATATATATATATATATACTAACTTTATATATTAACATTTACATTTCTTTTTGGTCTGGATTAAAAATCTGTGGCCTTTTATCGCTTTTATATATATATATATATATATATATATATATATATATATATATATATATTTACATGCAGTTAGACATGGCAAACGTGCCGGGTCGGCCCAAACGGGCTGGGCTAAAAGCGGGCTGGGCCAAAATGGCCCAGCTTTTCGTGGGCTGGTATTTTGAGGCCCGTGGCCTGGGTTGGGCAGGGCCGGCCCGCGGGGTTTTTCCTTATTTTATTTTATTTTTTGCAAAATCTTGCTACACCATTGAGCAATCCTTGATTAACCTTTAAAAAAATCTTTTTCTATTTTTGGCAAATAACCTTTTAAAAGATCTCGCTACCATTAACAACAAAGAAGTAGAAGAAAAATCTGCTAAAATGGTTGCTGATACCATGCCATGCGTCTTGGTTACGGGAGTTGGCGTACACTTGAGTACAATCCAATAAGGAAAAATGGTTGAACTAATTTTTTTCTTCACAACATAAAAGACAAGATCCATTAATAGAATAAAAAGCTCAGATGTAAGGGTCTTGAGCATAAATAGCTCACTGGCCAGTGGCCACCATCTTGAATACAATCGTTACCTATTTACATACAGGCAGCTACACTTATCTTAAGTCTAACAGGAAAATAGTCTTCAACAAAAATGTTTGACTCTTTTACTACAAAGAATACTCAAAGATCGTGCCAAATAAGACATGTGTCAAGCATTTAATAGACTTTAAAAGAATTAAGTGATGATCTAACCTCATGTGGAAATGTTAATACATTAAAGAAAGCAACCTTAAACAAAACAGCATATGTATACAAAAATATTAAAGTATTGCTAGTTTGCTATATAGGCATCCCTGCATCATCTAACCATCATCTAACCTTTTCAATCCATTTACCCACTACCAGTGTGCAAAGTTTAAATAAAATTAAATGGATATCTTGATCCCCACAAATACAAAACAGTGATGTGAATCTAGCTTTTTCCAATTCTTGGTTTCTCATGTTCAAGATTCTCTCACGGACCACAGGCTGGGCCAGGCCACCCGCAGACCGGGCCTTCATGGGCTGGGCCAAAAATGGGGGGGCCCGGACCTCTTTTGCCAGGTCTACATGCAGTTGAGCCTGGATTGGAAATCTATAGCCTTTTACAGCTTATATATATAATTATATATATAATTATATATATATATATATATATTCTTTATTCATTGTGATTAAATATCAGTTTTAATTATTCATTTGATATGAATTTGTTTTAATGTAAATTTGGCAAACTAGATTTATTTAAATATAGCCTTTTCTACCTTTCAAACGATTCAAAATAAGGTCCAACCGAAACCAATAAACTAGAATGGCTAAGATTTATTTAAATATAGTGTTTTCTTGTTTTGTAAATATTAAAGCAACCTCGTGCCCCTAGATCCCTATCTAGCGGGAACGGGAAGCTTTGGATACGCGCAAGCAAGGATTTGATTGATGAATCCTTTATTTTGCGACGTCTAAAGTATAAATATACATTTTTTGTAAATATCTGTGTTGTGCAGGTTTTCTTGGCCATTTTCTGTGAGCCTAGGAATCGTGGGATTCATGGTCAAACTGATCAGAATCTGATTCCCATAATAGACAAAATCCACATTACAAATGTACTCTGCCAGTTTTTCTATAAAAATATACATCCGAGGGACCTTAAAACGGTTATCCCGATTTAAGGTCTTAAACATAGTGAAAAATATATTTGTCATGCTAGAGTCACTTCGATGGCTGTCATGACCATAAGAAGACTGGCACTTGTATATACATTTTGTGGTCGAGGATGCTTCGCATCCCGACAATCACCATCCAAATCGAGCCAAAGGCTGAAAAAAAATAAAACGGAAGTATCAACAAGCTTCTATTCCTATGAGAGCGTAAGAGTTTGAAAATCATCTTTCAAAACATCATTTTCATATCTTGTCTAAAAAATGACTTTTGCAAATTAAATCAAACCCTTCGTATATAGCTTCAACGAAGCACGACACGACTTTCAAATCAACACAACGTAGGCTTAATTACTTCCAGCATACACACACACATTGCAAATAAAAAAGGGAAATATTAAAAAGATACGATACCGTGTTTCAGGGAGTCGAGGGGTGCCTAACACATTCCCCCGCTTAACCAAGCCACCGAACTTTTAAGAATCTCGGTTTCAAGATCAAGTTTTGGCAGTGTCTAGTAATTGGGCCTACTTGCAAAATTGGTGAGTGAGTTTCATACCTACGAATCGGTAGTCATTATATCCTGATTCTGATTGTTTTCGATTAATTTGCATATCATTTCTATTAAGTTACACGTTTATGTGTAGGGAATGAAATGGAGGTGAAAGTAGCTTTATAAGGAAGAATTTGCATGTTATATGTCTATTCTTTAATGTTTACTCTTTTTATTGTGTGCATGAATATACTCATTATGCTTATATTTTTATTTTAGGTACAATTGAAGAGTTTCGTAATATTGAAAATAAATTGGAGAAAAATTTGAGACCAATTGAGCTGACCCAATTTGGCAATGAACCAGGATGATAAGCCATAGAATTGTCATGCAAGATAAAGTAGCATGGGTCACGAATTTTGAAGCATCACAAATATTTATCAATTGCCTAGCAGCTCACGGAATAGTTAGCAATTAGCAAGTGGGTCAGAGATTCAAGTGGGCCACTCACATGTCACGGCAGCAGCACATTACTTTTCCTTCCGCGAGTAGGATATGGGTGCATCATGGCATGATAAGGCTGCTCCGTATATATTATATATAAAGGAATCTGGTACAAGCTAGAAAAGGGGGATATGGATCCACGCAAAAAAAGCAGCAGCTGATGGTTTCCTTTGGCTGCTTGGAATCGAATAGGTTTAGGAATTGGGCCTGATACAAGTCCAGCTACTGATTTGGTTTTTCCTAATTCCACTTGGACACGGACGGAACGTTAAAGGCTGTTAGTGGGGGATTAAAAAGGGGCCATCTCCTTTTCCTACTTGGAGGGATACAAGCAAGGGAGATCCAATTAGATTATAAAAGGAGTCTGTAGCATATATTTTATGGGACTAAAGAGGACTTTACCTGATACACGTTGATGCGTGCAAGCTGCTGATCTATTTACTCTCCTACTTTGAACTGGACATGGACACAAATTAATTGGGCAAGCAGCTGGCAGTCTCCTTTTCCGTGTGGGTTGTCAAGTGCAATAATAAGTGGGCTGGCATGCTTTCCTTTGCCAATTCGGATTGAGCAGTATGAGATTTAGTGGGCTACATTATATATATAGACTAATATTTATGGGACCTAGCCTGGTGCGAAAAAGGGGCGGCATGTGTGATATATATAAGGGACAGTTACCAGCAAAAGGAGATATCTAGACAACTTGAAACATTATTTTGTGGATCTAAACTTGAAGAGGAGAATTGAAGCAGATTATGATCAGATGAACGCGAAACAAATTGGAGACAATAACGACGGGAGTTTTATATTCCTATCTTTAATGATTCATATTATCTTTGTATTCATTATGATTAATACTCTGTGGATTATGGGATTTATTTCATTCGTTATGAATTAATTATTTATTTAATCTTATAACGGATCTTATTATGTAATGGAGGATTAATTATTTTTAAATCCAGTTTATGGAGGTTATTCTCAGGTTATTCTCTATGTGTGTGATTAATTTATATAATTGTCTGATCAACGATTTTTCTGTTATTTCTTATGAACTTGTGAAGGAACATAGGAGATTAGAACTGGCCATAGTGACATATGTTTGTGAATTCCGCATAGATGGAATTCGTGATTCATGTTTAGGATATATATATTCCTTTACGCCATATGTAATCTGAAAGGGAACTTGGTAATAAATTCTGATTAATTGTAACTCACATAGAAATATAGTGAATTAGTTAATTAGGATGTTTTGTTTGAATCTATCATATGTGGATGAAAAATGAGTACGGATATTATGCATCGTGAGGTGGTTTTATCTACATTAGTGTTTTCAATTAATAATCTGGGGTTAATTGAATTAAACTGGGGACAAAGGATATTATCTGAAATGAAATAATAAGTGAAGTTGTAGGCTTAATTCTCTCAAACTTGTTAAAATCTCGATTGAGTGTGCGATTTCTTTTATTATTAATTTAGTTATAGAATAACATATCTTTTTGCTGATAGTTTGATAAAGTTGAAATACTCTAAAATTGGTACTTGTTCGATTAAATAGTAATTATTGTCTCTGTGGGTACGATCTTTGATTTATCACTGTATTACTTGTTGACCACGTACACTTGCGTGTTGCGTGTAGAAAATACCCAACAAGTTTTTGGCGCCGTTGTCGGGGATAATAATTGCGTTTATTACTTACAATATCGATTTAAGTAGATCAATTTTAATTAAACATATATATATTTATTCTCATTTGTGTTTGTTCAGTTATTTCAGGTACTTTCAATTAGTGCATGCAAACTAGATTGAAGAAACCAGAGTTGTTGCCCTTTGAGGTCGATATCGACAAAAGGTTTCGGGGGTTAACTGAGTGGATTGCAAAGAATCGAGAGGAATTTGAAATACCCAGGACAAACATGGCGGAACATCAACAGAAAGACAAACCAATGAAGGACTATGATATACCAAAGATTTCAGAAATCCATCAAGTATAGCCAGGCCAGCGATAAATGCAAATAATTTCGAGATTAAGCTTGGAACAAGACAGATGGTGCAGAACACATGTCAGTTTGGGGGTCTTCCGAATGATCATATCTTCACTTTCATAGAAATTTGTGACACATTCAAATGCAATGGAGTGTCAGACGATGCACTCAAGCTGAGGTTATTCCCATGCTCGCTTAGAGACAAGGCGAAGGCTTGGCTACATTCTGAACCACCGGGGTCAATTGTGACATGGAATGATCTAGCACAGAAATTTTTGGCCAAGTTCTTTCCACCATCAAAGACACACAAGATAAGGTCGGAGATATCTGCATTTGCACAGTATCAAGGGGAGCCACTGTATGAAGCATGGGAAAGATACAAAGAATTGTTGAGGAAGTGCCCTCATCACGGATTTCCACCATGGATGCAGTTGAGTAATTTTTACAACGGAGTATAGTTGCAGATACAGTCTAGCATTGATGCAGCGTCACAGGGAGCTTTTCTGACGAAGAAATTTGAGGACGGATGGGCATTGATAGAAACGATGGCTTCGAATGGGTACTAATGGCCGACTGAAAGATTGACTCAGCCCACAGTAGCGGGTGTTCTGCAAGTGGATAATTCGACAACTATATTGGCACAACTGGCATCGTTACAAAAGAGTATTGAGACCATGACAAAGGGAAGCATGTAGCAGGTAGCAGTCGTATGCGAACTTTGTGCAAGAGAACATCCGATTGAACAGTGTGCAATCAACCCAGCTGCAGTTAATTATGTGGGTAACTATAACAGATCAGCCAACACATACCAGAATACATATAATCAAGGGAACAAAAACTACCCGAACTTCTCATGGAGCAACACACAGAACCAACAACAGGCTCCACGATAACCATACCCTCCTGGTTTTTAGAATTTCCGCAGCAACAGGAAGCACCAAAATAGGATGAAAAGCTAGGTTGGGAAGAAGCTATAGCCAGAGTCAGAACATAAAATGAATTAGCGAGGAAAGAGACGAAGGCTCTTGCGGTGGACATGAAGAATCTAATGATTCAAATGGGACAGATAGCAAGTGCACTGAATAACCGGCCCCAGGGATCGTTGCCTAGCGACACCGAGAAGAATCCGAAGGGAGGACATGAGAAATGTCAAGCGGTGACACTCAGGAGTGGAAAATAGTTAGATGAGCTAGATTTGTAGAAGCCGGTAATTGAGAAGCAAGTCGAGGCTAATAAGGAACAAACATTGGAAAGAGAAGCATGAGAAAAACCAGCAGAAAAGGAACAAGTGGTTACACCAGTAGTCTACCCGCCACCGCCGTTTCCACAAAGGCTCCACAAACAGAAATTACAACAACAATTCACAAAATTCCTAGAAGTGTTCAAGAAGCTGCATATAAATATACTGTTTGCGGAGGCATTAGAGCAGATGCCCAGTTATGCCAAATTCATGAAGGATATTCTTTCAAAGAAAAAAAGACTAGAGGACTTTGAACTGTGGCACTGACAGAAGAATGTAGTGCGATTATACAAAAGAAGCTTCCACCAAAGTTGAAGGATCCGGGTAGCTTCACCATTCCATGCACTATAGGAAGTGCAACCTTCAACAAATGCCTTTGTGATTTAGGCGCCAGCATTAACCTGATGCCATTATCAGTTTACACTCAGCTACGGTTACCAGCACCTAAACCCACCAACATCTCCCTACAGCTGGCGGACAGATCAGTAACTTATCATCAGGGAATTATCGAAGATATTTTGGTGAAAGTGGACAAATTATTCTTCCCAACAGATTTCATCATCCTTGATTTTGAAGAAGATAAGGAAATTATTTCCAATAATCCTTGGACGACCATGCTTGGCTACTGGTAATACACTCATCGATGTGAAGAAATGAGAGTTGACCATGAGGGTGCACGATCAACAAGTCACCTTCAATGTATTCAAGGCCATGAACTTTCCCAAGGAGGATGAGGAATGTTACCGGGTGGATACAATAGACTCAGTGGTGGATGAGGAACAACTTTGAATATTGAATACTGACCCACTAGAATTAGCAGTGATGGAAGAGTGTGATGAGGAGGATATCGAAATAATAGAATGTATACAGCTATTGGAAGCAATTCCGAGAGCGAATAGATTCACACCACCAGTTGAACCTTTGGAAATGGAAGGAGCCTTATCAGGAAAAATTAAGCCATCTCTCCAAGAACCACCTAAGCTTGAACTTAAGCCGTTACCTAATCACCTCAGGTATGCATTTTTAGGCAATTCATCCACTTTACATGTTATTATTGCATCTGCACTTAACCCAATGCAAGAAAGTAGGTTGCTGAGAGTGTTAAGGGAACATAAATCGGCTATTGGCTGGACCATCGCTGATATTAAAGGGATCAGTCCATCATTCTGTATGCACAAGATCCTGATGGAGGAAGATAGCAAGCCCACGGTAAAATAACAGAGGAGGCTCAATCCTATAATGAAAGAAGTAGTGAAGAAAGAGATCATGAAATGGTTGGACGCAGGAATCATCTACCCAATTTCAGATAGTGCTTGGGTAAGTCCGGTCCAATGTGTGCTGAAAAAGGGTGGTATGACAGTGGTGAACAACGAAAATAATGAGTTAATATCGACAAGAACAGTAACTGGCTGGAGAGTCTGCATGGATTATAGAAAATTGAATAAGGCGACTAGAAAGGATCATTTCCCTTTGCCTTTCATTGATCAGATGTTGGACAGATTAGCCGGACATGAATATTATTTCTTATTGGACGGGTATTCCGGATACAACCAGATCGTCATTGCACCAGAGGATCAAGAAAAGACGACATTCACATGTCCATATAGCACCTTTAACTTTAGAAAGATGTCATTCGGATTGTGAAACGCACCGACAACATTCCAGCGGTGCATGATGGTGATATTTTCAGATATAGTGGAGCAAAGTGTTGAGGTCTTTATGGACGATTTCTCCATCTTTGGGGAGTCGTTTGATAGATGCCTAGAAAATCTGGTATTGGTTTTGAAGAGGTGTGTGGAAACGAACCTGGTGCTCAACTGGGAGAAGTGCCACTTTATGGTCCAAGAGGGGATAATTCTTGGCCACAAAGTCTTAGGAAAAGGGTTGGAAGTCGACCGAGCAAAGTTAGAAACAATTGAAAATCTGCCACTGCCTACATCGGTAAAGGGTATTCGGAGTTTTCTCGGTCATGCTGGATTCTACTGACAGTTTATCAAGGACTTCTCAAAAATCACTAAACCACTCTGCAGTCTATTAGAAAAAGATGTCCCACTCAAATTTGATGAAGACTGTCAAGTGGCCTTTAAGCAGTTAAAGAAAAAGTTGACCACGGCCCCCGTAATAATAGCACCTGATTGGACCAAGCCATTCGAACTCATGTGTGACGCAAGTGATTTTGCAGTTGGAGCAGTACTAGGGCAAAGACAGGATAAAATTTTTCATGCCATCTACTATGCGAGCAAGACTCTAACGGATGTACAGTTAAACTACACTACCACGAAAAAAAGAACTACTTGCGATTATGTATGCCTTTGACAAGTTCCGTTCATACTTGGTGGGAACTAAGGTGGTGGTGTACACTGTCCATTCAGCTATCAGGTATTTAGTTGAGAAAAAAGACGCAAAGCCAAGGCTTATCTGTTAGGTGTTGCTACTACAGGAATTTGACCTGGAAATCAAGGATAGAAAAGGGACAGAGAACCAGGTGGCCGATCACCTCTCACGGCTTGATAACCCAAAGCAGGATGAAACAGACAAGTTAGCAATCAATGAGCTATTTCCTGACGAGCAACTATTTTCGATAAACGACGAGTTTTCGTGGTATGTGGACTTCGCTAATTACGTGGTCAGTAACGTCCTCCCACCAAACTTGTCCCGTCACCAAAAGAGAAAATTCTTACACGATGTAAAGTGGTACATGTGGGATGAACCATACTTGTTCCGCCAATGTGCTAATAAAATGATCCGACGATGTATACCGAAAAGTGAAGTGGAGAGTATCCTACAGGTGTGTCACGCATCACCATATGGGGGACACTATGGGATTGATCGCACAGCAGCAAAAGTTCTTCAATCAGGATTCTATTGGCCAACGTTATTCAGAGACACACATCAATGCGTGAAGAATTGTGATAGATGTCAGAGAGTGGGGAATATATCAAAACGGAATGAATTGCCATTAAACATGATCTTGGAAGTCGAGGTTTTCGACGTATAGGGGATCAATTTTATGGGACCCTTTCCATCTTCAGTCAACAATCTGTACATCCTTCTTAGCTGTAGATTACGTCTCGAAATGGGTTAAAGCGGTGGCATTACCGACAAATGATGCAAAAGTGGTGTTAAGGTTCCTGCAAAAGAATATATTCACTCGATTCGGAACCCCATGAGCAATCGTTAGCGATGAAGGGAGCCACTTCTATAAAAAATACTTCACTGCTCTTGTGGCAAAGTATGGGGTCAAACATCGAATAGCTACAACCTATCACCCGCAAACAAATGGACAAGCAGAGGTGTCTAACAGGGATGTCAAAAGAATTCTGGAAAAAGTTGTAAATCAAAATAGGAAGGACTGGTCAGTGAAGTTAGACGATGCGTTGTGGGCATACCGTACTGCCTACAAGACTCTGATAGGCATGTCTCCTTACCAACTCGTCTACGGGAAAGAATGTCACTTGCCGGTAGAACTCGAGCATCGAGCATATTTGGCAATCAAAAAGCTGAATTTCGATCTGTCAGCAGCAGGTGAAAAGCGGTTGTTACAACTCAACGAACTAGACGAATTTCTCCTACAGGCGTATGAGAATTCAAAGTTGTATAAGGAAAAGGTGAAGAAATGGCATGATTAGAAAATAATGCACCGCCAGTTTGAACCGGGTCAATCGGTACTATTATTCAACTCTCGGTTGAAATTATTCTCCGAAAAGCTGAAATCTAGATGGTCAGGTCCATTCACAATAAAAACGGTATTCCCGCATGGCGCCGTTGAATTATATGCTAAGGAGTCGACGGACACATTTAAAGTAAAAGGTTAACGGTTAAAGCATTACTTGGGCAAAAAAATTGATCGCCAAGCAACTACGGTCGAGCTGGCCGAAACAAAATGAAAAACAGAAGGAGTCAGGCTAATGACTTAAAAATTAAGCGCTTGATGGGAGGCAACCCATCGGTTATTATTAATTTTTTTTATTACATTTATATCATCTAGTTGTAATACTGTAGCATCCTGGGTAATTTGTCTTCATAATACATGTCTAACAAAATTTTATATTGTGCGTGCGAACAGGATAAGTGCATGGCAATGCCACCCAAACACACATTCAAGGTGGGGGCACATAGTCACTTAAAGGGAGTAAAAGGAAGGGATGCAGCTAAGAAAATTAAACCATCACAAGACATCAACCCGCTGGGGCGGGTGAAATAGGCATCAATTTCCCGCCGGGGCGGGCCTTGAATATTGCTGGACAGTGAGATTAGCCGCTAGAGCGGGGGATTAAAAGCAAAATGTCCGCGGGGGCGGAGATACGGGATTCTGAAACCGTCAATTCAGCAAATACACTAACCCATTCTCCTAATTCAAATACACTACCGAAATCTTTCCCCCACTATCCTATTACTCCACGAATCCTTAACCTCCCAACTCCTATCAAATCTCTAATACCTCCCCACTATCCTATTTCAAATCCACCACCACACCACTTCTTCCACTACCCCAGTCTCCCCACTCACGAATCCTTAGCCCATCTTATCACTCCATTACCCTTTCCCTCCCCCCCCCCCCCCCCCACGAAATCGTAAACCATTAACCCCCCCATTCTTCCCAATCCCACTAGCCCCAATTTAAGCCCCACGAATCCTGCAGTACACCTCAACGTACTCACGCACTGCTATATCACTACCCCCCATCACCCAAATCATCCCCACGATAAACCCCCCCCCCACCCACTAAATTCAACACCACATTCAGCAACCACCTCCAAAACATTTAAAATTCCAGGACTCCACCACAACCGCATCTTCTAAATAGCAGACATCTACGAAGCTCCATGGCTAATAAAATATAAAGTATAACGGTAAGTATTTGTTTTCAATTGGGCAAACTGTAGGAACATCAGTTGGGGCCTATGTTATGGACATTGTATGATTACTAGTACACGGGGTATTGAAGATACATTGATAGTAATGGATTGCTGTGTGGAGTAACAAAATTTGGGGAAATTCAAGTAAGCAACTTCACTTCATATCAAGCCAAGTGCCGACCGCACACTATGCGTTTGACAAAAGTCCTGAACAATAATTCTGTCACAATACTTAAGTGTGTGCACAAATCCATCATGCCACCATGCCCACAGAAGAAGCAAAAGGGGGAAGGGTCCTCATCCGTTACCGTTCCACCATTTGACAGAAAAAAATTTTGAAACGCGGCCGCCGCCGAACGTTTTGGGTATGTGTCGAGAAAAGCCATCATCCCAGAGCGCGGATTTAGACCGGATCCCATAGATGGCGAAATGCACAAACAAATCAATGAAAGGCTTTGGCACTATTTCACACAACAGCCTGAACCAGCAGTGGTAGCAATAGTGAAAGAATTCTACACCAACGCGGAGAACATCCCTCCATTTAGAGCTTTTGTAAGAGGCAAAATGGTCGATTTCAGTTCCGAAGCAGTCAATGCCTTCTTCAATATCACACCGCCTGCTATGTGTCAGTACACTCAGATGCGAGACGCAGGGATAGACTATGATCGGCTTATTAAAGAAATATGCAAGTCGAACACTGTCTGGGTAAAAGACAGTTAAAAAGGTATCATCATCCCGACCTCCACTTTTAACAAGTATGGGAAAGTCTGGTATTCTTTCCTCTGTGCTAAACTACTGCCATCAACACACACCAGCGATATCACTAAAGAGAAAATTTCACTATTATATGCGATTAACAAAGATCTTAGCATCAATATTGGGAGGGTCATTAACTTTTTAATTACCCTGTGTTTGCAAGGAGGAATATCAGGAGGATTACCACACCCATCCTTAATCACTGGGTTGTGTTTACAAGCAAGGGTAGCCTGGTCACCGAACAAGCCAGTTCAACCACCTTCGATGGTTCTTGATTCTAAGCTGATGAACAGATTTGAGACATGGACCGGAGCACCGGCACATCCTCGTGGCCTCAGGTTTATAGTTTTAGACGCGGAAGAGGAGGCCCGAGATGAGGAATACCGGATGTTCGACGAGGAACTGGAAGCACAAGCATCGTCCAAATCGACAACTGCCATGTTTAGACGCCTTCAGCGAAGAATTGACCCCACAGCGGAGCGACAGAATCACATGTTCGCTACACAAAACACTTTTAATGTCGTTCTTGCTGAGGCTTTCTCCCTGCCTCAACATCGCCACTAGTCCACTCTAGTTCCCTGCCCCACAGCCGATCCCGCCATACCCACCATCTGACTCAGACATCGAGGAGGGGGCCGACCCGAATGTTTGACTGAACAGGGAAGTCCTCTACACTTAAATTCTATATATTTCACAATGAGGGCATTGTTTCATTTAAGTTTGGGGGTGTGTTGTGTCTTAATCATCATGAATTTGGTTAGCATGTGCATGAATGGTTAGAATAGGTATAGTTGCATAGTAGGTTCGTTAGAGTTTGTATAGTAGAGTAGTTTAAGTTTTTATACTTATCAAATATTGAAAAAAAAATGAAAAATCATAAAAGACAAAAAAAAAAGAGTTTGTAATTTAGGATTGTATGAGTCAATATGTTAGTGGTAAGAAATAACTTTAGCCTGTGATGAGACTGGACTTACATAAGAACATAAACATAATGATAACTAGAATGTTGTTGTGTATTCAAACCTTTACATGAGTTCTTACCTGTTTGACATTATTGCACCGGTTAGCACAATAGACACCAATTTAGTCAGCTCAGTTCGAATAGTCACATATTTGTCGTCTTGAACAGAACTTAGGTTTTAATGAAGGAAATTTAGTGAACTGGTAGTAGTGACTAAGATTAGACTAAAACATAAGTTTGGGGGAAGATATGGGAGCTATCTGAAAGAAAAAAAAATAGAAAAAGAAAAGAATTGAAAAAAAATGTGAAAAATAGAAACATGAATAAACACCGTGACTTATTTAGTTTTGTGGTCGGTGGTACTCGAGTAAGTACGCCCTAAGGGATGTTTTTACACCCAGCGCCCTAAAGCCATTTGGTTTGGGAGTCGTTGGTTGAAAGCTCGCTACATGGGTATCACTGAAGAGCCTAAGGGAACTAAATATTGCACAGTCATGAGGAAATTTGAGATACGAAAAAAGAGCAAAATGCTTCCGTGAATAAAGAAAGATAGAAAATCTCCCCTATTAACTTCCGACTTGGTTAATGTTTACTTGAATTCACTGTACTTGGTTCACGCAATTTCTGGAATTGAACTCTGATTGTATTCTAAGACGCGTAGTATGTTATATATTTGATCTGTATTTTTGTATCTTGTTGTTAAGCACACACACAACAGTGGTGTTGACAGGTAAAGATTCATAAATTGGTTTTAATTGGTGATACGTCTCTAGTTGGATTTAATGTTTATATCTGTTGTGAATTCTCTGAGGTAAGATGAGTTAGCTTTGTATACATTAACAGATGCATTCATGAGCATTGTATAGTTTTGCATATGCATGATTTTTGCTTGAGGACAATCAAAGTCTCAAGTTTGGGGGTATTTGGTGAGTGGGTTTCATACCTACGAATCGGTAGTCGTTATAGCCTGATTCTGATTGTTTTCGAATAATTTGCCTATCATTTCTATTAAGTTACACGTTTATGTGCAGGGAATGAAATGGAGGTGAAAGTAGCTTTATAAGGATGAATTTGCATGTTATATGTCTATTCTTTAATGTTTACTCTTTTTATCGTGTGCCTGAATATACTCATTATGCTTATATTTTTATTTTAGGTACAATTAAAGAGTTTCATAATATTGAAAATAAATTGGAGGAAAATTTGAGACCAATTGAGCTGACCCAATTTGGCAATCAACCAGGATGATAAGCCATAGAATTGTCATGCAAGTTAAAGTAGCATGGGTCACGAATTTTGAAGCATCACAAATATATATCAATTGCCTAGCAGCTCACGGAACAGTTAGCAATTAGCAAGTGGGTAAGAGATTCAAGTGGGCCACTCACATGTCACGGCAGCAGCACATTACTTTTCCTTCCGCGAGTAGGACACGGGTGCATCATGGCATGATAAGGCTGCTCCGTATATATTATATATAAAGGAATCTGATACAAGCTAGAAAAGGGGGAGATGGATCCACGCAAAAAAAGCAGCAGCTGATGGTTTCCTTTTGCGGCTTGGACTCGAATGGGTTTAGCAATTGGGCCCGATACAAGTCCAGCTACTGATTTGGTTTTTCCTAATTCCACTTGGACACGGACGGAACGTTAAAGGCTGTTAGTGGGGGATTAAAAAGGGGCCATCTCCTTTTCCTACTTGGAGGGATACAAGCAAGGGAGATCCAATTAAATTATAAAAGGAGTCTGTAGCATATATTTTATGAGACTAAAGAGGACTTTACCTGATGCACGTGGATGCGTGCAAGCTGCTGATCTATTTACTCTCCTACTTTGAACTGGACATGGACACAAATTAATTGGGCAAGCAGCTGACAGTCTCTTTTTCCGTGTGGGTTGTCAAGTGCAATAATAAGTGGGCTGGCATGCTTTCCTTTTCCAATTCGGATTGAGCAGTATGAGATTTAGTGGGCTACATTATATATATAGACTAATATTTATGGGAGTTAGCCTGGTGCGAAAAAGGGGCGGCGTGTGTGATATATATATAAGGGACAGTTACTAGCAAAATGAGATATCTAGACAACTTGAAACATTATTATTTTGTGGATCTAAACTTGAAGAGGAGAATTGAAGCAGATTATGATCAGATGAACGCGAAATAAATTGGGGACAATAACGACAGGAGTTTTATATTCCTATCTTTATTGATTCATGTTATCTTTGTATTCATTATGATTAATACTCTGTGGATTATGGGTTTTATTTCATTCGTTATGAATTAATTATTTATTTAAGTCTATAACGGATCTTATTATGTAATGGAGGATTAATTATTTTTAAATCCAGTTTATGGAGGTTATTCTCATGTTATTCTCTATGTGTGTGATTAATTTATATAATTGCCTGATCAACGATTTTTCTTTTATTTCTTATGAACTTGTGAAGGAACATAGGAGATTAGAACTGGCCATAGTGACATATGTTTGTGAATTCCGTATAGATGGAATTCATGATTCGTGTTTAGGATAGATATATTCCTTTACGCCATATGTAATCTGAAAGGGAACTTGGTCATATAAATTCTGATTAATTGTAACTCACATACAAATATAGTGAATTAGTTAATTATGATGTCTTGTTTGAATCTATCATATGTGGATGAAAAATGAGTACGGATATTATGCATCGTGAGGTGGTTTTATCTACATTAGTGTTTTCGATTAACAACCTGGGGGTAATTAAAATAAATTGGGGACAAAGAATATTATCTGAAATGAAATAATAAGTGAAGTTGTAGGCTTAATTCTCTCAAACTTGTTAAAATCTCGATTGAGTGTGCGATTGCTTTTATTATTAATTTAGTTATAGAAGAACATATCTTTTTGCTGATAGTTTGATAAAGTTGAAATACTCTAAAATTGGTACTTGTTCAATTAAATAGTAATTATTTTCTCTGTGGGTACGATCTTTGATTTATCACTGTATTACTTGTTGACCACGTACACTTGCGTGTTGCGCGTAAAAAATACACAACAAAAATCAAACAAAGCTCGGTTGAGTTGGTACAACCATTTCAAAATCTACTAACTGGCGACTTTGTAAACCTTTCAAATCGTCAAAATGATACATGTTGGCCTTTTCCTAAAAAACTTCACCCTTCATAAAACAGATAAGACAAACAACGGTAGAAAACCAAAATTTAGGAAGAGAGAAAGATCCGTCCAAAGCGACATGATTTTTTCCCGACGTCGATAGGTGGCGACTCTGCTGGGGACTTGTATAACAGATTCCTTCATCTGTCATACATGGGGATAAATTTCTACACAGTTTTCATCACTGGCTCATTCTCTATGCTTCGCTGGAGTTGTCGCCAATGGTTTGCAGTGTCAGACCATCTGACCTTCGATAAAGTAGTTTTCAACGGCTTTCATCACCAGATCGTTCCCGACGCTTTGCTGGAGTTTTTGTCAATGGCTTGTCACGTTAGACGCTCTGACATTCGTTGAAGTAGCTTTCAACAGTTTCATCACCGGATCGTTCCCGATGCTTCGTTGGAGTTTTCGCCAACGGCTTGTAGTGTCAGACCCTCTGACCTTCGCTGAAGTAGTTTTCAACGGTTTCATCACCGAATCATTTCTGATGATTTGTTGGGGTTGTCGCCAACAGTTTTTCATGTCAGACGCTCTAACCTTCGTTGAAGCAGCTTTCAACGGTTTTATCACCAGATTACTCTTGATGCTTCGTTGGAGTTGTCGCCAATGGCTTTCAATGCCAGACCTAATCAATCTTGACATGGACATGATATTTCTGAGAAATCACACCCTCGAACAAACATGAATACTTTGACTCATTCAAAACCCACTATTTATAACACTGGACTTTCTCGATGCTCTGACAGAGGCAATTTTCTGCAGTTTTTCAGCAGCTTTCATCATTGTCTTTCGAATATCACTTCAGGGTCTTAACCAATGGCTTACATGAAGTTCCTCCCTTCGTCAGGAACTTGCCGCTTATACGCAGGATTTTAGTCCAATCCGTTCAATCGCGTAGAAGTTTTTTTCCTGAATTTGACTTTTTAGCTTCTGTAAACTTCGTTTTAACTCAAACTGGACCAAATTGGAGGGGGTGGGGCCCACCCTAGGGTGCCACAGGTGGGGCTGCTACTCCCTGTGATTATAACTTGGGCAGCCATGGCTTTCAAATTTCATTTTCAAATGTGAAATCTAAAGAAAATCCAAAATTTCTTCTACAGATCTATAGAGTTCGACAGCTTTTTTTAGATTCCGTCATCGTACAAATGTTCTGCACATCTCTGGTAATGTTTACATCTTTTTTTTCTTTTTTTTTTTTTTTCTAATTTTGACCGTTAGAATGTTAAATATCCCAAAGTATGCTTCTAAACACAATATAGCGAATAGGCGTGCCTATATGACTTGATAAAAAATTTTAGACTTAGTAAATATGCATATTTTATTATGATCAATGTTTTGATGTAAAAAAATTGATTTCTGAAATAGTCAATTGACGCCCTTTTTGATTAGTTTACTCAGCCTTTTTTAGGCCAAATGAGCTTGGATTTTCAACTAAAAATGCCTATGGTAATTTTGCTGCCATAGGGAGTTTAATTTTGATTTTTTTCATAAATATAAATTGTTTCTATTTTTGGGTAGGTGTGCTACTGAATGGCCACCTAGTCATGCCTATGTGCATACGGATAGTCCATTTTACAAAGGAGACTGGCGAAATTTTTTTCAAAAGCCTGAGCATTTAATGAACATGCAATTTTAACTTTACTGGAGTTTTTGGTTAACTAATGCATGCTTTAGGACTTAAAAATGCATGAAGTACTGATTTAATTTAATAAGCCACAGGTTTACGGCTTACCTCGCCCTTTCTGAGATGATTTGAAAACTTTGTCCAGGTTATGGAGCCAGATAGACTCGGTAGTGCTAGCAGGGTCACTTCAAGCGTGAGGCGGAGGAGAGCTTTGGACGTTCCTCAGCCACGTCCAGCTCGGCCGCCTCGCCGTTTGGCTGAGTCTGTGATTCGTCCGATCCTGGCTGAGCCGCCGGTTGATGTGGACGATGAGCATGTCCAATTCGTTAATCATGCCCCAGCTCATGCTCCACGTAGGGAGCTTTAAGCCATCGTCGTGTCGATTCAAGAGCTGCTGGGAAATTTAAGACGCCATCCATCGATATACCTTTATGCCAACGAGGTGACTGAAGTTTTCATTCTGGATTTTCTATCTTTCTTTCTTTTGCCATTTCAGGGCACATGTTTAATCTGGACTGGTTATTTGATGCAGGTTCCTGGCTTTACCCAGCCCAAGGGGAAATAGTTCAGTGTCCACTCCTTATACCATACTCTGCATCCGGAGTATCAAGCCATTGTCGACACCTGGGGGTTCAAGTCCTTCTTTTTTATTCCTCCCCGCCGTTGCCCCTGGGGTTATCTGAGGGCTTTATCTGAGCACTGGTTCCACCAGACCCAGTCTCTCTATCTGTTGGACTGCGAGGTGATGATGACGCCTATGGACTGGAGGTTCATCACCGGGACAGAGTTTGCAAGTGAGCCGGTGCCATTGGTGGCTGACATTTCACAAGCTATCGTTCGCTCCCTCTTGGGAGTTCCTGTGACAGCCATCAAGGGCCGAACCGTCTATTCGGGTCTGTTGAGTGTAGATGCCCAGAGCGGGGCAATGACTGAGCCTCTGCCTGATGATCAGAGGGTTAGAGATCGCATCTTACGACGACAATTTCTGGTGATCATTAGGGGTTGTTTCATTATAGATAACTCCTCGACGGTGTTTTTTGCCCTGGGCAGCGCTACTCGATACGTGGAGCGCTTTAGTAATTTTGATTAGGGTACCTACACCTTTACCTATTTTCTCCGAGGGATATGCCAACGCTCGAATGGCGTGACAGAGGCTTGGCTAGGTTTTTACCCATTCCTGCTGGTGAGTACATTTCTCTTGCACCTTTCAATTTCCTCATTTGTGTTTGTCAGTCTTTACCACTGAGGACTTTTGATCTTTGCATGGCCAGTTTTGGGAATATGAGAGGCTCCCATGCCTACGCCCAGCCACTACTTTGGGCCTGGAGACTTATCCGAGGGGACGGCGCTGGCATTATTGCACGTTGACAGAGGTCCCTGTAGCCGAGGGAATCATCCACTCTCGCTTGCAGCTAGAGCTATTGACGGCCGATTCAATCTAGTTGGTCCCCTACACATCGGATTTTTTGACAGTTGAGTTCGAGGATGGCTTTTCGACTGGCCAGGAGTTTGCATTGTCCACTCGTCGGGTTTCCTTTTTGATCAAGGGAGGTTGGGAGCTTTACTTGGGAAAGCGTACTATTCAGAGCATTACGAAAGATATCCGCATTCCCTTTATTCCTCTTGCTTGGCATCATTGGCCACTAGCTCAGCCACTCACAGACATTCCTCTGGTGGGATTAGATGGCTTCACCTTGTCAGAGGGTCCTTACAGCCAGGAGGCATTTCACAGCTGGTGGAGTCCCTGTACTATTGAGGCTCAGACTCGTGCTACCCAATTTATGGCAGATATGGTGCCAGGGTCTATGATGATGATAGACTGGATAGCTTACCTCCGAGAGCCAACTCATCTGGAGCAAATTTTAGGATTAACCTAGCGGTTGGAGAGGGCTCATTTCTTCATCAGGAACCTTGTCCGGGATCTATCCGAGGCAGATTCTTTTGATCCTTCCATCTTTAGAACTGGCCCCTCAGCAGGTCCATTTTCTAGCAGCTATGTAGGTGCTGATCCTCCATTGTATCGACCGGACATTCCCACTGGTCGAGATTCTGTCACTCAGGAGGTGTTGGAGCAGGTCGATCGCCTAGATGTAAATGTTATAGATTTCTTCTGATAGCTTTTCTCGCTATATCTTTTGATAGGCCTCTGTTAGATATTGGGCGGATGTGCCCCATTTCTTGCTATATCTTTTAATAGGCATCTTTTAGTTGTTGAGCGGCTGTGCCCTATTGCCCTGTACTTTTTATTTTGTATTTTATGAGCAGACAGAGATGATGCTTTCAGTAGATAGTTTATTCTAGATATGTGTAGACACTCAAAATTTCCTTCCCTGTTACTAACACTATAGGAGGGAAATCGGGCCGTTAGATTAACCCCGATCTCAATATCGGGCCATCAAATCAATCCCGATCTCCAATCGGGCCTTCAGATCAACCCCTATCTCAATATCGGGCCATGAAATCAACCTCAATCTCCGATCGGGCCGTCAGATCAACCCCGATCTTAATATCGGGCCATCAAATCAACCCTGATCTCCAATCGGGCCGTCAGATCAATAATGATCTCAATATTGGGCCATCACATCAACCCCGATCTCCAATCGGGTCGTCAGAACAACCCCGATCTCAATATTGGGTCATCAAATCAATCCCGATCTCTAATCGGGCCGTCAGATCAACCCTGATCTCAATATAAGGCCTTCAAATCAACCCTGATCTCCAATTGGGCCGTTAGATTAACCCCGATCTCAATATCGGGCCATCAAATCAACCCCGATCTCTAATCGAGGCATCAAATCAACCCCAATCTTAATATTGGGTCATCAAATCAACCCCGATCTCTAATCTGGCCGTCAGATCATCCTTGATCTCAATATCGGGCCATTAAATCAACCCTGATCTCTAATTGGGCCGTCAGATCAACCCCGATCAAATCAACTTCGATCTCCAATCGAGCCGCTAGTTCAACCCTGATCTCAATATTGGGCTATCATGTCAGCCCCGATCTCAACCCGAGAAGTCAAGTCAACTTTGGGAACGAACCTGAAACTCCACAACATCTGTAGAAGAAAACCTAGAATGACCAAATCAGCCTCAGAGATAACATTGAGGACAGACCGACTCGAATGGGATCCAAGTCTTGGAAACAACTCCCGAAAGTCAACCAAAGGCCATGCTGACACTGAAGGCAACCCCGGGAGGGGCAAAATGGTCATTTTATCAACCCTCAGCCAATTCGGTCAAACTCAAGCTGAATTGTTGCCACCAAGGTTAAAACGAACCATAACGACGATCCCGAGTGCAAACAGCGCAAGACAGCTCATCGAATAAACTGCGAGGAATTGAAGACCTGGTTATGAACCTATCTTCTTAGACCCAAAAAATGTTTTATTCCATGTCATTGTGACACTCTCGGAGAGGGATTTCCGGAAAGGTATAGCACGCCTCAAACGGACGCTCCGATCAAAAGTTAGAAAGTTTCGACATCGACCTCGCGTTGCTTGGAGTGCACGTACTTCGAGATGACTTAACCAAACATGTGGACCCCACCAGAGGAGCCGCACCTCTACCTGCGGCAGCAGCAGGTAGAGTTGAGGCTCCCTGGACTATAAATAAATGTGCCCACCTCATTTTCAAGAATTTTGAAACGCAGCGAACATCTGCCCGTTTGATTTTTTGACTTTTTCACCTCTTCTAAATCCAAATTGTTTCACTCTAACACGTAGATATACCCACATACTACCACATATCAGAAAATAACCGATAGATTTGGACGTATAAAGCCTACGATTAGGCAAAAAGCCCGTGTAGCAGTCCATTGTGAGTATTTTTACGATCAGCAAGTTTATATTACTTCTTCGTACTTTTATACACTTGCACATTAAGTTTCATTTTATAAATAGGCCCGAAACTTAGTTCTGTGGCCGTTTTCATCAAAAATTGGTATATTTTTGTACATAACTGCGTTTTCTAGCATTTCTACAACTCGGATTGACGATCCGTCAGCTCTAACAACTTCAGTGCACTAGCACCTTCGTTTTAAGCAACTTCCACTGACTGGGTTATCTTCCCAGTCTTGGTTTGGCTTTTTTTTGTGTTTAAGTAAGTGTATATATACTAACTTTTCAATTCTGTCAAGCCCAGATGTCAAATCTGAGGCAGTTTATTGCTTATATATGTATTTATGCATATATAAGTAGCTTTCACCATCACTAGGTTCTCTTCCCAATCTTGGTTGACTACGTTTCTGTCAATATATATATATATATATATATATATATATTTATATATTTATATATTTCAGTCCGACCTAGATTATTCTGTTACCTTTTTACTGCTTTCTGCACTCTTCACCATTACTGGGTTATCTTCCCAGTCCCTGGTTGACTACTTTTCTACAAATTTATATTTCAGTTCGGCCTGGATTATTCTGTGGCCTTTTTACTATTTTTTGCACTCTTCACCATTACTGGGTTATCTTCCCAGTCCCCGGTTGACTACTTTTCTGTACATTTATATTTCTGTTCAGTCTGGATTATTCTGTGGCCTTTTTACTGCTTTATATATATTTATGCATATATAAGCAGCCTTCACCATCACCTAGTTCTCTTCTCAGTATTGGTTGACTACTTTTCTGCCAATATATATATATTTCAATTCCAGTCCGGGCATCGGAGTGAAAACCCATCGCCCTTTATAGCTTTCATATATATAATTGTGTATATATATTGCTTTACTTGCTTTTTATTAAATTGATGCTTTAAATATTCATTTGATATAATTCGACATTTTTTTTTCAGTCACAAAAGCAACCTCGCGTCCCTTAGATCGTTATCTAGTGAGAACGAAACCCTTCAGCCATGCAAATCGGGATTTACTGAATGAATCCTCGGTTCTGGCAATCTTGGGTTATACATCTATTTCTGTACAAATTTAAACTGTGCAGGTTTATTGGCTACTCATATGTGAGCCTAGAAATCGTGGGATTCATGATCAAACTGATCAGAATCTGATTCCCACGATGGACAAACTCTGATTTACGAATATACCTTGCCAGTTTTTTTTTTTATAGAAATGTACATGTAAAAGACCTTAAAACGGTTATCCAGATTTAAGGTCTCAATATAATGAGAATAATGGTTTGCCGTGTTAGAGTCCCTCCGATGGCTATTATGCCCATGAGGAGACCGACACTTGTATATTTATTGTGGTCGAGGATGCTTCGCACCCTGACAATCACCATTTAAATGCAGCCTTAAGGCTAAAAAGATAAAATTAAAAGTAACGGCATGTTTCAATTCCTATGCTAGCGTAAGGGTTTGAAAACCAGCTTCCAAAACATCATTTTCAATTCAATCAAAAGAAAAGCTTTTGCAAATCAAATTAAATACTTTTGCAAATCAAATCAAAGACTATTTTCAAAACAAATCAAACCCTTCGTATATAGGCTCAATAAAGCACTTCCTTGCTTTCAATAAATCAAACATAGGCCCAATTTTCAAGCAGCATTCACACACGCATTTCAGTTTAAGAGAAATATTGAAAAGATGCGGTACCGTATTTTCACGGGAGTTGTGGGGTACCTAACACCTTCCCCACACTTAACCAAGCCCCCGAGCTCAAAACTTTGTTTTCAAAGATCAAGTTTCGATAGTGTCCAGCAATTGGGCCTCTTTTAAATAAAACTCGATTGAGTTGGTACAACCATTTTCAAATCTACCAACTGGCGACTCTGTAAATTGTTCAATCGTCAACATAATACATATTTGCCTTTTCCTAAAAAACTCTTCAAAACCTTTTTTTGCAATAAAAAGTGTGAGGGTAGAGATAACTTAGGAAGAGATAAAAGATCCGGGTTGTGACCCGACCAGCGAATTTTTTTAATCGACGTCGACAGGTGGCGACTCTGCTGGGGACAGTAGAGGGCTTAGGCCGCTTTCAAATCTTTTCAAATATTTCCCTTTCAAAACTCCGAATGCGTGAAATTTTGCATCTCCACATTGAATGAATGCGTGAATTCTGCGCCTTTACATTGAATGAATGTGAATAAATGCTTTCCTGCTTTTTAGTGCTTCGCACCCATATTAGTGCATCACACGAATTGTCATCATTAGTATAACGGTAAGGCACAATGTATGTGAATGTATGTTGTGTTCCTCTCACAAGGAGGCAAAACCCATCGGTGATAAGTAATGTCTTCGGGGATCGGCTAAGTCTCTGGTGCTCATGAAAATGCACCACCCAGATTCGTTCAAGTTGAAAGATCGGATTAATTTCCCCTCTAGTAGATTGCGATGATCTAGGGACCTTCATGCCAAAAAGCCATGCGAGAGTAACCTAAGATAGGTCAGCCTCTGATTAACCAAATTTGACGGGAAGCTTCTTCATGCCTTCCTCTTTCAATTCAATGTCCAGTTTTCAATATTTAACTCTTTTCATCCTGTCATTAAAATAACTAACCTCGGTTTTGTAGGATAAGAATAAAAAATAGATCATGCATCCTATCCCTACCTACTTCAGGAAATTGACATGCCTACATTGATAGTAGTGTGCATACAAGCCAATCATGTATGATGATAAAGCATATACTTTGTAAACAATCTTATTTATTTATTAATAAAATATTCATTTAAGTCATTTAATTATCTACATGGTGCTGTTTTTATAATATGTAAATAACCCATAGTTTTAAGCAATGCTTTTAGAATCACGATGAGATCATGCTAATGAGATCTAAATTCTTAGAAAGTTTAAAAAATAAAATAGTTCCCAATCGTGGGATTACTAAAATGGGGATTAGTAAATCCGGATAGACTGGTACATATGTTGCTTGCTCATTGGATGAGGATGACTGATCTCATGGTCATTTGTGTGGAGACACTAAAGCAAGTATGTAGGTGCTTATTGGAGAATAAGTTCACTGAACGTGACTCGCTATGGAATACCTAATGGAGTTTTACTCGCCTGTCAATAGGAATTCCTAATGTGATAGTAGTACAAGTGATCCTTGGACTTGAGATCATCATAGTATCTTGTATGTAATAAATTATACTTTGACTTATTCCTTAAGGCCCTTTAGGGTATATATAGGGTATACTTGGGTATAATGAGTTACATATGGAGATAATGTATGATCAATAAAAAATCTATCACCTCTAGTAAAAGAGGAGATATGTCTTATGTGATTCGTTAAATGACAACCCAGGAATCCTTGGCCAATGTGGAATGAAATTAGAAAGATGTTTTTAATTTGCATTATTTGGAGTTGTGCATTTTCTAATCGAAATACATATGATTAAATAAAATAAGACTTGACAGTAAATCCATGTCTTATATTTAATTGGGACATTGTATGGTGGAAGAATTGAATTGTACGGTAACTATTAACTCACAGGTTCATTTATGATTAATATTGAAATCTATATTATCTGAAAAGTCGTTGATCGCTAGGGAGGCTTATCCCTATTGTAGAATAAATATTATTTATTTAAATATATTATTAGTTTAATTTATTTATTTAAATGAGATTAGAATTATTCTAATTGATTTATTCACAACCGGTTTAATATGGAGAACCTAAAGGGTCACACCGTAAAAAGAAGAATAATTATTTAAGAAGGTAATGGCATAATCGTATGCATTAAGTGTAATTAATTTAATCTATGGTGATAGAATAAATTAAATAGCTTAATGTTTATTATTTAATATTTTAAAAATATTAAATATAAATTATTAAGAGCAGTCTTATTAATATTATTACAATTATTATTATTTTAATTTCTAAATGTGTTTAGTAATTAATTTAATATTAGTACTCTCATTTAATCCTAATAAGATTAGGAGACAAATTAATTAAATGAATTTAATTAATTATTCTCAAAGTGGTGGGAAGCCTAAATTAATTAAAAGAGTTTAATTAATTAAATGAAATCTCATGTCTAATAGGATTAGAAGGGTTGACCAATATCTATATAAGAGGAGTCTTATAATAGATATCAGTTGATGCAATTCTAATTGTTGGAGAGTACTCCTTTTCTATAGAGGATAGAAAACTAAGCCAACCACCTTCCTTCTTGATAATTCATCTTCCTTAGTGGATCACCTCTAGAGGCCAAACATTTGGGTGGATAACGTTGATCAAAGGAAGAAATCTAACCTGGAAATTCAAGGAGATCACGAAGAACAAGGAGTTGAACTCGTACCTGTGGAAGCTTCGTTCTACAAGGGTATGATTCCATAACTTCTTATTTATCGTTTTAAATTAATAATTTGCATAAAGGATGATCCGGGTAATGGTTTTCTAGAAATTTTTTAAACTCTGATATACCATGCTTCTGCTAATTTTTACAATTTGATTGCTTCACGATTTCGTACAAACCTAACAGTGGCATCAAAGCCAAACCTTTATGCAATTATTAATTGTTTTAATTCTGTATTATATGGGTATGTATTTAGAATACTTTATTGGGCATAATTAATTGTAAAAAATTATTTTATTTGAAAGAAAAAAAAAATTTGGAAAGCTCGCGAAAACAGTTTTTTTTAACAACCTGCTGTATCCGTGCTTTAAACAGAAATCAATTTTTTTTCCTTGCGCTGCTGGAATCCGTGGCAATGAGCATTCAAGCTGACTGACGTTTAATGCTGGAAGCTAGTTGTTTTAAAAAGGAATTTAGTAGGTGAATATAAATAATGCTACTATCAAATAATTTTTTTACATAACACTCACATACATATTGTGGGTCCCATATATCTGGCGGGGACCCACAATATGTATGTGAGTGTATTTGAGTGTTATGTGAAACTTTTTATGTGATAATAGCATTGTTGGGTGAATATATATGTGAACAGCATAATCATGACATGAATTTCGTGATACCTTCATTGTTTTAAAAGGTAACTCAGATGGTTTTCAAAGAAGGATTTCAATGAAGTTTTTTAAAAAGTGATCCAATACTGATTCACATTATATTATATATATAATATTACTATTATATGTATAATATATATATATATATATATATATATATATATATATATATATATATTCCTAATAATTTTATAATTAAAATAAAGAGTTTATTTTAATCTTGAAATTGGATTTCATGCAATTTAAAATTGCCCATTAAATGATACTCATATATATATAGAATGTTTTAATTCATGAGATGAATATTTATTTATTGATACATATGGTGACATATATGAAAATAAATGGGGTTGATTATGGACTATTGACCAATGTGATTGAATTTTATTTTAGTTGAATGCTTGAATTAATGGGTTTTATTAAATGGGGTCTACGTACCTTGTCTTCTCTGATTTTTTTCTCGATGTAAATTCTATCTCCCTCCTATGTACTTTCCCTTGACTGCTGATCAAGGTTTCTATTTAAATTAAATAGTTTAATTTAATACAAATAGTTAGAATTATCTTGAAGAAATTGGAGACCAAGGAGCAAGGAGCACGTGAAGGCCCGTTTGTATGGAGCCCGGGTTTAAATGTAATAGTTACGTTTGAATTTAAATTCTTGCACTCCTAGGTTTGACCTTTTGGTTCACTTGGTGACTCTAGTGAACTAAACTAGAATAAAAGTCCATAATCAATTCAGGTAGAATATAGTATTCTATATTGCATGCTAAATATTATATATATTATATTTTATGCTAACATGCTTTGCATGTTTAATAAAATGATACGTATTTTATATATATATATATATGTGCATACGCGCTAAACAAAATGAGACAAATAATAACAAACCCCTCAAAGAAATAATATTAAGTCCGAAGCGTTCAAATGATATTTGGAATATCGAACGTCACCTTCTAGCATGATTAATTAATAGAGTATTAAATATTTAATATGAGTTTGTTGTGCTATCCATAAGGCGAGTATTGAGTATTTACGATGTTAACATTTGATGCTTATCAAGAAAATGGAACGATCTAGTCTTGTTATGCTATCCACAAGGACGAACATTTTTCTTTTTTGAATTTATGGAAGTGCTAGGCTGGACTTAACTTAAATCATTTTAGTTAGGATGTGCACACACATGCCCATTATGATTTAAGAAGCAAAATAAAAGGAGTTCTATGGTGATGTAATTGACAAGAGTTGTGTACCTATTTATTTGTATATCACTTGTTGTGATATCCACAAGGTTATATACATTTGAAATGGGATCCTTAATCTCACTAGCAAATCTTTAATTAGATGTTGCCGAACTATATAAGTGAGGGTAATATAGTTTGATGAAAATAGTGGGAGATACCAATTTCAAATAAAGTCCTAAATTTATTTTGGTATGCAAAATTAATAAAATGAATGTTTGCTAAAATGTTGTCTTTTCACATGCAGAATTTTAAAAAAAATGTCAAAATCACAAATCTCACTACGAAGCATACTTGATGCAAATAAGTTTACCAGTCCGAATTATGAGGACTGGCTAAGAAATCTGAGAATTGTTCTCGCTGCTGAAAATATTTCTTATCTCCTAAATTCAACTATCCCTAAATCTGTTTCGAAAACAGCCTCTGAGGAAGAGATTGCTACTTTCAATAAGTGGTAAGATGATGCATCTGTGGCTCAATTCATCATGCTCACATCCATGAATAATGAGCTTCAGCATCAGCACGTAAATATGGATGCTCGTGCTATGCTGCTTCACCTCAAGGAGTTGTATGGTGAACAGAGTAGGACTGCTAGATATGAGATATCTAAGGAGCTCTTCCGATCTCGGATGACCGAGGGTACTTCCGTCGAGACTTATGTCCTGAAGGTGATCAATTTAATTGAACGCCTTGGACAGCTTGGGTTCTTCATGGATGGGGAGTTGAGTTAAGACTTGGTCTTGCAGTCACTCCCTGAGACCTTCTTGCAGTTTGTGGTTAATTTTCACATGAATAAGCTAGATGTTAGCTTGCCTGAGCTGCTTAACATGCTGAAAACTGTAGAAGGTCACTTCCCATCTAAGAAGAACCATGTCTTGATGTTGGATTCTTCCAATAAAAGAAAGAGGCCTAAGGTATCTTCTGAAAGGAAGAAATCCAAGAAGGCTAAGGGAAAGGGGAAAGAAAAGGAACAAAAGAAACCTGAACCAGCTAAAGGAATGTGCTTTCATTGCAATGAGCCGGGACATTGGAAGAGGAACTGCAAGAAGTTTTTAGCAGAGAAGAAGCTTGAAGAAGCTTCGACTTCCAATCAAGGTTTGTTTATGATTGAAATTAATTTTTTTGGAAGTCATAATTCTACTTGGGTATTGGATACCGACTATGGTTCTCACATATGTAATATTGTGCAGGGACTGGTTAGAAATAGAAAGCTGAAAAATAATGAGATGATCCTACGAGTGGGGAATGGAGCAAAGGTTGCTGCATTAGTTGTAGGAACTTATTGTTTAGCAATGCCCTTGGGCAAGTCCATTTATCTTAATAATTGTTATTATGTTCCGAATATTATTAAAAATATTATTTCAATTGCTATATTGGATATGGAAGGATTTGACGTTATTATAAAGAACAATGATTGTTCTATTTATAAAGACGATGTTTTATATGGTATTAAAAATTTGCAAAATGGACTTTATAAACTTGACTTGCAAGAAAATATATTTCAATTTAAACAAACTAAGAAAAGAAAAAGAGATAATATTAATTATACCTACATGTGGCACTATAGACTCGATCATATCAGTGAAACAAGATTATCCAAGTTGCATAAGGATGGGCTCCTAGAGCTATTCGATTATGAATCATATCCAACTTGTGACTCTTGTCTTATGGGTAAAATGACTAAATCTCTTTTTAGTGGAAAAGGATAAAGAGTTACAGAGTTGTTGGCATTGATTCACACAAACGTTTGTGGACCTATAACAACAAGTGTACGGGGTGGGTATTCTTATTTTATTACTTTCACTGATGATCACTCAAGATTTGAATATGTGTATTTAATAAAATACAAGTCAGAATCATTTGAAAAGTTCAAAGAGTTCAAAAGTGAAGTAGAGAAACAAACGGGCAAGAGTATTAAGATATTCCGATCAGATCGAGGTTGAGAATACTTAAGCGGTGAGTTTCTCAATTGTCTCAAAGAAAATGGTATAATCTCACAATGGACTCCTCCAGGTACACCATAGTTAAATGGAGTATCTGAAAGGAGAAATCGAACATTGTTGGATATGATTCGATCCATGATGAGTTTTACCGATCTTCCAATTTCATTCTGGGGTCATGCCCTAGAAATGGCTCATATCTACTAAATAAGGTCCCCTCAAAATCCGTTCCCAAGACTCCATATGAGATGTGGACAAGGAGGAAACCTGGTCTTAAGCATGTTAAGATCTGGGGATGTCCAGCTTATGTGAAAAAGTTTCAAAATGATAAGCTAGGGACAAGATCTGATAAGTGCACGTTTGTGGGATATCCTAAAGAAAGTTTGGGATACTATTTCTATAATCCTACTGAGCAAAAGGTGTTTGTTGCGAAACACACTGCCTTCTTGGAAAAGGAGTTTATCCTTGAAGGGGCTAGTGGGAGAAAAATATATCTTGAAGAAATTCAAGAACCACAAACCACTACAGATTAAGTGGATGAACCTGTCCAAGTAGAAACACCTACTTTACAACACACTATTCGTAAATCTCAAAAAGTACCAAAGATAACTAAAAGGTATGGATTCGTCATAGAGGATGACGATGAGGTACACATCATGGACGATGATGATCCATTGAATTACGAACAGACTATAAGTAAGAAAGACTCAGAGAAATGGTAGATAACCATAAAATCTAAAATAAATTTTGAAGCTATGCTCAAGTCCATTTGGATTTTTCTTGCGATTGCAGCTTATTTTTACTTAATCTGGCAAAATGGACGTGGAGATGCCCTTCCTCAAATATACATTATTAGAGGAGAATGTATGTATGATACAGCCAGATGGTTTTTGTTTCAATGGTTGAAGAAAATCATGTATATGAGCTACAACAATCCATTCATGGATTGAAGCAAGATTCACGTAGATGGAACATTCGTTTTGATGAGACAATCAAAGAGTTTGATTTTATCAAAAATGAGGATGAACCATATGTGTATAAGAAGGTTAGTGGGAGCGCAGTTTCATTTCTTGTATTATATGTTGATGATATATTACTGATAGGGAATGAAATTCTTATGCTAAAATCGATCAAAATAAAGTTGTCTAAACATTCCTCCATGAATGATTTGGGTAGAACATCCCACATTGGGGATATAAATCTTTATTGATAGATTTAAAAGGATGTTCGGCTTAACCCGAAGAAACATATATACATTAGATGCTAAAAGCGTTTAGCATGGCAAACTCCAAAAGGTGTCTCATGATGAAGAGCCATGGAGTGAATCTCTCTAAAATTATCCTCAATAAAAGAGAGATCGCATGAGCTACTATCATGTATGCAATGAAATATACGAGACTTGATGTTGATCAGTCATATTCTGAAGAAGATCACTGTGAGACAGTGATAAACATCTTAAAGTACTTAACTGACACTAAGGATGTCATCATATCACATGATGAGTCAGAATTAAACTAGAGTGCTAAACAGACTCAAGTTTTCAGACTGACCTAGACGATAACAAATCTACTTTAGGGTAAGTCGTTACCTTGAAAGATGGTGCAGTGAATTATAAAGGTTCCAAACAACAAAAGGTTGTTGGTTTAGTGACAAAGACAAAGTATATAACTGTAAGTGAAGCTGCAAGTTGATGTTTCGGATGAAAAGTTCATTATAGAACTAGGAATAGTTCCTAAGTCTCATCTTGAATCTAAACATGTGTTGCAGCACTTTGATTAAAGAAATTATTGATAGAGGAGCATATAGACTCTCAAGATAACATTGTAGATCCATTTACTAAAGCTCTAACACAACAGTAGTTTGATCGTCACTTAGAGAAGATGGGTATGAGATACCATGGCGATTAGCTTTAGTGCAAGTGGGAGATTGATAGTAGTATGCATACAAGCCAATCATGTATGGTGATAAAGCACATACTTTGTAAACAATCTTATTTATTTATTAGTAAAATATTCATTTAAGGCATTTAATTATCTACATGGTGCTGTTTTTATAATATGTAAATAACCCATAGTTTTAAGCAATACTTTTAGAATCATGATGAGTTCATGCTAATGAGATCTAAATTCTTAGAAAGCTTAAAAACAAAAATAGTTCCCAATCGTGGGATTACTAATATGGGGATTAGTAAATCCGGATAGATTGGTACATATGTTGCTTGCTCATTAGATGAGGATTACTGATCTCATGGTCATTTGTGTGGAGACACTAAAGCAAGTATGTAGGTGCTTATTGGAGAATAAGTTCACTGAACGTGACTCGCTATGGAATACCTAACGGAGTTTTACTCGCTTGTCAATAGGAATTCCTAATGTGATAGTAGTACAAGTGATCCTTGGACTTGAGATCATCATAGTATCTTGTATGTAATAAATTATACTTTGACTTATTCCTTAAGGCCCTTTAGGGTATATATAGGGTATGCTTGGGTATAATGAGTTACATATGGAGATAATGTATGATCAATAAAGAATCTACCACCTCTAGTAAAAGAGGAGATATGTCCTATGTGATTCGTTAAATGACAACCCAGGAATCCTTCGCCAAGGTGGAATGAAATTAGAAAGATGTTTCTAATTTGCATTATTTGGAGTTGTGCATTTTCTAATCGAAATACATATGATTAAATAAAATAAGACTTGACAGTAAATTCATGTCTTATATTTAATTGGGACATTGTATGGTGGAATGATTGAATTGTACGGTAACTATTAACTCACAAGTTCTTTTATGATTAATGTTGAAATCTATATTATCTGAAAAGTCGTTGATCGATAGGGAGGCTTATCCCTATTGTAGAATAAATATTATTTATTTAAACAGATTATTAGTTTAATTTCTTTATTTAAATGAGATTAGAATTATTCTAATTGATTTATTCACAACCGGTTTAATATGGAGAACCTAAATGGTCACACCATAAAAGGAAGAATAATTATTTAAGAAGGTAATGACATAATCGTAATAATGCATTAAGTGTAATTAATTTAATCTATGGTGATAGAATAAATTAAATAGCTTAATATTTATTATTTAATATTTTAGAAATATTAAATATAAATTAATAAGTGGAGTCTTATTAATATTATTACAATTATTATTATTGTAATTTCTAAAGGAGTTTAGTAATTAATTTAATATTAGTACTCTCATTTATTCCTAATAAGATTAGGAGACAAATTAATTAAATGAATTTAATTAATTATTCCCAAAGTGGTGGGAAACCTAAATTAATTAAAGGAGTTTAATTAATTTAATGAAATCCCATGTCTAATAGGATTAGAAGGGTTGACCAATATCTATATAAGAGGAGTCTTATAATAGATATCAGTTGATGCAATTCCAATTGTTGGAGAGTACTCCTTTTCTATAGAGGATAGAAAACTAAGCCAACCACCCTCCTTCTTGATAATTCATCTTCCTTGGTAGATCACCTCTAGAGGCCAAACACATGGGTGGCTAACGTTGATCAAAGGAAGAAATCTAACCCAAAAATTCAAGGAGATCACGAAGAACAAGGAGTTGAACTCGTACCTGTGGAAGCTTCGTTCTACAAGGGTATGATTTCATAACTTCTTATTTATCATTTTAAATTAATAATTTGCATAAAGGATGATCCGGGTAATGGTTTTGTAGAAATTTTTTTAACTCTGATATACCATGCTTCCTCTAATTTTTACAATTTGATTGCGTCACGATTTCGTACAAACCCAACATACGTTTTGTTGTAGGTGAAAAATTGGTTATGTCACTAGATCTAAGTCTAAGAAAGCACTAAGTCCATCCACGGACTTGGCTTCAAGTGCTCAAACAGAATCCACCCCTGTCTCTAAGGAAGAGTTCGAAGGACTAAGAAATCAGATAGCTGAACTAGCTGGTTTTCTGAGAGAGCAAAGCAAGGCCTTTAAAGGGAAGCAAGCCCAAACTCAAACAGAACCAGGAGCACCTAGTGGTAGTCAAAAGACTGAAAAGACCGAGACTCAAATTCCTGGACCACAGAACCAGGACACAACCAATAAAACCCCTCAAATCACCCCCCCTCAACAAAGAACAAGACGCTGGTGACATCTTAAAGAAAGTAAAACAAATGGAGGAAACTCTCTGGTCTATCAAGGGGACTGGAGCATTCGGCAGTGTTAATTATTCCGACCTTTGTATTTTCCCCAGGGCTCGTTAACCCGAGAAATTTAGAACTCCCAATTTTGATAAATATGATGGATTGGGAGACCCTTATACACATCTGAAAGTGTTCATTGGAGAGCTCAGATCCTATGCAGAGGATGAGAAGCTTCGAATGCAGTTATTCCAAAAGAGTCTAACTGGAGAGGCCAGAGCCTGGTATGCCTGGCTGCACAACTCTAAGATTCATAGCTGGGAAGAGCTGGCCCATGCATTCCTCAGTCAATATAATTTCCAATCTCAGCTGGCTCCAGACAGATACCAAATAACCAAGATCAAGAAAAAGAACACTGAATCATTCAGAAAGTATGCCCAGCGATGGAGACGGGTCGCAGCACAAGTTATCCCAGCCATGACTGAGTCTGAGATAGTCATGACCTTCATCGATATTCAGGAAGCTTCGTATTACGAAAGGGTCCTAGCAGGCATAGGAAAACCATTATCTGAAATGATCAAGCACGGTGAAATGGCAGAAATGGGGCTCAAATCTAGAAAGATAAAAGATCTAACCGCCCTCGAAGCTGTTGCTGAACATATCCAACCCAGAAATTATGAGAGTAATCCCCGGAGGGTAAATAAGAAAAAAGATGAAGAAGTGTCCTTAGTATTGCAAGGACAGAATCCAAGGGGCGAATCAAACAGTATACCCATTCAAAGGAGGAACTATACTCCTTTTCAAAATCCAGCACAACCTTCAACCCTCCATTCCAGAAAAATATGGAGGTTAGGCGGCGAAGAACTTTCACCCCTCTGGGGGATTCACTTGAGAACGTATTCAAACTTCTGACAGCTCAGAAAAAGATTGTACAATTCCTTCCACCAACCAACACTGGTGGACGAAATTTCGACCCAAGCAAGAAGTATGCTTATCACTCCGGATCTCGACGCCATGACACCCAAGATTATTGGTCTCTCAAGCACAAAATTCAAGACTTGATTGATAGCGAAGAGATTGTGGTCATAAAACCAAAACAACCACACGTACAAGACAATCCCCTCCCTCAGCACAAAGAGGAGAATGTCAACATGATCAGCACCAGAAATGGAGAAGGATCCAAGTACCTCTGTTATGTGGGAGAATCAATTCCATCCAGCAATGACAGCCCAGATAGTTGGGAAGTCTCAGAAAGGCGATTCCTGATAGAGCAGGAGATAAAATCTATCAAGGAACAAATCGAACAATTAGCAGAACTGGTCGTCTACCAGCATCAGATCACCAGAAAGATGATCAAACGGGCCAACCAGTCTGATATCGATCGTCCTCCCACACCGAAGATCAATTCTAGGCAGGATCATAGCCGGTCTCATGAGCATGAACCCTGGACTGACAAGGGGGTCGAAGAAGCAAGTGTTCAAACTGGTAGGAAATTCATATTTCAGAGGAATTTCACCAACATGAACCAGTCAATGGAAGAAGTCCTCCAGATGTTAATCAACGAGGGAATGGTTGCAGACTTGTTACCTCCATTAAACCCTCGGGCCAGAAAGTTCAAACCTGATCAAATATGTCAGTACCATTCCAATTCACCCGGCCATAATACCAAGGATTGCTGGGCACTGCGTAACCTAATTCAAAAATGATTGAAAATGGTGACCTGATAAGGGGAAATCAAATTCTTAATCTCCTAGATAACTGACACTCTCTGGAACCCCACTATATGGAACAAGAACACAGTGGCTGTCATATCCTGTGATAGGGAGTCGACCCTCACACCCTTAGTCCTGCCAAGGAAAGGGGTCGAAGAAATACAAAACCCTATAAAGGTGGCCGCACCTGAGCCTTTAATCTCTCCCATCAGACCCCAGTATCCAATTATCAGTCTGAAGCGGGTCCCATAGAACTACGGGAGCAATGAAGGGTCTACTTCAAATAACATTTCCATTGTGCCAAAGGGCAATCCATTATACCTGCCAAAGCGGGTGATCAAACCAGTCATCAAAGCCAAAGCAAAGGTGGATGATGAGAAAATTGAAGAGTTCCTCAACAAAATGGGACACAATGAAATCGAGGTAGTGCAGAGCTTGAAGGATGCACCCAAGCAAATGTCCAACCTAGACTTGGTCTTATCCTTAGTGGATCATCGCAACATTCTAGTGAAAGTACTAGAAGAAGTCCATCGCCACATACCGTAGATGCCAAGAAATTCTGTCACATGGTGGAACACATTTTCAACAACAATGTGATATCCTTCACTGATGATGATATCCCTGCAGAAGGAATGGGTCATCATAAGTCTTTGCATATAGCTGTGATGTCTTCCGGGTATGTGATCGGAGGAGTGCTCATAGATGGAGGATCATCCCCCAACATCTGTCCCTACGATACCTTGGAAAGAATGAAGATCAACCCCAACCAGATCAAAACCAGTCATGTGGTCATCCGGGCTTTCGATGGATCGCGACGCCAAGCTATGGGAGAAATAGAACTACCCTTGGAAATTAGACCACATACTTTCTACGCATCCTTTCAGGTGCTCAATATAGCCACTGGATATAACTTGCTGCTGGGCAGGCCCTGGATTCATATGGCAAGGGCAGTGCCATCCACCCTCCATCAATAGCTCAAATATATTATCAACGGCAACCTCATCACGGTCAATGTCAAACTAGAATACCCTGTCTGCATACATGGAGACATGCCAGTGATCAGCCTTGATGCGGGGATTGAACCTGTAAGTTTTCAAGCCCTGGAGGTGAGCGATACTCAGTATCTACCTATCGGGGCATCAGCCCTGAAGCCTAAGGTCTCCACCGAAGTAAGGACAGTGGGCCAAAAAATGGTATCTTTGGGTTTCCAACCTGGAGAAGGGTTAGGAAAGAATCAGCAAGGTATCAAGAGTCCCGTGCAAATCCCAAGTCAGACTGGGAAAGCCGGATTGGGATTCTCATTCTGGGCAAACCACCGGAACCCACATAAGCACCCTAAGGCTTGTGCTTCCCCTACCATACTGGTGCCAAACCTTACTAATGTCGGATGGGTAAAACCAATGAGGAAGATCCCTACTGTGGTATCAACCATGTTGTTTCCTCCAATCATACTTGTCAATGAAAGAAAAGCTCTCAAACATGACGCGGATAGTGAAAAGGGAAAAGAAAAGATCCTGTATGAAGGACGAGACCCATTCGCTAACATGAGGGTCATCATAAAATATGAGGGTATGAATGATGAGATCCCAAACAGCGACGACGAGGATCAGATTCAAATTCCTCGCATCAAGAAGGAAAGAGGGGGCAGTTCCATGAAAAACCCTAGCCCTATTATAAGGGATGTCTCAGTTATCATCCAAAATGAGACAGATAATCACAAATCCTCGATCCTCCTGGTTCATGAGGATCTAACCTTGGATAACTACAGTAGTGTCCCTTGCCTCAGTCAAAAAGGGTAAAGGGGCAGAGAGAGTCAATCTACCCTTTAATCATGCTTTCATTTACTGCTTATTTTTGATTGCACAGCTATAGCAGCAACTTTGTCATACTTTACAGAATGCTTTCTATATTTAAGCAGTTGCATATATCTAAGATGAAAGCCTTTTTGTTTTCAGGACTCAAGCGTTGGATGTGTTTTTCTCTGCTGATGAGATGCCAACCTGTCAAAGTGACTACGACTTTGATGTAGAACTGAACTTCGACTTGATGGATATTGATCAAGAGGAGGAAGATGACTATGAGGTGCCCGAGGAGATCAAAGAATGGGTCAAAGATAAACCCAAGCCAAACCTCGACCAAACCACCACTATCAACATAGGAACCTTTGAGAACATCAAAGAAATCTAGATAGGTTTAGACCTCACACCAAATCAAAAAGCTGACTTAATCGAACTCCTAACACAGTTCCAGGATGTATTTGCATGGTCATATGAAGACATGATTGGCCTATCCACTGACATTGTCATCCATTGAATGCCCAACAAGGATGTCTTCAAGCCTATTAAACAAAAGCTCAGGCGATTAAAACTTGAATGGAGTCTGAAAGTTAAAGAAGAAGTTGTTAAACAATTCAAAACCGGGATTATCATGGTATCAACCTACCCAGATTGGATTTCAAACATAGTCCCCGTGTCTAAGCCCGGAGGGAAGGTACTAGTATACGTGGATTATCGAGATTTGAATAAAGCCTGCTCTACAATTTCTCGGTACCTTTCATCCACGTCCTGAACGATAATACGGCGCAGTACGGCATGTATTCCTTCGTGGATTACTTTGCTGGTTACCATCAAATCATGGCTGCTGAATAAGACCAGGAGAAAATAGCTTTCATCACTCCCTGGGGAACCTTCTGTTATAGGCGACTATCCTTCGGCCTCATCAATGCCGGAGCCACGTATCAGCGAGCTATGATGGCCCTGTTTCATGACATGATGCACAAAGAGATAGAGGTTTATGTGGATGACATCATCATCAAATCCCGGAGGGAGGGTGATCACATCGACCATCTCAGGAAGCTGTTTAACAAGTTACGCAAGTACAACCTCAAGCTAAATCTCGCCAAATGTGCTTTTGGCGTCAAAGTAGGCAAGCCACTAGGATTATTGGTGATTAATCGAGGCATCGAGATAGACCCTGCCAAGATTAAAGCCATCACTGAAATGCCAGTACCTCAAACAGAGAAGGAGATATGTGGGTTTCTGGGGAGGATCAATTTCATAAGCCGATTCATTTCTCAGCTCACTGCAACCTGTGAACCCATATTCAAGTTACTAAGGAAGAATTCCTCCACCAAATGAAATGAGGATTGTCAACAAGCCTTCCTTGCCATCAAGAAACAGCTGATCGAAGCACCTGTTTTGGTACCTCCGAGGGATGGAAGTTCCCTTGTTCATGTACCTGTCCGTTAATGCCAACGCAATGGGCTGTATATTAGGACAGAAAGATGATAGTAGCAAATAAAGAGCCATCTAATACATCAGCAAAAGATTCAGCAGTGGTGAATAGAAATACACCCTGATCGAGAAAACATGTTGTGCGTTAGCATGGGCCGCTATGAGGTTACAACATTACCTCCATGGGCACACGACCTACCTCATATCCCGCATGGATCCACTCAAGTATGTATTCAACAAGCCAATGTTGAATTGTTGACTGTCCAAATGGCAGTTGATCCTACAACAATTCGACATTGTCTACGTGACTCAGAAGTCAATCAAGGGTCAAGGCATTGCAGATCAATTAGCTGAAGCACCTTCAGGAGGGTTCGAGCCCCTGGAGACTTATTTCCTAGATGTTGGAAGCATGATAATTCAGCAACTCCAATAAGAGAGTGCAGTCCAACCATGGAAAATGTATTTCGACGGAGCAGTAAACAAGGAAGGTGTTGGAGCTAGGGCAGTCCTTATCTCTGGTACAGAGAACAATATCCTATGGCTACCAAACTTCAATTTGGCAACACTAACAACACGGCCGAGTATGAAGGCTGTATAATGGGGTTGAAACTAGCCCAATCCATGGGTATCAAACACCTACTGGACTTTAGAGACTCTGAGTTGGTTATTAGATAATCCACTAGGGTATATTACACAAAAGAACTGCATTTGTTGCCCTATCATCGACAGGTCGTCAAAATATCCTTGGAGTTTGAAGACATGACCTTCAGCCATATTCCTCGGGGTAGGAACAACTTCGCTGATGCTTAGCAACCTTGGCTTCATTAATTCGCATATTCAATATGAGTGGGATTCCCTGCATCAAATTCACAATTCAAAAAGCCCCGACATATAGGAATTAAATTGGAGAAGTATCAGATGAAATACCTCATGTCAATCAGCCTTGGTATCAAGACATCAAAGAATATCTTAGAGATGCATCTACCCCCGCTGAGGCAAGCCAATTCGAGAGAAAGCGGATTCACAAGATGGCTATGAAGCTCTATCTAAGCGGAGATGCCCTCTATAAAAGGGATGCTGGAATAGGCCTGTTAAGATGCCTTGATAAAGAACAAGCCCAGAGGCTGATGGATGAAGTCCACAGTGGAGTCTGTGGTCCACACATAAGCGGTCATCTGCTGGCCAAAAAGATATTAAGAACAGGGCATTATTGGATCTCTCTCAAAGCTGACTACGAGGATCACGTCAAGAGATGTTTTCAATGCCAAATATATGGAAATGCCATACATGCTTCTCCAAATGAGCTGCACAACATGAGTTCACCATGGCCTTTCTCCATGTAGGGAATGGATGTGATCGGCCTAGTGGAACCCAAAGCTTGCAATGGTCATCGATTCATCTTTACCAGGATCGATTACTTCACCAAATGGGTTTAATCAGCCTCTTTTCCCAAAGTCACGAAAGAGGTCATCATTGGTTTCGTCAGAAACAATGTCTTCTGTCGATACGGACAACCGGAGGTGATCATATCAAACAATGCCAAGAACCTGAACAATCAAATGATGAAAGAACTGTGCAGCAAGTTCCACATCAAGCATCTCAGCTTCGTCATTTATCAGCCCAAGATGAATGGTGCCGTCGAAGCAACCAACAAGAACATCAAAAAGATTATGTAGAAAATGTCCGCCAATCACAAAGAATGGCCTGACCTTGCTACCTCTCACCCTGTTAGCATACAGGACGTCAATACGCACCTCTACTGGGGCTACCCCCAATTCATTGGTCTATGGCATGGAAGCAGTCCTCCCCATAGAAGTAGAGATGGAATCCTTGCAATTGATGATCGATGCTCAGATAAACGAAGGTCAGTGGTTGCAAGACCGATACCACCAACTGTCTCTGATCGATGAAAAGAGGGGTACAACCATTTTCCACGGGCAGTTGTATCAGCAACGGATTGCTCGATCCTACAACAAGAAGGTCTGAATACGGTAATTTAAAGAAAATAACTTGGTGCTAAAGAAAGTTTTGGCCAATCAAGATGAAGCTAAAGGAAAGTTCGCCCCTAATTGGGAAGGCCCTTTCATTGTCAAGGAAGTGTTGATGGGAGGAGCTATCAGACTACAAGAAATGGACGGGAACGAATTTCCCCAACTCATCAACTCAGACACCATAAAGAGGTACTATGTCTGAAGCACATGCATACCCGCATCTGGGTCCTACCAAATCAAATCATGTTCAGTTTTTCACTAAAAAGCCAGAACTACGAATGACTTGATCTCCTTTAAAGTAGGAGTACGTATGTAGCCATTTCTGGTGCGGTCAAACCAAAAAAAAACTCAAAAAAATCATCAAACCAAACACAAAACCCAAGATAAATACTTTTCAAACCCTCTCTCATACAAAGCCAGAACTACGAATGACCTGTTCTCCCTCAACCCGAGAGTACATAGACAGCCATTTGCGGCGTGTTTTGACCTTCAAGAAAAAATAAATACCCCAATAAAAACCAGTCCCAAGACACCAAAGGCATACAGAAGCTAAATCCTATCAAGCTACCCTGGTCAACAGGCCCATATGAGATACTCCCTGACATCTCAACTGTTAGTCCATCAAGGGGAAGCTCAAGATGAATCAACAACAGCAAGTCATGAAAGAAGTGGTAATCACTCAGCAATGACAATACATCTCCAAACAGGGAATGTGAATCAAAAATATATTTCTCTGATATATAAAACTGTTTGATATATACATAGTGTCCTCTACATAATAAAAATGGCTGATCTAGTCTATGCAGGAAAAACAAAGCTAGTGTATGGACCCAAGGATAAGCGGGCCAGCAATGCCACCATGGCATCTCTCTCTTAAGATGGAGGAGGAGCTGCAAGTGCAATACCCTCAGCCTCCATACGGCCCAAAACCTCCACAGTCATCTGCAATGTGGCACTGTGGTCATCAATATATGCACTCATCTCGGTAACCAAGTCGTGAGTATAAGATAAAAGGGCAGTACTATCAGCAATATGGAAATCACGGGAAGCTATAGCCTCATCCCTCTCTGCGAAAGCTTCATCTCTAGCAATCAAAGTGTCCTCGATCTCAGCACAAGCCACATCTCTGGCTAAGCGGATCTCATCCCTCTCCACAACAGCTGCATCTCTGGCAGATTGGAGCTCCTCTCTCTCTATTAAGCCAGCATCTTGAACGACCCAAAGTGCAGTCCCTCTCAGCTAAAGCTATATCTCTGCCAGATAAAGCGGTCAGTATCTACGCTCTAGTCGAATCCCGCTCAAAGGTTATCCTGAACAATAAATCCGCCAAAGCTGGATCTATGCCTGCAGGAATAGTCGGCGGGTCACTAACCAAAGCAGCTGTCAAACCTACGAATAGCTCATCCTCACTGGGAGACTCAGGATCCACCATAGGCTCCTCCTCATTAGAATCCACAATCGAAGATAAATGAGCACCTGCTGCTGCTGCCATATCTGCCTTCAGCCATTGCAGAATACTCTGGAGAATGGTCTGGATGGCTACTAGAGAACTCAGCCCTCTCTCTATGAGTCTAACACTCATATACTCTGATCAAATCGGCTGATGACATAGACGATGCCGACATCCTTTGATCAGCAAACCCCTCAAATCGGTGCAAGCTCTAGAACTGATCAAACTGGCTCATAACAGTTAGGGGATGATAAGTAGTCACTCCCCTCAAACCTGCTAGGGCAAGTAATCCATGCCAGGTGCATGAGTAATGAAGCTATATGGGGAGGATAGCCCTGAGCATGGCAAAATCACGAACGGATGATCAATATTCGATAAAAATGTCGACCATGTCGCTGCATCGGTACACTCCGCCGGCTGAAAGGAGTAGGACATGGATATATCATGGGAAAAATAATACCCATGGTGCCTGAAAAATCCAATCGGTCGGTTATGAGACATCAACCATACATACAGCAAGGCCAATCTACCCCTGAAGAACCCCTCTAAGTGGGTAATATAGTGAGTGGCTGACCGCAGCGTCTCAGCCAATATCATCAGGATAATGGTACTACCCTGTCTAAAGGCCCGAACCACAACTACCAATCCCACGTACAGGTGATCCAAGCGCAGCGGCATGTAGACGTATGCCACAATACACATCAGCAGAACATCTACCCTGGCCAGATGTCATGCCTCTGCTAAAATAACAAAATCCCCAATATGTCGATCGTAGATATCAAGCTCCCCAAAACGATCGATCAAGAAGTCAATCGAGATCACACGCCCAGATATGATCTCGTCTGCGACTACCCTTTGACAAAGACCAGACATCCGCAGGAACGGTCTCATCATATCACTAATAGCTGACTGGGCGCCCGGTAAGTCCAGATCCAAACTAGTAAGCCGCTCATACTCCTCCAAAGTCAGAGCTAGCTCATATCGCCCAAAGCGAAAGACCTGTCTAGCAGGTATCCAACAGGATAATATGCCATCTACAAACCCATATGGCACCTGAAAATCTGTAAGGGCCAGCGAATGCCCCAACATCTGGTCTACTGTCCCTCTGGCTGAGAAGGGCAAACTCTCGTACCACGACCTCAATGATGAAGCCACCTCAGACTATGGCAAATGCTCAATATGGCACACGACAGATGACGTCATCTGTGTCACCGTACCACAAGACCATCCAAGGGTCAAATCTGAACTTATCTGTCTAAATGCATACATATGACATAATACATTCATGATGACAAGTATAAACATAATGCGATAGACAGGAAATAGCATGAATATCTACGATGAACTATCTACTGTGGGCATCATCCCTGTCTGATAATACAAAGTGAAGTGAAGAATACAGGGAAATGGTGCACCACCACCCAACTACTACAGTAGTCTATCAAAATGATGGCACAATCGCCAAATAGCCAAAACAGTGGCTGACCAAAAATATAGATGCCATAGATATCAAAAAAGATCCAGGTAGTCTACTTCCAGGTGATTAACCTGATCCATCTCCTCCGTGGACACAAAGTTGCAGTCATCAGGCATGTCTGGGCGGTATAAGGGAGGACTTGCCCCTGCAAAACTGCTAAAAATGGACCTAAAGAGGGGCCTGGTCTTGAGCTGGACGGGTCAAAAGAAGATGCATCTGACGAATCTCTGCCAAGATGCCTGATAAAAAGGTGAGCACTACCCAACTCCCGGGTCAGATCTGCAATCTGTTCTAAATGAGTTGGCTCCCTTAGGCAAGCTATCCAGTCCGTCATCATCACGGACCCTGGCACCATGTCTACTATGAACTGGGTAGCACGAGTCTGAGCTCTAATAGGGCGAGGGCTCCACCATATGCTAAATGCTTCCTGGCTGAACGGACCCTCTAATAGGGTGTATCCATCTATGCCCTCCATGGGAATCTCTGTCACTGGCATGATCAACGGCTAATAATACCAAACAGGAGGAAAAATGGGAATGCGGATCTCACCCGTAATACTCCTGATAGCACGCTCTCCCAAATAGAGCTCCCAGCCTCCCTCTATCAAAATTGGGACTCTACCGGTCGACAATGCAAACTCTCAACCAGTGGGAAAGCCTTCCTTGATTCCGACGGTCAAAAACTCAGAGGTATACGGCATCCAGGAGATCGATCCTGCCATCAAAAGCTCCAACTGTAAACAAGCATGAGTAAATCCCTCAGTAACAGAGACCTCCATCAAAGTGGAGTGATGCCAACGCCGTCCTCGAGGATAGGTCTCCAGACTTAAAGCAGTGGTGGGCCGTAGGCAAGGAAGCCTCTCAAATGCCCAGAACTGGCCATGTCAAATATCAAAAGTTCTCAGTGATAAAGATTGACAAATATAAATGCTGAAATCAAAAAGGTACTAGAAAGATGTACTCACCATCAGAAATGGATAAATTCCTAACCAAGCCTACCCTCTGAAATCATGCGCATGCCCCGGAAAAAATAGGCAAAGGTGTAGGAACCCCAATCAAAATCACTGAGGCACTCTACATGTCTGGTAACGCTAACCAGGGTGAAGGACACAGTAGATGAGTTGTTTGCCACAAAATAACCCCTGATGATCACCAGAAATAATCGCCTTAGAATGCGATCTCTAACCCTCTGGACATCAGGATGAGGCTCCAGCAAAGTCCCATTCTAGGCATGAATACTCAAGGGGCCAGATTGGACCGACCGACCTTGAGCGCTGTCGTAAAAACTCCCAACAGGGACCGAACGTCAGTAGGTGTATTGTCAACCACGACAGGCACTAGTTCACCCTCAAACTCAATGCCGGTGATGAACCTCCAGTCCATAGGGGTCATCATCACCTCACAGTCCAGTAGATGAAGGGACTGAGTCTGGTGGAACCAGTGCTCAAAAAAAGCCATCATATACCCCTAGGGGCAGCAACGGGGAAGAATGGAAAAGAAAGCCTGGAACCCCCAGCCATCGACAATATCCCTGTAATCCTCATGCAGAGTGTGATACAGGGAATGCACATTGAACCAGTTCCCTTGAGGCTGCGTAAAGCAGGGAACCTACATAAAAAACCAACCCATGTCAAAAACCTATACCCCGAGAATGACAAAAGAGAGAAAAGAATCCAAGAAGAGAAAAATTTCAAGTCACCTCATTGGCATGGAGATATCTTGAAGGATGGCGACTCAAGTCACCCAGCAGCTCTTGTGTAGGCACAACAATGCCTGGAACCTCTGCCCATGGAGCCTGAGCCGGAGCTGGAGCAACAAAAGCAGCCTGTTCATCATTAATGTCAATCGGCGGTTCATCTTAAGCTGGATGAATCACCGACTCTGCCAATCTACGAGGTGGTCTAGCCCGACATGGCTGAGGAACATCAGAAGCCCACCTACGTCTGACCCCTGGGATGACTCTGCTAGCACTACCGGGTCTGTCACGGTCCATCACCTATACAAAATCTCCATTTCACCTCAAAAAGGGTGTGGTAAACCTAAAACCTGTGGCTTATTATTTTAAATCAGTATTCTATGCATCCCTAAGTCTTAAAACATGCATGGGTCAGTCAAAAATACCCCATAAAGTAAAAACTGCATGTTTTTCAAAATATAAATCCTAAAAACATGTATGTGTGACGCCCCCAAAATAAGTTCAATACTCAACCCATTCTGAGTCGCCAAATACATGGTAAAGAATCTAAATACAATCTTTTATAACATACAGTCGTGCAAAATACTACCACACAAACTGTGAGTTTAATTACAAATCGTATATGATATGAAATATAAACACTCAAATTCATTCCTTATTCATTACAATTATTATCACACTATTTTATAAAAATAGTGAGGACTACTACTGCTCTACTCTGACCTTCACACTGTTCTCCGACTAGTTCCCGCAACATTCTCATTCCCTGAAGAGGACAACAGATGAAAAGGGTGAGCTCAACTAGCCCATTAAAGAATATTATGACTAAGATAATGAATAATAATAAATTATCGTTATTCTTCAATAAACCAGATAAAATATTATGGGCAACAAGTTTTAGATCAACAACTGCAACTAAAATAACAATTCATTAGGAGAGTTAAGTAGAGAATGATGTCTACTATCTTCTTTGATTTAAAAGTCCATCATCAATATTTTATCCCTATAACATCAATCATTATACATCTCGGATCAAATATTCATCTTGGCACTACGGGCCAAAGATATTCATTTGTATCACCAGTTGGTCATGTTCATCTCAACACCTGTCCATCTTTACACTACGGGCCAAAGATATTCATTAGGTAATCATTCATCTTTGCACTACAGGCCAAAGATATTCATCAAGTAATCATTCATCTTTGCACTACAGGCCAAAGATATTTAGTTATATCACCATTTAGGACTGAGGATGATGAAAAATAATACGAATAACGAATCCAATGAGATAAAGGAAAAAATATTATAGAATTTATCGAAAGTTCAAGAATGAAGATCAAAACCTAGATCCAATCACAGATAATTTGAATAAAAAAATAATATTTTTTTTACCGTGAATAGTAACTCATAAATAGTAACTCGACATGAAAAGATAAAAATTTCACGAGAAAGTTCAGAAAACTATTTCGGAGAAATGATACTAGATGAAGCGCAAAACTCAACAAATTTTTGATCATTTCAGGAATTATAGAAGCAATACTTACCGTAATAAGTTCAAATTTAGGAATATGAAATGAAATATTATCACTTTCATAATATGGAATATGGAAGAAAATAACATTCATTATGAATATTGAAAGGAAATAACATCATTTACGAGAAAAATAACATCCTTTACCTCAGTATAACACTCGATCTGATTGAAATATCGGATATAATGATGAGCAAAACTTGCACTGTTATTAACACTCAAAGTATCTAAATACTCACAAGAAATATGCTCGATATTATAGAGAGAAAATTTTCTGATTCTGGTGTGATTTTCATTTCTAACTAAGTACCCTATTTATAGGAAATGCTTAACACACCAAAGTTGACAAAAATTACATACGGATGAATCAAGCACCATTCTTTTGAAAAAAAAAAATGCTCCAGCACACCATTTAGGAAGTACACCACTTTTGAAAAATATTCAATCACATGTTTATAATATATAATTTATATATATAAACATTTATTTCCAAAACTTCAATAATTCATAATAAATAGCCCTTTTATCAAAACTTTAACTTGCGATATCATGGTTTCTCCACAAAACTTTAACTTGAGGTATAACCTTTGAGCGTAGAACATGTTCCTTCTTATCCAAGATCTTGACAGGTATCTCCTCATACATTAAATCTTCGGCTATCTCGTCTGGTTCTAATTTAATAATGTGGTTTGGGTCTTTCATATATTTACGTAGCATGGATATTTGAAAAACGTTACGAACAAGAGACATGCTAGGCGGTAAAGCGAGTCTATAGGCCACATTTCCTACTCGGTCAAGGATCTCAAATGGACCAATAAATCATGGGTTGAGCTTTCCTCTTCTCGAATCTTGTAACTCCTTTCCACGGAGCAACACGTAATAGTACATTATCCCCAACATTAAATTCCACGTCCTTTCGATGAAGATCTGTGTAACTCTTTTGTCGATCATGTGCCGTTTGTATACGTTGTCGGATCATTTGGATCTTTTTCGTGGTTATACGTACTAACTCCGATCCCAATAATATTGCTTTACCCACCTCGTCCCAGCATACTGGAGAACGACACTTTCGTCCATACAACGCCTCGAATGGAGCACGCCTATACTAACCTGATAACTGTTATTGTAGGAGAATTTCACCAATGGTAAGTACTTATCCTAACTTCCTTTGAAGTCTAGAACACAGAGTCTCAATAGATCTTCAAGAGTTTGGATAGTCCTTTTTGATTGTCCGTCCGTTTGTGGATGATATGCCGAATTGAATCGTAAATTCGTGCCCATAGCTTTTTGCAAGCTGACCCAAAATCGTGAAGTGAATCTTGGGTCACGATCCAAAACTATGGATACTGGCATGCCATGCAATCTCACAATCTCATTCACGTACATATGAGCAAGATGTTTAAGGGAATAAGTCTCCCGTATAGACAAGAAATGAGCAGACTTGGTTAATCTATTAACAATAACCCAAATCGCATCTATGCCTTAAGAAACCTTGGGAAGACCCGTAATGAAATCCATGGTAATGTGTTCCCACTTCCATTCCAGAATCTCAAGTGGTTGCAATGGACCCTTTGGCACTTGATGCTCCGTCTTAATACGTTGACAAGTTAAACACCTCGAGATAAACTCCGTGATCTCTCTCTTCATATTTCTCCAGCAAATTATATTTCGAAGATCACGATACATTTTGGTACTCCCAGAATGGATTGAAAATGGTGTGTTGTGTGCCTCCATCATGATTCTATACTTCAAATCAGAATCGTTAGGAACACAAAGTCTGGAGTTGACTTGAAGTATTCCTTCTTCATTAATTCTTGCTTCTGGAATAGCACCTTCTTGCACTTTCTTCTTCATCTTCATCAGCTCTGGGTCTGTAGCTTAAGCAGCTTTAACTTTATCAATCAAAGCTGGTTCTACGTGTATACTTGACATCATCACGTGGTTCCCCGGATTCTTCAACTCTATCTCCATCCTTTGTAAGTCACAAAAAATGGGCCTTTGTGTTGACAGCATCGCACTCATTCCCGCATATGATCTTCTACTTAACACGTCTGCTACCACGTTCGCTTTTCCAGGATGGTATTGGATGGTATGGTCGTAATCTTTCAACAGCTCAAGCCAACGTCATTGCCGCATGTTGAGTTCCTTTTGAGTAAAGAAATATTTAAGGCTCTTATGATCAGTATAGATCTCCACTTTCTCTCCATACAGGTAGTGTCTCTAGATCTTCAATGCAAAAACGACATCTGCCAACTCTAGATCATGAGTAGGATAATTCTTCTCATATTCTTTAAGTTATCGCAAGGCATAGGCTATGACTTTCCCATGTTGCATGAGAACACATCCTAACCCTTTGCCCGAAGTATCGCTGTAGATAACAAATCCATCCGAACCAGATGGTATTGTCAGAACAGGTGCCGGAATGAGTCTCCTCTTGAGCTCTTGAAAGCTATTCTCGCATTCCTCGTTCCATACGAATTTTGTATCTTTCTGAGTCAGCTGAGTTAATGGAGTAGAGATTCTAGAAAATTCTTCCACGAATCTCCGATAATAACCAGCTAAGCCCAAAAAGCTACGTACTTCGGTCACCGACTTAGGTTGATCCCAACTTTGTATTGCTTCAATCTTCGTCGAGTTAACAGATACTCCATGTTTTGATACCACGTGCCCAAGGAATGCTACTTCCTCAAGCCAGAACTCGCATTTCTTTAACTTGGCATAAAGCTTGTTATCACGAAGCCTTTGGAGTACCAGCTTCATGTGGTGCTCATAATCTTCACGGCTTTTGGAATAGATGAGGATGTCATCAATAAATACAACCATGAATTGATCCAAATACTCCTTGAATACATGGTTCATAATATCAATCAAAGCAGTAAGAGCATTAGTCAATCCAAAAGATATGACTAAGAATTCATAATGCCCGAATCGAGTTCTGAAGGCAGTCTATGGAATATCCTCAGTTTTAATCTTTAACTTATGACATCCAGAATGAAGATCGATCTTTGAAAAGAATTATGCACCTTGCAACTGGTCGAACAGGTCATCAATACGAGGTAATGGATACCTATTCTTGATGGTGACATGGTTCAACTCCCGATAGTCAATACAAAGTCGCATACTCCTGTCTTTCTTCTTTACGAATAAAACAGGAGCACCCCAAGGAGATGTACTAGGACGTATAAAATCGATGTCTAACAACTTCTGTAGTTGGACCTTTAACTCCTGAAGTTCAATAGGAGCCATTCGATATAGGGTTTTATAAATTAGTTTTGTACCGGGTTCAAGGTCAATAAAGAATTAACTTCACGTTCTGGGCGTAGACCGGGAAGTTCTTCGGGAAATACATCAGGAAACTCATTAACAATAGAAATATCATTCAAACCTAACGTATTCTAGTTTAAATCAGTGACATGGGATAAGAAAGCTTGACATCCATTTTTTAATAAACGAATAGCTTTTTGACTTGAAATGACATTGACTAATTTTAGTGGTTTGGTGGTTTGAATTCGCACAACAGGTTGGTTAGGAATATGAAAAATATCAACCTTATGAAAATAATTAATTTTGGTATGATAAGTGGTTAACCAGTCAATTCCTAAAATCACATCAAATGCAAGTATTTTTAAAGCTATAAGATCAACAGGTAGGGTGAGGGTACCAATTTGAATCAAGCAAGATTTGTAAACTATGGATGTAACGAAGGTTTCTCCTAACGGAGTTTCAACAGATATGTCAAAGTCTAATTTCTCAGAAGTCAAGTTCAAATGTTGAGCACAAGCAGGTGAAATAAAAAAATGGGTAGCACCGATATCTAATAAGGTATAAACTTCGCAAGAGTTTATGATTAGCTTACCGGTGATCACCTCATTCGGGTTCCTCGCATTTTGGGCAGTCACGATAAACGCCTTTTAGGAACCACCGACTTCGACTTGTCCGGGGAAGCCTTAGGAATCACCACCCCCACTGGACTTGGTTTCTCTACAGGACACACTCGAGCTATATATCCTTCCTTTCCACAGTTATAGCACACCTTGGATTGCTGTGTGCAGTTGGGACTGATGTGTACCTCTTCTCCGTATTTATAACATACGACCCTAGAAATAGTTGTTGATGTTGGTGCCGACGTCTTCACGTTGTCATTGTTGTACCTTTTCTTCTTGAAATCTCCCCCCGACTCAGTTCTTTTATTATAATGGCCATGATTACCACCGGAGTGGTTATCACTTCTGTCATGATACTTTCCTCCCTGCTGGTTATAATTGTTCGGATGACTGCTGCCACCGGTACGACCTTGGTTGTTGTCCCTTGGTTGAACATAATCATTATCCCGGTCTAATAATTGGGCCCTGTTCACCACATCTGAATATAAAGAAAGTTTGTGAGAAATGAGGTATTAACGAATTTTTTGTTTCAAACCTCTCAGAAACATCCACGTCATACGTTCCTCATTCTCCACCAAATGCGGTGTAAACCGGGATAACTCCGTGAAATTAGCCTCGTACTGGGACACCGTTATGTTGTTCTATTCTAGTTTGATAAACTCTACCTCTTTCATGTGACGAATACTTTCTGGAAAGTACTTGTCATTAAACAATTTTTGGAACGCTTTCCAAGATATCTTGAGTGCGGCAGGCTGGGTTCGCTTCACAGATTCTCACCAGTAATCTGCCTCTCCACGGAACATAAAGGTGGCAAATGGAACCTTCTGTTCCTCCGTGCATCCCAAGACATCAAATATCTTGCTAATTTGTTTAATCTAATTTTCTGCCTTGATTGGATCTGGCTTTCCCTGAAACTCTGGTAGTCCCAACTCTTTGAACTGCTTGGCAGTGGCAAGCCGCGAGTTGTTGTTATTTACACCTGTATTTTGCACACGAGTCTCCTTCGTCTGGTTTTGCATGAACTGCAAAAAGCTTCTAAACATCCTATCATTCATCGTTTGATCAGTGGTGTCGTTTACAAGAGGAATATTGCCTTCCTGTTGCACGTTCTCCTGGTTGGTGATTAAAGGTCTCTCAACGATTTCATTCACTCCATTGTTTAGATTTTCAGCTGCTATTCTCAAATACTGCCACAAAACAAGGGTTAATTAAATAAATTAACATATTACATATTAACCCTATGTTCCAACCAACTAATTAAATACCAAATAAGCTTAGGTAGGACATACACTAGAGAAGGATTTACTGGCCTCTCCCCTCCTAGTTCTATTCTCAGATCTCCGCCAGAGATCATATCCCTAAGCTCTGATACCAACTGTGAAGCCCACAAAATTGGTTCAATACTCAACCCATTTTGAGTCGCCAAATACAAGGTACAGAATCCAAATACAATCTTTTATAACATACGGTCGTGTAAGATACGACCACACAAACTGTAAGTTTCATTACAAATCGTACATGATACGAAATATAAACACTCAAATTCATTCCTTATTCATCACACTATTTTACAAAAATAACGAGGACTACTACTGCTCTACTCTGACCATCACACTGTTCCCCGACTAGTTCCCGCAACATTCTCATTCCCTGAAGAGGACAATAGAGGAAAAGAGTGAGCTCAACTAGCCCACTAAAGAATATTATGACTAAGATAATGAATAATAATAAATTATCGTTAGTCTTCAATAAACCAGATAAAATATTATAGACAACAAGTTTTAGATCAACAACTGCAGCGAAAATAATAATTCATTAGAAGAGTTAAGTAGAGAATGATGTCTACTATCTTCTTTGATTTAAAAGTCCATCATCAATATTTTATCCCTATAACATCAATCATTATACATCTCAGATCATATATTCATCTTTGCACTACGGGCCAAAGATATTCATTTGTATCACTAGTTGGTCATGTTCATCTCAACACCTGTCCATCTTTGCACTACGGGCCAAAGATATTCATCAGGTAATCATTCATCTTTGCACTACAGGCCAAAGATATTCATCAAGTAATCATTTATCTTTGTACTACAGGCCAAAGATATTCAGTTATATCATCATTTAGGATTGTGGATGATGAAAAATAATACGAATAACGAATCCAGTGAGATAAAGGATAAATATTAGAGAATTTATCCAAAGTTCAAGAATGAAGATCAAAACCTGGATCCAATCAAAGATAATTTGAATTAAAAAAATATTTTTTTTACCGAGAATAGTAACTCTGTGAATAACTCATGAATAGTAACTCGACACGAAAAGATAAAAATTTCACGAGAAGGTTTAGAAAACTATTCTGGTGAAATGATACTAGATGAAGCGCAAAACTCAACAAACTTTTGATCATTTCAGGAATTATAGAAGCAATACTTACCGTAATAAGTTCAAATTTAGGAATATGAAATGAAATATTATCACTTTCATAATATGGAATATGAAAGAAAATAACATTCATTATGAATATTGAAAGGAAATAACATTATTTACGAGAAAAATAACATCCTTTACCTCAGTATAACACTCGATCTGACTTGAATATCGGATATAATGATGAGGAAAACTTGCACTGTTATCAACACTCAAAGTATCTAAATACTCACAAAAAATACGCTCGATATTATAGAGAGAAAATTTTCTGATTCTGATGTGATTTTCATTTCTAACTACGCACCCTATTTATAGGAAATGCTTAGCACACGAAAGTTGACAAAAATTACATACGGATGAATCAAGCACCATTCTTTTCAAAAAATGCTCCAGCACACCATTTTGGAAGTACACCACTTTTGAAAAAATTTTAATTACATGTTTATATATAATATATATATATATATATTAAAACAATTATTTCTGACACTTTAATAATTCATAATAAATAGCCCTTTTATTAGAAAAATACGATCCTTATGTCCATTCCATATGAGATTTAATTTTTTACAACTTTGTAGAAGAAAGTTTTTCCAAATTTCAAACGAAAAATGACCCAAATTTACATACGGATGATTTTTCCATACCTCCATTCCGACAAAATGCATATACTGATAACAAACAACCATTAACACTAATTCCTTCATTTATATCCACATTGAATAAATATTTCCTTATCATTTTTGTCAATAATTAATTATTTCCAAATAATGTTATAGAACTACAATATTGACAACCAGATCGTTCCCAGGAAAGAGGGGGCTTTCCGATAAGGATTTCTCCTTACTGGAGCGCAATTAGATTAACTAACCCCTTTCCTAGACAGAACTTCCTAGACATTGCCAATAATATTGTCTAATAATATTATTCAAATAATATGAATTATTGATTTGATAATATGAAATACTATGCAGTGGTTACTGTGTAAATTATTGAATTAATAATATAAAATATCAACGGTAGCAATTATTGAATCAATAATGTAAAATATTGAACAGTAATTAATGTAACTATTATTGAGTAAATGACTTCTTACGTAAGAATCAATAATTCAAAATACTGTGCAATACCGTGTGCTAATGTGTAACAACGTGTATTATTATATTTTTATCACCGGGTATTTCAACAGTTTAACGGTAACAGTTTTACCGTTATTTTATAAAAAGATTATTTCTGTCGTTTTCTATATCCGATTGTTATTCCGTTGTGAGGCCCATAAATGGCTGCGCCATCGTATGAATATTCTCCGACAACAAAAATTTTCCACGACCAAACAAATATTCCCCGACAACAATGAATATTTTATAACCACTTGCTTATTTTGAAATATTTGCACATTCCACCCATAACTCACCACATTTATCAAATCAACACCTTATTATTTCAAAATAATATATAAAGAAAATTAAATCTTTATTCATAAAAGTTGGGGTCTTACAGTATGGGTCAGTCAAAAATCCTAGTAGAGTCGAAATTCCATGTTTATTAAATGTTAGGGCTTTGAATTTTTTTTGCCAGAGTCTCCCTTGTAAAATGGACTGTCTGCATGCACATAGGCATGTCTAAGTGGCCATTTAGTAGCACACATTCTCAAAAACAGAATAGTTCATATTTATGAAATAAAATCAAAAATAACCTCACATGGTAGCCAAATTACCATGGACATTTTTAGTTAAAAATCTAGGCTCACTAAGCCTCAAAAAGGATCAGTAAACTGACCAAAAGGAGCAAAAATTGACTGTCTCAGAATCTGAATTTTCTTACATCGAAACGTGCGTTACAGTAAGATATGCATACATATGTAGTCATAAAATTTTTAACAGATCATATAGGCATATATTTTTTTTACATTTGCGCCTAAAAGCCCCCTACATGGTTCACATGCTTTTAACGGTCAAAACTTACGAAAAAAAGATGTAAAACAATATCTGCGATGCGCTGAACGCATTGGAACTGACAGAATCAGAAAACAGCTGTCCAAGCTCCGTAGATCTGAACAAAGAATATTAGAATCCATTTGGAACTCAAAATAGAACTTTGAAAATATAAAATCCCGCAGCCCAATATATAGCCCAGGTGGAAGTGAGCCCACCTACGGCTACCGCACCTCCACCTACGACTCCCCAGGGTGGGTCCCACTCCTTCGGGCTATGTTCGGTTCAGGTTGAAACGAAGTTTCTATGTGCTGCCAAGTCAAATCTGAAGAAAAATCGCTATGCGGTTGAGCGGTTTGTCCTGGAATCCTGCGTTTAAGCAGCGTAATCCTGACAGAAATGGGGACACTCTGGAAACCCTTGGTATTCACCCCAGAGTCATAATCAGGGATCAACAATGCAAACTGCGAGAAAACTCCCAGAAAACTACACAAAATTACCGGAAAACTACGCAAAATCGCCGAAAAACTGCCACTTTCAAAGCATCGGATACAGACCGAGTTCAATTCAGCCGTTGGCTCAGCCCTAGCGAAGTATCGAGTATAGACTGAATCCAATTCAGTCGTTGGTTCAGCCCTAGAGAAGTATCAGGTACAGACCGATTCCAATTCAGTCGTTGGTTCAGCCCTAGAGAAGTATCAGGTACAGACCGATTCCAATTCAGCCGTTGGTTTAGCCCCAGCGAAGTATCGGGTACAGACCAAATCCAATTCAGCCGTTTGTTCAGCCCCAGCGAAGTATCGGGTACAGACCGAATCCAATTCAGCAGTTGGTTCATCCCCATCGAAGTATCGAGTACAGAACAAATCCAATTCAGCCGTTGGTTCAGCCCCAGCAAAGTATCGGGTATAGACCGAGTCCAATTCAGCCGTTGGTTTAGCCCCAGCGAAGTATCGGGTACAGATAGAATCCAATTCAGTCGTTGGTTTAGCCCTAGCGAAGTATCTGGTACAGACCGAATCCAAATCAGCCGTTGGTTCAGCCCCAGCGAAGTATCGGGTATAGACCGAATCAAGTTCACCCGTTGGTTCAACCCCAGTGAAGTTTCGGGTACAGACCAAGTCCAGTTCAACCGTTGGCTTAACCCCAGCGACGTCTTAGCCATTGGAGCAACCTCCGCGAAGCATCGAGAGTGATCCGGTGACAGAAATAATTTAGTAATCCATCCCCGATGATGGAATCTGTTATACACATCCTCAAAAGGAGCACCAAGAAGAATTGGTAATTCATCTGCCTATTGCAAAATGCTGATGTAACTATCATCAGGATAGGCATCGAAAGCATCCATTAAGAAAACTGGGTAATCAAGAAGCATCCCCAGCGAGGGAACCTTTAAAAATGTGCAACAACACCGGCCGAAGGGAAAAAACCCATGCGAAGAGTACTGCCTGACAGGGAAACCATTGGTCTCAAACCAAGGCAGTATCAATAATATCAACCTCATCAGAATCTACGAAGCTATCGCAGAGGACGTCATCCCTAGCAGAGAAAGACAAGAATAATCTGTGATAGCTCATTTTTTAACAAAGCATGTCAGTGGTTCCCCTACCAGTGATCATCTGACAAGATTAACCCTAGGCTATCAAGAGTGACGTCATCCCCAACAGAAAATGAGGGGAAATAGTTCACGATAGCCCATTAACATCATCCCTAGTAGAAAAACTAACACAATCCATCAGGGATAACTCCACCTCCTCAAAGGTATCTGATACTCCTTGCTTACTATGCCATGTTGAAACTCCAATAATAATCTAGAAGGGGGGTTGAATGGATTATTACTGGTTAAAAAATTATCTTCAACCTTTTTGAATTTTTAGCAAATTAATTTATAGTGTTAGAGATTAATATGCAGAGTTAGAAAAATTCAATCACACAATGCACAGAGATTTATCTGGTTCACAATATACAGCTCGGGTATATTGCTACGTCCAGTCTCAAGCTCCTCTTCAGGGCTTGATATCCTATTACTCCCCGTAATAAATGCTCCTTCACTAGGTGGGGAAACATTGACAAAGTTTTATAGATCAACTTACAACTCTTCACAACTAACTATCCTGGACAGCGAACTCCCAGCTCCTTTCTCAAGCTTAGTTGAACCTTTTGTTAGAGCTTAGAACTATTCTATAACCTGGTCTTGAAATAATAATCTCTTCCTCACCGCACAAGTTCACTAGAGACCTAACTCCCAGCTGACCTCTCTAAGACTCTAGTCTTGGTCAAAGAATTTTTGTCTTTCGCACAGATATAAAATAAACTGACTCTACCCTTTTTCTTTTTACAAAAGGATAGTTTTGAATATGCTTCTAAAGTAAGTAGATAATGTTTAGTACAAGTTTATAAAAGTTCAGATAACTTTTATAGTGGACGCTTCTCAGAAAAGCAGATATGTAATTTAAGATTCAATTATAAAAGTTCAAGACTTTTAGGTGAGATGCTTCAGATAAGCAGATAGATATTTTATGATCAAATATAAAAGTTCAAGACTTTTATGTGAGATGCTTCAGGCAAGCAAATATGTATTTTATGATCAATATATATAAAAGTTCAAGACTTTTATATGAAATGCTTCAGATAAGAAGATAAGTAAATTGAAGCAATTTTATAAAGAATTTCTTTTCTTTTGATAAAGAATATTTTTCTATGGTTTAAATACTTCTAGAAAAGATTCTTCTTAATAAAGAGTATGTTGCTATGGTTTTGAAAAGATATAACTTTGATTTTAGAAAACCCAATGAAATCACTTAAAATGCAATAAGTATTTTTATAGATGAAATAGGATACTTGTTATGACAGTTTATCAAATATAATAGATTTACATAAATAGTATTTGAAGGAATTGTTTCACCCACGTATATATATTATATTATATTTGATCTATGTTGTGAAAATTTGGCCACTCAGAATTTAAAGACCGTTTCGGAGACTTATAAGTAACATCCGAATTATCTGGTATCTAAGTACTGACCAATTATATTTTTCACAATCTGATAATTATATAAATATTTTTCGATACTTATATAATGTATCAATATTAATAAAAAGTTTACATAGGATTTAAAGACCGTTTCAGAGATTTTCATATACAAGACATCCGAATAATACCGGTATCTAAGTACAAACTTTTTATAATATTTAATAGATTATATATATATATATATATATATATATATATAAATGTGTATCACAATATGATAAATATTCATCCACTTATATATATTAAATTATATTTAATCTATGTTGTGAATAATTTGGCTACTCAGGATTTAAAGACCGTTTCGGAGACTTTTACGAAAGTAACATCCGAATTATTCGGTATCTAAGTTCTGACCAAATTGTTTGTTTCATAATCTGATAATTATATAAATATTTTTCAATACTTATATAATGTATCAATATTAAATAAAAAGCCACTTAGGATTTAAAGACCGTTTCGGAGAGTTTCATATAAATGACATTCGAATTATCCGGTATCTAAGTGCAGACTTTTTATAATATTAATAGATTAAATATAGATATATATAAATGTGTATAACAATTTATCTTCAATATATGTATATATAAGCAGTTATGAGAAAATATAAATGCAAAAAAATTTAATGACTTATCTCAACTGCTTTGACCAATTTAATCTTCTTTCAAGAGATAAAACTTTGAACTAAAAGATTTAGAGAAAGCTTTTTCAGAGAGATTATGTAGGCAATGAGATATAACTTTTCTTTGCTTTGTGAATTGGTAAGTTTGGAATGAATGAAAAGCCTCCTATTTATAGGATTTTGAAGTTGAGGGCAAAATAATAATTTTTGAGATCTAATTTTTGAATCAAAGGTTTCGATTGCATGATGAAGATTGGATGGCTTGGATCAAGGGGGGAGCACACGGATTGCTCAATTTTTCAACAGCTATGCTTCCTTCAAATTTAAAGGCTAAGTTTTTGTTTTCAAAAAAGGCACACAATATTTGGTCCAATTATAGGGATTTGTCCAAGCCTTGTTTTTCAAAACAAAAACCATGCAGGCTTAGCTACTTGCATACACCTCATGCACACACATCTTTAGCATATATATTTAGGCACACACGACACACACTTCGGCGTGCACAAACATACACAATTTGCATACATTTTCTATACACATTTCGCCACACACACATACATGCATTTATATAATGCATTTTTACTTATATATATATACCGAATATATATATATATATATATATATATTATAAATAGTTTTTGAAATACTTTTTGCCCAATAAGATTTAAAATAAAATTTGTTTAGAAAAGAATAGGAATCTCCTTGCCTTAGGAAATGTTAATATTTGAATAAATTTAATTAACACTTGATAATTAATTTATCAAGGTCAAGAAAAATAAATTCAATTTTTAGGATGAAAAATAATTTTTGATAGGAATAAAATAGGATAATTAAAATCAATTGATAATATTAATCCTATAGAGAGGATTCTATATATTTTATATTAATCCTATTTACTAAGTTTGTTATCATCAACATCATCAAAATAAACTGATTGTTTGGAGACCTATCAATCTCCCCCTTTTTGATGATGACAACAAACCAAAAATATTTTTGATCTTATAGCTGCTACCCCTTAGCAACTGCTCCCCCTTACTGTATACGCAGTTTTGAAAAACCCCGTTTTTTCAGAAAATTTTTTAACTCATCAAAATTTCAGTGTAGTGTGAAGAGCAGTGACATAGCAATAAATATATAGCAGTTATATGGAAATTATGACACCGTATATATTTTTCTTCTCCTCCTTTGACATTAAAAAAAGTGGGAAATAAAAAAATTCAAGTTTAGAACCTACAGAAAAACGTTAGTAATAATATTTAAAACCTGCAAAAAGTTAGTAACTAAATTTTAAACCTGCAGAAAAGGTTAGTATTGTATAATAAGGAGCCTGCAGTAGATAAACAGTACTAGACTATTGCATGCATAGTTAGTATTCGTTAGTATTATCGTACAGTCATCCTAAATAGTTAGTTAGTAAATATATATTACAAAGCTTTCAAATAGTTAGAACTTTGGTAGATGAGAGAAGTGCAGGGCAAGAGACGGAAGAGAGTCTTCAGTTTGGTTTGGTTCAGGCTGAGCTGCCTGAGCAGAACTGGTCCCAACAGCGAAACTGAAGGATGGCACAGACACCTTCTGGAGTTCCAATAACATGTAAAGTATGTTTATAATATGATGCACAGAAAATTAAAGAGAATCTATTTGACTCAACATATTGGATTGGTTTTTCAAAGTCAGTTGAGTTAAACTATTCAAGGCATCAATTTGAGACAACAGATTCTGGTGGGGTTTAGGAGCCTCAGTTACTTCAGGGTCAAATATCATAAGAGGTTTGGGTGGTAGGTTCAAGTGAAACACAATATTGTTACTCTTAACATATTGGGTCTGGTGGCTAAGCACATTAATGCCAAGGTGTTGAAATATAGGGGTAAGAAGCAGACCAAAAACCCAAACAGTTTTGTTGATAGCAATACTCAAATGAACTCATTAGAAAATATGGCAAATTGTAGGACATATATTGATTCATAACACATTTTATCAATTCCAAGTCAAAAGGATGAAACAATTTGTTTTCTCTAACAGGCATGATATTATATCTAAATATTATAGCAAGAAACTGACATGAAGGAGTGAAAAACTCACAGCCTACTTTGCATGGTCTATCAAAGAGTTGAGCAGGGACCAACTGATCAGTCACAGTGGCCAAATTATGCTTAAATGTTATGCACTTATGTGTAGAAATGCTAATAGGGTGCACATAGTCATTTACTCTTGACATTTCTAGTATGCTGTTATTTAAATGCAAGGCATTTAAAATAGTTTTCTCATTAATCATGTATTGCTGACCTTCTAAGTAAGTAGAGATGCCAGTTAGCAGACCAAAAGTGTTTCTAATAAAAGTCATGTGAGAGTAGAATTCTGCAATAAGAGCAGGGTAAATCTGTCTACTAGAGAAAATAACCAAACAGTCCCAACCAACATTTTTAAGTTTCTCTAACAAGTCAGAAAAACTATTGAAAGAAGTGGCCATATCAGGCATAAGATTGTGTCGTAGGTGCTTATATTTTACTTGTGCATGGATAGTGAGCAGTTTTGGTGCATGTATGTCAGAGTATAACTCAGAAAGAAGAGGCAATTTCTTTCTTTTTGAAGAATACACTTCTTCCATTTGAAAGAAACAGGTAGTTTAAAAACAATGCAGATGGACAAGGACTCATAGATAGACAAGTACATACAGGTGAAAGGGGCATATGAGGTGAGTCTGAAAGTATGCTATATATATAAGTGAAGTAAGTCTGTATCATAAGTGAAGTAAGTCTGTATATAAGTAAATAGATGTTCAGGTTCTTCAAACAAATTACAGAGAAAAGAATAGATGTGACTAAGTTTTAAAGTTTGATATAGCATTATTAAGTATAGCAAAAAGGGAAAGTCTAATCACTTTATGATTTTATTTTATAAAACAGATAGTCAACACCAAACAAGTAGTCCAAGCAGCTCAATATTAGTTATAGTGACATCATGTCAAAATAATTTCGGCTAAACAGAGTAGGTGAGCATGCTAGCAGAGAGAACAATCAATAACTAGGGTTTAGTTTGTGTCAGAAACTTATTGTTCTTAAAAATATAGATATCAGTCAAATATCATGGCAGCCAAGAACAGTAAGATTTTATCAAAACAGAGTAATCCCAATTCAAAGGTTCAAACTTAGAGGTTTGTATCCATAACAGTAAACATGTCATATAGCCCAATTCAGCATAGATGATACGAAGAAAATTATCAATAAACAGAGGTTTCAAAACCTAGAGGTTTTTACTCATAACAGTAAAATATCCCAATTCAGCAAGTATGTGAGCATAAAATAAGAGGAAACAACCATTTATCACTTGTCAAGATCCTATCAGTAAACAAAAAATTTTAGTCAAAAACCCATCAATAGTATATTTCGTGCATTGAGATAAACAGAGAGAGAAAGAAATGTTACCTGCAAGGTTATTCCTATATCACACAAGTAATACTGAGTATTTCTTTTAAGCCCAACAACAAGTCAGTTCACAAAAACTTAAAACAAGTACAAGCATAAGAATGTAGGCATATGAAACCGATTTGAAAAAAAATCCCCTTATTTTTTTGGACAAACAAAGAGTTAGCGAATATATAAAAAATAGGGTTTGAAAAAGCTAAGGTTCGACATAAATTATTTTTTTTTGTGTTTTAAAAAAAATTAGGGTTTCTGTTTTAAAAAGATTTATAAAAAATTCGAAGAGAAAAATAATAACGTATATATATACACACACACACACACACACACACACACACACACACACACACACACACACATATATATATATATATATATATATATATTAAAGTAAACAAAATTAACTGTCAAACAAAAATTTGAATAAAGAATTTGAGAGAGAGGGTTAACCAGAAATATGCATATGAAGATCTAAGACAGAAAGTGTTAAGAATTTACACAAAAAAAATAAAAGGATGAAACGGAAAGCTGGGTTAAGGAAAATAATAAGAGTTATATTATTTTTTTTAAAGAAATTATATTTATATATATGTATATATTGATAAAAATATTTATAAAGAAATTATATATATATATTTATGAAAATATTTTTATGTACGTATATATATTATTATTTTTTTTTAAATAAAAAAAACTTAGACAAAAAATTTCTATGTATATATGTAAAAAAAATTAGGTGAGAGAGAGAACGTACCTCAGAACCTAGGGTTCGAAGATCAAAGGTCGGTGTATCAACTCAGGAATGAGGTTCAGAACATGTTTGAACGAAAATGGGAAGTTCAAATTTAGAAATATTGTTAAAAAATGAGAGAAAAAGGTCTGACAATATGCGATTTTTGAACAGAAATGGAATTTTAGGTGGTGGATAGACCAAATCGAGAGTGTAGAATTGATTTATTGGTTTTGATTTATCTAATTTCGACTGGAGAATAGCCATTTCGGATGAAGAACCGAATAGGGTTCATGATAGAACGAAAGAGATATAGAGAGGAATGAGTGAGAAGCAGTAGAAGAGAGAGAGAGAGAGAGAGAGAGAGAGAGAGAGAGAGAGAAATGAAAAAATGAGTTTAAATTTTTTTTTGGCTATTTATATTTAGGGTAAATGGACTGATCGAATGGTTGAAACTTAGGTTAAAAATTGATGGATGGTCTGGATTGATCCGGTAATTTTTATAATTTGAATCGATCGATGGGTTTGAATTCAACGGCTGAAATCAAGTTGTGCTTTCTGTTTTTGATCTAACGGCTGATTAGCTTGATCCGCGTGTTTTGTGAGAGTGGCGCTTGATTGGTCGATCGGGTAGCCTCGGAATGAGTGGGATTGTACCGTTGGATTGAATCGTTTGATCAGCGGTCCAGATTACAGCTTGATAATTTATATATATAAATACATATATATACATATTAAATAAGAATAAATGATTAAAAAATATTTAAAGCTTTTAAAAATTGATTATTAAATATATAAATAATTTATATTTATGAAGAAAATATATAATATAAATACTCGTATTAATAATTATTATTTGTATATAATATTTTTATAATAATAAATATAAGAGTATAATTATTTATAATTGAGATATTCAAAAAAAAAATTAAAAATAACTAAAAAATATATTTTTAAAATTTTAAATTAACAAGGTATATATATATATTATATGAACTATAAAGTATAAAAAAATACAAAAATATTTGAACAAATAACAGGTAATATGATAATTAATTATAAAGAGTAAAAAAATGTTTAAGATACTTGTATATTTGATAACTTTAATTCTAAAATATAGAAATATTTATAAATACTATAATTACATAAACGTATATTTATACTATAAATATAAATTTTAGAAATACTAACAGTTTTAATAAAAATATTTAACCAAAATTTTAAAAACTTAATAATAATTAGATTGAGGTATCTAACATACCTAAATCCAGACGCAGTTTGCAGAATCTTTCTGAACTTAAAGGTTTAGTGAAAATGTCTGCAATGTTTAACTCTGTGTCGATATGTTCTAACTTGATAATGCCATTATTTACATGATCACGTAAAAAATGATGTATAACATCTATATGTTTCGATCTAGCATGTAATACAGTATTTTTACTCAGATTTATAGCACTGGTGTTATCACATAAAATTGAGACACAATTAAACTTTTTATTGTAATCAGCCAGAGTTTGTTTCATCCACAATATTTGTGCACAACATCGTGCAGCAGCTATATACTATACTTCAGTGGTTGAGATGGATACTGAGTTTTGTTTCTTAGAGAACCAAGAAACTAAGCATCCACCTAGAAACTGACATGTGCCACTTGTGCTTTTTCGATCAACATGATGACCAGCATAGTCAAAGTCTGAGAAACAAATAAGATCATATGGTTGACCTTTAGGATACCATAAGCCTATATATGTAGTTCCTTTTAGGTAACGAAATATTCTTTTTATTGCAATCAAGTGTGATTCTTTAGGGTTTGATTGGAATCTAGCACATTTACAAACACTAAACATAATGTCAGGTCTACTGGCTATAATATATAGAAGACTACCAACATTCCTCTATACTTCTTTGTGTCAACACTTTTTTCGTTTTTATCAGCAGTTAATTTATCAGTGGTCGACATAGGAGTGTTAAGAGGTTTTACAGATTCTAATCCAAATTTCTTAATCCTTTATTTGCAATATTTAGATTGAGAGATATGAATACCTTTTTCTCCTTGATTGATTTGTAATCCTAGGAAGAAATTTAATTCTCCCATCATGCTCATTTCAAATTCCTTACTCATGCTTTCATAGAAATCATTGCACATAGAAATGTTAGTCGACCCAAAAATAATATCATCAACATAGATCTGTAAAATAAGGATATCATCATTTTTATATTTTGTGAACAAAGTAGTATCGATAGTTCCCCTTTTAAATCCATCTTCTAACAGGGATTTGCGTAACCGTTCATACCATGCTCTTGGGGCCTATTTTAAACCATATAAAGCTTTATGCAGTTTATACACATAATCAGGACAATTAGTATCTTCAAAACCAGGAGGTTGTTTAACATAAACTTCCTCCTCAATAATACCATTTAAAAATGCGGATTTGACATCCATTTGAAACAGTTTAAAATCTTTATGGCATGCAAAGGCTAGTAACATTCGTATAGATTCAATTCTAGCAACAGGAGAATATGTTTCATCGTAATCAAATCGTTCGAGTTGATTATACCTTTGTGCAACTAGTCTTGCCTTATTTTGTATGACAGTTCCATTTTCCTCTAATTTATTATGAAAAACCCATCGAGTTCTAATAATAGAAGTTTCCTCAGGTTTTGGAACTAATTCCCAAACTTTGTTCCTTGTGAATTGTTCAAGTTCATCTTGCATGGCTATAATCCAATCTTCATCGAGCAATGCGTCTTTTATGTTTTTAGGCTCGATTTGAGATAAGAAAGATAAGTGACCAGCTAGATTTTGAACTTGTGATCTCGTAAGAATCCCTTTATTGATAGCACCAATTACGTTTTCTATAGGATGATTTCTAATGGCAGGTGTTTCCTTGGGTAAGTCTTTTAACTGTGGATTGAGATTTTCAAGGGGATTGACATTGACAGGTAGGGATGTATTGTCTATTTTTAGTTCTTTCATATTTCTGAGAATGTCTTCAATGACAACATCATTATCTACGAGCTTTTTATATTTAGGAGGAGGTTCAGATTCATCAAATGTTACTATGACAAACGAGAATTTTGTACAGTTATTTGAATATTTATTGAAATAAATAAATATTTTTAATAATTTAATTATTGAGTTAAATAATTAATTCATGAAATTATGGTAGATTGATTTAATTATATGTGTTATATTAATTAAATTAATGTGTAGTGATTTTATAGTTCAAAGTATATATTTAATTGAGTTTATTTGATTAAATGAATTAATTAAATAAGTATATGTTACTCTAATTAATTTAATAATTACTTAGAGAATTAATGAAGTGCCATAATTAATAAATAAGAATATTGATTATGTGACAATGTGAATTAATGTAAAGTTATTATATTATATTTAATTGATTTAAAAAAAAATTAATTGAGTAGTTGATAGTGTAACAATTAACTATATATTAAACTAGTTAATTAAAATAAATAAAAAAAGAATTAGGGGTGTTGCCAAACAAAGCCCTTGTGGGAGTTAGCAGTTATTAGTACAACAGATATAATATATACGTATATTGTTTGTGTCAGACGTTTGGTTTTTCATATTTTAAGTCAGAGAGAAAAGTTGGAGAAAGAGAGAAGAAGAGATTGAGAGAGATTCAGAGAAGAGAATTTAAGAAAAACACTATGTGATCTTTGATTGTATCATCTTCTATACAAAAGGGTAATCTTTCTTTTAAGTTTTCATAATCTAAGATTCTTAAAGTTCTTCATTACGCGATTTTAAAGTGTCTGTGAAAAAATTGGGTTTCATAATTAAGTTATGATATGACTATATATATATGGGTGTGTTTATATCATGTGTATGTTTGGTATGAATGATTTAAAATGATCAATTTATACAATTAGGCCTTAATTGGGTTTTTGAAAAGTTACAGAGTTCTTATATGTCTTTGTAAAAATTTCTCTGTTAATGATTGTTTAGAGAAATTAAGTAAGATATGATCATATAAAGATTGATATATGATTAGTAGTGTGTGTTGAATCATGTATACATGATTTACACTGATCACACCATGTAATTTTGTTAAGAATTATGTTTCTTGAAAAGACAGAGTATAAATGTTGTGAGAATAACCCATATGGGTAGATTAAATGTTTAAATCATGTGTTTATATTAAAATTCACACATGATTATGATTATACATGTTGAAATAAAGAAAATATAATTGGAATGAATGGATTCGATGTAGTAACAAATTCGTAGTGGTAGATTTTATGTTTTTCATTAAACTTGACAAAATTATGAAGAACAGTGAATTTAATTATTTTAATTTATGTAATTACATGATCTAAACTGGTAGAAACGTCCTAGTAGTGATTTGTGATGTTCGTATAAAGTTTATACTTCATGGGTAACATTACAAATCAGTATATTTGTGTAAAATTGGAGAAAATGGGCAAATTTCTGTGTTCTTCATGAACTGGAAATTCGTTGCCGCGCGGCCGCGCCGTGCCAAAGGGTTAATGCCGCATGACCGCGCCTGTCTAGAAAATTCAAAATTTTTTTTAAGTGTTAAATTTTGAGTAATGTGTTTTAAATCTAATAAACATGAAGACAAGTTATGTATGTGATAAGATGTTAATACAAGGTTAATAACTTAAGTTATGTGATTAATTAATAAGTTAATTAATCGACTTGAAACCATTATTTAAAAAACTTAATAATGAGTTCGAAGAACACTGTCGTGAATTGATAATCATATCGAACCTGTGATTAATTGATATTGTGAATGTATTGATAGCTAAGAGTAATTAAAGAACGTGAGTTATAATTGTAGCTTGCGCACGAGGCAACCTTTAAATTGAGCAAGTTTCCTAACTATACTCTTTAAATTGAGTAATTTTTCTAAACTCAAATCTTTACATTTGAGCAAGTTCCAAACCTTACTTTTATATTGAGCAAGTTATAGACTTAAATTCTATATTAAGCAAAGTTCTTATTCTTGATTACTCAAGTTCAGAATTTCATATGAGATGCTATGATTCTTTTAAAAGTATCATTTCAGTATACAACACTTATTCGATTGTATACCCTTGAGAAGTTATTATTCAAATTAAATATCATATATTGATGAATCCTTTAAGACTAGCGAACCCTTATTGATTAGACTAGTCCATAGTTGATGAGCGTTCTAAATTTCAGAACTACTATTGAGTTATCCAAACCAAACTTTATTTGGTGAGGATTCTGATGTCAAACTGAGATGAACAACCCTATTAAAGGGGAATTGATGATGCTTTAAGCGTTGAGGTATTGTGTACAGTATCGGTACGAAGGGCTGATCTCCCTAAGTACGATAAGTAAAGTCCATAGTCTTATGACTGTTAAAGGTTAAAGGTTAATATCCTTGACCTAGGACATAGTTCAAGGTCTTATGACCCTTAGATGTAATTTGATTCTCGATTATTATTCCTGATTCAAAAGTTGAGCTTTCTGTTATTCAGATTTCTTTGATTTCACTCGCATGTTATCACTGTCATATTTCTATACTTGCGGGCATTCGTGCTCACTCTTGCATAATAACATTGCAGCTAAGAATGAAAGATGTGATGAACCTTCTAGTAGCAAGGGCAAAGGAAAAGCTAGCAAGTGTTGAAGACTTGTAGTGTTATTGAAATGTTAAAGTTCAAGACTTATGTGTAATGATTTAAGACTTATTTGTTTACGTTGTCGCAACAGAAATTTAAGGTTAAGTATGACCTGGGATTGATTATGTATTTACTATTTCAGATGTTGTAACCCTATTATAGGGAGATGATGGATTATTTATTTATTTAATAAATTTCTATTATGATGGGTAGATAGTCATAAGATATAACACCAAATCCAGTGGAAATTAAGATACCAGATTTGGGGGTGTCACAAGTTGGTATCAAAGCCGTAGGTTATGAACCTTAGGTGGGGGAAAACCTTAGGATAGTAGCCTTCGAGAACATAGAAATAATAACTCTTGTTGAGTTCTAAGAAAGATAATAAAATTACCTTTTGTGCTATGTGTTTATAATTATATACTTGCTCAAGTATCGATTAATATCACTTAATTACTAATAATTAAAACTTATTTTGTCGGGATGTCAGATACTGGTGGAGCTAGTCAACCCAGGGATATTGTACCCCTAGAGACTAGAGATGAGGAGCCCCGAGACATACATACAGTCTGGGAGCAAGTAGTATAACCAGAGCCATCTCCGTTGATCACAGTCATTGGTCAGGAGCATGATCCAGAGATTAACTCAGAGGAGGACCCTGAGGAGTTTGAGATCCCGGCTGAGGCAGCCGAGGAGGAGGAGGAGGAGGAAGACCTTGAGGAGTTTCCACCAAACTCTGTCAGTGCTGATATGTATGATTTATTGTATGATCGTAACATAGAGTTACGAGATACGATTCAGTAGTTGAGGGAGCAGACAGTCACTCAACGGTCTACCATTGAGCAGAAAGATGGTGAGGTTGAGACACTCCACAACCGTCTTGGACATGTGGAGTGGGATTTGGTTCATGAGAGGGGCCAAATTGAGCAAAAGTCAGAGGAGATAGAAATATTGAAGAATGAGATAAAAGAGAAATCAGAAAGACTCTCCATAGTAGAGGAAGCTTGGGTGAGCAATGCACGACATGCAGATCTGGCAGAGGATGAGGCGCGTGCAAAGAAAGTTAAGGTTGCAAAGACGTGCTACACGTTTCTGAGGGCCATTGATGTGGCCCAGGAACGAGTTATGAGATATCCAATTCAGTTCGAGGGACTGCCTAGGTATATGTTAGATCGCAGTACTATATCCCGCATAATGGAGGAGGAGCGTAGCGAAGATGTCCGACGTCTTAGCAGGCCGTGATGGGACAGTATGATTATGTGAATGCTTAACTGATAATTAATAATATAAATTTTGATGTGATTATAAACAAAGAAATATTCTGATGATTTAAATCGTGAAGATCTTTTATCTCGGGATAGTTGTTGTAAATGGCAGAAATGCTATCGTACTATGTTAAAAACTTTTGATTGTAATAAAATATCAAAGTTTATTGGAGATGATATGAGTTAAAGTGATTATGTTAAATATTTTGAGTTAAGTCTTAAATGTTTAAGAGATTGAATAAAGATCTAAATAGCGTATATCTTAATAGAAATATGCCGCCAAGAAGGAGACAAAATCGTCGACAAGCCCAAGAAGGGTCAACGAATAACAATAATAACAATGATGCCAATGCGAACCCCATTTAGTAGTTAGTAAATCTGTTAGTTGGAGCGATGAATAATCAGCCTCAAGCTCCACCGAACACCTCATTTAAAGACTTTAAGGCAGTGGGACCGCCAGATTTTAAAGGCTCAACAAACCCGATAGAAGCGTAGACTTGGGTTATGGAAATAGAGAAAGTTTTTGAGGTCGCCCGAGTTAGGGATGACCAGACGACCGCTTACGTGACATTCATGTTAAAATCAAAAGCCAGCTACTGGTGGCAGGCAAATAAGGTCAGAGGAGGAGATGTTGTAATTGCTTCAGCCTAAAAGTATTTAGGAAGATGGTATTCATTTAGCATGGTGTTGGCCATTTCTTGTAAAGTACGATTTTTCCTTTCTACCACACCATTTGACTGTGGTGCGTATGGTGCAGAGAAGTTATGGCTTATACCGTGCTCATCACAGAACATTATAAAATCAGAATTATCAAATTCTTTTTCATGATCAGACCGAATATAAACAATAGAGTTTTCCTGTTGATTCTGAATTTTCTTGCATAATGAAGAGAAGGAGTTTATCATTTTATTTTTGAATTTTAGAAAGTCAACCCATATGAATCGTGAATAGTCATATAGGACCAACCAAATCCATATGTAAGAGTTCTAATGGTCGAGAGGTTGACACTGTGAGTATAGGTTTATGAGATGCGTGTATTTATTTTCCTTATTCACAGGCTTCACAAATATGGTCTTTAAGAAATTTTATTTTAGGAAGACCACAGACATGTTCCTTAGAAGATATGTTATTTATTAATTTCATATTAATGTGTCCTAACCTACGATGCCATAACCATGAATTATTATTGGCAGATACAAGACACATATTCTCAAGGTGTGAGTATGTATCTAGGTCACACGTGTACACATTTTGACTTCTAGGACATAATAGAATCAATTTACCAGATTGGTCAAATATTGAACAATTATAGGTACTGAAGGTTATTTTAAAACCACTATCACATAATTGACTAATTGAAAGAAGATTGTACATGTGTCCTGTGACTAATTGAACATTAGAGATGGTTATGTGTTTATTGCCAACACTTCCAATTCCAATAACTTAACCTTTATTGCTATCTCAAATGTTACCTCACCACAGTCTGTAGCTTGAAGATTGTTCAATTTTGTTTTGTCGCCTGTCATGTGTCTTGAACAACCGCTATCAAGGTACCATTTGTTTGTACTAGAGTCAGTTGTGAAACATACCCGTAACATATATTAAGTTCACGAACAGGTACCCTTTAATGATAAGGGTCCTTTGGGTAAGTTTTCCATTTTGTATAAGGATCATTTTTATTTTTCTTTACAAAATTTGGTAAAGGATAATAAGTATTAGTAGACACAAGTGTTCTATGAGTAGGAAGTCTGTAAGATGCATGATTTGCTCTTTTAATGAATCTTGAAGGATTTTGATGAATGTTTCTAGATGATCCTTCATGAGATTTTCTTATTGTGATTATGGGTGTATTGTAAGTTCCTTTTGGCACCCAAATCATTTTCCCTTTATAGTTTTCGTTCTTAGCATTACATGAGTAAACAGAATGACCATTCCTGTTACAGTAAGAACATTTAGAAAAAGGAGATGAATGACTTTCTTTTTCATTGCTTTTAACTTGGTAGAGTCCTTTGTCTTTTGTCTTACTAGATTCTCCGATATATCCTAATCCTTCTTTGTTAAAACCACATCTCTGTTGACTAAACATAACATCAAGGTTTTTTTTACCTTTTGTAAATTTTATGACTGTAGAGTTTAAATTATCCCGTTTAATGGTCAACATTCTAAGTTGATTTATTAAGGTGGATTCTTCATTTTTCTCTTTTATTTGCTGAGAAGAACTTTTCATATTGACTATTTCAATTTCTTTACTTAACTCTTGATTTAGTGTTTGAGAAACTTCAATAAGTACCGCAAGAGTTGAATTTTCAATTTCAAGATTTTCAATAGAAATAATAAGTGTTGAATTTTCTATTTCGAGATTTTTATTTTTATTTTTTAATTTCTCTAGTTCTTCTTTTAATACAGAATTTTCTGAAGATTCATTTTCTAGTTTCTTATTTTCTTTTTTTAAAGTTTCATTAATTACAATTAGATTTAAATTTTCTATTTCTAGATTTCTATTAGTTTTAATTAATTTTTCTAAAGAAATTTTTAATTTAATAAAATATTCTTTAATTATTTTATTATCTTCATAAAGACAATTGTATGCTTCTTGTAGTTCATGATGTTCTTCATTTATATTATCTAGACTAAATGTGATAAATGAAGTACTAGGTAATTGATGTTCTGAATTTACCTCAGATTTTGGTGATGATTCATTGTCTACCATTAGACATAGATTTATAATTTTCTCGGGTTGTTCAGCAGTTACTTCTTCATCACTTAGATCCCATGCTTCTTCAGCAACTAACACTTTGTTGTTGGCTAGCTTAGGACAATCCTTCTTGAAGTGTCCAGGTTGGTTGCATTTAAAGCATGTATTTGAATTTTCATTTGAGCCATCATTTCTGAAATTGTTGTTGTTGGCTTTGAAGTTTGCTCCTTGTGCTTTAGGTTTGAAGGCTTACTTGTTTCTGAAGTTGTTGAAGTTGTTATTTGTTTTCATGAAGCATTTGCCATATCTTTTTTCTTTACTTTGGATTACTCTCCTGAGTTGTCTTGGTAATAAAGCAACTTCGTTATTATCTAGACTCAAGAGTTCTTCATTTAACTCCTCATCATCACTTTTTTGATCAACTAGTAGAGCTTTGAGAGCGATCCCTTTCTTTTTGAGATATATGTCTGATCCTGTTTTTTCGACTAACATGTCGACTTCATGAGCACGAAGATTTTCAATAAGGCTATCAAGAGGATATGCAGTTAGATATTGCATTTCCTTGATAGATGTGACCTTCATTTTGCATACAGATGGAAGAGCTTTAAGGATCCTTCTGTTCTTCTCCTTTGTTGTGTAAGCTTTTCCCAGTTGTTCTAGTTCATCAATGATTCTGGAAAAGCGTGTTTCCATATCAATGATTTTTTTTCACCTTCTTCTAGCTTGAAGCTTTCATACTCATGGATTAGAGCATCTTTTCTGGTTTCTTTGATGTGATTGGTTCCTTCATAGGTTACAATTAATTTTTTCCAGATTTCTTTAGCATTCTTGCAGTTGCTAACTCCTTTGTATTCTTTTTCTATAAGAGCACTGGTAAGCACTTGCTTGACTTTGGCGGCTGTATTCATGGTCTCCTCATCTTCAGTGGTGAATTCATTAGCATCTTTCTCAATGATCTTTTCACCTTCAATTTTTGTGGGAATCTTTACACCTCGTTTTGTTGCCAGCCAGATTTTGATTCCTTGTGACTTGGCATAGATTTTGAATCTATTCTTCCAGGGGGCAAAGTTTGTGCCATCAAATAGTGGAGGTCTTGACATTGATAGTCCTTCTCCGCAACTGGTAGCATTATAGGCCATAGATGGATCTACTCTTAGATATGCCTGTATTCACTTAACAAACAAGTTAAAGAGCATCTCTTTGATACCAATTAAAAGTCCAATAATAATCTAGAAGGGGGGTTGAATGGATTATTACGGGTTAAAAAATTATCTTCGGCTGTTTTGAATTTTTAGCAAATTAATTTATAGTGTCAGAGATTAATATGTAGAGTTAGAAAAATTCGATCACACAATGCATAGAGATTTATCTGGTTCACAATATATATCTCGAGAATATTTCTATGTCAAGTCTCAAGCTCCTCTCTAGGGCTTGAGATCTTATTACTCTCAGTAATAAATGCTCCTTCACTAGGTGGAGAAACCTTTACAAAATTTTATAGATTAACTTACAACTCTTCACAACTAACTATCTTGGACAGCGAACTCCCAGCTCATTCCTCAAGCTTAGTTGAACCTTTTGTTAGAGCTCAGAACTATTCTATAACCTGGTCTTGAAATAACAATCTCTTCCTCACCTCACAAGTTCACTAGAGACCCAACTCCCAGCTGACATCTCTAAGACTCTGGTCTTGGTCAAAGAATTTTTGTCTTTCTCACAAATATAAAATAAACTGACTCTACCCTTTTTCTTTTTACAAAAGGATAGTTTTGGATATGCTTCTAAAGTAAGTAGATAAAGTTTAGTACAAGTTTATAAAAGTTCAAATAACTTTTATAGTGGACGCTTCTCAGAAAAGTATATATGTAATTTAAGATTCAATTATAAAAGTTCAAGACTTTTATGTGAGATGCTTCAGATAAGCAGATAGATATTTTATGATCAAATATAAAAGTTCAAGACTTTTATGTGATATGCTTTAGACAAGCATATATGTATTTTATGATCAATCTATATAAAAGTTCAAGACTTTTATATGAAATGCTTAAGATAAACAGATAAGTAAATTGAAGCAGCTTTATAAAGAATTTCTTTTCTTTTGATAAAGAATATTTTTCTATGGTTTAAATACTTCTAGAAATGATTCTTCTTTATAAAGAGTGTGTTTCTATGGTTTTGAAATGATATAACATTGATTTTAGACTGCAACAAGTATTTTTGTAGATGAAATAGGATGTTAGTTCCCAGTAGGCACACAATAGATCTAGAAGGGGGGTGTTGGTCCAATTAGATGACACAATTAACGCGCAAGTATACGCGGCCAACGAGTAATAAAGAGTGAGTAAAGGTATCATTCCCACGAGGAATTAATAGATAAAGGGTCGCCAAAACACTAGCATATAATCATCTTAGTCTTATTTAAACGGATGGTAAAGAGAATGAATTAAAACTAAGTTAAACTAGGCAAGCAATTAAACTTAAACTAATTAATTCTAGAGTTAAAATCAGATAATGAAGATAAGAGATTCCAATTTCCCCCAACACTACGTTCGAATCTCTTAACTCTCTCACTTAGAATAATAAGCACCTAGAATTGACAACCGAGAAATCACGATTACATAATAGCCTCTTTCGATGGACAACTATGAATCTTCCTAATGCGGCATGTAGGTATATGTCTATCCTACACACTATCAAGCAACTAATATCCAGAACAATTAACAAGACATATGTCACGGGAAATCTCGTTAACTACTCTATCAATTACCAACTTTCGCATAGCAAGTCATTACGATTAGATTCTCAAATGGTTGCATACGGCATTTAGGTATATTTCTATCCTAAACACTAACAAATTATCAACTCTTTAGGACAATGAATGAGACACACGTCACATAAACTCATAGATTACCCACAAGAATCTCTAACTTTCGCATGATATCATAACTAGGTCTAAACCTATAATCCATTTGTCAAGTTCATACAGGTTCACAAGAAATCAATCTAAATGCACAAGTTATGATAACCAATTCATAATAATAGCAAAGAGAGGGCAATCAATGCAAACTATGTGTTGGGTTCCATTGAAACCCCAAAATATAAACTAAGTCATAAATAACTTGAATATATTATCCACAAGTTTAGTATACATTATCTAAATACAAATGATAGCAAGGAGAGTAAGAGATAGAGAAATGCAAATCTTCGTTTGTTTCTCCAAGCTTGGATCTTAGTGTACACACTTGCTTCAATCTCCTTTAACTAATCTAACCCTAGAAATTACACTAATTAATTAACCCTAAGCTTACCTTAATCTACTCCTAATCTATACAAAATGGAAAATAAAAGGAAAAGGAAAACTAGGGCTAAGCTAAGGGAGAGCTCCCTATTGGAGATACCGAGCAAATGGGGCTGAACCCCCTTATATTAGCCTTCTCCCGTTCATTTTAAGCAAAAGTCAAACTCTGGGTCATAATCGGGCTGGCGCGGCCGCGTGACTGTTTGCCTTAGACCTGGCGCGGCCGCGCGGGTCCCCAGTCAAGTCCTTTGATTCCTGCATATCGGTGCGGGCACGCGGGCTGTCCTTGCAATGCTGGCCCGGCCGCGCTGGCTGTGAACTTGCTGCATTGCTTCTTTTTCTGCTGCAATTATCTTTGACACACTTATGCCTTGCAAGCAAACTCCCTTCTTGCCTCTTTACAGCAACACATCCCCATTTAGCCGTTTGACTTCATGCTTTGCCCTATCATGCCATCATCATGCTTTTAGCCTATTTCAGTGCGATGCCCTTTTTAGGCTATCTTTGTCCTTTAACGCTCAATAATCGCCAAGAGAGTTCCTAAACATAAACACTGCAAAACAAAGGAAAAACATATTAAAAACACAAGGATACTCGAGTTTAAGCCACGAAATAAGCTGGTTACTATCCGACTAAGTGGTCATGAAAACCACTAATCAGGGGGTTGAATAGATCCTTTTTGATTTTAAATACTTTTCCAGTTTATTTTGTATTGCTAATGAATTAGCATATGACAAACATAAGAATCTTTTCAAGTACAGCGGAATAAGTAAAAGATCCCCTTCATTGATATTCATAAACATTCATACATTATTCATGGAGTTAGTTTAGTTGTAAGTAGTTAATACATACATAGCAGTTAGGTACATAATGTAAATGACAGAAAGTAAATGACTGAATGTAAAAGACACAAGGAATTTTAAGTGGTTCAGAGACTAAAGCTCCTAATTCACTCTTATGCTTCACTAGCAGGAATTCCACTAATGAAAGGGCAGCACCCTGAATCACTAAGATTCCTTCAAGGCCAGCAGCGTTGGAACTTCAGTTCACTAAGAACTCTTTAAGCCCAGCAGGCTTGGAACTCCTCTAGTTCACAAAGAACTCTTCAAGGCCAGCAGCCTTGGAACTCTAGTTCTCTATGAACTCTTCAAGGCCAACAGCCTTGGAACTTTAGTTTAATCCCTTCGGACAAGGACACCTCAGGCCCTGGCTACTCGTTGTTGTTGTAGTTGTTGTTGGTGCTTTGCTGCTAAGATGACTTGAAGCTTTATCATCTATTGTACTTAGCAGCTTGGCGTGGTCCTCTTTGCATTTTGCGTAGAGTCTGGACCATTTCTTCTTTGGTGCAGCTGAGCTTCTTTCTGTTCTGCTCATCTTCATCTGATGTCAGCTGTGCACCATCACCATTCGGGTTTGCTAAGGCTTGACATTGCTGGTTAACTTCTTCTGGTCCTTAGCATTCCCTGAACCCTTTTTGAATAATATGTAGACATGGTTCTGCATCTGTTCTGTTTCAGCTTTTGGTTCATGGTGATTCGTAGAGTGGCTCTCTCGATCTTCTTTGTGCTCTACCACTTTCCTGAATGCTATCTTCTTGGCTTTCTCGTCTCTCAGCTTAGCTGCTATCTTCAATGGCATCCTCACCGTTGTTGAGTGAAGCTTTAGTCTGTTTCATTCCTTCTTCAAATTTGCTTCACTTCCACTTTCGTAGTCTCACTACCACTGAGACTTGTACTGTTCAGCTCTGGTGGAACTCGTAGAGTCAACAATATAGCAATCTAACAACTCAACGATTCTATAACTCAGCAACGCTTGATCTTTGAAGCTTCATCTGTTAAATACCATTCTATGATCTTTTCGTTGGAAAATAGCCATTGGAAGCTATTTGAAATGCTTCGCAGATCTTGAGTTATTTGGTGCAGACTGCTGATGTGACATGACAGCTCCTTTATGACTTTACTGACACAGCAGTCTGCTATTTCACCTACCGCCTCAGAGATGTCATCTTTCCGTGTCAGGCTGGTAGTCACCTTTATTTTGCCTTTCTGATTCCTTGATTCGAATCTACAGGAGTTGTCCTTTTGCATCGATGCTCTCAATTAGCAACGTTCAAATACCAGTCTTCAGATTAAACCTTTGCCAATGCTTCAATCTTCAGATGACCAAACTCTACGATTCTGATGTAGATGTTCTTGGACCTTGATCGTAGTATGTCTTGTTGAATGTTGCTCATAGACTGGTTAGAGACAACACTACGATTATGAAGAGTGTTCTTTGGATTTGCAATGTAGAACGCCTCTTCCTTCACTTGTATAGTGTTTCAACACTTCTGCTTGCCTTGACTGATCTCAGGAACTGATAGCTTGACTTATTGCTCTGGCCTCTTCTGAATAGCAAGGACACATCAGATTTGTGGCATACCCAGCTCTCTTTCTCCTACTGATCTCCCGTTCACCTATCATCAATGGTCTGACCCATGCTTAATCACTTTCGTCTTGTTCTTCATAAGCTGGAAAATATCTCTATGTAAACTGCATCAGTTCCTGCTTTGTTTGGTAAACACAACGATCCTGGTTAATCCCAAGATTGTTGTCTTCTGTTCTCTTGACAGCTACTGCACTTGCTGACTTTCTTTAGTCAGTCACTATATCTGAAGTCTTCTTCTGATTTACTTATGGAAGACTTCATCTTGAATGGCTTCACAACTCAATCAGGATGTTGATTGAGTTGGTACTTAGATCTTCTGTTTTCTTGCATGCCATTCGTTGAGTGCTATCTGGTTTCTTTCAGGTGAAATGTATCTTTGCAGCTCAAACCAGAGGCTTCATACTTTGGATATTCTGGGAGTGCTTGGTGTGCTGTCGCAGACAACCAAAAATAAAACCTTACTGCGAACGAGAAATATGTAGTAGTGCAAGTAAGAGTCGATCCCACAGAGACTGATTAATCTATTTTTCTACTTTGTAATCTAAAAGAGGGGGTTTTTGAATGTTGTTAATTAAAATAAACTAATGTGTAAAATAATGTAACGAATTAAATCAAGAGAACGAACCTTGGGTTAAGTCAACTTCCACCTCAGAAACATACACTGATCATTGACTCAAGCATACACAATTAATTCTTTGAATATTCATCGTTAGAATTAATTCTATGTCTTTCCTTAATTTTAGTTAGATAGAAACAAGCGATCTAAATAACCCTATCTACTAAACAACTTCAGACAAGCGCTAAAAGTTTAATCTAGTAGAAGCTTTAAGAATTAGAAAAATCGATGAAGCTAAACAGCACAAGCACAAGCGGTTGCATTTAATTTAGTTGAATATTCTTCCTAAGATATAATAATCTCGTGATCTGCAGTCAATTATTAATCTTAGTTGCTTCACAAATTAGAGTGACCAAACAATTATGGATTCAATATCTAAGTTAGCAGTAGATTTCAATGAATAATAAACTAGTGTGCACCTAGCAATTAAACAAATTAATCATATAATTCAAGCACAGAAGACTAAACAATACTCAAAATAATAATTGAACAATTAAAATCAATTAGATCTCATAGTGTATTACTCTAAGGCTTCCGTCTCCTTAATCCAAGAACAAAAGCTTAGCCGCACATGGCTATAGAAAACACCAAAGAAATTATAGAGAGAAAAAGTATTTTTCTGAATGAATACAAGATGAAAACAAGATTGCCTATATGCTTGCTTCAAGCCCCTTTTATAGTGTATCAAAACCTCCATTCAATATGCCCTAGCCTTACTTCCCAATCCAATTCGCGCATGGACTCTACTTTGCTGAACTGGCTGCGTCTCCCCGCTAGGGCGGGTCCTTCCATGTACAAGTCCCCAGCTAGGGCGGGATTTCATTCTGTCCGGCATGCATGCTCTCTTCTTCGTTTATCTCTTGCTTAGCTTTCGTGGCCCACATCTCCAAGCTGCTAATTTAAATTGCATGCAACTTGGATTCTCCTTTGCATTCTTGGATCATAAACTGGTGGCATGATGAAAGGCTAAGCAGCTCCAATTCGTGGGCCCCTTTAATTTGTTTACCAAGTTGCTCTCTTTAGTCAATTGCTAGCTGCTAAGCCCATTTCGTGAATTGATTCAATTATACCTAAAATAACAAATATAATCAAAATGAATATATTTAGGTACAAAATGAATATAAACAATTAAGTATTTAGGGAATAAAATATAATATATTTTATTCACATCAAATTCCCCCACACTTATCTTTTGCTCATCCTCGGGCAAAATAAATATAAACTATAACACCAAAAATTAAACTAAACAAATACGCCAAACTTGAGCCCCGAATTAATATGAATTTCAACCTTGACCTCAAAGATTCAAAATAAAAATTATGGGAAACTTCAAAACAATGTATCATCCGAAACCCAACTTTACTTATCAATCTTACTTTATTCTCAACCCCTTGTGCGTGTGTGAATCCACTTGTATTAAACCAATCAGACTACAGAAAAATTTATGAAATCGAAGCCTTAAAAGAGAAAGATAAACTCAACCACTTGTTCTCCCACAAATCTTAGTTAACACCAGCAGATAACATCAAATGATCAAAATGCTTTTCGTTCTTTCTAATTTTTTTCTTCGGTAAGTGCATTTTATGCTCCATCTTACCAGCGAGTGCGTTTTACGCTCCATCTCATCCCACCACATGAATAATTTCTTTTCTCTTTTAATTTTTTTTTCTTTCAATCTTGCAAAATTTGCCTAAATCATTTCCCCTTTCTTAAATAATACCTCATATCAACTTCAAGTAATGATCAAACAAATGATAGAGTTCAAAGTTTCTTCCCTAGACATTGAATCAGATAAATTTCTTCCAAGTCAAAACTAGGTCGGACAAATGGATATGTTCTTTATAGTCGTCTTAAATAAAGTAGTGATCAACGAAGAAAATCAAATTTAGATTACCCAATGTCTATAAGTCCTCCCAGAAGTTATCACAAAGAATCAAAATTTTATCATAGGTCAAAAATTAAAATCAAAATTAACTTATTACTCAAGTGAGACATATTAATACCACCCCATTTTCGTAGGAAACACGATTGCACTTAGCATGTGCAACAAGCCTTTAAACTCCAAGGTTACCCCAAGTGGACGAGTTTTGTCTCGTGAGGGTTTGCAGTGAATATACCCATAAAATTCAAATAAAATTAAAAAAAAATTGAAAAATATTTAAATGTTTCCCCCACACATAAAACTTACATTGTCCCTAATGTAAACTAAAATGCAAAGAAAAGTAGAAAGATACTCCCCTATGGGTTGCCTCCCATGCAACACCTTTGTTTACGGTCGTTGGCTCTACCCAACATCTCCTTTGAGTGAATTCGTGTAGACCGGATCCTTCAAGGTCTACATTCTCCATTTTTTTTCTTGTAGAAACCCTCATAGAGATATGCAGTCGACTAGGAAGAGGCTTTAAATCCATAATTGGTGCCTGCAAAACAGAGGGTAAAGACTTCTCGTTAGAATTCAGCAATTTAGCATAAAAGTTGTTACCTGATTTCGGATCGTCATGCAGAGTTGTTACAGTTGCTTGCAACTCGGTGCTCAATGTCAACTTCGCACTTGCTTCATCAATGTTTTTACTAAGTGCACTTTCCAATTTATCCTTACCATCAAGTTCATCGATTTTCTGTGCTAAAGAGTCAATCACATCATTTGAATAAATAGATTTATCATCAGTGGGGTATTGCATGGCATCATAAATATTAAATTTAACATTTTCGCCATCAAATTCCATTGAAAGTGTACCACTATGAACATCTATTTTAGTCTTTGATGTCTTTAAAGATGGTCTTCATAACAAAATAGGAGCATTTTGATCACCGTTTTCCATATCAAGCACATAAAAATCAGTAGGAAAGATCAAATTATTGACTTGCACAAGGACATCCTCAACTACACCTTTGGGATAAACATTAGATCTGTCAGCCAGCTGTATTACAATACCAGTTTTATTCAAAGGTTCAAATGATAGATTAGCATATATAGAATATGGCATGACATTTATCGAGGCTCCTAAGTCTAACATGGCTTTTTCAATTTTACTGCTACCTATCGTGCACGAAATAGTGAACATACCCGGATCTGGGCACTTAGTAGGTAGCTTTCTTTGAATGACTGCGGAAACATTTTCTGCTACCCTCACCTTTTCATATTTTTTCATTTCCTGTTTCCTCTTATGTGTACACAATTCTTTCAGAAATTTAGCATAACGAGGTACTTGTTTAATAGCATCTAACAATGGAATATTTACCTCGTATTTACGAAAAGTTTCATACAAATTTAAAATTTTCTCGTTCTTTCTGTTTTCTGTTAAAGCAAGAGGGAAAGGAGGTACCGGTTTACATTTAGAGAGAGGAGGAAATTCACGCTTTGGTTCATCCTTGTCATTCAGAACACTGCTATCTGTTTCTTCTTTTTCCTTATCTGCATTGTCTTGCTCTTGTGGTGTAGGCACTGTCTTTTCTGGATTTGCTATCTCTTTACCATTCCTTAACGTGATTGCACTTATATTTTCTTTGAATTCACCACTGTTTGAGAAGGTAATTTTCCAGAGCTTTGCGCTTCCAATCGACTGATTGCAGTTGCCATCTGTCCCACTTTTGTACCCTAAATTCTGAATACTTGCCCTCGTTTCCTGTTGAAAATTTAAAGTGTTAGTGGCAAGTGTTTTAACAATATCTTCTAAAGACATACTAGGTTTAGAAGATTGGCCCTATTGTTGTCTATTGGGATACGAGGGTTTGTACTACTGCTGATTTGGAAAAGTTTGAGGTGCGGGTTGACTTGCTTGTGGATTTCCGTAGCTAAAGTTAGGATGATCTCTCCATCCAGGATTATATGTATTTGAAAAGGGATCATATTGCCTTTGTGGTCGCCCAGAAAATCTTCCTGCTGCATTTGCATGTTCAACGGGTCCCTCTTGAAGGGTTGGACATGCATCTGTCGGACGTCCTACTACCGCACAAATTCCGCAAGCTTTTACCTGCTTTGTGTTACCTGCACCCATTTGACGAACAAGAGAAGTTAAACTCGCAAGTTGTTGTTCAATAGCAGAAATTTGTACCCCACTAGTATTTCTAGGTGTAGAATCCAGTCTAGTGCCAAATTGTTGAGAGTTGGCTGCCATATTTGTAATTAGATTTCTTGCAGCCTCGGGAGTCTTATCCACCAACGCTCCGCTACTAGCAGCGTCAATCATACTTCTGTCTGTACAACTGAGACCTTCGTAGAAATATTGGATGAGAAGCTGATCACTGATTTGGTGATGAGGGCAACTATCACACAATCTTTTGAAACGTTCCCAATACTCATGTAGAGATTCTCCGTTGTTCTGCCTTTGTTACCTTTTCTTCACGAATATCCTGAGCTTATTCCCTTAATCTGCGACTAGTTCCCTCTATCTCTGGATCACACTTTAAATAACCTTGATCAGTAGATCGAGTTTTGGGCAAAAACAATCAAGGGAATAAAAACAAAAATAAAATAAACTAAAATAAACCTTGATTAGTAGATAAAATAAGGATTACAAATATATAAAAATAAACTAAAGTCAGTCCCTGGCAGCGGCGCCAAAATTTGGTGTGCTGTCGCAGACAACCAAAAATAAAACCTTACTGCGAACGAGAAATATGTAGTAGTGCAAGTAAGAGTCGATCCCACAGAGACTGATTAATCTATTTTTCTACTTTGTAATCTAAAAGAGGGGGTTTTTGAATGTTGTTAATTAAAATAAACTAATGTGTAAAATAATGTAACGAATTAAATCAAGAGAACGAACCTTGGGTTAAGTCAACTTCCACCTCAGAAACATACACTGATCATTGACTCAAGCATACACAATTAATTCTTTGAATATTCATCGTTAGAATTAATTCTATGTCTTTCCTTAATTTTAGTTAGATAGAAACAAGCGATCTAAATAACCATATCTACTAAACAACTTCAGACAAGCTCTAAAAGTTTAATATAGTAGAAGCTTTAAGAATTAAAAAAACTGATGAAGCTAAACAGCACAAGCACAAGCGGTTGCATTTAATTTAGTTGAATATTCTTCCTAAGATATAATAATCTCATGATCTGCAGTCAATTATTAATCTTAGTTGCTTCGCAAATTAGAGTGACCAAACAACTACGGATTCGATATCTAATTTAGCAGTAGTTTTCAATGAATAATAAACTAGTGTTCACCTAGCAATTAAACAAATCAATCATATAATTCAAGCACATAAGAATAAACAATACTCAAAATAATAATTGAACAATTAAAATTAATTAGATCTCACAATGTATTACTCTAAGGCTTCCGTCTCCTTAATCCAAGAATAAAAGCTTAGCCGCACATGGCTATAGAAAACACCAAAGAAGTTATGGAGAGAAAAAGTATTTTTCTGATTGAATACAAGATGAAAACAAGATTGCCTATATGTTTGCTTCAAGCCCCTTTTTATAATGTATCAAAACCTCCCTTCAATATGCCCTAGCCTTACTCCCCAATCCAATTCGCGCATGGACTCTACTTTGCAGAATTGGCCGCGCCTCCCCGCTAGGGCAGGTCCTTCTATGTACAAATCCCCCGCTGGGGCGGGATTTCATTCTGTTCAGCATGTATGCTCGCTTCTTCTTTTATCTCTTGCTTACCTTTTATGGCCCACATCTCCAAGCTGCTAATTTAAATTGCATGCAACTTGGATTCTCCTTTGCATGCTTGGATCATAAACTGGTGGCATGATGAAAGGCTAAGCAGCTCCAATTCATGGTCCCCTTTAATTTATTTACCATGTTGCTCCCTTTTAGTCAATTGCTAGCTGCTAAGCCCATTTCGTAACTTGATTCAATTGTACCTAAAATAAAAAATATAAGCAAAATGAATATATTTAGGTACAAAATAAATATAAAATATTAAGTATTAAGGGAATAAAATATAATTTATTTCATTCTCATCAGTGCTCAACTGTTGAGAATCGTGTTGATTCTACGATTCTATCTTGGCGTTGTGAGCATTTCGTTGAGGCCATAGTTCTGCAGACTACGATCTTGCATTGGTTTTGCAGACACTACGATTCCAAGATCAGATCTTTACATACTACAATTTTAGCCTTCATTCTTGCTGTCCTTGTCTGATCTGGCTCGACTACGATCTCTGCTTCTTATATGATTAGTAGACTCCACTACTTCAAGTGTGGCCTACGATTCTTGACTTAGGTTTGGCAGGCGCTCAGTCGGCTCTTAGACAGGCTGTCTCTACGATTCTGAACATGACTTCCTCAGTAGACTACGGCTCTGAGAAAGTTCTTCTTGACATACTACGATCCTGCCTCGTCTCTTCTGGCAGACTACGAACTCCGAGATCTACTATCCTTGCAGACTACGATTCCGCCTTGATAGTTCTCGAGTCTTCCTTGTCTCTCCTGGCAGACTACGATGGCTGGTGCAGTGCTCAACAATCAGACATGCCTATCTATTTCATTGTATAAGATTAACCTAACAAGTTTGATCTTTTTATTTCTAGTCCTTGTACATCATTTCTTTTGAAGGACTTTACAAAGCTGTTTTGTTTATGTAGGATCAACCTAATATATTTGATCAATTCATTCTAAGTCCTTGTACATATAGTCCTATTATCTATCAAAGGACTTTACATCTTTTATCAATGCAAGCATACTTACATATTCATTCATTTGTATCATAATCAAATCTAATATAAATATGAATAACATTCTCATGTATATTCCTAACATATGATACTTGTTATGACAGTTTATCAAATATAATACATTTATTAAATAAATAGTATTTGAAGGAATTGTTTCACTCACGTATATATATTATATTATATTTGATCTATGTTGTTAAAATTTGGCCACTCAGGATTTAAAGACCGTTTCGGAGACTTATAAGTAACATCCGAATTATCCGGTATCTAATTACTGACCAATTGTATTTTTCACAATCTGATAATTATATAAATATTTTTTGATAGTTATATAATGTATCAATGTTAATAATTAAGTTTGTTTAGGATTTAAAGACCGTTTTGGAGATTTTCATATAAATGATATTCGAATAATACCGGTATCTAAGTACAAACTTTTTATAATATTTAATAGATTAAATATAAATATATATAAATGTGTATCACAATATGATAAATATTCACCCACTTATATATATTAAATTATATTTAATCTATGTTGTGAATAATTAGGCCACTAAGGATTTAAAGACCGTTTCGGAGACTTTTACGAAAGTAACATCTGAATTATCCAGTATCTAAGTTCTGACCAAATTATTTGTTTCACAATCTGATAATTATATAAATATTTTTCAATACTTATATAATATATCAATATTAAATAAAAAGTCATTTAGGATTTAAAGACCGTTTCGGAGAGTTTCATATAAATGACATTCGAATTATCTGGTATCTAAGTGTAGACTTTTTATAATATTAATAGATTAAATATATATATATATATATATATATATAAATGTGTATCACAATTTATTTTCAATATATCTATATATATAAGTAGTTATGAGATAATATAAATGCAAAAATTTTAATGACTTATCTCAACTACTTTGACCAATTTAATCTTCTTTCAAGAGATAGAACTTTGAACTAGAAGATTTAGAGAAAGCTTTTCCAGAGAGATTATGTAGGCAAGGAGATATAGCTTTTCTTTGCTTTGTGAATTGGTAAGTTTGGAATGAATGAAAAGCCTCCTATTTATAGGATTTTGAAGTTGAGGGCAAAATAGTAATTTTTGAGATCTGATTTTTGAATCAAAGGTTCATATTGCATGATGAAGATTGGATGGCTTGGATCAAGGAGGGAGCACACGAATTGCTCAATTTTTCAGCAGCTATGTTTTCTTCAATTTTAAAGGCTAAGTTTTTGTTTTCAAAAAAGGCACACAATATTTGGTCCAATTATAAGGCTTTGTCTAAGCCTTGTTTTTCAAAACAAAAACCATGCAGGCTTAGCTACTTGCATGCACATCATGCACACACATCTTCAGCATATATATTTAGGCACACACGCACACACTTCAGCGTGCACAAACATACACACTTTGCATGCATTTTCCATACACATTTCGACACACACACATATATGCATTTATATAATGCATTTTTACTTATATATATATATATATATATATATATATATTATATAAATAGTTTTTGAAATACTTTTTGCCCAATAAGATTTAAAAGAAAATTTGTTTAGAAAAGCATAGGAATCTCCTTTACTTAGAAAATGTTAATATTTGAATAAATTTAATTAACACTTGATAATTAATCTATCAAGGTCAAGAAAAATAAATTCAATTTATATGATGAAAAATAATTTTTGATAGGAATAAAATAGGATAATTAAAATCATTTGATAATATTAATCCTATAGAGAGGATTCTATCTATTTTATATTAATCCTATTTACTAAGTTTTTTATCATCAACATCATCAAAATAAACTGATTATTTGGAGACCTATCACATGCATTTCATTGCCTTCGCCTTTGCATTTCAAGTGTATAGCAATCTTTATCCTGCACATTCCATTACATTACATGAGCATGATAAAGAGGGGCATCTGTAGACACTCGAAAGTTCCTTCCCTGTTATTAACATTGTAGGAGGGCAATCGGGTCGTCAGAGCATCCCCGATCTCAATATCGGGCCATCAAATCAATCCCGATCTCCAATTGGGCAGTCAGATCAATCTCGATCTCAATATCGGGCCATCACATCAACCCCGATCTCCAATCGGGCCATCAGATCAACTCCGATCTCAATATCGGGCCATCAAATCAACCCCGATCTCCAATCGGGCCGTCAGATCAATCCCGATCTCAATATCGGGCCATCAAATCAACCCCAATTTCCAATAGGGCCGTCAGATCAACCCTGATCTCAATATCGATCCATCAAATCAACCTCGATCTCCAATCGGGCCGTTAGATCAACCCTAATCTCAATATCAGGCCATCAAATCAACCCTGATCTCCAATCGGGCCGTCAGATCAACCCCGATCTTAATATCAGGCCATCAAATCAACCCCGATAACCAATCGGGCAGTTAAATCAACCCTGATCTCAATATCAGGGCCATCAATTCAACCCGATCTCTAATCGAGCCGTCAGATCAACCTTGATCTCAATATCGGGTTATCAGGTCAGCCCCGGTCTCAACCCGGGAAGTCAAGTCAACTTTGGGAACGAACCTAAAGCTCCACAACATCTCTTGAAGAAAACCTAGAATGACCAAATCAGTCTCAGAGATAACATGTAGGACAGACATAGTCGAATGGGATCCAAGTCTTGGAAACAACTCTTGGAAGTTAACCAAATGTCATACCGACACTGAAGGCAACCCCGAGAGGGGCAAAATGGTCATTTTACCAACCCTTAGCCAATTCGGTCAAACTCAAACTGAATTGATGCCACCAAGGTCAGAACGAACCATAACGACGATCCCGAGTGCAAACAGCGCATGACAGCTCAACGAACAAACTGCGGAGAATCGAAGACCTGGTTATGAACCTGTCTTCTTGGACCCAAAAAATGTTTTATCCCAAGTTATTGTGACACTCTCGGCTAGGGAATTTTGGAAAGGTATAGCACGCCTCAAACGGATGCTCCGATTAAAAGTTAGAAAGTTTTGACTTTGACCTCGCGTTACTCGAAGTGCACGTACTTTCGAGACGACTCAATCGGACATGTGGGTCCCACCAAGGGAGCCGCACCTCTACCTGCTACAGCAGCAGGTAGAGCTGAGGCTCTCTGGCCTATAAATAAACATGCCCCCCTCATTTTCAAGAATTCTGAAACGCAGCGAACCTCTGCCCGTTTGAATTTCTGACTTTTTCACCTCTTCTAAACCCAAAATTTTTCACTCTAACACGTAGATATACCCACATACTAACACATATCAAAAAATAACTAGTGGATTTGGATTTATAGAGCCTACGATTTGGCAAAAAGCTCGTGTAGCAGTCCATTGTGAGTATTTTTACGATCAGCAAGTTTATATTACTTCTTCGTACTTATATACACTTGCACGTTAAGTTTCGTTTTCTAAATATGCCCGAATCTTAGTTCTGTGGCCATTTTCGTCAAAAATTGGTACATTTTTGTACATAACTGCGTTTTTTAGCATTTTTATAACTCGGATGACTAATAGCTTTAGTGCACTTTCACCTTCGTTTTAAGCAACTTCGTCGGACTGGGTTATCTTTTTAGTCTGGATTTGGCTTTTTTTTGTGTTTATTTAACTTTATATATATATTAATTTTTAATTCTGTCAATCCCGGATGTCAAATCTGAGGTAGTTTATTACTTTTATATATATTTATGCATATATAAGTAGCTTTCACCATCACTAGGTTCTCTTTCCAGTCTTGGTTGACTACGTTTCTGTTAATATATATATATATTTATATATTTCAGTCCGGCCTGGAATATTCTGTGGTCTTTTTACTATTTTTTACACTCTTCACCATTACTGGGTTATCTTCGCAGTCCCTTGTTGACTACTTTTCTGTAAATTTATATTTTTGTTTGGCCTGGATTATTCTGTGACCTTTTTACTATTTTTTGCACTCTTAACCATTACTGGGTTATCTTCCCAGTCCCTAGTTGATTACTTTTCTATACATTTACATTTCTGTTCGGCCTGGATTATTGTGTGGCCTTTTTACTACTTTTATATATATTTATGCATATATAAGCAGCCTTCACCATCAATGGGTTCTCTTCTCAGTCTTGGTTGACTACTTTTCTGTCAATATATATATATATATATATATATATATATATATATATCAATTCTAGTCCGGGCACCGGAATGAAAACCCATCGTCCTTTATAGCTTTCATATATATAACTATGTATATATATTGCTTTATTTGCTTTTTATTAAATTGATCCTTTAAATATTCATTTGATATGTAATTGGCATTTTTTCAATCACAAAAGCAACCTCGTGTCCCTTAGATCGTTATCTGGTGGGAACAAAATGCTTCGGCAGTGCGAACTGGGATTTACTGAATGAATCCTCGGTTCTGGTAATCTTGGGATATACATCTATTTCTGTACAAATTTGAACTGTGCAGGTTTATTGGCTACTCATATGTGAGCCTAGGAATCGTGGGATTCATGATCAAACTGATCAGAATTTAATTTCCATGATGGACAAACTCTGATTTACGAATGTACCCTGCAAGTTTTTCGGTAGAAATGTACATGTAAAAGACCTTAAAATGGTTATCCAGATTTAAGGTCTCAATATAATGAGAATAATGGTTTGTCGTGTCAGAGTCCCTCCGAAGGCTATTATGCCCATGAGGAGATCGACACTTGTATATTTATTGTGGTCGAGGATGCTTCGCAGCCCGACAATCACCATTCAAATGCAGACTTAAGGCTAAAAAGATAAAATTGAAAGTAACGACATGGTTTAATTCCTATGCTAGCGTAAGGGTTTGAAAACTAACTTTCAAAACATCATTTTCAATTCAATCAAAAGAAAAATTTTGCAAATCAAATTAAATACTTTTGCAAATCAAATTAAAGACTATTTTCAAAATAAATCAAACCCTTCGTATATAGGCTCAACGAAGCACTTCCTTGCTTTCAATCAATCAAACGTAGACCCAATTTTCAAGCAGCATTCACACACGCATTTCAGTTTTAAGAGAAATATTGAAAAGATGCTGTACCGTGTTTTCACGGGAGTTGTGGGGTGCCTAACACCTTCCCCGCACTTAAACAAGCCCCCGAGCTCAAAACTTTGTTTTTAAAGATCAAGTTTCGACAGTGTTTAGCAATTGGGTCTCTTTTAAACAAAACTCGGTTGAGTTGGTACAACCATTTTCAAATCTACCAACTGGCGACTCTATAAAACGTTCAATCGTCGACATGATACATGTTGGCCTTTTCCTAAAAAACCATTCAAAACCGTTTTTCGCAATAAAAAGAGTGAGGGTAGAGATAACTTAGGAAGAGATAAGAGATCCGGGTTGTGACCCGACCCGCAGATTTTTTAATCGACGCCGACAATATGCATGATATTTCCTATCTATTGCATCCTATTATCATTTATCATTGTCATTATGCATGTATTATGTCATGGATATGCACTTAGACAGGTGAGTTTAGATTTAACCCCTGGATGGTCTCATGATACGGTTATACAGATGTCGTCATCCACAGTCAGCCGTATTGAGCATTCGTTGCCGTCTTTGGTAGCATCTTCGCTGAGATCGTGGTATGATAGTCTGCCTCTCACAGCCAGAGGGACAGTTGTCCAGATGCTAGAGCACTCTCTAGCCCTTTTAGCTTTACAAGGTTCCACAGGGATTTGTGGATGGCATGTTATCCTACTGGATACCCGTGTGCCTAGTTTTTCAGTTCAGGTTTCACGAGTTAACTCCTACATTAGAGGAGTATGAGCGCCTTACAGGTTTAACACTAGATCTGCCTTGTGCCAGGACAGCCCATCAGTGACATGAGGTGACCATTCATGGGTATGACGGGTCTGAGGCACAGAGTCGTCACTGAGGAGGTTATTAAAGGACATGTGGTGTCCATGGACTTTTTGATTGATTGCTTAGGTAGGCGGGATAGCTACGAGCGATATTCTGGAGATTTCATCATTCCTGTAGATGAGTGGAAGTTTTCACGTGTGGACATTCTGCTGATGCGCGTCACTGCTTATTTGTACGTGCCACTATATATGGACCACTTAGATACTGGCCTGATAGTAGTTGTTCGTGCCCTTAGACAGGGTTGACGATTCTGCCGATGGTATTAGCTGAGACATTGAGGTCGGCTACTTTCTGCAATACCCATCCAGAGGGATTTTTCAGAGGCAGCTCCGTTATGCTGTATGTGTGGTTCATGACGCATTTGAGTCCTATTGGCACTTTTCGACATTATAGGTATTGCTTTACCCATGAGATAACTATGTCTTACTCCTTCGTCCCGCGGAGTGTTCGGATGCGGCATCATGGTCAGCCTTTTATCGGAGATTGAGCATCCCTTTTCTATTTTACCATGCTCAGGACTTAGCTCCCCTTACAACTTCATCACTCATACAGTTGGCATAGATTATCTGCCCCTGGCGGGTTTGAGGGGGGTGACAACATATCATCCGCTGGCAGTCATGAGCCAGTTTGATCAGTTTTAGAGCCTTCACCACTTTAAGGTGGCTATGGACCAACGGATATTAGCTTCATCTTTGTCGTCAGCTGACTTGATCAGGACTTATGAGTGTTGGACTCACAAGGAGAGGGATGATTTCTCTACTAGCCGTCCAGACCGTTTTCCAAAGTATTTGGCATGGTTGGAGGCCGATATTTCAGCGACTGCAGTTATCCAGTCAGTTTCGAGAATTGATTCAGATGAGGAGGAGCCTATGGAGGATCCTGATTCTCCCACGGAGGATGATTTGTTTCCTAGTTTGACAGCAACATTAGTTAGTGATCCTTCGAGCGTTCCTGCAGGGACAGATCCAGCTATTGTTGATTCCCTAGCTTGGATGACTTTTGAGCGAGACCAGGTTAGGGCGCTGATGTTGACAACCCTTTCTAGTAGGGATACAGCTTTTGCTAATAGAGACGAGGCTCGAGCTACTAGGGATATAGCATTTGTTGAGAGAGACGAGGCCCGATCCACTCGAGATGCTGCTTTTGAGGAGAGAGATGAGGCTCGATCTACCTGAGATGCATCTTTTGAGGAGATTGCGGAGGCATTAGTTACCTGGGATGTCGCTTATGTTGAGAGGGACGAGACCATAGCTACCCGGGATGTTTATATTGCAGACAGCACTGCACTTAGATCATATACACACAGCCTGGTTGCAGATATGAGTGGTTTCATATATGGTCACAGCAGCACTATGCAGATGGCTGTGGATATTCTTGCTCGTATGGAAACTGAAGGTCATGAGCTTGCAGCTGCTCCTCCATCTTCTTAGAGGGACGCCATGTTGGCACTGCTATCCCGTTTGTCCGTGGGTTCATAGACTAGCTTTATTTTTCCAATACATACTAGATCAACCATTTTTGTCATGTACAGGATGGAGTGTATATATCAAACAGTATTATATAGCAGAGAAATATATTTTTATTCACTTCTCTGTTGGATATGTATTGTCATTGCTGAGTGATTACCACTTCTTTCATGACTTGCTGTTGTTGATGTATTATGAGCTTCATAAAGATGGACAGTGAGATATCGAAGAATACCTCATCAGGGCCTGTTGACCAGGGAGACTTAATAGTATTTGGGTTTTATAGGGTTTTGGTGTCTTGGGACTGGTTTTTTATTGTTTTTTTTGTTTTTCTTTGATGGTCAAACCGAGCCATGAATGGCTGCCTTTGTACTCCCAGGTGGAGGGAGATTAGGTCATTCGTAGTTTGAGTTTTGTGTGAGAGGTTTGAGAAGTGTCTCTTTTGGGTTTTAGTTTGGTTTGATGGGTTTTTGATTTGGTTTGAAGGGTTTTTGAACTTTTTGTTTGGTTTGACCGCATTAGGAATGGCTTCCTACGTACTCCTGGGAGAAGGGAGATCAGGATTTTTTCCTGAGGTCGACAGGTGACGACTCTGCTGGGGACAGTAAGAGCTTAAGCCGTGTTCAAATCTTTTCAAAATTTCCCTTATATATCTGCATGTGTATGGATGTTGTGTTTTACATTGAATGGATGTGAATGAAAGCTTTACTACTTTATATTAGTGCTTCACAAAATGTCATCATTTAATATAGTGAGACGCAATGCATGTGAATGTATGTTGTGTGATCCCTCCACCATAAGACAAACTCGTCGGTGTTTGATTACTGGACTCAAAGGAGACTAATCCTACGAGGCTCAGGAAAGGCACCACTCAGATCCGCTCCAATTGAAAGACTGGATTAATTTCCCCTCTAGTAGTTTACGATGATCTGGGGACCTTCATGCCGAAAAGCCATGAGAGTAGTCTAAGATAGGTCAGCCTCTGATCAACCAAATCTGAAGGGAAACTTCTTCATGCCTTCCGCTTTCAATTCAATGTCAATCTTCTAAATCTAGTGTAAATTTCATAATATAAATATACATGTCATATAAATCTTGTCATGCTATCCTGTCATCAAAATAATTGACCTTTGCTTTACAGGATAAGATTAAAAAACCTCAAAAATAAACACATCACGGCATGCATCCTGTTGATATATACATCAAAATTAACACACATACATTTATTGTAGGTAAAAATTGGTCCCGTCACCAGGTCAAAATCTATGAAAACACTAAGCTCATCTCCAGACATGGCTTTAAGTGCTCAACCTGAATCCACCCTTGTCTCTAGAGAGGAGTTTGAAGGATTAAAGAACTAGATAGCGGAATTAGGTATTTTCCTTAAAGAGCAAAGCAAAGGCCTTCAAGGGAAACAACCACCCGGTCATACAGAATCATTTGCACCCGGTGGCAGTCAAGAGACCGAAAAGAAAGATTCTCAAATTCCTGAACCTCAGAACCAGGATATGACCAACAAAACTCCTGAAATCATCAACCTCAACAAAGAGCAGGAAGCTGGTGATATTCTGAAGAAGGTCCAACAAATGGAAGAAACCATCCAGTCCATCAAAGGGACTGGGGTCTTTGAGAGTGTGAATTACTCAGATATATGTATATTCTAAGGGGCTCGTTACCCCGAAAAATTTCAAGTCCCTAATTTTGAGAAACACGACGGATTGGGAGATCCCTAAACCCATTTAAAGGTTTTCATTGGAGAGCTCGGATCCTATGCAGAGGACGAGAAGCTTAGAATGCAATTGTTCCAAAAGAGTCTGACCAGAGAGGCTAGAGCCTGGTATGCCCGTCTAGATAATTCAAAAATTTACAGCTGGGAAGAGCTGACACATGCCTTCCTTAATCAATATAGCTTTCAATCTCAGATGGCTCCAGACAGATATCAAATCACCAAAAATTAAGAAACAAAGCACTGAGTCATTCAGAGAGTATGCTCAACGATGGAGACGAATGGAGGCACAAGTCACTCAGCACATGACTGAGTCTAAGATATTCATGACCTTCATCAACATTCAAGAAGCTCTGTATTACGAAAGGGTCCTAGCAGGCATAAGAAAACCATTCTAGAAGATGATCAAACACGTAGAGATGGCTGAAATGAGGCTAAAGTCTGGGAAGATAAAAGATCTTATAGACTTGGAAGTCATGGCCGAGTATATTCAATCTGGGAGTTACGGGAGTAATCCCCAGATAGTACACAAGAAGAAAGAATAAGAAGTGTCCTTAATATTGCAAGGACAAAATCAGAGAGGAGATTCGAGTAGCATACCCATTCAAAGGAGAATCTATCCCCCTTTTCAAGCTCCAGCCCAACCTTCTAATCCTCCATTTCAGAAAACTATGGAGGCCAGACGTAGAAGAGCGTTTACCCCCTTAGGGGATTCACTAGAAAATGTTCTAAAACTATTGACAACATAAAAGAAGATTGTTCAACTCCTTCCACCAACCAGTACCGGCAGATAGAATTTCGACCCAAGTAAAAAGTGTGCATACCATTCCGAATCCCCGGACCATAATACACAAGACTGTTGGTCTCTCAAGCTCAAAGTCCAAGACTTGATAGACAATGGAGAGATTATGGTGACAAAACCAGAGCAGCAGCATGTGCAAGATAATCCCCTCCCTTAACACAAAGAGGAGAGTATCAATATGATTAGCACGAGGAATGGAGAAGGAACCAAATACGTTAGTTATGTTGGAGAGTGAACTCAATCAAATACCAATAGCCAAAACAGTTGGGAGCTCTCAGAAAGGTGGCTCCTAATAGAACAAGAAACTAAGTCTATTAAGGAACAGATCGGACAATTGGCAGAGTTGGTTGGGTATCGACATCAGAAACTAGGAAACTGATAAGTCAGACCAACCAGCATGAAGCAAGTCCTCCTATACCGGAAATTAGCCCCATTTCTATGAGGAATCATTACTAGTTTCATGAGCATGAACCTTGGGCCGACAAGGTGACCAAGGAAGAGAAGTTCTAAGCTGATAGGGAATTCGCCTTCTAGAGGAATTTCACTAATTTGAACCAGCCGATGAAAGAAATCCTGCAGATGCTGATCAATGAGGGGATGGTTATGAATTTGTTACCTCGGTGAACCCTCAATCCAGAAAATTCAAGCCTGAAAGAATCTACCAGTATCATTCCAATGCTTCCGGTCAGGAAACCGAGGATTATTGGGGACTTCGTCACCTGATTCAGAATTTTATTGAAAGTGGTGAACTAATAAAGGGTAATCAGGATTCTGGTTATCCTGATGAAGAAGCACTCTTTATTCCCATGGTGTGGAATTAGGAAACAGTGGCTATTATTTCCTGTGAGAAGGATCTAGCCGTGACACCCCTGATACTGCAAGGTAAAGGGGTCCAAGAAGTATAGAATCCCATAAAGGTGGCTGCGCCCGAACCTCTGATATTGCCTTTCAAACCACAATACACTGTCGTAAGCCTGAAAAGAGTCCTATGGAACTATAGGAAGGATGAAGGTTCAACGTTAAATAACATTTTTAGCATATCGAAGGAAAACCCGTTGTACCTGCCTCAACGGGTGATCAATTCAGTCATTAAAGCTAAAGGGAAAGTGGCTGAAGAGAAAATTAAAGAATTCCTCAGCAAAATGGGGCACAATGAAATTAAGGAGGTACAAAGCTTAAAAGATGCACCCAAATAGATATCCATCCTAGATTTGGCCTTATCCTTGGTGGATTATTGCAACATTCTTGTGAAAGTACTGGAGGAAGCCCATCTGCCAAAGAAGGTGGATACTGAGAAATTTCGTCATGTGATAGAACACATTTTCAACATCAATGTGATATCCTTCACTAACGATGATATACCCGCAGAAGGGACGGGTTATTGCAAGTCCATGCATATAGCAGTGATGTCATTAGGGTATGTGATCGGAGGTGTGCTGATAGATGGAGGATCGTCCCTAAACATCTGTCCCTACGACACCTTGGAAAGAATGAAGATCAGCCCAAATTAGATCTGGACCATTCATGTAGTTAGCCGGGCTTTCGATGGGTCTCACCGAGAAGCTGTGGGGAAGATTAAGCTTCCACTGGAGATTGATCCCCACACTTTCTATGTATCCTTCCAGGTACTCAACATTACCACTGGATATAATTTGTTGTTGGGAAGGCCGTGGATTCACATGGCAGGAGCAGTTCCATCCACCCTCCATTAGCATCTCAAGTAGATTATTAATGGCAACCTAATCACGTTAAGTGCCGAACCGGAATACCCTGTTTTCATATAGGGAGACATGCCGGTGATCAATCTAGATGAAGGGATTGAACCTGCTAGTTTTCAAGCATTGGAGGTGAGCAATACTCAGTACCTACCTGTTGGGGCACCAGCTTTGAAACCAAAAGTTTCCCCTCAAGTAATGATGATGTGTCATTATATGGTATCTTTGGGTTTCCGCCCTGGAGAAAGGTTAGGAAAAAATCAGCAAGGAATCAAGAGTCTGGTGCAAATCCAGAGCCAGTCAGGGAAAGTCGGATTGGGCTATTCATCCGAATCAAATCACCGGAACCCCCACAAGCATCCAAAAGGGTTTGCCTCTACGATTCTGCTGCCAAACCTCACTGATGTCGGGTTTGTAAAACCAATGAGGAAGATTCCTGCTGTTGTGTAAGGAATGCTGTTTCCTCCAGTCAAACCAATTAGTGAGAGAAAAGCCCTAGAGATTGAGGGGGAAAGCAAAAATGAAAAAGAAAAGTTCCTGCACGAAGGACGAGACCCATTTACTAATATGTATTATTTGATACACTATGAGGGTATGAATGATGATATCCCAGACAGTGATGAAGAGGATCAAATTTGAATTCCTTGCATCAAAAAGGGAAATGGGGGCAGTTCAGAGAAGAACCCCGACTCTAATGTGAAGGATGCCTTAGTCATCATCAAAGAGGAGACAGACGAGCACAAGTCCTTTATCCTCCCTATTCATGAGGATCTGACATTGGACAATTGGAGTATCACCCCATGCCTTATTCAAAAAGGGTAAAAGGGCAGAAAATCCATCTGCCCTGAAACATGGTTTCATTTACTACTTCTTTTGGTTGCACAGCTATAGCAGTTACTCTTGGCATGCTTTTGCTAAATGCTTTGTATGTTTAAACAGTTTTATATATTAAAGTGAAAGCATTTTGTTTTCAAGGATTCCAGAATTGGATTTGTTTATCCCTGCTGATGAGATGCCAAACTGTCACAGTGACTACGACTTTGATGTAGAACTGAACTTTGACTTGATGGAGATTGATCAAGAGGAGATAGATGACTATGAGGTGCCCAAGGAGATGAAAGAATGGGTAGAAGACAAACCCAAACCAAACCTCAATCATACCACCACTGTCAATATTAGAACCTCAGAAAACCTCAAAAAAATCTAGATAGGCCTAGACCTCACCAAAGACTAAAGAGCCGACCTGATTGAACTCTTAACACAGTTCTAGGATGTATTTTCATGGTCACATGAAGACACGGTTGGCTTGTCTACTGACATTGTCATCCATCGACTCCCCATCAAAGATAGATTCAAGCCAGTCAAGCAGAAGCTCAGTCGATTGAAACCTGAATGGAGTCTGAAAGTCAAAAAAGAGGTTGTCAAACAATTCGAAGCTGGTATTATTATGGTATCAACATACCCGGAGTGGCTATCAGGCATAGTTTTCGTGCCTAAGCCCGGAGGGAAGGTACGAGTATGCGTGGATTACCGAGATTTGAACAAAGCTTGTCTCAATGATAAAATCCCGATACATTTCATCCACATCCTGATAGACAATACGGCACAGTATGACATGTATTCTTTTCTGGATTGCTTAGATGGATACCATTAAATTATGGTCGCTGAAGAGGACAATGAGAAGATAGCCTTCATCACTCCCTAGGGAACCTTCTGTTATCGATGATAGTCCTTCGGCCTTATCAATGTCGGTGCCACGTATCAGCGAGCCATGATGGCCTTTTATCATGACATGATGCACAAAGAGATAGAGGTCTATGTGGATGACATCATCGTCAAATCCCAGAAGGAGGATAACCACATCAGCCATCTCAAAAAGCTTTTTAACAGGTTGCGTAAGTATAACTTAAAGTTGAATCCAGTCAAATGCACTTTTGGTGTTAAATCGGGCAAGTTATTAGGATTTTCGGTGAGCAATAGAGGTATTGAGCTGGATCCCGCCAAGATTAAAGTTATCACGGAGATGTCGGTGCCCCGAAAAAAAAAGGAAATACTCGGGTTCCTGGGCAGAATCAATTTCATAAACAGGTTCATTTCTCAGCTCATGGCAACTTGTGAACCCATCTTCAAGCTGCTAAGGAAGAATGCCACCACGAAATGGAAAGAAGATTGTCAAAAAGCTTTCCTTTCCATCAAGAAGCAGTTGATCGAAGCACCTTTCTTGGTAACCCCGAGGGATGAAGTTCCCCTGTTTATGTACCTGTCAGTCAATGCCAACGCAATGGGTTGTATGCTAGGACAGAAAGATGATAGTAGCAAGGAGAGAGCTATCTATTACATCAGCAAAAGATTCAGCAGCGGCGAGCAGAAGTACACTCATATTGAGAAAACATGTTGTGCATTAGCATGGGCCGCCATGAGGTTACAACACTATCTACATGGACACACTACCTTAAACCAATATTGAATTATCGATTGTCCAAATGGCAGTTGCTCCTCCAATAGTTTGACGTTGTCTACGTGACTCAGAAGTCCATCAAAGGTCAGGGCATTGCAGATCAACTAGCCGAAGCACCGTCAGGGGATTCTGAACCTTTGGAAACTTATTTCCCAAACGATGGGATCATGACAATTCAACAAATTCATCAAGAGAATACAGTCCAACCCTAGAAAATATATTTCGATGGAGCCGTGAACATAGAAAGTGCCAGGAGTTGGGGCAATCCTCATCTCTTGTACAGCAGAACAGTATCCTGTGGCTACCAATTTGTAGTTCGTCAACACTAACAACACAGCTGAGTATGAAGGCTACATAATGGGGTTGAAACTGGCCTAGTCTATGGGTATCAAGTGTTTACTAGTCTTTGGGGATTCTAAGATGGTTATCAGACAAACCACCAAGGCATATCACACCAAAGAATTGCATTTGCTACCCTATCACCGGTAGGTTATCAACATATCCATGGATTTTGAAGAGATAACCTTCATCCACATCCTCGAGGTAGGAACAACTTTGTTGATGCATTGGCAACATTTACTTTTTTAATCCATATATCTGATAGAATGGAAATTCCCGACATCAAAGTCACCAGCCAAAAGGGCCCGACATATGGGAATTACATTGGAGAAATATAACATTAAATACCTTCTATCAAGCAGCCTTGGTACCAAGACATAAAAGAGTATCTCTGAGACGGATCTACACCCGCTGGGGCAAGTCAAGTTGGGCGAAAGTGAATTCATAAGATGGCTATGAAATTCAATTTGAGCGAAGACGCACTCTATAAAAGGTATGCTCGAATAAGCTTGTTAAGATGCCTCGATAAAGATCAAGCCCAGAGATTGATGAATAAAGTACACGATTGAGTCTGCGGTCCAAACATGAGCGGTCATTTGCTGGCCAAGAAGATATTGAGAATAGGGAATTACTAGATCTCTCTCAAAGTTAACTGTGATGATCACGTCAAGAGGTGCTACCAATGCTAAGTCCATGGAAAAGTTATCCATGCTCCTCCAAACGAGATACACAATATGAGTTCACTATGGCCTTTTTCCATGTGGGGAATGGATGTGATTGGGCCAATAGAACCCAAAGCCAGCAATGGGCATCGATTCATCTTCACCATGATCGATTATTTCACCAAATGGGTTGAAGCTGCCTCTTTTCCCAAAGTCACCAAAGAGGTAATCATTGGTTTCATTAGAAACAATGTCGTCTGTCGATATGGAAAATCAGAGGTGATTGTATCAGACAACACCAAGAATCTAAATAATCAGATGATGAGAGAGTTATGCATCAAGTTCCATATCAGACATCTTAATTTTGTAATCTATCAGCACAAGATGAATGGTTCTGTCGAAGCATCCAATAAGAATATTAAAAAGATAATGCAGAAGATGTTCGCTAATCACAAAGGATGGCCTGACCTATTGCCTTTAACTCTGTTATCATATAAAACCTCAATGCGTACTTCTACTGGGGTTACCCCCTACTCATTGGTCTATGGCATGGAAGCAGTACTTCCTATATAAGTAGAAATGGAGTCCCTGAGAGTGTTAATAGACGCTTAGATGGAGGAAGACCAGTGGGTGCAAGAGCGGTGGGAGCTGTCCTTGACACTCCTAAATTAACCTCACTTTCACTTCACGAATTTAACTAATTAGCATAGTAGTAAGTAAGGATCGATCCCACAGAGAGTGATTTATTTAATATTTATCCAATGATTTCTAATTAAAGGGGATTTTGAATTGATTAAACTAAATTATCAAAAACAAAGTAATAAGAATTAACAATTAATAAAAAGCTTCAGTTCTTCAGTTCAGTCACCTTTTCACAACAATAGATTAATCAAGTGTAACATTATTTACCCTTCAATGAAACTAATAGCCCTAGGTAGCAACAAGCTCTGCTACCTGAAATTCCCCTTAGATTGTCACTCAATGAAACAAGCTCTTCACAAGATTCTAACCATTATATAACCTAGAACAAGCTCTCTAGATTTAATATAATAGCAGCATTAAGAACTAGGGAATTAGACTATTCCAAGCAACAAACACATAAGCTCGGATTGTTTAACTTGTCTTCTAATAATCATAGCAATACTCAAAAGCTTGTCCACAATCAGGTATTACTAATTGCTACTTGTGATTAGGAACAATATCAATTACACGTAATACCAATCTTAATCTAGCAGATGATATCAATTCACTAATTTAATCCTGCAGAATCACGTTAGTAAATTGAATAGCATACAAGAAGTTAAAGTAGATTGTCAAAATAAATCTCATGTAAGTAGGAATAAATAAAATAAACTTGATCAAACTGTTAATTATGAATAAGGTTCAACATCCCTTCCGAACTGAATTGAAAGAATTAGTTCATGACTCCAAATAAACCTAAATCTAATATGAAAGAAAATAAGAAGATGAAAATACAAGAGAATATGGATCCCCTATTTATAACTATTAAAACCTAAGCCTTCCATACCCTAGCTGCCTTCCTTAATTATACCGAGTCCTATTCGCGAAAGGACTTTGTTGGGCTCGTTCTTCCTACCCGCCCCAGCGGAGGTCTTCATTGCCCAGCCGGCTCCTCAATTATCTTGCATGTCCGTGTCCCAATTAAGCATCCATAGTAGAGTAAGTGGAATTAAGCCATTTGCTTGCTAATTTTGTGGCCCACATAATTTGATAGGAATCCTTTGCTTGCATTGTAATACCCGAGAATTTCCATATATTATTAAATAAATATATTAATGGAAATGAGAATTTATTTGAATATAAATGATTTTGTGTTATGAGATGAATTAATTCAATTATATATAATTGAATAATTATAATAATTGAGAAATTGGTGGAGTTTGTGATAAACTCGTTGATTGCCTTGTGTGGCACAGTGACGTAATATAAGAATGATTATATTAATTTAAGCGAACAATTAATCTATATTAATTGTTAATCGAAGAATATTAATTAACTGTTATAAAATACTAATGTGGATTGATTAATAATATGTGATTATTATTGCAAGAAACATAATAATAATGCGCAACGTGTTTATAAATATAATAAGATTTATATCAAAGTGATAGTTAATCATATAAAGGTTAATTAAATTGTTATGGAGGTTAACAATTATATTGATTGATGTAGGATATGTGTATATTATTAATTAATATTCAATTTATAAGATGAGAAATTATATGTGCAAGCATACGAATTAAATGTATAGTAACTATATGTTATGATATGTGTAGGTGACAAATGATGTGTGGATATACATTAAAATAATGTATCATGGATCTATTATAAATAATTGTTGAGTAATACAATTTAATAATGTATGATATAATGTAATGTGGTAGTATCCGATTGTATTATATCGGTAAGATAAAATGTACATAGATTATATGTATTCAAATTGCATTTATTACATTATGGGGAGAACATTGTAATTATAACCTAAGAGTACATATAATATATAACATAAGTGTAGCATATAGTCCATTTGTAAGAATGCTGAGATTTGCTTGGCTTGTCCCAATATAATAGTCACTCTCCTTTCCCTCATTCACGTGCACAGCCATTATGGCCTAAGCCTATTGCTTCTCCTTAAACTCAGTAAATTTCCATAGCCTTGTAGCAATGATGAGCAAGGGAGTGGTTTTAATGATGGATTCTAACAACTAAATACCTACCATTCTATAACCTTCATGCAATTTGACAATCCGTTAGTTTGATTTGGGAGTTAGAAGCTTGGACTGTGTATTCATTCTTCTATATAAAGGAACTCCCTGCACCTTCATTTCATTGCTGAAATATTTCTAAGAGAAGAGAGTATACTGTGATTGTTTATTTAGTTCAGAAGGAATTTCTATAGTAGCATCAGCAAGCTTACTCCATAACAGAGGTATAAATCCTCTTCGTGTCTTCATTTTCATTTTCTGTCAAAAGAACTCCATTGTTGTTCTCTGAGTTTTGTTGAAATTCTTGATTATGCCAAATTGGTTCATGATTGGTTTGTAGAACCCTTATATTGTTGTTATATGAACATACACACATGATGGAACCACTGAATAGTCTTTCATTTCCATTGTTCCTCTTCAATTTCTGTAAATACATGAAATTCGTAAATTAGTTAGAGTTCATGAAATTGGGAATTGATAATTGCTATTGACTGTTATATAAGCATATATGTATGTGTTAGTAAGTTAAACAAGTCTAATAGCTGGGTATGTTGAAATCGATGAAATGGGAGGTTTTGGGTCGGTTTTCGCTGCAGTCTGAACCGCAGAAAACTGCCTCGACGCCGCAGCGCCGCAGCCCCGCCGCAGCGCCACGCGCCGCAGCCCGCGCCGCACGCAGCGCCACTCGCGCCGCAGCGCCAGTATTAAGCTACTGTTGCCGCGCCGCAGCGCCAGCCTCTGTGTTCAGTTTTCTGCATTCTGCAACAAAACTGTTATGTACCAATTGTTTGATTTTTGTTTAAACAAGCATGAGAGAATGATTAATACATATATATAAACCTAATGAGGCAATGTAAGCATGTTTTAGTATATTAGCATGCATGGTTAACCAAACGACACATAGTTTGGAAACGAATTTAAAGTTTCATAAACGACGTTAACATATATGAAGCATGCATACATTCTGACTTTTCGAGCATGTTTATAGGGCCTTGAAATACATGAAAAGCATGTTAACTTACATATGTAGGTTTCATAAGGAAGCATGAACATGATAGACCTTATTAATGAACTATACTAACAAAGTATAAGCTTTGAACGTGAACGTTGGTATGTTATGACGAGAATTAGAATTTGACATTTATGGACACATGTGATAGTACTCTTAGACTCATTCATGTGTCATGCATGTATATATACCATGATTAGTTGCCGTGATTAAAGTTTAGCATGAACAAAGCATGTTTTCAAGATAATAACAATGCTAGCTACATATATGCAATACGAGTACTCATGAGCATGACTAATACAAGTTATAAGAATATCTTATGTGTTTAAAAGCAATCATGTTAGACCATATGAGTTCGTGTCCTTGAATGGCTTTAAGTATTAACTTAAGAACCTATACCATGTACGATTGGATTTGGAAAAGTTATACAAGCATGAAAGTATCCTTTAAATATGAATACATGCTACGCGATATTATATGATGTTACTTGAACCCGATTTTGACGGTTAACTTAAGGAGATGCCGTAACTTGCTAAAATGAAATATATTTAGTATTGATTGTGGTCTTATGTGATATTAATAATATGCAAGCATGTTTGCTAATTGTTGAGATCTTATATAATATGAGAATGCGTTTAAACTCTAAAGAAGGAACGTTAAGGATAGAAATTATATTCTATATAACTGTGTAGCTAGGTAAAACTTAGCTTATGTGTTGATCGTATATTCAAAGAGAAAATGTGAAGTTAAATTATATGACTAATGAATATCATATATATACGTAACTGTATTACGATAGGAATTCGAAAGTGTTGATTGCTTTTCGTGGATAAACTACGCTAAAGGCAAGTTCTCTTACTTACACTCTTTTAAAGTGCAAGTATCCTAACCGACGCATTTACTTTATGCAAGGAAATCTATGATTGTGAAAGTTTCCTAACTTATACTCTTTTACTATGCAAGTATCCTATCTTGTGTATTGCGAACTAGTTTCCTATTTAATCGGTTGAATCGAATTAGCATACTTGAACTCTTATTTCATTAAAGCTATTATTCATGTTGAACTTAGTATTGTTCTTGAATATTGTGAAAGTGTCTATGTCATTTGATTCGGCTGGACTTATGTTATTGAAAAGCAACCCAAACTAATTGATTGGTGCGGGATCTTGTATTTGACTGAGAAGAACAACCTTCTTTGAAGGGAATATATAATTGTCGGAGAACCGACGTGCACACTAGAGTATGGTTGATTGTTATGCATAACAAGGGTACTTTAGGCTGATCACCTGTTGTACCTGTTTTTGTTGGATTTTCAATTTATTACTGTCAATTCTAGTAGAAGTTCATAGTCCGTAGTGACTACTCAGTATTCAATTATTTGAAATCTTGAATTGACTTATTATTGAATCATATTGATATTATCCTGTCCTTAGCGACTGATATTGAGAACTGTTGATATTCTTGTTATTCTTGAACTATCAAATCTTGTTATACCCTTTTGAGAATTGAGAATCTTATTACTCACCCTTATTGTATATTACTTACTGGGCAATTTGTGCTCATTCTTGCTTTCCCTAAAACATTTCAGTTAAGGCAGAGCATGGTGAACCTTCGGGCGTTGATAAGGGCAAGGGCAAAGCTACCAACTAGCTTATGTCTGTTATGTTTTAAATATATTAATATTGTATGAAGATGATGTAGTAAGACTGGATTTGATTATGTTTAAGCTTAAGTTAGATTATGTAATAAGTCGTTAACTGATATTATTATGTAATCTATTAAGTACTGTAGGTTGCGAGACTTGGGGGAATAATTATAATAAATTATTCTAGAATAGATTTTCCGCTGTGATCGTATGATATTTAATTATTATTATTGTGATGTATTACCATGAGCACGTGATGAACCGAATTCGAGAGAACAAGTGGCGGTCCTAAAATTTGGGGGCGTCACATGCATGGAATCCGTAAACTGCTCCACTTTGGAAGGAATGCATGTACTTGCATGCGTGGCCCACTTTATTCATATATATGATGAATATGATGTTGCCATATTGCTTTAGAAATCCGAGAGCTGCTAGGAATATGAATTAAACATGTAATTAAATTACTTGCTATACTCTCCTTTGCATGTGCTGCCTAATTCCGTGGCCCAAAGCTGCTTAAACCGAGGCCCACATCTTGCTTTAATGTAATGATAATGATTAGCATGGATTATAAGGCTAGGCTACATATCAAAACCCAAGTCATGAGCTGCTTCACTCTCGTGTGGGCTGAACCGTAATTGCTGCCTAAATCCAAGCTCCAATTGGAAAGGCTGCTTGGCATGATAATGGGCTTCGAACATATAGGCAAATAGAATCATGGAATCTAAAAAAATTCAAAATTTTTCAAAGGCATCAAGATGGTCCTATTTCCTTTCAAAATCGGCAGATCAAATATCCCTAAATAAAATAAAAACCTAAATCCTTTCCCCCACACTCAAAGCTTACATTGTCCCCAATGTAAGAAATCATGCAAAGAAGAAAGGACTACATGTAAATAAAAAACTAAATAGTAAAGGGATAGAAAAATTAAATCTGATTTCTTAGGTTGCCTCCCAAGCAGCTGCCCTTGTTTATCGTCATTGGCTTGACATAATCCTTCTCATTCTATGTAATCGGACTTGTGAATTTTAAGTGGATTGGTAACAGTTTCTTCCTTAAATGAGGAACATTGTGTACTTCATGATCCTGCTCCTTTCCAGCCACCAAATCCTCCTCGTATAATTGTATTATATCAAAAGATTCTTGTACTGAATAATCAACAACATCAATAATAAAAATAGATTTAACATTACCAAGATACCTTTTAAACTCATCTGCGTTGAACTGGAACTTTGTACTGTCCACTTTCATGGTAAAGGTACGATGGTGTGTATCATTCATTGCTTCTGTTAGTTGTATTGATGAAAATGAATCCTCATCCTTCTCGTAGAGATCTGCAAAACTTATCAAATTATTCTCCTCTTCCTCTTGTTCATTCTCTTCATCAAATTCCATATTATAGTCCGTTCCTGGAGTAAACACTGAATCCTCCTGCTCCTCTTTGTCATATCTCTCAACAAACTGAGGGGTTAGCTCCCCTAAACCTTGAGATTCTAACCTTCCTACTGTGGTTGCAAGCTGACCAACTTGATCCCTCAGACCTTGAACAGAAGTTCTTGTCTCCTGCTGAAACTGCTGTGTCTGACTCATGAACTGTAGTGTTTGGCTCATGAATGCCTTGAACATATCCTCCATAGATGTCCCAGAATTGACAGGTACTTCGTAGCTCAAGTCGTGATGATCTCTCCATCCGGAATTGTGAGTGTCTGCCCAAGGATCACATTGATGTGGATTTTGTCCGGAGAATGTCCCCACTGCATTAACTTGATGAACAATTACATCCTCTTGCACTATGGCACAATCATTTGTTGCATGCCCTGATTTTGAGCAAATTCTATATACTTGTGCAACTTGCATATTCTATATTGTTAATTGTTGCACCACGACAGTTAAGTCAGAAATCTGTTGTACCAATTCACTCGTGCTTACCTCACTTACCCTTTGTGGAGCATGATCATTCCTTGTTCCGTATTGTTCTGAGTTAGTAGCCATGTTTGCAATTAGATTTCTTGCAGCCTCCGGTGTCTTGTCTACTAATGCTCCTCCACTTGCTGCAACAATTATTCTTCTATCCGTTGGTGGCAACCCCCCATAGAAGTACTGGATCAAGTGATGATCATTAATCCCGTGAGATGGACGGCTGTAACACAACTTGTTGAACCTTTCCCAATACTCGTAGAGAGTTTCTCCATTGAACTGCCTGATTCCACATATCACCTTCCTTGTATCGGCAACTCTTGATGCAGGAAAATACCTATCCAAGAATAACCCTTGCATGTCAGTCCATGATCGTATCGATCCTGAAGGAAGATAGTATAACCAATCTTTAGCCCAATCTGCTAATGAGAAAGGAAAAAGTCTAAGCTTGATCTGCTCCTCTGGCACTCCTTGTGATTTCATCATGGAACACACCACATGGAACTCCTTTAGATGCGTATATGGATTTTCACCTGTAAGACCACGAAAAATAGGCAAAAAGCAAATTAGTCCGTAGTTAAGTTCAAAAGCAACATCTAAGGTAGGATATTCAATACACAAGGATGGTTGATCAAGGTCTGGAGTAGCCAGTTCTTTTAAAGTCCGGTTGTTGTTTGGCACCGCCATCTTTTCCTTTTTAAGTGTTGGAACAAGAGCTTCTTTTGTATCTGCAGTTTTCTCTATCTCTTGATCAAAATTTTAAGTTAATAAAGTGAGAGGATTTAGTCATAAAACAAATGGAAAAATAAAAAGAAAATAATAAAAATAAATGAAAACAAAGAATAAACAAAAATAAATAACACTCCCCCGCAACGGCGCCAAAATTTGGGAGCTGTCGTTGACACTCCTAAATTAACCTCACTTTCACTTCACGAATTTAACTAATTAGCATAGTAGTAAGTAAGGATCGATCCCACAGAGAGTGGTTTATTTTATATTTATCCTATGATTTCTAATTAAAGGGGATTTTGAATTGATTAAACTAAATTATCAAAAATAAAGTAATAAGAATTAACAATTAATAAAAAGTTTCAGTTCTTCAGTTCAGTATCACCTTTTCACAACAATAGATTAATCAAGTGTAACATTATTTACCCTTCAATGAAACTAATAGCCCTAGGTAACAACAAGCTCTGCTACCCGAAATTCCCCTTAGATTGTCATTCAATGAAACAAGCTCTTCACAAGATTCTAACCATTATATAACCTAGAACAAGCTCTCTAGATTTAATATAACAGCAGCATTAAGAACTAGGGAATTAGACTATTCCAAGCAACAAACACATAAGCTCGGATTGTTTAACTTGTCTTTTAATAATCATAGCAATACTCAAAAGCTTGTCCATAATCAGGTATTACTAATTGTTACTTGTGATTAGGAACAATATCAATTACACGTAATACCAATCTTAATCTAGCAGATGATATCAATTCACTAATTTAATCCTGCAGAATCACGTTAGTAAATTGAATAGCATATAAGAAGTTAAAGTAGATTATCAAAATAAATCTCATGTAAGTAGGAATAAATAAAATAAACTTGATCAAACTATTAATTATGAATAAGGTTCAACATCCCTTCCGAACTGAATTGAAAGAATTAGTTCATGACTCCAAATAAACCTAAATCTAATATGAAAGAAAATAAGAAGATAAAAATACAAGAGAATATGGATCCCCTATTTATAACTATTAAAACCTAAGCCTTCTATACCCTAGCTGCCTTCCTTAATTATACCGAGTCCTATTCGCGAAAGGACTTTGTTGGGCTCGTTCTGCCTACCCGCCCCAGTGGAGGTCTTCACTGCCCAGCCGGCTCCTCAATTATCTTGCATGTCCGTGTCCCAATTAAGCATCCATAGTAGAGTTAGTGGAATTAAGCCATTTGCTTGCTAATTTCGTGGCCCACATAATTTGATAGGTATCCTTTGCTTGCATGGAATTTGTAAACTGCTCCACTTTGGAAGGAATGCATGTACTTGCATGCGTGGCCCACTTTATTCATATATATGATGAATATGATGCTGCCATATTGCTTTAAAAATCCGAGAGCTGCTAGGAATATGAATTAAATATGTAATTAAATTACTTGCTATACTCTCCTTTGCATGTGCTGCCTAATTCCGTGGCCCAAAGCTGCTTAAACCGAGGCCCACATCTTGCTTTAATGTAATGATAATGATTAGCATGGATTAGAAGGCTGGGCTACATATCAAGACCCAATTCATGAGCTGCTTCACTCTCGTGTTGGCTGAACAGTAATTGCTGCCTAAATCCAAGCTCCAATTGGAAAGGCTGCTTGGCATGATAATGGGCTGCTAAAACCACGGGCCCATGTACATTCCCTTGCCAACTAGCCAAAACCGTGGCCTGCTTCAATATCTCTAGTCCACATATGCTGAATAGCTTGAAATCTTCTTGGCCCACATGTACACTCCTTTGCAAGTTGTTCATCTCGTGAGCTGCTACAAATGAAAGGCAAGGCTGGGCTGCTTCTCTTTGCTTAGCATGTTCGTGGACCCCACCTGAATGAGCTGCTTCACTTAATTCCTTTTTCCAATCAAGCTATCCACATCTTTCTTTGCAATTTTTGAATTGGGTTTAAAAACCCACAGCTTATTCCTTTTTCATCATTTTAGCTCTTTTGGCTCTAATTCCTCCTAAAATCAATAAACATCTTAATAAGTCCATATACACTATAAAACATATAATAAACTAAATATAAAGGAATAAAAATAAATGAATATTATACACTCATCAAGCGGTACCACCAGTTGTTCCTAATAGATGAAAAGAGGGCTACAACCATCTTCCACGGGCACTTGTATCAGCAAAGGATTGCCCAGTCCTACAACAAGGAAGTTCGACTCTAGCAATTCAAAGAAAACGACTTGGTATTGAAGAAAGTCCTTGCCACCCAAGACGAAGCTAAAGGAAAGTTCGCCCCGAATTCGGAAGGCCCTTTCATTGTCAATGAAGTTTTGATAGGAGGAGCTATCAGATTGCAAGAAATGGACGGGAATGAAGTTCCCCAGCTTATCAATACAGACACCGTAAAAAGGTACTATGGCTAAGCACCTGCAAGCCATCATCCTGGTTCTACAAATCAAATTAGTTCGGGTTTTTACAAAAGACTGAACTACGAATAACCTGATCTCCCTCCACCCGGGAGTACGTAGGAAGCCATTTCTGGTGCTGTCAAACCAAACAAAAAGTTCAAAAACCCTTCAAACCAAATCAAAAACCCATCAAACCAAACTAAAACTCAAAAGAGACACTTCTGAAACCTCTCACACAAAACTCGAACTACGAATGACACTTCTCAAGCCATTAGTGCGGTTTGACCATCAAAGAAAAATAAAAAAACCAATAAAAAATCAGTCCCAAGACACCAAAACCCTATAAAACCAAAATACTATCAAGTCTCCCTAGTTAACAGGACCTGATGAGGTATTCTCCTACATCTCACTGTCCATCCATCATGGAGAAGCTCATAATATATCAACAACATCAAGTCATGAAAGAAGTGGTAATCACTCAGCAATGACAATACATATCCAACAAGGAAGCGAATCAAAATATAATTCTCTGCAATATAATATTGTATAATATATACACTGCATCCTGTACATGACAAAATTGGCTGATCTAGTATGTGCAGAAAAAATAAAGCTAGTCTATGAACATATGTTGTTCATTTCAATAAAGTCTTACAACAATATCCCAAGGTCTATTACCTTAACTTAAACATACCTTACTTAGTTACATATAGTAACACAAAAGGTTTACAAAACTATTAAACATAATCTAACATAGTACATAAACTTTCATATTAACTATTCCTGAACTTTTCCCTTGCCCTAGTCCTTCTTGGACGACTCTGGCTTAGCTAAAATAAATGTCATGATATAACAAGGGTAAGCAACTAGTTTTCTTAGCAAGTTTAAATACAAAGGAGATATATCATGATTAGAAAAGAATTTAGCGTACAATGTTCAATAAGATAAATCGATTATGAAAGAACATGAATTAAATCTCGATAACTGAATATTCGAATAATTGAATAACAGATGCTGAGTGGTTTGAAATAATCATAAACATATACTAAGGTTGTTAGTATTTAAACTGGTCCTTTTAATAAGATTTGGTAATCAAGGGGATCAGCCTTTCATACCCGGTGAAATATTCATAATCACTCAATATACTAGCAACAATTGTTTTCCAATAAGGATTTAATCAAATTATTTTTTTCCCAGTCAGGAATCCTTACCAAATCAATTGGTTAGGAACAGTTTTCAAATCATATTTGGTTTAACAAATTTAAACGTGCTTGATCTAACTGATACAACTAGCATAGATCCATATCATAAACAGTTCATGAATGAAAGAGTTTTAACTATATCACAGTTCAATAATAATAGAACATGAATTCAATTGCACAAAGTGTGAATATCAATAATCATTATAGATGTGAATAATTAACAATAATTATTCACTAACATGCTTTGAAATATAACTCAAGTTTGAGTTAGAGAACTTGACTCAATCGTAGTCTATTGTTATGCAATTTACTTTAACTTTTTAGAGAAAAGACCTATAATTGATCTTTCAATTAGTCATAGCCTATACTTACTTATAATATCATTACTCTATATTAAATTGTCTAACATTTAATCACATAGTCAAGTATTAGAATTTACATTAAAGTCTTAGTATTCCTATCATACCTTGATAATCTTTAATCACTTCGTAACTTATACTCTTACTTTATAAGTTTTCCCTTTTTATGTAATCTAGTCAACTAGATAGCATCCCAGCAAACCGAATATACTAATCTAGCAAACTAGATAGCAATTCAGCAAATCGAAAACACTATTTCAGTAAACCATAATCAAATCCAGCAAACCGAATTCAAATTCAGCAACCTAAATTCAAATTCAGCAACCCGAATTCAAATCTAGCAACCTGGATTCTTCTTTTCAGCAGACTACATACATAATATAGTTCATTGAATATCCAATTCAACAAACCATATTTAAAATAATTTAATTCTCTACATTATTCATTTTAATTTCCCGTTTAATATTATTAATTATTTAATAATATTTCAAGTTATTGTTATTAATCTTTTAATAACATTTTAGTCTAATATTATTAATTATATTAATAATATTTTAATCTAATGTTATTAGTCATTTAATAATAATTTAATCATTTATTAAATTAATAAATAATTTATTTTAATTATTTACTTTTTATTAATTAATTCTTTTAAGCATTCTAAAACGCCATAAACATAGAAACTCCTCAAAAACGACCAAAACCCTCATCAAAAATCTGTATGAACTATATTTAGGGTTTTCAAGTCGTAAAACTTTATTTTCTATATTTTTTACATCACATATTTAATTTAATTCATTTATCCATATATCATCCTTTATATGAAAAATATAAAAACATCTCTGAACCCTTTTCTTTTGTACAAAGCAACTATATATAATCTCTTCATGAAAATATATTTTTCTTGAATTTTTTAAAATCCATTTACTATATTTAAATGGTCCACAACAACCAAATATTTCCACATTTATCATAAATCGAGATTGTATCCACAAATTTTGAAATTTTCAGGGTATTCTCCTGATATATACATGTACTTCTAGTTAACATTTTATAATTTTTAGAGTTAACCACAAAGAGTTATTTGGGTACATTTTTAACAGTAGTCATTGGCCGTAAAATCCATAACTCTCATTTAACATTGCCACAAATTATCAAATTTTTACAGGACTTAGATATCTTCTTATATTATCCCTCCAAATTTTTCCCAAATTTTTAAAGCAAATAAAGTTGACGAAAAAGCCCTTGTGGCTAACTAATCAGCAAGCTAAATTTGTTTTTCCTCCATTACATGGACTATTTTGACTAAAACTAACACCACGACTTTTAAACACGTCGTTTTTGAGTGCTACCACTTGGGTTTACTAGTCAACTCATATATCTAACACCCCTCTTTAACGAATCGCAAAAGGAAGGTGTAGATTTAAAATAGTAGTTGATTAAAGAGAGAGAAAGCTAGGGTTTTCTAACTTTCTAGAAACCTAGTTTCTTTTCTTTCTTTTTTATCAACTTTCTAACACTTAAATAAGTTAGATTAGAAAACACATAGATTAAGAGTTTTAAACCTCAAAATCATAAACCCCATATTCCATTAAACCATTAAAAGAAATGAGAATAAAGATTAGAAATTAGGTTTATATATTGTTCTTCTTGCTACTTTTTTTTCCCAATGAAAATAGGTGATGAATCTAGGATGCATATGGATTAGATCCTCTTCCTCTTTTCCTTTTCCTCCCACCGAATCCACTATCTCTCTTATCTCTTTCTTTAGTTTCTTTTATTAGTTTAGCTTAGAAAATGAAATACGAACAAATGATATATTTAATTTACTTGTTAGTAAAGGTGAATAGATATAAAGTGTATATCTATCCTAATCTCCCAAGCTCTTACTCTTCCTCTATCTCATTATTGTAGTGGTTTCTTGCAAGTAATAACAAAAGCGTTGGTTCCTTTAATTGAGTGACACCTAAGAGGGAGTGGTTGAACCACTAAAGTAAGCTAAGCATTATATACCTCCCCCCTTCCTCTCTTCTCCTAAAATCCGACCACAAGGCCTTATCTTCCTTTTCATTTTTGTTTTATTTTATGCTTTTTTTACTTTATTCATTGACTAAAATATCTCTCCTCAAGTGGGCTAAGTTTGGGTTTTAAATAAATTTTTTTGGGCTTGTAATTAATTATTTTGGCTACTAATGAGCTTGGGCTCCCATAACTAATTAATTGTGCCACTAGTATACTTGCCCTTTATATCTAATATTGGGCTAGTTTAATAATTTAGTTGCTCTTAAATCAAATTAGCTAGAAGTCCAATGCTTAAATAAATAATTGAGCTTGTTTAAATTATTTACCTTTCTTAGTCCATTAAATCTATTATCACTTGAACTATTACTCATTATTATTGATATATACACATTCTCATCAACCAATAATGTTAATTAATTTACATATCCCTATTAGACTTACCATATTTAACTAAATTGAATATGTAATATTGAGAGTTCAATACCTTGGTCGATTTCCTGAATTATTAAAATACTTATGTTAGTCGACTAATCTAATTAGCTCATTAATGAGACTTCCTTTAAATACTCGTAGCACACTAATCACATAATCACTTAATCACCTAGTTATCCACAATATATCATAGATTTGTCAATATCATTAATAATTAATTAATATATTTATTTAAAATATGATTTAGAATTCTTGGTTATTACATTCTCCCCTCCTTATAAGAATTCCATCTCCGGAATTTCAACTAAGGTCACTTACAAAGATTCGGATAATTCTTTCTCATCTTTTCCTCAAGTTCCCACGTAGCTTCCTCAGCGTTGTGGTTCCTCCATAGAACTTTGACATAATGTATAACCTTGTTCCTTAACTTCTGCTCTTTCCTATCCAAAATTTCTATAAAAATCTCCTCGTATGATAAGTCCTTCTCGACTTGAATCGACTCATATGATATCATATGCTTGTAATTCGGCTTGTATGGACGTAACAATGACACATGAAACACATTGTGAATATATTCAAGTTCAGGAGGTAGAGCTACCTCGTACGCCACTTCGCCTATCTTCTTCAATATCTCAAACGGTCCAATAAATCTCGGACTCAGTTTACATTTCTTCCCAAATCTTATCTTCCCTTTCAAGGAAGATACTTTTAGAAACGCATAGCTTCACACTTCAAAGTCTCTTTTCTTGCAATGAAGATCTGCATACTTATTTTGTTGATCCTGAGCTGCTACCAGTCGAGCTCTTATCACTTTAATGATCTCTACGGTCTGCTACACCAATTCTAGCCCCAACAGTCTTCGTTCACCTACCTCGTCCCAACATAAGGGCATTCTTCATTTCCTCCCATACAGGGCTTCGTACGGTGGCATTCCAATACTTACATGATAACTATTGTTATATGCAAACTCTACCAATGGAAGATGATCTTCCCAGCTTCCTTTGAAATCCATCACACAGGCTCTGGGCATGGCTTATAGTGTTTGAATCATTCTCTCGCTTTGCCCATCTGTATGTGGATGATACGTGGTACTTAACCTTAATTATGTCCCCATTCTTTCTTGAAGACTCCTCCAAAATTTTGATGTGAAGCGCGGATCTCTATCTGACACAATTGATACTGGCACTCTATGTCTCGAAATTATTTCCTTGATATACAATTTAGTTAGTTGATCCAAAGTATACCTGATCCTGATCGGTAAAAAGTGTGCTGACTTTGTAAGACGATCAACACCCCAACAAAGCGTCGAGTACAGATTGGTGACAGTTCAGCAGTTGGCTCAACCCCAGCGAAGCGTCTGGTACAGACCGAGGACAGTTCAACCATTGGCTTAACCCCAGCGAAGCATCAGGTATAGACCGAGGATAGTTCAACCGTTGGCTCAGCCTTAGCGAAATGTCGGGTATAGACCAAGGACAGTTCAGCAGTTGGCTCAACCCCAGCGAAGCGTCGGGTACAGACCGAGGAAAGTTCAGCCGTTGGCTTAACCCCAGCAAAGCGTCAGGTAAAGACCAGTGATAGTTCAGTCGTTGGCTCAACCCCAACGAAGCATCAGGTACAGACTGGTGGCATACCAGCCGTTGGCACAACCCCAGCGAAGCATCGGGAACGAACCAGTGACATTCAAACGTTGAAGGTCACTTCAGCGGAGGTCGGATGCCCTGACATTATCAGCCGTTGGCACAACCCCAGCGAAGCATCAGGAATGATCCGGTGGCAAAAATAATAAATTAAACCATCCCTATAGAGGATAAATGATGGAATCTATTATACAAATCCTTAGAGGGAGCACCAAGAAGGATTGGTGATTTAACCTCCTGTTTCAAACTACCCGTGTAAATTATTATCAGGATAGGCATCGGAAGCACATGCTGAGGTAACTCGATAACATAGATATATCCCCAATGGAGGAGCCTTCTGAAATGTACAACGTCATCAGCCGAAGGAAAATATGCCCTACGGAGAGTATCGACAGATGTGGGAAACCATTGGTCTCAAACCAAGGTAGCATCAAGAGAATTCAATCAGGCTATCATGAATGACGTCATCCCAAGCAAAAAGTGACGAGAACAGTCTGTGATAGTCTATCAGTGATATCAAACAGCGATAACCCTACTCCATCGGAGGTATCTAACATTCATAACATATCATGTCATGCATTGCCTTACCTTTGTATTTGCATTTCTAGTGTCTATCAATCATTATCATGTTCATTCCACTACATTACATGAATATGATAAAGAGGGGCATCTGTAGACACTCAAATTTTCTTCAGTCCTGTTGTAAACACTAAAAATTTTACATTCCTATTACTAACCCTACAGGAGAGCAAAACTGTCTTTTGAACTCAACCCCGATTTCAATACCGGGATGTCAAATCAACCCCGATCTCAATACCGAGACCTCAGGTCATCCCGGGTCTCAATACCAGGATGTCAAATCAACCCCGATCTCAATATCGGGACCTCAGGTCATCCCCGGTCTCAATACCTTGAAGTCAAATCAACCCCGGTCTCATTACCGGTACCTCAGGTCATCCCCGGTCTCAATACCGAGATGTTAATTCAACCCCGGTCTGAACCCGGAAGGTCAGATCAACCCCGGTCATATCCCGGGAGGAACAGGTTATCCCCGATCACATTCTAGGAGGTACATATCAGCCCCAGTCACATCTCGGAAGGTACAACTCATCTCTGGTATCAACTCGGGAGGTACAGGTCAACCCCGATCACATCCCAAGAGGTACAGGTCAGCTCTGATCACATCCCGGGAGGTACAGGTCAGCCTCGGTCACATCCTGGGAGGTACAGATCAACCCCGGTCACAGCCCAGGAGGTACAGGTCGACCCCCGTCACATCCCGGGAGGTACAAGTCAGCCTCGGTCTCAACCCTGGAGGTACAGGTCAACCCCGGTCACATTCTGGGAGGTATAGATCAGCCCCGGTCATATCCCGAGAGGTATAGGTCAGCCCCATATGGTGTCATATCCTTTTTGTGTCGTTGGAAGTCCTACCACAAAATCCATTGTGACGTGCTCCCATTTCTATACTGGAATTTCTAATGGCTGTAATAGTCCACTCGGTCGTTGATGATCTGCCTTGACTCTGTGACAAGTTAAACATCTGTTGACACATTCAGCAACCTCTCTCTTCATGTTAGGCCACCAATAATATTGATGCATATCTTGATACCTCTTCGTGCTTCCTGGGTGTATTGAATATCTCGTATTATACGCTTTTTGCAAAATCTCTTCTCTTAATTCTGGTACTACAGGTACCCAAATTCGTCCTTCAAATCTCAGCAATCCAGTGTCGTCAATCTTATACTTCAACTCTTTGCCTTCAGCTAACCGTTTCTTGGTGTTACCACATTTTTCATCATTCTCTTATGCTTCTTTCACCTTGTCTAATAAGGTTGAACTTGCTTCCATTTCTATTACCCTATCCGAATTCTTCGGATTTTTCACCTCCAACTCCATTTTCTCCATTTCTCTTACTAACTCTTCTTGTTCTGTCAATACAAAAAACTTTTCTCTACTCTTCTTGTTTAAAGCATCCGCCACTACATTGGCCTTCCCTGGATGATATAGAATATCTCAATCATAATCCTTGATCAATTCTAACCATCTCCTCTACCTCATGTTCAACTCCTTTTGTGTAAAGATATACTTTAGACTCTTGTGGTCTTTGTATATCTCACATTTTTTTCGCAGAGGTAATGTCTCCAAATCTTAAGGGCAAACACTATCGCAGCCAATTCTAGGTCATGGGTAAGGTATCCCTTTTCATAGTCCTTCAATTGCCGTGACGCATACGCAATGACTTTACCATTCTGCATTAACATGCAACTTAGTCCCTTGTGTGACGCATCACTATACACTGTAAAACCCCCCGTACTATCTGGTAAAGGTAACATAACTTCTTCACTGAGTCTCTTTTTCAGTTCCTGAAAACTTTGCACACACTTTTCTGTCCACACATACTTAACAATCTTCCTCGTTAGATTAGTTAATGGTGTCGCTATCCTCGAGAAATCTTAAACAAACCTCTGGTAATATCCTGCCAATCCCAAGAAACTTCTAACTTATGTCGGTGTCTTCGGTTGTACCCAATTTTTCACCGCTTTTACTTTCGCTGGATTAACAGAAATTCCCTCGTTATCGATGACATGTCCCAAAATCTGAACTCTCTTCAACCAGAATTCACACTTTGAAAATTTTGCATATAACTTCTGTTTTTTTAATGTCTCCAATACAATTCGTAGATGTTCGGCATGCTCCTCTTCGGTCTTTGAATATACCAAAATGTCATCAATGAACACAACCATAAACTTATCAAAGTACAGTTTAAATACTCTGTTCATCAAGTCTATAAATGCAGCTGGCGCATTTTTCAGTCCAAACGACATCACTAAGAACTTATAATGGTCGTAACAAGTTCTAAATGTCGTCTTTGGTACATCCTCCGTCCTTTCCTTCAACTGATGGTAACAAGTCCTTAAGTCAATCTTCAAAAAAATATCTCTCTCCTTTGAGTTGATCAAATATATCGTCTATCCTCGGTAACAGATATTTGTTCTTAATTGTCACCTTATTTAACTCTCTATAATCCATACACAACCTCATCGAACCATCTTTCTTCTTTACAAACATCACTGGTGCTCCCCACGGAGATACACTAGGTTAGATGTACTTCTTGTCCAATAACTCTTGTAGCTGTATCATCAAATCTTTCATTTCTATCGGAGCCATCCTATACGGTGCTTTCGATATCGGCGCTGTCCCCGGTACTAAATCAATATCAAATTCTATCTCTCTGTCTGGCGAAAGTCCCAAAAGTTCTTCTGGAAAGACATCCCCAAACATTAATTATAGGTATCTGCCCCATGTCCGAATTCATAACCCGTGTATCTACTACATGAGCCAAATAATCTTCACATCCTTTTGCGTAACATCCTCCTGGCCTGCATCATCGTCAGACAACTTGTTTGTCTTGGCGACTTGCTACCATAAAATACAACCTTAGACTTATTTGGTGTCGTAAGGTGTATACTCTTCTTCTGACAATCTATAACCGCTTTATGGTTAAACAACCAATCCATCCCTAAGATAACATCAAATTCTCCTAAGCGTATCGGAATCAAATTCACGCTTAACTTATGTCCCCTTATTTCCACACCATAATTTTATGGATAAACTCTACAGGGATCACTTCTTTGTTTGAAACTTCTATATTCATTGGGTTCTTTAACTTTTCATAGGGTAAGTTTAATCTTTTCGCAATATCATTAGACACAAAAGAACAGGTAGCTCCCGAATCAAATAATACTTATGCATTTATATTATTGATCGGAATAATACTTGACACCACCTCCTTTGATGCAACTGCGTCTTACACAGTCATGTTGAATGTTCTGGCTATCGGATTGCTTTATTGCGTTAGCCCTTCAATTGTTAACTTTGTGGTACTGCTCCTGTTTCCACTTCATCCGTCACTATTCTTCTTAAATGGACAATCCTTAAATCGATGCCCCGTTCCCCCACATGAAAAGCAACCTCCCTTCCTTGGCTTAGGACAATTCGGTGAAATATATCATTCCTGATCGCAATTATAATAGACATTCTTCCCCTTCATACACTCTCCAGAGTGATTCTTTTCACACTTTTCACATGCAGGCTTCTTCTGTGGTGTACTCCCTTGTCGAGTTCCTGAATCGTTGCCATTATTCCACTCACATTTCTTACTGTTACTGCCACCACTGTTGGCACCCTAATTTCCACCTTCAATCCTCTTCTTGCTCTTCCCCCGGTTGTATTTAGATACTGCTTCGCTACCACCTTCGACAATGATAGCTTATTCTAATAGCGCGAAAAATGTAGTAATTTATAGCACTGCAACTTTGCTGTATATCCACGGCTTTAACCCATTCTCAAACCTACGTGCCTTCCGTACTTCTGTGTCCACCTGATGAGGTACGAATCTAGCTAACTCATTGATTTTGGCTGCATATTCTGCAACTGTCATGTTCTCTTGCTTCAATTCAAGAAACTTCACTTCCATTATGGCTTGCATGCTCGGCGAGAAATAGTTCTCAAAGAACAACTCCTTAAACCTTGTCCAGGTTACTACTTCAGTTCCGGCTCTAGCCTAGTTTGACTCTCACCAGTAATTAGCCTCACCTTTCATCAAGTAGGTAGCAAAAGCCGTCTTTTACTCCTCGGCTACGCTGGCGATAACAAAAGCCTTTTCCATCTCTTTCACCCATGTTTGAGCTTTTATGGGGTATGTGGTTTCGCTGAATTTTGGAGGTCTTACAGCCATCAAATCTTTAAAGTTTGCCAATCTATTATCTGTTCTAGTTCTTGCTGCTGGTGCACGAGTCTGTATTACTCGAGCTATTATATTTGCAAAGTTCTGCATCGTGTCAGCTTGATCTCTTTCATTATTCACAGATCGTTCCTCCCTCTGGTTACGGTTTTGTCGTCTTGGCGGCATTATCTGGTTAAACAAAATCTTATATTATTACTTCGAGTTTCATTATATGTCATATCTTATAAGTATTTAAACTATAACATGTAATTTAAACTCTAACAATCATATTATAATTTTCAACTTGCTGAATTATCCTATTCAGCTTGCTGAATTGTCCAATTCAGCTTGCTGAAGTAACCTATTCAGATTGCTTAATTATACAATCTAGCTTGCCGAATTAACACATTTAGCTTAATAAACTTTCAAATTATCAAACAGACAACTTACTATCTTCATTCTCAAGGCGTATCCACTTAATCAAACATTTACTCATAATATCGCACTTATATTCATATACCAAATTTTAGTGTCGTACACTTACATGCCTGACATATTTTTATAAATGCTAACTATCCCATTCTAAACATCCAGAAATGGGACCTACCAAAAGATATACTGTTCTATTCACCTAAGATGGGGATACATCATATTTACATACAACCTCACATAGCTTAGAGGTTCACATCATACATAATCTAACCCTGCTAAATAAAAAGGGTACTAGTGCATTTATATACATCATAACCAACCAACACATCACTGGCTGTCAGGCAAAGGCACCTCCACTTGGACATGCTTCTGCTTCTACAGTGCACCTTCAATCATACGGTGTCACACAGAACGCCTAGACTTGCCGATCTCAAAATGCGGCCTGGGACCCGCGTATGCTACATCTAAAGCCAGTCCCAAAGACTCTAGTCTGACCTCCTTCTCCTCCAAAGCTGTCTCTAACTGATCAACCATCCTTGCTACTCTAATCTAGGCATCCCCAACCCTAATCTTGTCAGCAATTTCTAAATCGAACTTAAAGCGCATCGCCTGATGCTCAACTCTCAGTACTCCCAGCTTTCCTTCCTCTTGTTCCAATCTTTCCCTCAGCTCCGCATTCACAACAACCATTTGTTGAGACAATGCCACCTGTCCTTGCAACTGCACCTTTACATCTGCAAGCTCTGCCTGAGCCTGATATGCTAACTCTTTGTACTGCGTCTCATTCAATTGATGAGTCTAGTTTTCTTGCTCCAGTTGTGTGACTCTATTTCCCAATGCTACATTCTCCTCGAACAAATCTACTACCATCATATCTTCATCATAGTCCTCACTCTCAGTGTGCTCCTCAACAGGATCCCTTGGCTCCTGCTCCATAGTATGGCTATCATGCCTCTCTTCCAACATCCTATAAGCAAACAAGAACAACATCAGTATCACAATAAAATATATTCATTGATAAAATGAAACGATATTTTATTATGTACAATCTATACTAGACGAATATCCACCATCCATCTCCTAGCATACTCTATACGAGTTTTCTTCTAAGGTTATAACCTATGTTTCTCATCCTAATGTTTATAACCTATAGCTTTGATACCAACCTGTGACACCCCTAAATCTGGATTCTCTAACCTCGGGTTCGGTGCTCACGTTTCATCACCATCATAAGCATTCGATAAACTATTGCGGAATAATAAACATATATTGTTCATTTCAATAAAGTCTTATAACAATATCCCAAGGTCTATTACCTTAACTTAAACGTACCTTACTTAGTTACATAAAGTAACACAAAAGGTTTACAAAACTATAAAACATAATCTAACATAATACATAAACATTCATGTTAACTATTCCTGAACATTTCTCTTGCCCTTGTCCTTCTTAGACGACTCTGGCTTAGCTGAAACAAATGTCATGATATAACAAGGGTAAACAAGTAGTTTACTTAACAAGTTTAAATACAAAGGAGATATATCATAATTAGAAAAGAATTTAGCTTTCAATGTTCAACAAGATAAATCGATTATGAAAGAACATGAATTAAATCTCGATAACTGAATATTCAAATAATTGAATAACAGATGATGATTGGTTTAAAATAACCATGAACATATACTAAGGTTGTCAGTATTTAAACTGGTCCTTTTAATAAGATTTGGTAATCGAGGGGATCAACCTTTCATACCTGGTGAAATATGCATAATCACTCAATATACTAGCAACAATTATTTTCCAATAATGCTTTAATCAAATTGTTCTTTTTCTCAGTCTAGAATCCTTACTAAATCAATTAGTTAGGAACATCTTTCAAAACATAATTGGTTTAACAAATTTAAATGTGCTTGATCTAGCGGATACAACTACTATTGATTCATATCATAAACAGTTCATAAATGAAAAAACTTTAACTAATTCACAGCTCAATAATAATATAACAGGAATTCAATTGCACAAAGTGCGAATATCAACAATCATTATAGATGTGAATAATCAACAATAATTATTCACTAACATTTTTTGAAATATAACTCAAGTTTGAGTTAGAGAACTTGCCTCAATCGTAGTCTATTGTTATACAATTTACTTTAACTTCTTAGAGAAAAGACCTATAATTGATCTTTCAATTAGTCATAGCATATACTTAATTATAATGTCATTACTCTATATTAAATTGTCTAACATTTAATCACATAGTCAAGTATTAGACAATACATTAAAGTATTAGAATTCCTATCATACCTTGATAATCGTTAATCACTTCGTATCTTATACTTTTACTTTATAAGTTTTTCCTTTTTATGTAATCTAGTAAACTAGATAGCATTCCAACAAATCGAATATACTAATCCAGCAAACCAGATAGCAATTCAGCAAACCGAAAACACTATTTCAGCAAACCATAATAAAATCCAGCAAATCGAATTCAAATTCAGCAACCCGAACTCAAATCCAGTAACTTGGATTCTTCTTTTAAGCATACTACATATATAATATAGTTCATTGAATATCCAATTCAACAAACCATATTTAAAATAATTTAATTATCTATATTATTCATTTTAATTTTTCGTTAATATTATTAATTATTTAATAATATTTTAAGTTAATGTTATTAATCTTTTAATAACATTTTAGTCTAATATTATTAATTATAGTAATAATATTTTAATCTAATGTTATTAGTCATTTAATAATAATTTAATCATTTATTAAATTAATAAACAATTTATTTTAATTATTTAATTTTTATTAATTAATTCTTTTAAGCATTCTAAAATGCCATAAACATAGAAACTCCTCACAAACGACCAAGACCCTCATCAAAAATCTGTATAAACTATATTTAGGGTTCTCAAGTCGTAAAACATTATTTTCTATATTTTTCACATCACATATTTAATTTAATTCATTTATCCATATATCATCCTTTATGTGAAAAATAGAAAAACATCTCTAAACCCTTTTCTTTTATACAAAGCAACTATATATAATCTACTCATGAAAATATATTTTTCCTGATATTTTTAAAATCCATTTACTATATTTAAATAGTCCAAAATAGCCAAATATTTCCACATTTATCATAAATCGAGATTGTATCCACAAATTTTGAAATTTTCAGGGTATGCTCCTGATATATACATGTACTTCCAGTTAAAATTTCATAATTTTTAGAGTTAACCACAAAGAGTTATTCGGGTACATTTTTAACAGTAGTCATTGGCCGTAAAATCCATAACTCTCATTTAACATTGACACAAATTCTCAAATTTTTATAGGACTTAGATATCTTCTCATATTATCCCTCCAAATATTTCCCAAATTTTTAAAGTAAATAAAGTTGACGAAAAAGCCCTTGTGGCTGACTGATCAGCAAGCTAAATTCGTTTTTCGTCCATTACATGAACTGTTTTGATTAAAACTAACACCACGACTTTTAAACATGTCGTTTTTGAGTGCTACCACTTGGGTTTACTAGCCAACTCATATATCTAACACCCTTCTTTGACGAATCACAAAAAGAAGCTGTAGATTTAAAATAGTAGTTGATTAAAGGGAGAGAAAGCTAGGGTTTTCTAACTTTCTAAAAACCTAGTTTCTTTTCTTTCCTTTTTATCAACTTTCTAACACTTAAATAAGTTAGATCCATACTTGAATCCATAGAAAACACATATATTAAGAGTTTTAAACCTCAAAATTATAAACCCCATATTTCATTAAACCATTAAAATAAATGAGAATAAAGATTAGAAATTAGGTTTATACGTTGTTCTTCTTGCTACCTTCCTTTTCTAACCAAAATAGGTGATAATCTAGGATGCATATGGATCAAATCCTCTGCCTCTCTTCCTCTTCCTTCCACTGAATCCTCTCTCTCTCTCTCTCTCTTATCTCTTTCTTTAGTTTGTTTCTTTAGTTTAGCTTAGGAAATGAAATAAGAACAAATGAAATATTTAATGTACTAGTTAGTAAAGGTGAATAGATATAAAGTGTATATCTATCATAATCTCTCAAGCTCTTACTCTTCCTCTATTTCATTATTGTAGTGGTTTCTTGCAAGTAATAACAAAAGTGTTGGTTCCTTTAATTGAGTGACACCTAAGAGGGAGTGGTTGAACCACTAAAGTAAGCTAATCATTATATACCTCCCCCCTTCCTCTATTCTCCTAAAATCTGGCCACATGGCCTTATCTTCCTTTCCATTTTTATTTTATTTTATGCTTTATTTACTTTATTCAATGACTAAAATATCCCTCCTCAAGTGGGCTAAGTTTGGACTTTTAAATAAATTCTTTTGGGCTTGTAATTAATTATTTTGGCTACTAATGAGCTTGGGCTCCCATAACTAATTAATTGTGCCACTAGTATACATACCTTTTATATCTAATATTGGGTTAGTTTAATAATTTAATTGCTCTTAAATCAAATTAGCTAGAAGTCCAATGCTTAAATAAATAATTGGGCTTGTTTAAATTACTTACCTTTCTTAGTCCATTAAATCTATTATCACTTGAACTATTACTCATTATTATTGATATATACACATTATCATCAACCAATAATGTCAATTAATTTACATAACCCAATTAGACTTACCATATTCAAGTAAATTGAATATGTAATGAGGGTTCAACACCTTAGTCGATTTCCTGAATTATTAAAATACTTAGGTTAGTCCACTAATCTAATTAGCTCATTAATGAGACTTCCTTTAAATACTCGTAGCACACTTAATCACATAATCACTTAATCACTTAGTCATCCATAATATATCACAGATTTGTCAATATCATTAATAATTAATTAATATATTTATTTATAATTCTTGGTTATTAAAAATCCAATGATGGAACCGTTGAAAGCCACTTCAACGAAGGTCAGAGCGTCTGACGTGACAAGCCGTTGGTGACAACTCCAGCGAAGCATCGGGAATGATCTGGTGATGAAAGCCGTTGAAAACTACTTCAGCGAAGGTCAGAGGGTCTGACATTGCAAGTCATTGGCGACAACTCCAGCGAAGCATCGGGAATGAGCCAGTGTTCAAAACTGTGAAGAAATTTAACCCCACAGATGACAGATGATGGAATCTATTATACAAATCCCCAGCGGGAACACCGATAAGGATCGGTGGTTCATACGACCGTGTAAACTACCGTTTAAGTAGGCACCGAGGAGGTTTAATGATAGTCAAACAGTCAAAGAGCTCATATAAAGACAGAGGATGTTGATGACAACTCCAATACCAAGTCTAGAAATGTCCAATGGCATCAGCCAAAAGAAAACCTTCCCCTCAAAGAGTATCAATGGACGTGGTAAACCATTGGCTTTAACCCAATGTAGCATCGAGAAAGATTCAGTGATGGTTTATACGTTGCAAAATATTTCTCGAGTAGGCGTCAAGAGAATTTAATAAGTGCTATCACGGATAACGTCATCCCCAACAGAAAATGGCATAAACAGACAGTGATAGCCCAACAACATGAAAGCATCTAACATTCATAACATGACGTACCATGCATTGCATTGCATTACATTTGTATATGTCATATTTCTAGTTTCTAGAGTTCTTTATCATGTTCATTCCATTGCATTGTATAAACATAATAAAGAGGGGCATCTGTAGACATTCAAAATTTTGCATTCCTGTTACAAACCCTGCAGGAGGATAAACCATCTTTTAGCCCCGGTGACAACACCGGGAGATCAATCTCAGCCCTAATGATAACACCGGGATGTCAAGTCAAGCCCCGGCCACAACCCGAGAGGTATAGCAGCCCCGTCGACAACACCGAGAAATTAATCTCAGCCCCGGCGATAACACCGGGATGTCAAGTCAAGTCCCGAACACAACCCAGGAGGTACAGTAGCCCCGACCACAAATTTAGAGGTACCGCAGCCTCGACAACAACACCGGGAGATCAATCTCAGCCCCAGCGACAACACCAGGATGTCAGGTCAAGCCCCGGCCACAACCCGAGAGGTACAGCAGCCCCAATGACAACACCGAAAGATAAATCTAAGCCTCGGCGACAACATCGGGATGCCAAGTCAAGCCCCAGCCACAACCCGAGAGGTACAACAGCCCCGCCAACAACACCAGGAGATCAATCTCAGCCTCAGCGACAACACCGGGATGTCAGTCAAGCCCCGACCATAACTCGATAGGTACTACAGCCCCGACGATAACACCGGGATGTCAAGTCAAGCCTCGACCACAACCCGGGAGGTACAGCAGCCCCGACGACAACACCGGGAGATCAATCTCAGCCCCGGCGATAACATCGGGATGTCAAGTCAAGCCCCGGCCACAACCCGAGAGGTACAGCAACCCCAACGACAACACCAGGAGATCAATCACAGCCCCAACGACAACATAAATATATCAAGTCAAGCTCTGGCCACAACTCAAAAGGTATAGCAGCCCCAACAACAACACCGGGAGATCAATCTCAGCCCCGACGACAACACCGGGATATCAGTCAAGCCCCGGCCACAACACGGGATGTACAGCAGCCCCGGCGATAACACTGGGAGATCAATCTCAGCCCCAAAGACAACATCGGGATGTCAAGTCAAGCTCCGACCACAACCCGGGAGGTACAGCAGCCATAACGATAATAGTGGGAGATCAACCTCAGCCCCGGCGATAAAATCTAAATGTCAAGTCAAGCCCCAGCCATAACCCGAGAGGTAAAGCAACCTCGATGCCAACATTAGGATATCAAACTCAGCCCTGGCGACAACACAGGGATATCAAGTCAACCCTCAACAAAAACCCAAAAGGTGCAATCACCCCAAAGACAACCCTGGGAAGCCAAATCAACTTTGGAGACAGCTCTGAAGCATCAAATCATCCCTAGAGACAACCCTAAGAAACCAAGTCAACCTCGAAGACAACTTTGAGGAAAAATAGAGTCGACTGGGATCAAAACTCGGAGACAATCCCAAGAAAATAGTCAAAAACCGTGCCAGTACATGAGAAAACCCCTGGAGGGGCAAAACGATTATTTTACCAACTTAAAGCCAATTAAGTCAAAATTAAGCCGAATTGATGCAATGAATGTTAGAAAGAGCCATAACTTCGATCCCGAGTGAAAAAAACACAATACAGCTCAACGGATAAATTGCGAAAAAATGAAGATCTGGTTCTAAACCCATCTATTAGGAATAAGCATGAGAATAATATTCTTATTTATATAAGATTTGATTATGATCTTAATGAATAAATATGCAAATATGTTTACATTGATAAAAGATGTAAAGTCTTTGAAAAGTGAATAGGAATATATGTACAAGGACTTAGACAGAAATGATCAAATATGTTAGGCTGATCCTATATGAACAAAACAGCTTTGTAAAGTCCTTCAAAAGAAATGATGTACAAGGACTAAAAATTAAAAGATCAAACTTGTTAGGTTGATCTTAGACAATTTAATAGATAGGTCTGTCTGATCGTCGAGCACTACACCAGCCTTCGTAGTCTTCCAGGAGAGACAAGGAAGACTCGAGGACTATCAAGGCAGAATCGTAGTCTCCAAGGATAGTAGATCTCAGAGTTTGTAGTCTTCCAGGAGAGACAAGGCAGGATCGTAGTGTGTCGAGAAGAACTTTCTCGAAGCCGTAGTCTACTGAGGAAGTCATGTTCAAAATCATAAAGGCAGCCAGTCTAAGAGCCGACCGAGCACCTGCCAAGCCAAGTCAAGAATTATAGGTCACACTCGAAGTAGTGGAGTCTACCGATCATATCAGAGGCAGAGATTGTAGTCGAGCCAGATCAGACAAGGATAACAAGTGTTAAGGCAGAAATCGTAGTCTGTCAGTTGATTTGATGTCAAAGTCGTAGTGTCTGCAGAACCAATGCAAGATCGTAGTCTGTAGAAGAAAAGCTTCGGCAAAGTCAAGCAAGTGCTCACAACGCCAAGGAAGAATCGTAGAAAAAATACAATTCTCAACATATGAGCACTCCTAAAGAATCCAAAGATGTAGCCTCTGGTCAGAGCTGTAAAGATACAATCTATCTGAAGGAAGCTAGAGAGCACTCAACGAATGGCATGCAAGCTAACAGAAGATCTAAGCACCAACTCAATCAGCATCCTGATTGTGAAGTGAAGCCATTCAGGTGAAGTCTTCCACAAGCAACAGTAAGAAGACTTCAGATGAAGTGACTGACAAAAGGAAGTCAGCAATGCAGTAGCTGTCAAGATAAAGAGAAGACAACGGTCTTGGGAGTAACCAGGATCGTAGTGTTTGCCAATTAAGAAGAAGGAACTAATGCTGATTATACAGAGATACTGGCCAACCTTAAAGAATAGACGAAGAAGATAAAGCATAGGTCAGACCATTGATGATATGTGAACGGGAGATCACAAGGAGAAAGCGAGTTGAGTGTGCCTAATCAAATGAGTCTTACAATTAAGAAGGGTCGGAGCATTCAGACAAGTTATCAGTTCCTGAGATAAGTCAAGGCTAGAAGAAGTGTTGAAGCATTGCATAAATGGAGGTAGAGATGTTCTAGATTGCAGATCCAAGGAACACTCTTCAGAATCGTAGTGTTGTCTCAACCTGTCAACAAGCAACATTCATCAGATAGACTACGATTAAGTTCAAAGTCATCTGCATCAGAATCATAGAGTTCGGGCTTCTGAATATTGAAGCATTGGCAACGTCTCAATATAAAGATTGACATCCGAACGTTGCTGAGTTGAAAAGTTATTGGGCTGATAAGTTGTTGACTCTACGAGTTCTACATAACTAAATAGAATACGTCTCAGTGACAGTGAGACTACAAAAGTAGAAGTAAAGCTAGCTAGGAGAAGAGCTTCAACAGATAAAGGCTTCAATAAACAACAATAAGAATGCCACTCAGAATGGCAGCTAAACTGAGAGCTGAGAAAGCTATGAGGATAGCATTCAAAAGAGTGGCAGACTAGAAAGAAGATCCAGAGAGCCATTCTACGAATCACCATGAACCACCAAGAGCTGAAGAAGAACAGATGCAGAATCAGGTGAAGAATCAGATCTGCACACAAGTGAAGCAAGGTTCAGGGAATGCTAAGTACAAGACGAAGTCTACCAAAAGCTCCAAGACTTAGCAGACCCCAAGTGGTGAAAAGATGCAAGCTAAGATCAGATGAAGACAAGCATCAACCAAAAGATCAGCTGCATCAAAGAAGAAGAGATGGACTGCTAAGTACCCTATGATGTTAAGATTCATGAACATCTTAGCAGTCTGTCCAAGGGGTGATCCAGTCTCGATGCAGAATCCAAGGAGGATCACACCAAGCTGCTAAGTACTAAGGATGAATGAGCTTCAAGTCATCTTAGCAGCACATCACCAATAACAACTACATCAACAAAGCCAGGGCCTGAGGGGTCCTTGTCCGAGGGACTAAATGAAGTTCCAAGACTACTGGCCTTGAAGAGTTCGTAGAGAACTGTAGTTCCAAGTCTGCTGGACTTAAAGAGTTCTTAGATAACTGAATTTCCAAGGCTGTTGGCCTTGAAGGAATATTTGTGTTTCAGATGTAAAGACTTCCTTAGTGGAATCCCTGCTTGTTGAAGTAGAAGAGTGGATTAGGAGCTTGTGTCTCTGAACCACTTAAAATCCCTTATGTCATTTACATTATGTATATATAACTACTATAACTGCTATGGATGTAATAATCACTTACACATAAACTAACTCTAGAACAATGGTTAACAAAGTTATCTATGAAGGGGATCTTTAACTTATTCTGTTGTGCTTGAAATGATTCTTATGTTTGTCATTTGCTAATTACATAGCAACACAAAATAAAATGGAAAAGAGTTTCTGAAAACGCAAAGGATCTATTCAACCCCCCCCCCCCTTCTAGATCTATTGAGTGCCCTCTGGGAACTAACAATTGGTATCAGAGCAGGTTCTCATGCTATATCCTAAAGCTAACGCTTTGAGTCTGATCCTAGGCATAAACCATGCTCTAAAATTAGTTTAGTAGGAAGTCACTTGTGAATACAGAAGAGCTCACACGTTAGAAATTATGTGTACAGGTAAATGTGTATATACATCTGAAGCTGCTCAGATTGGTCCATGTTCTTAAATGCTGTAAACAACAAGACCAATCTATGTCCAAAGTCAATCAGCAGTCTGTAGACAGGTGATGGAAAGTCAAGAGGCATCAAAAGCAAAGAATCGAGCATCCACGTTTTCCGAAAGATGAAAGGCCTATACATGTCATGAAATGCTTATCTAGTGAAGGACGAAGATTTCTTTCAAAGTGTATTTGGCTAACCATGCGGATCTGAATCTTGAGGTTCAAGGTTATCAAAGAACTAAAGCTACCAAGACTTTTCTAAGTTACACCTCCAAGACTGTATGATTGATCGAAGGTCAAATGGAGCAACAAGTTGTCAGTAATAAATGCAAAGATATGCACATCAATGCTTAACATCATTATAGCAAGAAAAATGACTGTCAAGAAATTGACAGTGTAAAGGTACGGTTCCTTATTAATATAAATATGTACATCATATTGCATCACATTATGTACTACAACAATATTCTATCAAGAAACCATACTCTTCCTAAAAAGGGGAAGAGAGAAAGTACATTAAGGTTGGAAGGTTAATTGTCAACAAACTTTCTCTCCACTTATGTTTAGGTTGAAGATAACATCTTGGAAGAAGCCTGGAATATGTCATAACTCATAAGTTAATCTTAATCTAATTAAACTTAAGTGGATTAACACTTGCTGAAGGGTTGGTATGTATGTAAATTTATACAAACCCATGTTCTGTGTTTTTGATAAAACGTAGAGTATGATCAGCTCTAGAGGAGTATCTTGAAGATTCCTAGAAACTGATCATCTCCATGAATCAACCAGATATAAATAAGTAATAGAGGTGATTCCTACTTTGTGAACATTCAAAATCTGTGAACATAACAAAGCAAAGGGTGAAACAATCAAAGAAAAAGAGTGTTGTTAAAAATACTAAATCATACAAACACTCACAATCATGCATTATAAATATCATATCTAAATCTAATAGATGCATAAATATAATTGTTAATGCTTAATATGATATAAATCCAAAGAGATGAGGAATTAGGATTTTGAGAAAACTAACCTAGCAGGACCCAATCAAGCTTGGGTAGCAAAATAGAAATCTACCTAACCTGCAGGTACTTGGTCTATCTGACCACACTAAGGAATACTGAAGCAGATGGCTTCAGTCACAAAGACTCAACCAGCTGGAAGCTCAAGATATTTTAGCAATGCTCTTGACAAAATCATCCAATGCCAAAGCCTATTTTTGAAGACTTGTTGAGTCCTCATAAATGAAGTTCACATGGGTGATGATCTCCATATGGAAGCTGGCTACTGATGTCAAGAAGATAGAGATCTTCTATGCTTATTTATGCAAAGCATATCATCTCAAAGGGAAAATCAAGGAAGCTCATACCAGAAGATCATCAATCATTCATTATGGAGAATTTATCATAGAAGCAAAACTCCACGAATGCAGGAAATATTGAATCCTGAATGGGAGAAACTACGTTCGTAGTTTTGTCAACAATCGTGGAGTGATCAGTCCTGAGGATATCTCTATATGACTTAATGAGGGTTATGTGATCATGATGATCTCAGCCTGAAAAAGTTGTGCAAGGCTACCCCTTATGCATGTGAAGAAGAAGAATTCATCCTTTTCTGAGAAGATAGCATCAACTACAGGGGGAGCAGTGATCTGCTAGGAACAGCAACGCTAAAAGTGTCAAAGAAGCACAATAGAGCAAATCCGTCAGATCTTCCAATATTTGATGATAAAGATTTAAGTGACAAGTGAAGATAAAGCTGAAGGTCGTTATGAATCTCAAAAGAAGAAGAAACGCAGCCACAAAATAAAAAAGTCTTCACTCACTACGATTGTGGAGTCATTACCAATCGAAGAGTCCAGACTAATTACTACTGCAGACGAAAAAGCTGCAACAGCCTCTCAGTCTAAACAAAATGTCAAGGCTGAATCTGAAGAAAGTGCAAAGGCTATGTTCAAACCAAAGAAGAGGATGAAGAGGTTTATCAAGAAGTATGTTCTGGCAAAGGAGGAAGTATTGAAGGAAGATGATCAAAGGATTGCTGTTGAAAAGGCTGAACAAAACAATCAACATCAAGCATCTGGTTCAACTGTGAAAGAGACTAGAATTATAGAAGATGATCTGGCAATGATCAGTCATGTAGAGCACACTATTACACCTGATCAGACTATGATCAATGATGATGAGGAAATGCCAAAATTAAGTAGTGTTGCCAAGGAAGAACAGCCTGAAGTTGTTGTTCATTTTATGGAAGTCCTTGATGCAAGATATGGAGATGGTGAAGCTCTGAAGGCAAAGTGAAGAAGTGGGTTCCTTGCCAGAAGATCTGAGAAAAGCTCAGAGTATAGGTCAACAATGATACATGTCTGTTGACCACTCCATGAATATCAAGACCACTTCTGTCAAGTTCATAAAGACAGGATCTAACCCAAACCAGAATCATCCCAGTTACAGAGTCTCAAAACTCTGTGACTGATGGACCAGATGAATATCCATCATAGTCAGTAGTAATATCCCAAAACATGCTACTGATAACCATATCAATCAACCACTCAAATCGTGGAATCTCGATGACAAGACACCTGATCGTAGTGTAAGAGCATGATGACACTATGAATGCAGCCTAAACGAATACCAACATCAAAGAGTATCCAGAGTTGGTCAGTGAACTCTCCAGTAGAAAAGCCAAATGTGATGTCATTATAGCCACCATTATAAAGCTCTTAATCTGATAAGCACCTCAGGGACAAACCTAACCATTAGCCTTGGTCTAAGAGGTTGGCCCTTCCTGAGCAACCTTAACCCAGAAGAAGTGCAGATATTAATTGCATCACATGAATCTCTACTGAAGCATGCAGTAACTCTTAGAGGAATACAAGATGAAAATGAGCATTGCCACACTCTTAAAATTTGAAGAAGTTGTCTATTGAAGTATGGCCACAGACTATGATCATAGAAGAAGGCACATAGGTTGGCAGATTAGTCTAAGCAATCGTGGAGTACTGAGCTAAGTCATAAGTCACTCCACGAACTGAAGAAGTCAATGGTCAACCAAAGAAAAGTCAAATCTGGATAAATGACACGATAAAGGAAGTTACAGATTGTGACCTATCAGAGTCTTACAACTGTCCCACTAAGAAGCGTGGAGGGAACAATTACAAGAGGGAAAATTCAAATCAGTGGCAGTTATACTTTCGAGAGTTCATCAAAAGCTGCAAACCTGTCAATTCAATACATTCTCTCTCTAGCCAAAACCTAAACACCTCCAAACAGTCAAATCCTCTCAAACAGCTATCTATCCACAAATCGATCCCTGATATCTCAAGATACTCTCACAAAGTCATAAACCCAAAAATCCCCAACTCTTCAAATGGAAGATTTGCGTGTTATAACTGGCATTCAACATGGAACTAAGAAGTTTGAGAAAGCGAAGAAGAAATTCAGAGATATCCTTCAGTTGATAAAGAAGGCTGGATTCTCTGAATGCCTTGAAGCAAACACTCGAATCTACTCAAACCTGGTGAGAGAATTCTACTCAAATGTGTCTGTGAGTTCTAGAACCCTATCGACTAAGGTCAAAAGCCAGATTCTGAAGTTAAAGCCTACAGACATTAACCAGTGCTTGGGTCTTCCAGAATCGGCTCTGAAGAACCTTGAAGATGTCGATATTGAAGAAGGGCAGAAAGCTATGCACTACAAGAGAAACCCTATCTTGAAGAACATGAAGAAGAAGGAGTTTCCTGAAAAGTAGGAGTTTCTTGATGAGATAGTAGGGACGTGCATACTGAGCAAGGATACTGCTCATGATACAGTAAGTGATCATCAACTGAGAATCATGACTGCCATTGTTCTCAAGAAGCAAATCAACTTTGGTGCTATACTGTTTGACTTAATGCTAGAGTGGCTGGACAAGGCTAATAAGAAGAAGTCAACTAACAAGCCACTCACAAAGGTTTTTTATGGAGATTTCTAAGCATCATTCTGAAGAAGAAGATGAAGAATAAAATTAAGGATGATGAGGGTGAAGTACTAAACAGCCAGAAGGTGTTATCCCCAAAGCTTTTTGTAAACTGGAAAAAGAATCCTATGGAAAACAAAGAGCTAGTGACACATGGCAACAGCAGTAAGAGCACTACTAAGAAGAGGAAGTCAAGTGCTGTGGAGGAGGAGGAGCTATCACACTCTGAGGATTCAATCAATCCAAAGTCCAAGTCTGTAAGGCCCTCCAAGAAGAAAGCCAAGGTGGTGAAGAAGTTAAAATCAGTTCCCCAAAGAAGTCTGTCTGCTGAAGAGAGAGAAGCAGAGTCAGAAGAAAAAAAGGGAACTGAAAGCTCTACGGATAAATCCACAAGCAGCCAGTCCACTAATGAGGAGGAATCAAAATCTGAGAAGGAGGAAGTAAAGTCTCTAGATGTTAAAGAAAATGAGAGTCCTATGGCCATGTCCCAAAGTAGCCACTCTATTGATGAGGAAGGTTCAAAAGCTGAAGCTATTGGATCTCCCACTATTGAAAGTCCAAAGAGTTCCTCTGCTACTTCAAAGGACTCAAAGTCTGAAGAAGAACTATCTAACCCTATTGTTGAACCACAAAGGAGCTTGTCTGATAAATCAGGAGCTTCAAAATCTAAAGATAAAGAAATGTCTGAATCTCCTGTTGCTGAACCTCCAAGGAAAAGAAAGAGCAACAGATTGCTTGCTAGATCTTTCCTAAAGAAGAAAAGAGACTCTTCTACAGCAATTATTAAACTCAATGATGATGATGCTAAATCTAAGGAAGAAGATGCTAAAGAAAAAAGGAGGAATCTATCTTCAAAACTAAGCAACAAGAGATTGAAGACTGCAGAGCACAAAGTGTCAAGTGAGTCTACAAAGACTAGCTCTAATGAAGATGATGATCAAATGCTGGAACATACTGATGAGTTAGTTAAAGAAAGTCTGCACCAGTCTGACTCCAAGTCAGGACAGGAAGAAAGTGAAGAAGACTCCAGTTCTGAAGATGAGGAGCCAGAAGATTATCATATCCCCTTTCCTGTTTGCCTCAAGAAAAGAATAGTGGTGGAAGTTCATGATGAACCACGAAATGTGATACCAGGAAGATGGGTTAACTATGGAAACGAAAGGCTGAATGTGGTGAGAATGTCCACAACAGATCTGCTTAACAATATCAATGATATGGAGCTGGACACCTCAATTATGTTGTATGAGCCTGAAACCAAGGATCATGTGATAAAATGGTTTTATCCTTCAATGCTATGGGTAAAGGCATCCATCACTGGCGATAAAAGCTACTTCGCATGGTGCTTCTCACACTTTTGCAACTTGGAGCTGGTGGCACAAAACTTTACAAGGATAAAGAAGTTTGTAACTCTGCTGATCAAGGATCAATCTCACTTCAGGGTCTATTGATAAGCCTGCAATCACTACATCCCCTACGATTGTCGAGTAGATTCAGATGGCAGAAGGATTATACCTAAGTATATGATCGAAGAGTCATCTCACTCTACCAATAAAGGTGATCAAATTGAGTTTGAAAAGCTCTATGATGATCCGGCAATGCTGACTGATATTCCTCCATCCTTCAATAATGATTGGTACTCAACGATCTATAAGATTTTCACTACCTTTGAAAGTTTGTCCAAAAGTGAGAATCGTAGAGTCCAACCTGATGCTCAGCAGGAGGCGATGATCTCAGATATATCTCTCAAGTTCAAAGAGAGAGATCAAATCTATCTGAAGGCTATGAGTGATTAGAAGGAAGAAGCTCTACGAGCTCAGAAGGCTAGTGAATATCAAATCATGTCTCTCTCTGACAAGATTGACTCTTTAAATCAGTCTCTCTCCCTTCAGCTAGAGCTAAGTCAACAAGAACTCAAGATTGAGGTTGGCAACTCATCTTATCAGATGGAGCAGCTTATGGCAAATGTCCAACAGCTTTCCCAAGTGATTAATGACAAAAAGGGGAAGAAAAATAGGCATTCAAGGAAGAGAAGAATGAAGGCAGAAGGGAAGAGAAGGAGCAGAAGTAGCAGAGAAAGGAAGGATAAGAAGAGGAAGAAGAAGAACAAAGTAGTAGCACAGGTGTCATCATCTGAGGGGGAGCCAAATGATGATGACCCTATGAAGACAGAATCTGAGGGGGAGCCAGAATAAGAAAAAGCCAAACCAGAAGAAGAAGGAGAGCATACATCTGAGCTAGAGCAAGACAACGATGAAGGAATGAAGAATGCATCTGAGGGGGAGCAGACTGAAGAAGAAAAGAAAAGTGAGTAGCTGATCAACAGACATCCTGGAGACATACATGGAGAAGAAAAAGGTACATTTCTAGCTATATAGGTATGTTCTGGATCCAGTATGTAGAGTGTTATATTTTATGTAATTCCATATCATCATCAAATGACATTCATGATTATCTGTTTAGAAATACAGCAGCTCACTGTATATTAAGATTCATTCAAATTATTCATATGCACATATTATTTTTGTCATAATCAAATAGGGGGGATATTAGTAGGAATAAGCATGAGAATGATATTCCTATTTATATAAGATTTGATTATGATCTTAATGAATAAATATGCAAATATGTCTGCATTGATGAAAGCTATAAAGTCCATGAAAAGAGAATAGGAATATATGTACAAGGACTTTGACTGAAATGATCAAATATGTTAGGTTGATCCTACATGAACAAAACAGCTTTGTAAAGTCCTTCAAAAGAAATGATGTACAAGGAGTAAAAATAGAAAGATCAAACTTGTTAGGTTGATCTTAGACAATGTAATAGATAGGTCTGTCTGATAGTCGAGCACTACACCAGCCTTCGTAGTCTTCCAGGAGAGATGAGGAAGACTCGAGTACTATCAAGGCAGAATCGTAGTCTGCAAGGATAGTAGATCTCAGAGTTCGTAGTCTGTCAGGAGAGACGAGGCAGGATCGTAGTGTGTCGAGAAGAACTTTCGCGAAGCCGTAGTTTGCTGAGGAAGTCATGTTCAGAATCGTAGAGATAGCCTTTCGAAGATGAGATCGAGCGCCTGCCAAGCCAAGTCAAGAATCTTAGGTCACACTCGAAGTAGTGGAGTCTACTGATCATATCAGAGGCGGAGATCGTAGTCGAGCCAGATCAGATAAGGATAACAAGTGTTAAGGCAGAAATTATAGTCTGTTAGTTGATCTGATCTGAAAGTCATAGTATCTGCAAAACCAATGCAAGATCGTAGTCTGCAGAACAAAAGCTTCGACAATGTTAAGCAAGCTCTCACAACGCCAAGGAAGAATCGTAGAGACAATACGATTCTCAACATATGAGCACTCCCAAAGAATTAAAAGATGTAGCCTCTGGTCAGAGCTGTAAAGATACAATCTACCTGAAGGAAGCCAGAGAGCACTCAACGAATGGTATACAAGCTAACAGAAGATCGAAGCACCAACTCAATCAGCATCCTGATTGTGAAGTGAAGCTATTCAGGTGAAGTCTTCCACAAGTAATAGTAAGAAGACTTCAGATGAAGTAACTGACAAAAGGAAGTCAGCAATGCAGTAGCTGTCAAGATAAACAGAAGACAACGATCTTCGGAGTAACCAGGATCGTAGTGTTTGCCAAATGAAAAGAAGGAACTGATGCTGATTATACAGAGATACTGGCCAACCTTAAAGAATAGACGAAGAAGATAAAGCATGGGTTAGACCATTGATGATATGTGAATGGGAGATCACAAGGAGAAAGCGAGCTGAGTGTGCCTAATCAGATGAGTCTTACAATCAAGAAGGGTCAGAGCATTCAGATAAGTTATCAGTTCCTGAGATAAGTCAAGGCAAGCAGAAGTGTTGAAGCACTGCACAAGTGGAGGTAGAGATGTTCTACATTACAGATCCAAGGAACACTCTTCAGAATCGTAGTGTTGTCTCAACCTGTCAACAAGAAACATTCATCAAACAGACTACGATTAAGTTCAAAGTCATCTGCATCAGAATCGTAGAGTTCGAGCTTATAAATATTGAAGCATTGGCAACGCCTCAATATAAAGACTGACATCCAAATGTTGCTGAGTTGAAAAGTTATTGGGCTGATAAGTTGTTAACTTTACGAGTTCTGCAGAATTAAACAGAATACGTCTCAGTGGCAGTGAGACTATGAAAGTAAAAGTGAAGCTAGCTAAGGGAAGAGCTTCAACAGATAAAGGCTTCACTCAACAACAATGAGAATGCCACTCAGAATGGCAGCTAAGCTGAGAGCTGAGAAAGCCATGAGGATAGCATTCAAAAGGGTGGCAGACCAGAAAGAAGATCCAGAGAGCCACTCTACGAATCACCATGAACCACCAAGAGCTGAAGAAGAACAAATGCAGAATCAGGTGAAGAATCAGATCTGCACACAAGTCAAGCAAGGTTTAGGGAATGCTAAGTACAAGACGAAGTCTACCAAAAGCTCCAAGACTTAGCAGACCCCAAGTGGTGAAAGGATGCAAGTTAAGATCAGATGAAGACAATCATCAACCAAAAGATCAGCTGCATCAAAGAAGAAGAGACGGACTGCTAAGTACCCTACAATGTTAAGCTTCATGAACATCTTAGCACTCTGTCCAAGGGTGATCCAGTCTTGATGCAGAATCCAAGGAGGATCACACCAAGCTGCTAAGTACTAAGGATGAACGAGCTTCAAGTCATCTTAGCAGCATAGCACCAACAACAACTACATCAACAAAGCCAGGGCCTGAGGGGTCCTTGTCTGATGGACTAAATGAAGTTCCAAGGCTGCTGGCCTTGAAGAGTTCGTAGAGAACTGGAGTTTCACGTCTGCTGGACTTGAAGAGTTTGTAGAGAACTGAAGTTTCAAGGCTGCTGGCCTTGAAAGAATCTTAGTGATTCAGATGTAAAGACTTCCTTAGTGGAATCCCTGTTTGTTGAAGCAGAAGAGTGGATTAGGAGCTTGTGTCTCTGAACCACTTAAAATCCCTTGTGCCATTTACATTCTGTCATTTACATTATGTATATATAACTGCTATAACTTCTATGGATGTAATAATCACTTGCACATAAAATAACTTTAGAACAATGGTTAACAAAGTTATCTATGAAGGGGATCTTGAACTTATTCTTCTGTGCTTGAAATGATTCTTATGTTTGTCATTTGCTAATTATGACACCCCCAAATCCGGGTACTTCGTTTCCACATGATTTGGTATTCACTTTCTAAATAGAACATACATCTATCCGTAATAAGGAATGTAAAATAAATTACAACCTTGAATAAATAATAAAATCTTCCTTAAAAAGGAATAACAACCTTATTCAAAATCATCTCAGGGTTTATCTAACCTAAACATAAATAATAATGCAAAAATAAAAATATAACATAAATTCTTATTACAATCAAAATTAAAAGATAACAAGTCTTCACTTGTTCATCTTGCCTTTCCCTTTACTCGTTGTCGGTACGTCAACGTTCTCGGCTTTAACTGCAAGGGATTATTAAATATGCAAGAGTGAGCAAACAAACGCTCACTGGAATACAACAATAATAAGGATAAAATTGAATAGTTTCAATAGATCTGAATAACTTTACTTTCATCAATCATAAAGAATTGAATAATAATTCTTTCATTAATAACTAGAATTTCGAATATTGAAATCATCTGAGGGTCATAAGACCTTAAACTTTTGTCCTAGGTTATAAACATTTCTATTTAAAACCTTTAACAGTCATTTATACTATGGACCTTAACTCGTACTTAGGGGAATTAGCCCTTCGTACCATGTGTGTGCACTACATTTAACGCTTCTGCGTAGTAACCTCCCCTAATAAATAGGGTTGTTCATCTCAGTATTTGAATACAAGTCCGCACCAAAGAAAGTTTGGTTTAGATAAGCTTACAATGGTATTTTAGAATTCAACGTTCATCAACTAAGGAATAGTTGAATCGACTTTCAATAACTTAGGAAAATTTATAAATAAAAGAATTACGAATTAACTCATGCTTTAGAATTAAACTTAAAGCATTTAAAAGATAAGCTGGAACTTGCTTGAACAATAAGTCAAGGTCACATTAGTTAAGTCATGAACTTTTAATAAATACTTGTACAGTGTAGAAGTAACAGGACAATCTCAAACAAGGAATATTTGAATTTAAAGAACTTGTATATAATTCACGTTGCTCGGAGTGCACGTATTTCGAGATGACATGACCCACTAGGTGGGGCCCACCATGAGGAGCCGCAGCTTTACTCGCGACTGCCGCGAGTGGACCTACAACCATCGGGCCTTTAAATATAACCCCCCACCCTTGGTAAAAAAGAAGAAAAAAAAATAGAAAATCGCTTTAAAACTTCGCCCATTTCGTCCCTTAGCCCTACTTCTGTTACTCCAAACTTAGATTTTATGCTTCCAATACGTTTGCATACGTATATTCTACAACATACCAAAAATTAACCGGTGAAAACGTCCATTTGAAGCCCACCTAGTGGCAAAAAGCCCGTGGAGCAGTCCATTGTTAGTTTTATACGATCAGAACTCATTTTCTACTTTATTACGTATATGTGAACGTGCATATAAAGTTTCATCTTCTGGTTTTTCCAGAACTCAGTTTCGTGGTGTTTTTAGCTAACTTTTTAGTATATATTAGTATATATATACGTTTTTCTTCATTTGCACAGCCTGGATCGTCGATCTGTGGCTTTTACTCGCTTATATATATATATATATATATATATATACACTAACTTTTAATTCAGTCGGGACTGGATTGCAAATTTGTGTCCCTTTAACTACTTATATATATATATATATATATATATATATATATAGACGTCGTTTGGCCTGGATTGCTAATTCGTGGCCTTTTTGCTTTAATATATATATACTAACTGTATATATATTAATATTTACATTTCAGTTTGGCATGGATTGGAAATCCGTGGCCTTTTACCCCTTTTATAAATATATATATATATATATATATATATATTTACATTCAGTTGAGCCTTGATCAATTCGTGGCTCTTTATAGCTTTCATATATATATATATATATATATATATATATATATATTTACATTCAGTCGAGCCTGGATCAATTCGTGGCTCTTTACATCTTATATATATATATATTTACATTCTGTCGAGCCTGGATTAATTCGTGGCTCTTTTATAGCTTTTATAAATATATATATATATATATATATATATATATATATATTTACATTAACTCAGAATTTGCTGCATTAACTCGGAATTAGAAAAAGAGAGATAATAGGAAGGGTTTGATAGAGATATTACACAAGTTAGAACAAGTACTTAAATAAGAAGATAACAAAAGTACAACAATTTGAACTGGAGGATACCTCAACATCCTTGACTATAATTCCATCAGAAAGTATTGCGTGATTTCTTCCCATAACATACAGTTTCGTAGTCAAGGCCCTGATTATCCTCCGGAGAGTATTCATCTGAACTTATATCAACAAACTTGACTGCTTCATAGCGTCTATCCCTCTGTTTTAGCATGTTCACCTGACGATATATTCATAAAATGATAAATTGCTTTAAATTAAATCATTTCATTCACAAACCGAAAGAGATAATAGAATTGATGCTTTAAAATAGAGGCATTGATCGACGATTTCTAAATTTTGTCATTCACCCATAAACTTTCCCAAACCCCAAATTAATTATCAAAATAAAAACCCTGATTGAGGATAGTACCTGATCTTCGCAATGGAGTGAAACAAAAATGGAAAGGAAAACGTAAATGGCGACGGTAACAGAAACGACAAGACAGAATCGGTGAAGCAAGCGGAGACGGGTGAGGGAAAAGGTGTCAGAAATCTTCAATAATCCAAATCTCTGCATCTTCTTCTTCTTCTTCTTCTTCTTCTTCTTCTTCTTCTTTGTATATAGATTCTCATCTGCTATTGAATCCAAAGCCTATTGTTAAAGAAAGAAAGAATACATATATTGTATACAGGAATCTAAAAAAGTAGTGAGCAAGAGTGTGAGACCCTAAATCGACTGAAGCTCAGTATTTGAGAGGATTTTTAATTTGTATGCTATGGAAAGCTCTGTGTTTTCTTACATATATAACATTTTCTTTAAGAAAATGTTGTAACCTTAAAAAAAAATTCCCCTTTATGAATACACAACGTTTTTACATAATAAACTACAACATTTTGTGAAAACACGTTGTAAACAAAAAATACCATAACGGTTTTTATAAAAACGTTGTCTATTAAGTGTCATCTTTTTATTGTTTTGTAGTAGTGGACCTTAAACGGTTATCCGGATTTAAGGTCTCAAACATAGTGAAAAATATGTTTGTCGTGTTAGAGTCACTTCGATGGCTTTCATGCCCATAAGAAGACCGGTACTTGTATATACATTTTGTGGTCGAGGATGCTTCACATCCCAACAATCACCATCTAAATAGAGCCAAAGGCTGAAAAAAAATAAAACGGAAGTATCAACAGGCTTCCATTCCTATGAGAGCGTAAGGGTTTGAAAGCCACCTTTCAAAATATCATTTTCATATCTTGTTTAAAAAAGAACTTTTGCAAATCAAATCAAACCCTTCGTATATAGGTTCAACGAAGCACGACACTGCTTTCAAATCAACCAAACGTAGGCTCAATTACTTCCAGCATACACACACACATTGCAAAAAAAAAAGGAAAATATTGAAAAGATGCGATACCGTGTTTCACGGGAGTCGGGGGTGCTTAACACCTTCCCCCAACTTAACCAAGCCCCCGAACTTTTAAGAATCTCAGTTTTAAGACCAAATTTTGACAATGTCCAGTATTTGGGCCTACTTGCAAAATCAAACAATGCTCGGTTTAGTTGATACAACCATTTCAAAATCTACCAACTAGCGACTCTGTAAACCTTTCAAATCGTCGACATGATACATGTTGGCCTTTTCCTAAAAACCTTCACCCTTCATAAAACAGATAAGACAGACAAGGGTAAAACAAAAATTTAGGAAGAGAGAAAGATCTGTCCAAAGCGACAGGATTTTTTCCCAACGTCGACAACAGGATAGGCTATTGGACTAATATGCGGCTGATGGAAAATAGGGACTAAGAATATGAGACAAGAGTTTTAATACTTTACACTTACCAGCAATGTAATGTTAGTTCCTTTTGGGCTCACAAAGCCAAATTTAATGACTTAGTATTATTACATTATTTTAGTTATGGGTACACATGCAAATACATATAATTATATAATCCATGTACATTGGGTTAGTTCAAATTACATTTGAATTTGGCTAGAATATAAACTAGTTGGGTACTAACAGCCCATTTATTTTCCATAAAACTTACTATTCTAATTACACCAAATATCATAATGATAATTAATATCAAACATTAATTATCTTATTATAATATTGTTCTTAATATCACATTTGATCTTTCATGTATGATGCAATTTTATTAAGTATCCATATGATCACACCACACATATAATTTGCACATAATAAATAAATAATTAAAATAATAACAATAATTAGTCTATCACATTATTTAATTATTTACTCATTAATTAAATTAATGAATTACTTAGTCCACAGTTATGCCACACTGGGCATATCACATAAGCTTAATTAAGCTCATAATTATTCCCATCACATTTCTCTTTTATCACATATTTAATTCAATCTAAATTGAATTACCACATTTTAAGACACAAAAAAATATATATTTACTCGAAACAAAATTTATTATTTTCAATATTAATATTATTTATAAAATTCACGGGTATTACATCATCCCCCCTTATAAAAGATTATGTCCTCAATATCAGTACAAGGTTACGTGAACAGATGGGGATAGTCCCTTCTCATCTTATCTTCTAATTCTCACGTAGCCTCCTCAACGTTGTGGTTTCACCAAAATACTTTTATAGAAGATATAACTTTATTTCTTAATATTTGCTCTTTCCTATCTATTATCTGGACATGAATTTCCTCATACGTCAGATTTTTTTCTACTTGAATGGGGGGCTCATAGGATATCACGTGCTTATAGTCAGGCTTGTATGGTCGTAATACCGAAACATAAAATACGTTGTGGATATGCTCAAGTTCAGGAGGTAAAGCTACCTTGTACGCCACTTTGCCTAGTCGCTTCAATACTTCAAATGGTCCTATGAACCTCGGAGTCAATTTTCATTTCTTACCGAATCTTATCTTCCCTTTCCAAGGAGACACCTTCAAAAACACAAAACTACCGACTTCAAAATCTCGACTTTGATGGTGTAAATCTGTGTATTTCTTCTTTCGATCTTGAGCTACTACTAATCTAGCTCTTATTGTCATCACCACATCTGTCGTTTGTTGAACTAATTCTGATCCTTAAAGTCGTCGTTCTCCGACCTCATCCCAACATAATGGTGTTTTGCACTTTCTTCCATAGAGAGCTTCGTACGGTGGCATACCGATACTAACATGATGACTATTATTATAAGCGAATTCTACTAAGGGTAAGTGATTATCTCAATTTCCTTTGAAATCCATCACACAAGCTCTAAGCATGTCTTCTAACGTTTATATTGTTCGTTCACTCTGCCCGTCGATTTGAGGGTGATAAGCAGTACTCAATCTTAATTGTATTCCCATCCTCTCTTGCAAACTCTTCTAAAAATTTAACGTGAAGTACGGATCTCGATCAGAGAAAATTGACACCGGCACTCCAAGTCGTGAAATGATTTCCTTTACGTATAACTTGGCTAACTGATTTAAATCGAATCGAATCTTTATTGGTAGAAAATAAACTGTCTTCGTTAATCGATCCACAATAACCCAAATGGCATCATAATCCTTTTGTGTAACCGAAAGTCCCACCACCAAGTCCATCGTAATGTGCTCCCATTTCCACTCTGGTATTTCTAACGACTGTAGTAGACCACTCAGCCTCTGGTGCTCTGCTTTTACTCTTTGACAGGTAAGACACCTACTGACGTACTCTACAACTTCTCGTTTCAGATTGGGCCACCAAAAGTGCTGTCAAAGATCCCGGTGCATTTTCATGCTTCCTGGGTGAACAGAATATGTCGTATTGTATGCCTCGTGCAAAATCTCCTCTCTCAATTCAATTACGGCTAGCACCCACACTCGATCTTCGAATCCTAATACACCGTCTTTATCCATCTTCAATCTTTCTTCTTCATTTACTGCTATCCCTTTCTTTATCTTTTAGCACTCTTCGTCTTTCTTCTGTGATTCCTTTACTCTATCCAACAACGTCGGACAAGCTTCGTGAAAGTAGTCTGCATACAAGCCAATTATGTTGATGATAAAGCATATACTTTGTAACAATCTTATTCATTTATTAATAAATGTATTATTTATTAAAGGAATTTATTTATCTACATGGTGATGTTTTTATAATATGTGATAAACCCATAGTTTTAAGCAATGCTTTTAGAATCATGATGATGATCATGCTAACGAGACATAAATTCTTAGATAGCCTAAAACTAAAATAGTTTCCAATCGTTGGATTACTAAAAAGGAGATTTGTAAGAACCCGAATTTTCAGATATTATTAAATAAGGATTTAATAAATAAAATTCTTAAACTGTGAGATGGGTTCGAATAATAATATATATATGTGATATGAGGTACGTGGTATTATATTACATAGGATAATATGGACTATGTAAAGTGTGTTTTTGTGATTTATAAATATATTATTAATATATATTTGTTACTTATCGTAGAGACGATCCAGTTGAGATAAAGGAGGTGGATAAATTCCTATCGATATTAAATAATTTATAGAATTATTTTATCATAGTAAGTTGGTGACATTAAATATCCTTAATGTATAATCACCATATTCTTGAGTATGTGTATTAATAACTAGTATGTTTATAATATAGGTTATTAATAGCACTTAAGCTATCCGTGAATAGGTTTGGATAGTGAAGCATGAGTTAGTTAAGGAATTAACTAATAAGAATAAATATTAGTCAATATAAGTTGTGAGTTATATTATGGAATAATATAATGAGAGTATTGAACCTTAATTAACTATGATGATATAGTACAGTGTTTAATTTACTTAAGTAAAGGAGTGAATTAATATGTGTGTTGAATATGTAATTATAGTTGGTACTTTTATATAGAATAGTAATATGTGAGAAAGTCTAATGTGCGAATAACGTTAAATATATATACGTTATTAAAGGGAGATGGAAATCATTATATCTTTAAATGAATATTTGAAGAAATTATTTTGGGAACAATTTATAGAAAAGAAAGAGATATGATTTTTCTAATAAAGGATATTAAAATAATTTCTAATATTGAATTATTTTAATAAAAGGAGGAAATGTTATTTTTGAATAATAATATTACCTTATATGTTTTTGTATGAGGAGTGATTGATTAATATGGTAAATATATTAAAACGTATTTGCTATATGTAATTAAATTGATGGAAACGATTTATTATAATAGAAAATAAACTTATTATCTATTTTCTATATATAATATATGTACATGTGTCGTACATATAGTTATTTGATATTATAAATAATATCATGAGACAATAAGTAAATTATTTTCTAATAACGAATGTGCTTATTTGGAGAAAACATAATATTTTATGATATGGCTAAATACATAATTTTAAAATGTATTTTCAAGGGAGTTTAATTAATGAAAGGAAACTAAGTTATTTTAATATATTAAATAACTTAAGTTATTATTTGATCGTGAATATTATTATTGAAATAATTAATAGAGTATATATTAATTATTATAAGCGTAAAGGTTATACTTATTATAAGTATAATTAATTGAAGTAGTTTAGCATTTTAATAGCTTGAGTTATTATATTTTCGTAAAGGTTATATATAATATTTGAATATTCGATTTGTAAAATATTTATATGTGGACCTTGGATTTAATAGTTCTAATTTAATTGAACAGGTTATAAGTAGTAATGTGGTGAGAAATGAGTAAGTGATGAGAATAATGATAAGCTTAAGATTAAGCTTGTGAGAGATGCCTTGTGTGGCACAATAATAGATTCGGTAATGAATTGACTAATTTAATGATGGAGGAATTATTAATTAAACAATTAATCTAAATTAATTGTTAATTGTTATTATGATAGTATGTTAAATTATTATGGCTAGTGATAGTATAATAATAAGGAAATCGATTATAAGTATAATCGGATTTGTGATGAGATAAATTGTCTTCTAATATTAATTATTGTTATGAACAATATACTATTATCAAGTAATTAATTGATAATATGATGATTAATGAGTAAATGATTTATAAATATAAAAAGATTTATATTTATTTAACGTGATAATAAATCATATAAAGTGTTAATCAATTAGCGTGGGAATTATAATTCCATGGATTAATGAGAAATGGATTAATTAATATTATTATTAATTAATTGATAAGATAAGTAATTTATTAATTTCTATATGCAACCATGCGATATTAAAGTATAACGTATGATAGTTAACTATATGTTATGCGAAGTATAAAGTGCAATGCGACTATGCTATATATGAATATAAACTATATAGTAAAGTTATTGAGTTGTAATAGGTACATGAAATGTGGGTTTGACAATGTGTATATTAAGTATACAATAAAATAATATATCATAAATATATGGTAAACAATTATTGAATTTACTAATAGAGGAGACAATACACTGTGATGATACCCGATAGAATTATATCCGGTAGAATGAAATGTACATGAATTTATATGTGCAATTTAAAATTTAATACATGATAGTATTATTGAGACTACATTGTGACACACTAATTTATAACTTATGTTATATAAAAGGGAATGTGTATAACTTAAATATATATGGAATAAATATATATAGCCTAAGTATATACTATATGTATACATATATAACATTAGTATGTGGGAAAACAAGTTGCTGAGTTCTCTCCTTGTCCCTAATTGAGTGACCCAATTCCTTCTCACGTGCATAACTCATGAAAGCTAGTCTATTCCTATGCATCAAACTCAGCAATTTCTAGCAAATGATGAGCAAGGGTGAGGAATTCATGATGAGTTCCACCCACTCTCACCAACTCTCCCTTATCCATTGAACAAGCTTGCATTCCTTTGGTTTAATTTGAGGTGGAATTGTAATGTCTGTGTAAACATTTGCCTATAAAATGAAGCTCTTCTCCTTCATCTTTTCATTTTGCTGAGCTTTTGCTTAAGTGTTAAGTGGAGAGCATTGCATACCTTAGTAATAGCATTCTAGAATTGAGTTGAAGATTTCAGCAAGCTTGATACACATTAGCAGAGGTATAACACCTCATGTTCTTCAATTCATGTTTTCTGCAATTTCTAAGATTTCTAATTTCTTGATTCTTGAATTAAGCATAGATTTATTGATAACTTGATTGGAGTATGATTATTAGTTGCTATGCTAGCTTATAATCATGATAGAACTGTAATGTAGTAGCTTAGAATGATAATCTTTGCGAAATTTTGAGTTTGGGCTAAGTTCTGCCGAAGCAGAGCAGTCACTGCCTCTGGCCGGCCAGTGGCGCAGCTGCGCCAGTTTTGTACTGGCCAGCAGCGCAGCTGCGCCGGTACCAGACTTGAGTTGGGCAAGGCCCTGCGCAGCTGCGCCAGTTTTGAACTGGGGCTCTGCGCAGCTGCGCCGGGACCAGTTTCTGGGTTTTATTTTCTGTTGCAGGTTCTGTTATATGCTAGCATAAGTTATATAATTAGAACAAGCATGTGGACATAGATAACATACATATATGATTACCTTGATATGAAATGAGCATGTGTAACGATATTGGTACACACGATTGAAGAAAAACTTATAGTTTTGAAATGAAACTTATAGTTTCGATTGTGAACTTGGACACATATGTAATATGTATATAATCTGATATTTTAAACATGATAGTATGGTTTATATTGACATGAAATGCATGCTTAAAGTATTAACCGTACACTAGTATTAGAAGTTAAGACAATTTTCAAAATGATAAACTTAAGACTTTCGAAAACGAACTTAACCAAGACTAATGTCTTTTAGATTCTGACCATTTGAGAATATTTATGTGGTTTAAATATGAGTTTCTAGTGTATATGAAATACATATAGATGCCATGCATGTACTATGATTCCTTGTTGACTTAGTGTGATTTCCGATGAAAAGCTAAGGACATCAATTACCATATGAATTATGTTGTGATCATGCAAGCATATGCATTAGGATGTCATTATGCCTATAGACATGTTGACATGAGCATCATTTGATGGAGCATGGATATCACCTATGCCAACGTATTCAAGAAATAAAATTCTAAAGCATAAACTATGTGATTAACATATACATGTGTGATGAACGCACGAGCATGTATACTTAGTATTGTTTAGCCTCGTGGTGTGTTGATATGACTTTAGTAATGGACCATTAGTAACGTGGGCTTGATTTATTTAAAGTTTATCGGCATGAATGCCATATGATTTTGACTTATAATGAGCATGCTAGGTTTTAAAACTTGAGTTAATGCCCTTATATACATGTATACATGATGAACATAGTAGCCTTACATGACTAGTTAAGTATGACAAGGATTTTGAAAAGGTGAAACTTAGAAAGTTTGAATGTAATGGTTTCGATAAGATTTGAGAAACGTAAGAGCAATATGGATTGTAGATTTATGAGTTTGCAATATGTGTCGAACACTTAAATAGTTAAGTGGTTAATATTGATATTGAGTATGGTTAAGATATCACTATACGTACCTAACGATACTAAGCGTATGATATGAAAGTGAAACAAGGTTCTAAGAAACAAGTTAGACAACAATGTAACCTTTATTATTACATTGAGAATGTATGGAAGTGTATAACTGATGGGTGTGATCTCTATGATTAATATAACTGTGTAGGATTACACAAAGTGCAGAGATTCTTAAGCAGTTAAGTCGTAGTTGTTAAACTACGAATCAGGCAAGTCTTTCAGTTCCTATTTGATATATGAATTCAATAACTGTTAGTTGAATTATATTATGCTGTGATAATGTGAACTTATATATGAACTGTATATGAGATATAAATGAGATTGAAAGTTGATCTTTGATGATATACTTGTTATGTGAAAAGTAACATGCGTAGTAAATATAAACTCTTTATAAATGCATGAACTGAGTATGATGTTATTTGCTATGTGATGCATGAGGACTGTTAGAATTGCTGAGCTGTCGAGCTCACTCTTGCAAATAACCACTTTTGCAGGTTAAGGACTTACGATAAAGACTTCGTGCTTCTTGATTGATAAAGATAGATAGTATCACAACGAAGAATACTGATTAGATTATTACCCGAACCATGTCTAGGTTCTAGTAGTTGTACTTGATATTTGTTTACGAGGTTTAATGCTTGTTGTACTATAAAGATGTATTAGATAATACATAGAGGATATCGAGTTGAGTTGTAAATGTTTATACGATAACTCAGATAAGAAGGAATCATATTATATAGTTGATTCAAGATTTGTAATCGGTATCAAAGTTATGGAATCAATAAAAATTGCCTGCAACTGAAGCCAAACCGACTCTAGCCAAGCTAAATACTCTGCCGATTGACCCTGATGGCTGTCTCTAAACTCCGCAGTCCGCTGATGTGACTAAAGCCCGTAGACTCTAATCAACTCTACCTCAGTAGCTAGGCAAATAGGAAAGTGATAATCCTCAGCACCCTCAAACGCATGAACCTCCTGGTGCTGATCGAACTGACCCATCACTGCCAAAGGATGATATGTGGTCACACCCCTAAAACCAACCAAGGGAAGGAAGTCCAGGTGAGCCAAATGAGTGACAAAGCTCAAAAAAAGCAATAGCCAGAGTACATAATGATCTCAAATGGCTCCTCCACGACCTCTAAAAAGGCGATCCAAGACGTCACATCAACATATGAAGATGAACAAAAAGAGTAGGTCAAAGACGTACCATGGCCGAAACAGAATCCATGACGACGAAGCCTACTAATAGGTCTCAAGTGAGTCATGAACTAGATGTACAGAAGGACGGAACTACCACAGAACTCCTGAACCCCAACAGTTCGACAGAAGGATGCCGATATGATAGTCTTCGCTAGGATAAGAGGAGGGATGATAAAGTCATATCTGAGAGCCCTGACAACCATCGACATCCATACGTCTAGATGATCGGCGTAGAAAGGCATATACAATTAAGATAAGATGCACATGATCAGGGCATCTACCCGTGAAGTCTGCCATCGCTCCTCAAAAATAGCGTGGTCCGCCCGATGGACGAGGAAGCTGTCAGCAGAGGCGAAATGGTATATCATGAAGTCAATCGAGATAATGTAGCTACCACCAACCTCGGCTAAGACGACCGCCCTCCTCAGACCAGTGACAAACATGAACTGGCAGCGTATATGCCCCACTGCTACTCTAGCACAGGGCCCCTCTATAGATAAACTAGAAATGCGACCATACTCCTCCAAAGTGGGAGTCAACTTATCAGAGTAAAACCTGAAGACATGGCGCTCTTGGATCCAATAAGTGAGCATCCCGTCGATAAATCCCTCTGGAACCTGGAAGGATAACAAAGATAGGGAATGACCCAGTATGCGACCAACTACAATGCGATCAGAATCAGACAGACTGTCGTGCCAAGACCTCAAATTAGTGGCTATCCGACTAGGCGAAAGGTGATCTAAGCGAACAACGAATGAGGAGGGCATCTGTAAAAGTTGTGTCAAAAAGACCACATAGGGGTCAATCTCTATCTAAGCATTTCTATATATATAAAGCATTCATCGTAATGAGCGATAATATATCATATAAAATGAACAAGCAAAAAAGACAACATTATATATATCAAAATGAAATACATCAATTTTATATATACATCAATGTCATACCTATGATACATGTGAAAACTAAAAATAAAAAGTACAGGATAATGGGGCATACACGCCCAGTGTCTAACAAAGGCCTATAAAAGAATATCCATATCCTCCAGGAAGGTGCTGGTGTGATGCCCCCAAATTCGAGTTCTCTAATCTCGGATTCAGTGCTCACGATCCATCATTATAATAATCATTCTATAACTATTGCGGAATAATAAACATACATTGTTAATTATAATAAAGTCTTACAACAATATCCCAAGGCCTTTTTAACCTTAACTTAAACATACCTTAAGTTACACTTATTAATATAAAAGGTTTACAATACTAATTTACATAATGATATTAAAATAGTTAAATATTTTCTCTACGCTTGAACCTTGCCTTTGCCTTTGTCTTTCTTGGAAGGTTCTGGCTTAGCAGTAATAAAAATTATGATATAGCAAGAGTAAGCAACTAATTTGCTTAGCAAGTTTTAATACAAAGGGATTATATCATTATTAGAAATAAATTTAGCTTTCAAAGTTCAAAAAATAATTCGATAGTGAAAGAACATGAATTAACAATCAATAATTGAATATTAGATACTGAGTGGCCAATAATGACCATGAACATATACTAAGGTTGTCAGTATTTAACTGGTATTTTTAATTAGTTTTGGTAATCGAGGGGATCAGCCTCTCATACCCAGTGAATTATGCATAAACACTTAATAGTCGAGCAACAATTATTTTTTAATATAATGCTTTAGTAAAATTGTTCTTTTTCTCAGTCTAGAGTCCTTACCAAATCAAATGGTTAGGATCAACATTTAAAACGTGTTTGATTCAATCAAATTTAAACATACCTGATATAGCTGATACAACTAGCATAAATCTATATCAAAAACAGTTCACGAATGACAGAACTTTTATTAATTCATAGTTCAATAATAATAGAACATGAATTAATTGCACAAAGTGCGATTAACAATAATCATTAAGGATGTGAATAATCATTAATAACTATTCATTAATGTAACGCCTGAGAAAATCAGATTATTATGTGAATATAAATTTATTTGAATATATAAATTAAATAAAATTATATATTTATTTAAGCGAGTAAGTTGTTTAAAGGTCGTTATATGACCTAGAATGTACGAATGTGGTTAGGATTCTGGCTGTGAGCTAGAATTAAATAATTTGAATTTACAAGACGAAAATATAAGTTTTTCGAGAAATTTCTAAAAAATCACTATTCATCTATTTCTGCTTGAGAATTATTTTTGAAATTCCGAGAAACGTGTAATGATAGGATTCTAAGACGAGATGGAATATCCAATAATATTTCAGTTATGTTAAATGAAGTTTTCGCCCGAGGACTTAAAACCCTAAAAGTTAAGGAAAGTGAAATCAAAGAGAAAATGATTAAATGTAATAATAATGATTATTATACGTAATAAATACGAGTATAATACTAGTTATTATACAAGTATAATACGAATATAATATGACGTATAATACAAATGTTATACGTAGTATATACAAAGAGAATACGAGAATTATACGATAGGAATACGATAAGTCTTAATGGACTTTAACTATTGGACTTAGACTTGTCAAGACCAATTGGTCAATGAATGAGGCCCAATGATGAATTATATCAAGGCCCAAAGATAAGTTAAACCAAGCCCAAATTTAGGCCGTATACAAATTAATTATAAGCCCGAACCAAGAACCGAACCCGTGAGTCGAACCGATGGGTCAATGGATGGGTAAAACCCATGGGGCAACCCATGTGGGTCCCTTATGGGCATGTGAGGCGGCTACTTGGTGGCCAAGGAAGTTGATAGCTTCCTTAGGAAGGTTTGGTTAAGGAGGTGGAAGAGAGGAGGTTTGGTCCTAATGACCAAAATGCCCTCCATCTTATTTTCCTATATAAACAAGCTTAGGTTGTCATTTATTTGTTTACAAACTTTGACACACATATATTGAGAGAGAAGAGAGATTTAACAAGTGATCAATAAGGAATCAAAGCAAACTAAGTAAGCTTTAAGTAAGAACACGAAGAACATGGAAGGTAAAAACCCGAGAACTTAAACTTTTAATTATTTTTTGATTAAGTTTTATAAGAGCATATGGATTGGTGGATCATGTCCCTTCCGGAGGAATAAGGATGGCTATTAGTGAACAAAAACATTAATAAGCCATGTATAAGTGAGAATCGTAATTGGTTAACTAAGCATTAATCGAAGAAAAAGCATAAAACTTAGAGCTTGTTGTTGATGGACAAATTGAAAACTATCGCGCATAAGTTTTTGCAAATTGTTGGTTAGGAACCTAGATGATTAACCAATGGATTGATTTCATTTAGTTTGGCGTAAAAATATCGAGTAACGAAGTTATAGCAAATTTTACGCGAATAGACGTTAATAGTCGAAATCGTAGGATTTCTGGAACGATAGTCAAAAGTCGCTGTTTAACTCAAAAACTTAGGTTTTTGATGGCGTATCGAAGAAATATGTATTTAAGAGTCGTGGACTCAAGAATGGTCGAATTCGGACTTAAAACAAAGAAACGAGCTATGAACGTTCACGAATGTTTAACGAACGCATAATAAGAATTTAAACGGTGAAATTATCGTTAACGAATTTAGAAACTTATTATGTCTGAATAGAGTCGTAGTATATGAGATATGTGGGTTAATGGCTTTTGAACGAGCCAATTTCGAGTTATAACGATCGCGTTTCGAGCTCGGAAATTTCATATAATTGAAAAACTTAAAAAAAATTCAAAGGCTCAAGGCAGGTGCCGCAGCGCCGTCCATGCCTTGTAAACTGGAGTCGCAGCGCCTGAAAGTAGTATGCACACAAGCCAATCAGGTTTGATGATAAAGCATATACTTTGTAACAATCTTATTCATTTATTAATAAAAGAGCAATTTAATTAAATGCATTTAATTATCTATATGATACTGTTATAATAAAATATGATAAATACATAGTTTGAAGAAATGCTTTTAGAATCATGATGATGATTATCATGCTAATGAGATCTAAATCCTTAGATAGCTTAAAACTGAAATAGTTCCCAATCGGTGGATTACTAAAAAGAGGATTAGTGAATCCGGATATATTGGTACATACTTTGCTTGCTCATTGGATGAGGATGATTGATCTCATAATCATTTGTGTGGAGACACTAAAGCAAGTATGTAGGTGCTTATTGGAGAATAAGTACACTGAACGTGGCTCGCTGAGGAATACCTAAGGAAGTTTTACTTGCCTATCAATAGAAATTCCTCAAGTGATAGTAGTACAAGTGATCCTTAAACTTGAGATCATCATAGTATCTTGTGTATGATAAATTATACTTTGATATGTCCCTTAAGACCCTTAGGGTATATCAAAGTGTATGCTTGGGTGTAATAAGTTATATATGGAGATAATGAATGATCAATAAATAATCTACCGCTTTTAGTAAAAGAAGAGAATGTCCTATGTGATTCGATAAATGACAACCCAGGAATCCTTGGCCAAGGTAGAATGAAATTAGAAAGGAGTTTCTAATTTATATTATTTGGTGTTGTGCATTTAGGATCGAAATACATATAATTAAATACTATAAGACTTGATAGTAATTCCATGTCTTATATTTAATTGTGACATTGTATGATGGAAGAATTTAATTGTACGGTAACTATTAACTCAAAGGTTATTTTATGTTATTTATTTTAATGAATTAAATAGTTTAATTTATTTATTTAAATAAGATTAGAATTATTCTAATTCATTTATTCAAAACCGATTTACTATAGAGAACCTAAAGAGTCACACCATAAAAGGAAGAATATTTATTTAAGAAGCAAATGACATAATCATAATAATAAGTTTAGTGTATTTAATTTAATCTATGGTGATAGAATAAATTAAATAGCTTAATATTTATTATTTAATATTTTAGAAATATTAAATATAAATTAATAAGAGGAGTCTTATTATTATTATTATTATTATTATTATTATTATTTAATTCCTAAAGGAGTTTTGGAATTAATTAATAAGATACTTGTCGACGTCGGAAAAAAATCTTTGGCGATCCATGTGGTTCTACCCTTGTTTGTTTTTCATTTGTTTGATCTGAAGGGTTAATTTTTAGGAAAAGTCCGACATATAATGTCCACGATTTAAAAAGTTTGATTTTACAGAGTCGCCAGTTGGTATGTTTGAAATGGTTGTACCAACTCAATCGAGGAAAAGTTTTGCAAGTAGGCCCAATTACTGGGCTCTGTTTAACTTAGCCTTGGAAATCGAGATTCATAAAGTTCGGGGGCTTGACTAAGCGAGGGGGGAAGGTGTTAGGCACCCCCCGACTTTCGTGAAACACGGTTATCGTGTCTTTTCAATTTTCCTATTTTATTTAAAGTGTGTGTGTGTGTGTGTGCTTGCAGTAATTGGGCCTAAGTGCTTTATTTGAAAGTAATGTTGTGCTTCGTTGGACCTATATACGAAAGGTTTGATTTAATGAAAAGTCCATTTTTAGACAAGATATAAAAATGACGTTTTGAAAGATGATTTTCAAACCCTTTCGCTAACATAGGAATTGAAGCCTTTTGATACTTCTATTTTATTATGTCTTCGGCTGATTTTGCTTTTATAATCGGAATACGAAGCATCCTCGACCAAATAATATATATACAATTATCGGGCTTCTTATGGGCATGAAAGCCATCGAAGTGACCCGAGCACTACAAATCACAATTTACTATGCTAAGACCTTAAATTCGGATAACCGTTTTAAGGTCCCTCTGATTTACATTTACAAAAAGACAGGCAAGTTGTATTTACAATGCAAAGTTGTCCATCGTGTGACTCAAATCTAGATCCATGTGGTTAATCGTAGATCCCGTGATTCCTAGGCTCACAGAATATTATCAAAAAGCCTGCACGGCAGAGATATTGAAATAAAATGCAAATTAAAATCTAGATGTCGCAAGACAAATGATTCATCAGTTAAATCCTTGCATGCGCGTAGCCAAAGCTTCCCGTCCCCTCTAGATACGGATCTAGGGTCGCGTAGTTGCTTTAATATTTACAAAACTAGAAAGAAAACTAGATTTAAATAAATCTTAGCCATTCTAGCTCAACGGTTCCAGTTTGACAACTTTTGAACCGGTTGAAAGTTAGAGGTGGCTAGATTCAGATAAACCTAGTCTACAAACTTTACATCATTACAAAATTATATCAAATTAAAAGTTACAACTGATATTTAATCACATTTGAATAAATAATATATATATATATATATACTTATATATATATTAAAGCTAAAAAGAGCCACGGATTTCCAATCCAGACGTGACTAATCAATGCAAATATATATATATATATATATATATATATATATATATATATTGAAGCTGAAAAGGCAACGGATTAGCAATCCAGGACAAACGAGTTAGTATATATATATATATTAAAGCAGAAAAAGCCATAGATATAATCCAGGCATGATTGAATTAAATGTAAATATATATATAGTTATATATATATATATATATATATATATATATATATATATATATATATTAAAGCCGAAAATGCCAGTGATTAACAATCCAGGCTAAATAATACTTATATATATATATATATATATATATATATATTAAAGCGATAAAAGCCACATATTTGAAATCCAGGCTGAAAAAGCACTTAAAAATGTATATATATATATATACTTATATATACATAGATTGAAGCTAGAAAAGGCAACGGATTTGAAATTTAGGCAAAACTAGAAGTTATAAATATATATATATATATACGCTCATATATATATGTTAAAGCAGTAAAAAGCTTTAGATCACAAGAAATCATACAGTGTGTAGCGCTAAAGGCTTTAAACCACTTGGTAGGCTTGCAAACTCTGTTTCCACCGGTTAAAATTTGATATGTTAGTATATATATGTATAGAAATGTATTAGAAGAGTAAAATTGAAGTTTGGACCATTGTAGGTAGGGTTAAGAGCTGAAATGGCAGAATTTCCTCTATTTTCTTTTTTTTTCTTTTTTGGCTGGTGGGGGTCTCTATTTATAGACCAAAATAGCCGCGGGTCTACCCACGACAGCCACGGGTCTACCTACGGCTCCCAGGGTGGGTCTCGTTGTCTCAAAGTACGTGCACTCCGACCAACACGCTGTCTGATTCAAACCTTTATAACTTTCAATACTGGAGTCCGGTGGAGGCATGTTATACCTTTTTGAAAAGCCCTTTCTGAGAGCTACACAATGACATGAGATTTAACTTTTTCTAAATCTAGGAATATGGGTCCATGACCAGATCTTAGAGTATTCGCAGTCCGTCTGTTGAGCTGTCTTATGCTATTTTTACTTGGGATTGACTCTATAGTTCTTCATGACCCTCATGGTAGTGATTTGGCTTGATTTTGACTTGATTTAATGTCAAGTTAGAAAAATGACCATTTTTCCCTTCGAGGAGTTATCTCCAAGATTGACAGGGTTTTCGACCGTTTCTCGGGATTGTCTCTGAGATTTGATCCCAGCTGACTCTATTCTTCCTTAGAGTCGTCTCTGAGGGTTGATTTGATATTCCAGGGTTGTCTTTGGGGATTGATTTGATGCTTTGGGATCGTCTTCAAAGGAGGATTTGATCTCCCGGTGTTGTCGTCGGGGATTGGATTTGATCTCCTGGAGTTATCGCTAGGGTTTGGATTTGATCTCCCGGTGCTGTCGCCGGGGTTAGATTTGATCTCCCGGTGTTGTCGTCGGGGATTGGATTTGATCATCCGGTGTTGTCGCCGGGGTTTGGATTTGATCTTCCGGTGTTTTTCGACAGGGTTGGATTTTGATCTGGACTTCCAAGGTTGTCTCTAGAAGGTAAAAGACCGTTTTGCCCTCCTGCAGGGTTAGTAACAGTAATGCAAATTTTTGAGTGTCTACAGATGCCACTCTTTATCATATTTATGCAATGCAATGGAATGAATAGGATAAAGACTACTAGACACTAGAAAGATGATATATGCAAATGTAATTCATTGCATAATATGCTATGTCATGCATGCTATATGCTCTTGTGGGGTTAGTTGCCACGGGTATTCTATCATTGACTGTTCCCGCCATTTTTGCTGGGGATGGAGTTGTTCATGATGGTTTTCACTGAACTCTTTTGATGCCTACTAGAACGATAGTTTGCAAAGATTTCATCACTAGATCTCCCCCGATGCTACATTGGGTTGAAGCAAACGGTTTAAGATATCCATTAGTGCTATGGAGACTGATTAGATGAATTGTTGTAGATATGTCTTCAAGATCTCTGTGGGGAAGATTTCTATGGTTGATACCCTTTAACCTTTTTGAATTCAACGTCGGGGTTGTCACCAACGTTCCTTGTCGTTAGATATGCTTTTTACCTTTACCTCTGCTGAGGATAATCCTCTTATGATGAGTGACCTCATTTGGGATTCCTGATGCCTATCCTAATGATAGCTTACACCGATTTACATCATCGTCTTTTTTTTCGAAGCTACGTTGGGGTTGTCACCAACGGTTTGGATTGTTGTTCGGTTGATGCCGACATTTCTGTCGGGGATAGAATTCTCACTATCTACTCAAACAATAGTTGACAATGATTTGACCATCATAAAACCTCCTCGATGCCTACCCGAATGGTAGTTTACACTAGTCGATTGAACTAATTTGTGAATGGTAGTTTGTAGAGTTTGACCATCACCGAACCTCCTTGGTGCCTACTTGAATGGTAGTTTACAATGGTCGATTGAACTGATTTGATTTCTACTCGAACGGTAGTTTGCAGAGTTTGACCATCACCGAACCTCCTCGGTGCCTACTCGAACGATAGTTTACTACGGTCGGTTGAACTGATTTGATTCCTTCTTGAATGATAGTTTGTAGAGTTTGACCATCACCGAACCTCCTCGGTGCCTACTCGAAAGGTAGTTTACAACGGTCGATTGAACTAATTTGATTCCTAATCGAACGGTAGTTTGCAGAGTTTGACCATCACCAAACCTCCTCGGTGCCTACTCAAACGGTAGTTTACAACTGTCGGTTTAACTGACTTGAAGCCTTGGCTGGGGATTTATATAACAGATTCCATCATCGGTTCTCCCCGGGAAGGATAGTCTTCCACAATTTTCATGTTCGGATTTTTCTCGATGCTACGCTGGAGTTGTCGCCAACGGTTTCACAATATCAGACAATTTGACCCTCGTTGAAGTAGTTTTCAACGGTTTTCATCACCGGACTTCTCCCGATGCTACGCTAAAGTTGTCGCCAACAGTTTGCAATGTCAGATACTCTGATCTTCGTTGAAGCAGTTCTTAATAGCTTTCATCAACGAATCTTTCCTGATGCTACGTTGGAGTTGTCGCCAACGGTTTGCAATGTTAGATAATCTGACGCTCGTTGAAGCAGTTCTCAACAGCTTTCATTACCGGATCTCCTGATGCTAAGCTAGAGTTGTCCCTAACGGTTTGCAATATCAGACATATCTGATCTCAAAATTGGGGGTATCTTTTTGATAAGTTATACCCTCGGACAATACTGGATACTTTGACGCATACTCCCCTCTTTCTTCTTTACGAATAAAACAGGAACATCCCAAGGCGATGTACTAGGACGTATAAAGCCGATGTCTAACAACTCCTGTAGTTGGACCTTTAACTCCTGAAGTTCAATAGGAGCCATTCGATATGGGGTTCTGGAAATGGGTTTTGTACTGAGTTCAAGGTCAATAAAAAATTCAACTTCATGTTCTGTGGGTAGTCCAGGAAGTTCTTCGGGAAATACATCAGAAAATTTATTAACAACAGAAATATCATTTAAATCTGACGTATTCTTGTTTAAATCGGTGACATGGGCTAAGAAAGCATGATATCTGTTTTTAAATAAATGAATAGCTTTATGACTTGAAATGACTGTGATTAATTTTAGTGGTTTGGTTGTTTGAATTCGCATAACAGGTTGGTTAGGAATATGAAATCTAACAACCTTACAAAAATAATCAATTTTAGCATGATAAGTGGTTAACCATTCGATTCCTAAAATCACATCAAATGTAAGTATTTTCAAAGAGATGAGATCAACAGGTAATGTGAGGGTGCCAATTTGAATCAAACAAGATTTGTAAACTGTGGATGTAACGAAGGTTTCTCCCAACGGAGTTTCAACAGATAAGTCAAAGTCTAATTTCTCAGGGTTAAGTTCAAACGTTGAGCACAAGTAGGTGAAATAAAAGAATAGGGTAGAACCGGTATCTAATAAGGTATAGACTTCGCAAGAGTTTATGATTAGCTTACTCGTGATAACTTCGTCCGGGTTCCTCGCTTTTTGGGTAGTCACGACAAAAGTTCTCCCCTGAACCACCGACTTTGACTTGTCTGGGACAGCCTTTGGTGCCACCGTCTCAGCTGGACTTGACTTCGCTATAGGACATGTAACGATTGAGATTTTATATATTAAATTTTAATATTTATTGAGTGAATAAATATTTTATGTGATTTATTTATTGAGTTAAATAAATAAATTATGTGATTTTATGGAATAATTTAATTAAGAGTTATATATTAATTAAATGAATATTTAATATTTAATTTAATTAATGTATATTGATTTTATAGTATAATTCTAATTTAATTGTGATAATTAAATTAGATGATTTATGTGATGAGTGTTACAAGAATTATAATTAGTGAGTAATTATAATTATGTGGCAATTTTTATGTGATTAATTGATGTTAAATTTTAATTAATTAAATAAGAATGTTAAATATTTAATTAATTAAAGTGTAACATTAAAGTATGTGTTAAAAGAATTTATTAAAATAAAGAAAAAGGTTTTTAAATTAATTTTTACCAAACAAGGCCTTACTTTGTTTTAAACTTGTTTTACCAAACATGACCTTAATTAATAAAAGAATTATTTTTAAAATGATTTTTTTTAGCCAAACATGGCCTTAGACTTTTCAAATTCAAAAGTTGTAACCTACATATTAAATAATAGTTAGTGTAGGTAATTAATATATAGGAGTTATATGTTTTATATAATTATATGTATTATATGTATATCAGTAATATACTATAGTACGTTAGTTTTAAAAAACAAACAAAGAAAGAAAAACAGAGAAAAGGTTAGAGAGAACTCAGAGAAGAAGAAGAAGAAGGAAGAGGAAGAGAATGCTTGAGAAAGCAAAAAGGGAATCAAACACCACCATCACCTTCTTCTTCAATCATCAAAGCAAAAAGGATAAAATTACTACCTTAAAATTATAAGAACTTTAATTAGTTATTTTCTTTAATTTGAGTTCTCTGCAAAAATTTCTTCTCATGAAATTGATGATGTTAATGTAGTTATGTAGAAATTTTGTTTACAAACTGTTTATAATTGAATTATATGCCATAAACAAGTTTACAGAAATCAAATTGTTGTAGAAACAAGTTTTTATGGAGAATTTATGTTCTTATAAAATTTTCATGTTTTGGGTTGAGTTAGAATGAAAAATTGATGTAAACATGAAATTTATGTGTAATATGTGTTATAACATGTTTATATATATGAGTTATATAGTTGCTTTAGCGATTCAATCCACGTAATTAAGATGAACATGAAGAAATCATGTTCATAGTAATTTACTGTGAACTAATTTTGAAAATAGTTTTTTTAAACTATCAAATTGGTGTTTGATTATGGATTATTGTTTAAATTGATCATGGTTTATGTTAATATATTAAGAATTAGAATTATTGCAATTGGAATTACATTAATTGGTTGAAAATGAATTCGTAATAGTAATTTTTGTCAAGAACGCTTAATATTGTGTTTTTCTTCAAAAATCATGAAACCTTGGTTTTGATTATGTGTTGTAAGGATTTTTTAGGTTATAATCATGTTAAAGAGTCCAAAATTTTGTTGTTATCAAGTTTTATGTTCATCATGTTGAGAAAAATCAGACTTTGGTGTGGAGAAATAAGCCAAATTGGCTTATTTCTCTGCCGTTCCGGAGCTGGGGGGTTCCCACAGAAGTGGGCCCCGCCCCAGCGGGTCTTTAACCCATGGAGGACCCTCCCCAGCGGGGGATTAAGCTGTCCAGAAATTTTGTTTTCCTTTCGTTGAGTTTTCATGCTGCATTTGTTTAGCTAACTTATTTTTATGACTTGATAAGTGTAATAGGTAATGAGATAACATGCTTTAGATGTGTTTAAGATAGATTGAAGTCTTATGTGGTTATATTATGTGTGCTTGGATATTGTTACCGTAAGATGCAATATGATAGTAAAAGTGCTATACGTGTATGAGGTGCTTGATTGTTAGCCTCACGTATGTGTATTAGTATCGACGTACGACGTTACAATGCTGTGAGTTGGACTTCAGTATGAAGTTCGACGGTTTAAACATTATAGTTGGGTACTAATACATGTTTTAAACGTAACGTGATATGTAGGATAATTGTGAAAGTGATTGTAATTATTAAAGTGTAGCTTGCGCTTAAGTCATGTTCTCTACTCCTTATCTCTTACTTGAGCAAGTTTTCTAATCATTATTCTTCTACGTTATGCAAGTTCTTTCTTGGTATCTTTTTATTGTGCAAGTTCTCTAACCCTTGCTCATTATATCATGCAAGTTTATATCGGATTCTTAACTCGTTATGTATTGTATGAGTTATACTGTATTGTATGAGTTATACTGTATTTAAATATTCGTAAAACATAAGTATTGAAGTATAATTTAAGTAATGTGATCTTGACTTAGTTGTTCAAGCAAGATCTACTTGATCTATCGAATGCTTTAAGTTATTCCTAAAGCATGCCTAGTTATCATGAAATCTATTATTGTATCTTACATTTGATTCATAATTCTTATATTATCGAACTGTTAAAGCATTGTGAGTCGATTCAACTATTCCTAGTTGATGATAGTTAAAACTCCAAAGTTCCTTTATCTATCCAAACCAAACTTTCTTTGGTGCGGACTTGTATTCAAATACTGAGAATGAACAACCCTATTTATTAGGGGACATTTATGCGAAAGCGTTAAGATGGTTGTGCACAATACATGGTACGAATGACTAATCCCCCTAAGTACGAGTTAAAGGTCTATAGTCTCAATGACTGTTAAAGGTTTTAAATAGAAATATTTATAACCTAGGACGTAGTTCAAGGTCGTATGACCCTCAGATAAATTCTATATTCGAATTCTAAATATGAGGAAAGAATTATTATTCAATTCTTTATTTTGACGAAAGAAAAGTTATTCAAATTCTTTTGAAGTTATTCAATTATGGCTTATCATTGTACATTTCAAGTGAGCTTTTGTTTGTTCACTCTTGCATATTTTACAACCCCTTGCAATTAAAGCCGAGAATATTGAAGTACCGTCAACAAGTAAAGGAAAAGGAAAGATGAGCAAGTGAAGACTTGTTGTCTTCAATTTTGTTTATAATAAGACTTAGTTGATGATGCTTTATTTACGCATTTATTTTTGATTGATGTTAAAGTTTAGTTAACCCTGGGATTTTATATTGGATAAGTTGTAATCCTTTTTCAAGGAAGATTTTATTTAAGTATTTATGAAGGTTGTAATTTACTTTACAATTCTTTATTATTGGGTAGATGAATGATTTAATTAAAAAGTGAACACCAAATTATGTGGAGACAAAGTACCCGAATTTGGGGGTGTCATAGGGCACACTCGAGCTATGTGACCTTCCTTTCCGTAATTGTAACACACTTTGGATTACTGTGTCCAATTTGGACTGATGTGTCCCTCTTGTCCGCATTTGTAACATACGACCGATGGTCGTTCCCCTCTCCTGGAAACGGTTGCCGGTGTTGGTGCCGATGTCTTTCCGTCGTCATTGTTGAATCTTCTCCTTTTGAAATTTCCACCTGACTCACTTCTTCTATTTTCTTGGCCACGATTACCACCGAAGTGGTTACCATTTCTGGCATGATAATTTTCTCCACGCTAGTTATGATGACTGTTGCCACCGGTACGACTATGGGTGTTGTCCTTTGGTTGAACAGTCTCATTATCTCGCTCTAATATTTGAGCCCTATTCACAACATCTGAATACCAACAAAGTTTATGAGAAACGAGGTATTGACGAATTTCAGGTTTCAAACCTCTTAGAATTATTCGTGTCATTCGTTCCTCATTATCCACTAAATAGGATGCAAATCGGGATAATTCCGCAAACTTGGCCTCGTATTATGATACAGTCATATTGTTTTGTTCCAGTTTGATGAATTCCACCTCCTTCATATGACGAATACTTTCTGGAAAGTACTTATCGTTGAACAATTCTGGAACTTCTCCCAAAACATCTTAAGTGCAGAAAGCTAAGTACGTTTCATAGATTCCCACCAATAATCTGCCTCTCCACGCAGCATAAAGGTGGCGAAGGTGACCTTTTGTTCCTTTTGTGTATCCCAGGACATCAAATATCTTGGTGATCTGCTTAATCCAAGCTTCTGCCTTGAGTGGCTCTGGCTTTCACAAAAACTCCGGCGGTCCCAACTCCTTAAATTGCTTAGTAGTGACCTGCCACGAGTTACCATTATTTCCACCTGCATTTTGAACAACAGTCTCTCTCGTCTGGTTTTACATAAATTGTAGAAAGCTCCTAAACACCCCATCGTTCATTGTTTGGTCGGTGGTGTTATTTACAGGAGGATTATTGCCTTCTTGATGCACATCATCCTGGTTATTGATTGGCGGTGTCTCAATGGTCTCATATGCTCCATTGCCTAGATTTTCAGATGCCATTCTCAAATACTGTCACAAAACAAGGGTTTATTAAAGAAATTGACATGTCACATATTATTTGTTGGGTTTGTACGAAATTATGGAGTAATTAAATTGCAAAAATTAGCGGAAGCATGGTATATCAGAGTTTAAATTTTTTTTACAAAACCATTACCCGGATCATCGTTTATGCAAATTATTAATTTAAAACGATAAATAAGAAGTTATGAAATCATACCTTTGTAGAACGAAGTTTCCACAAGTACGAGTTCAACTTCTTGTTCTTCGTGATCTCCTTGAATTTCTGGGTTAGATTCCTTCCTTTGATCAACGTTAGCCACCCAAGTATTTGGCCTCTAGAGGTGATCCACCAAGGAATAGAAATTATCAAGAAGAAGGGTGGTTGGCTAAACCCGAGGTGTCTATCCTCTATAGAAAAGAAGTACTCTCTAACAATTGAAATTGCATCAACCGATATCTATTATAAGACTCCTCTTATATAGATATTGGTCAACCCTTCTAATTCTATTAGACATGGAATTTCATTTAATTAATTAATCTCCTTTATTTAATTTAGGCTTCCCACCACATTGGGATTAATTAATTAAGTTCATTTAATTAATTTGTCTCCTAATCTTATTAGAAATAAATGAGAGTACTAATATTAAATTAATTCCTAAACTCCTTTAGAAATTAAAATAATAATAATTGTAATAATATTAATAAGACTCCTCTTATTAATTTATATTTAATATTTTCAAAATATTAAATAATAAATATTAAGCTGTTTAATTTATTATATCACCATAGATTAAATTAATTATACTTAAGGCATTATTACTATTATGCAATTATCTTCTTAAATAATTATTCTTCCTTTTATAGTGTGACCCTTTAGGTTCTCCATATTAAACCGGTTGTGAATAAATCAATTAGAATAATTCTAATCTTATTTAAATAAATAAATTAAACTAATAATCTATTTAAATAAATAATATTTATTCTACAATAGGGATAAGTCTCCCTAGCGATCAACTAATTTTCAGATAATATAGATTTCAACATTAATCATAAAAGAACTTGTGGGTAAATAGTTACTGTAAAATTTAATCCTTCCACCATATAATGTCCCAATTAAATATAAGACATGGAATTACTATCAAGTCTTATTTTATTTAATTATATGTATTTCAATTGGAAAATGCACAACTCCAAATAATGCAAATTAGAAACTCCTTTCTAATTTTATTCTTCCTTGGCCAAGGACTACTGGGTTGTCATTTAACAAATCACATAAGACATATATCTTCTTTTACTAGAAGTGGTAGATTCTTTATTGATCATTCATTATCTCCATATGTAACTCATTATACCCAAGCATACCCTTTGATATACCCTAAGGATGATCTCAAGTCCAATGATCAATTGTACTACTATCACATTAGGAATTCCTATTGTCAGACAAGTAAAACTCTATTATGTATTCCATAGCGAGTCACGTTCAGTGAACTTATTTTCCAATAAGCACATACATACTTGATTTAGTGTCTCTACACAAATGAACATGAGATCAATCATCCTCATCCAATGAGCAAGCAACATATGTATCAATCTATCTGGATTTACTAATCCCCTTTTTAGTAATCCAACGATTGGGAACTACTTTTGTAACGATCCCAAAATTCATACAATACAACTCTCGACATCGATCGTTAACAATGCATGCTTATTCAGACTTTACATCATTAATCAATGGTACAATCACTAAAAATACGGAATATTTAAAACTTTTATATTATTCCTTCTTTATTTCCCTAAATCTCAACCTTTATCATTACATAACTTTGATTCAACTTTTATTTCATGAATTGCTTCTTCAGAGTTATTATAAACTAAAACTTACAACCACGTTCAATAACCCTTATACATCGGGTAAAATTTAAACTTTATAACTCAACATCTGTTAACCATCATACATTATCAAATACATTATTTAAAACCTTAAACAGGGTCCAAAATAATAACAATTCAACCAAAGTATATAAATCTTCATGCATTACATCTGATTCATTTCTTTCAAGTAGCACATAGCGTTACCTTGAATCCTTAACCTGCAAAAGTGATTATTTGCAAGAATGAGCTCGACAGCTCAGCAAGATCTAATAGCTTTCATACATCATATAACACATAAATATATGCTCAACATACATCTCATAATAATTAAAGTAACATGGCATACATGTTTTACTTCACATAACAAATATAAAGATTGAGTTCCTTACTCAATCAACATTCTTTAATCAATCAATGTAGTCATAAATTGACTTTAACATTTCATGCTTACAACCTATATACAACATATCATGCTCTTTGTAAAATAATTTAAAACAGTTCATCATCAAGTTCACATAGAAAATAGGAACTGAAAGACTTGCCTTGATCGTTGTTTACCAATAACAATTTAACAACTTACAGATATCTGCACTTCACGTGCCCTACACAATTATATAATCATGCACATCCATTATTAGTCACATAGCAATGCATATTAGTTGTAATGTAAACTTTACTCTACATCTCATAACCCTTCCTATTATCAATACACAACATTCAATTTGATTGTGTTAACTTTTGACTTATATCTCACTATATTTCTTTTTTGTAATATTCAAAATTCATTCAAGTGTTTAAGTCCTGCTAAGACTACCTATTGGTTTTATATTAACCACATTTCATATATTATAATGTTCATTTCATTAGAATCGAAATACTATTTAAGTGTATTACCACGTTACACGGTGTTTCGACGTTTATACGTCACACGCCTAACTCGCCTCTTTTGCATGTGCTTTGCATGCTCCTATATTGGGTTATATTACTCTATAATATTATATTCTTATTGAAAACGTAATATTAAACAAGGTCATACACACTCGTTGTGACGCCCCCAAAATAGGTTTAATACTCAACCCATTCTGAGTCGCCAAATACATGGTACAAAATCCAAATACAATCTTTCATATCAAACGGTCGTGCAAAATACGACCACACAACTGTGAGTGTCAATACAGACATGTAAAAAATATTAACATTCAAACTAAGTCCTCATTATATTTATTATCACACTATTTAAAAAAAATAGTGAGGACTTCTACAGCTCTAACTCGGACCATCACTCCATTCCCCGACTAGTACCCGCGATATTCTCATTTCCTGAAGAGAACAATGGAAGAAAAGGGTGAGCTCAACTAGCCCAGTAAAGAATATTATGACTAAGATAATGAATAATAAATTATCGTTAGTCTTCAACAAATCAGATAAATTATTATGGACAACCAGTTTTAGATCAACAACTGCAGCGAAAATAACAATTCATTAGAAGAGTTAAGTAGAGAATGATGTCTACTATCTTCTATAATTTAAAAGTCCATCATCAATATTTTATCCCTGTAACATCAATCAATATTCATCTCGAATCAAATATTCATCTTTTGCACTACGGCCAAAGATATTCATTTGTATCACCAGTTGGTCATGTTTATCTCAACACCTGTCCATCTTTGCACTACGGGCCAAAGATATTCATCAGGTAATCATTCATCTTTGCACTACAGGCCAAAGATATTCATCAAGTAATCATTCATCTTTGCACTACAGGCCAAAGATATTCAGTTATATCACCTATTTAGGACTAAGGATGATGAAAACAATACGAATAACGAATCTAGTGAGATAAAGGACAAATATTAGAGAATTTACCTAGAGTTCAAGAATGAAGATCAAAACCTGGATCCAATCAAAGATGTTTTGGAAGGAAAAAAAATAATTTTTTTTACCGTGAATAGTACCCCATGAATAGTAACTCATAAATAGTAACTCGTGAATAGTAACTCGTCTTTATTTATCATTATCTCAGTGTGGGCAAGGACATCCTTCTTTGTATCATTTCATGAAAAAATAAAATTTTTACAAGAAAGTTCAGACCACTATTCCAGTGAAATAATATTAGATGAAGCGCAAAACTCAAGGAATTTCTGATCATTTCAGGAATTATAGAAGCAATACTTACCGTAGTAAGTTTAGAGTTAGAAATCTGAAATGAAACAATATACAAAACTGCAATTGGATTTTCACCCGTTTGGCGGTAGTCCGCTCAGATAGATTATTTCCACAATTTAATAACAACTGAATACGAAGGGTTATTCACCAGGCATGCGGTAGTCCGCGTAGACAGGTTATTCCCACAGAATAATAAAGAATGGAATAACAACAGGATTTCACCTTGCATGCTATAGTCTGCGTAGACAGGTTATTCTAACAGAATAATAAAGAATGAAAGAACAACCTTTACGAGTATTGAAAAAAAAATAATTCTCTTCATGAATACGAAAGAAATAATACCCCTCACCTAAAAATTTGGAGACTGCACTAGTGTAATAGCAGAATACTCTTCTTCTTTCACTTTTATTCTCTCTATACTTTCTCTCTCTATAGCTTTAGTGAATTGGTGAGAAATAATGAAAAAATAAGCTTCTATTTATAGGCTCGGCAGAGTAAGGATAAAATAGTCTTTTTGTCATAATTTATGACATCATCGCTTACATCATCAATCTTATGACATCATTGCTTATCTCATCGCTCCGATAACATCCTTGCTTACGTCATCGCTCCGATGACATCATTGTTTTATAAAAGTTTAAATTCAATTTGCACTCTTCCACCTCGTTTAACTTTTATACCATGAATTTACTATAATAATGTTACTATTCAAATTATAAAAGTCATACTATTATATAATCATATCATACTACTATAATGTAATATTATAATAATATATTTGAATGAATTATTTTATCGGACAAGATAGAATACCAACTTTCAACAAATATCATATGTTAAAAATTCTTCCGTTTAAATCCACATTGAATAAATATTTCCTTATCATATATATCAAAAATTAATTATTCACAAATAATATTACAGAACTACAATATTGACAACCAGGTCGTTCCCAGGAAAGAGGGGGCCTTCCGATAAGGATTTTTCCTTACTGGCGCGCAATTAATCAACCTCTTTCCTAGATAGAACTTCCTTAGACATTGCTAATAATGTTATCTAATAATATTATTTAAATAATATGAATTATTGATTTGATAATTTGAAATAATGTGCAATGATAATTATTGAATCAATAATATAAAATAGTAAAGTAGCACTTATTGATATAAAATATCAACGTAGCAAATATTGAACCAATAAAATATTATGCAATTATTGAATCAATAATATAAAATATTGAACAGTAATTACTGTAACAATAATTGAGTAAGTGCCTTCCTACGTAAGAATCAATAATTCAAAATACTGTGCAATACCATGTGCTACTGTGCAACACCACGTATTACTGTATTTTAATCCACCGGATATTTCAACAGTACTAACGGTAATAGTTTTGCCATTATTTTTATAAAAAGGTTATTTCTGTCGCTTTCTATATCCGACATTCATTCCGTTGTGGGGTCCACCAATGGCTGCGCCGTCGTACGAATATTCTCCGACACAACGAATATTTTATAACCACTTGCTTGCTTTGTAAACTTTGCATATTTCACCCATAACTTATCACATTTATCAAATCAACACCTTACTATTTCAAAATAATATATAAAGAAAATTAAATCTTATTCATAAAATTTGGGGTCTTACAACCTCCCCTCCTTATGAAATTTCGTCCTCGAAATTGACGTACGTACCTGGTATGTCGAAAAGGTGAGGATACCTCGTTTTCATTTCCGATTCTAACTCCCAGGTCATTTTCTCGATATCATGGTACCTCCACAAAACTTTTACTTGAGGTATAACCTTTTTGCGTAGGACATGTTCCTTCCTATCCAAGATCGTAATAGGTATCTCCTCGTATGTTAAATCTTCGGCTATCTCGTCTGTTTCTAACTCAATAATGTGGGTTGGATCTTTCACATATTTACGAACACAGATATATGAAAAACGTTATGAACACGAGACAAGCTTGGAGGTAAGGCGAGTCTATAGGCCACATTTCCTACTCGGTCAAGGATTTCAAATGGACCAATGAATCGTGGGTTGAGCGTTCCTCTCTTTTCGAATCTCGTAACTCCTTTCCATGGAGAAACACGTAATAATACATGATCTCCGACATTAAACTCCATGTCTCTTCGATGAAGATCAACATAACTCTTTTGTCGATCTTGTGCAGTTTGTTTACGTTGCCGGATCATTTGAATCTTTTCCGTAGTCATACATACTAACTCCGGTCCCAACAATGTTGCTTCACCCACCTCATTCCAGCATACTGGAGAATGACACTTTCGTCCATAAAACGCTTCTAATGGAGCCACGCCTATACTTTCCTGATAACTGTTATTGTAGGAGAATTCCACCAATGGTAAGTACTTATCCTAACTCCCTTTGAAGTCTAGAACACAGAGTCTCAATAGATCTTCAAGAGTTTGAATAGTCCTTTCTGATTGTCCGTCTGTTTGAGGATGATAAGCCGAACTAAATCGTAAATCCGTGCCCATAGCTTTCTGCAAACTGATCCAAAATCGTGAAGTAAATTTGGGGTCACGATCCGAAACTATGGATACTGGCATGCCATGCAATCTCACAATCTCATTTACGTACATACGAGCAAGACGTTCAAGGGAATAAGTCTCTCGTATCGGTAAGAAATGAGCAGACTTGGTTAATCTATCAACAATAACCCAAATCGCATCTATGCCTTGAGAAACCTTGGGAAGACCCATAACGAAATCCATGGTAATGTGTTCCCACTTCCACTTTAGAATCTCAAGTGGTTGCAATGGACCCTTTGGCACTTGATGCTCCGCCTTGACACGTTGACACATTAAACACCTCGAGATAAATTCCTGCGATCTCTCTCTTCATATTGCTCCACCAAAATGTATGTCGAAGATCACGATATATTTTGATACTCCCAGGATGGATTGCAAACGGTGTGTTGTGTGCCTCCATCATGATTCTATACTTCAAATCAGAATCGTCAGGAACACAAAGTCTGGAGTTGACTCGAAGTATTCCTTCTTCATCAATCCTTGCTTCTAGAATAGCACCTTCTTGCACCTTCTTTCTCATATTCATCAGCTCCAGGTCTGTAGCTTGAGCAACTTTAACTTTATCAATCAAAGCTGGTTCTACGCGTATACTTGACATCATCGCATGGGTCCCCGGAGTCTTGAACTCTATCTCCATCTTTTGTAAATCACACAAAATAGGCCTTGAAAGTATCACATTCGTTCCTGCATATGATCTTCTACTCAACGCGTTAGCTACCACGTTCGCTTTACCAGGATGGTATTGGATGGTATGGTCGTAATCTTTCAACAGCTCAAGCCAATGTCATTGCCGCATGTTAAGTTCCTTCTAGGTGAAGAAATACTTGAGGCTCTTATGATCCGTATAGATCTCCACTTTCTCCCCATACAGGTAGTGTCTCCAGATCTTCAACGCGAAAATGACTGCTGCCAACTCTAGATCATGAGGAAGATAATTCCTCTCATATTCCTTGAGTTGTCGCGAGGCATAGGCTATGACTTTCCCATGTTGCATGAGAACACATCCTAACCCTTTGCCCGAAGCATCGCTATAAATGACAAATACATCCGAACCAGATGGTATCGTCAGAACAGGTGCCGAAATGAGTCTCTTCTTGAGCTCTTGAAAGCTCTTCTAGCATTCCTCGTTCCATACAAATTTTGTATCTTTCTGAGTCAGCTAAGTTAATGGAGTAGCGATTCGAGAAAATCCTTCCACGAATCTCCGATAATAACTAGCTAAGCTTAGAAAGCTACATACTTCGATCACCGACTTCGGTTGCTCCCAAATTTATATTGCTTTAATCTTCGCCGGGTCCACAGATACTCCACGTTTTGATACTACGTTCCCAAGGAATGCTACCTCCTCAAGCCAGAACTCGCATTTCTTCAGCTTGGCATATAACTTGTTTTCACGAAGCCTTTGAAGTACCAGCTTCAAGTGGTGCTCATGATCTTCACGGCTTTTGGAATAGATGAGGATGTCATCAATAAAGACGACCATGAACTGATCCAAATATTTCTTGAATACACGATTCATCATATCCATAAAAACAGCAGGAGCATTAGTCAATCCAAAAGACATGACTAAGAATTCATAATGCCCGTATCGAGTTCTGAAAGCAGTCTTCAGAATATCCTCAATTTTAATCTTCAGCTGATGATATCCAGAACGAAGATCTATCTTTGAAAAGAATTATGCACCTTGCAACTGGTTGAACAGGTCATCAATACGAGGTAACGGATACATATTCTTGATGGTGACATGGTTCAACTCCCGATAGTCAATACAAAGTCGCATACTCCTGTCTTTCTTCTTTATGAATAAAACAGGAGCACCCCAAGGAGATGTACTAGGACGTATAAGACCGATGTCTAACAACTCCTGTAGTTGGACCTTTAACTCCTGAAGTTCTATAGGAGCCATTCGATATGGGGTTTTAGAAATGGGTTTTGTACCGGGTTCAAGGTCAATAAAGAATTCAACTTCACGTTCCGGGGGTAGGCCGGGAAGTTCTTCGAGAAATACATCAGGAAACTCATTAGCAATAGAAATATCATTCAAACCTGACGTATTCTAGTTTAGATCAGTGACATGGGCTAAGAAAGCTTGACATCCTTTTTTCAATAAACGAATAGCTTTATGACTTGAAATAACATTGATTGATTTTAGTGGTTTGGTTGTTTGAATTCGCACAATAGGTTAGTTAGGAATATAAAAACTAACAACCTTACGAAAACAATCAATTTTGGCATGATAAGTGGTCAACCAGTCAATTCCTAAAATCACATCAAATGCAAGTATTTTCAACGATATAAGATCAAAAGGTAGGGTGAGGGTACCAATTTAAATCAAGCAAGATTTATAAACTGTAGATGTAACGAAGGTTTCTACCAACGGAGTTTCAACAAATAAGTCAAAGTCTAATTTCTCAGGTGTCAAGTTCAAACGTTGAGCACAAGAAGGTGAAATAAAAGAATGGGTAGCACCAGTATCTAATAAAGTGTAAACTTCGCAAGAGTTTATTATCAGCTTACCCATAATAATCTCGTTTGGGTTCCTTGCTTGTTGGGCAGTCACGACAAATGCTCTTCCAGGAACCACTGACTTTATCTTGTCAGGGATAGCCTTTGGAGTCACCATCCCTACTAGACTTGGTTTCGCTACAGGACACACTAGAGCTATGTGCGCTTTCTTTCCACAGTTATAACACACCTTGGATTGTTGTGTGCAGTTGGGGCTGATGTGTCCCTCTTGCCTGCATTTATAGCATACGATCGGCGGTCGTTCGCCTCCCCTAGAAACAGTTGATGTTGGTGCTGTTGTCGATGCTTTCACGTTCTCATTGTTGTACCTTCTCTTCTTGAATTCTCCCCCTGACTCACTTCTTCTATTATCATGGCCACGATTACCACCGGAGTGGTTATCGCTTCTGGCATGATACTTTCCTCCCTGCTGGTTGTCATTGTTTTGATGACTGCTGCCACTAGTACGACCTTGGTTGTTGTCCCTTGGTTGAACATAATCATTATCTCGTTCTAATAACCGGGCCCTGTTCACTACATCCGAATATAGAGAAAATTTGTGAGAAATGAGGTATTGACGAATCTCGGGTTTCAAACCTCTTAGAAACATCCGCGTCATATGTTCCTCATTCTCCACCAAATAAGGTGCAAACCTGGATAACTCCGCGAACTTAGCCTCGTACTGGGACACAGTCATGTTGTTCTGTTCCAGTCTGATAAACTCTACCTTTTTCATGTGACGAATACTTTCTGGAAAGTACTTGTCATTGAACAGTTTCTGGAACGCCCCCCAAGACATCTTGAGTGCGGCAGGCTGGGTACGCTTCACAGATTCCCACCAGTAATCTGCCTCTCCACAGAACATAAAGGTGGAAAATGGAACATTCTGTTCCTCCGTGCATCCCAAGACATCAAATATCTTGGTAATTTGCTTAATCCAATTTTTTGCCTTAATTGGATCTGGCTTTCCCTGCAACTCTGGTGGTCCCAACTCTTTAAACTGCTTGGTAGTGACAAGCCGCGAGTTGTTATTTCCACATGTATTATGAACACGAGTCTCCCTCGTCTGGTTTTGTATGAACTGCAAAAAGCTTCTAAACATCCCGTCATTTATCATTTCTTCGGTAGGGTTGTTTACAAGAGGAATATAGCCTTCATGTTGCACGTTCTCCTCATTGGTGATTAAAGGTGTCTTAACGGTCTCATTCACTCCATTGTTTAGATTTTCAGCTGCCATTCTCAAATACTGCCATAAAACAAGGGTTAATCAAACAAATTAACATATCACATATTAACCCTATATTCCAACCGACCAATTAAATAACAATTAAGCTTAGGTAAGACACACTAGCGAAGGTTTTATTCGTCTCTCCCCTCCTAGTTCTTATTCCTAGATCTCCGCCAGAGATCATATCCCTAAGCTCTGATACCAACTGTGACGCCCCCAAAATAGGTTCAATATTCAACCCATTCTGAGTCGCCAAATACATGGTACAAAATCCAAATACAATCTTTTATATCAAACGGTCGTGCAAAATACGACCACACAACTGTGAGTGTCAATACAAAAATGTAGAAAATATTAACATTCAAACTAAGTCCTCATTACATTTATTATCACACTATTTAAAAAAAAAATAGTGAGGACTTCTACAGCTCTAACTCAGACCATCACTCCATTCCCCGACTAGTTCCCGCGATATTCTCATTTCCTGAAGAGAACAATGGAAGAAAAGGGTGAGCTCATGTAATACCCGAGAATTTCCTAATATTATTAAATAAATATATTAATGAAAATGAGAATTTATTTGTATATAAATAATTTTGTGTTATGAGATGAATAAATTCAATTATATAAAATTGAATAATTATAATAATTAAGAATATATGGAGTTTGCGATAAGCTCGAAGAATGCATTGTGTGACACAGTGATGAGAAGTATGTGATTTAATTAATTTAAAGAAAGAATTAATGAGTGGATAATTAATTAATAATATATTATTAATTAATAGATATTATGAGTAATGAGATATTAATGAATAAATAGTAATCTATATTTTGAGATTTATGTTTATTCAATTAAAATTGCTAAACATATAGTTATGCAATCACATATTGTATAGTAACTGCAACTATGTATAATGTGACATGTTGACATAACTATGTAATATAGAAACTATATAATAAAAGGGAGTGACATGGTTAGACTTATAAAAGGCATGTTGTATGTACATTATATAGTATGGAACCAAACTATATTATAAAGTGTAGTGTGACACTTTAGTAAGACTATGCCATATGAAAACTATATTGTAAGAATAATAAAATTGTATGAGTTACTTATGTGACCATGTGATAGGTATAGTACTTTAATGAATACTATATGGTATATTAAATTAAAGTATGTGAATAATTAATAACAACAATTATTTTAATGAGTTGCATGATTGGAATAATAAGATTATATTAGTTATTATGTGCAAGCATGTGACTATGTTATATACATAAACTATGTAGTAAAGTTTATTAAGTTGAAAGGGTTACATAAAGTATATATGTGGCAATTGTATGTGAAGAGTACATTAAAATAATGTATCATTGATGATTTCTTCTATATATAATGGAATAATAGAATTTAATAAAGAAAATAATGTAGTATGATAATGCTCAATTAAATTATATCCGGTAGTAAAATAATGTACATGGATTATATGTGTTCAAATTGCTTTTACTACATTATGTGAATTATTGTGACATTTAAATTAAAGACCTAAGTGTCTAATATATGTGTGTATATATAACCTAAGTATTAACACTAGTTTGTTTACAAATTGGAAATGCTGAGATTTCTATGCCTTGTACCATATTAATAGTCTCAATCTTTGCACACGTGAATGCATCATGAAACTACTCCTCCTTCTCCCAATTCTCAGCAACATAGCTTCCTAGCTCATGATCACTGAGGGAGTGGGCATAATAGTGAAATTCAACTACCATCTACCAACTTCTCATTAACCTTCATACAATTTATCAATCTGTTAGTTTGATTCATGGGAAGATTACACTGCCTGGATATTAGTTTTTGCTATAAATACAACCTATTTCCTTCACATTTCAAATTGCTGAGAATTGCTTGATTTTGATAAGTTGAGAGCTAGTATATCATCAGTGTTAGTTTTCTGAGAAGTTGAGAATTCAAATTGCATTACAGAGGTATAATCACATGTTATTGTTCTCCATTTCTTATTCTCTGTAAATTTCAAGCTTCTTGATTTTAGATGCAATACATGCTAATTGAATCATAGAAAGCTTGTTTAGTTGGACTTATATACATGTTGAAATTATAATATAGCTTTCTTGTTCTTCATTTTCCATTTTTTATTTCTGCAAATTTTCTGAGATTTCTTAATTCTTGGTTATGTCGAATTGGATTGTGATTGGGATATAGAACACTTGTTTAGTAGTTATAAGAATTATATACATGTTTAGTATGCAATGCAACTTGGTTACAGTCAGAATTATTGTGAAATTTGGAATTGGGTTGTAGTTTGCCGATTGCAAGAACTGTCTGCTGCTGGCTGGGAGCCGGTGCAGTTGCGCCAGTTTTGCACTGGGCAGCTGCGCAGCCGTGCCAGCAGCCTACAGCAGTTCCCTGCATCCTGCTCCAAGGCTGTTAGGAATTACTCGTTTGATTTAGTTTAAGACAACATGCTAGCTTGTGTAACCTATAAATATAAATATACTATGGCATGTAAACATATTTTAAACCAAGACGGTATACATTTTGACAAAAAGACTTATGTTCTTCAAAGTAACTTAAAGTTTTATAAACGAACGTTAGCATAAATGAAGTATGTTAGTATTCTGATTTTCGGGCATGTTTGTATAAACTTGAAATACATGTCGGACACATTAACTTACGTATATAGATTTCATAATGTAGCATGAACGTGTTAGAACGTGTTAGAACGTATTAGCAAACTTTATTAGTGAAAGTATAAGTGTTGAACGTGAACGTCGACATGTTACATTGAGATTTGAATATCAATACTTATGAACATGTTTGATAGAACTTGTAGACTTGCTAATGTATCATTCATATTTGCCTACTATGTTACACGTAGTGAAACCAAATTTGCGTAAATGAAGCATGTTTTCAAACAAATGACAATGATAGTTGCATATATGTGATATGAAAACTCATGAACATGCTTAATATAAGTATATGATTACCTTATGTGTTTTAAAAGTGAGCATGATTGTCTTTGTGAATTCCATGGCCTTGAATGACCGTAAGTGTCGACCTAGAATCTATGTCACTTATGTTTGGAACGAGGAAAGGTTATACGAATATAAAAAGACTCTTTAACATGTATATATACTATGTGATATATGTGAATCCGATTTTGAAGGTTAACTTATGAGAATGCCATAACTTGCTAAAATGAAATATATTTTAGTATTGCTTGTAGTTTTATGTGATATTAATAATATGAGAGCATGTTTGCTAATTGTTGTGATCTTATATGATATGAGAATGTGTTTAAACTCTAAAGGAGGAACATTAAGGATAGAAATTATATTCTATATAATTGTGTAGCTAGGTTAAAACTTAGCTTATGTGTTGATCGTATATTTGAAGATAAAATATGAAGTTAAATTATATGACTAATGAATATCATATATATACGTAACTATATTACGATAAAAATTCGAAAGTGTTGGCTAACTTTATGTGGATAGACTACGCTTAAGGCAAGTATCTAAACCTTATCTCTTTGGATGCAAGTTTCCTAACTTATACTTTTTTACGGTGCAAGTATTCTATCCTTGTATATTGCGAGCTAGTTTCTTCACTTACTCGTTTGAATTGAATTAGCATACTTGAACTCTTATTTCATTAAATCTATTATTCATGATGAACTTAGTATTGTTCTTGAATATTGTGAAAGTGTTTATGCCATTTGATTTGGATAGACTTATATTATTGGAAAGCGACCCAAATCAATTGATTGGTGCGGGATCTTGTATTTGACTGAGAAGAACAAAATATAACTGTCGGAGAACCGACGCGCGCACTTGAGTATGATTGATTGTTATGCATAACGATGGTACTTTAGGCTGATCACCTGTTGTACCTGTTTTTGTTGGATTTTTAGTTTATTACTGTCAATTCCTGTGGAAGTTCATAGTCCTTAGTGACTGCTCAGTATTCAGTTATCTTGAAATCTTGAATTGATTTATTATTGAATCACATTGATATTATTCTGTCCTTAGCGACTGTTATTGAAAGCTATTGATATTCTTGTTATCCTTGAACTATCAAACCTTGCTATACCCTTTCGAGAATTGAGAATTATATTACAAACCCTTATTGTATATTACTTGCTGAGCAATTTGTGCTCGTTCTTGCTTTTCCTAAAATATTTCAGTCAAGGCAGAGCAGTGCGGACCTTCGGGCACAGATAAGGGCAAGGGAAAGGCTACTGAGTAGCTTTGTTTATGTATGACTTTATGATTGTAATAAAGAACTTATGATATTATGTACTAGTTAAGGTTATTATTGCTTAAGATATATCTAAGCTGTGTAATCACTGTTTAAGTTACGAGACCTTGGGACGTGAATAATTATATTATTTAAATATAATTTATTCGGTATTAGTTATGTATTATTCAGCTGTGCGATGCGACATTTAGTCGCATTATATTTGTGATGTATTACCATGAGAACGTGACGAACCGAATTCGAGAGACCAAGTGGCGGTCCCGGATTTGGGGGCGTCACAGGTTGGTATCAGAGTGTCAGTTATAAACCTTAGGAACGAGTGTCCTTAGACTATAACTTAGGCGAACTTAGAAGTTGGAAAGGAGATAAAACTCACATAGAGTTTTCCCTAGAGCGAGACTTAGCGTGTTATGAAATATAACTTCATTCTATACAATGAACTTATGTTGTATTTAACATTCTAATGGAGTTGCTGTTTGTTTATCTTGTGTTTATGATTGTAGGATGACAGACACATGGTGTACCTAGTAGTGTGGTAGAGGAGGAGCCCAGGGATATACATGTAGTATACGAGGCACCTCTAGAGGCTACACCAATGCAGGCTATTGCACTGTTCAAGTCTGACGACGAGGACGAGATTGAGATAGAGTCTGATCCAGAGGAGGAGCTGATGGAGGATGAGTCGATGGGGGATGAGCCAGTAGAGGACTCTGATGAGGCTACTGTAGAGGAGCAGATGCTAGGAGAGTATGAGGAGCGAATCCTAGAGTTAGACTACAGGAGCTGGAGGCCGAGGCCCAAGAGAGAGAGTCTGAGTTCCAGAAGCTGGGGGACGAGGACCACCAGAGGAAGCTGGCCATGCAGGAGTTAGAGGTAGAGATTGCATATTGTAGGGAGGCAGGGATCCAGATGGGAACCTTATTCCACAGGTCGGTGGCTAGAAATGTAGTTATAGCAGGGAAGCTGGAAGAAGTAGAACAGAGAGAATTGAGTGAGAAGACTGATAAAGAGGCACTCAGTACTCAGCTAGAGTTGGAGGTGATGGATAGGATACACTTCGAGGAAAAATGGGAAGCGGCCAATGAGAGAGCTGAAGACCTAAAGGACGAGGTCAGGTGCAAGAAGAGGAAGATGAACAAGATGGGGCATTTGTTCCGTTCAGCTTTTGAGAGGGTGATTGATGGTGTGTACCACTACCCGGCAGAGCAGGGACAGACTCTACATACCTTGAGTCGAGAGCTGGTTGCGTATATAGCTCAGATGGAGTACAAGAGCGCTGTGGAGCGCGGGATGATGTGATGAGATTTCCTTAGATGGTCTAGTGGTAGTTTAGTAGAATTTATCTTTATGTGTTGTACATACTATGTTGTAATCCCAATCTTTTGTGTAAGATGTGGGATAGTGATGTGAACCCCGTGTTAGCTTTTGTTAGAGGGGTAGTATGGTAGTAGGTTGGTATATTCACTGTCTTTTGTCATATTAGAGAATATATGTGATAACATTTATAGCAGTATGCTAGGGAAATCATGTAATGAACAATTTGGCATATGAATATAAATGAAGTTTATTTCAAAAATGTGTTATAAATTTATTCTTTTAGTATTAAAAGAAATACTTAAGTAATATACTTGAATAATAATAAAATGAAAATTTGTGATGCAGATAATGCCGCCAAGACGTAGATTGACTGGACTTGAAGAATCTGTTAATAACGAGAGGGAACAAGTTGACCCGATCCAGAAACTGGTAGACTTGTTAGGATAGGCATTAAGGGGAAGGAACAATGAACCCGTTCGCCCAAACCCTCAGGCTGTGCCAGTAACAACCTTTAAAGACTTTAAGAGTGTAGGACCCCCGGAGTTCGAGGGAACTACCAACCCAATCGTCACACAAACCTGGATCAAGGAGATCAAAAAAGCTTTCACTATAGCTCGCATAGACGAACATCAGAAGATGGTATTTTCCACATTCATGATGAGGGGAGAAGCGAACTACTGGTGGGAGGCTAATCAACAAAGAGCTGGAGAAGGGATAATAGCTTGGGATAAGTTTAAGACGCTGTTTTTCGAGAATTACTTCCCGAAAAGCATGAAGAATAGAATGGAGGTGAAATTCCAAGAGTTAAAACAAGGGGAGATGACGGTGGCGCAATACGCAGCTAGGTTTAACGAACTAGCGCGATTTGTGGAGCACCAAGTTGGTGATGAAGAGAGGAAGGCTAGACGCTTCGAACAAGGGCTGAAGCCGTGGCTGTTCAATAAGGTATCAGTTCTTCAAATTGATTCCTTTGCAACATTATAGGAGAAGGCAATCATTACGGAAGGTGGCAGTGAGGCCTTAAGTCTGTATAACAAGGAGAAGAAAGGAAAGAATACTGGAGGAGAGAACCGTACGGGAGGAAGCAGTAGCGGAGGAAGCAATTTGGGAAAGAGAAAATGGGAGAATAACAACAACAACAACAAAAAAAACAATAATCAATCAGGGAATTTTCGTGGAGGTTTTAAGAAGAGGGCTGAAGGATGCCCAAAGTGTGGGAAGAATCACCAGGGCGAGTGCTGGAAGGGACGTGGCACTTGCTACAACTGCGGACAAGAAGGGCACATCTCGCCCAACTGCCCAAAACCAAAGAAGATACAAGGATGCTTTGCGTGTGGCTCGACGGAGCACCGAATTAAGGACTTCCCAAAGAAGGGAAGTGGCGGGGGTTGCAATCAACAAGGAGGCAACAAGTTGATGACCGGCGGACCGGCACAATCCAACCGCCCAACCGCCAGAACCTTTAACATGACCGTCCAGGACGCAGTGGCTGCGAAGGACTTGGTGTCAGGTATAATCCCAATCAATGATATAAATGCTTATGTATTATTTGATTCGGGTGCCACCTGTTCTTTTATATCTGAAGAATTTGCTAGTAAACTTAGTACACCCCGAGAACGATTAGAAAATCCTTTGAACATAGAAGTTGTGAATAAGGAAGTAATCCCTGTAGAATACGTTTATCGAAATTGTCGCGCAAACATTATAGAACATGAACTGAGCGTAGACTTGATTCCTATTAGATTGGGAGAATTTGACGTAATACTGGGAATGGATTGGTTGTATAACCATGCTGCTGATAATTGACTATCAGAACAAATGTGTGAACCTTCAGACTCTAAGTAAGTCTAAGGTAGTGTTTTATGGTAGCTCATCGCTTAAGAAATCGTGTTGCGTTACGATGATGCAGGCCAAGAAATTGTTAAGGAAAGGATGTGTAGGTTATCTAGCTTACATCGTTGATACTCGAAAGAAGGGAGTATAAATTAAGGATATATCCATAGTTAATGAATTTTAAGATGTGTTTCCGGGCGATCTGACTGGTCTTTCGCCAGACAGAGAAATCGAATTCGTAATAGACTTAGCACCGGGAACGTCATCGATTTCGAAAGCTCTATATCGTATGGCGCCAGCAGAAATGAAGGAATTAATGATACAATTGCAAGAGTTGTTAGATAAGGGTTACATTTGATTGAGTGTTTCTCCTTGGGGAGCACCGGTGTTATTCGTTAAGAAGAAGGACGGATCGATGAGGCTCTGTATCGATTATCGGGAATTGAACAGAGTAACGATCAAAAACCGATATCCGCTACTGAGGATAGACGACCTGTTTGATCAACTGAAGGGAGCAAAGTGTTTCTCAAAAATCGACCTATGAACAAGATATCATCAATTGAAAGTGAGGGATGAGGACATACCAAAGACTGCGTTTCGAACCCGTTATGGACACTACGAGTTTTTGGTAATGTTATTTGGATTGACTAATGCTCCGGCAGCATTTATGGACTTGATGAACCGAGTTTTCAAGCCATACATGGATAAATTTGTAGTGGTTTTTATCGACGACATTTTGATCTACTCGAAGACAGAGGAAGAACACGCCGAACATCTGAAGATTGTTTTGGAGGCACTAAGGAAGGAGAAGATGTATGCAAAATTTTCAAAGTACGAATTTTGGATGGAGAAGGTTCAATTCTTAGGCCACGTGGTGGATAAGAATGGAATCACTGTAGACCCTGCGAAGGTAGAAGCAGTAAGTAATTGGGAACAACCGAGAACACCGACGGAGGTGAGAAGCTTTTTAGGGTTAGCTGGGTACTATCAAAGATTCATCCAAGATTTTTCTAAGATAGCAACCCAGTTGACCAATTTGACTAGAAAGATGATGAAATTTGTATGGACCGACAAATGCGAAGAAAGTTTTCAAAAACTGAAAAGGAGATTGAGTGAAGCGCCTGTGTTATCACTACATGATGATGCGGGAAATTTTGTGGTGTATAGTAATGCATCGCACAAGGGACTTGGTTGTGTGCTTATGCAGCACGGTAAAGTCATTGCATATGCATCACGACAATTGAAGGATTACGAAAAATGATACCCTACTCACGACTTAGAGTTAGCGGCAGTAGTTTTTGCGTTGAAGATATGAAGGCATTATTTGTACGGAGAAAAATGTGAGATATACACGGACCACAAAAGTTTGAAATATATCTTCACACAGAAGGAGTTGAACATGCGGCAGAGAAGGTGGTTAGAATTAATCAAAGACTATGTCTGCGATATTCTTTATCACCCAGGAAAGGCAAACGTGGTTGTCGACGCTCTGAGCAGAAAAGAAAAGGAGAAATTGTTTAATTTGACGACTCAGGAAGAGTTGATAAGAGAGATGGAGAAATTGGAAATAGAAGTGAAGGGACCCAAGAGGTCTGAAGAAAGGTTGTTTGTGGTGGAAGCTCATTCGACATTGTTGGATAGAGTAAAAGAAGCACAAGAGAAAGATGAAGAGTGTGAGAAAATCCAAAAGAGGATCACAGAAAATGAGGAAGAGAAATTCTGAATGGATAAAGACGATATCTTAAGATTTGAAGGAAGAGTGTGGGTACCAGCAGTAATCGAGTTAAGGGAAGAAATTTTGCACGAGGCACACAATATGACATATTCCGTTCATTCGGGAGGCACAAAGATGTACCGGGATCTAAGGCAACATTTTTGGTGGCCCAATTTGAAACGGGAAGTCGCAGAGTGCATTAGTAGATGTTTGACTTGCCAACGCGTTAAAGCAGAGCATCAACGGCCGAGTGGTTTACTACAACCGTTGGAAATACCAGAGTGGAAATGGGAGCATATTACGATGGACTTCATGGTAGAACTTCCAGTTACACAGAAAGGTTATGATGCTATTTGGGTTATCGTGGATAGACTAACGAAGACCGCGCATTTTTTACCAATCAAGATCCGCTACAGTTTGAATCAGTTAACGAGTCTGTACGTAAAGGAGATTGTCTCACGACATGGAGTGCCGGTATCTATTGTCTCTGATCGAGATCCGTGCTTCACGTCCAATTTTTGGAAGAGTTTGCAAGAGAGAATGGGAACGCAGTTGAGGTTGAGTACCGCTTATCATCCTCAGATAGACGGACAGAGTGAGCGAACAATACAAACACTGGAGGACATGATTAGGACTTGCGTGATGGATTTTAAGGGAAATTGGGACGACCCCCTACCCTTAGTCGAATTTGCGTATAATAATAGTTACCATGCGAGTATCGGCATGCCACCGTACGAAGGTCTTTACGGGAGAAAGTGCAAAATGCCATTATGTTGGGACGAAGTCGGGGAGCGACGAATACTCGGACCAGAGCTAGTACAACAAACCGCAGACGTGGTAACAGTGATAAGAGCCAGATTAGTAGCAGCTCAAGACCGCCAGAAAAAGTATGCAGATTTGCATCGGCAGGACCGAGACTATAAAGTCGGTAGTTTTGTTTTCTTGAAGGTATCTCCATGGAAGGGAAAGATCCGTTTTGGCAAAAAAGGAAAATTGAGTCCAAGATTCATAGGACCGTTCGAAATACTGAAGCGAGTGGGTGAAGTGGCATACAAAGTTGCGTTACCACCCAAGTTGGAGCACATCCACAACGTGTTTCACATTTCTGTGTTGCGACCGTACAAGGCCGACTACAAGCACGTGATTTCTTACGAGCCCATTTAAGTGGAAAAGAACTTGGCATATGAAGAAATTCCTGTCCAGATATTAGATAGGAAAGAGCAAACTTTGAGAAATAAAATTATACCTTCTGTAAAAGTACATTGGCGTAACCACGATGTCGAGGAGGCTACGTGGGAGTTAGAAGATAGGATGATGAGGGATTATCCCCATTTATTTGTGTAACCTTGTAGCAATTCCGGAACGAAATTTTTATAAGGGGGGAGGATGTAATACCCGAGAATTTTCTAATATTATTAAATAAATATATTAATAGAAATGAGAATTTATTTGTATATAAATGATTTTGTGTTATGAGATGAATAAATTTAATTATATAAAATTAAATAATTATAATAATTAAGAATATATGGAGTTTGCGATAAGCTCGAAGAATGCCTTGTGTGGCACAGTGATGAGAAGTATGTGATTTAATTAATTTAAAGAAAGAATTAATGAGTGGATAATTAATTAATAATATATTATTAATTAATAGATTTTATGAGTAATGACATATTAATGAATAAATAGTAATCTATATTTTGAGATTTATGTTTATTCAATTAAAATTGCTTAACATATAGTTATGCAATCACATATTGTATAGTAATTACAACTATGTATAATGTGACATGTTGACATAACTATGTAATATAGAAACTATATAATAAAAGGGAGTGACATGGTTAGACTTATAAAAGGCATGTTGTATGTACATTATATAGTATGGAACCAAACTATATTATATAGTGTAGTGTGACACTTTAGTAAGACTATGCCATATGGAAACTATATTGTAAGAATAATAAAATTATATGAGTTACTTATGTGACCATGTGATAGGTATAGTACTTTAATGAATACTATATGGTATATTAAATTAAAGTATGTGAATAATTAATAACAACAATTATTTTAATGAGTTGCATGATTGGAATAATAAGATTATATTAATTGTTATGTGCAAGCATGTGACTATGTTATATACATAATCTATGTAGTAAAGTTTATTAAGTTGAAAGGGTTACATAAAGTATTTATGTGGCAATTATATGTGAAAAGTACATTAAAATAATGTATCATTGATGATTTCTTCTATATATAATGAAATAATAGAATTTAATAAAGAAAATAATGTAGTATGATAATACTCAATTAAATTATATCTGATAGTAAAATAATGTACATGGATTATATGTGTTCAAATTACTTTTAGTACATTATGTGAATTATTATGACATTTAAATTAAAGACCTAAGCGTCTAATATATGTGTGTATATATAACCTAAGTATTAACACTAGTTTGTTTACAAATTGGAAATGCTGAGATTTATATGCCTTGTCCCATATTAATAGTCTCAATCTTTGCACACGTGAATGCATCATGAAACTACTCCTCCTTCTTCCAATTCTCAGCAACATAGCTTCCTAGCTCATGATCACTGAGGGAGTGGGCATAATAGTGAAATTCAACTACCATCTACCAACTTCTCATTAACCTTCATACAATTTATCAATCTGTTAGTTTGATTCATGGGAAGATTACACTGTCTGGATATTAGTTTTTGCTATAAATACAACCCATTTCCTTCACATTTCAAATTGGTGAGAATTGCTTGAGTTTGATAAGTTGAGAGCTAGTATATCATCAGTGTTAGTTTTCCGAGAAGTTGAGAATTCAAATTGCATTACAGAGGTATAATCACATGTTATTGTTCACCATTTCTTATTCTCTGTAAATTTCAAGCTTCTTGATTTTGGATGCAATACATGCTAATTGAATCATAGAAAGCTTGTTTAGTTGGACTTATATACATGTTGAAATTACAATATAGCTTTCTTGTTCTTCATTTTCCATTTTTTATTTCTGCAAATTTTCTGAGATTTCTTAATTCTTGGTTATGTCGAATTGGATTGTGATTGGGATATAGAACACTTGTTTAGTAGTTATAAGAATTATATACATGTTTAGTATGCAATGCAACTTGGTTACAGTCAGAATTATTGTGAAATTTGGAAATTGGGTTGTAGTTTGCCGATTGCAGGAACTGTCTGCCGCTGGCTGGGAGCCGGCGCAGCTGCGCCAGTTTTGCACTGGGCAGCTGCGCAGCTGCGCCAGCAGCCTGCAGTAGTTCCCTGCATCCTGCTCCAAGGCTGTTAGGAATTACTCGTTCGATTTAGTTTAAGACAACATGCTAGCTTGTGTAACATATATATATAAATATACTAAGGCATGTAAACATATTTTAAACCAAGATGGTATACATTTTGACAAAAAGACTTATGTTCTTCAAAGTAACTTAAAGTTTTATAAACGAGCGTTAACATAAATGAAGTATGTTAGTATTCTGATTTTCGGGCATGTTTGTATAAACTTGAAATACATGTCGGACACATTAACTTACGTATATAGATTTCATAATGTAGCATGAACGTGTTAGAACGTGTTAGAACGTATTAGCAAACTTTATGAATGAAAGTATAAGTGTTGAACGTGAACGTCGTACATGTTACATTGAGATTTGAATTTCGATACTTATGAACATGTTTGATAGAACTTGTAGACTTGCTAATGTATCATTCATGTTTGCCTACTATGTTACATGTAGTGAAACCAAATTTACGTAAATGAAGCATGTTTTCAAACTAATGACAATGATAGTTGCATATATGTGATATGAAAACTCATGAACATGTTTAATATAAGTATATGATTACCTTATGTGTTTTAAAAGCAAGCATGATAGGCTTTGTGAATTCCATGGCCTTGAATGACCGTAAGTGTCGACCTAGAATCTATGTCACCTATGTTTGGAACGAGGAAAGGTTATACGAATATAAAAAGACTCTTTAATATGTATATATACTATGTGATATATGTGAATCTGATTTTGACGGTTAACTTATGAGAATGCCATAACTTGCTAAAATGAAATATATTTTAGTATTGCTTGTAGTTTTATGTGATATTAATAATATAGGAGCATGTTGGCTAATTGTTGCGATCTTATATGATATGAGAATGTGTTTAAACTCTAAAGGAGGAACGTTAAGGATAGAAATTATATTCTATTTAACTGCGTAGCTAGGTTAAAACTTAGCTTATGTGTTGATCGTATATTCGAAGATAAAATGTGAAGTTAAATTATATGACTAATGAATATCATATATATATGTAACTATATTATGATAGAAATTCGAAAGTGTTGGCTAACTTTACGTGGATAGACTACGCTTAAGGCAAGTATCTAAACCTTATCTCTTTGGATGCAAGTTTCCTAACTTATACTCTTTTATGGTGCAAGTATTCTATCCTTGCATATTGCGAGCTAGTTTCTTCACTTACTCGTTTGAATTGAATTAGCATACTTGAACTCTTATTTATTAAAGCTATTATTCATGATAAATTTAGTATTGTTCTTGAATATTGTGAAAGTGTCTATGTCATTTGACTCGAATAGACTTATATTATTGGAAAGCGACCCAAACCAATTGATTGGTGCGGGATCTTGTATTTGACTGAGAAGAACAAAATATAACTGTCGGAGAACCGACGCGCGCACTTGAGTATGATTGATTATTATGCATAACGATGGTACTTTAGGCTGATCACCTGTTGTACTTGTTTTTGTGGATTTTCAGTTTATTACTGTCAATTCCTGTGGAAGTTCATAGTCCTTAGTGACTGCTCAGTATTCAGTTATCTTGAAATCTTGAATTGATTTATTATTGAATCACATTGATATTATTTTGTCCTTAGCGACTGTTATTGAAAGCTGTTAATATTCTTGTTATCCTTGAACTATCAAACCTTGCTATACCCTTTCGAGAAATGAGAATTATATTACAAACCCTTATTGTATATTACTTGCTGAGCAATTTATGCTCATTCTTGCTTTTCCTAAAACATTTTAGTTAAGGCAGAGCAGTGCGGACCTTCGGGCACAGATAAGGGCAAGGGAAAGGCTACTGAGTAGCTTTGTTTATGTTGGATTTTATGATTGTAATAAAGAACTTATGATATTATGTACTAGTTAAGGTTATTATTGGTTAAGATATATCTAAGCTGTGTAATCACTGTTTAAGTTACGAGACCTTGCGACGTGAATAATTATATTATTTAAATATAATTTATTCAGTATTAGTTGTGTATTATTCCGCTGTGCGATGCAACATTTAGTCGCATTATATTTGTGATGTATTACCATGAGCACGTGACGAACCGAATTCGAGAGACCAAGTGGCGGTTCCGGATTTGGGGGCGTCACAGCTCAACTAGCCCAGTAAAGAATATTATGACTAAGATAATGAAGAATAAATTATCCTTAGTCTTCAACAAATCAGATAAAATATTATGGACAACCAGTTTTAGATCAACAACTGCAGCGGAAATGACAATTCATTAGAAGAGTTAAGTAGAGAATGATGTCTACTATCTTCTATAATTTAAAAGTCCATCAATATTTTATCCCTCTAACATCAATCAATATTCATCTCAAATCAAATATTCATCTTTTGCACTACGGCCAAAGATATTCATTTGTATTACCAGTTGGTTATGTTTATCTCAACACCTGTCCATCTTTGCACTACGGGCCAAAGATATTAATCAGGTAATCATTCATCTTTGCACTACAAGCCAAAAATATTCATCAAGTAATCATTCATCTTTGCAATACAGACTAAAGATATTCAGTTATATCACCATTTAGGACTGAGGATGATGAAAACAATACGAATAACGAATCCAGTGAGATAAAGGACAAATATTAGAGAATTAATCCAGAGTTCAAGAATGAAGATCAAAACCTGGATCCAATCAAAGATGATTTGGAAAGAAATTTTGTTTTTTACCGTGAATAGTAACTCATAAATAGTAACTCGTGAATAGTAACTCGACATAAAAATTTCACAAGAAAGTTCAGACCACTATTTCAGTGAAATAATATTAGATGAAGCGCAAAACTCAAGGAATTTCTGATTATTTCAGGAATTATAGAAGCAATACTTACCGTAGTAAGTTTAGAGTTAGAAATCTGAAATGAAACAATATACAAAACGACAATTGGATTTTCACCCGTTTGGCGGTAGTCCGCTCAGACAGATTATTTTCATAATTTAATAACAACCGAATACGAAGGGTTATTCACCAGGCATGCGGTAGTCCGCGTAGACAGGTTATTCTCACATAATAATAAAGAATGAAATAACAACAGGATTTCACCATGCATGCGGTAGTCCACGTATAAAGGTTATTCCAACAGAATAATAAAGAATGAAATAACAACCCTTACGAGTATTGAAAGAAAATAATTCTCTTCATGAATACGAAAGAAATAATACCCCTTACCTTAAAAATTTAGAGACTGCACTAGTGTAATAGCAGAATACTCTTCTTCTTTCTCTTTTATTCTCTCTATACTTTCTCTCTCTATAGCTTTAGTGAATTGGTGAGAAATAATGAAAAAATGAGCTTCTATTTATAGGCTCGGCAGAGTAAGGATAAAATAGTCTCTTTGCCACAATTTATAACATCATCGCTTACATCATCAATCCTATGACATCATTGCTTACCTCATTGCTCCGATGACATCCTTGCTTACCTCATCGCTCCGATGACATCATTGTTTGCATCATAAGAGTTCAAATTCAATTTGCACTCTTCCACCTCGTTTAACTTTTATACCATGAATTTACTATAATAATGTTACCGTTCAAATTATAAAAATCATACTATTATATAATCACATCATACTACTATAATGTAATATTATAATAATATATTTGAATGAATTATTTTATCAGACAAGATAGAATACCAACTTTCAACAAATGTGACATGTTAAAAATTCCTCCGTTTAAATCCACATTGAATAAATATTTCCTTATCATATATATCAAAAATTAATTATTCACAAATAATATTACAGAACTACAATATTGACAACCAGGTCGTTCCCAGGAAAGAGGGGGCCTTCCGATAAGGATTTTTCCTTACTGGCGCACAATTAATCAACCCTTTTCCTAGACAGAACTTCCTTAGACATTGCCAATAATGCTATCTAATAATATTATTCAAATAATATGAATTATTGATTTGATAATTTGAAATAATGTGCAATGACAATTATTGAATCAATAATATAAAATAGCAAAGTAGCACTTATTGATATAAAATATCAACGTAGCAAATATTGAACCAATAAAATATTATAAAATTATTAAATCAATAATATAAAATATTGAACAGTAATTACTGTAACAATAATTGAGCAAGTGCCTTCCTACGTAAGAATAAATAATTCTAAATATTGTGCAATACCGTGTGCTGCTGTGCAACACCACGTATTACTGTATTTTAACCACTGGGTATTTCAACAGTACTAACGGTAACAGTTTTTTCGTTATTTTTATAAAAAGGTTATTTCTGTCGCTTTCTATATCCGACATTCATTTCGCTGTGGGGTCCACCAATGACTGCCCCGTCGTACGAATATTCTCCGACAAAAAGAATATTCCTCGACCAAACGAATATTTCCCGACACAACGAATATTTTATAACCACTTGCTTACTTTGTAAACTTTGCACATTTCACCCATAACTTATCACATTTATCAAATCAACACCTTACTATTTCAAAATAATATATAAAGAAAATTAAATCTTATTCATAAAATTTAGGGTCTTACACTCGTTACGGCGCTGCGACGCTTTGCACGTCCGTACGTCAAACTTGCCTATTCGAACGCCCAAACGACACGCATTTGCGCACGCTTAGCACGCCCATTACAAATTATCTAATACTCAAGGATTAATGTTAAGTATCATTATAATACATAATAGTCATGTTATGGAAGTTAGAACGTCATTTTACATGGTCGGGAGCATTACATGTGCATACGTGCATGCCCGACTCCCCCCGATTGCCTTTAAAAACACACCAGTCCCAAAAAGTACCATTTGGACCCCTGCTACTGACCTCAAACTAAAAAACTTAAAGAACAAAAGTTGAAGGTCTACTCGTGCTCGTTCCGGATCATCTTGAATCACCTCAATCGGAGTTTGTATGAAAACTGTTATGGATATTTTACCACAGGAGGTCAAAATAGTCCCGGACTGACTTTCCTCCCGGCGCAGCTGCGCCCCAAATAACCTTGGGGGCAGCGCAGTTGCACTACTGGCAGCCTGTTACGCGATGTTCTTCTCTAGTTTGTTGTTCTGGCGAATTTTCTAACCCTTTTCTCCTTCCAATCTTCATAAATCAAGCTATACACAGTCCGATTTAGTCCGTTTTCGACTCTATGGATTCGTGAAACACTGAACTACTCATCTACATAATAATTATAACACTTCAAAAAAATTAACCATTCAATTTAAGGGTTCTAATTCAGTGTTCATACTATATTTTCATACTTCCACATATTTAACAAAATCTTACATCACGAATTCGTTTTAACTCCGTTTTAGTTCATTCCAATTGGGTTGTTTTCGTTTCTTAGAGGAGAACAACAAACCACGATCAATTTACAACTTATATCATAGAATTACACCAAAGTTTTACCTGCAAAACAGACCATATAGTATGTAATAACCAAGAGTCTAATTTTTCCATCTTTTACACAATTTAGACTTGATTGGTTTGATTTTAGATATGAACAACACTAGAAATTCATTACATAATCAACACATATAGATTCTTCCCCAATTCCTAAGGTCAAATAACCATAGTAATTTCTAACAACGAAATTAAGGACCAAAGATTAGGAACTTAAGAATTTCTTCATACCTCTTGAACCCTCCTTAGCCTTAATCAGATGATGAAAGGGGTTTGTTCTCCTTGATTCTCCATGGCTCTTCTCCAACTCTATAGAGAACTCCTTTTCTCTCTCAATTTTCCCTCTTCTCTGCTCTATTCTTCTTTCTCAGACTTAGCACAACTAATGTATTTTTTATTTAATCTATCATTTAAAAAAAACCCAAGGGCTCCCATCTGTTACAAAGGCAAAGGTTCACAAGGCTATGTTTGGCTAGAACCCCTAATCTCCTTATCCATTTATTCTAACAACTCCCTTACTATATGATACATATGTCGCACTTCATTTTATTGTTAAACTATTTAGCCACATTAAGTAATTATGCAATTATAACATGTATAATTACTACACTATAAATTATGAAATTACTTTTGTAACTAAAATAAACATCTCTATTAGAATAAATATTTCCATTAAAATAGTTAATATTTATTCCACTAATTATTTTAGTTAACTCAAATGAATTATACAATTATTATATATAATCATTTCATTCCTTTTTTTCACATAAATTGTCTCAATACAATTTATTTAATCTATGCATCTAATCACCACATAATTATTAATTTAATTTATTTAATACCATCATACCTAACTAAATTATTCCATAATAATTTCCATTGAATATTAATTTTCCTCCATAAATATTTTAACTAAAATATTTATTTTATTTGATAAATATTTTAATTATTTACGAGATTCACAATCGTATTACATTAACATATTATGTTTATATGTAACATACATTCCTCTCTCATTTTATTAAAACAAATATATTCACATTACTTCATTATTTCATTAAGTGAATTACTCACACTATTTATGAAATTTAATTCATAATAAATTCATTGCCACAAGGCATATAATCAAATTATATTATTCAATAATATAACTTCCAACTTAATTAAATTAACTTAATTCTCTTTTCAAACAATTTCATTTTCCTTCTTTAATAGTTAAAATAAATTAAATATTACACCTCATTCTTCCAACATATGAATATATATATATATATATATATATATATATTTTCTATATTCACACCACATCATATACTTCACCACATATAACACATATATACACATATCCAAACTCAAAACATCTCGTAATAAGAATTTTATTTATTAAATTCTTATTATAATAATTTTTAAAAATCCGGGTTGTCACATCCTTCCCTCCTTATAAGGATTCCGTCCTCGGAATCACCAAAACCCTATCTTACTCAGGTTTTCATCAAATCTCTTTAAAAACATTTATCGTTGAATAACTTCAATACATTACCTTAGTATAGGTTTTATATTTCCTACTACATTCATTTCTTCCACAAATTCTAGGTTTTATTTCATAACTTTCACTTGAACTCAATTATATTTCAAATATTATATATTCTCTAACTCATTCCTTTCCTTGCCAAGGATCATTACTATATACTTTACTCGTCGAAGACATATACTTCATAATTCATTATCTTATAAGTATTCGGGTTATCACATTCACCCCTTCTTCTAAGAATTCGTTCCTCAAATTTTTTATTAATCTTCATTCATTCAATCTATCAAAGTAGATTTTACGTTAATCTTATTCACTAACTTGTTGTGTTCTACAACTATTTCTTTATAAGGAATATCATTCTTGCCACCTTCACCTTCAGAATAATAAGAATCTTCCATAATTGTTCAATAATTGGGAAGCGATATGAATAACAAGAATTTAAAAGATTCCAACTCATGCTGAGGGGTCATAAGACCTTGAACTCTTCTCCAAGTTTAATAGTGCATCACCACTGTAAACCATCTTGAACAGAATGTTTAGCAATCCCACAGACTGAAAACACTCTCTGCAAGTACTCTAGGTGATCAGCCTATCGTACCCCTACGTCGTGCACAACGTATTACATCTTAACATCGTAACGACTATATGCGTTACTTTTGGAACCATTGTCTATGATAACATGTCCCCCTTTTATAGGTTGTTCACCTCAGCTTCTTAACATCTGAATCTGCACCAAAATAATTTGATTTGGCATAGTTTAACCAAGAACGCTCGAATTTCATAAACATCTTTCAATATTTGTCTAGCTGAATCAAGTAGCATAGACCTCTAGCAACAATTCGGACATCAATCGAAATATATATATATATATATATATACATATATATTTTTAACCAACAAATTAAATATTTATTTATTTATTTTAAAAAAAATGTTTTTTTTGTAGTCTAAGAAAACAAAAGTAGATAAATCTCTCTTGTTTTATATAGTTTAAGGAAACTAAAAATAGTAAGTAAATTATTTCATAATATCTTGATACCGTACCGTAATAATAGTACGTTGAGGATTTCGTCATTACATGACGTCGTTATACTACATCATACCATAGCGGGCTGATGATCATACAATCACATCCAACACTAGGTTTAACTGCATTGATAACTTCCTCGATTATTGTCTCTACACCATATCAAATGATGCATAGAACACATAAAATATATTTTGAAAATTAAAAATTATTTTTGTCTAGCTGAAGCAATTAACATAGACATGCGAATAATAACACTATTTAAAAAAAAATTCGTGGTTCCATCATTTGATCCAATGTTTTTCAAGAAAACAGAAATGCAACATCAGCACGAAGTCAATAAAGTTTGAAAATCTAGCAAAGCTAGGAGATTTAGAATATAAAACTTTCTCCATCAATTAAATCTTTACTCTATCATTACTTAATTTTTCTATCAACCTTAAACAACATCAATGCTTCCTACACCATAACCTTTCTATTCCCAGTATAGTTCATCAAACTTTCCACACTTTGGAAGTCAGGAACTTTCCACAATAATATGAGTTTAAGAACTTCTTAGTCAGACCATAGGCGTCCATTCGCTGAGGAGTTCCAAACATACCATATGATTATGAGTCATGACCTTACCATAAGCATGAGTTTTAAGAACTCGCACTTAATCCTAATAACATCTTACTAATCTTAATAGTCTCTAACTATCAAATATACACATGAGAAAAGAATCACCTTTTCACCACATATACATTGATAGCGCGACACCAACATTCTAATCATTATCAATGTGATAAACTAAGTGCAAGCACAAAACCCTCGCCCATACAAAGGTTTGTACAACTCAGCCATCACATGATTCTTCAATTGAAATTCCACCTAACTCTATCTTGCTCATAACTTGCTCTTTACTTGATACGAATTTTTCGCATCTCATCATTTATAACTCCTCGTGAGTTAACCTCGTACTATATCATAGTACATTCTCGTGATAGCATCAAACTATAACTATTCAATCATTACTGGCCATCTATCTTTCAACGTTAAAAGATCACGTCGTGACCTTATTCTATAATCATCTCCCTTATGATTCTTTCTTATTTTATTATCGTTTTGTTTTAAAAACTTCTTATCTCTACCTATCATCATGTCATATCATGATTTCCTTTACGCTTTTAATATTATAGACTTTGTCTATTCATCGTTATTCGGCATCTTTATTATTGGAGTTAGGTAACTCCTGATTCTCATATTCATATCTCTTCAAGATTCTTCTTTGAATCCTCTTGTTTATTTAACAACTCTTCTTTTAAGAACTTTTAACTTCGTTCATAAAGTCAACATTTTATTCGAGTTTTGTTCTTCGTTATTATCATCTTCTTCTTATAACATTTTTAGGATTTAACTCATCCTATACTTTTACGTATGTGAAAGGAATCACATTTTCGTTAAACGTAACTTAACTTCTCATTCTCTAAGGTCATAGCCTAAGGTACTCTTACCTAAGGTGTATAACCTATCAGCTCTGATACCAACTGTAACGACCCCAAAATTCATACAATACAACTCTCGACATTGGTGGTTAACAATGCATCCTTATTCAGACTTTACATTATTAATCAATGATACAATCACTAAAAATACGGAATATTTAAAACTTTTATATTATTCCTTCTTTATTTCCCTGAATCTCAACCTTTATCATTATATAACTTTGATTCAACTTTATTTCATGAATCGCTTCGTCAGAGTTATTATAAACTAAAACTTACAACCACGTTCAATAACTCTTATACATCGAGTAAAATTTAAACTTTATAACTCAACATCTGTTAACCATCATACATTATCAAATACATTATTTGAAATCTTAAACAGGGTCCAAAATAATAACAATTTAGCCAAAGTATATGAATTTTCATGCATTACATCTGATTCATTTATTTCAAGTAGCACATAGCGTTACCTTGAATTCTTAACCTGCAAAAGTGATTATTTGCAAGAATGAGCTCGACAGCTCAGCAAGATCTAACAGCTTTCATGCATCATATAGCACATAAATACATGCTCAACATACATCTTATAATAATTAAAGTAACAAGGCATACATGCTTTACTTCACATAACAAATATAAAGATTGAGTTCCTTACTCAATCAACATTCTTTAATCAATCAATGTAGTCATAAATTGACTTTAACATTTCATGCTTACAACCTATATACAACATATCATGCTCTTTGCAAAACAATTTAAAATAGTTCATCATCAAGTTCACGTAGAAAATAGGAATTGAAAGACTTGGCCTCGATCGTTGTTTACCAATAACAGTTTAACAGCTTACAGATATCTGCACTTCACGTGCCTTACACAATTATATAATCATGCATATCAATTATTAGTCACATAGCAATGCATATTAGTTGTAATGTAAACTTTACTCTACATCTCATAACCCTTCCTATTATCAATACACAACATTCAATTTGATTGTGTTAACTTTCGACTTATATCTCACTATATTTCTTTTTCGTAATATTCGAAATTCATTCAAGTGTTAAGGTCCTGCTAGGACTACCTATTGGTTTTATATTAAACACATTTCATTTATTATAATGTTCATTTCATTAGAATGGAAACACTATTTAAGTGTATTACCACGTTACACGGTGTTTCGACGTTTATACGTCACACGCCTAACTCGCTTCTTTTGCATGTGCTTTGCATGCTCCTATATTGGGTTATATTACTCTATAATGTTTTATTCTTATTGAAAACATAATATTAAGCAAGGTCATACACACTCATTACGGCGCTGCGATGCTTGCACGTCCGTACGTCAAATTTGACTATTCGAACGCCCAAACGACACGCATTTGCGCACGCTTAGCACGCCCATACAAATTGTCTAATACCTAAGGATTAATGTTAAGTATCATTATAATACATAATAGTCATGTTATGAAAGTTAGAACATCATTTTACATGGTCGGGAGCATTACATGTGCATACGTGCATGCTCGACGCCCCCCGATTGCCTCCAAAAACATATCAGTCCCAAAAATAACCATTTTGACCCATGCTACTGACCTCAAATTAAAAAACATAAACAACTAAAGTTTTAGGTCTACTCGTGCGCTTTTCGGATCATCTTGAATCGCCTCAATCAGAGTTTGTATGAAAAAGTTATGGCTATTTTATCATAGGAGGTCAAAATAGTCCCGGACTGACTTTCCTCCCGGCGCAGCTGCGCCCCAAACAGCCTTGGGGGCAGCGTAGCTACGCCACTGGCAGCGTGTTACGTGATTTTCTTCTCCAGTTTATTGCTCTGACGAATTTTCTAACCCTTTCCTCCTTCCAATCTTCATAAATCAAGCTATACACATCCGATTGAGTCCGTTTTTGACTTTATGGATTCGTGAAACACTGAACTACTCATCTACATAATAATTATAACACTTCAAAAACATTAACATTCAATTTAAGGGTTCCAATTCAATGTTCATACTATATTTTCATACTTCCACATATTTAACGAAATCTTACATCACGAATTTGTTTTAACTCCGTTTTAGTTCATTCCAATTGGATTGTTTTCGTTTCTCAGAGGAGAACAACAAACCACTATCAATTTACAACTTACATCATAGAATTACACCAAAGTTTTACCTCCAAAACAGACCATATAGTATGTAATAACCAAGAGTCTAATTTTTCCATCTTTTACACAATTTAGACTTGATTGGTTTGATTTTAGATATGAACAACACTAGAACTTCATTACATAATCAACACACATAGATTCTTCACTAATTCCTAAGGTCAAATGTAACGATTGTGATTTTATATAATAATTTGAAATATTTATTGAGTTAAATAAATATTTTATGTGATTTATTTATTGAGTTAAATAAATAAATTATGCGATTTATAGAGTGATTTAATTAAGTATTATATATTAATTAAATTTAATTTTATATTATAGTTCTAATTTAATTGAGATAATTGAATTAGATGAATTATGTGATGAAGTGTTACATGAATTATAATTAGCAAGTAATTATAATTATGTGACAAGTTTATGTGATTAATTGATGTTAGATTTTAATTGATTAAATTAGTTGATTAAAATATGACATTAAGGTATGTGTTAAAATGATTTGTTAAAATAAAGAAAAAGGATTTTAAATCTATTTTCCAAACAAGGCCTTAGCTAATAAACTGTTTTTAAAAATAATTCTGTTTTGGCCAAACAAGCCTTGTGGATATTTACATTCAAAATTTTTGTAACCTATGTATTAATTAGTAATTAGTATATGTAATTATATTAGGAGTTACATATTCTATAATTATATGTGTTATATGTATATTGTATATACACTAAGTTACGTTAGTTTAGAGTTAGTCAGTTAGAGAAACTAAGAAAATAAAGAGAGAAAGAGCAGAGAAAATAACAGAGAAGAAGATAGAGAGAAGAGGAAGAGAAAGAAAAGATAAAGCTTGAGAAGCTTGAAGGGAATCACTATCATTTTCTTCTTCAATCATCTAAGCAAAAAGGGTATTATTTCAATTTCTTTATATTTCTATGTGTTTTCTTTATAATATTAATGAATATGAGTTCTCTGTGTATATGATTTAGCATGAAAGTTATACAAATATGATGTACATATATAAATTGTGTTTATAATGGTTATTATATGAATTGTATGTCATGATCAAGGATTTTCAGAAATCAAATTTTTGTCAGAACATGTTTTAATGGAGAAATTGATGTTCTTATGAGTTTATATGTTATTGGCCAATTTTAGAGTAAAAGTTATGATTTGGTTGTGTATTAATATGCCTATTTAGAATTGTTGTGATAATATCTTCAATTTCAAATATAATGCATGTTTTATAAGTGGAATTGGTAAGAAAATTTTATTACAGTAGATTATTTTTGAGAAAATATGAGTTTTCATGAAAATGGCCAAAATGGATTTTCAAAACTTGTGATTATCATTGTTTAAATGATTTTGTGTTTTGGAAGCATGCTTTATATATGTGTAATAGCGTATATATATATTTTTACAGAGTCTATAGTATTGTATTTTCGGCGTTGTTGGCTTGTTTGGGTTGTTCGGTTAAACAGAGAGCCGTGGCTGTCTGCGTCTGGCTGAGCTGCTGCACAGCTGCGCCGGCAGCAAGGCTAGGAGCAGCGCAGCTGCGCCACTGGCCGATTCCAGATTCCTTCCCTGCGCAGCTGCGCCGGTTTTAAGGCAGCAGGCTGCGCAGCTGCGCCGGGCACAGTGCTTGGGCAGTGAGTTTTGCTTACTTGTGCTGTTTTATTTGATAGCTTATGATAATTGGTTATGATAATGAGCATGAATTCAGTGGCTATAACATGTTGCTAGTATAAGTTGGACAATTTCATAATTGGAGAAAAGAATTTTGAAAACCTTAATTAAATTATAATTGTTTGATAGTAAAATGAGTTACTTAATTTGATTAAGAGTACGTGTTTAATTTAAAGTATAATTTTGTTAAATTATAATGAGTAGTAGTTGATTTATTTTAATCAATTAGATGTTAATTTAAATTACAATTTATGTAATTATAATTTAATAAATGCATGATTATTATAAATTATAATTGATAAATACATGATTAATTATAAATTGTGTAATTATAATGCATGATATAGTTTAATTAACTATTAATTATAAAATTTTGATAATTTAAGAGGTAATTATAATTGAGTAATTATAATTAGATTAAGTGTTTAAATTATAATTGTTTAATTATAATTTAGCTAAAATTATGTGAGTATGTGTGTGATGTAATTAATTATGTGATAGTTGATTATTTATTTAATTAGTGTGAGTTAACCATGAGGGTTAACCACTTATGTGAATTAGTTATGTGTTAACTAATTTAGGTTTTTGTGACTTAATATATATGTGTAGGAAGTATTAAAGTACGTGAATTGTGTTAAGTAGCTTGCGCTTAAGGCAAGTCTTCTAAACCCTAAACTCGTTATTTCTACGCAAGTTCTTTGATGTTCATATTTTCATTGTTGAGAATGTCCTTTTCATTTCTGTACTGGACAATTATTTACTTAACCGAAGAGATCTTGACTTATTGTTCAAGTAAGATCCAGTTAATTATTTTAAATGCGTTAAGTTTACTTCTAAAGCATATGTTAATTCATAATTCTTTTATTTATGAATTATTGAAAGTCAATTCAACTAATCCTTAGTTGATGAAAGTGAATTCTAAATTACCATTGTAAGCTTATCCAAACCAAACTTTCTTTGGTACGGACTTGAATTCAAATTGCTGAATTGAACAACCCTAATTATTAGGGGAGGTTAGTACGCATAGCGTTAAGATGTTTGTGCACAATACATGGTACAAAGGGCTGATCCCCCTAAGTACGAGTTGAGGTCCATAGTCTTATTGACTGTTAAAGGTTTAAATAGAAATATTTATAACCTAGGACAAGAAGAGTTCAAAGGTCTTATGACCCTCAGATAAATTCTATATTCAAATTTTGATATTGATAGAGAATTATTATTCAATTCTTTATTGTTGAAGCAAGCTAAGTTATTCAGATCTTTGTAAAGATCTTCTTTCATGTATTTATTATTGTTAAACTGCAGTGAGCTGTTGTTTGCTCACTCTTGTATTAAATAACAATTGCAGTTAAAGTTGATAACGTTGATGCCCCGTCTACGAGTAAAGGCAAGAGAAAGATGAACAAGTGAAGATTTGTTTAATTATTTTAAAATGATTGTAATAATTTTAGGTCATGTTTTTATTCCGCACTTTATTGTTTATGTCAAGGTTAGAGTAACCCTGGGATTGAGTTTTGAGAAGGTTGTAACCCTTGTTTAAGGGAGATTTTATTATTTTGAATTAAGGTTGTAATTCATTTTGAGATATATTGGGTAAAGGTATGTTATAGATAGAAAGTGAACACCAAATCATGTGGAAACGAAGTTCCCGGATTTGGGGGTGTCACATCAATTAACCATAGTAATTTCTAACAACGAAATTAAGGACGCAAGATTAGGAACTTAAGAATTTCTTCATACCTCTTGAACCCTCCTTAGCCTTAATCAGATGATGAAAGAGGTTGGTTCTCCTTGATTCTCCAAGGCTCTTCTCCAACTCTACAGATAACTCCTTTTCTCTCTCAATTTTCCCTCTTCTCTGCTTTATTCTTCTTTCTCAGACTTAGCACAACTAACGTATTTTTTATTTAGTCTATCATTTAAAAAAAAAACCCAAGGGCTCCCATCTGTTACAAAGACAAAGGGTCACAAGGCCATGTTTGGCTAGAACTCCTAATCTCCTTATCCATTTATTCTAACAACTCCCTTACTATATGATACATATATCACACTTCATTTTATTGTTAAACTATTTAGCCATATTAAGTAATTATGCAATTATAACATGTATAATTACTACACTATAAATTATGAAATTACCTTTGTAACTAAAATAAACATCTCTATTAGAATAAATATTTTCATTAAAATAGTTAATATTTATTCCACTAATTATTTTAGTTAACTCAAATGAATTATACAATTATTATATATAATCATTTCATTCCTTTTTCTCACATAAATTGTCTCAATATAATTTATTTAATCCATACATCTAATCACCACTTAATTATTAATTTAATTTATTTAATACCATCATATCTAACTAAATTATTCCATAATAATTTCCATTGAATATTTATTTTACTCCGTAAATATTTTAACTAAAATATTTATTTTATTTGATAAATATTTTAATTATTTACGAGATTCACAATCGTATTACACTAACATATTATGTTTATATGTAACATACCTTCCTCTCTCATTTTATTAAAATAAATATATTCACATTACTTCATTATTTCATTAAGTGAATTACTCACACTATTTATGAAATTTAATTCATAATAAATTCATTGCCACAAGGCATATAATCAAATTATATTATTCAATAATATAACTTCCAACTTAATTAAATTAACTTAATTCTCTTTTCAAATAATTTCATTTTTCTTCTTTAATAGTTAAAATAAATTAAATACTAAACCTCATTCTTTCAACATATGAATATATATATATATATTTTTTCTATATTCACACCACATCATATACTTCACCACATATAACACATATCCAAACTCAAAACATCTCGTAATAAGAATTTTATTTATTAAATTCTTATTATAATAATTTTTGAAAATTCGGGTTGTCACATCTTTCCCTCCTTATAAGGATTCCGTCCTCGGAATCACCGAAACCCTACCTTACTCAGGTTTTCATCAAATCTCTTTAAAAACATTTATCGTTGAATAACTTCAACACATTACCTTAGTATAGGTTTTATATTTCCTACTACATTCATTTCTTCAACAAATTCTAAGTTTTATTTCATAACTTTAACTTTACCTCAATTATATTTCAAATATTATATATTCTCTAACTCGTTCCTTTCCTTGCTAAGGATCATTACCATATACTTTACTTGTCGAAGACATATACTTCATAATTCACTATCTTATAAGTATTCGGGTTATCACAACTTTAGTTTTAAGCTTTTTAAGAATTTAGATCTCATTAGCATGATCAACATCATGATTCTAAAAGCATTGCTTAAAACTATGAGTTATTTACATATTATAAAAACAGCATCATGAAGATAATTAAATGCCTTTAATAAATGAATACTTTTATTAATAAATGAATAAGATCGTCTCCAAAGTATATGCTTTATTATCATACATGATTGGCATTGTATGCATACTACTTTCAATCTCCCACTTGCACTAAAGCCAATCGCCATGGTATCTGATACCCATCTTCTCTAAGTGACGATCAAACTGCTGTTATGTTAAAGCTTTAGTAAATGGATCTGCAATGTTATCTTTGGAGTCTACACGCTTCAAGGTGACGTCTCTTCTTTCAATGATTTCTTTAATCAAAGTGCCGCAACACATGTTTAGATTCAAGATGAGACTTAGGAACTATTCATAGAGTTATAATGAACTTTTCATCTGAAACTTGCAGCTTCACTTATAGTTATATATTTTGTCTTTTTCACTAAATCAGCAACCTTTTGCTGTTTGGAACCTTTCCAATTCACTGCACCAGCTTTCAAGGTAACGACTTACCCTAAAGTGGATTTGCTGTCGTATTGGTCAGTCTGAAAACTTGAGCCTGTTTAGTCCTCTAGTTTAATTCAGAACCATCATATGTTATGATGACATTCTTAGTGTCAGTTAAGTACTTTGAGATGTTTATCACTGTCTTAAGTTATCTTCTCCAGAATATGACTGATAAACATCAAGTCTAGTATAATTCATTGCATATATGATAATAACTCATGCGATCTCTCTTTTATTGAGGACAATTATAGAGAGATTCACTCCATGGCTCATTATCATGAGACACTTTTGGGAGTTTGCCATGCTAAACGTCTTTAGCATCTAATAAATATACGTTCCTTGGGTTAAACCGAACATTCTTTTAAATCTATCTATACAGATTTATTTTCCCAATGTAGAATGTTTTACCCAAATCATTCATAGAGGAATGTTTAGACAACTTTATTTGATCGATTGTAGTATAGGAATGTCATTCCCTATCAGTAATATATCATCAACTTATAATATAAGGAATGAAACGTCGCTCCTACTAACCTTCTTGTAAACACATGGTTCATCCTCCTTTTTGATAAAATCAAACTCTTTGATTGTCTCATCAAAATAGATGTTCTTTCTACGAGAAACTTGCTTAATCCATAAATGGATCGTTGTAGCTTACAGACTTGATTTGTTCCAACCTTTGAATCAAATCCCTCCGGATGTGTCATATACACATTCTCCTCAAGTTTTCCATTGAGAAAGGTCGTTTTCACGACTATCTGCCAGATCTCATAGTCGTAATAATAATCACAAGCAAAATCCAAATGGTCTTGTACATTGCTTCAAAGATCCATTTTAGATTTTATGGTCATCTACCATTTCTTTGAGTCTTAATTACTCATAGCATGTTCGTATTTCAATGGATCATCATCATTCATGATGTATACCTCATCGTCATCCTTTATGATGAATTCATACCTTTCAGGTATCTTCGGTACTCTTTCAGATTTACGAATAGGGTGTTGTACAGTAGGTGTCTCTACTTGGACAGGTTCATCCAATTGATCTGTAGTGGTTTGTGGTTCTTGAATTTCTTCAAGATCTATTTTCCTCTCATTAGCTCCTTCAAGGATAAACTCCTTTTCCAAGAAGGCAGCGTGTTTCGCAACAAATATCTTTTTACCTAGTAAGATTGTAGAAATAGTATCCCAAACTTTATTTAGGATATCCCACAAACGTGCACTTATCAAATCTTGTCTCAAGCTTATCATTTTAAAACCTTTTCACATAAGCTGGACATCCCCAAATCTTAACATGCTTAAAACCAGGTTTCTTCCCTGTCCACATCTCATATGGAGTCTTGGGGATGGATTTTGAGGGGACCTTATTTAGTAGATATGCAGCCGCTTCTAGGGTATAACCCCAGAATGATACTGGAAGATCGGTAAAACTCATCATGGAACGAACCATGTTCAACAATGTTCGATTTCTCATTTTAGATACTCCATTTAACTGTGGTGTACCTGGTTGAGTCCATTGTGAGATTATACCATTATCTTTGAGACAATTGAGAAACTCACAGCTTAAGTATTCTCCACCTCGGTCTAATTGAAGAATCTTAATACTCTTGCATGTTTGTTTCTCTACTTCACTTCTGAACTCTTTGAACTTTTCAAATGATTCAGATTTGTATTTCATTAAATACACATTTCCAAATCTTGAGTGATCATCAGTGAAAGTAATAAAATAAGAATACCCTCCCCGTGCATTCGTTGTCATAGGTCCACAAACGTCCGTGTGAATCAACGCTAACAATTCTGTAATCTTTCTCCTTTTCCACTAAAAGGAGATTTAGTCATTTTACTCATGAGACAATATTCACAAGTTGATATGATTCATAATCGAATAGCTCTAAGAGCCCATCCTTATGCAACTTGGATAATCTTGTTTCATTGATATGACCGAGTCTACAGTGCCACATATAGGTATAATTAATATCATCTCTTTTCCTTTTCTTAGTTTGTTCTATTTGAAATATATTTCCATGCAAGTCAAGTATGTAAAGTCCATTTCGCAAATTACCAACACCATATAAAATATTGTTATTATACATAGAACAACTGTTGTTCTTTATTATAATTTCAAATCCATCCATATCTAATACAGAAATAAAAATAATATTTCTAATGATATTTGGAACAAAATAACAATTATTTAAATAAATGGACTTACCCGTAGGCAGTGCTAAACAATAAGTGCCTATAGCTAATGCATCAACTTTTGCTCCATTTTCCACTCGTAGGACAACCTCATTCTTGTTCAGCTTTCTACTTCTGACCAGTCCCTGCAGAGTATTACATATGTGAGAACCACGGCCGGTATATAATACCCAAGTAGAATTTGACTTTCAGAAAAATTAATTTCAATCATGAACAAACCTTGATTGGAAGTCGAAGCTTCTCCAAGCGTTTTCTCTGCCAGAAACTTCTTGCAGTTTCTCTTCCAATGACCCGGCTTGTTGCAATGGAATCACATTCCTATGCTTGTTAGATCAGGTTTCTTTTGATCCTTCACTTTTGCCTTATCCTTAGCATTCTTAGATTTCTTCTTTTCAGAAGATACCGGGGCCTCTTTTTTTTTTTGGAAGAATCCACCTTTAAGACATGGTTCTTTTCTTTTCAGAAGATACCTTGGGCCTCTTCCTTTTTTGAAAGAATCCACCATTAAGACATGGTTCTTCTTGGATGGGAAGTGACCTTCTGCTGTTTTCAACATGTTAAGTAATTCAAGCAAGCTGACATCTAACTTATTCTTATAGGAAATTAACAAAGAACTACGAGAAGGTCTCAGGGAGTGACTGCAAGACCAAGTCTTGACTCAACTCCCCATCCATGATGAACCCAAGTTGTCCAAGGTGTTCAATCAGATTTATGACCCTTAGGACATGAGTCTCTATGATAGTGCCCACTGTCATCCGAGATCGGAAAAGCTCCTTAGATATCTCATATCTAGCAGTCCTACTTTTTTCACCATACAACTCCTTGAGGTGAAGCAACATAGTAGGAGCATTCATATTTTCATGCTGACGCAGAAGCTCGTTATTCATGGATGCGAGCATGATGCATTGAGCCACAGATGCATCATCTTGCCACTTTACAATAGTGGCAGTCTCTTCCTTAGAGGCTGATTCTAGAACAGTTCCAAGGACAGGTGAATTTAGGACATAAGAAATCTTTTCAGCAGTGAGAACTATTCTCAAATTCCTTAACCAGTCTGTGTAATTTGATCCGGTCAGTTTGTTAGCATCAAATATGCTACGAAGTGAAATTAGTGATTTCGACATTTTAAATTTCTGTATGTGAAAAGATAACATTTTAGCAAACATTCATTTAATTAATTTTATATACCAAATTAAATTAGGTCATATTTTAAATTGGTATCTCCCACTATTTTCTTCAAACTATATTACCCTCACTTATATAGTTCGGCAACATCTAAGTAAAGATTTGCTAGTGAGAATAAGGATCCTATTTTAAATGTATATAGCCTTGTGGATAGCACAACAAACGATATATAAATAAATAGGTAGGCAATTCTTTGTCAATTACATCAACATATAACTCCTTTTTATTTTACCTCTTAAATCATAATGGTCAAGTGTGTGCACATCCGAACTACAATGATTTAAGTTAAGTGCAACCTAGCACTTTCATAAATTCAAAAAAGAAAAATATTGTCCTTGTGGATAGCACAACAAAATAATATTGTTTAATTTTCTTGATTAGCATCAAATGTGATCAAATTAATATCTTAAATATGCAATACTTGTCTTGTGGATAGCACAACAAACTTGTATTAAATATTTAATACTCTATTAATTTATCATACTAGAAGGTGACGTTCGATATTTCAAATATTTCTGAACGCTTTAGACTTAAATATGATCTTTGAGGGGTTTGTTATTATTTGTCTTATTTTGTTTAGCGCACATGCACACACAGATATATATATATATATATATATATATATATATATATATATATATATATATAATACGCGTCATTTTATTAAACATGCGAAGCATGTCTGCATAAAATATAATATATATAATACTTAGCATGCACATATTGAATACTATATTCTACCTGGATTGATTATGAATTTTTATTCTAGTTTGGTTCACTAGAGCCACCAAGTGAACCAAAAGGTCAAACCTAGGAGTGCAAGAATTTAAATTTAAACGTAACTATTACATTTAAACCCGGGCTGCATTACAATCGGGTCTTCACGCGCTCCTTGCTCCTTGGTCTCCAATTTTTTCAAGATAATTATAACTATTTTTGTTACATTAAACTATTTAAAATAGAAACCTTGATCATGAGTCAAGGAGAAGTACATAGGAGGAAGATAGAATTTTACATCAAGAAAAAACCAGAGAAGACGAGGTACGCAGACCCCATTTAATAAAACTCATTCATTCAAGCATTCAACTAAAATAAAATCCAATCACATTGGTCAATAGTCCTATAATCAATCCCATTTATTATCATACATATCACCATATGGATCAATAAATAAATATTCATCTCATGAATTAAAACATTCCATATATATATGAGTATCATTTAATGGGCAGTTTTAAATTGCATGAAATCCAATTTTAAGATTAAAATAAACTCTTTATTTTAATTATAAAATTATTAAGAATAATATATATATATATATATATATATATATATATAAACGCCATATATATACGTTATTATATAATATATATAATATAATCAATAACTTCAATCCTGATACTTTTGAAAACATATTTGTCGACGTTGGTTTAAAAAATCCGCGGGTCGGGTCACAACCCAGATCTTTTAATCTCTTTTCCTAAGTTCTCTCTATCATCACTCTTTTTATTTAGGAAAAAGGTTTTGAAGGGTTTTTTAGGAAAAAGGCCAACATGTATCATGTCGACGATTTGAACGTTTTATAGAGTCGCCAGTTGGTAGATTTGAAAATGGTTGTACCAACTCAAACGAGTTTTGTTTGAAAGAGGCCCAATTGTTGGACACTGTCGAAACTTGATCTTTGAAAACAAAGTTTGAGCTCGGGGGCTTGGTTAAGTGTGGGGAAGGTGTTAGGCACCCCACAACTCCCGTGAAAATACGGTACTGCATCTTTTCAATATTTTCCTTTAAAACTGGAATGCATGAGTGAATGCTGTTTGAAAATTGGGCCTATTAATTTGATTGATTGAAAGTAATGCTTTGCTTCGTTGAACCTATATACGAAGTGTTTGATTTGATTTGAAAATCAGTCTTTGATTTGATTTGCAAAAGCATTTAATTTGATTTTTTGAAAAGCTTTTCTTTTGATTGAATTGAAAATGATGTTTTGAAAGTTGGTTTATCAAACCCTTACGTTGACATAGGATTTGAAGCCTGTTGATACTTTCAATTTTATCTTTATAGCCTTTAGGCTGCATGTGAATGATGATTTGCCAGGCTGTGAATCATCCTCGACCACAGAATAAACAAGTGTCGGTCTCCTCATGGGTATGAAAACCATCGGAGGGACGCTGACATGACAATCTATATTTTTCACTATGTTGAGACTTTAAATCCGGATAACCGTTTTAAGGTATTTTTGTATGTACATTTCTACATAAAAACTGGCAGGGTACATTTGTAAATCGGTGTTTGTCCATCGTGGGAATCAGATTCTGATCAGTTTGATCATGAATCCCACGATTCCTAGGCTCACATATAAGTAGCCAGTAAACCTGCATAATTTAAATTTGTACAGAAACAGGTAAATATCTCAATGTTGCCAGAACCGAGGATTCATTCAGTAAATCCCGGTTCGCACGGCCGAAGCACCTCGTTCCCACTAAATAGCGATCTAAGGGATGCGAGGTTGCTTTTGAAGCTGAAACTAGAAAGAAAGCTAGATTTAAGGAAATCTCATCCATTCTAGCTTCCCGGTTCAGTTTGGAGGTTTTGAACTGTTTGAAAACTAGAATTGGCGAGATTTAATTAAATCTAGTCCGCCTGCAGATATGTCAGTGCCAATTTATATAAAATGAATATTTAAAGCAGCAGTTGAATAGAAAGCGAGTAAAGCAGTATATATATATCTACAGTTATATATAAAAGTTATAAAGGGCGATCGGTTTTCACGCCGGTGCCCGGACTGGAATATCAATATATATATATATATATATATATATTGATAGAAATGTAGTCAACCAAGACTAGGAAGAGAACCCAGTGATGGTGAAGGATGCTTATATATACATAAATATATATAAAAGCAGTAAAAAGGCCACAGAATGATCCAGGCCGAACTAGAATGTAAATGTATAGAAAAATAGTCAACAGGGACTGAGAAGATAACCCAGTAATGGTGAAGTGTGAAAAATAGTATAAAGGCCGCGAAATAGTCCAGGCCAGACTGGAATGTAAATTGCAGAAAAGTAGTCAATCAGTGACTGGGAAGATCACCCAGTATGGCGAAGAGTGCAGAAACAATATAAAGGGCGATGGGGTTTCACGCCGGTGCCTGGACTGGAATTGAAATATATATATATATATATATATATATATATATGTATATATTGACAGAAATGTAGTCAACCAAGACTGAAAAGAGAACCCACTGATGGTGAAAATCGCTTATATATACGTAAATATATATAAAAGCGGTAAACTACCTCGGATTTGACATCCGAGCTTGACAGAATAGAAATGTTAATACATATGTACAGTTAAATATATACAAAAATGTGCCAAACCCGGACTGGGAAGATAACCCAGTCCGGCGAAGTTTCCAGAACGAAGAGTTTAGTGCATTGAAGCTGCTGGAGCTGACGGACAGTCAATCCAAGTTGTAGAAATGCCAGAAAATTAGTTTATGTACAAAAATGTACCAAATTTTGACGAAAACGACCACGGAACTAAGTTTCGGGCATTTTTAGAAAACGAAACTTAACGTGCAAGTGTATAAAAGTATGACGAAGTAATATTCACTTTCTGATCGTGAAAATACTTACAATGGACTGCTACACTGGCTTTTTGCCAAATTGTAGGCTCTATACGTCTAAATCTACTGGTTATTTTCTGATATGTGGTAGTATATGGGTATATCTATGTGTTAGAGTAAAAATATTTGGGTTTGGAAGAAATGTAAAAGTCAAAAAATTGAACAGGCAGAGCTTCGCTGCGTTTTAGAATTCTTAAAAATGATGGGGGGAACGTTTATTTATAGGCCAGGGAGCATCCACTCTACCTGCGGTTGCCGTATGTAGAGGTGCGGCTCCCCTGGTGGGGCCCGTAGTGTCGGGTTTTATAGTCTCGAAGTAGGTGCACTCCGAACAATGCGTAGTCGAAGTTAAAACTTTTTAACTTGTGATCGGAGCGTCCGTTTGAGGCGTGCGATACTTTTTTGGAAAGCCCTCACCGAGAGTGTCGCAATGACATAGGATAAAACATTTTTCGGGTCCGAGAAGACGGGTTCATAACTAGGTCTTTGATTCCTCGCAGTTTGTTCGTTGAGCTATCTTGCGCTGTTTGCACTCGGGATCGTCGTTAGGGTTCGTTCTGACCTTGGTGGCATCAATTCAGCTAGGGTTGACCGAATCGGCTTAAATTTGGTAAAATGACCCTTTTTCCCCTCCCGGGATTGCCCTTAGTGTCGGCATGGCCTTAGGTTCACTTTCGGGAGTCGTTTCCAAGACTTGGATCCCATTCGAGTCTGTTTATCCTCAGTGTTGTTTGAGGCTGAGTTAGTCATTCCAGGTTTCCTCCTAGAGTTGTTGTGAAGCTTTAGGTTTGTTCTCGAACTTGACTTGACTTCCCGGGTTGAGACTAGGGTTGAACTAACGGTCCGATTGGAAATAGGAGTTGATTTGACGGTCCGATATTAACGATTAGGGCTAATCTGACGGTCCGATTGGAAATAAGAGTTAATTTGACTGCCCGATATTGAGATCAGGGTTGATCTGACGATCTGATTGGAGATCGGAGTTGATTTGATGGCCCGATATTGAGATCGGGGTTGATTTGAAGGTCCGATTGAAGATCGGTGCTGGATTGACGGTCCGATTAGAGATCAGAGCTGAATAGAAGGTTAGATTGGAGATCGGAGCTAGATTGCCGGTCTGATTGGAGATCTAAACTAGATAGATGGTCTAATTGGAGATCAAAGCTTGATTGACGGTCCGATTGGAGATCGGAGTTAGATTGACGGTCTGATTAGAGATAGGAGCTGGATAGATGGTCCGATTGGAGATCGGAGCTGGATTGACGGTCTGATTGAAGATCAGAGCTGGATTGACGGTCTGATTAGGAGATCAGAGCTGGATAGAAGGTCCGATTAGAGATCGAACTGGATAGACTATCCGATTACAAATCGGAGCTGGATAGACGGTCCGATTGGAGATCAGAGCTATTTTGATATGAAGGACAGGTATTGGCGACCAGATTTGAGTTAATTTACCAATATTGGGTATCAGATTTGATTTGACGTGGAGGACCGGTATTGGCGACTGAATTTGTGTTGATTTACCGATATTGGGGATTAAATTTAGGTTTACAGATATTGGAGATCGGATTTGAGTTGATTGACGGCTTTGCCCTTCTACAGTGTTAGTATTGGGCCAAAGAAAATTTCTAGTGTCTACAGATGCCCCTCTTTATCATGTTCATGAAATGTAATGAAATGGACATGATAAAGATTAGTAGACACTGGAAATGCCAATGCAGCCGGCACGGCAATGCCTGATATGGCATATTATGGTTGATAAATACCTTTGAGGAGGTAGGGTCAGCATGGATTGCTTTATGTCATTTACTGTTGGGGATAGCGATATTCATGATAGCCTTCTTGACTCTGATGGGGATAATATTATGGATGCTTCCTTGGTTTGAGACCAATTATTTCCCCACCAATCGATATTCTGCGTAGGTGCTGTTGCACATTTTGAAGGTTCGTCCATGGGGATATCTTTAGATTATCGAGTTACCTCAACAAAAGTTTCTGACACCTATCTGGAAGATAGTTTCACTGGTAGTTTGCCACAGGAGACTGCAACATCGATCCTGACTAATAATCCCTTTTAGGATGTGTATAACAGATTCCATTATCTGTCCTCTGTGGGGATGAAGTAATATATAGCCTTCGCTCCTAGACCATCTCCCGATGTCCCATGGGGCTAATCCGACGGTTGAAGCGTCATTGAGGTTTAGCCAATGGCTGAACTGGATTTTGGTCTGTACCCGAACTTCGCTGGAATGGAACCAACGGTTGAACATGACTTCGGTTAGTACCTGAACTTCGTTGGAATGGAATCAACGACTGAATTTAGCTTCGGTCTGTACCCGAACTTCGCTATAGTTAAACTAACGGTTGAACTGGCTTCAGTCTGTACCCGAACTTCGCTGGAGTTGAACCAATAGTTGAACTAGCTTTGATCTGTACCCGAACTTCGCTGGAGTTGAACCAACGGCTGAACTTGGCTTTGGTCTATACCCGAACTTTGCTGGAGTTGAACCAACGGTTGACTGGCTTCGGTTTGTACCCGAACTTCGCTGGAATGGAACCAACGGTTGAACTTGGCTTTGGTCTGTACCCGAACTTCGCTGGAATGGAACCAACGGTTGAACTTGGCTTCGATCTTTACCCGAACTTTGCTGGAATGGAACCAATAGTTGAACTTGGCTTCGGTCTGTACCCGAACTTCGCTGGAGTTGAAGCAACGATTGAACTTGGCTTCGGTCTGTACCCGAACTTCGCTGGAGTTGAACCAACGGTTGAACTTTGCTTCGGTCTGTACCCAAACTTCGCTGGAATTGAACCAACGATTGAACTGGCTTCGGTTTGTACCCGAACTTCGCTGGAATGGAACCAACGATTGAACTTGGCTTCGATCTGTACCCGAACTTCGCTAGAATGGAACAAACGGTTGAACTTGGCTTCGGCCTGTTCCCGAACTTTGCTGGAATGGAACCAATGGTTGAATGTTGGTCCGATTAGATGACATAATTAACGCGCAAGTATACGCTGCCAACGAGTAATAAAGAGTAAGTAAAGATCGTTCCCACGGAGAATTAATGGATAATAGGTCGCCAAAGCACTAGCTCATAATCATCTCAATCTTATTTAAACGGGCGAGAAGGAGAATGAATTTAAACTAAGTTAACTAGGCAAAGAATTAAACTTAAACTAAGTAATCCTAAGGTAGAATCAGATAATGAAGATAAGATATTCCAATTTCCCCTAATGATTCGTCTAAGTCGACATACTTCCAATTAGGTCAAATTAATCATTACAGGTTGTAAGCCGAGAACACGAAAGTGAGAGAAGGCTATCTTTCGATGCACCTAATCCATATCACGTGCAATCCACAGATGATAGAACGCACGTGAACACCCATATTACCTAAACCACTATATGTCTATGTGATTTACAAATAATTAGGGTTTAAGGTTAATTTCTCTATTGACTACGAGCGACGCTTCGGTATATGTCTATCCTAAGCACAAATCATACGTCCATCGTCATGTAAACGTACAATCGCCCGCCACTACGATTAGATCTAAACCTACACTTTGTCTTTCAAGTCCACATAGGTTATCACAGTAATTGGTCATGACTCAATTAAGCAATGAAAGCATAAATTGCAGTAGACAATCACATAGCAATCAATAAGTACCAACATGGAAGAGAAATCAACATAGACTACTCATTAGATTCCATTGGAACCTCAAAATAAGGTCTAAGTCATAAATGACTAAAACATATCATCCACAAGTTGAATATACATCATAAGATTGCAAATAGGAAGCAAAGAGATTCAAAAGATAGAAAATAACAAATCTGAGTGCTCAAGCTCCTTGTTGAATCTCCAATAGAATCCACTTGCTTCAATCTTCAAACCTAATCTAACCCTAGAAACTAACTAACTAAACTAAACCCTAATCTAGACTTAATCTACTCGTAATCTATACAAGAAATGTAAAGGAAATGGAAGAATAAGCTAGGGCTAGGGCTTAAGGCCAATATATGATGCTCTTTCTTGCCCCAAACGAGCCCCCTTATATCCCAATCAAAAGCCAAGTCACATTCAATTGAAAAGTCAAGTTTGGCACAGCTGGGGACTGGCGTGGCCGCGCAAAATTGCCCTAAAATCCGCGTGCCCGCGCCAAGGATTTTCTGCTGCAGAGTCCTCTGGTAAAACGGCCATAACTTTTGATCCGGGAAGAGTTACGAGGCCTGCCACCTGTCAAATCGAAGCTATCAAAGAGATATACAGCTTTCATTATTTGAGCATTGAGAAATAATGGATGGATGAAGGCTGAAATTGAGCTCCAAGTGATAGCTGTGCTTGAAAACTCAAAACCATGAAGTTTAACGTTCGTTGGTATACGGGGCATAACTCTTGCCTCCGAACTCCAATTGGGATGATTCAAGATGTTCCAAAAAGCTTATAAGATGCTCTACAATATGAACTAAGTTCCAATCCAAGAACATAAAATGAACATAAACCCCCCAAACGATGTCTGGATTGCATTTCCTTCCCATTTTTGCTTCAAATGCCATTCTTGCTCCTTTTGGCCTCTAGACTCGTGGCATCACCTTCATTGCTTCCTCACCCATGCTATCTTCATGCTTTAAGCCCATTTCAGTGCTTTGCCCCATTTGACTCAGCAGCTCAGTTAAACTCCATTTTGACTCAAACCGGATCGAGCCCAGGGTAGTGGGACCCACCTTAGGCTGCCGCAGGATGGAGGTGCGGCAGTCGCAGGTGGAGGTGAGGCAGCCGCAGGTGGAGGTGTGGCCACCTGGGCTTTAAATTGGGCTGCGGGATTTTCATTTTTCAAGTTTCCCATTTGAGCTCCAAACGGATTTTCAATCTTCTTTTTCAAATCTATAGAGTTCGGGCAGCTGTTTTCTGATTCCGTCAGTTCTTACGCGTTTAGTGCAGCACAGGTAGCATTTTACATGCTTTTTTCATAGATTTTAACCGTTAAAAGCATGCGAACCACTTAAGGTGCTCTTGGACGCAATGTATGAAAAATGTATGCCTATATGACCTATTAAAAATTTTCTGACTACATATATATGCATATCTTACTGTAATGCACATTTGGATGTAAGAAAATTCAGGTTCTGAGACAGTGTTATTTTACACTTTTTGATCAGTTTAGTCATCCTTTTTGAGGCCTAGTGAGACTGGATTTTCAACTAAAAATGTCTATGGTAATTTGGCTACCATGTGAGGTTGACTTTTGATTTTTTTTATAAATATGAACTTTTTCTATTTTTGGATAGGTGTGCTATTGAATGGCCACGTAGACATGCCTATGTGTATGTGGACAGTCCATTTTACAAAAGAGACTTTGGCAAAAAATTTCCAAAATCTTAGGCATTGAAAAACATGCATTTTCGACTCTACTGGGGATTTCTGACTGACCCATACAGGTTTTTAGCTTCTAGGTCTTGAAAACATGCAGTTTTAACTTCACTGGGTATTTTTGACCGACCCATGCATGTCTTAGGACCTAGAGATATATGCTGGACTGATTGAAAATGATAAACCATAGGTTTTAGGCTTACCACACACTTTTTGAGGTGATTTGGAGTATTGGTGTATGCGATGGAACGCGATAGACCCGGCAGTTCCAGCAGGGTATCCTCAGGTATTAAACGGAGGAGGTCTTCTGATGTTCCTCAGCCTCGTTCAGCTCGGACGCCTCGTAGATTGATGGAGGCGGTGATTCATTTAGTACAGGACGAGCAACCACTTGATATTGTCGATGAGGAGGGTCCTTTTACTGCTCCTGTTCCCGCTCAGGCTCCACGTGTGGAGGTCCGTAGCATTGTTGTGCAGACGCAAGAGTTGTTGGGCGACTTGAGTTGCCATCCTTCAAGATATCTTTATGCCAACGAGGTGACTTGAAATTTTCTTTTCACTAGATTCTTTTCTTCCTTTTTGCCATTCTCGGGCCACAGGTTTTTGACATAGTTGATTTTTTGATGCAGGTTCCCGGCTTTATGCAGCCTCGAGGGAACTGGTTCAGCATGCATTCCCTGTATCATACTTTGCACGAGGACTACAGGGATATTATAGATGGCTGTTCTCGATCCTTCCCCGCTGTTGCCCCTGGGGGTATATGAGGGCTTTGTCTGAGCGCTGGTTCCACCAGACTCAGTCCCTTCATCTGCTAGATTGTGAGGTGATGATAACTCCTATGGATTAGAGATTTATCACCGGCATTAAGTTTGAGGTCGAGCCAGTGCCTGTCGTGGCTGACATTATGCCCATTGTCGTTCAGTCCCTGCTGGGAGTTCCTACGACGGCGTTCAAGGGTCGGGCATTCCGATCTGGTCCTTTGAGTATAGATGCCCAGGATGGGACTTTACAGGAGACCCCACCTGATGATCAGAGGGCTAGAGATCGCTTTCTGAGGCGATTATTTTTGTCGATCATCAAGGGTTGTTTTGTGGCGGACAACTCGTCTGCTGTGTCTTTCGCCTTGATTAGCACCACTCGACATATAGAGCGCCTCACTGACTATGATTGGGGCTCCTATTGTGACACCCCCAAATTCGGGTACTTCGTTTTCACATGATTTGGTGTTCACTTTCTAATTAAAACATACATCTACCCAAATAAAGAATTCCAAACTAATTACAACCTTCATAAAAATCTTCCTTTAGAAAGAATGACAACTTGTCCAATAAAATCCCAGGGGTATCTAAACCTTAACATCATTCAAATAATGTAAATGCGGAAACATAAAACATAACCAACTAAGTCTTATTACAAAAGTAACTTGACATAACAAGCCTTCATTTATTCATCTTTCCTTTTCCTTTACTTGTTGACGGTATGTCAACATTCTTGGTCTCAACTGCAAGTGGTGGTAAAACATGCAAGAGTGAGCAAACAAAAGCTCACTTGAAAATACAACAATGATATGACATAAGTGAATCGTTTCAAAAGAGTTTAAATAACTTTACTTTCATCCATATAAAGAATTGAATTATAGAAACTTCTGAGGGTCATAAGACCTTGAACCATTGTCCTAGGTTATAAATATTTCTATTTAAACCTTTAATAGTCAATAAGACTATAGACCATTAACTCGTACTCAGGGGGATCAACCCTTTGTACCATGAATTGTGCACAGCCATCTTAACGCTTTCGCATAAAATATCCCCTAATTAATAGGGTTGTTCATTCTCAAAAATTGAATACAAGTCCGCACCAAAGAAAGTTTGGTTTGGATAGATAAGGGAACTTTAGAGTTCAACTATCATCAACTAGGAGTAGTTGAATCGACTTACAGTACTTTACAATTCAATAATATAAGAATCATGAACCAATTGCAAAATACGACAATAAACTTCATAATAGATAGGCATGCTTTTAGAAACAACTCAAAGCATTCGATAGACTAAGTAGATCTTGCTTGAACAATTAAGTCAAGATCATATTACTAAAATAACACTTTAATACTTACGCTTTATGAATATTGGAGTATGGTATAACTTGTACCACATATAACAAGTTAAGGAATGTAAATGAACTTTCATGATTTATTGAGCAAGGGTTAGGAATTTTGCACAATGAAAAGATACAATGAATAGGCTTGTATAGCATTCAAGAGTAGCTTAAAGAACTTGCACAATATAAATAACAAGTTTAGAAACTTGCTTAACATAAGAGAATAAGGGTAAGAGAACTTGCCTTAAGCCCAAGCTACACTTTAACAATTACAACCACTTCACAACCACCCTACACATTTATATTACATTCAAACCATCTATTAGTATCCAACTACAACATTTAAACCATCGAACTTCATATCCAAGTTTACTAATTAGTCACGTACGCGAGTCTATACCCACGGCATACATTCATAAGCCTATAACTCAATGAATCGTGTTGTGTGCCTCGTGAAAACAACACACATACACACACACATGTAACACATTCATAATATACTTCAATCTAACTTAAACACATCAAAAACATGTTATCTTATTACACATTTCACTTTCCAAGTCTTAGAAACAAGTTAGCTTAACAAACGGGACATAAAAACTCAAAAACCAAAAACCAAAATCTCCGGGCAGCAGCTTTACCCACTGGGGCGGGTCCCCATAGTGTAAAACACCTGCTGGGGCGGGTCCTCCCTCTGGTGGAGGGGCTGTCTAGCGAACTGGTGGAGAAATAAGCCAATTTGGCTCATTCCTTCACACCGAATTCGATTTTTCCCAACATGATAAACATAAAACTTGATACTAACAATATTTTAAACTCATTAACATGCTTATAAGATTTAAAATCCATATAACACATAATCAAAATCAAGATTTCATGAGTTTCGAAGAAAACACAATTTTAAGCGTTCTTGACGAAAATTACTATTACGAACTCGTTTTTCAATCAATTCAAGTGATTCCAATTGTGATAACTCATATTCTTAACATATTAACATAATACATGATCAATTTTAACAATAACCCAAAATCAAACATCAATTTGATAGTTTCAAAAGCCATTTTTCAGAAATAACTTCACCAAAAATCACTATGAACACACTTCCTATTGTTTATCAAAAATTAATGGATTGAATTGCTAGAACAACCATATAAGTCATATATAATCATGTTATATCACATATTACACATAATTCATGCTCACATCAAGGATTTAAAGAAATTTTCAACATAAATTCATAATCTAACACTATGAACATGAATTTCATAGTGTTCATCATATACTTGTGAATTGAAATTCTTAAACAACTATGAAACTCTCATGTAAACATATATATATATATATATATATATATACATACATATCCCATTCACATATCAAAATAACAACTTTCACAAAGAGACTTCCACATAGAATTCTAAAACCATGAAAACATAGAAGAATATGCTTTGAAAACTTGTTTTTACAACAATTGTATTTTGAAAACCCTTTCATGGCATACAATTACAAATGAAAACATATGAACACCATATATACATATAATTTCATGATTGTAAAAACCTAATTCGATAAAAAGAATTACAACACATAAGAATTGAGTACAAGGGTTAGGGTATAACCTTACTAGTTTTAATTAAAGAGAAGAGATGATGAAGATGATGATCCTCTCTTGCCTTCTCAAGCTTTTCTTCCTCTTCTCTCTTCCTCTTCTCTAACAATTCTCTCTAACTCTCTTCTTCTTTTTCTTTCTTTGTTTTGACTTAGGCTTTTAAAAACTAACGTATATTTTAACTTAACATATATTATACAATATACAATATACATATACATATATAATATATGTAACTTATATTATTAATATAGGTAATAAATAATATACTAATTGCTATACTAACTACCACTTATTACACAGGTTACAAAATTTGAAAAGCCCAAGGCCATGTTTGGCAACCTCTTAGTAAAAAAATAGGTTTTTAGTGCTAAGGCCTTGTTTGGGTAAAATAAGATTAAACAAGTACAAGGGCCTTGTTTGGTAAAACACTTTAAAATCCTTTTCTAGTCTTTTAATAACTCTTTAAATCCATAGATTAAATATTATACTTATTTAATTAAATTACAACACTCTAATTCAATTAAATAAACTAACATTCACATAATACCAAATTGTCACACAATTGAATTTCCTTTATTAAACATAATTCGTGTAACAAATTATTATCACTTAGCACATAACATTAAATCTAATTAAATTATTCTCAATTAAATTAAAATTATGCTACACCATTGCTAACATATCAATTTAATTAATCATATAGCACTTAATTAAATTGTCCACAACAATCGCACAATTTATTTATTTATCTTCACAAATAAATTTAATAAAATATTTATTTAATTCAATAAATATTTTCAATTAATATTTAAAATTCTCAATCGTTACAATCTTCCCTCCTTAAAAGGATTCTGTCCCCAGAATCACAACATAAAAAAAATTCTCATAAAAATTCTCATAAAAATTCTCATCTGTTACATTCTTCCCCCCTTAAAAGGATTCTGTCCCAGAATCGATATATAAGGGGTTACACAAATTAATTAAATAAATAATTGAGGATACAATTTTCTCATTACATCTTCGAGTTCCCACGTAGCTTCTTCAGCACTGTGGTTTCTCCAAATTACCTTAACAGAAGGTATCACTTTATTCCTAAGTACTTGTTCCTTTCTATCAATAATTTGAACAGGAACCTCTTCATAAGTTAAGTCTTCATCAAAGTGTAAAGGCTCGTATTCTATTACATGTTTATAGTCGTGTTTGTAAGGCCATAAAACAGAAATATGAAATACGTTATGTATATTCTCGAGTTCCGGAGGTAATGCCACTTCGTAAGCTACCTCGCCAACCTTTCGTAATACCTCAAAAGGTCCAATAAATCGGGGACTCAGCTTCCCTTTCTTGCCAAATCTAATTTTCCCCTTCCAGGGAGATACCTTCAGGAAAACGAAGCTTCCTGGTAAGAATTCTCGGTTCTGTCGATGTTGATCGGCATATTTCTTCTGTCTGTCCTGAGAAGCAACCAATCTTGTTCTGATCAACTTCACAATTGTAGCAGTTTGTTGCACCAATTTCGGTCCCAACAGTTGATGTTCACCGACTTCATCCCAGCACAAAGGAGTTCTGCACTTTCTGCTGTATAACGCTTTGTAAGGCGGCATGCCGATACTCGCGTGTAACTATTGTTGTAGGCGAACTCCACCAACGGTAGATGATCATCCCAGCTTCCTTTGAAGTCCATCACACAAGCTCTCAGCATATCCTCAAGCGTCTGAATTGTTCTCTTGCTCTGGCCATCGGTTTGAGGATGGTACGCTGTACTCATTCACAACTGCGTTCCCAAACATTCTTGCAAACGCTTCTAGAAATTTAACGTAAAACGCGGATATCTGTCTGACACAATCGACACTGGAACACCATGTCGAGAAATAATCTCCTTAACGTACAATTTAGCTAATTGCTCTAAGTTGTACTTAATCCTGATTGGTAAAAAGTGGGCTGACTTCGTCAGTCGATCCACAATAACCCATATCACATCGAAACCTTTTTGAGTCGCTGGAAGACCAACCACGAAATCCATCGTGATATGCTCCCACTTCCACTCTGGAATTTCTAACGGTTGCAGCAATCCGCTAGGTCTCTGGTGTTCTGCCTTGACTCTTTGACAAGTTAGACATTTCGCAACGCATTTAGCAACATCCCTCTTCATATTCGGCCACCAGAAATGATGCTTGAGATCCTGGTACATCTTCGTACTCCCAGGGTGAATTGAATATCTTCAGCTGTGAGCTTCGCTCAAGATCTATTCCTTAACTTCCAGTACTGGCTGTACCCAGATTCTACCTTCAAATCGTAGTAGTTCCTCACTGTTGATCTTGAATTTAAACTCTTCGCCATCAGCTATTCTCTTCCGAATCTTCTCGCATTCTTCATCGTGAAGTTGAGCTTCTTTCACCTTGTCCACCATAGTAGAACCGGTGGTTACTTAAAACAACTTCTCATCCAATTCCTTTGGAAACTTTACTTCCAGCTCTAATCTAGCCATCTGCTATATTAACTGATCCTGATCATTTAACATATTCAGCTTCTCCCGACCTTTTCAACTCAAAGCATCGACAACAACGTTAGCTTTACCCGGATGGTAAAGTACTTCGCAGTCGTAGTCCTTGATCAGTTCCAACCATCTCTTTTGGCGCATGTTAAAATCCTTCTGGGTAAAGATATACTTCAGACTCTTGTGATCTGTATATATTTCACACTTCTCTCCATATAAGTAGTGTCTCCAAATCGTTAGAGCAAACACTACTGCCGCCAATTCCAAGTTATGGGTCGGATACCCCTTCTCGTAGTCCTTCAGCTGACGTAAAGCATAGGCAATGACTTTGCCACTTTGCATCAACACACAGCCTAATCCTTTATCTGAGGCATCACTATATACCACGAAATTTCCTGAATTATCCGGTAAAGATAATACCGGCGCAGTACTCAACCTCTTCTTCAACTCTTGAAAACTCTCCTCACACTTCTCCGTCCAAACAAACTTAACTGTTTTACGAGTCAAATTCATCAACGGAGTTGCGATTTTAGAAAAGTTTTGGATAAATCTTCAGTAATAACCAGCCAATCCCAAGAAACTCCTCACTTCAGATGGCGTCTTCGGCTGATCCCAATTCATTACCGCTTCAACCTTCAACGGATCTACCGAAATACCATCCTTGTCGATCACGCGGCCAAGAAATTGCACACGTTCCAACCAAAATTCGCATTTTGAGAATTTAGCGTAAAGCTTTTCTCGTCTCAGTGCTTCTAAGGTTAGTCGTAAATGTTCAGCATGCTCCTCCTCGGTCTTGGAATAAACCAGGATGTCATCTATAAACACTACCACGAACTTGTCCAGAAATGGTTTGAACACCCTGTTCATTAGGTCCATAAATGCAGCTGGGGCATTCGTGAGACCAAATGACATCACCAAGAACTTGTAATGACCATACCGAGTCCTAAAACCAATTTTCGGTATATCTTCCTTTCTCACCTTCAACTGATGATACCCGCTTCTCAAATCAATTTTTGAGAAGTACTTCGCACCCTTCAGTTGATCAAACAAGTCATCGATCCTAGGTAAAGGATACCTATTCTTGATCGTAACTTTATTCAACTCCCTATAATCAATGCAAAGACGCATCGATCCATCTTTCTTCTTCACGAATAAAACAGGTGCTCCCCACGACGAAACGCTCTGTTGGATATACTTCTTATCTAACAGTTCTTACAGTTGAACCATCAGTTCCTTCATCTCGACTGGAGCCATTCGGTACCGAGCCTTCAAAATTAGAGCAGTTTCCGGCGCTAAATCGATCATGAACTCTGTCTCCCTATCTGGCGGAAGTCCTGGCAAATTGCTCAGAAAAACGTCCACAAACTCCTTAACTACTGATATCTCCTCTACCTTCGGGCTCTCCTTACGCGTATCTGCTATGTAGGCTAAATATCCTACACAGCCTTGCATCAAAAGTTTCTTGACTTGCATCACCGTCAGACAATTCGCTTGTCTAGGCGATTTACTACCATAGAACACCAACTTCAATGGAGTCGTAAGGTTTACTGACTTCTTCTGACAGTCGATTACCGCCCCATGGTTGAACAACCAGTCCATACCTAGTATGACGTTGAATTCCCCAAGTTTAATCAGAATCAAATCTACTCTAAGCTTCTGACCCTTAATGTTCAGTCTACAATTCCTATAAATGCTCCTAACAGGAATAACCTCCCTATTCGCAATCTCTATGCTCAAAGGGTAAACTAACTCCTCTACAGGTAAGTCTAGGGTTTTAGCAAAATCATCAGATATGAATGAACAAGTAGCACCCGAATCAAATAATACATATGCATTTATACTATTGATCGGAATAATACCTGCCACCACGTCTTTTGATTGCACCGCGTCTTGCGCCGTCATATTGAATGTGCGGGCAGTGGGTCGAACGGCCTGTAGTGGCGATGGTCCGGCAACAGTCAGAGTGCTGCCGCTGCCCTTTCCTCCATTCCCTGTTGACCCTGTCGCTGGCTTCTTAGGGTAGTTACGAGCCATGTGATCCTTGGATCCACATGTATAAAAAGCTCCTTTCTTGGGGTTTGGGCTATTTGGCGCGATGTGACCTTCCTGACCACAGTTGTAGCACACACGTTTCCCTTTCATGCACACTCCAGTGTGAGTCTTCCCGCATGTAGCACACGCTTCGAGCTTCCTCTTCTACTGGCCTCCCTGCTGACTCCCATCAGAGTTATTGTCATTCCACTTCCTCTTCTGATGGATAGCCCCGCTACCACTAGCCTTAGTTTCCGTTTCATTCTTCTTCTTCTTGTCCTGGTTGAATTTAGTCACCGCTTCGCTCCCCCCTTCAGCTAGAATAGCCTTTTCCAGCACGGCTGCAAATGTGTTTAGCTGGAACATAGAGACCTTGCTGTAGAGCCAGGGTTTTAGCCCCCGCTCAAACCTCTTCGCCTTCCTAGCATCCGTGCTGACCTGGTAAGTAGCGAACCTGGCCAGTTCGTTAAACTTCGCTGCGTATTCCGACACTGTCATCGTTCCCTGCTTCAGCTCTAGGAATTGGACCTCCATCTGGTCCTACGAACTCACTGGGAAGTACATCTCGTAGAACATCTCTTTGAAACGTTCCCACGTTATGACTCCTTCTCCCTCTCTAGTCTTATTCGCCTGCCACCAGAAGCTAGTATCTGACTTCAATATAAAAGTCGCAAATGCCATTTTCTGGTCTTCACTGACCCTAGCCACGTCAAATACCTTTTCTATTTCCATAATCCACATCTGAGCATCTATAGGGTTTGTGGTTACCTTAAATTCCGGCGGTCCTACTGCCTTAAACTCTTTGAATGTCGTGGCCTGCACTTGCGGTTGATTCGCTATTGCTCGTGCCAGCAGGTTCACTAATTGCTGAACCGCATTAGGGTTTATTGCATCGTTATTGTTGTTGTTCGTCGAACCCTCGGGGTTTTGACGTGTTACTCTTCTTCTAAGAGGCATTTTCTGATAAGAAAATATTATTATTAGATCCTTTATTCAAATCTTAAGTATTCAAGTTCATAATTAAATGTTCGAATAACTTAGTTCACACATAGCACATCAATAAACCTCTTTTATTCATTAGTCGTTTAAAATATCAATCAGATAGCATTTCTGCCATTTACATTATCCTTCATGAACTGAAAAAGTTGCAGGATTACATTTTTAACTTATCCCATTCTTATCTCAATTATGGAATTTACTTTATTTACTACAAAAGCAACACATAAACAAAAGCTCTACTACTACTGCTACTGCTACTACTACTATTACTGCTACTGCTACTACTGCTACTGCTACTACTGCCTAGGCATATTAATACGTTGCACAACCTCTCTGCGTTCCTCTTCCATTACTCGAAATGCCGTTCTTCGGTCCACCACATACCACTGTAAACCTTGGAACTGAGCTGGGTAGTAGAAAATACGGTCCTGAGCTCTTTCTATCGCTGTATAAAAGCATATTCCGTTTCCCTCAGCTTGGCCCTCTTGGCTTCAGCTTCATCTTCAGCTCGATCAGCTCGTTGATTAGCCCTCAAGCTTGACTCTTCAGCTCTGGCACGCTTCCTCGACTCCTCCTGGATGTCTTGCTTCAACTTTGCCAGTTCAAATCGAGCAGCATCTCTATCAACCTCCATATGTATCAAGTTCCACTGTGCATCTCCTAGGTCACTTGCCATTTCCTCAATCGTATTATCTCGTTGCTGGATAGTTTCCTCGAGATCTCCTACTCGTCCATGAAGCTCCACGTTGCTATCGTAGACTACCTCGTACATCTCAGCACTAGTAGAGTGAGGTGGGAATTCCTCTTCGGGATCCTCTTCCTCCTCTTCCTTCTCTTCGTCCTCGTCCTCGTCCTCATACTCTATAATAGGTGTCAGCTCACGCTCCCGACCAGCTACGGTGATCACTGGAGATGGCTCTCTCCTAACCAACTGCTCCCAGACAAAATGTATGTCACGGGGCTCCTCCTCTCTAGGCACCTGAGGTAAAACCTCTCTAGCCCGTCTAGGTTCTCCAACGTTCGTCATCTTGACAAAAGAATTTTAAAGTTTATTATTACGTGATATCGAGTCGTCACTCTTCGAATACCTAAACGTAAACACATATCACATATTGTAGTTTATTATCTTTACCTATCACATCTATCTTTTCGATCTTACCATAAGGTTACTACCTAAAGTTTTCCCCCACCTAAGGTTTCATAACCTATGGCTTTGATACCAACCTGTGACACCCCCAAATCCGGGTACTTTGTTTCCACATGATTTGGTGTTCACTTTCTAATTAAAACATACATCTACCCAGATAAAGAATTTCAAACTAATTACAACCTTCATAAAAATCTTCCTTTAGAAAGAATGACAACTTGTCCAATAAAATCCCAGGGGTATCTAAACCTTAACATCATTCAAATAACGTAAATGCGAAAATATAAAACATAACCAACTAAGTCTTATTACAAAAGTAACTTGACATAACAAGCCTTCATTTATTCATCTTTCCTTTTCCTTACTTGTTGACGATATGTCAACATTCTTGGTCTCAACTGCAAGTGGTGGTAAAACATGCAAGAGTGAGCAAACAAAAGCTCACTTGAAAATACAACAGTGATATGACATAAGTGAATCGTTTCAAAAGAGTTTAAATAACTTTACTTTCATCCATATAAAGAATTGAATTATAGAAACTTCTGAGGGTCATAAGACCTTGAACCATTGTCCTAGGTTATAAATATTTCTATTTAAACCTTTAACAGTCAATAAGACTATAGACCATTAACTCGTACTCAGGGGGATCAACCCTTTGTACCATGAATTGTGCACAACCATCTTAACGCTTTCGCATAAAATATCCCCTAATTAATAGGGTTGTTCATTCTCAAAAATTGAATACAAGTCCGCACCAAAGAAAGTTTGGTTTGGATAGATAAGGGAACTTTAGAGTTCAACTATCATCAACTAGGAGTAGTTGAATCGACTTACAGTACTTTACAATTCAATAATATAAGAATCATGAACCAATTGCAAAATATGACAATAAACTTCATAATAGATAGGCATGCTTTTAGAAACAACTCAAAGCATTCGATAGACTAAGTAGATCTTGCTTGAACAATTAAGTCAAGATCATATTACTAAAATAACACTTTAATACTTACGCTTTATGAATATTGGAGTATGGTATAACTTGTACCACATATAACAAGTTAAGGAATGTAAATGAACTTTCATGATTTATTGAGCAAGGGTTAGGAATTTTGCACAATGAAAAGATACAATGAATAGGCTTGTATAGCATTCAAGAGTAGCTTAAAGAACTTGCACAATATAAATAACAAGTTTAGAAACTTGCTTAACATAAGAGAATAAGGGTAAGAGAACTTACCTTAAGCCCAAGCTACACTTTAACAATTACAACCACTTCACAACCACCCTACACATTTATATTATATTCAAACCATCTATTAGTATCCAACTACAACATTTAAACCATCGAACTTCATATCCAAGTCCAACTCACAATATAATTTATCACATTGGTTACTAATTAGTCAAGTACGCGAGTCTATACCCACGGCATACATTCATAAGCCTATAACTCAATGAATCGTGTTGTGTGCCTCGTGAAAACAACACACATACACACACACATGTAACACATTCATAATATACTTCAATCTAACTTAAACACATCAAAAACATGTTATTTATTACACATTTCACTTTCCAAGTCTTAGAAACAAGTTAGCTTAACAAACGGGACATAAAAACTCAAAAACCAAAAACCAAAATCTCCGGGCAGCAGCTTTACCCACTGGGGCGGGTCCCCATAGTGTAAAACACCTGCTGGGGCGGGTCCTCCCTCTGGTGGAGGGGCTGTCTAGCGAACTGGTGGAGAAATAAGCCAATTTGGCTCATTCCTTCACACCGAATTCGATTTTTCCCAACATGATAAACATAAAACTTGATACTAACAATATTTTAAACTCATTAACATGCTTATAAGATTTAAAATACATATAACACATAATCAAAATCAAGATTTTATGAGTTTCGACTGAAAACATAATTTTAAGCTTTCTTGACGAAAATTACTATTACGAACTCGTTTTTCAATCAATTCAAGTGATTCCAATTGTGATAACTCATATTCTTAACATATTAACATAATACATGATCAATTTAACAATAACTCAAAATTAAACATCAATTTGATAGTTTCAAAAGCCGTTTTTTAGAAATAACTTCACCGAAAATCACTATGAACACACTTCCTATTGTTTATCAAAAATTCATGGATTGAATTGCTAGAAAAACCATATAACTCATATATAATCATGTTATATCACATATTACACATAATTCATGCTCACATCAAGGATTTAAAGAAATTTTCAACATAAATTCATAATCTAACACTATGAACATGAATTTCATAGTGTTCATCATATACTTGTGAATTGAAATTCTTAAACAATTATGAAACTCTCATGTAAACATATATATATATATATATATATATATATATATATACATATCCCATTCACATATCAAAATAACAACTTTCACAAAGAGACTTCCACATAGAATTCTAAAACCATGAAAACATAGAAGAATATGCTTTGAAAACTTGTTTTTACAACAATTGTATTTTGAAAACCCTTTCATGGCATAAAATTACATATAAAAACATATGAACACCATATATACATATAATTTCATGATTGTAAAAACCTAATTCGATAAAGAAGAATTACAACACATAAGAATTGAGTACAAGGGTTAGGGTATAACCTTACTAGTTTTAATTAAAGAGAAGAGATGATGAAAATGATGATCCTCTCTTGCCTTCTCAAGCTTTTCTTCCTCTTCTCTCTTCTTCTTCTCTAACAATTCTCTCTAACTCTCTTCTTCTTTTTCTTTCTTTATTTTGACTTAGGCTTTTAAAAACTAACGTATCTTTTAACTTAACATATATTATACAATATACAATATACATATACATATATAATATATGTAACTTATATTATTAATATAGCTAATAAATAATATACTAATTGCTATACTAACTACCACTTATTACATAGGTTACAAAATTTGAAAAGCCCAAGGCCATGTTTGGCAACCTCTTAGTAAAAAAATAGGTTTTTAGTGCTAAGACCTTGTTTGGTTAAAATAAGATTAAACAAGTACAAGGGCATTGTTTGGTAAAACACTTTAAAATCCTTTTTTAGTCTTTTAATAACTCTTTAAATCCATAGATTAAATATTACACTTATTTAATTAAATTATAACACTCTAATTCAATTAAATAAACTAACATTCACATAATACCAAATTGTCACACAATTGAATTTCCTTTATTAAACATAATTCATGTAATAAATTATTATCACTTAGCACATAACATTAAATCTAATTAAATTATTCTCAATTAAATTAAAATTATGCTACACCATTGCTAACATATCAATTTAATTAATCATATAGCACTTAATTAAATTGTCCACAACAATCGCACAATTTATTTATTTATCTTCACAAATAAATTTAATAAAATATTTATTTAATTCAATAAATATTTTTAATTAATATTTAAAATTCTCAATCGTTACACCTATACCTTTGCCTATTTTCTCCATGGCATGCGCATGCTTTCGGAGGGTATGACGGAGGCTTGGTTAGGATTTTACCCATTTTTGCTGGTGAATACATCTTTCTATACCTTTTTGATTTCAGCATTCATTTTGTCAGTCTTGGTCACTGAGGACTTTTGATATTTGCATGATCAGCTTTGGGCATTTGAGAGGCTTCCTTGCCTACGGCCCGCTTCTGCCTTAGGTCTGGAGACCTATCCTCGTGGTCGGCGATGGTATCACTCTACTTTGATGGAGGTCCCTATTGCTGATGGATTCACTCATGCTCGTCTGCAATTGGAGCTTTTGACGATGGGTTCGATCACCTGGACGCCGTATACATCCAAGTTTTTGACCGTCGAATTCGAGGGAGGTGTCCATACTGGCCGGGAGTTTGAGTTGTCAACCCGTAGAGTCCCTTTGTTGAGTGTAGGAGGCTGGGAGCTCTATCTTGGGGAGCGTGCCATTAGGAGCATTACAGGGGAGATCCGCATTCCCATTGCCCCTCCTTCTTGGCATCATTAGCCGTTAACCGTGCCATTGACAGATTTCCCTATGGAGGGCATAGATGGCTTCATCTTATCAGAGGGCCCGTACAGCCAGGAGGTATTTAGCAGTTGGTGGAGCCCTCGTACGATTGGAGCTCAGACTCGTGCCACCTAGTTCATGGCAGATGTAAGAACCTAAATTTTCAGATATTATTAAATAAGGATTTAATAAATAAAATTCTTAAGGCATGAGATGGGTTCGAATAGGAATATATATTTGTTAATAAAGAGGCAAATTATTGGGAGTGAGAAGACGGATAAGAATTATCTATAGATATTAAATAATTTATAGAATTATTTTATCCTCATAGTAAGTTGGTGACATTAAATATCCTTAATGTATAATCACCATATTCTTGTGTATGTGTATTAATAACTAGTATGTTTATAATATAGGTTATTAATAGCACTTAAGTTATCCGTGAATAGGTTTGGATAGTGAAGCATGAGTTAGTTAAGGAATTAACTAATAAGAATAAATAGTAGTTAATTTAAGTTGGGAGTTATATTAGGGAATAATATAATGTGAGTATTGAACCTTAATTAACTATGATGATATAGTATAGTGTTTAATTTACTTAAGTAAAGGAGTGAATTAATATGTGTGTTGAATATGTGATTATAGTTGCTACTTTTTATATATATTACTTAGAATGGTAATATGTGAGAAAGTTTGATGTGTGAATAACGTTAATAAATATATATACGTTATTAAAGGGAGATGGAAATTATTATATCTTTAAATGAATAATTAATATTTGAAAAAATTATTTTGGGGACAATTTATAAAAAGGAAAGAGAAATAAATATTATATATTTCTAATAAAGGATATTAAAATAATTTCTAATATTGAATTATTTTAATAAAAGGAGAAAATATTATTTTTGAATAGTAATATTAGCTTATACATTTTGTATAAGGTGTGATTGATAAATATGATAGATATATTACATATTTGCTATATGTAAATAAATTGATGGAAATAATTTATTATAATGGAAAATAAACTTATTACCTATTTTCTATATATAATGTACATGTGCCGTACATGTGATTATTTCTAATAGATATTATATTAATTATAATATCTTGAGACAATAAGTAAATTATTTTCTAATAATGAATATCCTTATTTGGAGAAAACATAATATTTTATGTTATGGCTAAATACATAATTTCTAATGTATTTTCAAAAGGAGTTCAATTTATAAAAGGAAACTAAGTTATTTTAATAACTTGAGTTGCTATAGTACCGTAAATGTTATAAATAATATTTGAATATTTCTAATCGTAATATATTTCTATGTGGACCTTGTGACTTAATAGTTCTAATTATATTGAACATGTTATAAGTAGTAAGTGATGGGAATAATAATAAGCTTGAGATTAAGCTTGTGAGAAATGTCTTGTGTGGCACGATAATAGATTCGATGATGAATTATTTAATTCAAGGATGGAGGAATTATTAATTAAACAATTAGTCTATATTAATTGTTAATTGTTATTATAATAATATGTTGATTTATTATTATGGCTAATAATAGAATAATAATAAGCAACTTGTTTATAAATATAATAAGATTTATATTTGTTTAAAGTGATAATTAATCATATAAATGTTAATTAATCGATAACGTGAGAAGTTATTATTGTTGAGCATTGTAAAACATAACCGTGTAATTATTTATAAATATAATACGGTTATATTTATTTAATTGTTTATGCAAGCATGCAATAATTCAAACTTTAATATATGGTAGTTATCTTTATTAAGTATAATGCAATGTGACGCATTAATATACCTATATATTATATATAGAGTATATAGTAAGTGTTTATGTGACAATAAGTGTATGGGTAAACATTGATGTATAGTAATATCAATAACCATTCTTAATTGATAATGTATGCAATAAGTTATTATAATTATTATAATAACAGTTATGATGAGTAATAATAATAATACTCAATTAAATTAGATTCGGTATTAAGAAAATGTACATGGATTATATGTGATGTATATCTATGTGTAACCTTACTTGATACATTGTAATTGAAAATTTCACTTGTAGTTCATTTATAACCTAAGTTATAGGAAATGAAATATGTGTACATGATATGTAATGTATATATATAACCCAAGTGTGGTATACAATATATATGACATTAGTATGTTAAATGCAAGTTGCTGAGCTTTATTTAAGCCTTGTCCCTAAATGAGTGCCCATTCCATCTTATTTCTCTACACGTGAACTCCCTAGCTAGCTACTCTCTTCTCAACTTCAGTAATATAGAGCCAATGATCATGGGAGGAGTGGAGATCATGATGAGATTTACCAACTCTCACCTACCATTCCTTAACCATTATACAATCTTGCTATACATTGCTTTGAAATGGGGGATAAGAGTATTGTCTGTATATTCATTCTTCTATAAATAAGACCCTCATCTTCCTCATTGCAATTGTTGAGAATTCTATTAAGAAAAGTTAGTGTGAGTATATCATGATAGTGTAGAATCCATTTAGCAAGCAAGTCAATGGTTTAACAGAGGTATAACTTCCTCACCATGATCTTCATTTTCTGTAATTTTCTAAGTTCTTGATTCTTGAATTGATTATGAATTAATTGATTAGTGATTGGAAGATGTTTATTAAGTGTTATATGAAGTTATAAGCATGATAGGATTGTGTTATAGTTGGTACAGAATGAATTTCGTGAGTAATTCTATGATGGGTTTAAGCTTCTGCCGAGCAGAATGCAATTCCTGGTCTGGCCAGTACCCTGCGCAGCTGCGCCAGTTTTGAACTGGCTAGCGGCGCAGCTGCAGCGGCCTGAACCAGAAACTTTGATTTCTATTTTCTGTTAAGTACTGTTAAATGCTAGCATGCGATATATAATTAGAACAAGCATGTGGACAAAGATAACATACATATATGATTACTTTGATATGAAATGAGCATGTTTAACGATATTAGTACACACGATTGAAGAAAAACTTACAGTTTTGAAATGAAACTTATAGTTTCGATTGTGAACATAGACACATATGTAATACGTATATAATCTGATATTTTAAACATGATAGTATGGTTTATATTGACATGAAATGTATGCTTAAAGTATTAATCGTACACTAGTATTGGTAGTTAAGACAATTTTAGAAATAAGAAACTTAAGACTTTCAAAAACGAACTTAACCAAGACTAATGTCTTTTAGATTCTGACCATTTGAGAATGTTTATGTGATTTAAATAAGTTTCTAGTGCATATAAAATATATATGGAGATGCCTTGCATGTACTATGATGCCTTTGTTGACTTAGTGTGATTTCCAATGAAAAGCTTAGAGTGTGAAAGCTAAGGACATCAATTACCATATGAATTATGTTATGATCATGCAAGTATATGCATTAGGATGTCATTATGCCTATAGATGTGTTGACATGAGCATCCTATGATGAAACGTGGATATCACCTATGCACACATATTCAAGAAAATGAATTTCTAAAGCATAGACTATGTGATTAAGTATACATGTGTAGTATAAGCACGAGCATGCCTACTTAGTATTAATTAGCCTTGTTATGTGATAACCTGACCTTAGTAGTTGACCTTAAAGCATGGACTTGAATTACTTAAGGTATATGAAAGTCCGACATGAAAACCATGTAGCTTTGAATTTGATTTGAACGAGCATGCTAGGCTTTAAAACTTGAGTTAATACCCTTATAAACATGTATGCATGATGAACATAGTAGCCTTGCATGACTAGTTTAAGTATGACAAGGATTTTGAAAGGTGAAACTTAGAAAGTTTGAATGTAATGGTTTCGATAAGGTTTGAGAAACGTAAGAGCAATGTAGATTATATATGTATGAGGTTTAAATATGTGTCGAACACATAAATAAGTAATTGTGTGATATATAGTGTAGTTGAGGTATAACTATACGTACCTAACGATACTAAGCGTATGATAGGAAAGTAAAACAAGGTTCTAAGAACTAAGTTAGACAACAATGTAACCTTTATTATTATATTTAGAATGTGTGGATACATATAACTAATGAGTGTGATCTCTATGGTTAATATAACTGTGTAGGATTACACGAAGTGCAGATATTCTTAAGTAGTTAAGTCATAGTTGTTAAACTACGAATCAGGCAAGTCTTTCAGTTCCTATTTGATATATGAATTCAATAATTGTTAGTTGAATTATATTATGCTGTGATAATGTGAACTTATATATGAACTGTATATGAGATATAAATGAGATTGAAAGTTGAGCTTTGATGATATACTTGTTATGTGAAAAGTAACATGCGTAGTAAATATAAATTATTTATCAATGCATGAACTGAGTATGATGTTGTATGCTATGTGATGCATGAAAACTGTTAGAATTGCTGAGCTGTCGAGCTCACTCTTGCAAATAACCACTTTTGCAGGTTAAGGATTCATGGTAAAGATTTTGTGCTTCTTGATTGATAAAGATAGATAGTATCGCAATGAAGAATACTGTTTAGATTATTACTTGAACCACGTTCAGGTTCTAGGAGTGTGATTGATATATATACTTACGATGTTTAATACTTGTTGCATTGTAAAGATGTATTAGTTAATATATAGAGGATATCGAGTTGAGTTGTAAACCTTTATACGGTAATTCGAATCATATTATATAGTTGATTCAAGAATTGTAATTGATTTAAAGTTATGGAATCAATAAGAAGAATTTATTCAAAGGATATTGAAAAGTTTAAATTATTTCCGCATTTTAGTAACATCGAATAGGATGTAAAGACGAGATCTTGGATATGAATATAATTTATATTCTAAATTATAATAAGCAAAGTTGTATTCTTTTACTAATGATTAAAAGATGTAATAGTTTTGCGTTAGTATTTGGTTAGTAATATCGTGACTGCACCGGATCCGAGGTAATAGAAGGGACACGAATTTAGGGGCGTCACAGGTTGGTATCAAAGCTGTAGGTTATAAACCTTAGGTAAGTGTACCTTAGACTATAACCTGAGAGAGTGAAATATAAGATTAAAATATATCTAAATGAAGATTCATAGAAGAATCTCGAAATATCTAGAGAATGAGAATCAGGAGTTTCCTAACTCCGGTAATGAAAATGTTAAGACGATGTCTATAAGATGTATATGACAATGATAGTGAGAATAAACTTAAATGGAGTTTGGTTGATAATAGGGAAAGAACCCTAAGGTAAACCGATGATTACGACGTGATCAGATTGAACTGTGAAATGATAGATAGTCTGTAACGACTAAGTATGTATAGCTTGATGCTATAAGTGAATGTACTATAAAAAGTACGAGATGAACTCATGAGGAGTTGTATGTGATGAAACATAGAAAGTTCGTAACGAGGAAGTGAAGAGTAAGATAGAGTTAAGTGTTGGATTTTCATTGAGGACTCATGTGATGGCTTAGTTGTACAAACTTTTGTATGGGCAAGAGTTTTGTGCTTGCGCTGAGTGCATCACATTGATAATCGTTGGAATGTTAGTGTCGTGCTATCATTATACATATGGCGAAAAAGGTGATTCTTTTCTCATGTTTATTTTGATAGATAGAGATTCTAAGATTAAATTAGATAATATTAAGATTAGGTGCGAGTTCTTAAGACTCATGCCTATGACAAGTTCGTGACTCATAATCATATGGTGGGACCCCTCAGCAAATGGACGATTTTGGTCTGACTAGGATAAGTTCCTCAACCCATATGATTGTGGTAAGTTCCTGAGCTTCCATGGTATGGTAAGTTGGTGAACTGTACTGAGAATAGATATATTATATAAGAGTTTTGGAATAGTGAGCATTGATGGTAGTATGAGATTGAAGTGATGCAGAAATTTGGATTTTTCTAAATCTTCTAGCTATGCTAGGTTTTCAAAATTTATTGACTTCGTGCTAGTGTTTGCACTTCGGTTTTCTTGAGAAAAACATTGGGTCGGGTGACTGAACCAATGAGTTTTAAAAACAACACCGTTATTCGTATGTCTAAGCTATTTGTTTTGGCCAAGTCAAAAATGATTTGAAAATCTTTCAAAATGTATTTTGACCATGTGCATCATTTGATATGATGTAGAATGATAAACGATGGAGTCATCAATGCAATCGAACCTAGTGTTGGTTGTGATCGAAAGATCGTCAGCCCACTATGGTATGATGTAATATGACAAAGTCATAAAATGGCGAAATCCTCAACGTACTACTAATCTGGTATGGTATCATGAAGTCATAAAAGAATTTTTGGTTTTCTTATAAATTATGAAGAAGGTCAATTAAGTTGGCTAAATTATTTCGATTGATGTCCGAATTGTTGATGAGAGTCTAAGCTATTTGATTCGGCTAGGCGACTGTTGAAAAGAGATTTTAGAATTCAAGCATTCTTGTGTATTTATGCCAAACCAGATTGCTCTGGTGCGGATTTTGATGTTGAAAAGCTGAGGTGAACAACCCTATAAGGGAACATGTTTTCGGGGACAATGGTTATGAGCGTAACGCATATAGTCGTTACAAAACACTACGTTGCGGCCCAACGTAGTGGCACAATAGGCTGGCCACCTAGAGTACGCGTGGAGGGTGTTTTCAGTCTTTGTGATTGATAAACACTATGGTTTGCGGTGTGAAGAATTGTGTTTAAGCATTAGTAAACCTAGAGAAAAGTTCACGGTCTTGTGTGACCCCTCAGCATAATTTGAAATCTGAGTTATTCATACTACTTCCCGATTATTGAAAAATCGTGGAAGATTCTTATTCTTCTAAAGGATGAATGTAGTAAGTAGAATGTTCCTTAGAAAGGAGAAAATGGTAGAATGCGATTAAGAAGGTCATAATAATAAAACTTCTGAAAAGAGAATGAATAAAAAATTATCAAGAGAATATGTAATATTCGGAATGGCACCGAGTAGAGGAGGTTTCGGTGATTCCGAGGACGGAATCCTTATAAGAGGGAGAGGATTTAAGAACCCGAATTTTTAGATATTATTAAATAAGGATTTAATAAATAAAATTCTTAAGGCATGAGATGGGTTCGAATAGGAATATATATATTTGTTAATAAAGAGGCAAATTATTGGGAGTGAGAAGACGGATAAGAATTATCTATAGATATTAAATAATTTATAGAATTATTTTATCCTCATAGTAAGTTGGTGACATTAAATATCCTTAATGTATAATCACCAAATTCTTGTGTATGTGTATTAATAACTAGTATGTTTATAATATAGGTTATTAATAGTACTTAAGCTATCCGTGAATAGGTTTGGATAGTGAAGCACGCGTTAGTTAAGGAATTAACTAATAAGAATAAATAGTAGTTAATTTAAGTTGGGAGTTATATTAGGGAATAATATAATGTGAGTATTGAACCTTAATTAACTATGATGATATAGTACAGTGTTTAATTTACTTAAGTAAAGGAGTGAATTAATATGTGTGTTGAATGTGTGATTATAGTTGCTACTTTTTATATATATTACTTAGAATGGTAATATGTGAGAAAGTTTGATGTGCGAATAACGTTAATAAATATATATACGTTATTAAAAGGAGATGAAAATCATTATATCTTTAAATGAATAATTAATATTTGAAGAAATTATTTTGGGGATAATTTATAGAAAGGAAAGAGAAATAAATATTATATATTTCTAATAAAGGATATTAAAATAATTTCTAATATTGAATTATTTTAATAAAAGAAGGAAATGTTATTTTTGAATAGTAATATTGCCTTATATATTTTGTATAAGGTGTGATTGATTAATATGATAGATATGTTACATATTTGCTATATGTAAATAAATTGATGGAAACAATTTATTATAATGAAAAATAAACTTATTATCTATTTTCTATATATAATGTACATGTGCCGTACATGTGATTATTTCTAATAGATATTATATTAATTATAATATCTTGAGACAATAAGTAAATTATTTTCTAATAATGAATATCCTTATTTGGAGAAAACATAATATTTTATGTTATGGCTAAATACATAATTTCTAATGTATTTTCAAAAAGAGTTTAATTTAAAAAAGAAAACTAAGTTATTTTAATAACTTGAGTTGCTATAGTACCGTAAATGTTATAAATAATTTTTGAATATTTCTATTCGTAATATATTTATATGTGGACCTTGTGACTTAATAGTTCTAATTATATTGAACATGTTATAAGTAGTAAGTGATGGGAATAATAATAAGCTTGAGATTAAGCTTGTGAAAATGCCTTGTGTGGCACGATAATAGATTCGATGATGAATTATTTAATTCAAGGATGGAGGAATTATTAATTAAACAATTAGTCTATATTAATTGTTAATTGTTATTATAATAATATGTTGATTTATTATTATGGCTAATAATAGAATAATAATAAGCAACTTGTTTATAAATATATTAAGATTTATATTTGTTTAAAGTGATAATTAATCATATAAATGTTAATTAATCGATAACGTGAGAAGTTATTATTGTTGAGCATAGTAAAACATAACCGTGTAATTATTTATAAATATAATGCGGTTATATTTATTTAATTGTTTATGCAAGCATGCAATAATTCAACCTTTAATATATGGTAGTTATCTTTATTAAGTATAATGCAATGTGACACATTAATATAGCTATATATTATATATAGAGTATATAGTAAGTGTTTATGTGACAATAAGTGTATGGGTAAACATTGATGAATAGTAATATCAATAACCATTGTTAATTGATAATGTATGCAATAAGTTATTATAATTATTATAATAACAGTTATGATGAGTAATAATAATAATACTCAATTAAATTAGATTCGGTATTAAGAAAATGTACATGGATTATATGTGATGTATATCTATGTGTAACCTTACTTGATACATTGTAATTGGAAATTTCACTTGTAGATCATTTATAACCTAAGTTATAGGAAATGAAATATGTGTACATGATATGTAATGTATATATATAACCCAAGTGTGGTATACATAATATATGACATTAGTATGTTAAATGCAAGTTGCTGAGCTTTATTTAAGCCTTGTCCCTAAATGAGTGCCCATTCCATCTCATTTCTCTACACGTGAACTCCCTAGCTAGCTACTCTCTTCTCAACTTCAGCAATATAGAGCCAATGATCATGGGAGGAGTGGAGATCATGATGAGATTTATACAATCTTGCTATACATTGGTTTGAAATGGGGGATAAGAGTATTGTCTGTATATTCATTCTTTTATAAATAAGACCCTCATCTTCCTCATTGCAATTGCTGAGAATTCTATTAAGAAAAGTTAGTGTGAGTATATCATGATAGTGTAGAATCCATTTAGCAAGAAAGTCAATGGTTTAACAGAGGTATAACTTCCTCACCATGTTCTTCATTTTCTGTAATTTTTTAAGTTCTTGATTCTTGAATTGATCATGAATTAATTAATTAAGTGATTGGAAGATGTTTATTAAGTGTTATATGAAGTTATAAGCATGATAGGATTATGTTATAGTTGGTACAAGATGAATTTTGTGAGTAATTCTGTGATGGGTTTAAGCTTTTGCCGAGCAGAATGCAATTCCTGGTCTGGCCAGTGCCCTGCGCAGTTGCGCCAGTTTTGAACTGGCCAGCGGCGTAGCTGCGCCAGGCCTGAACCATAAACTTTGATTTCTGTTTTTTGTTAAGTACTGTCAAGTGCTAGCATGCGATATATAATTAGAACAATCATGTGGACATAGATAACATACATATATGATTACTTTGATATGAAATGAGCATGTTTAATGATATTAGTACACACGGTTGAAGAAAAGCTTATAGTTTTGAAATGAAACTTGTAGTTTCGATTGTGAACTTAGACACATATGTAATATGTATATAATCTGATATTTTAAACATGATAGTATGGTTTATATTGACATGAAATGCATGTTTAAAGTATTAATCGTACAATAGTATTGGAAGTTAAGACAATTTCCGAAATAAGAAACTTAAGACTTTCAAAAACGAACTTAACCAAGACTAATGTCTTTTAGATTTTGACCATATGAGAATGTTTATGTGATTTAAATATGAGTTTTTAGTGCATATGAAATATATATGGAGATGCCTTGCATGTACTATGATGCCTTTGTTGACTTAGTGTGATTTCCAATGAAAAGCTTAGAGTGTGAAAGCTAAGGACATCAATTACCATATGAATTATGTTATGATCATGCAAGCATATGCATTAGGATGTCATTATGCCTATAGATGTGTTGACATGAGCATCCTATGATGAAACGTGGATATCACCTATGCACACATATTCAAGAAAATAAATTTCAAAAGCATAGACTATGTGATTAAGTATACATGTGTAGTATAAGCACGAGCATGCCTACTTAGTATTAATTAGCCTTGTTATGTGATAACCTGACCTTAGTAGTTGACCTTAAAGCATGGACTTAAATTACTTAAGGTATATGAAAGTCCGACATGAAAACCATGTAACTTTGAATTTGATTTGAACGAGCATGCTAGGCTTTAAAACTTGAGTTAATACCCTTATAAACATGTATGCATGATGAACATAGTAGCCTTGTATGACTAGTTTAAGTATGACAAGGATTTTGAAAGGTGAAACTTAGAAAGTTTGAATGTAATGGTTTCGATAAGGTTTGAGAAACGTAAGAGCAATGTAGATTATATATGTATGAGGTTTAAGTATGTGTCGAACACATAGATAAGTAATTATGTGATATATAGTATAGTTGAGGTATAACTATACGTACCTAACGATACTAAGCGTATGATAGGAAAGTTAAACAAGGTTCTAAGAACCAAGTTAGACAACAATGTAACCTTTATTATTACATTGAGAATGTGTGGATATATATAACTAATGAGTGTGATCTCTATGGTTAATATAACTGTGTAGGATTACACGAAGTGCAGATATTCTTAAGTAGTTAAGTCGTAGTTGTTAAACTACGAATCAGGCAAGTCTTTCAGTTCCTATTTGATATATGAATTCAATAACTGTTAGTTGAATTATATTATGCTGTGATAATGTGAACTTATATATGAACTGTATATGAGATATAAATGAGATTGAAAGTTGATCTTTGATGATATACTTGTTATGTGAAAAGTAACATGTGTAGTAAATATAAATTATTTATAAATGCATGAACTGAGTATGTTGTTGTATGCTATGTGATGCATGAAAACTGCTAAAATTGCTGAGCTGTCGAGCTCACTCTTGCAAATAACCACTTTTGCAGGTTAAGGATTCACGGTAAAGATGTCGTGCTTCTTGATTGATAAAGATAGATAGTATAGCAATGAAGAATACTGTTTAGATTATTACTTGAACCACGTTCAGGTTCTAGGAGTGTGCTTGATAGATATACTTACGATGTTTAATACTTGTTGCATTGTAAAGATATATTAGTTAATACATAGAGGATATCGAGTTGAGTTATAAACCTTTATACGGTAATTTGAATCATATTATATAGTTGATTCAAGAATTATAATTGATTCAAAGTTATGGAATCAATAAGAAGAATTTATTCAAAGGATATTGAAAAGTTTAAATTATTTTGCATTTTAGTAACATCGAATAGGATGTAAAGACGAGATCTTGGATATGAATAGAATTTATATTCTAAATTATAATAAGCAAAGTTGTATTCTTTTACTAATGATTAAAAGATGTAATAGTTTTGCGTTAGTATTTGGTTAGTAGTATCGTGACTGCACCGGATCCGAGGTAATAGAAGGGACCTGGATTTGGGGGCGTCACAGCAGACATGGTGCCAGGATCTGTGATGATGACAGACTGGATAGCTTGCCTTAGGGAGCCTACTCATGCAGACCAGATAGCAGATCTGACCAGGGAGTTGGAGCACGCCCATTTCTTTATCAGGCACCTTGGCCGAGATTCGTTAGAGGCATCTTCTTTTTACCCATCCAGCTCAGGAGCGAGTCCCTCTTTAGGTCCATTTAGCAGCAGCTATGCAGGGGAAGATCCTCCTTTATACTGTCCAAACGTGCCTGATAGCAGCGGTTTTATATCTACCGAAGAGATGGAGCAGGTCGATCGTTTTGACATTGATGTCTTCGACTTCCTCTAATAGCTATTGTAGCTATATTTTTTGGTCAGCCGCTATTTTGGCTATTTGGCGGTTGTGCCAACATTTTGATAGACTACTGTATTAGTTGGGTGGTGGTGCCCCATTTCCCTGTATTTTCCTTTCTAATTTGTATTATCAGACAGGGATGAATCCCGCAGTAGATAGCTTATTGTAGATATTCATGATCTTTTCTATCTATCGCATCATGTTTATATTTGTCATCATGCATATATTATGTCATGTGTATGCATTCAGACAGTTGCGACTTGATTTGACCTCTGGATGGTCTTGTGGTACGGTGCTACAGATGACGTTGTCTGCGGTCAGCCATATTAAGTATTCACCACCGTCTGAGGTGGCCACATCATTGAGGTCGTAGTATGAGAGCTTGCCCTACCCAGTCAGAGGGACAGTGGACCACATGTTGGGGCATTCGTTGGCCCTCGCAGATTTTCAGGTGCCATTTGGATTTGTTGATGGCATTTTACCCTTCTGGATACCTGAAAGACAGGTGTTCCGCTTCGGGCTGCATGAGCTGATGCCGACTCTTAAGGAGTACAAGCGATTTACTAGGTTGGCTCTGGATTTACCCTGTGCTCGTACGGCTTTTAGTGATATGAAGAGACCGTTTACCCGGATGTCCGGTCTCTGTCAGAGCGTGATCAGGGAAGAGATTGTATCTGGTCACGTGATCTCGATTGACTTCCTGCTCGATCGATTTGGCGAGCTCGACAGCTATGATCGCCATGTCGGAGATTTTATTATTTCAGCAGAGGTATGGCATCTGGCCAAAGTAGACATTTTGCTGATGTGTATTGTGGCATACGTCTATATGTCGCTTCGTTTGGATCATTTAGACGTGGGATTAGTAGTTATGGTTCGGGCCCTTAAACAGGGTAACACCATCGTCCCGATGATATTGGCTGAGACATTTAGATCCGCCACACATCCTTGCACTTGAGATCATCATAGTATCTTGTATGTAATGAATTATACTTTGACTTATTCCTTAAAGTCCTTTAGGGTATATAAAAGGGTATGCTTGGGTATAATGAGTTACATATGGAGATAATGAATGATCAATAAAGAATCTACCACCTCTAGTAAAAGAGGAGATATGTCCTATGTGATTCGTTAAATGACAACTCAGGAATCCTTGGCCAAGGTAAAATAAAACTAGAAAGGAGTTTCTAATTTGCATTATTTGGAGTTGTGCATTTTCTAATTGAAATACATATAATTAAATAAAATAAAACTTCACAGTAAATTCATGTCTTATATTTAATTGGGACATTGTATGGTGGAAGGATTGAATTGTATGGTAACTATTTACTCACAGGTTCTTTTATGATTAATGTTGAAATCTATATTATCTGAAAAGTCATTGATCGCTAGGGAGGCTTATCCCTATTGTAGAATAAATATTATTTATTTAAATAGATTATTCGTTTAATTTATTTATTTAAATAAGATTAGAATTGTTCTAATTGATTTATTCACAACCGGTTTAATATAGAGAATCTAAAGGGTCACACCATAAAAGGAAGAATAATTATTTAAGAAGGTAATGGCATAATCGTAATAATGCATTAAGTGTAATTAATTTAATCTATAGAGATAGAATAAATTAAATAGCTTAATGTTTATTATTTACTATTTTAGAAATATTAAATATAAATTAATAAGAGGAGTCTTATTAATATTATTACAATTATTATTATTTTAATTTCTAAAGGAGTTTAGTAATTAATTTAATATTAGTACTCTCATTTATTCCTAATAAGATTAGGAGATAAATTAATTAAATAAATTTAATTAATTATTCTCCATGTGGTGGGAAGCCTAAATTAATTAAAAGAGTTTAATTAATTAAAATAAATCCCATGTCTAATAGGATTAGAAGGGTTGACCAATATCTATATAAGAGGAGTCTTATAATAGATATCAGTTGAGGCAATTCCAATTATTTTATATGAGTTTTCTACTAAGGTTATAACCTAGGTTTCGCATTCCTAATGTTTATAACCTACAGCTCTAATACCAACCTGTGACGCCCACAAATCCGGGTTCTCTAACCTCAGATTCAGTGCTCACGATCTATCATCATCATAAACATTATATAAACTATTGCGGAATAATAAACATACATTGTTCATTATAAAAAAAATCATAACATAATCCCGAAGTCTTCTTAACCTTAACTTAAACACACCATTTATATTACAAAAGGTCTACATAAGTAATTCCATCAGATAATAATAATTAACATTCATTCTAAACTATTATTGGATCTTGCCCTTACCTTTGTCTTCCGTATTCGATCCTTCAGGCTTAACTGAAATAAATGTCATGCTATAGCAAGTTTAAGCAACTGATTTACTTAGCAAGTTTATATACAAGGGAGATATATCATGATTAGAAAGAAGTTTCGCTTTCAATGTTCAACAATAGTATAAGATTATGAAGGAACATGAATTAATAATCAACAGTTGAATATTCGAATAATTGAATAATATGTACTGAGTGGTTTGAAATAACCATGAACATTTGCCAAGATTCTCAGTTATTTAAACTGGACCTCTTAATAAGTTTTGGTATTCAAGGGATCAGCCTTTCATACCCCGTGATTTATGCATAAACACTTAATAATCCAGCATCGATATCATGCCTTAATCAAATTCGTCCTTTTCTCAGTCAAGAGTTCTTATCATATCAATTTAATAAGAACAACATTTTAAAACACATTTGATTTAAAAAATTTAAACATGCTTGATTTAGCTGATATTATTAGCATAGATCTATCCCATAAACATTTCATGAATGAAGAACTTTAATATAATTCGCAGTTCAGAAATAATAGAACAGGAATTCAATTGCATAAAGTGCGAATCTCAATAATCAGTATAGAGGTGAATAATTAACAATAATTATTCACTAACATGCTTCAAAAATAATAACTCGAGTTTGAGTTAGGGAACTTGCCTGTTTGACGAGCTACAACTATCTAGCTTTAATTAAACTCTTTGATTGACCTAGCACTGTCAATGTTGGTCTACTAATTAGTACTGCGTATAATCGTACGTCTATACGCTTACTTATGCTATTATTTAGCAAATACTTTAATCACAACATACACGTAGTATAATGTACCATCATTAGTCTTATAGGTTAATCAATTAACCTTAGGTTAATGATTAAATAAATTTGTAAGGTTTTTCTTAAGTAATAAACACTTATTAGTCCCTTAAATAATTTATTATAATTATTTAATTAATGAGTCATTTAAATTATCTTCATGTATTAACTCTATCTTCCTTTAATTACCATTTAATATTAGTTAAATAGTAATTAATTAATTACCTTTAGTTATTATTAAATAAATAATAACTAGTTATATCTACTTATTATTTAATGTTAATTAAATATTAATTATATAATAATTAATTAATCATTTATCCTTGAATAATAAATAATTGATTTATTAGTCTTTAATTATTCATTATTATTAATAAATGAACAATTAATTAACCTTTGTCCTTATTTAATATTAATTAATTAATTAATTATCTTTAAATAATAAATAATTAATTTACTTCATAAGTCTTTAATTTTTCTTTCTTATTAACTTAAGAATAATTAATTATCATTTATTGTTGTTTATTATTTAATTAATTATTTATTTATCCTTGAATAATAATAATTAATTTATTTCATAAGTTTTTAATTACTCTTTCTTATTAACTTAAGAATAATTAATTATCATTTATTTTTATTTATTATTTAATATTAACTAAATAATAAATAATTACTTTATAAATTTTATGTCAATGTAAGTAAGTAATTACATTATTACATAATCTTACTTAAGTATTCTTTAATCATTATTTAATATTAATTCATGGTTTAACCCTATTTATTATTTAATTTTAATTAAATAATCAATAGTTACTTTATTAATACTAACTCTACTTAATTATCACCCAATACTACTTAGATAATAATTAAATAGTTAATCTCATTCAACTTTTATGTAATTAGTTTAGTAATCAATTAATTGCATTAAAAATTAAAAATTAGTGAGTTTAGAAAGGTTTTAAATGAGTTTAACCCACTAATTACTTAATAATTAGCTAACAGTCCAGAAATTTTTGGGATTAAACATCTTTATATTCTTCAGAATTTTATAAAAATTTGGGTCCAAGAACCGTCGCCAGAATCGGCCGAAAAAGTGCTGAACCGGTCGCCGAAAAATCTACACCGGTTCGAGAATAGTGAACCGACAGTTTGTTTTTAAGATTTTTGATTTCCTTTTCAGATTTGGGGTCCTTCACTAAAATTGAATAAAATGAAATCTACAACTCCGATTTAGGCTTAATCAGACTCGTTCGATTCGTATCTTCCCGAACTACAGTTTTCATTCATCAACCATCAAATTTGGATCTGTTTTGATATCGGAAAATAGCCCAGAAATGACTGATCTCGCAGCATGAGTTCATAGTTAAGGTGTTTTAGTAATAAATCCATAACTTGCTCATTTCTTAACATTTTTACATGCTTCCAAAGAGGTTTTGCTCTTAACTCATTGTTCTCTCATACCAAGAAACAAAATCACAAAAACCATTTGTAGATTTCAAAAAGAAAAGCATAGATCACCCCTTTAAATTATGTTTTTCCCAAAAACTACTTTAGCTTCCTTTTTTTTTTCTTCAAAACTTTCCAACATAAACTATATAGATGAACAAGTTAAACATAAAATACCTAAGATTTATCATTCACATAAGACTCTAGACTTTTAGAACTTGCACTTCCATGAATTTCTCACAAGATCACAAAGAACATACAAAATAAAAAACTAGGGTTTAATTTTTCTTACCTTGTCTTGTGGGATGCTCTTTTTTTCTTTCCAAAGTAGGTTAGGAACTTGGGATGCATGAACAATATAATCCTCTTCCTCTCCCGAAGATCCGAAACTCACTCTCTCTCTTGCTCTCTTGGTGTTCTTGCTAGTTGAGAGAAAATAGAAGAAGAAGAAGAATGGTGGAGAATGAAATGAAATGAAGTATTGTAATAAAAAGAAATGGGTTGTGGGGATTAAGCTAATATCCCTGTTGTTCGATTTATGTAACGACAATTAACGCGCAAGTATACGCGGTCAACAAGTAATATAAGATAAGTAAAGATTGTTCCCACGGAGAATTAACAAATAAAAGGTCGCCAAACCACTAGCACATAATCGCCTCAGTCTTATTTAAACGAGAGATAAAGAGTTGGAATTAAAACTAAGTTAACTAGGTAAGGAATTAAAATAAATAATCCTAAGGTAGAATCAGATAATGAAGGCATGAGACTCCAATTTCCCCTAATGATTCATCTAAGTCAATTCACTTCCAATTAGGTCAAATTAATCGTTAAGAGTGCTAGCCGAGAACACGAAAGTGAGAGAAGGCCATCTTTCGATGCACCTAATCCATATCATGTGCAATCCACAGATGATAGAACGCACGTGAACACCCACATTACCTAAACCACTATATGTCTATGTGATTTATAAATAATTAGGGTTTAAGGTCAAGTTCTCTATTGGCCACGAGCGGCGCTTCGGTATATGTCTATCCTAAGCACAAATCATACATCCAACGCCATGTGAACGTACAATCGCTCGCTACTACGATTTGATCTAAACCCACATTTCGTCTTTCAATCCCATGTGGGTTATCACAGTAATTGGTCATGACTCAATTAAGCAATGAAAATAAATATCGCAGTAGACAATCACAAAATAATCAATAAGAACCAACATGGAAGAGAAATTAATATAGACTACTCATTAGATTCCATTGGAACCTCAAGGTATACTTTAAGTCATAGACAACTCAAACATACCATCCACATGTAGAATAAGCATCGTAAGAACACAAATATGAATCAAAGAGAAAATAAGAGTAAGAAATGCAAATCTGATTCCTCTTGATCAAAATACGAATCCTTGATGTTCTTCAAATGCTTCAGCAATCAAGTCTAATAAAACCCTACAACATTAACTACTATAAACTAGTCTAATCTCTACTTCTATTCTACTCCTAGACAAGAAAATGTAAAAGAAAATGAAAAAACTAGAATAAGAAAATTAGGGCTAAACTCCCTTAAGGGGAGAGAGCTATATTGTGTTGCCAAAATGCCCTTATATGCCTTTTTCAGCCGAGCCTGCCTTGCTGCCCCAAACAAACCAAAGCTGCCGATTAAATAAAAGTCAACTGGCCAGTGAGGAGACCGGCGCAGCTGCGCAGGTTATAGGCCTGCAGCCGGCGCAGCTGCGCAGGCTTCAGGTTCTGGAATTCTGCAACTTTGCTGGTGCATTGTTCCTGTTGCACTATTCTGACTCCCTCCTTGATCCTTGCTGGTCATGGCTTCTGTCAATTCCCCCATGCCAATTGCTTCTTTAAGCGTTGCCCCTTTTCATGCACTTTGTTCCCATTTTAGCATTCTTTTATCCGTTTCAGCTCAAAATACACGCGAAGAGTTCCAACTACAGAAATCTGCAAAAGAAGGTAAAAATGGATGAAAAGCTACGATAACACATGAGATTAAACAACAATAGAAGTGAGTTGATATCTAAATAAGTGGTTATAAAACCACTTATCAAATACCCCCAAACTTAAACGTTGCTTGCCCTCAAGTGACACAAACAAAACAAAACACAGATGCATTTCAAATAACTAGAATGCATGCAACCTACACTAGCATGAAAGTGAATTCAGGTATTTGTCAGAATAGATATTCAAGTGCACTGCCTCAGAAAAACCACATCCAGTCAAACAGATAAGCAACCCAAGACAAGATCAAAAGTATAACTTTGCAAATCCAAATCTGTCAGCACTGATCGCGTTGTGTGCCTAGCAACCATTAAACATGCTTTGAACAAATATACCACATACTATGCTTCTTAAGGGGAAAAAAACTAGTTTTAATTAAAGGAAAATAGTAAATCATACAAGTTCTAACTAAGACCACGTATTACTTAAGTTAAGAGACAACAGGGAGTTTATTATTCTTTTTATTGACCCACGAGGGCGTATTCGCACTTTCCTGTGTACACATTCGACTGTGCAATGCCTAGTCCTCTTAGGCTTTTCAATGATATCCATGTAGCGAGCTTTCGACCAATGACTCCTAGACCAGACGGCCTTAGGGCGTTGGGTGTAGAGACACCCCTAGGGCTTACTTGCTCGAATATCAAAGGCCACAGAACTCAACGTAGCCGAAGTGTTTATTCTATTTTTTTTCTTTTTCAATGCATTTTCTTTTGTTTTCTTTTTCTATTTCTTTTCCTGCAAGGGAGTGCGTCTTACGCTCCATCTCCCCGCATATATCATGCTTGCCCCCCTGTTTTCCCCCAAACTTAAGCTTTTAACAATCTTAGTTATTATTATATGATCACTGACTCTTTTATTAAAACACAAATTTTCCACCAGAAGATAAGTATGTGAACATTTCAACTAAACATATCATGATGGCTACTTCATCGTGCTAATTGGCTACACAGCATCTGACAGATAAAGATTTACATATATGATCTTAAAATCAAGCTTAAGTCTCAAATCGGTTTGAAAAATAAGAAATTTTAGCTTTCATCATAGGCCAACTTATTAACAAACCAACTTCAACCTGAATATATGCAGTATGTCATGCAACATGTCCTAACACAGTTGACTAAAACAAAAGAAAAATTTTAAAAATTTGACAATTTTTAAACAAAATACGAACTACATGCACTAAATGAATTAAATTACATACAAATAACATGCACTAAATGAATTAAACTACATGCAAATAAACCCCCTAATACCCCCAAACTTAAAATGTTCAATGTCCGCATTGAAGGTAAAAAGGGTAAAAAGGGAACTCCCCTACTCGGACTCGTCCTCCTCCTCATCAATCTGCTCTGGTGGTGTGTCTGGAGGAGGGTATTGACTGACCGAATGCATGAGATAAAGCTTGGGAGAAACCGGATGTATAAGTCTAGAAGTCTGTGTATGTGGTATCCATCAGTCTCCTCATCAGTCGAATCTCCCTCTGCTGCATAGCATACTGTGCGGGAGTTGGCCATGCCGCCTGCTGAGCCTGCTCTGGCTCATTTTCTTCGTCTTCTTCATCATCCTCATCCTCATCAGAATCATCATCTCGCACAAACCCTAGTCCTCGGGGATGAGACTCTGCCCCCTACTAGATGGTGTACTGCTGGATGGTTGTATGGTCTATATCGCGCATCGGGCGCAGTAGCTCTTCATTATCCCATACCACTCCAGCGGCCAAACATAACCGTGTAATCACCGAGGCATGTGGAATCCCTCCTGAGGTGCTCCCCCTCATAAACTTCAGCATGGACTGATTCAGAATGTGTCCAATGTCAATCCGTCTATTCTTGATGATGCCGTAGAGTAGGGTAGCTCGCTTAGTGGTGACCTCGGCATGATGGCTCGAAGGAAGAATGCTCGCACAAATGAAGCTGTACCAAGCCTTGGCGTATCGACTCAAGGCAGTCTGAGGGAAACCTATCTTTCTGGTCGTGCTTGAGTATGTTGTCCATTTGGTGCCCGATTTGCACAATTCCTTTATTAGTCTGTCCAAGTTAGTCTCATGACGCTGAGACTCGGCCCAATTTGTCGGGCCAGAAGGAATAGTGTCCAGCTTGAAAATGTCATTTATGGCCTGCTTGGTGTACGGCACCTGCTTCCCCCTTACATATGATATCCCATTCTGCGCCTCGTGTGCATTGGCATAAAACTCCTTCACATGGGGAATAGGAGCTGGCAGCGGTGTGGCCGCAATAAGCGCCCCGCCATGATCAATAATCTGCCTCTTCATAAGCCCATCGTCTTTGCCCGGCTTTAATCCCCTCTCCTTCACACAGTTCTTTCTGTCCAAAACATTGAAGTAGTAACGCTGAGCAGTCAAGTCCACAAATCTAAAGGCGTTAAGAGCCTCATGGGAACTACCCTCGCCATGCTCTGTGCTCGGAGGGGGAGACGGGGGTGATGGAGTTCGAATTCGCTTGGGCATGTTGAAATTGAAATGCAATAAGCAACTGAATGAATGCAAACCCAGTGATGATCAAACACTGGGAATACACCCTATCTGCTTTTGGTTTCGATGCTCTGTAAAATTATCCCAACCTTTGTCAAAATTTCTGCCCCTAATCTCTCCAAGAAGGATGCCCCCAATTGCCAGAAATTGCTCTGTTTCAAACTGCCAAAAACCTGCCCTCAACCCTCTGTCAGACTTGTATCAAATGCAACTCTCCAATGGAACCCAAAAATCTACCTCTTTTATTATCAAATTTGGTGAAGTGCCTCAAATTCCTTCAAATGTGCCCCCCCGATTTCTCACTGAACTTGTATCAAACACTTGGGGTGCTGGCTAAATGAATTGAGCCCTAGAATCCACAAGTTACAAAGAATGGAGAAGGTCAGCAGGGGCCTTGAGAGATGGAGAATGAGAGGAATAGGGTTTCTGTAGGAGGGAATCGAGTCATGCAGGTTGCCGAGTGAGGGAAAGAGGTTTCGGTTTTAGGGAGCGAGTCAGAAAGAACTGCCGAGTTTTCAAGTAGGGAAATGAAATAAAGAAGTGGGCGGGCTTTGTTTTAAAACAAAAAATTTCGGCAGGACGATAATGGCGCAGCTGCGCAAAGGACATGAGGAAAATGGGCGCAGCTGCGTAGGGTATAGAATCCGGATTCTTGTCTGGAAATCAAGGCGGTCGCGCGGCTGGTTGGCTAGACTTGGCGCGGGCGCGCCAAGTTTCAGGAAACTCTGTGACTGGTCTGGAGTGCAGCATCTCAATTGTAGTGGATCAAAAGGCTTTGCAACCAAATACATAGACCTAGAAGGCATGCAAAAAGTGTCAAGTCACTTAATTACAACAAACAATTATTATTACTATTAACTAATAACGATTAAGAGAATTACATAAAGGGAGAAAATTACATAATAAAGACGATAATCATAGGCATAACAAATCCCAAAAATGTCAATATGTGCACATAAGCCACAAGCTCATTTTTAAAAATATGAACAAAACACTTTTAAGTCCCAAAAATATATATGCAACATGTACGTGCAATGAAAATATGTCCATTAACCGTTTGAATCCCAAAAAAATTCTTTACATGCGTATACGAAATGTGTCACTGCATCATACTATATTCAATAAGCATTTCATGCCCCAAAAATTATATGTGTCACTGCCTAAGTCCACAAATGTAGGCATTGTACCTTGTACAACCAAAATGTGGAAATATTTACAACTAAGAACTATACTACTGAGAATTAAACATGGGGAGGGAAATGTGATATAAAGCATGTAATGGAGAATTAAATAGGTAGGGAGAAAGAGAGATGATGGGGTGCCTCCCATCTAGCGCTTGATTTATAGTCCTCTAGCTCGTCTGTGTCTGACTACTGCTATCCGACTCCCCGACGATATTGGAGAACCCCTCCATCCATCAGAATTGCTATATGCTTTTGGAGGCTTCCCAATAGAGGAGGACTCGGAATTAAACTACCTAGCATATGATATGAACAAGAATTCCCCGTACGGAAAGTAGGGGAGCTAGGCAATGGTTCCGTTGTGTATGTGAAATGATCGGGGCATGGAGGCATAGAACACACAACGGACTCTTCTTCTCTTCTCTTTTCTTCTGACCACCATGGTGTCAAGACTGCGGAATTTCTCGTGTCATCTAGACCCGTCTCTGTGATGTGGCTACCAAGGGGGCAAGGGTGTGCAAACTTGACTGGAGTCTCAAACTTTGGCGGAGGAGGCTCTTGGGGTATTATCACTGTTGGTTCATACTCCACATCCCCAATTGGCTCCTCTATTGCCATTACTTTCGGCTCATCCAGTTGCAATTGCACTTCGGATTTTCTATCGGTTTCTGCACCCATGTCATAGCACCACGTATCCTGGGGATCATTACTCACGGCTTCAGTTATCTGAGGTATTGGACTTTGAAGATCTTGAGCGATTCCTTCCTCAATCACCTCCTCATTCCTTAAAGCTGTGTTAGTTTGCTCCACCCAAATCTGAAGATCCTCAATTGATTGTTCTTGCTCAACCAAGGTCTCCTGTGTTGATGCTATGGAATTCCCCCACATAATTTCCAATCCTTCCTTTTTTGTTTCAGCCACGAGCTCCATGTAATGAGTCTCATTTGTTGGAGTATTGTTGATTAGGGCCATCTGATTCTGAAAATTCTGGTTCGATAGCTCTTGGCTCCTAATCATTTCCTCTTGGTTCGCTAAGGCTCTATATATGAAGTCCATTGTTGACTGTTCTCCTTGTAAACACGGGGATTGATAAGTGGGTTCTGGTGCAAAATTTAGACTTGGCTCGCATTGTTCTTGATAGCTCACAGTATGGGTCTGCCCTTGCTCTTCCTCTACCATCAAGGCCCTACTAATTTGCTCTGCCCAGTTCTGGATATTCTTGACTGACTTCTGTTGCTCAATCAAGATGTCCTTTAATGATATGTCACCTTCTTCCTCCAAGCTTGCATTTTCTGTGTCACCCTCAAAATTGTGTTGAGGCTCGTAAACTGGAGTCTGGAAGGTGCATTCTGGGGCGTATGCGGGATTTGGATCCCAGTGTTGGTCTTGATAGTAGTTTACTGAAGGGTCTGGGTGATACCCCCACTCTTGCTGATAGTCGGGATAAGGTTCAGTGTAGGAATAACCACCCCCATACTGCTCCTGTCCATAAATGATAGGCTCCTGATGGCTCATATAAGCTCCAGCACCATAGTTATATGAAGTCATTGGCTCTCGACTCTGTTGGACTGAAACAGTATCCAGCTTTCTCGAGAGCTCCTCTAACTGTGCTGAGAGTGTGGCAATTGGGTTAAGTCCATCAGTGCTTGCTTCCCTTAGTTGCTCTTGTCTTGTACAGTTCCTTGAATAGAAATTTAAGTCCATTGTACCTGAAAAGAGAATATGAGAAAAGAATTAAACAAAAATAAAAAGTTTAAATTAAGACTAATTTGATTTAAACTAATGTTGGCAAACAGTTATCCAATTAATTCCCCGGCAATGGCGTCAAAAACTTGTTGTTCAATTTATGTAACGACAATTAACGCGCAAGTATACGCTGTCAACAAGTAATATAAGATAAGTAAAGATCGTTCCCACGGAGAATTAACAAATAAAAGGTCGCCAAACCACTAGCACATAATCGCCTCAGTCTTATTTAAACGAGAGATAAAGAGTTGGAATTAAAACTAAGTTAACTAGGTAAGGAATTAAAATAAATAATCCTAAGGTAGAATCAGATAATGAAGGCATGAGACTCCAATTTCTCCTAATGATTCATCTAAGTCAATTCACTTCCAATTAGGTCAAATTAATCGTTAAGAGTGCTAGCCGAGAACACGAAAGTGAGAGAAGGCCATCTTTCGATGCACCTAATCCATATCACGTGCAATCCACAGATGATAGAACGCACGTGAACACCCACATTAACTAAACCACTATATGTCTATGTGATTTACAAATAATTAGGGTTTAAGGTCAAGTTCTTTATTGGCCACGAGCGGCGCTTCGGTATATGTCTATCCTAAGCACAAATCATACATCCAACGCCATTTGAACGTACAATCGCTCGCTACTACGATTTGATCTAAACCCACATTTCGTCTTTCAATCCCATGTGGGTTATCACAGTAATTGGTCATGACTCAATTAAGCAATGAAAATAAATATCGCAGTAGACAATCACAAAACAATCAATAAGAACCAACATGAAAGAGAAATTAATATAGACTACTCATTAGATTCCATTGGAACCTCAAGGTATACTTTAAGTCATAGACAACTCAAACATACCATCCACATGTATAATAAGCATCGTAAGAACACAAATATGAATCAAAGAGAAAATAAGAGTAAGAAATGCAAATCTGATTCCTCTTGATCAAAATACGAATCCTTGATGTTCTTCAAATGCTTCAGCAATCTAGTCTAATAAAACCCTACAACATTAACTACTATAAACTAGTATAATCTCTACTTCTATTCTACTCCTAGACAAGAAAATATAAAAAAAATGAAAAAACTAGAATAAGAAAATTAGGGCTAAACTCCCTCAAGGGGAGAGAGCTATATTGTGTTGCCAAAATGCCCTTATATGCCTTTTTCAGCCGAGCCTGCCTTGCTGCCCCAAACAAACCAAAGCTGCCGATTAAATAAAAGTCAACTGGCCAGTGAGGAGACCGGCGCAGCTGCGCAGGTTATAGGCCTGCAGCCGGCGCAGCTGCGCAGGCTTCAGGTTCTAGAATTCTGCAGCTTTGCTGGTGCATTGTTCCTGTTGCCCTATTCTGACTCCCTCCTTGATCCTTGCTGCTCATGGCTTCTGTCAATTCCCCCATGCCCATTGCTTCTTTAAGCGTTGCCCCTTTTCATGCACTTTGTTCCCGTTTTAGCATTCTTTTATCCGTTTCAGCTCAAAATACACGCGAAGAGTTCCAACTACAGAAATCTGCAAAATAAGGTAAAAATGGATGAAAAGCTACGATAACACATGAGATTAAACAACAATCGAAGTGAGTTGATATCTAAATAAGTGGTTATAAAACCACTTATCAATCCCCCATGTTCTTTGTGTCCCTTGGACAATAGGGTTAGCCTTATCTCTTCCTAATCATGCCTAATCATGTCCTTAAGGATGCTAATTAGATTTTCCACCAATGGGGGCATGACACACTTGTCCTTGTTGTAAGAACTTCTACTTATGGAATTGGATTAGCCTAATCTTTTTGCCCTAAAAAGCTTAATAGGGCCGATTTTCTCTATGCCCAATAGGCCCTCCATTTTTCTTTTATTTTAATGCATAATTTGATTAATCAAAGGTCTAAAATACCCTTAATCAAGTTGCTAAGTATGAGCTTGCATTTTTATTTATTTTGGGCTTCTCCTTTAATTGTTTTGGGCTATGTAACAAACATAGTCTAATAATTTTTAATATGTGTTACCCTAATTGTTTATTTAGGGTTTTCATTCCCAATTTTATGGAATTTAATTAATTATACATCTGACTTTAGCTCATAATCTAATTAGGTTTACTATAAATAGGTTTAAAATTATTAGTCACTTGAAATAACAAAATTATCCACTTAAGTTAGTATACATACTAAATACTAACCATTCCTTATTACCATAACCCTTAGGTTATTTAATTGCCTCACCTAATGTATAATTAGGTTATAAAGCTTCTATTTTTAATGAAATCTATAATTTTATATATAAGTAACTATAATATATATGTTTATTGAGCTATGCACCACTTCACATATGTTATCACATATTAAATCACTACATAGCACAAAGTTTTAAATATCAACAATGTACATACATATAAGGTGACTTGAAATTCATGGTTATTACATATACCTTTCTAGAAAGCCCTTTCCGAAAGCTACACAATGACATGGGATTTGACCATTTTTGAATTCAAGAAGATGGGTTTATGACCAGATCTTTGTTTTTTCGCTGTCTGTCTGTTGAGCTGTCTTGTGCTGTTTTCACTCGGGATCGATGTTATGATTCTTTTTGACCTTCATTGCATGAATTTGGCTTGCTTTTGAGTGATTTAGCTTCAAGTTGATAATATGACCATTTTGCCCTTCCAGGGGTCGTCTCCTGTGTTGGCCAGGTTTATGACTGTTTTCTTAGGGTTGTTTCTAAGATTTGATCCTAGCCGACTCTGTTCTTCCATAGGGTTGTCTCCGAGGTGGATTTGGTCTCCCAAGGTTGTCTCTTGAGATGATTTGATGCTTCGGGGCTATCTCTGAAGGTTGATTTGATCTCCCGGTGTTGTCATCGGGGCTGCTGTACCTCCCGGGGTTGTCGTCGGGGTTTGACTTGACATCCCGGGGTTGTCGGAGCTTGACATGACATTCCCGTATTGTGACCGGGGTTGAGTTAGATTTTCTGATGTTGTCGTCGGGGTTGCTGTACGTCCCGGGGTTGTCGTCGGGGCTTGACTTGATATCCCAGTGTTGTTGGGGTGAAAAAGGCGGGTTTTCCCTCCTGCTGGGTTAGTAACAGGAATGCAAAATTTTGAGTGTCTACACTTAGTTCTTCTTAAGTACTTTAGGATGATTTTCATTGCCTTTCAGTGTTCTTCTCCAGAATTTGGCTGACATCTGCTTGTTACAATAAGTGCATAAGTGATGTGATGCCCCCAAATTCAGATACATGTACCTCGAATCTAGTGCTCACGTTCTAACTCTAAGGTTTGTAAGATCAATGTAGCAGAAGCATGGTAAAAATGGATTTTAAAAATTTTACACACCTTATACTCGGATCATCCTTTATGCATAATTCATAATTAAACGAAAGAGAAAGAATTATCGAATCATACCCTTGTAGAACTAAGCTTCCATAGGTACAAGTTCAACACCAAATCCTCCGTGATCTCCATAAGTTCTTTGGGTTTGATTCCTTCCTTTGATCAACGTTAGCCACCCAAGTGTTTGGCCAAAAAAGGTGATCCACCAAGGAAGAAGAGATATTCAAGAAGGTGGGTGTTTGGCTAAATCCTAATTCTATCTCTATAAAATGTATAAACTCTCCCAACTATTGGAATAGTGTAATATCTAACATTATTTCATAATAAGACTTTCTTATTTATAGATGTAGGTGTGACGCCCCCAAATTCGGACCCCCACTGGTCTCTCGAATTCGGTTCGTCACTTCCTTACAATAATATAATAATAATATCTAAAACATACATTCACAGCGGAAGATCTAAACTAGAATAATATACAATAATTTATTATAATTATTCCCCCAAGTCTCGCAACCTACAGTACTTAATCGATTACATAGTAATATCAAATAAAGACTTATTACATAACCCTATTTAAGTTTAAACATAGTTCTGAAATAGTCTTAATATAACATTATAAATTTTAAAACATAAAAGGGACAAGCTAGTCGATAGCCTTGCCCTTGCCCTTGTCGGCGCCAGACGATCCACCCTGCTCTGCCTTAATTGAAATATTTTAGGAAAAACAAGAATGAGCAACAAGTTTGCTCAACAAGTAATATAACAACAAGGGTGAGTATTATAGTTCTTGAATCCAAAAGGGTATAGCAAGGTATGATAGTTCAAGGCAACAAGAAATATCAACAATTTTTAGTAACAGTCGCTAAGGACAGAATAATATCAATAGGATTCAATGCTAAATCAATTCACCATTTCAAGATAATTGAATACTGAGCAGTCACTAAGGACTATGAACTCCTACTAGAATTAAAAGTAATATACTGATAATCCAACAAAAATAAGTACAACAGGTGATTAGCCTAAAGTACCCTATATTATGCATAACATTTAATCATACACAAGTGCGCACGTCGGTCTCCCGGTAATATACAGTTCCCTTCAAAGAAGGTTGTTCAGCTCAGTCAATATAAGACTCCGCACCAATTAATTGGTTTGGATAGCTTTCTAATCATGATATAAGTCTAGCCGAATCAAATGGCATAGACCACTCTTTATAAGTTCAATACTTGACATTAAAGTTCGAAGAATATAATCGACTTTATCATAACTATGACGCAATAAGTCATAATTCGAATAACTCACTTGCACAACCATAAACTTAATACAAATTCAATAAGAATAGAGTTCAAGTACTTGCTTACAATATTCGTTGAATAAAGTAATGCAAGGGTTTAGGATTCTTGCCTTATAGTAGTCTATCCACGTAAAGTAAATCAACATTTTCGAATCCCTATCGTAATATAGTTACGTATATATATGATATCCATTAGTCATATATTTTAATATCATATCTTATCTTGGATATACGATCAACACATAAGCTAAGTTTTATCCTAGCTACACAGTTATACCATATATAGTATCATATTAATTCACAAGTCTCGACTAATATAACTTTTATTCTTAACGTTCCTCTTTTTGAGTTAAACATATTCTCATATCATTATTATCACATACGACCATAATCAATACCAAACATATTTTATTTAGTAAGTTATAACATTGCTATAAGTTAACCGTCAAAATCGGATTCAAGTATCAACATATGATATCACATAGCATGTATACATATTAAAGGGTCCTTCCATGTTTGTATAACCCTTCCAAGTTCAATCATACATGATATATGTTCTAAGTTAATACTTTTAATAACTTAAGGCCATTCAAGGTCACGAACTCACCAAGTCTAACATGCTCTCCTTTTAAACACATAAGGTATTCATATAACTTGTGTTAGGCATGCTCATGAGTATTCACATCGCATACATGTATCTAGCATCGTTATTATTTTGAAAACATGCTTCATTTATGCTTAATTTGATTTCACGACATCTAACATGGTAGGCATACATGTATAATACATTAGCGAGTCTAAGAGTACTATCAAATATGTCCATAAATATCGGAATCCAAATCTCAATGTAACATGTCAAGGTACACGTTCAAAACTTATACTTTCATTAGTAAAGTTCACTAATAAGGCCTAACATGTTCGTGCTATATATATATACGTATGTTAACATGTTCGTCATTTATTTCAAGGCCATATAAATATGTTCACAAAATTAGAATATGGATATGGCACATACGTGTCAAAGTTTGCTTTCAATACTTATATTTTTGTTAGTAACGTTTACTATCGAGGTCCACATGCTCATGTTACATTATGAAACATATATACGTAAGTAATATGTCTTTCATGCATCTCTAAGTCATACTAACATGCCCGCAAAAATCAGAATGTTAACATGGCATGCATACATATTAAGTTCGTTTGTAAAATTCTAAGTTTATTTTGAAATCTATAACTTTATCAATCATGCATGCGATCCTAGTAAAACATTTTTACATTGTCTCAATGTATTCATATATACGTATTACTCATGCTAGCATGCTTGTTCTAAATCATATTAACAACTAACACTTAACAGATTCCAGTAGAAGACAACCAACTGGTTCCAGAGACCGGTGCAGCGCAGCTGCGCCGTGTCTGGTTCGCACTAGACAGTTGCCTGCTTCGGCAGTTTCCAGTCCAAACACAGAAATTTCCTACGAATTTGCTTTCAAACCAACTACATTGCCTTACTAACACATGTGGTATCTTATATATCAACCAATTAACATTATCCAATCACAAAATCAATAATTCCAACTAAAATCAAGAATCTAAGAAATCTTAAAAATTGAAGGAAACATGAATTGAAGAACATGGAATGTATATTATACCTCTGTAATGCAAATTAAGCTTGCTGAAATTGAAGTTTCTCTCTGTAACTATCTAACAAACTCACAATACACTCTCAATACTTAACCAAAAACTCAGCAATGAAATGAAGAAGTAAAGAGCTCCCTTATATAGAGGAATGAATACATAGTCAATGCTTCTAACTCCCAAATTAAACTAACGGATTGATAACTTATTTGATGGCTAAAGGGAAGTTGGTGGTATTTGGTGGAATAGTTGAGGCTATAACAATCTAGCCATTCTCCTTCATGATGATAGCTAGCAAGCTGAGGTTATGAGTTTGAGAGCAATAGGCTTAGGCTTCATGAGTATTTCACGTGAGGAAGAATGAGACTCCCATTATGGGACAAGGCAAATCAATCTCAGCATTTGGGTGATGTGAATATATACAACACTTATTTTATAACATACATGCCTACCATATACACTTAAGTATTATATGTATACTTAGATAGAGAAAAAATATAATTCCAATAATAAATAATATTTCAATGTAGTGAATTTACTTGCACATATATAATCCATGTACATTTTATCTTACCGGTATAATTTAGTTGGATATTATCACATTATCTCATTCACTATTCAACTGAATATTGAAATCATCATCCATTAGCAATTGTTTATCATATATTCAAGAGATATTAATTTAATGTCCACACACTCACATTGTCATATAGGCATTAATCATGTAGTGTTCACAATTCAATAAATTTTACTATATAGTTTATATATAATTGCATGGTCACACTTAAGTGTTGCACTACACTTTTTATAACATATGTGTAACTACTATATGTTATACTTTTAATTATCGCATGCTTGCACATAGCAATTAATTGAACAAATATTATATTAATTAAGTAATCACTATATTATTAATTCATTTTCATAACAAAATTATTAACAATTATGTGATTAATTATTGCATTCCTCGATAATTAAATAAATATAATCTTATTATATTTATAACCAATTTACTTATTATTATGCTATCACTCGCAATAATAATAATTCAACATACCATTATTATATTTCTCATAATAGCAGTTAACAATTAATATAGATTAATTGTTCACTTAATAGTTCTTTCGTTAATTATCTGATCAACGTTTCTATTCCCGTGCCACACAAGGCATTTAATGAGCTTACCATAAACTCCACATTTTTCTCAATTATTATATATATTCAATTTAATATAATTGAGTTAACTCATTTCATAACACTTACATATTTATATTCAAATAAATATTCATTTCCATTAATATATTCATTCTGAATTTCTCGGGTATTACATCCTCCCCCCTTATAAGAATTCCGTCCTCGGAATTGCTACAAGGTTACACAAATAGATGGGGATAATCCCTCATCATCCTATCTTCTAATTCTCACGTAGCCTCTTTGACATCGTGGTTACGCCAAAGTACTTTTACAGATGAAATAATTTTATTTCTTAAGGTTTGCTCTTTCCTATCTAATATCTGGACATGAATTTCTTCGTAAGCTAAGTTCTTCTCCACTTGAATGGGCTCATAAGAAATCACGTGCTTGTAGTCGGCCTTGTACGGTCGCAACACGGAAATGTGGAACACGTTGTGGATGTGCTCCAATTCGGGTGGTAATGCAACTTTGTATGCCACTTCGCCCACTCGTTTCAGTATCTCGAATGGTCCTATGAATCTTGGACTCAGTTTTCCTTTCTTGCCGAATCGAATTTTTCCCTTTTATGGAGATACCTTCAAGAATACGAAACTGCCGATTTTAAAGTCTCGATTTTGTCGATGCAAGTCTGAGTACTTTTTCTGGCGATCTTGAGCTGCTACTAGTCTGGCTCTTATCATTGTCACCACGTCTGCGATTTTTTATACTAACTCGGGTCCGAGTATTCGTCATTCTCTAACTTCGTCCCAACATAATGGCGTTCTGCATTTTTTTCCATAAAGAGCTTCGTATGGTGGCATGTCGATACTCGCATAGTAACTGTTGTTATACGCAAATTCGACTAAGGGTAGGTAGTCGTCCCAATTTCCCTTTAAGTCCATCACGCAAGTCCTAAGCATGTCCTCCAGCGTTTATACTGTTCACTCACTCTGTCCGTCCGTCTGAGGATGATAAGCGGTACTCAACCTCAACTGCGTTCCCATTCTCTCTTGCAAGCTTTTCCAAAAGTTTGATGTGAAGCGCGGATCTCGATCAGAGACAATTGACACCGGCACTCCATGTCGTGAAACAATCTCCTTTACGTATAGGCTCGCTAAATGATTCAAACTATAACGGATCTTGATCGGCAGAAATTATCCGGTCTTCGTTAGTCGATCCACGATAACCTAAATGTCATCATAACCTTTTTGTGTGATTGGAAGTCCCACCACGAAGTCCATCGTAATGTGCTCCCATTTCGATTCCAATATTTCCAACGGTTGTAGTAAACCACTCAGCCGCTGGTGTTCTGCTTTAAAGCGTTGACAAGTCAAACATCTACTAACGCACTCTATGACTTCCCTTTTCAGATTGGGCCACTAAAAGTGTTGCCTCAAATCTCGGTACATCTTTGTGCCTTCAGGATGAACAGAATACATCGTATTGTGTGCCTTATGCAAGATTTCTTCCCTCAACACAGTTACCACTGGTACCCACACTCTCCCTTCGAATCTTAAGATACCGTCTTTATCCATTCAAAATTTTTCCTCTTCATTTTTTGCGATCCTCTTTCTGATTTTCTCGCATTCTTCATCCTTATCTTGTGATTCCTTCACTCTATCCAACAATGTCGGACGAGCTTCCATTACAAATAACTTCTCTTCAAACCTCTCCGGTCCTTTCACCTCTATCTCTAATCTTTTCATTTCTCTTACCAATTCCTCCTGAGTCGTAAAATGAAACAGTTTCTCCTTTCCTTTTCTGCTCAGAGCGTCGGCAACCACGTTTGCCTTACCCGGGTGATAAAGAATATCACAGTCATAATCCTTGATCAATTCTAACCACCTTCTCTGACGCATATTTAACTCCTTCTGTGTGAAGATATATTTTAGACTCTTGTGGTCCGTGTATATCTCACATTTCTCTCCGTATAAGTAATGCCTCCATATCTTCAACGCAAAAACTACTGCCGCTAACTCTAGGTCGTGAGTAGGGTATCATTTTTCGTAGTCCTTTAATTGTCGTGATGCATACGCAATGACCTTGCCGTGTTGTATAAGCGCACTGCCAAGTCCCTTATGTGATGCATCACTATACACCATAAAATTTCCTGCATTATCTGGTAGTGATAATACAGGCGCTTCGCTTAATCTCTTTTTCAGTTCTTGAAAACTCTCTTCGCATTTGTCCGTCCATACGAATTTCACTGTCTTCCTCGTCAAATTGGTCAACAGGGTTGCTATCTTAGAAAAATCCTGGATGAATCTTCGATAGTACCCAGCTAACCCTAAAAAACTTCTCACCTAAATTGGTGTTCTCGGCTGCTCCCAATTGCTCACTGCCTCGACCTTTGCCGGGTCTACTGAGATTCCATTCTTATCCACCACGTGACCTAAGAATTGAACCTTCTCCATCCAAAATTCACACTTAGAAAATTTCGCATACATCCTCTCCTTTCTTAGTGCTTCCAGAACTATCTTAGATGTTCGGCGTGCTCTTCTTATGTCTTTGAGTAGATCAATATATCGTCGATGAAAACTACTACGAATTTATCCAAGTATGGCTTGAAAACTCAGTTCATCAAGTCCACAAATGTTATCGGAGCATTAGTCAATCCAAATGACATTACCAAAAACTCGTATTGTCCATAACGGGTTCGAAACGCAGTCTTTGGTATGTCCTCATCCCGTACCTTCAGTTGGTGATAACCTGTCCGTAGGTCTATCTTCGAAAAACACTTTGCTCCTTTCAGTTGATCGAATAAGTCGTCTATCCTCGGTAGCGGATATCTATTCTTGATTGTTACTCTGTTCAATTCTCGATAATCAATACAGAGCCTCATCGATCCTTCTTTTTTCTTAATGAATAACACTAGTGCTCCCCAAGGAGATACACTTGGTCGTATGTAACCCTTATCCAATAATTCTTATAATTGTATCATCAATTCCTTCATTTCTACTGGCGCCATACTATATGGAGCTTTCAAAATCGGTGCCATTCCCGATGCTAAGTCTATTACGAATTCAATTTCTCCGTCTGGCGGAAGACCAGGAAGATCGTCCGAAAATACATCTCGAAATTCATTCACTACGGATATATCCTTAATTTTTACTCCCTTTTTTTGAGTATCTACGATGCAAGCTAAGTAACCTACACATCCTTTCCTTAATAATTTATTGGCCTGCGTCATTCCTAATGCAACACGATTGCTTAAACAATGAGCTACCATAAAACACTACCTTAGACTTACTCGGAGTCTGAAGGTTCACACATTTATTCTGACAGTCAATTATTGCAGCATGATTATACAACCAATCCATTCCAGTATTACATCAAATTCTCCTAATCTAATAGGAATAAAGTCTACGCTCAGTTCATGTTCTCTAATGTTTGCGCGATAATTTTGATAAATGTATTCTACAAGGATTACTTCCTTATTTGCAACTTCTATGTTCAAGGGATCTTCTAAACGTTCTCGGGGTGTGTTAATTCTACTAGCAAATTCTTCAGATACAAAAGAACAGGTGGCACCCGACTCAAATAATACATTAGCATTTATATCATTGATTGGGAATATACCTGAAACCACGTCCTTTGCAGCCACTGCGTCCTGGACCGTCATATTAAAGGTTCTGGAGGTTGGATTGTACTGGTCAGCTGATCATCAGTTTGTTTCTCCCTTGTTGGCTGCTACCTTTGCCACTTCCTTTCTTTGGGCAGTCCTTAATCCGGTACTCCGTCGAGCCACATGTAAAACATCCTTGTATCTTTTTTGGTTTCGGGCAGTTGGACGAAATGTGCCCCTTCTGACCGCAGTTGTAGCAAGTGCCACGTCCCTTCCAGCACTCGCCCTGGTGATTCTTCCCACATTTTGGGCATCCCTCAGTCCTCTTCTTGAAACCTCCACGAAAGTTTCCCAACTGATTGTTGTAGTTTTTGTTGTTGTTGTTGTTGTTGTTGTTGTTGTTGTTGTTTTCCCACTTCTTTTTACCTAGATTGCTTCCTCCTCCGCAGTTCTCTCCTCCGGTACTCTTTCCTTTCTTCTCCTTGTTGTACAAACTCAAGGCCTCACTGTCGCCTTCCGTAATGATCGCCTTCTCCAGCAATGTTGCAAAGGAATCAATTTGAAGAACTGATACCTTGTTAAATAGCCACGGCTTCAACCCTTACTCGAAACGTCTCGCCTTCCTTTCTTCATCTCCAACTTAGTGTTCTGCAAATCGTGCTAGTTCATTGAACTTAGCTGCGTACTGCGCCACCGTCATATCACCTTGTTTTAACTCTAAGAACTTTACCTCCATCCTATTCTTCATGCTTTTCGGGAAGTAGTTCTCGAAAAACAGCGTCTTAAACCTATCCCATGTTATTGTCCCTTCTCCAGCTCTCTGCTGATTCGCCTCTCACCAGTAGTTTGCTTTGCCTCTTATCATATACGTAGCAAATACTGTCTTCTGGTCTTCACCCATTCGAGCTATAGTGAAGGCCTTCTCGATCTCTTTTATCCAGGTCTGCGCAATGATCGGGTCGGTAGTACCCTCGAACTCTGGGGGTCCTACACTTCTAAAATCTTTAAAGTTTGTCATTGGGACAGCTTGAGGGTTGGGGCGAACGGGTTCGTTGTTCCTTCCCCTTAGAGCTTCTCCTAACAAGTCTACTAACTTCTGAATGGGATCTACATGCTCCCTCTCATTGTTCACTTACTCCTCAGGTGCAGTCAATCTACGTCCTGGTGCCATTATCTGCATCACAAATTTTTATTTTATTATTATTCAATTATATCACTTAAGTATTTCTTTTAACACTAAAAGAATAAATTTATAACACGATTTCTGAAATAAGATTCATTTATATTCATATGCCAAATCGTTTCATTACATGATCATCCCTAGCATATTTCTATAAATGTTATCACATATCCCCTAATATCACAAAAGACGGGGAAAACTAGCATACTACCCCTCTAACAAAAGCTTACTCGGGGTTTACATCACTATCCCATATCTTACACAAAATATTGGGATTACATCACAGTATAAACATCACATAAGATTAATACTACAAATACTACGACTAGACTGACTAAGGAAATCTCATTCCATCATCCCACGCTCCACAGCGCTCTTGTACTCGATCTGCGCTATATACGCCATCAACTCTCAGCTCAAAGTATGTAGGGTCTGTCCTTGCTCCACTGGGTAGTGGTATACACCATCGATCACCCTCTCAAAAGCTGAACGAAACATATACCCCATCTTATTCATCTTCCTCTTCTTGCATCTGACCTCATCCTCTAGATCGTCAGCTCTCTCGTTAGCCGCTTCCCACTTCTCCTCGAAGTGGATCCTATCCATAACCTCCAACTCTAACTAAGTACGGAGTGCTTCCTTCTCGGCCTTCTCACTCAGTTCCCTTTGTTCTACCTCTTCTAACTTTCCTGCCAAGTCTATATTTCTGGATACCGACCTGTGAAATAAGGTCCCCATCTAGATTCCTGCCTCCCTGCAGTATGCGATCTCTACCTCTAGCTCCTGCATGGACAGCTTCATCTGGTGGTCCTCGTCCCGCAACTTCTGGAACTCAAACTCTCTCTCCTGGGCCTCAGCCTCCAGCTTCTGGACTTTGCAGTCCAACTCTAGTATCCGCTCCTCATACTCGCCTAACATCTGCTCCTCTACAGTAGCCTCATAAGAGTCCTCTACTAGCTCATCCTCCATCGGCTCATCCTAGATCGGCTCCTCCTCTGGATCGGACTTTATCTCGATCTCGTCCTCATCATCGGACTCGAACGGTGCAATAGCCTGCATAGGCACAGCCTCTACAGGTGCCTCATATACTAAATGTATATCCCTGGGCTCCTCCTCTGCCACTCTACTAGGTACCCCTGTGTCTGCCATCCTACAATCACAAACACAAGACAAACAAATAGCAACTCCATTAGAATGTTAAATAAAATATAAGTTCATTGTATAGAATGAAGTTATATTTCATAACACACTAAGTCTCTCTAGGAAAACTCTACATGAGTTTTATCTCCTTCTAACTTTCTAAGTTCTCCTAAGTTATAATCTAAGGACACTTGCTCCTAAGGTTTATAACTACAGCTTTGATACCAACCTGTGACGCCCCCAAATTTGGACCCCCACTGGTCTCTCGAATTCGGTTCGTCACTTCCTTACGATAATACAATAATAATATCTAAAACATACATTCACAGCGGAAGATCTAATCTAGAATAATATATAATAATTTATTATAATTATTCCCCCAAGTCTCGCAACCTACAGTACTTAATCGATTACATAATAATATCAAATAAAGACTTATTACGTAACCCTACTTAAGTTTAAACATAGTTCTGAAATAGTCTTAATATAACATTGTAAATTTTAAAACATAAAAGGGACAAGCTAGTCGATAGCCTTGCCCTTGCCCTTGTCGGCCCCGACGGTCCACCCTGCTCTGCCTTAATTGAAATATTTTAGGGAAAACAAGAATGAGCAACAAGTTTGCTCAACAAGTAATATAACAACAAGGGTGAGTATTATAGTTCTCGAATCCAAAAGAGTATAGCAAGGTATGATAGTTCAAGGCAATAAGAAATATCAACAATTTTTAGTAACAGTCGCTAAGGACAGAATAATATCAATAGGATTCAATGCTAAATCAATTCACCATTTCAAGATAATTGAATACTGAGCAGTCACTAAGGACTATGAACTCCTACTAGAATTAACAGTAATATACTGATAATCCAACAAAAACAAGTACAACAGGTGATCAGCCGGAAGTACCCTATATTATGCATAACATTTAATCATACTCAAGTGCGCACGTCGGTCTCCCGACAATATACAGTTTCCTTCAAAGAAGGTTGTTCATCTCAGTCAATATAAGACTCCGCACCAATCAATTGGTTTGGATAGCTTTCTAATCATGATATAAGTCTAGCCGAATCAAATGGCATAGACCACTCTTTATAAGTACAATACTTGACGTTAAAGTTCAAAGAATATAATCGACTTCATCATAACTATGACGTAATAAGTCATAATTCTAATAACTCACTTGCACAACAATAAACTTAATACGAATTCAATAAGAATAGAGTTCAAGTACTTGCTTACAATATTCGTTGAATAAAGTAATGCAAGGGTTTAGGATACTTACCTTATAGTAGTCTATCCACGTAAAGTAAATCAACACTTTTGAATCCCTATCGTAATATAGTTACATATATATATGATATCCACTAGTCATATATTTTAACATCATATCTTATCTTGGATATACGATCAACACATATGCTAAGTTTTATCCTAGCTACACAGTTATACTATATATAGTATCATATTAATTCACAAGTCTTGACTAATATAACTTTTATTCTTAACGTTCCTCTTTTTGAGTTAAACATATTCTCATATCATTATTATCACATACGACCATAATCAATACCAAACATATTTTATTTAGTAAGTTATAACATTGCTATAAGTTAGCCGTCAAAATCGGATTCAAGTAGCAACATATGATATCACATAGCATGTATACATATTAAAGGGTCCTTCCATGTTTGTATAACCTTTCCAAGTTCAATCATACATGATATAGGTTCTAAGTTAATACTTTTAATAACTTAAGGCCATTCAAGGTCACGAACTCACCAAGTCTAACATGCTCTCCTTTTAAACACATAAGGTATTCATATAACTTGTGTTAGGCATGCTCATGAGTATTCACATCGCATACATGTATCTAGCATCGTTATTATTTTGAAAACATGCTTCATTTATGCTTAACTTGATTTCACGACATCTAACATGGTAGGCATACATGTATGATACATTAGCGAGTCTAAGAGTACTATCAAATATGTCCATAAATATCGGAATCCAAATCTCAATGTAACATGTCAGGGTGCACGTTCAAAACTTATACTTTCATTAGTAAAGTTCACTAATAAGGCCTAACATGTTCATGCTATATATATATGTATGTTAACATGTCCGTCATGCATTTCAAGGCCATATAAGCATGTTCGCAAAATCAGAATATGGATATGGTACATACGTGTCAAAGTTTGCTTTGAATACTTATATTTTTTTTAGTAACATTTACTATCGAGGTCCACATACTCATGTTACATTATGAAACATATATACGTAAGTTAATATGTCTTTCATGCATCTCAAAGTCATACTAACATGCCCGCAAAAATCAGAATGTTAACATGGCATGCATACATATTAAGTTCGCTTCTAAAATTCTAAGTTTATTTCGAAATCTATAACTTTATCAATCATGCATGCGATCTTAGTAAAGCATGTTTACATTGTCTCAATGTATTCATATATACGTATTACTCATGCTATCATGCTTGTTCTAAATCATATTAACAACTAACACTTAACAGATTCCAGCAGAAGACAACCAACTGGTTCCAGCTGCGCCTCAGTATTATACTGGCGCAGCTTCGTCTTGTCTAGTTCGCACCAGACAGTTGCCTGCTTAGCCAGTTTCCAACCCAAACACAGAACTTTCCTACGAATTTGATTTCAAACCAACTACATTGCCTTACTAACACATGTGGTAGCTTATATATCAACCAATTAACATTATCCAATCACAAAATCAATAATTCCAACTAAAATCAAGAATCTAAGAAATCTCAAAAATTGCAGGAACCATGAATTGAAAAACATGGAATGTATATTATACCTATATAATGCAAATTAAGCTTGCTGAAATTGAAGTTTCTCTCTGTAACTATCTAACAAACTCACAATACACTCTCAATTCTTAACTAAAAACTCAATAAGGAAATGAAGAAGTAGAGAGATCCCTTATATAGAGGAATGAATACACAGTCAATGCTTCTAACTCCCAAATTAAACTAACGGATTGATAACTTATTTGATGGCTAAAGGGAAGTTGGTGGTAGTTGGTGGAATAGTTGAGGCTGTAGCAATCCAGCCATTCTCCTTCATGATGATAGCTAGCAAGCTGAGGTTATGAGTTTGAGAGCAATAGGCTTAGGCTTCATGAGTATTTCACGTGAGGAAGAATGAGACTCCCATTATGGGACAAGGCAAATCAATCTCAGCAATTGGGTGATGTGAATATATACAGCACTTATTTTATAACATACATGCCTACCATATACACTTAAGTATTATATGTATACTTAGATAGAGAAAAAAATATAATTCCAATAATAAATAATAATTCAATGTAGTGAATTTACTTGCACATATATAATCCATGTATATTTTATCTTACCGGTATAATTTAGTTGGATATTATCACATTATCTCAATTATTATTCAATTGAATATTGAAATCATCATCCATTAGCAATTGTTTATCATATATTCAAGAGATATTAATTTAATGTCCACACACTCACATTGTCATATAGGCATTAATCATGTAGTGTTCACAATTCAATAAATTTTACTATATAGTTTATATATAATTGCATGGTCACACTTAAGTGTTGCACTACACTTTTTATAACATATGTGTAACTACTATATGTTATTCTTTTAATTATCGCATGCTTGCACATAGCAATTAATTGAGCAAATATTATATTAATTAAGTAATCACTATATTATAAATTCATTTTCATAACAAAATTATTAACAATTATGTGATTAATTATCGCATTCCTCAATAATTAAATAAATATAATCTTATTATATTTATAACCAATTTACTTAAAATTATGCTATCACTCGCAATAATAATAATTCAACATACCATTATTATATTTCTCATAATAGCAGTTAACAAATAATATATATTAATTGTTCACTTAATAATTCATTCGTTAATTATCCCATCAACGTTTCTATTCCCGTGCCACACAAGGCAGTTAATGAGCTTATCATAAACTCCACATTTTTCTCAATTATTATATATATTCAATTTAATATAATTGAGTTAACTCATTTCATAACACTTACATATTTATATTCAAATAAATATTTATTTTCATTAATATATTCATTCAGAATTTCTCGGGTATTACAGTAGGCAACCCTCCTAAACCATTTATGAATAGGGTTTCATATTAATTAATTAAACCTTTTAATTAATTAGGCTTCCCAATCCTATTGAGAATAATTAAACTCTTTTTATTAATTAGCTTCCCAATCTTATTAGGAATATATGAGAGAGAGTTTCTTATTAATTAACTCCCAAATTCCTTTAGGATTTAAATAATAATAGTAATAATAATAATAATAAGACTCCTCTTATTAATTTATATTTAATACTTCCAAAATATTAAATAATAAATATTAAGTTATTTAATTTATTCTATCACTATAGATTAAATTAAACATACTTAAATTATTATTACGATTATGCCATTAGCTTTTTTAATAAATATTCTTCCTTTTGTGGTGTGACCCTTTAGGTTATCCATATTAAACTGGTCGTGAATAAATCAATTAGAACAATTCTAATCTTATTTAAATAAATAAATAAAATTAATAATTCATTTAAATAAATAACATTTATTATACAAAAAGGGTAAGCCCCCTTAGCGATCAACGACTTTCTAGATAATATAGATTTTAACATCAATCATAAAAGAACCTATGAGTAAATAGTTACCGTATAATTCATTCATTCCAGCAGACAATGTCCCAATTAAATATAAGACATGAATTTACTATTAAGTCTTATTTTATTTAATTGTATGTATTTCGATTCTAAAATGCACAACTCCAAATAATGCAAATTAGAAACTCCTTTCTAATTTTATTTTGCCTTGGCCAATGACTACTGGGTTGTCATTTATCGAATCACATAAGACATTCTCTTCTTTTACTAGAAGTGGTAGATTTTTTATTGATCATTCATTATCTCCATGTATAAATCATTATACCTAATCATACCCTTTTATATACCATTAGGGTCTTAAGGGATATGTCAAAGTATAACTCATCACACACAAGATACTATGATGATCTCAAGTCTAAGGATTATTTGTACTACTATCACTTAAGGAATTTCTATTGATAGGCAAGTAAAACTCCATTAGGTATTCCTTAGCGAGTCACGTTCAGTGAACTTATTCTCCAATAAGCACCTACATACTTTCTTTAGTGTCTCCACACAAATGATTATGAGCTCGATCATCCTCATCCAATGAGCAAGTCAACGTATGTACCAATCTATCCGGATTCACTAATCCTCTTTTTAGTAATCCAACGATTGGAAACTATTTTAGTTTTAAGCTATCTAAGAATTTAGATCTCATTAACATGATCATCATCATGATTCTAAAAGTATTGCTTAAAACTATAGGTTTATCACATATTATAAAAACAGTACCATTTAGATAAATAAATGCCTTTAATTGAATAACACTTTTATTAATAAATTAATAAAATTGTTACAAATTAAATGCTTTATCATCAAACATGATTGGCTTGTATGCATATTACTTTCAATCTCCCACTTTGCACTAAAGCCAATCGCCATGGTATCTCATACCCATCTTCTCTAAGTGACAATCAAACTGCTGTTGTGTTAAAGCTTTAGTAATTGGATCTGCAATGTTGTCTTGAGAGTACACACACTCCAGGGTGACATCTCCTCTTTTAATGATTTCTTTAATTAAATGAAACCGCTGTAACACGTGTTTGGATTTCTAATAAGACCTGGGTTCCTTAGCCTGTACAACAACTCCAGTGTTGTCACAGAATAAATATACTGATCCTCTAATGCTAGGAACCACACCAAGTTCAGTTATGAACTTCTTCATCCAAACAGCTTCCTTTGCAGCTTCACTTGCATCTATGTACTTTACCTCTATCACTGAATCAACAACTGTTTGCTGCTTGGAACTCTTCCAACTCATTGCGCCACCGTTTAAGGTAAACACATACCCCGAAATGGTTTTACTTTCATCTTGATCCGTTTGAAAGCTTGACTCTGTGAAGCCCTCTAGTTTCAATTCAGACCCACCGTAGACAAGAAATACATCCTTAGTTCTTCTTAAGTACTTTAGGATATTTTTCACTACCTTTTAATGTTTTTCTCCAGGATTTGACCGATATCTGCTCGTCACACTAAGTGCATGAGTAACATCAGATCTCGTACATATCATACCGTACATGATAGATCCTATTGCTGAAGCATAAGGAATCTTACTCATACAGCTTCTCTCCTTAGGTGTCTTTGGGGCCTGTTTCTTGGAGAGATGTATTCAATGGCTCATCGGCATGAGACCACTCTTAAAATCTTCCATGCTAAATCTCTTTAGCATTGTTTCAATGTACGTTCCTTGGGATGAGCCAATAATCTTTTTAGATCTATCTCTATAGATCTTTATCCCCAAAATATATGATGCTTCTCCCAAGTCGTTAATGGAGAAATGTTTAGATAACCAGATTTTAATCGACTGAAGCATAGGAATATCATTTCCTATCAGTAATATATCATCAATATATAATACAAGGAATGATATTGCGCTCCCACTGACCTTCTTGTGCACACATAGTTCATCCTCATTTTTGATAAAATTAAACTCTTTGATTATCTCATCAAAACGGATGTTCCACCTTCGAGAAGCTTGTTTCAATCCATAAATGGATCGTTGTAGCTTACAGACTTGATTTGTTCCAACCGTTAAAACAGAACCCTCTGGCTGTATCATGTACACATCCTCCTCAAGGTTTACATTGAGGAAGGCCGTTTTCACGTCCATCTTCCAGATTTCATAGTCATAGTAAGCTGCAATTGCAAGCAAAATCTGAATGGACTTGAGCATAGCTACTAGCGAGAAAGTTTCATCATAGTCAACACCTTGCCTTTGTTTAAAACCTTTCGCAACTAGTCGGGCCTTATAGGTCTCTACCTTTCCGTCCGCTCCAGTCTTTCTTTTAAAGACCCATTTGTACCCAATTGGCTTAATGCCCTCGGGTGATGAAACCAAAGTCCATACTTTGTTCTTATACATGGAGTCCATCTCGAATTTCATGGCTTCTTGTCATTTCTCTGAGTCTTTACTACTTATAGCATGTTCGTAATTTAATGGATCGTCATCATTCATGATGCGTACCTCATCGTTATCCTTTATGACGAATCCATACCTTTCAGGTATCTTCGATATCCTTTCAGATCTACGAATAGAGTGTTGTACAATAGGTTCTTCTACTTGGTCATGTACCTGACTTTGATCCGCAGTAATTCGTGGTTCTTGAATTTCTTCAAGATATATCTTACTCCCACTGACCCCTTTGAGGATAAACTCCTTTTCCAAGAAGGCAACATGTTTTGCAACAAACACTTTTTGATCAGTTGGATGATAGAAATAATACCCTGATGTTTCTTTAGCGTATCCGACAAATCTACACTTATCAGATCTAGTCTGCAGCTTATCATTTTCAAACTTTTTGACATAAGCTGGACAACCCCAAGTCTTAACATGCTTAAGATTTGGTTTCCTTCCTGCCCATATCTCATATGGAGTCTTTGGGAAGGATTTGGTAGGTACCTTGTTAAGTAGGTATGAAGTCGATTCTAGGGCATAACCCCAGAAGGAAACTGGAAGATCGGTAAAGCTTATCATGGAACAAACTATGTCCAACATCGGTTCAATTTCTCCTTTCAGACACACCATTCAACTATGGTGTTCCTGGTGGAGTCCATTGTGAGATTATAACATTTTCTTTGAGATAATTGAGAAACTCACCACCTCGATCCGATCGAAAGAATCTTAATACTCTTGCCAGTTTGTTTCTCTACTTCACTTCTGAATTCTTTGAACTTTTCAAAAGATTCAGATTTGTATTTCATTAAATACACATATCCAAATCTTGAATGATCATCAGTGAATGTAATAAAATAAGAATACCCTCCCCGTGCATTCGTTGTCATAGGTCCACAAACATCTGTGTTTACCAACGCCAACAACTTTATAACTCTTTCTCCTTTTCCATTAAAAGGAGATTTAGTCATCTTAACCATCATACAAGATTAACAAGTTGGATATGATTCATAATCAGATAGCTCTAAGAGCCCATCTTTATGCAACTTGGGTAATCTTGTTTCATTAATATGACTGAGTCTACTGTGCCAAATGAAAGTATAATTAATATCATCTCTTTTCCTTTTCTTAGTTTGTTCAATTTGAAGTATATTTTCATGCAAGTCAAGTACGTAAAGTCCATTTAGTAATTTACTAACTTCATATAAAATATCCTTATTATAAATAGAACAACTATTGTTCTTTATTATAATGTTATAACCATCCATATCCAATACAAAAATAGAAATAATGTTTCTTATGATTGTTGGAACGAAATAACCATTATTTAAATTAATGGACTTGCCCGTAGGCAATGATAAACAATAAGTTCCTACGGCTAATGCAACAACCTTTGCTATATTTTCCACTCGTAGAATGATTTTATCCTTGTTCAGCTTTCTACTTCTGACCAGTCCCTGCACAGTATTATATATGTGAAAACCACAGCCGGTATCCAATACCTAAGTAGAAGTTTGACTTTCAGAAAAATTAATTTCAATCATGAACAAACCTTGATTGGAAGTTGAAGGTTCTCTAAGCTTCTTCTCTGCTAGAAACTTCTTGCAGTTCCTCTTCTAGTGACCCGACTTGTTGCAATGGAAGCACATTCCTTTGCTAACTGGATCAGGTTTCTTTTGATCCTTCACTTTCGCCCTGCCCTTAGCCTTCTTGGTTTTCTTCTTTTTAGAAGATACCTTAGGCCTCTTCCTTTTCTTGGAAGAATCATCCACCAGTAAGGCTTGGTTCTTCTTGGATGGGAAGTGTCCTTCGGCAGTTTTCAATATGTTAAGTAATTCAGGCAAGCTGACATCTAACTTATTCATGTGGAAATTCATAACAAATTATGAGAATGTATCTGGGAGTGATTGCAAGATTAAATCTTGAATTAACTCCCTATCCATGATGAACCCAAGCTGTCCAAGACGTTCAGTCAAATTGATTATCTTTAGGACATGAGTCTCAACAGTAGTGCCCTTGGTAATCTGAGATCGGAAGAGCTCCTTAGATATCTCATATCTAGCAGTCCTACTTTGCTCATCATATAACTCTTGGAGGTGCAGCAATATAGCTGGAGCATCCATAGTTTCATGCTGACGCTGAAGCTCGTTACTCATGGATGCGAGCATGATGCATTGAGCGACAGATTTATCATCTTGCCACTTCTTAAAAGTAGCAATCTCTTCCTCAGAGGCTTCTTTTGCAATATTTGTAGGGACAAACGAATTTAGGATATAAAAAATCTTTTTTGTAGTGAGAACAATTCTCAGTTTCCTTAACCAGTTTGTGTAATTCGGTCCGATTAGTTTGTTGGCATCAAGTATGCTACGCAGTGATAGTGAGTGTGACATTTTTCAAATTCTGCATGCGAAATTAAACAAAATTTTAGCAAATATTCATTTATTAATTACCAAAATAAATTAGGTCTTTATTTTAAATTTATATCTCCCACTATTTTCTTCAAACTATATTACCCTGATAATATATTGTTCGATAAAACTAATTAAAGATTTGGTAGTGAGAATAAGGATCCTATTTCAAATGTATATAATCTTGTGGTGACACAACAAACTATATATAAATAAATAGGTAGACAACTCTTGTCAATTACATGATCATGTAACACCTTTTACCTCTTAGATTATTTTGATCAAGTGGTGACACATCTGAATCAAAATTATCTAAGTTAAGTCCAACTCAGCACTTTCATATATTCAAATAGAAAAATACCATCCTTGTGGTGACATAAAAAAACAGTATTGTTCAATTTCTTTATAAGCATCAAATGTGATGAATCAATATCTTAAATATTTAATACTCGCCTTGTGCTGACACAACAAACTCATATTAAATACTTAATACTCTATTAATTTATCATGCTAAAAGGCGACGTTCGATATTCCAAATATCTTTGAACGCTTAGGACTTAATATAAAATCTTTGAGGGGTTTGTTATTAATTGTCTCATCTTGTTTAGCGCACATGCACACACACAAACACATAAATATATATATATATATATATATATATATATAATACGCGTCATATTAATTAACATGCGAAGCATATTGCATAATATATATATATATATATATATATATATAGTATAAGCGTGCATATAGAATACTATATTCTACCCTGATTGATTATGGACTTTTATTCTAGTTTGGTTTACTAGAGCCACCAAGTGAACCAAAAGGTCAAACCTAAGAGTGCAAGAATTAAATTTAAACATAACTATTACATTTAAAATCGGGCTCCATACAAACGGATCTTCAAGCACTCCTTGCTCCTTGGTCTCCAATTCTTCAAAATAATTCTAATTAGTCCTACAACATAAATTATTTAATTTAAATAGAAACTTTGATCAGAAGTTAAGGGGAAGTACATAGGAGGGAGATAGAATTTTACATCAAGAAAAATTAGAGAAGACGAGGTACGCAGACCCCATTTAATAAAACCCATACATTCAAGCATTCAATTAAAATAAAATCCAATCACATTGGTCAGTAGTCCATAATCAACCCCATTTATTATCATACATATCAACATATGCATCAATAAATAAAACATTTAATATATACATTGATATCGATTTAATGGAAAATTCTTGTTAGTTTCAAAATCCAATTCTAATTAAAATAAACAACTTTATTTTAATCCAATTCCAAATCTAATAAACTCATTTATTAATTTGGAATTACAGAAAAATATATAATTTTTATTTTAATTAAAATAAATCTTTTAACTTAATTAGAAAAAAAAATATTCTTTTCCTGGTGACTGGCGCTGCGGCGCCGCTAATGTACTAGCAAGGGGGCGCTGCGGCGTCGGGTCACCTGTCTCTAGACCCGAACCGGCGCTACGGCGATTCATGGTTGCCAGGGACCCGAGTCCAGCGCTGCAGCGCCGCTGGGCAGAACCTGTTTTCCTGTTTTGTGAATTGTGCAGTTTTTCTCCAAAAACATGATTCCTAGCGAACAACTATGCCTAATTAAATTGTTCCAAACACATATCAATATATATATATATATCAAATAAAAATAATTAATAACACGCATATAGGTTTGACTCTTATAGCACTATTAGGTTTGGAAGATCAAAGTAGCGGAAGCATGGTGAAAATGGATTTTAAAATTTGTACAAACTTTATACCCGAATCATCCTTTATGCATAATTAATAATTAAACGAAAGAGAAATAATTATCGAATCATACCCTTGTAGAACTATGTTTCCACGGGTACAAGTTCAACTCCAAATCCTCAATGATCTCCTTTAGTTCTTCGGGTTTGATTCCTTCCTTTGATCAATGTTAGCCACCCAAATGTTTGGCCTCTAGAGGTGATCCACCAAGGAAGAAGAGATATTCAAGAAGGTGGGTGTTTGGCTAAACCCTAATTCTATCTCTATAGAATGTGTATACTCTCCCAACTATTGGAATAGTTTAATGTCTAACCTTGTTATATAATAAGACTTTCTTATTTATAGATGTAGGCAACCCTCCTAAACTGTTTAGGAATAGGGTTTCATATTAATTAATTAAACCTTTTAATTAATTAGGCTTCCCAGTCTTATTGAAAATAATTAAACTCTTTTAATTAATTAGCCACCCAATCTTATTAGGAATATATGAGAGAGAGAAGATATCTTATTAATTAAATCTTAAACTCTTTTAGGATTTACATAATAATAATAGTAATAATAATAATAAGACTCCTCTTATTAATTTATATTTAATACTTCCAAAATATTAAATAATAAATATTAAGCTATTTAATTTATTCTATCATCATAGATTAAATTAAACATATTAAACTTATTATTACGATTATGCCATTAGCTTTTTTAATAAATATTCTTCCTTTTATGGTGTGACCCTTTAGGTTATCCATATTAAAATAGTTGTGAATAAATCAATTAGAACAATTCTAATCTTATTTAAATAAATAAATAAAAATAATAATTCATTTAAATAAATAACATTTATTTTACAAAAAGGGTAAGCCCCCTTAGCGATCAATGACTTTCTAGATAATATAGATTTCAACATCAATCATAAAAGAACCTGTACTACTATCATAACATCAATCATAAAATAACTCATCATACACAAGATACTATGATGACCTCAAGTCGAAGGATTATTTGTACTACTATCACTTAAGGAATTCCTATTGATTGGCAAGTAAAACTCCATTAGGTATTCCTTAGCGAGCCTCGCTCAGTGAACTTATTTTCCAATAAGCACCTACATACTTGCTTTAGTGTCTTCACACAAATGATTATGAGATCGATCATCCTCATCTAATGAGCAAGTAAATGTATATACCAATATATTCGGATTCAGTAATCCCCTTTTTAGTAATCCAACGATTACGAACTATTTTAGTTTTAAGCTATCTAAGAATTTAGATGTCATTAGCATGATCATCATCATGATTCTAAAAGCATTGCTTAAAACTATAGGTTTATCACATATTATAAAAATAACACAATGTAGATAAATAAATGCTTTTAATTGAATAACACTTTTATTAATAAATGAATAAAATTATTACAAAGTAAATGTTTTATCATCAAACATGATTGGCTTGTATGCATATTACTTTCACTAACTTATACAATATACTAATAACACATTCAGAGGAATAATAGAATAATTTACATTGATATAATATAAATATTCTTGTCCCAAATCTCACAACCATGACTACTACAAATACATAACTTAAATCGTAACATAACTTAATATATATCACTAATTAAGTCTTAATAAAATAAAATGTTAACATCCTAATATAGAAGAACAGAGCTAATCCATAGCCTTGTCTTTACCCTCGTACCTTCTTGAGGGTTCGCACTGCTCTACCTTAACTGAAATGTTTAAGGGAATAAAGAATGAGCAATAAATTTGCCCAGTAAGTATTTTATAATAAGGGTAAACAGACATATAACAAGCTCATAATATCAAATGTATAATGATAATTGATAGTTCAAGAATCATAGAACAATGTTGTGAATAAGGTATATATTAGTGGTTCCAAATTTGTCCTTTGAAGTCTATAAAGAGTCACGATGGACTGAAAGATTTCGAGAGCATCCAAAGGTTTCAACAATTTCAAGTGAATGGATATTTATCACTGAGTGTTGTCGACGCCGGGCGAAAAATCAAGTCCTCGGTCTCCCTTTTTGTTGAAGGAGGAGGTCTCTTTTTTCTCTTTTGGAGTTGTTTGCCCTCGTCTCTTGTCTGTGGGACGAGAGAGGAGTGCCCCGATTTCCTTATTTTATTCTTTTCCCTTTCGCTTTCACTTTGTCTTTGGGGGTTCCGTTTTAAAGGGTGAATTTCGTAAGAAATCGGTACCGACATATGTGTCGACGATTTTGAAAGATTAATTTTATTGATTGGACCGATTGAGACAGAGTCGCCAGTTGGTATTTTAGAAATGGATGTACCAACTCATCCGGGTTTTATTAGTTTTTCGCAAGATGGTCCAATGCGTGACTCTTTGATTTGGTCTTGAAACCCGAGATTAGTGGAATCTGGGGGCTAGGTTAAGCAGGGGGAAGGTGTTAGGCACCACCTGACTCCCGTGCAAGCACGGTACTGTATCTTATTGATTTTCTTATGCAAAAAGTGTGTGTGTGTGTGTGTGTGTGTGTGTTTGTGTGTTTGATTTTAAAAGCTTTATTAGTGGGTTTCTAAGTCTTTTTGGTGACTTGAAAGTAGTGCTGTACCTCTTTTGCGCCTAGGTACAAAATATTTGATTTAATCAAAAGTTCATTTTTAGCAAGATATATGAATTGAAATGAGGTTTTAGAAAGTAAGGTTTTTAAATCCTTTACCCGACTAGGAATCGAGGACTTCGATACTTCCTTTTATTTTTTACGTTAATTACGTGATCTACCCTGAATCGCTTTATTTCGTCAAAAGCTCTTTGTGGTTTTTTCTTTGAGAAATCATTTTGATGATATGTATGCTAAAGCGTTAAGAAAGTTCGGATCAACATCGGGCATAAAAGCCATCTCGATGAACCGAGCTCCCTTAATGAAAGTTTTTACTATCACGGGATCTTAAATCCGAGCTCTCGAGACTAACCCCTCAAGTTCGTTTTCAAGATCCAAATATTACATGTACATCGATATTTACGGTATTTATAACATAAAAACCGGTCCATCGTGGGAATCAAGTTGGATCTATTCGGGGATCTCGACACCGGGATTCCTAGGCTCACATAATTTATATAATATTATGTATACATAACGTCCACGGCTTTGATACTAAGTGATTTCATCTCTCGAAATCACCGTTCACGCCGATTCGGCTCCCCTTTTACCTCTAAATATAGATTTAGGGCTATACAGGTTAACCGGGACGATTCAAAAATGATAAATCTATAGATATACCACGGATCTAAGCCATTATAGCTCCCACTTAGGCTGAGGAGGCTCTTGGGGTATTGCCACTGTCAGCTCACTTTCCACATCCCCAAACGACTCCTTTGTATCCATTGCCTTGTGCTCGTCTAGCTGAAATCGCACTTCGGATTCTCCATCAGTCTCTGCATCTATCTTATAGCACCAATCCTTCTGAACAAAATCTTGCACTGTTGTCTCTTTTTCACATACCTCCTCCTTACTTAATGTCGTGCTAATCTACTCCACCCAAATCTGAAGATCCTCAATCGATTGCTCTTGCTCAATCAAGGTATCCTGTGTTGATGCTAATGAGTTCCCCCACAAACTATCCAATCATTCCTTTTCTGTTTCAGCCACGAGATCCATGTACTGAGTCTCACTGGTAGAAGCATGGTTGATTGGGGCCATCTGATATTGAAAATTTTGGCTCGATTCTTCTAGGCTCCCAAACAACTCCTCTTGGTTTTCTGAGCTTGCATACATGAATTCCATTGAAGACTGCTCTCCTCGTAAACACGGGGGTTGGTATGTGGGTTCGGGTGCATAAATTAGACTTGGCTCATAATGTTCTTGATAGCTCGCAGTATTGGTCAGAATCCCTTGTTCTTCCTCTATCATCAAGGCCTTGCTAATTTGCTCCGCCCAGTTCTGGATATTCTTGACTGACTTCTGTTGCTCAATCAAGATGTCCTTCAGTGATATGTCACCTCCTTCCTCCAAGCTTGCATTTTCTGTGTCACCCTCAAAATTGTGTTGAGGCTCATAAACTGGAGTCTGGAATGTGCATTCTGGGGCGTAAACGAGATTTGGATCCCAGTGTTGGTCTTGATAGTAGTCTGATGAAGGGTTTGGGTGATACCCCCAATCTTGTTGATAAGTGGGATAAGGTTCGGTGTAGGAGTACTCACCCCCATACTACTCCTGCCCATAACTGATAGGCTCCTGATGGCTCGTGTAGCTTCCAGCACCATAGTCATAGGTCACTGCCATCTCTCGATTCTGCTGAGCTGAGACAGTATCCAGCTTCCTAGAGAGAACCTCTAGCTGTGCTGAAAGTGTTGCAATTGGGTTGACGCCATCAGTGTATGCTTCCCTTGGTTGCTCTTGCCTTGTACAGTTCCATGGATAGAAATTTAAGTCCATTGTACCTAAAAAGAGAATATGAGAAGAGAATTAAACAAAAATAAAAAGTTTAAATTAAGACTAATTTGATTTAACTAATGTTGACAAACAGTTATCAAATAATTCTCCGGCAACGGCACCAAAAACTTGTTGGCCGATTTATCGATCAATATATTCGCGCAAGTATACGCGGCCAACGAGTAATAAAGAGTGAGTAAAGATATCGTTCCCACGAGGAATTAATAGATAAACAGTCACCAAACCACTAGCACGTAATCATTTCAGTCTTATTTAAACAAGCGGTAATGAGAATGAATTTAAACTAACGTAACTAGGCAAGGAATTAAACTTAAACTAAGCATTCCTAGAGTAAAATCAGAAAATGAAGGCATGAGATCCCAATTTCCCCTAATGATTCATCTAAATCAATAAACTCCCAATTAGGTCAAGTTAACCGTCATGGTTGTTAGCCGAGAACACTAAAGTGAGAGAAGGCCATCTTTCGATGCTCCTACTCCATACTACGTGCAATCCACAGATGATACAACGCACGTGGACACCCACATTGTCTAAACCCCTATATGTATATGGTGTTTACAAACAATTAGGGATTAAGGTCAAGTTCTCTATTGACTATGAGCGGTGCTTCGGTATATGTCTATCCTAAGCACAAATTATGTGTCTAACGCCATGTAAACACACAATCGCCCGCTATTACGATTTGATCTAAACCTACATTTCATCTTTCAAGTCCACATAGGTTATCACAATAATTGTTAGCTAAACAATTAAGCAATGAAGGGATGAATCGCAATAGACAATCACATAACAATTAACAATAACCAACACGGAAGCAAATCGATATCAATTACTCAAAAGGTTCCATTGGAATCTCAAAATAAGGTCTAAGTCATAAATGACTCAAATATATCATCCACAAAAGGAATACACATCATCCGGATACAAATGAATAACAAGGAGAGTTAAAGTAAGAGAGTGCAAATATGTGTTCCTTCTCCAAGCTTGGATCTTTGATGTTCTCCAATTGTTTCAACCATTAAGTCTAATCTAACCCTAGATAACTAACTACTAACAACTAATTTTACACTAATCTACTCCTAATCTAAACAAGAAAAATGGAAAGGAAAGAAGAAGGGAAAACTAGGGCTTAAGGCCTTAATTAAGACTGCCTAGAATGCTGCACACGAGCCCCCTTTAAAGCTTCTCCCGATCAGTCAAATAAAAAGTCAAACAATATTCTGCTGGGGACAGGCGCGGCAGCGCGAGCCCCAAGCCTATTCCAGGCGCTGCCGCGCGGCACCAAAAAGCTGGAATCTGCAGCTGCTTGCTGGTGCAGGTTTGCCTTGTGTGTTCTTCAGTTGCTTTCTCATGCCCCTCTTGCATTTGCCTCTTATTAGCCTTGCTTGCTACCTCTAGCCTCATGCCATTCCATTGCTTTACGCTCATTTCAGCTCCATGCCCCATTTAGGCGATCTTTTGCTCTTTTAACGAGCATGAACTGCTAAGAGAGTTCCTTAACCTTAAAAACATAAAACAAGGGAAAAACACATTAAACTCACAAGATTACTTAAGTTTAAGCAACCGAATGAGTTGGACAGTATCTGAATAAGTGGTCCTAAAACCACTTATCAAGACTCGCTTTACCTCCAAGCATGTCTCGTGTTCATAACGTTTTTCACATATCCATGCTATGTAAATATGTGAAAGACCCAAACCACATTATTGAATTAGAACCAGACGAGATAGCCGAAGATTTAACATATGAGGAGATACCTATCAAGATCTTGGATAAGAAGGAACATGTTCTACACTCAAAGGTTATACCTCAAGTTAAAGTTTTGTGGAGGAACCATGATATCGAGGAAATGACCTGGGAGTTAGAATCGAAAATTAAAGCAAGGTATCCTCACCTTTTTGACATACCAGGTACGTACGTCAATTTCGAGAACGAAATTTCATAAGGAGGGGAGGTTGTAAGACCCCAACATTTAGGACTAAAGATTTAATCTTCTTTATATATTATTTTGAAATAGTAAGGTATTGATTTGATAAATGTGAAAATTTATGGGTGGAATGTGCAAATTTTACAAAGTTAGCAAGTGGTAATAAAATATTCATTGTTGTTGAAAAATATTCGTTTGGTCGAGGAATATTCTTTTTGTCGGAGAATATTCGTACGACGGCGCAGTCATTAGTGGACCCCACAACGGAATGAATGTCGGATATAGAAAGTGACAGAAGTAATTTTTATAAAAATAACGATAAAATTGTTACCGTTAAACTGTTGAAATACCCGGTGGTTAAAATACAGTAATACGCGGTGTTGCACAGTAGCACACTGTATTGCACTGTATTTTGAATTATTGATTCTTACGTAGGAAGGCACTTACTCAATTATTGTTACAGTAATTACTGTTCAATATTTTATATTATTGATTCAATAATTGCATAATATTTTATTGGTTCAATATTTGCTACGTTGATATTTTATATCAATAATTGCTGCTTTACTATTTTATATTAGTGATTCAATAATTGTCATTGTGCAGTATTTCAAATTATCAAATCAATAATTCATATTATTTGAATAATATTATTAGATAGCATTATTGGCAATATCTAAGGAAGTTCTGTCTAGGAAAGGGGTTGATTAATTGCGCGCTAGTAACGAGATATCCTTATCAGAAGGCCCCCTCTTTCTTGGGAACGACCTGGTTGTCAATATTGTAGTTCTGTAAAATTATTTGTGAATAATTAATTTTTGATATACATGATAAGGAAATATTTATTTCAATTTTGATATAAAAGGGAAGAATTTTTAGCATGTGACATTTGTTCAAAGTTGGCATTTTATCTTCTCCGATAAAATAATTCATTTAAATATATTATTATAATATTACATTATAAAATTATAATGTGATAATATAATAATTTTATGTGGTTGGTGGGAATGTGGATGATGGCTTTGAAGACCTTTTTTTTTTTCCAAAGGAGTGTGCTGCACATTTTTGTCAAAGCAAGGGTGCTAGGAAAATCATCCGTATATAAATTTGAGTCATTTTTCGTTCGAAATTTGGAAAAACTTTCTTCTACAAAGTTGTAGAGAATTAAATTTTATATGGAATGGACATAAGGTTCGTATTTTTCTGATAAAAGGGCTATTTATTATGAATTATTGAAGTTTCTAAAATAAATATTTTAATATATACATATATTATATAAACATGTGAGAATTGATTTTGGTGGAGGCTTTGAAAAGTGTGGTGTGCGGATGACATTTTCTAAAGGTGTGGGCTTGAAATTTATCCTTTGGTTAATTAAGTCAATACTGGTCTTCTAGCATTTTTCTATAAATAGGGTGCTTAGTTAGAAATGAAAATCATATCAGAATCAGAAAATTTTCTCTCTATAATTTTGAGTGTATTTCTTGTGAGTATTTAGATACTTTGAGTGTTGATAGCAGTGCAAATTTTCGTTCACATAATATCCGATATTCCTGTCAAAACTACTCTCCTGTTAAGGTAAGGGATATTATTTTTCGAGTAAATGATGTTATATCTTTTAATATTCATAAAGAATACTATTTTCTTTCATATTCCATATTATGGAAGTAATAATATTTTATTTCATATTCCTAAATCTGAACTTACTACGGTAAGTATTGCTTCTATAATTCCTGAAATGATCAGAAATTTCTTGAGTTTTGCACTTCATCTAGTATCATTTCACCGGAATAATTTTTTGAACTTTCTCGTGATATTTTTATCTTTTCATGTCGAGTTACTATTCACAAAAAAAATATTTTTTTTATCTTTGATTGGATTCAAGTTTTGATCTTCATTCTTGAATTTTGCTCCACAATTGATTATTACGGAGTATTATTGAACTTGGATAAACTAAATTACGAATCCCTAATATTTGTCCTTTATCTCACTTGATTCGTTATTTGTATTATTTTTCATCATCCTCAATCCTAAATGGTGATATAACTGAATATCTTTGGCCTGTTGTGCAAAGATGAATGATTACTTGATGAATATCTTTGGCCTGTAGTGGAAAGATAAATGATTACCTGATGAATATCTTTGGCCCGTAGTGCAAAGATGGGCAGGGTTTGAGATGAACATGACCAACTAGTGATACAAATTAATATCTTTGGCCCGTAGTGCAAAGATGAATATTTGGTTCGAGATGTATATTAATTGATGTTACAAGGATAAAATATTAATGATAGACTTTTAAATCATAGAAGATAGTAGACTTCATTCTCTACTTAACTCTTCTAATGAATTATAATTTTCGCTGCAGTTGTTGATCTAAAACTTGTTGTCCATAATATTTTATATGATTTGTTGAAGACTAACGATAATTTATTTTCCATTATCTTAGTCATAATATTCTTTACTGGGCTAGTTGAGCTCACCCTTTTCTTCCATTGTTCTCTTCAGGAAATGAGAATATCGCGGGGACTAGTCGGGGAACAGTGTGATGATTAGAGTTAGATCTGTAGAAGTTCTCACTATTCTATAAAATAGTGGGACAATAATTGTAATGAATAAGAAATGAATTTGAGTATTTATATTTCGTATTATATACGATTTGTATTGAAGCTCATAGTTTGTGTGGTTGTATTTTTTACACGACCGTATGTTATAAAAGATTGTATTTGGATTCTGTACCATGTATTTGGCAACTCAGAATGGGTTGAGTATTGAACTTATTTTGGGGGGCGTCACATGAGTAACATATATAAATGAGTACGTTGACATAGCATGAACATGTTTGGCCATGTTAGTATGCATGATTGATGAAAAGTCATAGTTTTTGAAATGAACTTTGATATAGGCAAACCAAGATTATATTCTGACTTTGAGCATATTTGTATGGCCTAGAAATGCATGAAGAACGTGATGACATGTGTATATATGTTTCATGATATAGCATGCACATATTGGACCTCATTAGTGAACGTGTGCTAACGAAAATATAAGTTTTGAAAGAAGACTTGACATGTTATATTGAGGGTTATGTTCTGATATTTTAAACATGCTTGATAGTGTTTTTAACGTCACTAAAACATCATATATATACACACACTTGTTACATGTAATGCAAGTTAATCAAGCATGAGTGCGATAAGGTTTTCAAGTAAGTAGCAATGCTAGTTATACGTATATGATGTAGAAATATGTGAGCATGTCTATCAACAAAATATATGACTAACTTATATGTTTAAATGACAAGCATGATAGCTTATGTGAATTCATGGCGTTGTATGACCCTAAGTCGTTAGAAACCGTGATTTAAAACTATATCATGTATGATTGAACTTGGAAAGGTTGAACAAACATGAAAGGACCCTTTAACATGTATGTATGCTATGTGATATCGTATGTTGATGCTTGAATCTGATTTTGACAGTTAACTTATAACAATGCTATAACTTACTAAATAGAATATGTTTGGTATTGGTTGTGGTGTTATGTGTTAATGATGATATATGAAGATGTTTAACTTGAAAAGAGTAACTTTAAAGATAAAAGACGATGAAAGTTATATCTATCGAGAATCGTGAATTGGTATGATACTATGCATGATATAAACTGTGTAGCTAGGTTAAGACCTAACTTATGTGTTAATTAATAAAGTATGATGTTAAACTATATAGCTAATGAATATCCTATACATGTAAATATATGATAAATAGGATTCGAAAGTGTTGATTAACTTTACGTGAATAGACTACGCTTAAGGCAAGTATCCTAGACCCTTGCATTACTTTATTCAACGGATATTGTAAGTAAGTTCCCTAACTTACACTCTTTTATTGTGCAAGTTTCCTTGAACCCGTTCGTGTATTATTGATTGCAAGTATCCTAACCCTTGCATTTACTTTGCAATGGATCCTTGTGAAAGCAAGTTTTCTTACTTACTCGTTTAAATTGAGTTAGTATGCTTATTGAATAGACTCTTGTCATATGAAAGCTATTATTCATGTTGAACTTAATATGGTTCTTAAATATCGTGAAAGTGTCTATGCCATTTGATTTGGCTAGACTATATGCATATTTAGAAAACTATCCAAACCAATTGACTGGTGCGGAATCTTTGAAAATTGAGTTGAACAACCCTTATGGTAAGGGGAGTGTATATATTGTTGGAAGCCCAACACACGCGTGAAAATTATTGTGGTGTTATGCATAACATGAAGTATTGTAGACTGATCATCTATCATACTTATTATTTTTGGGTTATCAGTTTAATATTGATAATTCTAGTAGATGTTCAATAGTCCTTAGTGACTACTCAGTATAAATTATTTTATCCAGTTGGATACGTTGATAGCCTTTGAATTCATATATAACTGTTGTTCTATATTGAACTATCATTTCATATTCCAAGGTTTTGATTTGAGAATTGTTGATACTCGTTGTTCATGATGTTATTCTTCAAACTCTTGATTTTCAGCGAGATTATACCTTGATATTCAAACTTGTGTTATAATACTCTTCACCCTTATCGTATATTACTTGCTGGGTAATTTGTGCTCATTCTTACTTTCCCTAAAAATATTTCAGTTATGGCAGAGCAGGGCGGACCTTCGGGCGTCGATAAGGGTAAGGCTACAGACTAGCCAGTCCCTCTATGTTTTTAGAAGTTCTTGTGTTGTATTATGAAAACTATGATAATGTATTAAGACTGATTCAGAACTATGTTTAAATTTAAGTAGGGTTGTGTAATAAGTCTTTATTTGATATTATTATGTAATCTATTAAGTACTGTAGGTTGCGAGACTTGGGGGAATAAATATAATAAATCATTGTATATTATTCTAGATTATCCGCTGTGACTGTATGATTTTAGTTATTATTGTTAGAACGTGATGAACCGAATTCGAGGCATCGGGGCCCGAATTTGGGGGCGTCACATAGCCGCCACCTTCAGAGACTGGGCCTTCCACTCAAATTCCCAAGCTTGGTGACTCGTCTTCGGGTCCACTAGCAGAAATTATGGCATCTCTGAACCTTCTGCACAATGAGACTAAGCAAATCACCAGGAGGATCGACACAGTTGCCCAATGGAAGGACATCTTCACTCAATATCATGCTGAGTTTGCCACCACAGTGGCAAACATCTATACACAGTTCGGCGGAGATGATCTTGAGTCTGTGCCCTACCAGCTCCCTCAGATGCCTTTGTTCCCTCCTTATCCACCACCATCTCTAGAAGGCGAAGGCAATGGCGATGACCAAGGCAACGGCGAAGGACATGGCGGCGACGAGTGATTGTATCCCCACGACAAGTCCTAGCATTCAGATTTCTGCGCTTCTCGCCAATGAGGGCATTGCCTGATTCCAGTTTGGTGGGGATATTTTATTTCATTTTTATATGAGTTATTATATATATGAACTGTTGTTTTCTATCTTTTGGGCTTGTGTTGCCTCAGACTATTTATGTTTTGGTTTTTGGGCTTTTGTAACCCCAGACTTATTATGTTTGGTTTAATTATGTATAAATTTATCATTTTAGTTTTATTTAGTTGTGTATAGATGCATGAACAGTTTTTATCTTTATGGATGGATGTTTTTTATTATCAGCATGTTTGGTTTATAGCCATCTTTTGGGACTTACACAGATTGGTATACTTGATGTCATGTTATAGCTTTTGGACTAACCTATCTTTAATTGTTCATATGATTGGTGGGTTATTTATAGTTAAATTTTTTATTGTGGCCAATGATATGCGTGTTATGGCTTTGTCAAAATGGTCAAGCATTTATGAATGAGATTCTTAGATTAATTTTTAGTTAAGACTGTTGTTGATCTTGTCTAGCCTATCGAGCACATACCAATTGTCATAGCTAGTTATGTTCTAATAGACTTATTGGTAATTTTTACGGAAATTCTTTGTGTGTTAGCTCTTGCGAACTTAAGTGAGTCGATGATAGTAAGATTTAGATTCTTATGCAAGTTCGGGTACATTCATGGTCTAATAGCATATATATATATATATATATATATATATATATATATATATATATACTATACTATACTATACAATAAAAAGAGTTTTGATAACCTTAGTTGACTAAGTTTGATTACGTGGCCTTTGTTACTCGAGTTAATCGATCCTTAGGGGTGTTCTTCACCAAGTGCCCTAAAGCCATCTGACTTGGGAGTCATTGATCAAAAGCTCATTACACGGGTAACTCTGAATCGCCTAAGGTAATTAGACATTGCACGGTCATGCTTGAGGTCGAGTTAGAAAAAAATATACAACGGGAAAAAAAATCTGGTTTGACTTAAGTTTGGCTACGTGGCTAGTGTTACTTGAGTTATTCGATTCTTAGGGGTGTTCTACACCTAGTGCCCTAAAGCCATCTGGCTTGGGAGTCATTGATCGAAAACTATTTACATGGGTAACTCAGCCTAAGGTAGCCGAATTTTGCACAAGTCAATTCCAACCGTTCTCATGCTAATACCGAGTGGTCTGTTCTTGCATTTATGTCTTATTCTGAAGTCTTGATGTAGCTTAAGCGTATTAAGTTAGCATTTCCCTTATTGTAGTTGTCTACGTTTATGAATGATAATTAGTTATAATAGTTGGTAATCACACACACACACAGATTTGGATCAGTAGCAGTCTAAGCTAGAAGTTTGATCGAAGCCTTGTTTTTGAGTTTGCGTCTGCTTTGAAATCATTATTCTTATCCTTGAGGCCACAATGCAGGTATATAGTAGTTCAGCACATGATGCACAGTTATATTTTCTTGTTAATATTTTTGTTCAGATATTTTTGCTTAGGGACAAGCAAAAGCTTAAGTTTGGGGGTATTTGATGAGTGAGATTTATACCAGCGAATCGAGCACTCAAAACCTTAAGAAATTGCATGTTTATCTTGTTATATACTGCTTTTATGTATTGTTTGTTATTATTTAGCTTAAAAGTATTTTTGCAGGACTTATTAGGTCATTTCCAGCATATTAAGGGCAAATCTGTCTTTTTCATAGAATAGGCGCCGCAGCGCCTGGTTCCCTTTGTAATCTGGCGCCCCAGCGCCAGCCTTTTGCCAGCAAGGCCCGGTGCCAGTGCCGAGGCAAGGCACAAGTGTGGCGCCGCAGCGCCACACGCCTGCAAGCTCACCACCTGCCAGTGCCGCAGCGCCCCTGTTCCTATATAAATATGGCGTCGCAGCGCAACTAATTAACCAGAGGGCTTTGACCGATGCCGCAGCGCCTGTCCAAGGAATAATGGTGGCACCGCAGCGCCACCTCCAATTTTTAGGCAGACATCCAGAGTTAATGACCTAGCTGCTTATCTCTTAATATACTTATCAGCAGCAGCCAGCAACACTTATCAGAGAACACTTAGAATAGAAAATAGAGAGATATATAGCTTTTGCAAGAGAGAAAAGTTGGACCTTAAATTCTTTCAAGATCATTGCTTCCTTGATTGCTCGGACTCTACACGGAGAAGAGAAGAGTTGGAGCCAGAAAACGTCAATAGAGGAGTTTTCTTTGTCCAAAACTTTCATTCATTTGTGTAATTTTGAGCATGTTGAACACTATGATAATGTTATTTAGTTCTATAATTATGAACTAATTACATTTCTAGGATTGCAATGTAACCTAATGATTAGTTTAATCGAATTTCTCTCTTATTTATTATAATAAATCATGTTTGAATGGGTTGTTGCATTTCATGCTTATTTATTGATTGCTTGTGTAATAACCCAATATTTTCGATACAATTAAATAAGAAATTTTGCGTATAAATTTTTTATATATATAACAATATTATTTTTACTAAGTACCAAAGTGAATATGGGAATATGTGCATAATAAAGGAATGTGATTATGTGCTAATAAAGAATGTTAGTATGTAAGATTATACTAACCTAAGAGATAAATTTTATTATCTCAAGTTATTAATTATTTTAAACATAATTGAGACATGTCTCATTGGGTTATGAGATTGAATGCATAAAAGTAAATATTTTAAATTCCAACTTGGATGGAATGGAAACCCTAAGTAACTAATTAGGGTAAAATAAAATTTAAGTTTTGGGTCATGTTAGTTTACATAGCCCAAACAATTAAATTGGAAGCCCAAAAGAATTAAAAGAATGGCCCAAGCTTAGCCCACTTGAAGAGGGGTATTTTGGTCATTTGTTTAAGCTTAATTTGGCATGAAAAATAAATCAATAAGGGGAGATAAAGAAGGGAATAGCCGGCCCCTAAGGGGGCATAATGGGGAGACAAATTTTATTTTAGTAGCTTGTCCCAATTTTTGGTTATAAGCTACTAACTCCAAGCTATGTGTCACTTGGTAAATTCCAACACTTTTATTCATATGTGCAAGTAATCCAAGGCTAGCAAGCAAACTAATGGGTAGATACATTCCTTGCATTATTACACTAAACAAAATCAAATTCTTCACTTCTCTCTCTCATTTTCTCTCTCACTTTCCAAGTTGCTAAGAAAAGAAAAACAAAACAATAGAGAGAGAAAGGGGGCTGCAGATTTCGGCAGCCATAGGGAGTCTAGGAGGGGTCTTGGATCTTCATACAACTTAAACTCATAAGCTACTTTGAAGGATCAAGAAGGCTTGCAAGAAGAAAAAGGTAAGAAATTGAATTTTTTTAATTTTTGTGCTCTCTTTTGTTAGATCTTTATGAACCAAGCAACTTTTATTTTGGATCTTTAAAAACTCATGATTTACATGAGTATTGGTATTTTATATGTGTATCAAAGTATTTTTGAAATCAAAAGTTAGATCCAAAGTGAGAAAATCAAGTTTTGTACCAAAAGGTTTAAGAAAAAGCTTTCTTTTGTATGCTATGTATATTTTTATGTTAGATTCTTTGGGTTCATGTGTTAAATGGTTTAAAATATGTTAGGATGCTAGATCTTGAATTTCATAAGTGAAACTTGTGGTTTTGTATGGGTTTATGTGAAAAAGTTTGGAAAAATGAAGCTATGTGGATTTTTATGAAATTTTTGGTTAACTAGTGTGCTATAGCATGTTCATCTTGAGATCTACAAGTGATATTAGTGTTTTTCTTTCTTGGAATGCTAGATACATGAGTTAATGGCAAAACCCCTTTGGAATCACGCAAATATGTTAAGAAATGAACAAGTTATGAATTAAATTCCAAACTACCCTAACTGTTGAACACAAGCTACTGGTCAGTCACTTCTGTCCATTTTTTCGGGACAAAACAGAACCAAAATGGATGTTTGATATATGAAAATGGTAGTTCGGGAAAATATGAATCCAATGATACCAATTGGACCTAAATTTGATTTGTAGATTTCGTTTTACAAGCATTTTGTTATCTGAAAAATAAGCCAACTGTTGAAGAAAACCTTGCGGACCAGTCATTTTGGGCCTGATTTTCAGGACTTAGACAGATTTGAATTTGGTGTTTGATAAATGAAAACTATAGTTCAAAAAGATATGGTTCCAACGTATCCGATTGGGCCACAATCGGAGTTGTGGATCTCAAAATACAAGCGTTTCTGTAAAAGACTCCAAAACTGTAAATGTTTACAAGGCATGTAATGGTCAATCGGTAGTAGCCTATTTTCAGGGTGCTATACCAGGCCAAATGGACTGTTTCTTGAGCCTAAAACGTAGCTCGGGAAGTCACGGTTCTAAAGATACCAAGTGGGCCCAAATCGAACTTGTAGATTTCCGTCTACAAGCGTTTCCGTGGAGGACCCCAACTTTGGATGAAAATTACAGAATAAATAGAAAATATATATTAGAAATTCATAATAAAGTTTTAAAAATTATTTTAAGTTATAAAAATTAACTTTTAATATTTTGACATAAATTTCATTAATATTTTAATTTAATTAAATATTAATGATATTAAATTTATTTAATAATTATATTAAATAAATTAGTTAAAAATGACTTTAATATATTAAAAATTATTTTAAATTATATTAAACTGTTAAAAAATATTTTAAGTTATAATAAATAACTTTTAATATTTTGAGATAAATGTCATTAATAATTTAATATTAATGATAATAAATTTATTTAATAATTATATTAAATAAATTAGTTAAAAATAGTTTTAATATTTTAAAAATGATATTAAAGTTTTAAAAAGTATTTTAAGTTATAATGAATAACTTTTAATATTTTGATAAGAATTTAATTAATATTTTAATATTAATGATAATAAATTTATTTAATAATTATATTAAATAAATTATTTAAAAATAATTTTAATATTTTATAAATCATTTAAAGGTGAAATAAATGTTTTAAAGATATTTTAAGTTATAATAAATAACTTTTAATATTTTGATATGAATAACATTAATATTTAAATATTAATTATAATTATTTAAAAATAATTTTAATATCTTAAAAATTATTTAAAGGTAATATTAAGGTTTTAAAAATATTTTTAGGTTATAATAAATAACTTTTAAAGTGTTGACATGAAGTTCATTAATATTTTAAATTATTTAAATATTAATGATAATGAAATTATTTAACGATTAAATCATTAAAAACGATATAAGTATTTGAAAAATCATTATAAATGATTATAATATTTGAAAAAAATATTATAAATGATAATTAAATTATCTAATATAATATTTAAGTTCTTGAACAAAGTTTTATTAGAAATAAGTTCGTTAATTATCCGAAAATGCAATCGGGATGCCAAAGTGATACCGAACTCAAACCTAATTGACATAGTTTGACTAGGTATACGTTCTTATGTGTTTTAATGCCTGACATGAATATGTGACAACATGTTTAAGCAGTATTATGTGTTAAGTGATATTATTCTAATTAAAAGAATAATTCTATTGATAATAGGACTTCATATTAAAGACAAAAGCGTAAGCTATACTACGTAGCAGTAATCAGCTAGCAAGGCAAGTATCCTAACTATTGCAATTACTTTATGCAATGAATCTTTGTAAGCAAGTTTCTTATCTCAATTTATTATTGAGCATGTATCTCTACTCATTGCATTTACTATATGCGATGGATTCCAGTAAACGAAAAGCATGTTCATAAATAATTATTGTCAATTATTCATATTCATAATGATATCCAGGATATGTTTATGATATTATTCTTATATTGTGAAATTTTATTCAATTCAGTTATTATTTATTAATATCTCATTATTGTTTGTTATCATACCAGTGTCCCCACTTGTACGAACTGTGGTACTCATGCAAAAACTCTTGAACTAGAACGTCTTTGATATGACAAATTCTGTTACATACTACTAAACTTCGGTATGCCTTTATGGCTTAAAGATTGTCTAAGCTATTTGACTCGGCTTGACATAGTTTGAATTGTACTGTTGAATAGTATGGGTTACGATAAAGTCGTCCAACTGAATTGTTTAGTTAGAACTTCAGACTGAGTATGAACAAGCCTTTGTTTATGTGCCCAAGGCGAACAGAGTGAACGAATTTATCGTTCAAACAGATAGTATTGATCAATACAGGACATAACGAGGCTGATCACCCTACATGTCCGTAAGACCAGAGCGGTTTGCAAATGAATTTCTGTTTAAACCTTTTCAAAAATAAAAAATAAAAGCTCATGATCCATTGATCGCTCAGCATTTATAGTCACTACGTCGTTTTAAAATTTTAAACGATTTGATATGTTATTAAGATATGTTTCGAAAGACTTCACAACTATTGATTCATTGTAGAAGTATACCTCAAAGAAAATATTTACTTCTTTCAGCTAAAGTTTATTAACTGTTATTACTTGCTGGGCAATTGAATGCTCATTCTTGTTTTAAATTAAATATTTTCAGCTAAGCGTGATCAACCAGAAGGCTCTGGCAAACACAAAGGGAAAGGAAAGCTGCAAGAATAAGTTTTATGGCATCCTGTGTAATAGTTAGACTTTATGAAGACGATAATATTTATTATCTATCATGTAATGAAATGCTTTAAAGGTCGTGTACCTGGGATTAGACAACTCTGATATATATATATATATATATATATATATATATATATATATATATATATATATATATATATATTAAGTTTGTTAATTATATTATTCCGCTCAAAGAAATGATATCGTGTAGCACCAAGTTCGGGTTTCAAGTACCTGAATTTGGGGGCGTCACAGCTTGACTAAGGAATTGATATGGCTATTATTTGATATTAAAAAATGGATTTTAATGCCTAACCCTAAATGCAACAACACTTGTTATGTCCATGCCTATGGGAATGAGAGCATATTTTGCATAATAAAATAGGAATATATCTATTTGCCTTGTGTAATCATTGAGAGCTAAGTTTAATGATACTTAGACTAATTATTTTTACCATAGGAATATTGTGATTTATTTAGCTAAGGGATATTGACCATCGGAAGAGGCTTATGCATACTTATCATTTTCGCTTGACCATTCTTGTGATTTGTTAGATAATTTGGAGAGTTAAGAGATTAAACGATGCATTAGGGGAGTTGTAATCCTAGCTTGCCTTATTTGAACCAACTCAATCTCATTTTTTACTATTTTTATTCATATTAGTTTTAAACACACCATCACTATTTACTTGTTTAGATAAGACCGAATTGATATAACCATTAGTATTTGAATAGCGTTCGTACTTTGTCCTCGTGGGTTCGACACTCTACTTACTTTTATATTACTTGTTAGACTGCCAGTGGCAGAACCAGGACAATTTCAGTGGGGGGCAAAATACATCATTAAAAAAAACAAAAAACAGATTTAAAGTTTTTTTGTTTTTAAACTTATTAAACATTTGTGCTTACTAAACATTTTAAACTTACTAAACATTTCAGAGGGGGGCTGCATTATTTAAAGTTTTTTTTAATACCATCAAAAATATGGTTGACGCAAACAAGAGTACATAGCCTCACTAATACCTACCCCCTACCCCCAGCCTTGGGGGGCATATGCCCCCTCCCGCTCCCCTCCTTCCACCTCTGTAGACTGCGTATACTTGCGTGAGTTTATTGATCGTGAAAACGACCAACAATTATGGACTTTTATTCTAGTTTGGTTCACTAGAGCCACCAAGTGAACCAAAATGTCAAACTTAGAGTGCAAGAACAGAATTTAAATATAATTATTACATTTAAACTTGCTCCTTTGTCTCTTATGCTTCAAGTAATTCTAACTAATCCTATTATATAAACTATTTACAATAAATAGAAACTTTGATCAGCAGTCAAGGGGAAGTATATAGGAGGGCGATAGAATTTAAATCAAGAAAAATTAGAGAAGACGAGGTACGTAAACCCTATTTATAAAACTCATTCATTCAAGCATCCAACTAAAATAAAATTTAATCATCAATTGATCAATAGTCCATAATCTATCCCATTTATTATTATACATATCACCATTTGCATCAATAAATAACATTCATCTCATGAATAAAGAAAACCATTCCATATATGCATTGATATCATTTAATGGGCAATTAAAAGTTTATTAGAAATCAAGTTTTTGAAACAGAATAAACTCCTTTATTTTAATCAAAATTTAAATCATAATAAACTTCTTTATTTTATTTTATCCAATTTTGAATAAAAATAAACTCCTTTATTTTTAATCAAATTCCAAATCAAAATAAACTCTTTTATTTTAATTAACATGGAATTCAATTTCAAGTCCAAAAATAAACTCTTTTATTTTAACTTAAAATTGCTGAAAAAATAAAATATGTTAATCATATTCCTTATCAAAATAAACTTCTTTATTTTGAAGGATACATGGAATCATATTCTATATATGAATAAACTCCTTTATTCTAGGAAACATGGAATCTTATTCCATATTTGAATAAACTCATTTATTCTAGTTAACGTGAAATCCAATTCGAAGTTAAAACTTTTATTTTTAATCATATTCCAATTCAAAATAAACCTTTTATCTTAATTGAAATAAATAATTTAAAAATTAAAATTTTCAAAATCTGCATACGGGCGTGACCGCGCCCAGATTACACTTGGAACCAGCGCGGCAGCTCTGCAACCCCAGAAAAGTTTTCTGGTTTTGGGCGCGATCGCACTGCATCGCAGAACCAATTTTTTTTCTTTTGCCTAGAAAATCGATCCAATCACATACCCATACACATATGGAATTAATATAATCGATAATTAGCACAATATTTGATTCTGATACCACTGTTAGGTTTATATATAGCGCTGACATACAATCAAATTGCATATATAGTGCGGAAGCATGATAAAATCATATTTTAAAATTTTTATACAAACCATCACCATGATCATCTTTGTGCACAATTATCAATTAAACGAAAGAGACAGATATATAGAATCATACCATCGTAGATCAAAGCTTCCTCGGGTACAAATTCACCTTCAATTCCTTCTCGTTCTCCTTAAATTCCACCGATGAGATTCTTTCTTTAGATCAATGCAAGCTACCCAATTGTTTGGCCTCTAAAGGTGATCCACTAAGAAAAAATACGTATTCAAGAAGTTGGGTGTTTGAAAAAATCCTAGTTTTCTCTCTCTAGAGAATATGTCGGTAGTCTCCCAACTATTGGAAGTATGAGTAACTGTCTAACCTTAACCAATAATAAGAATTTTCTTATGTATAGATGTAGGCAACTCTCCTAAATTATTTAGGAATAGGGTTTTATAATAATTAATTAAACTATTTTAATTAATTAGATTTCTAATCCAATTAGGAATTTATGAGAGTACTTTTATTAATTAATTCCTAAACTATTTATAAATTAAATAATAATAATAATAGTAATAGTAATAATATTAATAAGACTCCTTTTATTAATTTATTTTTTTTATTTCTAAAATATTAAATAATAAATATTAAGCTATATAATTTATGCTTATTCTATCTAGTGGTGCACAAAAGGCCCGAGGCCTGCAGCCTGGCCTTGGTCCGGTCTGGGCCCTGCCTGGTCAAAGTCCGGCCTGGTCAAAGCCTGGCCCGATCAGGCTTGGCCTGGAAGGCTTGAAAAGGCCGATATTTTTAGGCAAAAATCTAGCCTAGCCTGGCCTGCAAAAAAGTCTGGCCTGGCCTGGTCTGGCTGGGCCTGGCCTGAGGCCTTACATGATTTTTTATCCAATTAATTATTTATAATTTTTGAACTTTAAATTTATAATTATTCATCAATAAACAATAAATTTTAACTTATTTATTATTGTAATTTATAAATTATAATACATTAGTTTTAATTAATACATCAATAAAGTTTAAAATTTTAATTATTCATTCTTGATTTCTTGCAAGTACATTTAATTAATATATTAGCTAGTTTATTTAATATTAATAAGTTAGTTGATTAAATTTTAATATTAATATATGAGTTAGTTTATTAATATTAATAAGTTAGTTGATTAAATATTAATATACTACTTAGTTTATTTAATATTCATAAGTTAGTTAATATTGCATAGCATGTTAATTGCATTTAACATGCTAATATGTTAATATGCATATTTATTTAATATGTTAATAGCATGTTTATTTATTTAATATGCATATTAAATATTAAATATTAAATATTTAATATTAATATTAAATATTGCATATTGCATATTAATATTAATATGGTAATGTTAATATTGCATATTTTAATATTTAAATAGTAAATATTGCATATTAAATATTAAATGTTTAATGTTTAATATGTTATTTATTTAATATTCATGTTTATTGCATATTAATATGTTTATTGCATTTTTATTTAATATGTTAATATGCATATTAATATGTTTATTTAGTTAATATGCATATTTATTTAATATGTTAATTGCATGTTAATTGCATTTAAGTTAGTTCATAGTTTATAAATTATAATACATTATACATTAGTTTTAATTAATACATCAATAAAGTTTAAAATTTTAATTATTCATTCTTGATTTCTTGTAGATACATTTAATTAATATACATCTTCAATGAATATAACTAGTTAGTATATTTAATATTAATAATAAGTTAGTTACTTAGTTGATAGTAAACAACTATACATAGTTGATAGTTAATATTAATAATAAGTTAGTTACTTAGTTATTAGTTACTTCAATGAAACTAACTTTATATTCAAAAACTAAAAGTGTAATTTACAGTATTTTCTACGAAGTACATAGTAAACAACTAAACATATATGAGTTAGTTTATTAATATTAATAAGTTAGTTGATTAAATTTTAATATTAATATACTACTTAGTTTATTTAATATTCATAAGCTAGTTAATATTGCATATCATATTATTAATATAACATGTACATAATATTAATATTATTAATAGTTATTAATAATATAACATTAATAATTATTATTATTAATATTATTAATATAAGTTAGTTAGTTATTTATTATTAGTTAGTTAGTTTATTCATAATATTATTATTATTAATATTATTAATATTATTAAGTTAGTTAGTTATTAATATTATATCATATTATTATAGTTAGTTAGTTATTATGAAGTTAGTTTATTTAAGTTAGTTATTACAATGCTTTTAAAAAAAAGTTAGTTAGTTAGTAATTAGTATACTTAGTATTACATATAGCAGGAGCTAGCAGGCTGCTCGGCACCCGCCCCCAGCCCCAGGCCCCCGCCCCGAGCCCCCAACCCCCAGCGGCCCAGCCCCCAGCCCCCAGACCGAACCCCCCCCAAGCCACAAGCTCACATGCAAATTTTTTTTTTTTTTGTAAGTGCTGAACCAGACCAACCTGACCCAAGGCCTGGCCTACAGGCCTCATCAGGCCATGGTTTGGGGGTCAAGGCCTGGCCTGGCCTAAAGGCCCAAAGTCAAGGCCTGACCTAGCCTGGTCAACGGCCAAAGCCTGGCAGGCCCAGGCCGGACCAGACCAGGCCGGCCTGTTGTGCACCACTAATTCTATCACCATAGCATAAATTAAATATACTTAACATATTACTACGATTATGTCATTTACTTCTTAAATAAATATTTTTTTTGCGGTGTGACCCTTTAGGTTCCCCATATTAAATCGGTTGTGAATAAATCAATTAGAACAATTCTAATCTTATTTAAATAAATAAATTAAATTATTTAAATTATTTAAATAAATAATATTTATTCTACAATAAGGGTAAACCCCCTTAGCGATCAACTACTTTTCAGATAATATAGATTTCAACATTAATCATAAAATAACCTTTCAGTGAATAGTTACCGTGCACTGCAATCCTTTTATCATACAATATCTCTAGTGGTGAAGCCAGAAAGTTTGGTGAATGAGGTCGAAATTAGTACTAAGCTACAAATAATTTGGCGGGGGTTCACATATATATACACACTATATTACTATGAAAATATAATAAGTAATAATATATGGCATGTATACACTATATTGACTCATAATATACTTTTTTAATCACAACTGTTTATAAGTAAGTAATTCATTAGTTATTTTTAAAAATAATATAAATTAGATTATTATTTAGTTTAAAATATTATAGAGAGATATACATATATTGAGAGGATATGAGTCATATGTGATTAAAATTTGATTGACAAAATTATAAAATTTTAATTTGACCCCGTATAATAGAAAATTTATAAAATTTTAGTGGGGTCAATTTATATATAATACTTAAAAATTTTAAAATTTATCTTATATTATAAAACAATTTTTTTTATGCGGGGTCGATTGACCCCACAAATCCTCCATGGCTTCGCCTCTGAATATCTCAATCAAATATAAGACATGTAATTACTGTCAAGTCTTATTTTATTTGATTATATGTATTTCAATTCTCAAATACACAACTCTAAATAATGCAAATTAGAAACGCGTGATCCGTTTTCGTGTTGCGCAGTCTATTTTCGTGTTGCGTACTTAAACGTCCATAAATTTCAAACCATGGTGAATTAGAAAATGCTCTATCCAAATTTGGAAAGCTCTTTTTGAGGCATACACAATAACATCAAATTTGATCATTTTCGAATACGGAATAATGAAAAAAAAATGAAGAAAAAACATCCTTTTGAATGCACTGGTCAATCCCTTGCCTTCCTTTTTACAGTTTGGCAGCTAAAGATTCTTGTGTGAACTCCAAGTAATTGTTGTGAGCTTTATAATTTTCACTTTGACATCATTATTTCAATGTGAAATGACTTTATTGCCCCTCTATTATCGTTAAAGAAAATACGTATAAATTTTGGGTGTCCAGTCTTTTTACATACAGCTCTATTTTAACATACATCTCTATTACATTAAAAAAAACATAGATCTCTATTTAGTGCTCACTTGGTTTTAATCTATACTAATAATAAATCATTTCCCTGCACCAAATGTCTTTAGCCCCTGTTAAAGCACGTGTACTAAGAAGTAGGACCAAATCCCCACCACTGCACCAAGGAATAAAAATGGAACCAACCCAGCCCACAACTCGGTCTGAAAAAATGACTACACATAAGAAACCCCATGGCAGACTTACTTAGAATCTCCTTCTGTCAGGATCCAAATTAGAGCGTTGAATATATCTCTCTTAATTTTTCGCTATATTAACATACTGATTTTCCGCGTGAGCACGTTTCCAATCTCTCTGATCTCAAATAAATACAATCTGTCACAGATTCTTCTAGTCTCCCTTTTACCCTTTACTGATTTTCTTCCTGTCTTACATTTATTTTCCTTGTCCGCTCATACACTTTTTCTCTCTTGCTGCTGCGGACCCTTTTGGTTCTAAGGTCAAATTCTACTTATGAATCTTCATTTCTGTTAACTTTGATCATAATATTTCTATTGTATTATACTCTCAATATTTGTTTGACCCTCTTGATTTTGTTTTCATGATTATACAGTAATTGCTTAATTGTTTAGTAATTTAGAGTTTGTTTGAATAAATTTGATTTGCATCATATTGATAGATGTTTTATGTTACGGCATTGCAATTTATTTGTTATAGTGTGAATTTTGTGGGTTTTACTCAGAAAGTTTGTTGCAAAATTTTAGTATATGATAACTATGTATAGGGTTGATTGGTAAATTCTGCTCTATAGTGGTCAATTGAAAAGTTTAATGGGTTTTATGTGCATACTCAAGTTTGATTAGTTCTTTGTTTATCTACTATTTTACATTGATATTTTTAATTATATAAAATGGACTAGTTGTAGTAGTAGTTCTGATGTCTCTGAGTTTTATGACTTTTATTAGTTATTTGCAAGTTGATATATGGTAAACTTGCATATAGCTGTCTGATTTAATATAAACATGGCCAACCTAATATTTTTGTCCATATTAGTTGACCGAGCTTGTATTTTGTGCAGGTTGACCTTTGGAGAAAAAGATCTTGCTGTTTTATTTGAAAATTGTTTGGATGTTAATCATCTTAATGTAGTGCCTATATCTGCAGCTGCATTATGCTTTTGCACTGCATTTAACGGGTTACATATGCTTTGGTTTGGTAGCCTTTCCAAATGGAACAGAGTATTTTCTTTTGAGTTGAAGGGATTTTGAATCTTTTTCTTGGTAAATAAGGTTTGAATCTTCAACAATGATTGGGAGGAAAAATACTGGATGCTCAGCACTAGTGTTTTTGGTTCTTTTGGCTATCGGTTCTTTCTTTGGAACGTATAATTTGGTAACGATGTTAATATACAATAGAACAGTTAGTTCATCGAAACGAGTTGCTGATGATTTGGATGGTGGGTTACAGTTTGATCCAGTTATTGAAATGCCTCGGAATGTAAGGAAAACAGAAAATGGCAAGAGGATGTTCCACATTGCCCTCACAGCAACTGATGCTCCTTATAGCAAATGGCAATGTCGGATTATGTACTATTGGTATAAGAAGCAGAAAGATTTGCCTGGATCAGAAATGGGAAAATTCACGCGGATTCTGCATTCAGGGAAACCTGACAACCTGATGAATGAGATTCCTACTCTTGTGGTTGACCCCCTTCCAGCAGGTTTAGATAGGGTGAGAGATTGTCTTTGTTTTTATTGTTTTGTTCAACTCTAGTTTTCTCACGTGGTTATATGTGGTGGCTTTTGCAGAGCATATATTTTTAATTATGCAGCAACAATTGATTCTAAATACCATCATTTAAATCATTAAAAAATGTTTAGTGGTTCTAAAATTGTTGTTAAATTTGGGTTGAGATTACAACTTGAATGAATAATGATTAGTTTAAAATCTTTAAGTGCTGCTGATCGAAAAATAATTATAGAGACATCAAATTAATTGAGAAAACAGTTTGAAATGATACATGACTGAAAATTTCAAAACAGAAAGAGAGATTCTCTTTTAAATTGGCATAGCACTTGGTTTAGAAATATATGCATCAATGTTGATATTATTAGTGCTCAGGGCATGTTATAGCTTTAATGTTTGTGCTGAAACTTGTCTTGCACCCCAACAATTGATTATGGTCTTTCGTGTTCTTTTCATTTTAGCTTTATAATGTTGAAACTTTTATAGTTCATTGGGAAGTATTTTGCTAGCTAGTGTCACTATTCTGTAATATTATATAACAGTTGCTTGTGCTTTTAATCATTCAATACACACCTTAGAGATGTACAAGGTTTACCCTTTTTAGTGGGATTTAGGTCGATAACCCCAATGCAGATGACTAAATTAGAGTTCTGGGCTCGTTTGGAAAAAAACTTTTAGCATTCTGGAATAGGTTAAAGATATCACAAAGAATTCATGAGTGAGTAATACTTTAAGAAGGAAAGAATAATGCTCATTCTATTTCAGTCCAAAAAAGAATGTTGTCTACACACAACATAAACTGAGTATCATGTTATGCCCAATGCTATGTATCTGTGTAGAAAATATATGCATATATTCTGTGTCAAGTCTTTTTATTCCTCAAATTTGTTTTTGTCGTGGGACTCGAGAGCTAGTTCGGGATATGTGCTCAAAATATGCATATAAATCTGAGAAGTGAGAACCTGTTCTGCTTTATTGTTTTCTTAAGCCCCTCACAGAACATGTTACCTAAAGTTCTTTTCTTCATAATGGCTTTTGCAACATTGGTTCGTCTAGAAGTTTAAGAGTATTATTAAATTTTTTGACAAGTAATACACAGCTGTGACAGCCCATGCCTACTGGAAAATGAAATCTTAATCCATCTATTTAAGATTGCATAAAATATCAGTCAATCTGACACCTGATATTACTATCTAAGTAAGATGCTTTTATAGGTTTTGACTGTTGTAAATTTATTTTCTGATTCTCAGTTGCAGTCACCAACTATGATTACTTTCTGGATTCTCTGTTGCTGTTGCCAACTATGAGAACGTACTTGTTTCACAAAAAACAATAGCAACTTAAATTTTTCTCAAGAGCTAAGATTTTTATCTCTCGATACTCAACACTCGATAAATTAAAAAGAGAGTCACGTTTCCTCTATTCAACTCAACTTCAATTGATAATTCTTGCTTGTACCATGGACTGTTAATGGGCTAGTACAAAGATAAGATCAATGAATGTAACTGCTTAGAACACATAAAGGCTCTCTTAATTCCTAGGAAATCATATTTTAGGTTATCTAGAAAATACATGAATATTGACTTAATGTATCTTTAACCTCCAATGTACCCACACCAAGAGACACCAATGAATCTATATTATTTTTTAACGGCTCCCTTAAGCTAGATTCTTCTAATACCAATAGTCTTTGTAACGCCCCGAAATCCGGTCTATCTTCAAACCTGGATTCCGTACGTCACGAGTACTTCTCATTCCATACATACATCATTATATCATTAAATATAACAACATATCTCATGAAATTCCATATTCTATTACCTTAAAATCTCGTTCATTACAAATAATGATAATTATATTATTCTTTACCTATTACAAATGTGACTTTTATCCGCCACAAAAGATACATAACAGTTTATTAAACTAATCTATAGTTTAAATTAACTATTCTACATTACAAGTCTTGGCTTGATCTTCACGCTCATTTATATAATGAACAACACTTCATCAGGACACCGGTCAGCTTGATCTTTACGGGATCCTTAACTTCATTCTACTATTGTTTGCTAAAAATATTTTTATTTAAAGCAAGTGTGAGCATTCAATTGCTCAGCAAGTCATATCAGTTGTATAACAACCAAAACAAGAATCAAAGACTCTTTTAAAACTTCAATAACCGAACAAAGGTTATGAAGCAGTTCGAATAATAGGAAAAACTCTGATTTCTATCATTTTAAAATATTAATCACATTTACTTTCACATACCTTACATTCAGTCTGGCTAAAATCATTAGCACATGCTTAATTCTAACAGTTCACAAATAGAACCACACCACATTAAACTGTTCAATCACAGAACAGTTTATTTCACAGAAACACATAAGTGTTGAAAGTTCGGCACAAGGCCTCATACATAAACACCTTGTACAAATGTCACACATTTTCACATAGGTAATACTCTCTCAAGTTCAACATCTGAGAAAGTTAAGAAACTAGCATTCATTTAAAAATATGAATGAAGTTAGGAAACTTGCTTTAAGCACAGCTACAACTTACAGTTTACGCTGAATTGCTCATTGATATTCCTATATATCACATAAGGAATAACAAATATTAATTAGTCGTATATTCGACGCACGTATTGGTTTAACTTAACTTTAGTTCTTATGGTTCGCGTTTTATAACTTAAGTTTACGCAACCAAATTTCTACATTCATTCCTTCAGTTATTATGACATACGGAGATGCCAGAATCTTACGATCATCTACGATAGATTTACACTACCTTTTCATTCTTCTAACTCAACTTGTCTAATCATTACAACTGTAATGTTCGTTAAGTCAATTATCATTCCTTATGCTTTCTGACAAACAAATGTCATACATCAGGATTATTCATTAACGTCTAAGTCACACACTCTTGTGTATGCCAAGAACAACATTCAATGTTAAGACTATGCGTTTATAGCCTTTAAGCATTTCACATTACCTTATCTCATTTCTTGCAACGCCCGTTTAATTTGACTCGGAATGTTTTTCAAGTTATAATCACTAACTCGGCTTGTTCAACGTTTATACGTTATTCATTATTCTTCATTATCTCACGTTCAAACCATAAACGGTGTGTAGGTTATGCACATTTAACTTACGTGTACACTCAACACCATTATGTCGGTTTAAGTGTTTAACGCTTACGTTTCATTCTAACATTCTCTATCCGATTCACACTTGTACCTCCATTATCTTCATTATCGTTACGATTTTCTTGATAATTACATATCTTACTATTACATTCATTAACGTCTAAGTTATACAACCAATGTATGCTTAGAACGTTCGTTTTACACGAATATGGTTTCCTGTACATCTGAATATAGGGTCCCGTATCTGATTACACACTTTGCGTTTACATTGAATTTATATTATTTAACCTCCGTTATGGCTTTATAACACTTCCATGTCATAAGTTACCATCTTCGTACAACATCTAGGTATTACAACCTATGTAAACCCAAGACTTTCGTCCGGCGCGAATACGATTCACGAAGATCGTTTACGTATTCTGCGTTCACGTTGTTCGTCTTTTAAACCTCCATTCAACCTTTATTTAGGGTTTTAATCACTTTCAATTATGATCCATTACACGAACATCACGTTCATCATTACCTCTTAATGTCTAAGTCATACGGTTTATTGTATGCCTAAGACATCGCAATTACTTTGCGTTTACAGTGTTTATACGCTTTACACTTATCTTTCATTACGGTCTTATAACATTGAAAGGTTATAAGTCACCATTATTACTCAACGTTCAAGGAACTACAACCATTGTAATCCTGAACGTTTGCTTAACGCGAATACGGTTCCCGAATATCGGTTTTGTATTTTGCGTTTACATTTTTCGTCTTTTAAACTTCCATTCAACCTTTAATTAAGGTCTAAATCACTTATTTAAGTGTTACCTTACATGATTATTAAGTTCATAATCATTCCGTACACGTTCCCTAAGAATTGAGCTGTTAAAAACTCATTTCTGGCTTTTTCCTGCACCGGCGCTGCGGCGCCGGTTCCCTTTGAAAAACCTGGCGCTGCGACGCAAGTTAATAGTGGCCAACTCCCCGGATTGGCGCTGCAGCGCCGCCTCACAAGGCTTGACAGGCGTTGCGGCGCCTGGCCCAGAACTTGGAATTTTTTTTCCAAGTTCTTCTGAATTGCCTACTTTGCGATCTCGTACCTTCTTTGTTACAACTCGGAACGAGGTCGTTCCAAAGCCGTTTTCTTCCTTATCTTACGTACTACAACTTCCTTCGGACATAATTTTATTCCGAATTCGTTAACGCGTCTTTTCATAGACTTAAATTTCATCGTTCGTTAACTTTACGTTATTAACGCTCTTCGTTCGTTCGTACAAAATTCGTTCATCCGAACTCGGAATTCGTTCGTTCTTGAGCCTATGACTCACGTTTTCTACATTTTCTTACAATCTTTTAAAACCTACTCATTCGGGTTCATTTACATACTTTCTACATTTCGATCGTCTTTTATGAAATTTCGCCATAACTTCGTTAGGCTAATTTCAATCCGTTCTTCATGAACGTTTTTTACATTTCTAACCAATTATACATCCCAAATATATATGATGGTTTTAAACTTGTCCATCTACAACAAGCTCTACATAGATGGTTTTAAATTTGTCCATCAACAACGTTCTTACCACGTTCTTCGTGTTTTTCGTTTGTTCTTCGTGTTTAATCGATATTTTGATTACGATTTCACTTTTTCATGCATAGTAACGTTATAAGTTTGTTAATTCATCCTTATATCATCGGAGAGTTCATATAACTCATCCGAATCGTCTAGTAACATGAAGAAATTCATAGTTAATATGAATTTTTAAAAAAGAAAAGAAAAAGATGAATAAATCTTCAATTTCTCTTATTACTTACATATTTCTATGATTCGACCATAGGAATATTATTTCTAACAATCTTATACTTCTAATTTCGTTAAGCTATATGATTTCATATTGAAACTTAAAGAAAAATTAGATTAAGGCAAGGTTTTGGATTACCTTTCTTATTAATCTTCTTCCTTATAGACAAAGCTTGCAAGATTGCTAGCTTTTCCTCTTCCTTTTCTTCCTTTCCCCATCCGAATTCTCTCTTCTCTCTCTCAAGTGTTGGTTGAATTTTTCTAACCAAACAAATGAGCTTAAGGCTTGGTTTTATAAGCTTTGCAAGGTTAGGGGCGTTTTGGTTATTTGGCCAAACCGCCTTACTATTCCACCTCCTTACTATTCACGAAGCTTTTTCTGGAAGTTTCGTTGTTCCGTTTTTCGGAATTCGTCCGACAGTTAAAAAACTGCATTCTCGGAATCTAAATATTTTTAGATATTCCGTCTTTACTCTACTGATTAACTTTTACGCGTTATCCAAAAATTTGAAAAACTGAAAAACACTTTGATGAATAGTGTTTTCTGTTATGTTTTCCCACAACGTAGTTAAACAAATGAAAATTATATAATCATACTTTTTATCGTTTTTATTTCGTTTGATTTTTGCACGTTTTTCGAGAAATTTTTTTACTGGTTAATATGACTTTTCACGATATATTATCGGCAAATATTCAAACGGAATGTCATTCCGACATACCGATCTCTCAGAAAGGCTTAGGTTATTTAAACCCTACCCCTTAGGTTTCGTCTGGTGAATAGTATTTATTTTGTCTTTTTCTCGAAAAAATGTATTTCCTTGGAATTTTTTTATTTACGTTTTGAAAATTCTTACTCGCTCATTCTAGCTCGCAGCCAGAATCCTCCCGTTTTATAATCATCCTAAGTCATAGAACGACTAATAAACACATAACACAGAATATAATTAATAAAAATTCATTTTATTAATTAATAATTCTTTAAACTTATCTTTCTGGACAATCCGATTTTCCGGGTTGTCACTGTCTTTCATCTTGTCGAAATCACGAACTTTTTGTGACTTGGTAAAGATATCCACCACTTGATCACTAGTATTGCTAGAACAAATTTAAACTCCGCCATCATTGCCCAAGTTTTGAATGAAATGATACATGATCTATATGTGTTTATTCTTGCAATGAAAGATTGGATTTTTTGCGAGTGTGATAGTGGAACTATTTTCGCAAAATATCTCAGAACCTTTTAGTTGAGGATTCTTGAGTTCTTTCAAAATCCATCTGAACCAAAGAGCTTGGCAAACCATGAAAGATAAAGAAATATACTTGGCTTCTGGATTAGAAAGTGCCACAACTGATTGCTTCTTTGATGCCCAAGAAATTGCACCAGAAAAATAACTGAGGGACTGCTTTTGCTTCCGCCCCAATCACGATTACTATAACCAACCAAACATGAGTTTTCAATATTGCATTAATGAATACCATGATCAAATGATCAATGATCAATGGTTCCACTAACACATCAAATAAATCTATCTAATACCATAAATCTCTTGCATACTTTGAGAAATGGAAATTCCATCCTCAGTTTGCTTCAACTCGATACAAAGGAAGAAATGAAGAAGACCCATATAGGGATCTCAAACTCATGCTTCATAATCAATTTTCGGTAAAGATTATTAAGTCATCAACATACAAGCAACGATCAAGTTGTTTCCTCCACTTTCTGTAATGTAGAGAGTATGCTTAAAAGGTCACCTTTTAAAACCATTCTTCAAAAAATAGCCATCAATGCGACTATATTAAGCTCCTAGGGCTTGCTTCAATTATGTAGGAAGTTATATGGGATAGTATTATTCTTAAGTAATTCAATATTTGCTCAGTGAAAATTGTCTGAAGTATATCCAATATGGATATTTTAGATTTCATTGTTTGTCAATACTTAAAATTCAAGTCTAGAGCATTTTTCAATTTAAAGTTTGAGGCCGCTTTGTTATCTTTAGTTAAGGCTGCCATATTAACTTAGGGGAAAGTTTGTGGATTGATATCTTCAGGGGATTAAAGTCTAAAGACTAAAAGAAGCAAAGATTTAAGATTTTTTGAAGCTTGGCCACCCTCTTCCTGACATAATGTTTCTCCTCTTAGCCAAAAAGCCAGTGCGATTTGTTTTTCGTTTTCCACGTCTTCTTGTCTTCCTCATTTATTGATGCTGAGTGATCACTTAGGTCTTTACAACAATTTATCATTTTTCTTTTTGACTTGGTTTTCATATGTTTTATCCAGGGGTACATTGTTTTAAATAGACCATGGGCCTTTGTGCAATGGCTGGAAAAGGCTACAATTGAGGAAGAGTGAGTCCTATTGATGTGAAATTGGGGACATTTTACAGTCAGTATACCTTAATGCCTGTTGGTTCTTCTAATGCTGCAGATACATTTTGATGGCTGAGCCTGATCACATATTTATACGTCCAATGCCTAATTTGGCTCATGGGGGATTTCCTGCTGGCTTCCCTTTTTTCTACATCAAACCTGCTGAAAATGAAAAACTCTTGAGGAAGTTCTTTCCTGAGGAGAAGGGTCCTGTAAGTAATATAGATCCGATTGGCAATTCTCCTGTTATTATCAAAAAGGTAATATATGTACTTTTTCCCCCTGCTAAAACTGCCTTGGCTCAGCTTTCTATAACAGACATTTAATTTTAAAAAATTTACAGATTATTTTCTGTTTTAAAAATAGAAGTATATTAGTGCTTGATGATGCTTGCTTCGACAATGTTTTGTTATTTATTTTCATATTTTGAACATATTCTGGCTGAAAATGAATTAAGTCGTGTTTGGATGACTGATCGTCTTAACCAGGATTTGTTAGAGAAAATTGCACCTACATGGATGAATGTTTCTTTGAGAATGAAAGATGATCCAGAGACAGATAAAACATTTGGATGGGTGCTAGAAATGTGAGTTTAATTTTATGAAGAATGATTTATTTGTTTTACATATCTTTGATCCATACGGGTGGCGTTTTTACATTCTTACTTTTCTTTAAACTAAGGTATGCATATGCTGTGGCCTCTGCTTTGCATGGTGTGCAGCATATTCTTCGGAAAGATTTTATGCTACAGGTTTTGAATCACAACTCTTTGATCTTTAATGTTAAAGACAGATGAGACAATATTATGTTTACCTATCATAATTGATTTTTCAGCCCCCTTGGGATTTAGAGACTGAGAAAAGGTTCATCATCCATTACACTTACGGTTGTGACTACAATATGAAGGTAACTTTTGTTCTTCTCATTTCATGTTTGATTATTCAAAGCTTATTTTTCTATTATATTCATGTAATTTTCTTCCTTACTAGATTTTCTTGTGTTGTAGATTGCTGAACTGCTCCCTTTCATTGTTTAATTTGAGAAAACTTGAAGACTTCTTCTTTTGTTTAAACGTATACTAAAAACCCTTGATGTGCAGGGTGAGCTAACGTATGGAAAAATTGGAGAGTGGCGATTTGACAAGAGATCACATCTTCGTGGTCCTCCACCTAGAAACCTTCCTTTGCCTCCTCCTGGGGTTCCTGAAAGTGTGGTATGAAAATACAAGTTCCCTTTAAATAGCTCCATTTTGCTGCTTGAACAGTTGAACCCATTTATTTTCCTTTTGTTCAAATCCCAAGTCTGATTCAATTGACCTTCCTACTTTGATGTCTATGCTAAATCTATTCAAAGTTATCCATTTGCATGAAATTTCCTTCTAACAGAAATTTAACTGCTACCAAATGTACAAAATCTATATGATATTTACGCATATTTGTAATGCGTAATGCCACAGTTGTCATAGTAGCTTGATTTGTTTCACATATGCACTATCATAATATTATTCATCGGTTTTTTCTTATAATGAAATGATCGGTAGTAATAGAGTTACACAGCCAGTGTATTTGTATTTCTTTCTGTTGGGGTGTGTCCAGAATTTTAGATTTCTGGTTATATAATTAATGTTGATGAAGCATTTACTCTCCTAAGCATATATCGACATTAAATTGATGTAATATGGTATATGTTACATACACACATTTTAGCTTAACTTATCCATTGTGTACTTTATATATACCACCTTCATTCCAACTCATCTTACCTATCATTAATTTGTCACTTTTATTGAAGTATATACAATAGTGAAAGTTTAAGTAAAATTATATTACTATTTAAATAATATACTTTGAGATTATTAAAATATAAGGATAATTATAATTTCGAGTATAAGTAAGATTTTATTATTAGTTAGATAATATAATTTTTGAAGAAAATTATTTTCTTTTGAAAATCAGCTTACCAAATATTAATCTATACTATTATTATTATAAAGGTATAAATATAATAAATTGACCGATAATATGATTCAATTATTAAATTAAAAATTAATTACTTTGTTCAATAAAATTTAAAAAAAATATAATTGAAAAATCTAGAAATATCATAGTTGTACAGTAAGACCATCTGAAACAAAGACAAGTAATAAAGTTTTACAATAATACAATCATAAGATCATCTTATCTAATACTAATTTGTTATTATTATTAAAATATAAGTATAATTAGTTTTCAAATAGAAGTATGATGTTATTATTGTATACTGAATTTGTTACTGTTATTAAAATATAAGTGTAATTATATTTCAAGTATAAGTAGGGTTTTAGTACTCCCTTCGTCCTAAAAGGATGACTAACGATACTAATTTTTTTGTCCCCAAAAGGATGAGATAAAGTACGTAAAGTGAAAGGTAAATATGTCATTTATTGGGGTCCATTAGTATAAAAAAAATAAAAGTACCCAACACTTTATATAATTTTGTGGGGCCATTAAGGATAAATTTAAAACTTTTGTATTCTCTTTCTTCTATTTTTATTTTTCTTAATATGTGTGCAAATTTTATCATCTTTGTGGGACGGCGGGAGTATTGCTTAGATAATATAATTTTAGAAGGAAACTATTTTCTTATTAGGATCGTTTTACCTAATAAATTCAATAATATATTTTCAAGAAAATGCAATAAAATATAAACAATATCATAACTCTATGATAAGTTGCATGGGGTGTATATGCTAGTTTTATTTTAATTTAGGGAAATAATTATGAAATTTTCATTCTTGGAGGTATCAATTTATAGTTTCATACTAACTGATTCATACTCATGGAGCATTGAAACATAAATATTTATTCTGTCTTATAATACTTCAAAAAAGTTTTTCTGGAGTTGGAACTCCTAGATGAATTAGTTCCTTTGAAGAAATGCTGAGTCACTTCAAACCATCACTTTGAGAATTAATTTGGCAATTTGAATGTATAAGGAGCCTTCTCTCTCTGTGTATATGTATATCCAATTTTGGAAGTGGCGCATAAGGCTTTTTATTTAGTTGAGGCGCTTGTTTTAATATGGGCCAAATTGGCTTAGAGTGATGAGGGGCGCGTGTTGGAGCCCAGGCCTCCCATGTTCGTGACCTATGAAGAACGGATACGAGATACGGATACAATACGATACGATACGGATACGCGGATACGTGATTTTTCCAAAAACTCGAATACGATACGTTGAATATAAAAATATAAAATAAAAATATTATATATTTAATTCCTAAAATTTCATTACACAAGTTCACCATTTCAAAAACAAAAGAGCAATTAATATTATCAAAAGTCAAAAGATTGGCCTTATCCATCCAAAATATTGCCCAAGTGCGAACTGCAACTACCAACCATCAATAAGAGCAAAATGGGTCTATTTTTTACAACACAATAAAAAATAACACTTAAAAAATCTAAAATGAGAAGATTATGTGTATATATATATATGAGTATATGAGTATGAGTCATACTGTATGACTGACGAAAGCGTATCCAAAACGTATTCGTAACGTATCGGAGCGTATCCACAACGTATTCGTAACGTATCAGAGCGTATCCAAAACGTATCCGATTAATAAAAATTAAATTTAAATTACGGATACTCTAAATCCGTATCCGATACGCGTATCGGACGCGATACGGAGCTCAAAATAGAATATCCATGCTTTATAGTTCGTGACCTAGGCACAACGAAGGAGAATAAATGTTTTATTTTATTTTGCTTTTTTTATACGTAAACATCAAATATGAGCTGGAGGTCAAGCACTTGGAGTCAATCGTCCATTTGGGTTGTTTGCATAGATTTGTAGGAGTTTGGTGTTTGGAGTTTGGACTGGACATGAGGGGAGTCCAAGTGGGTGACATGGAAGGAGTCTGGCCCTCAAACCGTGTGGTGCCTCCTCATTGTGTACTTGCTTGTTTTATTTTTCATATGAATAACTAAGAACCTAGTGTTGGGTTCTTGGAGTCATTCCCATTAGACTTCCTTGAGTGGTCTTCCTTGATTAACATCATCTGGATGGCATAATCTAGATATTTATACTTCTCTTAGAGAAGGAGGTAAACCTTTGTTTGCCAAGCTGTACTTGGGCGAACCCTTTCTACCATTTTCATCCACCACAAGCTTAGTTCTATATACGAGTGATCTCTTAAGAGAGCTGTTCACTCCAAATACTCATCATAAGTAAAAATTTAGAGAGAGAAGTGGTAGCTTGTGGGCATGTGGAAAGTGGTGTTCCTGGCATTCAAGGAGAATTCAAGATGTTCTTGGTGATCTTCAAGCGACTTCTTCAAACTTCCACCCTTTGATCCAATTTTCTTCATTCTCAAAGTTGTTTCAAGTTGTCTTCAAGTAAGCCTCCTTCACCTTACCCTTCATTCATAGTACTATTGATGCTAAGAAAGTAGCTAATAATAGTGTTTTTCATCAATTCAACTTATGAACAAAGTTATAGCAGAGGAGATGAAGATAACACTCGATCATTGCATTGCATAGTGTCACTTTTTTGGAGTACCCTTTGGATTACTCACCAGGAGCCAGATGCCAAGACTATCCTGACTATATATTTCTTCCCAAGGGTTATGAGTTTTCTTGGATCTGTTCCACCACCCTTTCGGAGCTTGGGGTAGAGTGATTAGGTAAGAAATATTACATATACCATCCTATCTCCATTCATTACAAAGATCTTGAGTAGCTATACCCTATTCATTTTTCTGAAGTAGCTCCCCATGGTGGCGGATACACTCTCGTGCTTCTTGTTTCGTGCCTTCAATTAAGAGGGAAGCCAATTATTCTTTATGGAGACATGTTCCAAGTTAAGAATCGCACAAAGGCTCACCTTGGTTGGATCTCCTTCAAACATAGGGCTTCCTCTCAACCGTCCTCTATGTCCTGACACTCCCAAAGCCCATAAAATAATGGAAACAACGCTTTACGTAGAGAGTGGAGGAGAGAGGAGCTGGATACATGGGCAAGAGTGTTCCCTCGCCATTGGAGCAGTCCAGAGGATGGGAGTGGGGGGGGGGGGGGTGGAGTACCTACTAACTCCAGACACTACTTGGTTGTTGAATTTGTACTAGGGTTCTTTGCCAAAGGAGTTGCTCCGAATTTAGGACCCCCGACTCCAGGAAGCCTAGAACAATCCAGAAGTCCTTACAAAAATAACTTCGAAGTTCTAGGTGGATCCGTCCAAGGGGTAGCTCTACAGCTGAACACAACCAATGGCACTACAATCTTTAATCTACTCAACTCCTAGGTTCCAAACCTAATTCGATTCTCCTAAAAGGTATTCCTTTCTTTAAATACCCACCTCCATCATCCATTCAGGGTGGTACACTCTCTCGGGGTCTCTACCCATTCTCTACATTGCTTTCAAATAATCTCTTCTTGCAAACTTTCTGATTTTAGGATCGGAAGGTCCTCCAAGGGTCAACCCCCTATGGACCTTTTAAATGTTTGTTAACAATCTTAGATTTGGTTGTTTCCTTGAAACATCTCCAAACTCTGCGGGTTTATGCATATATGGAATTGCCATCTTGCAGTATTTTGAGATTTTCATTACCATTTTGATGTTTATCGTCCTTGTTTGCAACAGCAATTTTGGAACCAGAATTTCCACAAGTTAAGTTTGATCTTGAAATATGAGTTGGCTATTGGAGTGTGTGTACATTTAAAACCAAAATACTGATTTTTTCTTTCTTTAAAAAAAAAAAATTCTAGTCAACTGTTGCTTAGTTGGATGTTTTGTAAGATTATCAAATTATGAACATAATAATTTCCTTTTTAGTATTTTTCTACTCCCTTCATTTCATAGAAGAGTTTCATTTGTGAAATTTGTAGATATTAAGGATGTAGTTTTATTCCGTGTCTACCCTATAAAAAATATGCTAGTTTAGTAGTGGTGGAAGGTTATCAGAATTATGAACATAGTTCTTTTCTTTTTAGTATTTTCTTACTCCTTTCATTTCACAAAATAGTAGTTGTAAATTTTTTATTAAGGGTGTAGTTTTATTCCATGTTTATTCCTATAAAAAATTGGTTTGTTTAGTAGTGGTCACATGATAATGAATTAAACTGAAAAACTTGTACATATTGTGTCATTATATATTACTATCTATTGTGCCATTATATACTACTATCTATAAAAGAGATGGGTTATTGTGGAACAATTTTTATTTATTTGTTTATTTTTTGTGACAAATTGAACTCTTTTTGTGAAATAGAGGGAGGATTAATTTTGGAAAAATTCACTCATTATTGCTAAAGTGCCAACCGCTCTCATATGTTATATTTATGCATATCTATAATAGCTTCCGTATGTAGTATGTAACTTTAGGAAGTTAACAAACCATTAAATTTCACTCACACTTCTACTCGAGTCACAATTTCCAACTGTCATTGTTTTGAATTTGTCATGTGATTTTAATGCCATCCAAAACTTCATTTCCGAGGCGCTATGTTTTCAATCAAAAATTGACATGCATTTTACAAAAGGGAAATTTGTTCGATAGGAACATTCAGCAGACGCATGTAAAGAGTAATCAATGCAACTGCTAGAAGTATATGCTGCACATTATATGTAGAGATATTACCTTCTATATACCTAGTGTGTGTGTGTGTATAATTTTTAGGTGGATCCATGTTGGCTTTCGTGAATGTACATATGTCTGCAACATATTGCTCCTGGCGCCATTATAGTACTTGGCTTTGGCATATCTTCATGTTTACCTGAATCCCCTAATGCATTTTCTATGTAGAAAGGATAATAAGTCTCCTTTATCCTTCGTCATTCTATTGTTTCAAAGATCAAGCTTTCACACTAAGTAATTGTTATATGTTTATTTGTTTCTTAAATATATCGCTACAAGATTTTAGCTGAAAGTTGTTACTCTTCCTATAAGATATTGGCTCTCTTGCATTAGATAATACCATATGTCAGCAGGATAATTATCATATTCCCTCCGTTCTACAAAAAAGAGTCCTATTTGATTTTTTTTCCTAGTTAATTTTTGAAATCCTAAAATACAAAATTGACGTGAATTTATATGATTTTGATTAATGCAATAGTTAATATTATAAACTACTTCGAAAGTATAACAAAAAAATAAAATAAATTCACATCACAATTTGAATTTTAGAATTTTGCAAATCAACTAGGCTCAAAGTCTAATAGGACTCTTTTTGTGGAATTGAGGTAGTAATATACTATTAAATTTTCATGTATACTTGGCATTTGAATTTTTCTACATCACATATAGAATCTAGATTGGTGTTCATACAATTACATACAATTAAACATTTCATTCTGTCAATGCCACTTTGTTAAAATCCTTTTGTTTCACCTTATGATAGTTTTATTCCCTTTTCTTATATGCAGGCTACTCTTGTAAAGATGGTGAATGAAGCTACTGCTAACATTCCCAATTGGGACACAACATAACCCCAGTTTTTGAGAAATTTTTGGCATATCTTCAAGAGATTGATATAGAGAAACCTCAGGTTAAATATTTGGCATTTACAACATAACAGAGTACATAAATATAGAAGGGGAGTGAAATTTGGCACGAATGAGTAATTAACAGTATTTTGTTGTGGTTTATACATGTGTTACTTTATCATTTTCCAGTCTTGGAGTATTTCATACACAATGCATAATCTGATGCCATCTTTTACTTTTTGGGTATGTACGGTTATCAATGTTTATAGTGTTTGCAACTGTAGTAGTTTAGTGCGTTTGGCCGCCATGGTGCGTTTAAACTCCAAATGTTACGTTTACGAGTTAAATAATTATGTTTTGAATAAGTTGTTTGTAGACGAACAAGATTTTCAAAGACAGAAATGAGCTAAACTTTCATAAAGTGGTAGGCAAACAAACACTTTTTAGTCTTGGTCACACAATGCTCTAGCTGATGGATGATAGACGATAGTCTTCGCCCATCCCAGTTTTCTACATTTTAATTAATTCATGCTTTTTAGTTTTTAACTACAAGTTACAGTAGTGTTTAGCTTTATTAGACACATTCAAATGAATTCATAAACATATACTCCCTCCGTCCCAAATTGAGCTTCGTGTGTTAAAAGTTAAAACTATGTACGCGCAAAAAAGTTTAAACCAATCTAGTGTAACATTTAAAAACTTGCATAACATTTTGAAGTACAAAAAATATCCTTATAGTGATCATCAAAAGTAATCTTATAAAGGCAAAATAGTACTGTACGCTTTTTTAAATTAAACTTTCTTCTAAACCTCACATGTGAGAAAAAAATTTAATCTCTTTTAGCTCTTTTCTTTCTCTTATGAATTTGGTAAATTGCAAATAAACAACTATGGTTTACTCAAAGTTACTTATAGCCACCCGTAATTTAAAAGTGAATTTTCGACACTTGTAATTTCAAAAACATAGCATACTCTCACTCCATTAATAACGATATCAAAAGTTAACGGATGTTGTGTAAGTACTTTGTTACCCTCCATATATATGTATAGACACTCGAAATTTTGCTTTCCTTGGAATAACACCTTACAGGAGGGTAAAAACATAATTTCACCCCGGAGACAGCCCCGCGGGAGGAAAAATGCACGATTTCACCCCGGAGACAATCCCGTGGAGAAATCAAAGTGTTATGACGCCCAAACACATTGTGGTTCGAACGAGGACCGCAACGTTGAGGAAGAAGCCACCACATCAAACCCTACACTGCAAAGTACGCAAGATGAGCCTATTGACTGTCATCAAGAACCGGAAGATACCTTTTCAGCTAATTGCATCATCTTCCCGGACTCCGATTCAGTTAGACTCAACCTCATTTCACAGCCGTTGGCAGAAGCTTTTTGGGATTTTTGGGTACGAAGCTCAACTTTCCCGGGTTAGCGACCGAAGGAACGAACTTCGAGGCGGAGGGGCCCACGAAACGCAGCTGCAGGTGCACCTGCGATTGGCTCCCAGGCCATTATCAGGCAGCCAACAATTCATTTGAAAAAAAGAGAAGAAATTAGAGAGAGAAAGCAGATCTAGAGTGAGAAAGGCTCAGATTTGGCACTTTAGCACTAGATTTGAGTTGTTTGATCACATATATTATACATCTTATGTGTCTAGAGTGATATAGATCGAATCCAAGCCAAAAGAAGCTTGTTTCTTTGCTCCTCAAGGTGAAAAAGGCTAACCTTTGGTCATTTCAATTGTAAATATTGTTATAACTATAGATCTATTTAAATTTAAGGTTTATCTATAGTTTAGGCTTGTTGTTTGTGCATATATTGTGTATCGGTTGGTAGATCTATCTATTTTACCTTTTATTTTGTGCATATATAGTTAGAAACCAAGTCCTTTGAATAAATCTACCTAGATCTAGCCGGATCTAGCCTTTAACCGGTTATGGAGCTCAAAGCCCAAACCCATATGCTAGATCGGCTCGGATCTAGGTTAGATCTAGTCCTTTTAATGCTTTTGATCAGTCCCGATCACTTGGTAGAGCCCTAGATCTATATCTAGAGGTGAGGGGGTTCCTAACAAACTCGTGATAGGGATTTCGATCGATGAATCTCCTAACATCGAGTTTATGATACATTGTATATATAAGCTAAACATGCTAATGTGAGCATATGAATCCCGGGGTTGAGATCCACTGATCGGATCTCGACTAGATTCCCACGATGAACTTTTTGTTTCCGATGTAATGTTAAATCACTCAAAAGCATTGTACATGTAATATTGGATCTTAAAACGAGTTCGAGGAGTTCGTCCCGAGAAATCGAATTTAAGATTATGTGATAGTGAAAACTTGTTATTGCAGGTGTTCGGGTTTATCGAGATGGCTTTCATGCCTAATCATAGCTCGACCCTTTTTATGCTTTTCTTCATGCATTATCACCAAAAGTGATTTTCAAATCAAAACCGCAAAGAGCTTTCATAAAACTAATAAAGCATTTCGGGGTTAGAAAAAATCTAGGGTTAATAAATTGGAAGTATCAAAGGACCTCGATTCCTATTTGGGCGATAGATTTGAAAACCTCATTTTTCAAAATATCAGTTCAATATATTTTGTCTAAAATGATTTTTTCATTTGATCAAATCCTTCGTACATAGGTCTAAAGAGGTACAACACTACTTTTAAAAATAACGCCAAAAGAAGGTTTAAAATAACCTTTAAAATAAAAGCACCTAAACACGAATCGAATAAAAACTTTCTCAAAATCACACACAGACACACACACTTTATGCTTAGGAAAATCAACGAGATGCGATAATCGTGTTTTCACAGGAGTTGGGGAAGGGTGCCTCACACTTTTTTCCTGCTTAACCAAGCCCCTAAATTCCACGAATCTCGGGTTCTAGACCAATTATGCGGAGTCATATATTAAGCCATTTTGCGAAAACCTATAAAAGTCAGATGAGTTGGTACATCCCTTTAAACATCATACCAACTAACACCTCTGTCTAATTCGACTCAATCGTTAAAATCAAATAGAGATCTTACCCTTGAATAAAACACTCAACCTAGCTAATAAGGTGGATAAGGGTAGAAGAGAGCGGAGGAGCGTGTGACAACCCAAAAATTTATAAGATTTTAAATGATTAAAATAAAGGTTAAAGAATAAAACCTAGATGGAAATTTGAGGATTTATTTAAAAATTTTAAGAAGAACCTATGTGGTTTACTATTTGAATGAGAATAGAGAAAATATGGGTTATAAAATTTCAAAACCCTAGAAATGAATTTATATGTACTTGAAGGAATGTTAAGGATAAGGTACTACGATACCTATAAATTAGAGTTGAACTAAATGGCGTAAGAAATTTTATAATGATATATGTGAAAATTTTATTAAGGAAATAAAATTTTACATGAAGAGATGCTATGAGGTTAAAAGAAAATGGGTATATATATATATATATATACTTAGTGATGTGCTATATATTTTAGCAAAAAGAATGATGATGATAAATAGGTTATGACTTATGTGGACTATGTTAGGAATTAGCATAGCTTGAACGTTGGCTTTGACTGGCAAATAAGAAGATGAATAAGTACAAAATAATTAGCTAATATGATTAGTAATAAAAAGGGAGTAAGTTAAAACTCAAAATTTGAGTTAAAGATAGAATTTTGAAGCACGTACTGCTCGGTTGCGTCCAGAACGTCAAGTTTAGTCAGAAAAGACAGTAAACACAAAATGTGTAAGGGTTGACTTTTTGGTCAAAGTCAATAGTTGAATTTTATGGAGAAAAGTCAAAATCAGAGTTAGGAGTGGAATTTGAAGACGCGGACGAGATATTTGAGTCCGGAACGTCAAAATTAGTAAGAATAGACTGTGAACACAAATTGTGTCGGGATTGGTTTTTTTTGGTCAAAGTCAACAGTTGACTTTTTCAGAGAAAAGTCAAAATTGAAAATCGGAGATGAATTTGAAGAAACGGATGTGCCCATGACGTTGGGAGTGTCGAATTTAGTAAGAATCGACTATAAACTCGAAAATTTGATTTTTCGGGTCCGAAAGTTAAAGACGGAATTAAATACGCAAAACGAGTAAATAAAAGCGGGGCCCACATGAATAAATTGCTAGAATTTTCAGTACATGGGGTAGTTCACCTAACCCCCAACAACTCCCACCCACTCCTCACCAACTCCCCACCTAACCTTAGTAACTCTCACCTAACTCTCCTTTTCTTCATTTATTAAAAGGAAAATAAGATAAGAGAAAGTATTTTCTCTCATTCTCTCACCCCACCGAGCATAGAAGAGGAACGGAGAGAGAGAGGGCAGCCATGGATGAGGGGGAAAAGAAGAGAGAGGAAAAAGAAAGAAGAGAAAAAAGAAACCATAGGTTTTCTCCATAAATCTCACCTAAAGTCCCTAGAGAAAACAAGAGAACTTGAGAGGCTAAGGAAGGGGGAAGACCACGGTGGAGAAGGGCTAAGAGAGAGAGGACTTAGCAAGCCAAGCTACCAAGAAAGATCATCCATCAACCAAGCAAATGTTGAAAAGTTTTCTAAACCCTAGTCTCATTTTTTTTCTTGGTTTAGATTATGTTTTGTTTGTTTATGGTAGGAGTTTGATGAAATTGATCATGGATCATGGTAGATCCTTGAGTATAAGAAGTATTAGGATGTATTATGATGATTTATGTTGGTTAATGTTTGATTAATCAAGAGATCATGGAAGTTTTCTTAGAAAACATACAAGTGAGAAAAACTATTTTTCGGGAAAACGAAACATAAAATTTGAAGGATCATATCTCTCATTATATTTTGAATTTTTGAGTGTGGTCAAGTCCTGGAGTTAGATCTATGAGTCCCCTAACACCTCCAAGTAGAATCACTAAAAAATATGTTGTAAATTTTTGTATGGACTGTTTTTAAAAAAATAGGAAAAATCTAGAAATACCAAAAAATAATTTGTCCAAAAATTTGCAGGGGCATTTTCGGCCATTTATTTATTGAAATAAATTCATGTCTTTTTGGACATAAAACTATATGATATAAAGTAACTCCTGTCCAAACATGAGCTTATTTCGACTTAAATCGGTCATGGTCATTTCAATATTTGGGTTTTTTCGACGAAAATCGCTATAACTGGAGTTCTATAACTCCGATGGTTATGACATTTAAACTGGAAGTTCATGTTGATACGTGTAAAATTATACCAAGAGTTGAACATTTTTAGAGTTGAGCATGATATAGCTAATTTTCTTAAGTTACGAACTAAAAACGAACTTTTGAAAAATACTAAAGGAAATTAAAAAATTCCAGAAAAATTATTTTTGTGTATGGAATATAGGTATGTATGTGTGGCCAAAAGGTAAAAAAATAATAAGATAATTTGGTATTTTTCATGGAAATAATTTAGTTATGAATAAATGAATTAAATTACTTATGTAATGTTAAAAATATGGTTTATGCAGATTTTTGATGGGGGTTTTGGTCATTTGTGATGAGATATTGTGTTTATGGCCTTGTATGGTTGTTAAATTAATAATATTAGTAAATGATTTGAATAATATTAAATAATTAATAATTTTAATTGAGAGTTTAAAAGAGAAGTTAAGTTATTGATTGGACATTCAATAGACCATATTGAATGTATAGTATGATGAATTAGAAATTAAATATATTAAAAAGAGAATACATTTTGAATTCAGCTTGCTGAATTGTTGTATTCGGCTTGCTGAATTAGTTATATTAGCTTGTATTCAGCTTGCTGAATTAGTGAATCCGGTTTGCTGAATTAGTAAATCCGGTTTGCTGAATTTGAATCCAGGTTGCTGGATTGTAGGATTGTTTGAATCCAGGTTGCTGGATTATAGTTCAGTTTGAATTTAGGTTGCTGGATTAGATATTCGGCTTAATGAATTATAAAGAAGAACTTATAATATGATATATTAAGTGTTAATTCACAAGTTATATGATAAAGTAGTGGTACAATTGTACTCTTTAATGGTTGATGTATAGTATCTGGGCTAAACGATTCCTTCAGGGAGCGGAGGTATATACGAACTAGCTACCGATCTAACTCGCTGTGAAAAATAGTGTAGACGAGACGGAAAACTAGTTTGTTGGTTGTTTGTGGGAAACCACTCAGCATACTGTACTGAATACTGTTAGAGACTCAATGTGTGCTAGGTTTAGAAATTGTGAATACGTATGGTGTTAAGGTGTTATCTAATATTTGACTATGTGGTTAAATGTTAGATAATTTACTTATAAAGTAATAGTATTGTGAGATAAAGTATGTTATACTAATTAAAAGATCAATCTTATAACTGATAGGTCTTTTCAATAAAGAGATTAAATTAGATTGTGTAGCAGTAATCGACGGTACATGCAAATTTCTCCAACTCAAACTTGAGTTATATTTTCAAAGCATGTTAGTGAATAATTATTGTTGATTATTCACATCTATACTGTTATTGATTAGCACTTAGTGCATGTTGCATATGTTCATCAGGTATGAAAGGCTAATCACCTTCATTACCATAAGGTTCAGTTAAAGTTGTTCATGGTCCTTGTTGATATTAAACAATATTGATTTAGTCATTCAATTATTGACATTTTGATTCATTCTCTTTCACAATTATTATATTGTTAAAAGTTCGAAAGCTTATTCTTTCTTTTAATCATGATATATCCTTGTTGTATTTAAATTTGCTGGGCAAAGTAGTTGCTCACCCTTGCTATATCATGATAACAAATTCCAGATTAAGAAAAATGCTCGAAGAAGGACAGAGGCAAATGCAAATTTCAAAGAGTAGATTATTACGCATTCATAACTATTTAGTTATCAAATGCAAATGATGTTGTAAACCTTTTTAGTTACTTAAGGTATGTATTTAGTTAACGTTAATAGACATTGGAAAATGTTATAAAATCACGTAAAATAAATAATTTATGTTTATATATTCCGCATTAGTTTATAGAATATGTATGAAGATGAAATACCGTAACGTACCAAGTCCGAGGTTCTAGGGACCCTTACACATTTTGTGTTTACTGTCTTTTCTGACTAAACTTGACGTTCTGGACGCAACCGAGCAGTACGTGCTTCAAAATTCTATCTCTAACTCAAATTTTGAGTTTTAACTTACTCCCTTTTTATTGCTAATCATATTAGCTAATTACTTTATACTTATTCATCTTCTTATTTACCAGTCAAAGCCAACGTTCAAGCTATGCTATTTCCTAAGATAGTCCACATAAGTCATAACCTATTTATCATCATCATTCTTCTTGCTAAAATATATAGCACATCACTAAGTATATATATATATATATATATATATATATATATACCTATACCTATACTCATTTTCTTTTAACCTCATAGCATCTCTTCATGTAAAATTTTATTTCTTTAATAAAATTTTCACATGTATCATTATAAAATTTCTTACACCATTTAGTTTATCTCAAATTTATAGGTATCGTAGTACCTTATCCTTAACATTCCTTTTAGTACATATAAATTAATTTTTAGGGTTTTGAAATTTTATAACCCATATTTTCTCTATTCTCATTCAAATAGTAAACCACATAGGTTCTTCTTAAATTTTTTAAATAAATCCTTAAATTCTCATCTAGATTTTATTCTTTAACCTTTATTTTAATCATTTAAAATCTTATAAATTTTTGGGTTGTCACAAAGAGACTATGTCTTCTCTCTTTGGGAAGGTCAGGCTTCAAACCTCCTCCCCGGTGTCGACATGTGGCGACTCTGCTGGGGATATAGAGGGCTTAAGCCGCATTAAATCTTGTTGATTTCCATTTTATGTGAATGATCTATGTGTGTGATGAATGTTTTAAAATTCTTTAAACCGCTTTATATTAGTGCCTCACACAATGTCATCATTTGCATAAGGTAAGAATGATGAATGTATGTGAATGTATGTTGCGTGATTCCTCCACCAGGAGGCGAACCCGTCGGTTGTTTATTACTGGACTCTAAAGGGCGTTCCCTTGTGAGGCTCATAAAAGGTACCACTCAAATCCGCTCCAATTGAAAGATAGGATGTTTCCATCAAGTAAATTGCGAAGATCTGGGAACCTTCATTCCAAAAAGTCTGTGAGAGTAATCCTAAGATAGGTCAGCCTCTGATAAACCTAACGCTCAGGATGTCTCTTCATGCCCTATTACTTTCCGTATATATAAATGTCATCCATCTTAATAGTCATTTATATATCTTCTTATCATGTCATCAAGAAAAGATTATAAAACATCAAACCTGGTGCATAGCATACCATGCATCCATACCCTCTACAAATATCAAGACTAAACTATGTACTTTTGATGTGTAGATTGGTCCTAGAACACGGTTTTGAGCCAAAAAGGCGAGATCACCACCAACCAAAATGGCCGAAAGCTACGCATCCGAACCTATCCCCGTGTCTAGAGAAGAGTTTGAGGAATTTAAGAAGCAGATTGTTGAAATGACCAATCTGCTAAGAGAGCAATGCAGAATTGCCAAGAGCCCAAACTCCAAGCTCAATCTAAATCCTTCGCGCGGGGAGGCATGCAAAATGTGGGAAAAACTAGTGAGATACCAATACCCACTCCAACATCCCAAACCTGCCTTGGATATACCAAAGAAGCCATGGGCAAAAGTTTGGCAAATGAAGTCATAGACCTTAGCGAAGACAAGGAGAATGAGAACATCCAGAAAAAGGTCAGGTTGATGAAGGAGGCTATCCGATCTATCAAAGGAACAGGGTCCCACGTAAGTGTTAATTACTCCGACCTTTGTATATTTCCAAGGGCTAGATATCCCGACAAATTTTAATTCCCAAAATTTTAAAAGTACAATGGTTTGGGCAACCTTTACACCCATCTGAAGGTATACATTGGCGAGCTAGGATCCTATGCAGAGGATGAAAGCCTTCGGATGCAGTTGTTCCAAAAGAGCTTTATTGGGGAAGCTCGAACTTGGTATGCCCGAATTAACAACTCCAAGATCCATAGCTGGGAGGATTTGGCCCACGCCTTCCTGAACTAATATAGCTTCCAATCTGAAATGGCTCCTAATCGGTATCAGATAACCAAGGTCAAGAAACTGAACAATAAGTCATTCAGGGAATACGCAAAAAGGTGGAGGCGCATGGCAGCCCAAGTGAGCCTGCCAATGGATGAGGCGAAAATGATCATGACTTTCATCGATATCCAGGAAGCCCCCTTCTATGAGAAAGTCTTAGCAGAAATAGGCAAACCATTTTCTGAGATGATAAAACACGGGGAAATAGGTCTAAAGTCCGGCAAGATCAAAGACCTCGCAGTCTTGAAAGCAGTCGCCGAACATATACAGTCTGACAACTATGCGAGCGCTTCCAAGAGGGTACACATAAAAAAGGAAGAAGATGTATCTCTAATACTGTAAGGACAGTGATGAGTGGGATTTATACCCGCATATCGAATACCTTAATCCTTAAGAAATTGTATGTCTGCTATGTTTTATGTTGCTTTTATAGTGTTTTGTTATTATTTTGCTTAATATATGTTTTGCAGGGGTTGTCGACGTTGGGAAAAATCTTTGGCGATCCCTTTTCCTATGTGTTTCTACCCTTTATGCCCTCTATTTTATTTGTTTGATCTGAAGAGTGAATTTTTAGAAAAAGATCGACATATAATGTCGACGATTTGAAAAGTTTGATTTTACAGAGTCGCCAGTTGGTATGTTTGAAATGGTTGTACTAACTCAACCGAGTTTTATTTGAAAATTTTTGCAAGTAAGCCCAAATAATGGACTCTGTTTAACTTGGCCTTGGAAACCAAGATTCATAGAGTTCGGGGGCTTGATTAAGCGGGGGGAAGGTGTTAGGCACCCCTGGCTTTCGTGAAACACGGTTACCGCGTCTTTTTAATTTTCCTAATTTATTTGCAATGTGTGTGTGTGCTTGCAGTAATTGGGCCTAAGTGCTTTATTTGAAAGTAGTGTTGTGCTTCGTTGGACCTATATACGAAGGGTTTGATTTAATGAAAAAGTCCATTTTTAGACAATATATGAAAGTGATGTTTTGAAAAATGATTTTCAAACCCTTTCGCTAATATAGGAATTGAAGCCTTTTGATACTTCCATGTTATTCTGCATTCTGCTGATTTTGATTTTATTGTTGGGATGCGAAGCATCCTCGACCAAATAACATATATACAAGTGTCGAGCTCCTTATGGGCATGAAAGCCATCGAAGTGACCCGAGCACTACAAACCATAATTTACTATGCTGAGACCTTAAATTCGGATAACTGTTTTAAGGTCCCTCTGATTTACATTTACAAAAAGACAGGCAAACTGTATTTACAATTTAAATTTGTCCATCGTGGGAATCGGATCTAGATCCATGTGGTTAATCGTAGATCCCATGATTCTTAGGCTCACAAAATATCATCAAAAGCTTGCACAACAGAGATATTGAAATAAAATATAAATTAAAATCTAGACGTCGTAAGACAAATGATTCATCAGTTAAATCCTTGCATGCGCATAGCCAAAGCTTCCCGTTCCCTCTAGATACGGATCTAGGGTCGCGTAATTGCTGTAATATTTACAAAACTAGATTTAAATAAATCTTTGCCATTCTAGCTCAACGGTTCCAGTTTGACAACTTTTGAACAGGTTGAAAGTTAGAGATGGCTAGATTTAGATAAATCTAGTCCACAAACTTTACATTAGAACAGATTTACATCAAATAAACAGTTAAAACAGATATTTAATCACATTGAATAAATAATATATATTACTTATATATATATATATTAAAGTTGGAAAGAGCCACGAATTTACAATCCAGGCGTGACTGATCAATGTAAATATATATATACACTTATATATATATATATATATATATATATAGACATATTAAAGCGAGAAAAAGCCACGAATTATCAATCCAGGCTAACGGAGTTAATAGAAATATATATATAGTTATATATATATATATATATTAAAGAAGAAAAAGCCACAGATTTATAATCCAGGCATGGCTGAGTTAATGTAAATATATATATAGTTATATATATTAAAGCCAAAAATGCCACAGATTAACAATCCAGGCTAAGTAACACTTATGAATATATATATATATATATATATATATATATATATACTTATATATATTGAAGCGATAAAAGCCACAGATTCGCAATCCAGGCCGAAATAACACTTATAAATGTATATATACTCATATATACATAAATTAAAGCCAGAAAGGCCACAAATTTGAAATCCAGGCGAAACTTAAAGCTATAAATATATATATGCTTATATATATATATGTTAAAGCAATAAAAAGCTCCAAATCACAAGAAATCTCACAGTGTATAGCGCTAGAGGCTTTAAACCGCTTTTGAGGCTTGAAAACTTCGTTTCCAACGGTTAAAACTTGATATGGTAGTATATATATGTATACAAGTGTTTAGGAAGAGAAATATCGAAGTTTGGAGCACTGTAGGTAGGGTTAAGAGCTGAAATGAGAGATATTTCCTCTTTTTTTCTCTTTTTATGGCTGGTGGGGGGGGGGGCTTATTTATAGGCCAGGGAGCCGCGGGTCCACCTGCGATTGAATCGGATGGCCTCGGTCCCGTGGGTCTCGTCGTCTCGAAGTACGTGCACTTCGACCAACGCGCTGTCTGCTTAAAACCTTTATAACTTTTAATCCGAGAATCCGATGGAGGTGTTCTATACCTTTTCGAAAAGCCCCTTTTGAGAGCTACACAATGACAGGAGATTTGACCTTTTTCAAATCCAGAAAGATGGGTCAATTACCAGATCTTTGAGTCTTCGTAATTCATCCGTTGAGCTGTCTTGTGCTGTTTTCACTCGGGATTGACGTTATGGTTCTGCATGACCCTCATGGTAGTGATTTGGCTTGATTTTGACTTGATTTGATGTTAAGTTGGCAAAATGATCGTTTTGCCCTTCCGTGGGTTATCGCTGGGGTTTGACTTGATCTCCCGGGGTTATCGCCGGGGTTGGATTTGATCATCCTGGGTTGTCGCCGGGGTTTGACTTGATCTCCCGGGGTTGTCGTCGGGGTTTGATTTGATCTCCCGGGGTTGTTGCCGGGATTAAACTTGATCTCCCAGGGTTATCGCCGGGGTTGAACTTGATCTCCCAAGGTTGTCTTCGGGGTTTGACTTGATCTCCCAGGGTTATCGTCGGGGTTTGATTTGATCTCCCAGGGTTATCGCCGGGGTTTGGATTTGAGTTGGACTTCCGGGGTTATCTCTAGAAGGTAAAAGACGATTTTACCCTCCTGCAGGGTTAGTAACAAGAATACAAAATTTTGAGTGTCTACATGGGTTTTTAGGTCATTTCTAGATTTTAGGGGTAAAAAGGTCAAATTTGCACTACATGCGTCGCAACGCCGAATTCCCTTCTTTAAATGGCGCCGCAGCGCTCCTGTTTTGGCAGCTCATCCTTTTTGCCACTCTGGAATGGCTCTTCTCCCTCACAAACTGGCGCCGCAATGCTTCTCATTTCACAACATTTACAACACTGGTGCTGCAGCGTCTGAAACATGCCAAAGTACGGCGCCGCAGCGCCGGATTTGGATTCCATGCAGACATCAGCTACCACGGGTTGACCTAATGGGTAAGGATTTTGACCTAATGACCCAGCCTCCTTTTTTGACATCAGATATAAGTTTTTGGAAGCATACTTAGCATAGAGAGAAGTTCTTGGGAGCTAGAAATCAAGAGAGTTTTGATAACCAAGCAACAATAGAGTTAGAGGAAAATGACTGGGAATCCATGAGAGCCTAAGAGCAAGCTAGCAACAAGGAATGGGGAGCATGACTTGAAGGGAGTTCTTAGATATTGAAGAATGCTTTAACAAAGTTTATTCTTATCTATTTATTTCCTTTGATTTTGTAATCTATAAATGTTGTTTATTTTGTTATTGATGTTTAATTTAAAAGCTATGAACTAATCATTGTTCTAAGATTATAATGGAACCCATTGTTAATTTGAATTAATTTTCTTTTCTCTTTGGTTGGCACCATGTGGATTGACCCATTATATTTATGCTTAATGTTAATTACTAAGGAATCAGTAATTAAATTGGTAATCTATGAGAAATTGAGAAATGAATTGTAGATTTATACCTTGAATATTTGACATGTTATTATGATTTGTCTACATCACTAGACTACATAATTTGTGTATAGGATAGGAGTATACTTGTGCACCATGTGTGACCTAATTGAGAATCTGAGCTTGAATTCCTTGTCTATGATTAATTTGCATAGGAATATATGGAATAATTTAGCTAGGATGTTCCTCTCCGTTCCATTCCCTTTTGGGTGGATCTAGAGAGGATATGTTTATATATACTTCGGAAGAGGCGTATGAATACTTGTGAATTCTCGGTTGACAATCCATCGTAACCACTATAATCAAAGAGAGAGTTAGGATATTTAAATGAAGCATGGCACGCCAATTGTTTGACAAAAGGCTTGTGTGAGGAAAATTATGATCTTAGCTTGTAGTACCTTAGATACAAGTCGTTAGCCATTTATTTGCTTTATTAATTAGAATTAATTAGTTTAAATAATTATCTTTTATTCAACTGTTTAAATAAGACTGAGGCGATATAAAGTCGGTACTTGGTAACTATTAGTGATAATTCCTCGTGGGATCGACAACTCAACTTATCATTGTATTACTTGTGGACCGCGTATACTTGCGCGTGTTTTATTGATTATGAAAATAACCAACAAGTTTTTGGTGCTGTTACCGGGGAATTATTTCTTCTAATATTGACCAATATCAATTTCAAACAATTTAGTCTTAATTTGAACGTGTATATTTGTATTTAATCTATTTTTGCTTTATTTTGTTTTTTAAGTCCTTTCAAGTATATATGAGCATAACTATCAAAGATCTTAAGAGAGGATGACACAACTAAGTGCGGAAGGAATACTTGAGCGATTGTAAGAACAAGTTGCAAATCTCTCAAAGTTTTTTGATAATCTTGAGTATTAATCCACCCAGAATGTCTACTGTCAGGATCAAGCTGACTATGGCCCAACCTACTATCATTCAGAGTGTCAAAGTTATCCAAGCTTTTCATGGGACAACAGTTAAGAGTAATCATGTGCCCCAAATTTTTTGTACTAGGCAGAATTTGCATACCAACCTCCACCGCAATATAAGTAGGCATCTAAGTTGGAGGTGGTTCTTTCTCATTACTTAAAACAACAAGAAGAAAGAAGGTTGGAGGAGCTTCTTTCCAAATGTATAGAGCATGAGGTTCGAATGATGAACTAGGACGCTTCATTGCAGAACCTTGAGAGCCAAGTAGGACAACTTGCAAATATTATCCTTAATCAACCACATAACATTTTACCTAGCCTCACAGAAATGAATTTTATCGAGGAGGGTGAAGAGAAATGCATGGTGGATACACAAGAAAAGAGCGAGGAGTTGAACAAGGATGTTGAAGATAATGTAGAAATGCATCCTGATATGACTGTGGATTTCGAGGTTGGAGAACATAAAAGCATGATTGGGTGTAATGTCAAGAACGATGAAGATCTTGAAACCACATTTAAGGTCTTTGAAACCATCGAAAACCCAATGGATCACGATGAACGTTTTTAGATTGATCTTTTGAAAGGCGAATTAATGGATAAGTCGAATAATGAACGTTTGTACTTGTTAAAGGATGAAGTTGAGTCGGAGGGTCTCCAACCTAGCGCGAATGCCCTACAGTGCAAAGAAAAGATAAATAGGCGGCATGATATGGTCATTTTTGCGTATGAGCCGGATTGAAAGGAAATGAATGAGTCGGGATGACGACTTTAAAACAAGCGCTCAATGGGGAGGCAACCCCATTTTATTATCAATTCCGTATCCTTTTTGCTTTGTCTCTATGCTAGTAGTATATTTCCTTTGGTTTAGTAGTTTAGTAGTATCGTAGTCTATTTCCATGCTAATAGTAGTTTAGTGGTATATTAATATGCTAATAGTAAAAAAATAAAAATAAAATAAAATAAAATAAAAATAAAATAAAATAAAAAAATAAAAATAAAAATAGTGGTTTATATCTTACCTTGCTTTCATGATGGAACCCTTTGGCTAAAACTCTTGGTATCCTTGTGGTATTCATTTCTTTAAGTCTTTGGTAACCATGAGTTTTATTTTAGTTTTAGTAAACTTTTGTGTAAAATTAAAATTTTTAGTTTTGGTAGACTTTTGAGTTAAATTGAGTTCTTAGTATCCATTTATCTAAAGTATTAAGTTTTTAGTTTCCATGAAAATTTTGTAGAATTTTGTTTTTGCCAAAATATTGTTAGTTAGGCATTCTGTAGATTGCTGAAATGATTTGGCTTTGCTGATGCAGTAAAGTATAAAAATTTTGCCTGATGCAGAGCCGGCGCCGCATCGCCTATTTTTGTTCTCTAAGTGGCGCCGCAACGCCTCTCTTATAGCCCAAATTTTCTAATACGCGCTGCAGCTCCTCTCAAAGCTCAGTATCAGGCGCCGCAGCGCCAGAACCATCCCAACCTACTGGAAAAACACGTTGCAGTGCCTGTGTTTACTCTTCATCTGGAGCCGTAGCGCCTCGTTAAAATCCCATATTTACTAGCACGCGTTGCAGCGCCGATTAACAAAGGAAAATTGGCGCCGCAACGCCAATAGCAAAATTTGGTTGATTAAGTCAGCTTTTGCTCGGCAGACACAACACAAAACCCCCCCAAATTTCCTCGTATCAGCCCAGTGCGCCCCAAGACTCCCCAAATCACCATCATCCGACCCAGTCACTGTTGCACCACTATATGCATGCATCCCATTCCTAATCTAAACCCAAATTGGTGGCCTATTCCAAGAAGCTTCCAAGATCTGGGCTAGGGTTTTGCTAATCTCCTTCAATTGAACTCTGCCACTCTCAGGTAAACTTTCGTGAATCATGGCAAGGTAGAGTTTAGGGGAAGTTGCAACTTGTAGAAGCTGTGTTTGGGCATAAGCTTAAATGCCAATCTTTCTACTTATTCAAATTTAGTTTAGGTATTCGTCTACTTGTTTAGGCAAGGTATTGGGGTTGTTAATTGAGTTTTGGACTTGGCTTTACTTAGAAATTGGTTTTGTATTACATTGGGATCTTGTGAGGACCCAGAATTTTAAACAACTAAAATTTTACGAATAAATTTTTTTTTGGTATTAATTATCAATATTGTGCTGAGTATCTGTGATACGAGTTTAGTAAGATGGTCAAACTAGGTATTGACTGAGAAATATGAGTAGAGATATAGTTAACATATATTGATAAACCTTAATTCAGTTAATGAAAACCCTAACCCTAATTACGGATAGAGATTTAATAGTTAATACAGTTATTATAATTGTATCTATGATCGTATGTGTATAGTAAGGGATTAATGATCAAATATTGACCAAATAAGGTATAACCTTAGTACTAATGATAGATTAGAATCCCTAATCTGCAGTTAGAAAATCCTAATTTCTTATTCGGGAATCCTAAACCCTAATTTGTAAACCTTAATGGTGATTAGCAAACCCTAATATTATTTATCAAACCCTAAGGGTTAAATTTTAAGGGAAACATAGGAAATGATCAAACTATCCTTAAAAATTGTGTGGGAAATTATTAGAATACCCTTTTGGAGGCGAAATAACCAAATTACCCTTAAAATTATATGTGAAATGACCAAAATACCCTCCAATCCAGGTGAACTTAAATCAACCAATCAGAGAAGAGATGATGCAAGCACGACATCAGTATTAAAGAAACACAAAGATGATGTCATCATGATGATGTCATAATGATGTCACCTGCTGGATATTTTGGAAATGACTATTTTGTCCTAACAAAAAATTATTAAAGACTTTTATGTCCTAGGAAGGAAATTGCTAGGAAGTTTCTTAATAATATGGAAATAACAATTTTGCCCCAGGAGAGATTTGATATTGACCATGGCATCCTTGAAGGAATTTTTTAGGATATTTCCTAAACGTAGTAAAATGACAATTTTGTCCCTAAAGAAATTTGATTATGACCAATATGTCCTATGAGGAAATTTCTAAGAAATTTCCTTGAGATGACTTAAACACCATTTTACCTTTTCATAGTGATGGTTAAAGACTATTTTACCCTTGGTCTTCATTTAACATACTAACTAAACAAAACAAACGAAAGGAAATAGAAAGAAAAAGAGAAATAATTCTCTCTTATCTCTCTCACCCCCACCCGAGAATAGAAGAGGAAGAAGTGAGGGAGGGCTGCCATGGGAGAAGAGAGGGAGAGAAGAAAGGAAGGATAAATCAAAAAGAGGCACTCTAAAGGTATAAAAATCTCCTAAACTCAAAACCTTAGCTAGTGTAATTTATTTTGTTATGGTTGTTATAGATCAAATGTTGAGCTTAAGATCTTAAATCAAATTTTGGTAGATGTACAAGTTTTATGATGTTTCATGTTTAGATAGTACCATTTTAAGAATTGAAAAGCTTGGAAATCAAAAGAAAACCAAAACAGTTTTCTTGCTTAAAAACCTTGAAAATCAGTCCACTTTGAGGCTTTACCATTTAAAATTTATAAATTATTTTTGTGATCCGTCAAAGAGGTTAGTTAGATACATGAGTTATCTATTGAACCCAAGTGGTAGAACTCAAAAATGTTAAACGAATCAACCGTGGTGTCCTTTTTTGTAAAACACTCCCTGCCGACAAAAATCTGGAAAAATTAAATGAGTTTTCTGGCCATTTTTGGTGAAGGCTGTTTCGGATAGTTTTGTTGATCTAAAAATTCTGGACTTTTGTGGATTGATACTATATCAAGTGAACTAGGTCCTGTCCAAAGATGGGGATTTTTCAATGTATAAAAAGGGAGATATGGATTTTACAAGAAAACTTGATTTTAAAAGAAAAATGTAATAACTTAGTGAGTTTAACTTCAACAAAATATGAAAATTTTACATTAGGCTCTGTTGAATAATATGTAGCTACCATATAAATTTTAGAATTTTTGAACAGAAGGATAATTTATGATAAATGTTGCTATTTTGGACTATTTTAACCTATTTAAAAATACCAAACGAATTTGGAAAATTACAAGAAAATTATTTTGTGACTAAAATCTCATATACTGATATTTCCCATAATATAAAAAAATAATAAGTTGTTTTGATGTTTTTCATGCCTATGAATGAGTTAAGAATAAATGAGAAAATTAAGTTATATTGAGTTATAAAACTTGAAAATATGATTTTAATAATTAAATAATCATTATATGATATAATAAGACTTTATGGGGGTATTTTGATTAATTTTAATAAAAAGTATATGAATGGCATATTATGTGTGTTAAATAAATTAAATAATAAGAGATAAATAATTAAATTAAATTATTTATAAATGAATAAAATATTATTAATAATATTACTAAGTGACTAAAATATTATTAAAGGATTAATAATATTTATAAATTATTAAGATATTATTAAATGATTAATAATATTATTAAGTAATTGAAATATTATTAAAGGATTAATAATATTTATAAATGATTAAGATGTTATTAAATGATTAATAATATGTGTAAAGGATTAATGATATTATTAAATGGTTAATAATATTAAGAAGTAAATAAAATATTGTTAAATGATTAATAATATTAGACGAGAGTCTTAAGATAATGATTAAATAATTAAAATATTATCAAAGAATGATAATATTACTAATAAGTTAAGGAATTATCTAATGTTTGATTATGTGACTAAATGTTAGATAACTTATTTGAAGACTAGTTGAGATTACGATATGTTATGCTGATTGAAATTTCAATCTTATTAATGATAGGTCTTCTCTAAGAGATTAAATTAGATTGTTTAGCGGTAATCGTCGGAGCAGGCAAGTTTTTCTACACTATGTGCAAACTTTCTATTTTTTTGCAAGTTTTTCTAAATTCATTTAAATTCTATATTAAATGCAAGTCATATATATTGATATACGAACTTGTTATAAACAATATTCGTGATATCTGTGATTTGAAGAGGGTTATGACTTATTGTTCAAGCATAACTAAACCATATGAGCTGTTATTTGCGTAAAATGTCTTTGATTTGATGTCAAAGCATAAATTGTGGAAAAACCAATATTGTTTGGTGCATATATATATTGATACTTGTCCCGGGATTATATTGGCAGTCATAGTACTGACCTTGGTTTACAGTTATGGGCAGTTATAACACTGACCCTCGGTTTTCAATTACAGGCAGTTAAAAAATTACTGACCTTATTAAATTGGTAGGATGATATGCATACTCCTAGGATATGATTAGGCTGATCACCTATGAGATATCCGAACAGTAGCTCCTATAAGTCTTTATGACTGTTAGGAGTGTGGTGTGGTTAACCGAATTAACCCGTGTTGCTAAGTCTATATGACTGACAGAAACTTGTAATATGAGATATCCAGTAGCTCCTATAAGTCTTTGTGACTGTCAGGAGTGTGGTGTGGTTAACCGAATTAACCCGTGTTGCTAAGTCTATATGACTGACAGAAACTCGTAATATGTGGATTTCGTTATATATTTTGAAAATCTCTAAACTATATATGTTCATTCAATTCAGATTCAGTGTGAGTATAATATACAACTTGATTAAAACTTGCTGAGCTTTCTGTAGCTCATCCTTGCAATTATTCTTTTCCTTTGCAGCTTTAGCTGAAATGTCAAAGGTTCTGGAGATCAATAATATGGATGGAAGAACTCAGTCAATGTAAATTTGTCTATATCCTCGGGAACTATACTCTGATGTAATAGTAAGTTGGGATTTATTTGTAAGCCAATTTAAGAATATATAATATTGTATTATCATCTTTAACAATTGCGTAGTTTTTACCTTTCTAGAACATAGGAAGAAATACAGTATCTATATGAACTATACATCTGAATTGGGAGTATTGAAAGATGTTGTGGTTCTCTGATGCACTGAGGTCGGTCGCACCCCTCAGATTCCAAGAACGACCTTAACATTAATACTACGAATGTCAGATAGATGGAAATTGTTGATATGAAAGAAATATCCGTGAGATTATAAACCTATTCATCCAAGTGAGGGTATCCCAACACAGTAAATGTTCTGACGAGAACTACTGTTCGTTGTGGAATACTGTAAATCTTGGATTGATAGAAATTATTATCTTATGGAATATTTACGTGAGCACCAAATATGCTACTGGGATTGTAGAGAATTTGGGGGCATCACAATTTGGTATCAAAGCTGTAGGTTATAAACCTTAGGTAGTGTTACCTTAGGCTATAACCTTGGAGGAATAGGAGTGGCAGAAAAGTTAGTAAAAACATAAACTCAAAAAGAGTTTAGAGGATATGAATTGAGAAAATTCATCGTAAAATAAGATAAAAACTAACTTAAAGAAAACTATTGTTTGCTATGTGTATATAATGTATATTACGTGCTAGTCTAGTAATATAGTTGATCGATACTTTCGAATTTAAGGATGTTCACATAAGAGAGTGAGGAACTGGTCGTTCCGTTTGAACCGGTATCTGAACCAGAATCAGTTGGGTTAAAAGGGAATGATCCGTAGGGAAGGATACGAGAAGTGTCAATTGAAGTAGCTTATGGAATAGTATTGAAGCTATAGAAGATAAAACTATGGTAAATTTAGAAAGTGTTCATGAAGAGTACCAGAGTTGGAACTAAGTGAAGATGGAGACTTATATTCCATTTAGAATTCTATTAAGTAGAAGAGTAGGACATGTTTAGGGAACAGGTTGAGAAAATGAGATTTAAGTGGCAATGTAAAACTCAGAGTAATGAGGGAAAATGAAGTATGGAATAACAGTGACCTAAGAGGCTCATGAAGTAAACAAAAGAAGATAGAAGAACTGTGGAAGGATGCATGCAGATGTATGTAGGAGAGGCAGAAGGTATTGCTATAATGAAAAGACAGGGTAAAGAAGTAGAACGATACAAGACGAAGATTGAGTTTTAGTAATTTAGTAAGGGTAAGAAAAATAGGATAATACTTTATGAATGAATTTATATATATATATATATATATATATATATATATATATATGAATATATCTCTATGTGTAATGTGAAAATTCCAAACTTTGGTATAAGTTAAGGAAAATATGATAGTAAATTCTAACTTCGTGACTGAAATAAAGGGATGTGTAATATATATAGCAGCAGCTATAAGGTGAACTGTAACTTATGAATTTATAAGTTTTCCTATGTGTTTTTGGACAAGCTAGTGATAATTTATAAGACACTAGTCAAGTACGTGACGTACAAATTCTGTTCGTTTAACCAAATTACTTGTTGTACTTGTATTTATACTTAGTTATATGGTAACACATGGAAGATCACAATCAGAGATCGACGTGGAACAATTAGAGTCAAACTCAACTAAATAGTTGATAAATTTTTGGTTAGGAGCTTTACAGGGGAGGTCCGAGAATACAACACAAGTTGAACCCAATACTCTAAATATTACCTTAAAACTTTAAGTTAGCTGGACCACCAGAGTTAAAGAATACCGATGAACCAAAGAATTAAGCGTTAAGGGAATGTCAAACGAAGAGAAATAACAAAAGGAAGTCGAATGCCATTTTTCCTAACAAAACTAGTCAGATGAATGAAGGTTGTCGTATTTGTGGGAAAAGGCACGGTTGGGTATGTATTTTAGTGGGACTAAGTGTTTTACTTGTGAGAGAGATGGACATTACTCAAACTGGTGTCCACAAAAGTGGAATAGTAATAAGAATGGAATCACATGTTTCAACTATGGGGCGAAGGAAAACATTGCTAAGTTCTGTCCAAAGCCCAGAGATCCAAACAAAGGGGAAAACCAAAACTTCAAACCAGTAGTAGCCGGAGAGGTTGGTCAGAGTCGTTCAAAAGAGTTAGAACCTTTAACATGATAATAAGGGATGTTGTTGCACAAGACGTAGTAACAGGTATTATCCCAAATCGATATTTAAAATATTCATGAAATATTTGACTCTAGTACGCAGTATTCATTCACATCTAGTGGTTTTTCTAAAAATATAGAAAATGTTAGGTGAAAACATGAATATAAAAACTTTTCATAAAGAACAAGTTTTGTTAAAATCATATAAATTTTTTTTAGATGATATAAAGTTTTAGTTAAGAGAGTTTAATGAAATTTAGGGATAAATTGGTTAATCATAAGTTAAAGATTGACTGGGAAAAAAAATTATAGGGTATAACAGTTATCTAAACGGAAAAAAAAATTCCTAGAAAAGCTAGAAAAGTCTTTTGTTGAGGTGAAGGGATAGAAAAGATTTTTACTAAAAACTATATTACTATTCGATTAATAATCAATATCATTATAGACATTTTTAAAAGTTAAAAGAATCAAGAAAAGTTAGAAGTAATAATAAAACAACGAGGTACTGATAAAAGATTTTAATAAATTAGAATTTAGATAAGAGTTTCAACTAACTCTATCTAGGGATAATAGTCCAACTTTAACAGAATTAAAGAAATACAGGAGGTGGTTAAAGATTTTTTCGAAGTATAAGACAAGATAATTTATAAAATAAATATTGAATTCATAATGGATAGAAATAGGACACTAAAATACAAAGAACGTATTACATGGCACATAATTAACATTAATAGGAAAAATTTCAAATTGTGGAAATGGTGTTAGACCCAAGGGTTGCGACGATTTTTAGTGCAATAAGGGGCCTAGGTATTGTTGCAGAAACTGTGAAACCAGTTCTCAAGGAACTTTTGAAACTATATAACAGAAACTAGGAGCTTATTAAAATAGATAACTATCACCATTATCATGAGGTGGGTAGTTTTATTTCTATAAGGTTAGATTCAAGGATATACGGTTTATTTCAAACTCTAAGAAATGAGTTATTAATTACATTTAGGGACTTAGTAAAGGGCAAGTACAATATACCACCCATAAGCAGATGAACAAAGTAAGATAACCATTCAGACCTTAAATAATAGATTAAGGACTTGTGATTTAGACTTCAAAGAAAATGGAAGTTTTTTTTAGAAGTTGTATATCATAGTTATCATGCTAGCATAAGAATGACGCTTTGGACAGTATACAATATATAACACATCGGTATTAGAATTTTATGTGGAAGATTTCAAACAGTTAAGACTCAATAAAAAATAATGAGAGGTTAAGGGGATTCTTAGAAGTGTTACGTTGGAAGGGTAAATATATTTTAATAAGAAAACGAAAGTAGATACGTAAATTGTTGAACCATGTTAGTTAACAAAGAGGAAGTGGAGTGAGAATACCCAATATAATAATAAGTCCGAAGAAGACACAAGGTTGTTTTTCATGTGGATCAACAGATCATCGGGTTCGGAATTATCCCTAAGAAGAATGGGGAAAAGGGAAGTATCAGCAAGGGACCCAGTAGCGAAACCCTGACGATTAGAGGGTCTGCTAAGCCGGGAAGACCAACGGCACGTACGTTTGATATGACGGTGCAAGACGCACTAGCTGCACAGAAGATGGTGGCAGACAACTATTTCGTTCAATAATTTAATTACGTGAGTGATATTGGATAGATATCGCTATGAGTTGTTCTTTTTATGAATCCAAGTTATAGGTTAATATATGAGACACAAATTAATATTGTGTTGATAAGAATGAAGTGATGATACAACTTTAAAAGATTTTAGAGAGTAAGAAAGTGGTGATTCCGATGACGGAATTCTTATAAGGAGGGAAGAATGTGAGGACCCAGAATTTTAAATAATTAAAATTTTACGAATATTTTTTTTTTTTTGGTATTAATTATCAATATTGTGCTGAGTATCTGTGATACGAGTTTAGTAAGATGGTCAAACTGGGTATTGACTGAGAAATATGAGTAGAGATATAGTTAACAGATATTGATAAACCTTAATTCAGTTGATAAAAACCCTAACCCTAATTACGGATAGAGATTTGATAGTTAATATAGTTATTATAATTGTATCTATGATCGTATGTGTGTATAGTAAGGGATTAATGATCAAATATTGACCAAATAAGGTATAACCTTAATAAACCCTAATGATAGATTAGAATCCCTAATCTGCAGTTAGAAAATCCTAATTTCTTATTCGGGAATTCTAAACCCTAATTTGTAAACCTTAATGGTGATTAGCAAACCCTAATATTATTTATCAAACCCTAAGGGTTAAATTTTAAGGGAAACATAGGAAATGATCGAACTATCCTTAAAAATTGTGTGAGAAATTATCAGAATACCCTTTTGGAGGTAAAATGACGGAACTACCCTTAAAACTGTGAGAAAAATTATTAGAATACCTTTTTGGAGGCAAAATAATCAAATTACCCTTAAAATTATATGTGAAATGACCAAAATACCCTCCAATCCAAGTGAACTTAAATCAACCAATCAGAGAAGAGATGATGCAAGCATGACATCAGCATTAAAGAAACACAAAGATGATGTCATCATGATGATGTCATGATGATGTCACCCGGTGGATATTATGAAAATGATTATTTTGTCCTAACAGAAAATTATTAATGACTTTTATGTCCTAGGAAGGAAATTGCTAGGAAGTTTCTTAATAATATGGAAATGACAATTTTGCCCAAGAGAGATTTGATATTGACCATGGCATCCATGAAGGAAATTTCTAGGAAATTTCCTAAACGTAGTAAAATGACAATTTTGTCCTTAAAGAAATTTGATTATGACCAATATGTCCTATGAGGAAATTTCTAACCTTGAGATGACTTAAATATCATTTTACCCTTTCCTAGTGATGGTTAAAGACTATTTTACCCTTGGTCTTCATTTAACATACTAGCTAAACAAAACAAAAGAAAGGAAAAAGAAAGAAAAAGAGAAATAATTCTCTCTTATCTCTCTCACCCCCACCCGAGAATAGAAGAGGAAGAAGAGAGGGAGGGCTGCCATGGGAGAAGAGAGGGAGAGAAGAAAGGAAGGATAAATCAAAAGGAGGCACTCTAAAGGTATAACAATCTCCTAAACTCAAAACCTTAGCTAGTGTAATTTGTTTTGTTATGGTTGTTTTAGATCAAATGTTGAGCTTAAGATCTTAAACCATATTTGGATAGATGTACATGTTTTATGATGTTTTATGTTTAGATAGTACCATTTTAAGAGTTGAAAAGCTTGGAAATCAAAAGAAAACCAAAATAGTTTTCTTGCTCAAAAACCTTGAAAATCAGTCCACTTTGAGGCTTTACCATTTAAAATCTATATATTAATTTTGTAAACCGTCAAAGAGGTTAGTTAGATACATGAGTTATCTGTTGAACCCAAGTGGTAGAACTCAAAAATGTTAAACGAATCAACCGCGGTGTCATTTTTCGTAAAACACTCTCTGCCGACAAAAATCTAGAAAAATTAAATGAGTTTTCTGGCCATTTTTGGTGAAGGCTGTTTCGGATAGTTTTGTTGGTCTGAAAATTCCGGCCTTTTGTGGATTGATACTATATCATGTGAACTAGGTCCTGTCCTAAAGATGGGGATTTTTCAATGTATAGAAAGGGAGATATGGATTTTACAAAAAAACTTGATTTTAAAAGAAAAATGTAATAACTTAGTGAGTTTAACTTCAACAAAATATGAAAATTTTACATTAGGCTCTGTTGAATAATATGTAGCTACCATATAAATTTTAGAATTTTTGAACAGAAGGATAATTTATGATAAATGTTGCTATTTTGGACTATTTTAACCTATTTAAAAATACCAAACGAATTTGGAAAATTACAAGAAAATTATTTTGTGAAATCTCATATACTGATATTTCCCATAATATAAAAAAAATAATAAGTTGTTTTGATGTTTTTCATGCTTATGAATGAGTTAAGAATAAATGAGAAAATTAAGTTATATTGAGTTATAAAACTTGGAAATATGATTTTAATAATTAAATAATTATTATATGATATAATAAGACTTTATGGGGGTATTTTGATTAATTTTAATAAAAAGTATATGAATGGCATATTATGTGTGTTAAATAAATTAAATAATAAGAGATAAACAATTAAATTAAATTATTTATAAATGAATAAATATTATTAATAATATTACTAAGTGACTAAAATATTATTAAAGGATTAATAATATTTATAAATGATTAAGATATTATTAAATAATTAATAATATTATTAAGTAATTAAAATATTATTAAAGGATTAATAATATTTATAAATGATTAAGATGTTATTAAATGATTAATAATATGTGTAAAGGATTAATGATATTATTAAATGGTTAATAATATTAAGAAGTAAATAAAATATTATTAAATGATTAATAATATTAGACGAGAGTCTTAAGATAATGATTAAATAATTAAAATATTATCAAAGAATGATAATATTACTAATAAGTTAAGGAATTATCTAATGTTTGATTATGTGACTAAATGTTAGATAACTTATTTGAAGACTAGTTGAGATTACGATATGTTATGCTGATTGAAATATCAATCTTATTAATGATAGGTCTTCTCTAAGAGATTAAATTAGATTGTTTAGCGGTAATCGTCGGAGCAGGCAAGTTTTTCTACACTATGTGCAAACTTTCTATTTTTTTGCAAGTTTTTCTAAATTCATTTAAATTCTATATTAAATGCAAGTCATATATATTGATATACGAACTTGTTATAAACAATATTCGTGATATCTGTGATTTGAAGAGGTTTATGACTTATTGTTCAAGCATAACTAAACCATATGAGCTGTTATTTGCGTAAAATGTCTTTGATTTGATGTCAAAGCATAAATTGTGGAAAAACCAATATTGTTTGGTGCATATATATATTGATACTTGTCCCGGGATTATATTGGCAGTCATAGTACTGACCTTGGTTTACAGTTATGGGCAGTTATAACACTGACCCTCGGTTTTCAATTACAGGCAGTTAAAAAATTACTGACCTTATTAAATTGGTAGGATGATATGCATACTCCTAGGATATGATTAGGCTGATCACCTATGAGATATCCGAACAGTAGCTCTTATAAGTCTTTGTAACTGTTAGGAGTGTGGTGTGGTTAACCGAATTAACCCTTGTTGCTAAGTCTATATGACTGACAGAAACTTGTAATATGAGATATCCAGTAGCTCCTATAAGTCTTTGTGACTGTTAGGAGTGTGGTGTGGTTAACCGAATTAACCCGTGTTGCTAAGTCTATATGACTGACAGAAACTCGTAATATGTGGGTTTCATTATATATCTTGAAAATCTCTAAACTATATATGTTCATTCAATTCAGATTCAGTGTGAGTATATTATACAACTTGATTAAAACTTGCTGAGCTTTCTGTAGCTCATCCTTGCAATTATTCTTTTCCTTTGCAGCTTTAGCTGAAATGTCAAAGGTTCTGGAGATCAATAATATGGATGGAAGAACTCAGTCAATGTAAATTTGTCTATATCCTCGGGAACTATACTCTGATGTAATAGTAAGTTGGGATTTATTTGTAAGCCAATTTAAGAATATATAATATTGTATTATCATCTTTAACAATTGCGTAGTTTTTACCTTTCTAGAACATAGGAAGAAATACAGTATCTATATGAACTATACATCTAAATTGGGAGTATTGAAAGATATTGTGGTTCTCTGATGCACTGAGGTCGGTCGCACTCCTCAGATTCCAAGAACGACCCTAACATTAATACTACGAATGTCAGATAGATGGGAATTATTGATATGAAAGAAATATCCGTGAGATTATAAACCTATTCATCCAAGTGAGGGTATCCCAACACAGTAAATGTTCTGACGAGAACTACTGTTCGTTGTGGAATACTATGAATCTTGGATTGATAGAAATTATTATCTTATGGAATATTTACGTGAGCACCAAATCTGCTACAGGGATTGTAGAAAATTTGGGGGCGTCACAGATCTGGGATTAGAACTAGGAGGGGAGAGACGAGTAAAAACCTTTGCTAGTGTGTCTTACCTAAGCTTATGTGTTTTTTAATTGGTCTGATGGAATATAGGGTTAATATGTGACATGTTAATTTCTTTAATTAACCCTTGTTTTGTGACAGTATTTGAGAATGTCAGCTGAAAATCTAAGCAATGGAACATTTGAGACCATTGAGGCACCGCTAATCACCAACCAGGATAATGTAATGTCGGGAAAAGAAGAAATTAGAAATATCCATGTAGTGATTGAAGAATTAATAGTTGCACCCGAGCTAGTCGCAGAGGTAGCAGCTGAGAGTGAAGAAGAAGAGGACCTTGAGGAGGATTTAGTAGGAGAGTTTTATGATCTAAATATAGAACTGCAAGATCGTATTCGTGAGTTAGAAGAGCAGGGTGAAGAACGGCAAGCGGTCGTGGGACAAAGGGATGCAAAAATTCAAGATTTTGCTACCCGATATGCGAAGCTTGAACATAAGCTCTCTCTGGCAGAGCATATGATATTAGAGCTGGAATCTGAGAATGCTATTGTCAAAATTCTGATGAAAGAAGAAATAACTGAGCTAATGAGAATGAAGGATGCATGGGTAAAAGCCGCACGACGCGTTGATATTGTAGAAAGAGACATCCGATCCACAAGAAGGCCAAAATAGACGATATGGATTTCACTTTTTGGACAGCAATTGGGAGGATCCAACATCGAGTTTGGAATTACCCTGTGTAGAGCGGTCAACCCCAATTCGATATGGATCGAAGAATAATGATTCAAATCATGGATCAGGAGTGTGAAGAAGCAGTTAAGGGTGGAATGCACTCTATAGCGAAGTTAAGTCCAGCTGGAACGGTGACACCAAAGGTTGTTCCAGACAAGTCAAAGTCGGTGGTTCAAGGGAGATCATTTTTTGTGACTTCCCAAAATGTGAGGAACCCAAACGAAGTTATCATGAGTTAGTTAATCATAAACTCTTGCGAAGTCTATACTTTATTAGATACCGGTTCTACCCATTCTTTTATTTCACCTGCTTATGCTCAACGTTTGAACTTGACCTCTGACAAATTAAACTTTGACTTATCTGTTGAAACTCCGTTAGGGGAAACCTTTGTTACATCTACGGTTTACAAATCTTGCTTGATTCAAATTGGTACCCTCACCTTACATGTTAATCTTATATCTTTAAAAATACTTACATTTGATGTGATTTTAGGAATTGACTGGTTAACCACTTATCATGCCAAAATTGATTATTTTCGTAAGGTTGTTAGTTTTCATATTCCTAACCAACCTATTGTGCGAATTCAAACAACCAAACCAGTAAAATCAATCAATGTCATTTCAAGTCATAAATCTATTCGTTTATTGAAAAACGAATGTCAAACTTTCTTAGCCCATGTCACTGATTTAAATCAGAATACATCAGATTTGAATGATATTTTTGTTGTTAATGAGTTTCCTGATGTATTTCCCGAAGAACTTCCTAGTCTACCCCCAGAATGTGAAGTTGAATTTTTTATTGACCTTGAACCTGGTACAAAACCCATTTCTAAAATCCCATATCGAATGGCTCCTATTTAACTTCAGGAGTTAAAGGTCCAACTACAGGAGTTGTTAGACATCGATTTTATACGTCCTAGTACATCTCCTTGGGGTGCTCCTATTTTATTCGTAAAGAAGAAAGAAGGGAGTATGCGACTTTGTATTGACTATCGGGAGTTGAACCATGTCACCATCAAGAATATGTATCCGCTACCTCGAATTGATGACCTGTTCGACCAATTGCAAGGTGCACAATTCTTCTCAAAGATCGATCTTCGTTCTGGATATCATCAGTTAAAGATTAAAACTGATGACATTCCAAAGACTACCTTTAAAACTCGATACGGGCATTATGAATTCTTAGTCATGTCTTTTGGATTGATTAATGCTCCTGCAACCTTCATGGATATGATGAACCGGATATTTAAGGAATATTTGGATCATTTTGTGGTTGTCTTTATTGATGACATCCTCATTTACTCTAAAAGCTGTGAAGATCATGAGCACCACTTGACGCTGATACTTCAAAAGCTTAGTGAAAACAAAATATATGCCAAGTTGAAGAAATGCGAGTTCTGGCTTGAGGAAGTAGCATTCCTTGGGCACGTGGTATCGAAACATGGAATATCTGTTGACCCGGCGAAGATTGAACCAATATAAAGTTGGGAGAAACTTAAGTCGGTAATCGAAGTACGTAGCTTTCTGGGCTTAGCTAGTTATTATTGGAGATTCGTGGAAGGATTTTCTCAAATCGCTACTCCATTAACTCAGCTGACTCCGAAGGATACAAAATTTGTATGGAACGAGGAATGCGAGAAGAGCTTCCAAGAGCTCAAGAGGAGACTCATTTCGGCACCTGTTCTGACAATACCATCTGGTTCGGATGGATTTGTCATATATAACGATGCTTCAGGCAAAGGGTTAGGATGTGTTCTCATGTAACATGGGAAAGTCATAGCCTATGCCTTACGACAACTCAAAGAATATGAGAGGAATTATCCTACTCATGATTTAGAGCTGGCAGCAGTCGTTTTCGCGTTGAAGATCTGGAGACACTACCTGTATGGGGAGAAAGTGGAGATTTATACTGATCATAAGAGCCTTAAATATTTCTTCACTCAAAATAAACTCAACATGCGGCAACGACGTTGGCTTGAGCTGTTGAAAGATTATAACCATACCATTCAATACCATCATGGAAAAGCAAACGTGGTAGCTGACGCGTTGAGTAAAAGATCATATGCGGGAACGAGTGTGATGCTGTCAACACAAAGGCCCATTCTGAAGGCCTTGAGGGGAAGTACCTCAGGAGGACTGCCTCATCCATCTGTTATCACAGTTCTCTACAACATAGCCAAAGTGCCGGTGAGAGATGATGAGATAGTACTGGCCCCTATGGCGATGATTGACCACGCCACCATTAGCCGATACAAAGTATGGGAAGGGGCAGATTCCCATCCCTGTGGTGAGGGCTTCCTACCATCCACTCAGTCTCCACCTACTTCTGAGGCCTGGACCATCCTCCCAGCATCCTGAAATAGGCTCTACTTTAGCCGGACCTCTGGCAGAGATTCTAGCATCTCTGACCCTCCTGCACCAGAAGGCAGATTTAGATGATTAGAGATCCGAGAAGCATACCAGGCACATAACAGTGGTTACTCAGAGGCAGGGCTTGATGATGCAGTACTAGGCTGAGTTTGCCACCACTGTGGCCAACATTTACGCAGTATATGGTGGAGACGAGGAAGATTCTATGCCATTCCAGTTTCCTCAGCCTTTGATATTCCCTCCATTTCCACCACCATCTCCTACTGCGGATGAGGGCGGCTACGGTGACAACACCGGCACTGGCACAGGGTGATCTTACCCTCAGAAAAGCCCTCTCACATTGATATCTACATGCTAGCCAATGAGGGCATTGCCCATTTCAAGTTTGGGGGTGTCATCAGTTTTTCTTATCAGCTTTTCTTATGCCATGATGTATTAGGATGCCATTAGTACCTTATTATTCTTGCTTTATTAGTATTTGGTTTTTATGCATGGATTCTGTATGAATGCTTATATCTATCCATGTTATGGCTTTATTTGGATGCATATCTATCTTTGTGTGCCATGTTATGGCTTTATTAGTTATGAATGGATGCATATCTATCTTTTTGTGCCATATTTGTAGTAGAACCTATCTTAAACTGTTATATATTATTGCAATGGGTTATATACTTAGTATTGTGGCTATTATTGGGTTATTTTTAATTGTGGCCAATGATAAGTAGGTTGAGTTGCTATTTCAAGGAGTTTGTCAAGCATGTTTGGTTGAGGTGTTTAACTTAATTACTAGTTGAAACTTGTGACGAACGAGAATTTTGTAAAGATATTGAATATTTATGGAGATAAATAAATATTTTTAATGATTTAATTATTGAATTAAATAATTAATTCATGAATTTGTGGTAGATTAATTTAATTATATGTGTGACATTAATTAAATTAATATGTAGTAATTTAATAGTTCAAAGAATATATTTAATGGAGTTTATTTGATTAATTGAATTAATTAAATAAGCATATGTTACTTTAGTTAATTTAATAATTAGTTAATGAATTAATAAATTAACATAATTAATAAATAAAAATATTAATTATGTGACAATGTGATTTAATGTGAATTATCTTATTTTATTTAATTGATTTAAATAAAATTAATTAATCAATTAGTAAGGTGACAATTAACTATATAGTAAATTAGTTTATTAAAATAAATGGGGAAAGAAAAGAAGAGGAAGACAAACAGGGCTTTAGGAGAAGTTTATCCGTTGTTAATACAACGGATACTTATATAATACGTATATTCGTTGTTCTAAGTCATTATTCTAAGTCATTATCAGAGAAAAGTTAGAGAAACTTGAGAGAGAAATCAGAGAGAAAAGAAGAAGGCATTGAGAGAAATTGAGAAAAGAAGACTTGAGAGATCATTGTGTTGTTATCAATTGATTATCTTCATACTAACTAAAGGGTAATTCTTCTTTATGTTTTCAAAATTAAAGTTTTTCATATACGTATTCTAAAGTCTGTGAAAAATTGGATTTTCCAATTGGGTTATGATATGGCTTTATCTATATGGGTATGTAATTATAACATGTTTTCTAACGTATATACATGTTTTAAAGTAATCAATTTTATATAATTTGGCCTTAATTGATTTTTTCGAAAAGTTCCAGAGTTTTCTACGATGTTGTAAAATTTCTCTGTCAGTACTTATTTTTGGGAAATTAAAGTGTGAGGTTATTATATATGTGACCGTATATGTTAGTATTATGTGTTGGATCATGTATCCATGATTTACACTGATCACACCAAATAACTTTGTTAATAAATGGGTTTGATGAAATTACAGAGTATTGAATATGGGTGAATAACCCATATGGGTTAAATTAATGATTGAATCATATGTTTATATTTAAATTGATACATGAATATGATTGTATATGTTAAAACAAAGAAAATGGAATTGAAATGAATGGATTCGGTGTAGTAACGAATCCGTAAGGAGATTTTTATGTTTTTCATTAAACTCTTGAAAGTTTTGAAGAACAGTGAAAATTAATATTTTGATTTGTATAATTACATAACTTGGAATGTTAAGAACATGTTATAAGTGATATATAATGTTCCTGTGAAGTATATACTTCATGGGTAACATTATAAATTAGTGTAATAATGTGAATTGGGAGAAAATAGGAGAAAATCTGTGTTCGTTCGCGAACTTCAGATTCTGAAATTCCGCAGCCGCGCGGCCGCGTCGGCTGCAAGGCAAAATGGCGCGCGGCCGCGCCTGTCCAAAAATTTTGAAATTTTTTTTTTTGCTAAGTGTTGAAAAATTTTGAAATGTGTTTTGAGTCTAATGAACATGAACACATGTTGTATAAATATAATAAAATATTGATATGAGTTTAATAATTTATGTTATGTAATTAATTAATAAATTAATTACGTGACTTAAACTATTATTTGTAAAGGTTAAATAATGTGTTATAAACATTAAGACATTATTTTAAATCTAATTAACATGTAGACATGTTATATATGTAATGAGTTATTAATACAAGTTAATAACTTAAGTTACGTGATTAATTAACAAGTTAATTAATCATCGTAAACCATTATTTGAAAACTTAATAATGAGTTTGAAGAATACTATTGTAAATCAATAATCATATCGAACCTGTGATTAATTGATATTGTAAATGTGTGATAGGTAAGAGTAATTAAAGAAGTGAGTAATAACTGTAGCTTGCGCATGAGGCAAGTTTTCTATCCCTAACTTATTATTATTGTTTGGCAAGTTTTCTAAACTAAACTCTTTTAATTAAGCAATTGCTATGCTTAATTACTATTGTTGAGAAAATTCTTACTCTTGAATATCCAAGTTTAGAATTTCACATGAGATGCCATGATTCTTTTAAAAGTATCATTTAAGTGTACAATACTTATTCGATTGTATACCTTGAGAAGTTAATATTCAATATGAATATCATTTATTGAATTATCCAAACCAACTTTATTTGGTACGGATTCTGATGTCAAATTGAGATGAACAACCCTAATGTAGGGGATTAATGAAGATGCTTTAAGCGTTAAGATAATGTGCACAGTATCAGTACGAAGGGCTGATCTCCCTAATTACGAGAAGTAAAGTCTATAGTCTTGTGACTGTTAAAGGTTGGAAAGGTTAATATGATAGTAGTGTACATACAAGCCAATCATGTATGATGATAAAGCACGTACTTTGTAAACAATCTTATTTATTTATTAATAAAATATTCATTTATTAAAGGCATTTAATTATTTACATGTTGCTGTTTTTATAATATGTAAATAACCCATAGTTTTAAGCAATGCTTTTAGAATCATGATGATGATCATGCTAATGAGATCTAAATTCTTAGAAACTTTTAAAACTTAAATAGTTCCCAATCGTGGGATTACTAAAAAGGGGATTAGTAAATCCGGATAGATTGGTACATATGTTGCTTGCTCATTGGATGAGGATGATTGATCTCATGATTATTTGTGTGGAGACACTAAAGCAAGTATGTAGGTGCTTATTGGAGAATAAGTTCACTGAACGTGATTCGCTATGGAATACCTAATGGAGTTTTACTCGCCTGTCAATAGGAATTCCTAATGTGATAGTAGTACAAGTGATCCTTGGACTTGAGATCATCATAGTATCTTGTATGTAACAAATTATACTTTTGACTTATTCCTTAAGACCTTTTAAGGCATATATAGGGTATGCTTGGGTATAGTGAGTTATATATGGAGATAATGAATGATCAATAAAGAATCTACCACCTCTAGTAAAAGAGGAGATATGTCCTATGTGATTCGTTAAATGACAACCCAGGAATCCTTGGCCAAGGTGAAATGAAATTAGAAAGGAGTTTTTAATTTGCATTATTTGGAGTTGTGCATTTTCTAATCGAAATACATATAATTAAATAAAATAAGACTTGACAGTAAATCCATGTCTTATATTTAATTGGGACATTGTATGGTGGAAGGATTGAATTGTATGGTAACTATTAACTCACAGGTTCTTTTATGATTAATGTTGAAATCTATATTATCTGGAAAGTCGTTGATCGCTAGGGAGGCTTATCCCTATTGTAGAATAAATATTATTTATTTAAATAGATTATTAGTTTAATTTATTTATTTAAATAAGATTAAAATTATTTTAATTGATTTATTCACAACCGGTTTAATATGGAGAACCTAAAGGGTCACACCATAAAAGGAAGAATAATTATTTAAGAAGGTAATGGCATAATCGTAATAATGCATTAAGTATAATTAATTTAATCTATGGTGATAGAATAAATTAAATAGCTTAATATTTATTATTTAATATTTTGGAAATATAAATATAAATTAATAAGAGGAGTCTTATTAATATTATTACAATTATTATTATTTTAATTTCTAAAGGAGTTTAGTAATTAATTTAATATTTAGTACTCTCATTTATTCCTAATAAGATTAGGAGACAAATTAATTAAATGAATTTAATTAATTATTCCCATGTGGTGGGAAGCCTAAATTAATTAAAGGAGTTTAACAAATTATACTTTGACTTATTCCTTAAGACCTTTTAAGGCATATATAGGGTATGCTTGGGTATAGTGAGTTATATATGGAGATAATGAATGATCAATAAAGAATCTACCACCTCTAGTAAAAGAGGAGATATGTCCTATGTGATTCGTTAAATGACAACCCAGGAATCCTTGGCCAAGGTGAAATGAAATTAGAAATGAGTTTTTAATTTGCATTATTTGGAGTTGTGCATTTTCTAATCGAAATACATATAATTAAATAAAATAAGACTTGACAGTAAATCCATGTCTTATATTTAATTGGGACATTGTATGGTGGAAGGATTGAATTGTATGGTAACTATTAACTCACAGGTTCTTTTATGATTAATGTTGAAATCTATATTATCTGGAAAGTCGTTGATCGCTAGGGAGGCTTATCCCTATTGTAGAATAAATATTATTTATTTAAATAGATTATTAGTTTAATTTATTTATTTAAATAAGATTAAAATTGTTTTAATTGATTTATTCACAACCGGTTTAATATGGAGAACCTAAAGGGTCACACCATAAAAGGAAGAATAATTATTTAAGAAGGTAATGGCATAATCGTAATAATGCATTAAGTATAATTAATTTAATCTATGGTGATAGAATAAATTAAATAGCTTAATATTTATTATTTAATATTTTGGAAATATTAAATATAAATTAATAAGAGGAGTCTTATTAATATTATTACAATTATTATTATTTTAATTTCTAAAGGAGTTTAGTAATTAATTTAATATTTAGTACTCTCATTTATTCCTAATAAGATTAGGAGACAAATTAATTAAATGAATTTAATTAATTATTCCCATGTGGTGGGAAGCCTAAATTAATTAAAGGAGTTTAATTAATTAAAAGAAATCCCATGTCTAATAGGATTAGAAGGGTTGACCAATGTCTATATAAGAGAAGTCTTATAATAGATATTAGATGATGCAATTCTAATTGTTGGAGAGTACTCCTTTTCTATAGAGGATAGAAAACTAAGGTTAAGCCAAACACCCTCCTTCTTGATAATTCATCTTCCTTGGTGGATCACCTCTAGAGGCCAAACACTTGGGTGGCTAACGTTGATCAAAGGAAAGAATCTAACCCGAAAATTCAAGGAGATCACGAAGAACAAGGAGTTGAACTAGTACCTGTGGAAGCTTCGTTATACAAGGGTATGATTCCATAACTTCTTATTTATCGTTTTAAATTAATAATTTGCATAAAGGATGATCCGGGTAATGGTTTTGTAGAAATTTTTTAAACTCTGATATACCATGCTTCCGCTAATTTTTGCAATTTGATTGCGTCACGATTTCGTACAAACCCAATAGTGGTATCAGAGCCAAATCTTTATGCAATTATTAATTTATTTTTGATTTCATATACATATGGGTATGTATTTAAAATAATTTATTGGGCATAATTTTATTGTATAAAATTATATTTAAAAAAAAAAAAAGAAAAAAAAAAAAGACTTTTTTTTTGGGACGAATCACAATTTTTTTTTTTGGTGCTAATCTTGAATTCTGCAAAGAAAAGGTGTTGTCTCTTTCTTACTCCAAAAAGAAGGTGACCCATCAGGAAATGACTTTTTTAATAAACCTGCAGGACTCTTTTAATAAAAGAAGGTGATTTTTAAAAATAAATAAATAAATATGATATATTTATATATTATATTTTAAATAATTTTATAATTAAAATAAAGAGTTTATTTTAATCTTGAAATTGGATTTCATGCAATTTAAAATTGCCCATTAAATGATACTCATATATATATGGAATGTTTTAATTCATGAGATGAATATTTATTTATTGATATATATGGTGATATGTATGAAAATAAATGGGGATTGATTATGGACTATTTGACCAATGTGATTGGATTTTATTTTAGTTGAATGCTTGAATGAATGGATTTTATTAAATGGGGTCTGCGTACCTCGTCTTCTCTAATTTTTTTTCTTCTTGATGTAAAATTCTATCTCCCTCCTATGTACTTCCCCTTGACTGTTGATCAAGGTTTCTATTTAAATTAAATAGTTTAATGTAATAGAAATAGTTAGAATTATCTTTAAAAATTGGAGACCAAGGAGCAAGGAGCGCGTGAAGACCCGTTTGTACGGAGCCCGAGTTTAAATGTAATAGTTATATTTAAATTTAAATTCTTGCACTCCTAGGTTTGACCTTTTGGTTCACTTGGTGGCTCTAGTGAACCAAACTAGAATAAAAGTCCATAATCAATCCGGGTAGAATATAATATTCTATATTGCATGCTAAATATTATATATTATATTTTATGCAAACATGCTTCGCATGTTTAATAAAATGACGCGTATTTTATATATATATGTGCATGCGCGCTAAACAAGATGAGACAAATAATAACAAACCCCTCAAAGAAATAATATTAAGTCCGAAGCGTTCAAATGATATTTGGAATATCGAACGTCGCCTTCTAGCATGATAAATTAATAGAGTATTAAATATTTAATATGAGCTTGTTGTGCTATCCACAAGGCGAGTATTACGTATTTAAGATGTTAATTAATCACATTTGATGCTTATCAAGAAAATTGAACGATCTAGTCTTGTTGTGCTATCCACAAGGACGAACATTTTTCTTTTTTGAATTTATGGAAGTGCTAGGCTGGACTTAACTTAAATCATTTTAGTTCGGATGTGCACACACTTGACCATTATGATTTAAGAGGAAAAATAAAAGGAGTTATATAGTGTTGTAATTGACAAGAGTTGTCTACCTATTTATTTTTATATCGCTTGTTGTGCTATCCACAAGGTTATATACATTTGAAATGGGATCCTTATTCTCACTAGCAAATCTTTAATTAGATGTTGCCGAACTATATAAGTGAGGGTAATATAGTTTGATGAAAATAGTGGGAGATACCAATTTAAAATAAAGACCTAAATTTATTTTGGTATGCAAAATTAATAAAATGAATGTTTGCTAAAATGTTATTTTTCACATGCAGAATTTTAAAAATGTCTAAATCACTAATCTCACTACGAAGCATACTTGATGCAAACAAGCTTACCGGGCCGAATTATGAGGACTGGCTAAGAAATCTGAGAATTGTTCTCACTGCTGAAAAGATTTCTTATGTCCTAAATTCAACTGTCCCTGAATCTGTTTCAGAAACAGCCTCTGAGGAAGAGATTGTCACTTTCAATAAGTGGCAAGATGATGCATCTGTGGCTCAATGCATCATGCTCGCATCCATGAATAACGAGCTTCAGCGTCAGCACGAAAAAATGGATGCTCCTGCTATGCTGCTTCACCTCAAGGAGTTGTATGGTGAACAGAGTAGGACTGCTAGATATGAGATATCTAAGGAGCTCTTCCGATCTCGGATGACCGAGGGTACTGCCGTCGAGACTCATGTCCTGAAAGTGATCAATTTGATTGAACGCCTTGGACAGCTTGGGTTCGTCATGGATGGGGAGTTGAGTCAAGACTTGGTCTTGCAGTCACTCCCTGAGACCTTCTCGCAGTTTGTGGTTAATTTTCACATGAATAAGCTAGATGTCAGCTTGCCTGAGCTGCTTAACATGCTGAAAACTGCAGAAGGTCACTTCCCATCCAAGAAGAACCATATCTTGATGGTGGATTCTTCCAATAAAAGGAAGAGACCTAAGGTATCTTCTAAAAAGAAGAAATCCAAGAAGGCTAAGGGAAAGGGGAAAGAAAAGGAACAAAAGAAACCTGAACCAGCTAAAGGAATGTGCTTTCATTGCAACGAGCCGGGTCATTGGAAGAAAAACTGCAAGAAGTTTCTGGCAGACAAGAAGCTTGGAGAAGCTTCGACTTCCAATCAAGGTTTGTTCATGATTGAAATTAATTTTTCTAAAAGTCAAAATTCTACTTGGGTATTGGATACCGGCTGTGGTTCTCACATATGTAATAATGTGAAGGGACTGGTCAGAAGTAGAAAGCTGAACAATGATGAGGTGATCCTACGAGTAGGGAATGGAGCAAAGGTTGCTGCATTAGCTGTAGGAACTTATTATTTAGCAATGCCTTCGGGCAAGTCCATTTATCTTAATAATTGTTATTATGTTCCGAATATTATTAAAAACATTATTTTAATTTCTGTATTGGATATGGAAGGATTTAACGTTGTTATAAAGAACAATAGTTGTTCTATTTATAAAGACGATGTTTTATATGGTATTGGAAATTTGAGAAATAGACTTTATACACTTGACTTACAAGAAAATATATTTCAAATTGAACGAACTAAGAAAAGGAAAAGAGATGATATTAATTATACCTACATGTGGCACTGTAGACTCGGTCATATCAATGAAACAAGATTATCCAAGTTGCATAAAGATGGGCTCCTCGAGCTATCCGATTATGAATCATATCCAACTTGTGAATCTTGTCTCATGGGTAAAATGACTAAATCTCCTTTTAGTGGAAGAGGAGAAAGAGTTACAGAGTTGTTGACATTGATTCACACAGACGTTTGTGGGCCTATGACAACAAGTGCACGGGGTGGGTATTCTTATTTTATTACTTTCACTGATGATCACTCAAGATTTGGATATGTGTATTTAATGAAATACAAGTCAGAATCATTTGAAAAGTTCAAAGAGTTCAGAAGTGAAGTAGAGAAACAAACGGGCAAGAGTATAAAGATACTTCGATCAGATCGAGGCGGAGAATACTTAAGCGGTGAGTTTCTCAATTGTCTCAAAGAAAATGGTATAATCTCACAATGGACTCCTCCAGGTACACCACAGTTAAATGGAGTATCTGAAAGGAGAAATCGAACACTGTTAGACATGGTTCGATCCATGATGAGTTTTACCGACCTTCCAATTTCCTTCTGGGGATATGTCCTAGAAACGGCTGCATACCTACTTAACAAGGTACCTACCAAATCCGTCCCAAAGACTCCATATGAGATGTGGAAGGGGAGGAAACCAAATCTTAAGCATGTTAAGACTTGGGGTTGTCCAGCTTATGTCAAAAAGTTTGAACATGATAAGCTACAGACTAAATCCGAAAAGTGTAGATTTGTGGGATACCCTAAAGAAACTGTAGGGTATTATTTCTATCATCTAACTGATCAAAAGGTGTTTGTTGCGAAACATGCTGCCTTCTTGGAAAAGGAGTTTATCCATGAAGGGGTCAGTGGGAGTAAGATATATCTTGAAGAAGTTCAAGAACCACAAATTACCACGGATCAAAGTCAGGTACCTGACCAAGTAGAAGAACCTACTATACCACACCCTGTTCGTAAATCTGGGAGAGTACCGAAGATACCTGAGAGGTATGGATTCGTTATAGAGGATGACGATGAGGTACACATCATGAATGATGATGATCCATTGAATTACGAACAGGCCATGAGTAATAAAGACTCAGGGAAATGGCTTGAAGCCATGAAATCCGAAATGGACTCCATGTATGAAAACAAAGTATGCACTTTGGTTTCACCACCTGAAGGCATTAAGCCTATTGGGTGTAAATGGGTCTTTAAAAGAAAGACTGGAGCGGACGGCAAGGTGGAGACCTATAAGGCCCGACTGGTTGCAAAAGGTTTCAAACAAAGACAAGGAGTTGATTATGATGAAACCTTTTCACCAGTAGCTATGCTCAAGTCCATTTGGATTTTGCTTGCGATTGCAGCTTATAACGACTATGAGATCTGGCAGATGGAAGTGAAAACAGCCTTCCTCAATGGGAAACTTGAGGAGGATGTGTATATGACACAGCCAGAGGAATTTGTTTCAAAGGTTGGAATAAATCAAGTCTGTAAGCTGCAACGATCCATTTATGGATTGAAGCAAGCTTCTCGTAGATGGAACATTCGTTTTGATGAGACAATCAAAGAGTTTGATTTTATCAAAAATGACGATGAACCATGTATGTACAAGAAGGTTAGTGGGAGCGCAATTTCATTCCTTGTATTATATGTTGATGATATATTACTGATAGGGAATGACATTCCTATGCTACAATCAATTAAAATCTGGTTATCTAAACACTTCTCCATGAAGGACTTGGGAGAAGCATCCTATATTTTGGGGATAAAGATCTATAGAGATAGATCTAAAAGGATGCTTGGTTTATCCCAAGGAATGTACATTGATGCAATGCTAAAGAGATTTAGCATGGAAGATTCCAAAAGAGGTCTCATGCTGATGAGCCATGGAATACATCTCTCCAAGAAACAGGCCCCAAAGACACCTGAGGAGAGAGACCGTATGAGTAAGATCCCTTATGCTTCTGCAATAGGATCTATCATGTACGGTATGATATGTACTAGACCGGATGTTGCTCATGCACTTAGTGTAACGAGCAGATACCAGTCGAATCCTGGAGAAGAGCACTGGAAGGCAGTGAAGAATATCCTAAAGTACTTGAGAAGGACTAAAGATATTTTTCTTGTCTACGGTGGGTCTGAATTAAAACTCGAGGGCTTCACAGACTCAAGTTTTCAAACGGACCAAGATGACAGTAAATCTGTTTCGGGGTATGTTTTTACCTTGAACGGAGGCGTAGTGAGTTGGAAGAGTTCCAAGCAGCAAACAGTTGCTGATTCAGTGACAGAGGCAGAGTATATAACTGTAAGTGAAGCTGCAAGTTGATGTTTTAGATGAAAAGTTCATTACAGAACTAGGAATAGTTCCTAAGTCTCATCTTGAATCTAAACATGTGTTGCGGCACTTTGATTAAAGAAATCATTGAAAGAGGAGAGTGTAGACTCTCAAGACAACATTGCAGATCCATTAACTAAAGCTTTAACACAACAGCAGTTTGATCGTCACTTAGAGAAGATGGGTATGAGATACCATGGCGATTGGCTTTAGTGCAAGTGGGAGATTGATAGTAGTGTGCATACAAGCCAATCATGTATGATGATAAAGCACGTACTTTGTAAACAATCTTATTTATTTATTAATAAAATATTCATTTATTAAAGGCATTTAATTATTTACATGTTGCTGTTTTTATAATATGTAAATAACCCATAGTTTTAAGCAATGCTTTTAGAATCATGATGATGATCATGCTAATGAGATCTAAATTCTTAGAAACTTTTAAAACTTAAATAGTTCCCAATCGTGGGATTACTAAAAAGGGGATTAGTAAATCCGGATAGATTGGTACATATGTTGCTTGCTCATTGGATGAGGATGATTGATCTCATGATTATTTGTGTGGAGACACTAAAGCAAGTATGTAGGTGCTTATTGGAGAATAAGTTCACTGAACGTGATTCGCTATGGAATACCTAATGGAGTTTTACTCGCCTGTCAATAGGAATTCCTAATGTGATAGTAGTACAAGTGATCCTTGGACTTGAGATCATCATAGTATCTTGTATGTAACAAATTATACTTTGACTTATTCCTTAAGACCTTTTAAGGCATATATAGGGTATGCTTGGGTATAGTGAGTTATATATGGAGATAATGAATGATCAATAAAGAATCTACCACCTCTAGTAAAAGAGGAGATATGTCCTATGTGATTCGTTAAATGACAACCCAGGAATCCTTGGCCAAGGTGAAATGAAATTAGAAATGAGTTTTTAATTTGCATTATTTGGAGTTGTGCATTTTCTAATCGAAATACATATAATTAAATAAAATAAGACTTGACAGTAAATCCATGTCTTATATTTAATTGGGACATTGTATGGTGGAAGGATTGAATTGTATGGTAACTATTAACTCACAGGTTCTTTTATGATTAATGTTGAAATCTATATTATCTGGAAAGTCGTTGATCGCTAGGGAGGCTTATCCCTATTGTAGAATAAATATTATTTATTTAAATAGATTATTAGTTTAATTTATTTATTTAAATAAGATTAAAATTGTTTTAATTGATTTATTCACAACCGGTTTAATATGGAGAACCTAAAGGGTCACACCATAAAAGGAAGAATAATTATTTAAGAAGGTAATGGCATAATCGTAATAATGCATTAAGTATAATTAATTTAATCTATGGTGATAGAATAAATTAAATAGCTTAATATTTATTATTTAATATTTTGGAAATATTAAATATAAATTAATAAGAGGAGTCTTATTAATATTATTACAATTATTATTATTTTAATTTCTAAAGGAGTTTAGTAATTAATTTAATATTTAGTACTCTCATTTATTCCTAATAAGATTAGGAGACAAATTAATTAAATGAATTTAATTAATTATTCCCATGTGGTGGGAAGCCTAAATTAATTAAAGGAGTTTAATTAATTAAAAGAAATCCCATGTCTAATAGGATTAGAAGGGTTGACCAATGTCTATATAAGAGAAGTCTTATAATAGATATTAGATGATGCAATTCCAATTGTTGGAGAGTACTCCTTTTCTATAGAGGATAGAAAACTAAGGTTAAGCCAAACACCCTCCTTCTTGATAATTCATCTTCCTTGGTGGATCACCTCTAGAGGCCAAACACTTGGGTGGCTAACGTTGATCAAAGGAAAGAATCTAACCCGAAAATTCAAGGAGATCACGAAGAACAAGGAGTTGAACTAGTACCTGTGGAAGCTTCGTTCTACAAGGGTATGATTCCATAACTTCTTATTTATCGTTTTAAATTAATAATTTGCATAAAGGATGATCCGGGTAATGGTTTTGTAGAAATTTTTTAAACTCTGATATACCATGCTTCCGCTAATTTTTGCAATTTGATTGCGTCACGATTTCGTACAAACCCAATATAATATACTTGACAACCTAAGACTCGGTTCAAGGTCTTAATGACCCTCAGAAGTAATTTGACTCTTGATTAATATTCTTGATTCAAAAGTTGAGAAGTAATTTGACTCTTGATTAATATTCTTGATTCAAATGTCAAGCTTTCTGTTATTCAGAATTCTTTCACTCGCATGTTATTATTCCGTCATATTTTTATACTTGCGGGCATCCGTGCTCACTCTTGCATAATAACATTGCAGCTAATAATGAACGAAGTGATGTACCTTCTAGTAGCAAGGGCAAAGGAAAAGCTAACAAGTGATGAAGATTTGTGTTGTCATGAATAATGTTAAAGTTTAAGATTTATGTGTGATGATTTAAGACTTATTTATTTACGTTTCCGCAAAAGAGATTTAAGGTTAAGTATAACCTGGGATTTATGATGTATTTTTATTTCAGATGATGTAAGATGATGATTTATTTATCTAATAAATGAATTTCATTATTTATGGGTAGATAGTTGTATGATATTGGAACAGTGAACACCAAATCCTGTAAAAATTAAGATACCGGATTTGGGGGTGTCACAAAACTGCTTGTTGATCCGTTCTTTCTTATTGAGCACTTACCAACTGTTGGGGCTAGTTATATTTCTGAATAAGTATATATAGTTAATTGCTTTAGCAAATGTTTGCGTTAAGTCTTCGTTTTAATTTGAGTGAGTCAATGATTGTAGGAGTTAGATGCTTATTGCAAGTTTGGGGGTCTTGAATGAGTTATTGACATGCATATATATATATATATATATATATAATAATAATAATAATAATAATAATAATAATAATAATAAAAATAATAATTATAATAAAAATATTCTGAGTGACGAGTGCATAATATCCATCTATTTCGATTCCTTTATGCGTAGTTCATTGCATGTTTTTGTTGTCAACACAGGCTTAATAGGTTTGTTTATGGATTTTAGGTTGAAATGGAGCTTACGTGCTAAACCGGGACAAATTGGACATGATTGTATGGAAAAAGGAAGAAGAATCAAAACTCATGGAATCTCGCCCCAGCGAGATTTGCTAGGCAAAAATCTGCTCCCCGGCGTAGATCTCTCTGCCAAAAGTCGCCCTAGCGCCTTCTAGAGCCGCCCCAGCGTAGACTTCTCTGCCATTTTCCGCCCTGGCTAGTATTTTATGAACAAAATTCTCCGCCCCGGTGGAGGTCTTCTTTGGAGCCCAGGAAAAGTGAAATCCGCCTTGGCGGATTTGGCAAGGCAAAAACTCCTCCCCCACCGGAGTTTTTGGGCAGACTCAGCAGTTTTTTTTTTGTAGTTACTTGATATACTTCTATTGTAATTAGGATTTTGGATTTCTTAGGAACGTGGGATCATGTTTAGGTATTATATATACATGTAAGACTGAGTATTAGAGGGATATATCATACTACCATCCTCTACATTCATCTAAACCCTAGTTTTGGAGAATCAAGGGATGCCGAACTAATTTCTCAATTCAACTCTGAAGGGATGTTGAACCTTATTCACAATTAATGGTTTCTTTAAGTTTACTTTATTTAGTTCTTCATATGTGAGATTTGTTCTGAATATCTACATAAAATTCTTGTATGCTATTCAATTTACTAATTTGGTTTCTACAGGATTAAATTAGTGAATTGATATCATCTGCTAGATTAAGATATATATTAAGCAAACGATGTATATCTGATCATAAGTAGCAGTTAGTGATATTTGATTGTGGTCAAACTTTTGGATATTATTAAGATTTTTAGAAAATAAGCTAAATAATTCCTGATTGTGAAATTGTTGCTTAGAACAATCTAATTCTCATTCTTAATGCTTCTATTGTATTAAATCTAGACTGATAGTTCTAGGTTATATGATAGTTAGGATCTATTGCTGGCGATCATCGCATTAGATTTACACAAAGAGAATTTCAGATAATTAGCGATCGCGGTTATCTAGGGTTGTTAATCTCATTGAATGATAAATACTGTAAAAACTTGATTAATTCGTAATTGTGAAAATGTGATACTAAACTGAAGAGTTGAAGCTTTTTACTCATTGATACTTCTTTCAAATTTACTCTTGCTAATTTAGTTATTCATATCAAAACCCCCAATTCATTGGAAAATACTTGGATAAATTTTAAATAGTACACTCTCTGTGGGATCGATCCTTACTTGTTACTATACTAATTCTTGAGTTAGTAGAATAGGATTAAGGTTTAATTTTGTAGTGCTAAACGACAACTCCCAAATTTTGGCTCCATTGCCGGGGAGTGTTATTTGTTTTTATTTATTCATTATTATATTATATTTTATTTTTGTTTATGCCTCGATCCTCTCACTCTCTTGATTTGAAATTTGATCCAAAAATAGAGAGAACTGCACACAGGCTTAGGAAGGAAGCTCGAAAATCCCAAAGTACACTTGCAGATTTCGACGAAGCTCCATCCTCAGGCCTCAACATCATGCTCACACTACTTTCAGACCATTCCTCTAGCGAATCAAACGAGGAGATGGCGGTGCCAAATAATAACAGGACTTTAAAGGAGTTTTCCACTCCTAATCTCACTCAACAACCTCTATGCATCGAATATCCTGCTTTAAATGCTGTGTTTGAATTGAAATCTAGACTAATTCACCTTTTGCCTACTTTTCGTGGTCTTATAGGTGAGGATCCTTACAAGCACTTAAAGGAGTTTCATATTGTGTGCTCAACCATGAAGCCACACGAGATTACGAAGTAGCAAATAAAACTAGAGCTTTCCCTTTCTCACTGGCAGATTTAGCGAAAGATTGGTTGTATTATCTTCCCTCGGGATCGAGACAATCTTGGAATGACATGAAAAGACTATTTTTGGAGAAGTACTTTCCTGCTTCAAGGGTAGCTAACATAAGGAAAGAAATTTGCAGAATCCGATAGTTCAGCGGTGAAACATTATATGAATATTGGGAGAGATTCAAAAAGCTTTGCTCTAGATGTTCACCCCAGCAGATTGCTGATCAACACCTTATCCAGTACTTTTATGAGGGACTTGTACCGATGGATAGGAGTATGATCGATGCTGCTAGTGGAGGCGCATTAATAGACAAGACTCCAGAGGCTGCAAAGAATTTGATTGCAAACATGGCAGCCAATGCACAACAGTATGGGACAAGGAATGAACATGCACCACAAAGGGTAAGTGAGGTAGGCACAAGGAACTTGGAGCAGCAGATTTCTAACTTAACTGCTGTGGTGAGACAACTAGCTACAGGGAATGTACCAGTTGCAAGGGTTTGCAGGATCTGTTTTCAGGAAAATCACAACACGGATGCTTGTCCCACATTGCAAGATGAGGAGCATGTGTGACAACCGAAAAATTTATAAGATTTATAAATAAAATCTTGAATGATTAAATAAAGGTTAAAGAATAAAACCTAGATTAGAAATAGAGGACAAATTAAAATTTTTAGAAAGACCTATATTGTTTGAAATTTTATTAGCAATGTAAAGAAAATTAATATGAAGGACAGAAATCTTGAAGAATAAAATTGAGAAAATATGGGTTACGTAAATCCAAAACTCTATAATGAATTTATATGTATACTTAAAGGTATATTAAGAATAAAGTATTATGATACTTTTAAAATTACAAGAAGGAATGAAAGAGATTATGTAGTGATGTATGTGGAAATTTATTAAAGAAATAAGTTTCAAATAAAGAAATATAGTAGGGATAAATTGAATGTGTATAGGTATAGGTACATATATACTTAGTCATGTGCTATATATATTTTAGCAAGAGAAATGATTAATTAAATTAATCATACAAGAATATTAGGTCACATTTGTGACACCCCCAAAGCCTGGTACTTCGTTTCTACATAATTTGGTGTTCACTTTCTAACTATAACAAACATCTACCCAATATATCTCAAAAGAAATTATAATCTTTATATAAAATCTCCCTTAAAACAAGAGTTACAACCTTTTTAAAATAATCCCGGGTTACTCTAACCCTGACATAAAAATAATAAAGTGCGGAAATAAATACATAACATTTAAGTCTTATTACAATCATTCTCAATTAAATAAAAACAAGTCTTCACTTGCTTTGCTTTCCCTTGCCCTTACTCGTAGACGGAGCATCAACGTTATCAACCTTAACTGCAATTGTTATTTAATGCAAGAGTGAGCAAACCACAGCTCACTGGAGTTTAACAATAATAAATACATGAAAGGATATCTTTAAAAAGATCTGAATAACTTAGCTTACTTTAACAATAAAGAATTGAATAATAATTCTCTATCAACATTAAAATTCGAATATAGAATTTATCTGAGGGTCATAAGACCTTTGAACTCTTGTCCTAGGTTATAAATATTTCTATTTAAACCTTTAACAGTTAATAAGACTATGGACATTAACTCGTACTTAGGAGGATCAACCCTTTGTACCATGTATTGTGCACAAACGTCTTAACGCTATGCGTAGTAACCTCCCCTAATAATTAGGATTGTTCAACTTAATAATTTGAATTCAAGTCCGCACCAAAGAAAGTTTGGTTTGGATAAGCTTACAAGGGTAATTTAGAATTCACGTTCATCAACTAAGGATTAGTTGAATCGACTTTCAATAATTCATAAATAAAAGAATTATGAATTAATATATGCTTTAGAAGTATACTTAAAACATTTAAAATAATAAACTGGATCTTACTTGAACAATAAGTTAAGATCATTTCAATTAAATAAACAATTGTCCAATACAGAAATGGAAAGAACATTCTCAGCAATGAATATATGAACTCAAGAAATTGTATAGAATTAACAAGTTTAGGGTTAGAAGACTTGCCTTACGCGCAAGCTACTTAACTCAACCACGTATTTAAACACTTCCTATACATATTCAATTATAAATAATCTAAATCAGTTAACACATAACTAACTCACATAAGTGGTTAACCATCATGGTTAACTCACTCTAATAAAATAAATAATAATAATCAACTATCACATAGTTAATTACATCACATCCGTAGTCATATAATTAAATTAATTATGTATTTAGCTAAATTATAATTAAACAATTATAATTTAAACACTTAATCTAATTATAATTACTCAATTATAATTACCTCTTAAATTATCACCAATTCATAATTAATAGTTAATTAAGCTATATCATGCATTATAATTACACAAATTATAATTAATCATGCAATTATCAAATATAATCTATAATTAAGCATGCATTTATTAAATTACAATTACATAAATTATAATTTAAATTAACATCTAATAAATCAACCTTTATTCATTATAATTTAACCAAATTAACATTTAATCATAATTATAATTATTCAAATTATAATTAAGTAATTCATATTCCAATTAAACAATTAAAATTCACAATTTAAATACTATATACAATTTATCAAATTTATATTTACGAAATGTTATAGCAATTGGATGCATACACATTATCATGGAACAATTTAGCTAAGGCTTAAAATAAACTGCACAATTAATCAACTAGAACTCACTGCCTATGCACTGGGCACTGGGCACGGTGCAGCTGCGCAGCCAGCAGCCTTGGCACCGGCGCAGCTGCGCAGGGGTCGAATCTAGAAAAGGCAAGCGGCGCAGCTGCGCTGCTTCTGGCTGTACTACCGGCGCAGCTGCGCAGGAGCACTGACAGAGGCAGACAGCCACGACACTCTGCTTCACCGATTAACCCATACAAGCCAACAAACAAAAAAATATAGCAACACAGACACTGAAAATCATACATATGCAATAATGCACATGCTATCTATACTACCAATCACTGAATTTGTCCAAATAATGAAAATCAAAGGTTTTAAAAACCCAATTTGGTAATTTTTACAAAAACTCATATATTTTTCAAAAATCATTCACTATAACTTAAATTCTCAACCAATTCAAGTTACCACACATGTAATCTCTTCATAATTGAATATAACATCATAACCAATTCTAATTAGGCATAATAACACATATCAATTCTTAAATTTTCCATTCTAAAACCAATCAATACATATAAAATCATATGAGCAAAACTTTTTCCATGAAACTTGTTTTAACAGTAGTTTAATTCTTGAAAATCCTCTTATGTCATACAATTACCACAATCAGCACATGGATGCAATACATATATATATATATATATATATAAAATTCATGATTTTACAACTTCATGAAATTCACAGAAACTAAAATTTACAGAACTTAAAATAATGAAGAACAACTACTTAACGTTTTTAAAACTATGAGATAGTAATTACCTTTATGCTTAGTGATTGAAGAAGAATATGAAGACGATTTCTCTAGCCTTCTCAAGCTTTTCTCTTCCTTTTTCCTTCTTCTTCTTCCTCTCTAACACACTGTATAATTCTAACTTTCTCTGCTCTTTTCTCTCTTCTTTCTTTAGCTTAGACTAACTTAGCGTAAACCAAATTAACGTATAATATAATACGTAGTAATAAATATAGGCTTAATTATATAATATAACTGATAAAATAATTAAGTATAATGTCAGTTACAAATTTCAAAAGCCACAATGCCTTGTTTGGCAAAACAAGGTTATTTTCAAAAACAGATTATTAATGCTAAAGTATTGTTTGGTAAATAATTTATTTAAAATAACTTTTTGATAGTTAGGGCCCCGTTTGGTAGAAATAGGTTTAAAACAACTACAAGGGCCTTGTTTGGTTAAAATCATCTAAAATTCTTTTTCTTTTATTTTAACAAATCCATTTACACATATTTTAAATGTCACATTTTAATTAATTAAACATAGAACATTCTTATTTAATCAATTAAAATCAATTAACCACATAAAATAATTTGTCACATAATTATAATTACTTGCTAATTATAATTCATGTAACACTTAAGACACAATTCATCTAATTTAATTCTCTCAATTAAATTAGAACTATAATATAAAATTAATATATACACATCAATTAAATAACATTCATTAAATTAATATGTAACACTTAATTAAATCACTTCCATAAATCACATAATTTATTTATTTCACTCTATAAATAAATCACATAAAATATTTATTTAACTCAATAAATATTTAAAATTAAATATAAAATCTCAATCGTTACAATCTTCCCTCCTTAAAAGGATTCTGTCCCCAGAATCACACATAAAAAAAAAAATTCTCGTCTATTACATTATTCCCTCCTTAAAAGGATTCTGTCTCCAGAATCAGTACATAAGGGGTTACACAAAACTAATCAAATAAATACGGATAAGATTTCATTATAACATCTTCGAGTTCCCACGTAGGTTCTTCAGCACTATGGTTCCTCCAGATTACCTTAACAGAAGGTATCACTTTATTCCTAAGTACTTGTTCCTTTCTATCAACTATTTGAATAGGCACTTCTTCATAAGTTAAGTCTTTATCAAATTGTAAAGGTTCATATTCTATTACATGTTTATAATCATGCTTGTAAGGTCTTAACATAGAAATATGAAAGACATTATGTATATTCTCGAGCTCTGGAGGTAATGCCACTTCGTAAGCTACCTCGCCCACCTTTCGTAGTACCTCGAAAGGTCCAATAAATCGGGGACTCAGTTTTCCCTTCTTACCAAACCTAATCTTTCCTTTCCAGGGAGATACTTTCAGAAAAACGAAACTTCCTAGTAAGAATTCTCGGTTCTGTCGATGTAAATCGGCATACTTCTTCTATCTGTCTTGAGCAGCAACTAATCTCGTTCTGATCAGCTTCACAATTTTGGCAGTTTGTTGTACCAATTCTGGTCCCAATAATTTACGTTCACCGACTTCATCCCAGCACAAAGGAGTTCTACATTTTCTACCGTATAATGCTTCGTAAGGCGGCATGCCTATACTCGCATGGTAACTATTATTGTAGGCAAACTCCACCAACGGTAGATGATTCTCCCAGCTTCCTTTTAAGTCCATCACACAAGCTCTCAGCATATCCTCAAGCGTCTAAATCGTTCTTTCGCTCTGGCCATACGTCTAAGAATGGTACGCCGTACTCATTCGTAACTGCGTTCCCAGACACTCTTGCAAACGCTTTCAGAAATTTGACGTAAAACGTGGATCTCTGTCAGACACAATCGACACCAGAACACCATGTCGAGAAATGATTTCCTTGACGTATAGCTTCGCTAGCTGATCCAAGTTATACTTAACCCAGATCGATAGAAAGTGGGCTGACTTCGTCAGTCGATCCTACTATAACCCATATCGCATCAAATCCCTTCTGAGTCACTGGAAGACCCACCACGAAGTTCAACGTGATGTGCTCCCACTTCCACTCTAGAATTTCTAACGGTTGTAGCAAACCACTCTGTCTCTGGTGTTCTGCTTTAACTTTCTGACACGTCAAGCATTTCGCAACGCATTCAGCAACGTCCCTCTTCATATTCGGCCACCAGAAATAATGCCTAAGATCCTGGTACATCTTTGTACTCCCAAGGTGAATATAATATCTAGAACTGTGAGCTTTGCTCAGAATCTTCTCTTTAACCTCTGGTACTGGCGGTACCCAGATTCTTCCTTCAAACCGTAACAGACCATCAATATAGATCTTGAACTTGAACTCTTCGCCATCAGTTATCCTCCTCCGAATCTTTTCACATTCATCATCATGGAGTTGTGCTTCTTTCACCTTGTCTACTAAAGTAGAACCAGTGGTTACTTGAAACAACTTCTCATCCGATTCCTTCAGAAACTTCACTTCTAACTCCAATCTAGCCATTTGCTCTATTAACTGATCCTGATCAGTCAACACGTTCAGCTTCTCCCGACCTTTTCTACTCAAAGCGTCAGCGACGACGTTAACTTTACCTGGATGGTAAAGTATCTCGCAGTCGTAGTCTTTAATCAGTTCCAACCATCTTCTTTGGCGCATGTTCAAATCCTTCTGGGTAAATATATACTTCAGACTCTAGTGATCTGTGTATATTTCACACTTCTCTCCATAAAAGTAGTGCCTCTAAATCTTTAGGGCAAACACTACTGCCGCCAATTCTAGATCATGGGTCGGATACCCCTTCTCGTAATCCTTCAGCTGACGTGACGCATAGGCAATGACTTTTCCGCTCTGCATCAACACATAGCCTAATCCTTTATGTGAGGCATCGCTATGTACCACAAAATTTCCCGTACTATCCGGTAACGACAAAACAGGCGCAGTACTCAGCCTCTTCTTCAACTCCTGAAAACTCTCCTCACACTTCTCCGTCCAAACAAACTTAACTATTTTACGAGTCAAATTCGTCAACGGAGTTGCGATTCTAGAAAATTTTTGGATAAATCTTCGGTAATAACCAGCCAATCCCAAGAAACTCCTCAATTTGGACGGCGTCTTCGGCTGTTCCCAATTCATAACAGCTTTAACCTTCGACGGATCTACTGAAATACCATCCTTGTCAATCACGTGGCCAAGAAATTGCACACGTTCCAACCAGAATTCACAGTTCGAGAATTTGGCGTAAAGCTTCTCTCGTCTCAGTGCTTCTAAGGTCAGTCGTAAGTGTTCAGCGTGTTCCTCCTCGGTCTTGGAATAAACCAGGATGTCATCTATGAACACTACCATGAACTTATCCAGAAATGGCTTGAACACCCTATTCATTAGGTCCATAAATGCAGCTGGGGCATTCGTGAGACCAAATGACATCACCAAGAACTCGTAATGACCATATCGAGTCTTAAAAGCCGTCTTCGGTATATCTTCTCTTCTCACCTTCAATTGATGATACCCGCTTCTCAAATCAATTTTTGAGAAGTACTTCACACCCTTCAACTGGTCAAACAAGTCATCGATCCTAGGTAAAGGATACCTATTCTTGATCGTAACTTTATTCAACTCCCTATAATCAATGCAAAGACGCATCGATCCATCTTTTTTCTTAACAAACAAAACTGGCGCTCCCCATGGTGAAACGCTTAGGTTGGATATACTTCTTGTCTAATAGTTCTTGTAGTTGGACTATCAGTTCCTTCATCTCAACTGGAGCCATTCGGTACGGAGCCTTCGAAATCGGAGCAGTTCCCGGCGCTAAGTCGATCACGAACTCTGTCTCCCTTTTCTAGCGAAAGTCCTGGCAAGTTGCTCAGAAATACGTCTACAAACTCCTTAACTATCGATATTTCCTCCACCTTCGGGCTTTCCTTACGCGTATCTACTATATAGGCTAGATATTCTACACTGCCTTGCTTCAGAAGTTTCTTGGCTTGCATAACCGTCAGACAACTCGCTTGTCTAGGCGATTTGCTACCATAGAACACCAACTTCGACGGAGTCGTAAGGTTTATCGATTTCTTTTGACAGTCGATTATCGCCCCATGGTTGAACAACCAATCCATACCCAGTATGACATCGAATTCCCTAAGTTTTATCGGAATCAAATCTACTCTCAGCTCCTAACCCTTAATGTCCAGTCTACAGTTCTTATAAACACACCTAACGGGAATAACTTCCCTATTCGCAATCTCTATGTTCAAGGGGTAAACTAACTCTTCTACAGGTAAGTCTAGGGTTTTAGCAAAATCATCGGATATGAATGAACAAGTAGCACCCGAATCAAATAATACATATGTATTTATACTATTGATCGGAATAATACCTGACACCACATCTTTTGATTGCACAGCATCCTGCACCATCATATTGAATGTCCATGCAGTGGGTCGAATAGCTTGCAATGGTGCAGCGATAGTCACGGTACTGCCGCTTCCATTCCCTTCGCTCCCTGTTGACCCTGCCGTCAGCTTCTTATGGCAGTTGTGAGCCATGTGATCTTTGGATCCACATGTAAAGCAAGCTCCCTTCTTTGGGTTTGGGAAATTAGGCGCGATGTGGCCTTCCTGACCACAGTTAAAGCACACCCGCTTCCCCTTCATGCACACGCCAGTGTGATTCTTACCGCATGTAGCACATGCTTCGAACTTCCTCTTCTGCTGGCTTCCTTGCTGACTCCAAGCAGAGGTGTTGTCATTCCATTTCCTCTTTTGGTTTATAGCGCTGCTACCCCCAGCCTTAGTTTCTATCTCATTCTTCTTCTTCTTATCTTGGTTGAACATCGTCACCGCTTCGCTTCCTCCCTCGGCAAGTATGGCCTTCTCTAGCACAGTCGCAAAGGTGTTCAGCTGGAACATGGAAACCTTGCTGTAGATCTAGGGCTTCAGTCCCCGCTCAAACCTTCTCGCCTTCCTAGCGTCAGTGCTGACCTGGTAAGTAGCAAACCTGGCCAGTTCGTTGAACTTAGCGGCATACTCGGACACCGTCATCCCTCCCTGCTTAAGCTCTAGGAACTGGACCTCCATCTGGTCCTGCGAACTCACTGGGAAGTACATTTTGTAGAACATTTCCTTGAAACGTTCCCACGTTATGACTCCTTCTCCTTCTCGGGTCTTATTCGCCTGCCACCAGAAGCTAGCATTCGACTTCAACATGAAAGCCGCGAATGCTGTCTTCTGGTATTCACCTACTCGGGCTACGTCAAATACCTTCTCCATTTCCATAACTCACGTCTGAGCCTCAATAGGGTTGGTCGATCCCTTGAACTCAGGCGGTCCTACTGCCTTGAATTCCTTGAACGTAGTGCCCTGCACTTGCGGCTGATTCGCAAGAGCTCCGGTCAACAGATTCACCAACTGCTGAACCGGGGTTTTGACGTGTTGGTCTTCTTCTATAAGGCATTTTCTGTTAAGAAAATATTATTATTAGATCCTTTTATTCAACTATTAAGTATTCAAGTTCATACTTACACTTTTTAAACAATTCAGTTCACATAGAACACATAGCACGCCAATAAACTCCTTTTATTCATTAGTTGTAATTTAAAAACATCAATCAGATAGCATTTCTGCCATTTACATCATCCTTCCTGAACTGGAAAAGTTTCAGGATTACATTATTAACTTATCCCATTCTTATCTCAAATTATGGTATTTACTTTATTTACTACAAAAAGCAACACATAAACAAAAGCTCTACTACTACTACTACTACTACTACTGCTGCTGCTGCTGCTGCTATTGCCTAGGCATATTAATACGTCGTACAGCCTCTCTGCGTTCCTCTTCCATTACCCGAAATGCCGTTCTTTGGTCCACCACATACCACGGTAAACCTTGGAACTGAGCTGGGTAGTAGAAAACACGGTCCTGAGCTCTCTCTATAGCTGTATGAAAAGCATATTCCGTTTTCCTCAGCTTGGCCCTCTTGGCTTCAACTTCACTTTCTGCTCGATTGGCTCGTTCATTAGCCCTCAAGCTTGACTCTTCAGCTCTGGCATGCTTCCTCGACTCCTTATGGATATCTTGCTTCAGCTTTGCCAGTTCAAATCGAGCAGCATCTCTATCAACCTCCATATGTATCAGGTTCCACTGTGCATCTCCTAGGTCACTTGTCATTTCCTCGATCGTCTCGTCTCGCTGCTGGACAGTTTCCTCGAGATCTCGTACTTGTCCATGAAGCTCCACGTTGCTATCGTAGATTGCCTAGTACATCTCAGCACTAGTAGAGTGAGGTGGAAATTCCTCTTCGGGATCCTCTTCCTCCTCCTCCTCTTCAGACTCGTCCTCGTCCTTTTCTTCTGGAATAGGTGTCAGCTCACGCTCCCGACCAGCTACGGTGATCACTGGAGATGACTCTCTCCTAACTAGCTGCTCCCAGACAATATGTATGTCACGGGGCTTCTCCTCTCTAGGCACCTGAGGTACATCCTCTCTAGCCTGACTAGGTTCTCCAACGTTCGACATCCTGACAAAAGAATTTTAAAGTTTATTATTACGTGATATCGAATCGTCACTCTTCGAATACAAAAACGTAAACACACAGCACATAAAGTAGTTTATTATCTTTACCTATCTTATCTATCTTTTCGATCTTACCTATAAGGCTACTACCTAAGGTTTTCCTTCACCTAAGGTTTCATAACCTACAGCTTTGATACCAACCTGTGACACCCCCAAATTCGGGTACTTCGTTTCCACATAATTTGGTGTTCACTTTCTAACTATAATAAACATCTACCCAATATATCTCAAAAGAAATTACAATCTTTATATAAAATCTCCCTTAAAACAAGAGTTACAACCTTTTTAAAATAATCCCGGGTTACTCTAACCCTGACATAAAAATAATAAAGTGCGAAAATAAAAACATAACATTCAAGTCTTATTACAATCATTCTCAATTAAATAAAAACAAGTCTTCACTTGCTTTGCTTTTCCTTGCCCTTACTCGTAGACGGAGCATCAACATTATCAACCTTAACTGTAATTGTTATTTAATGCAAGAGTGAGCAAACCACAGCTCACTGGAGTTTAACAATAATAAATACATGAAAGGATATCTTTAAAAAGATCTGAATAACTTAGCTTACTTCAACAATAAAGAATTGAATAATAATTCTCTATTAACATTAAAATTCGAATATAGAATTTATCTGAGAGTCATAAGACCTTTGAACTCTTGTCCTAGGTTATAAATATTTCTATTTAAACCTTTAACAGTCAATAAGACTATGGACCTTAACTTGCACTTAGGGGGATCAACCCATTGTACCATGTATTGTGTACAAACATCTTAATGCTATGCGTAGTAACCTCCCTTAATAATTAGGGTTGTTCAACTCAGTAATTTGAATTCAAGTTCGCACCAAAGAAAGTTTGGTTTGGATAAGCTTACAAGGATAATTTAGAATTCACGTTCATCAACTAAGGATTAGTTGAATCGACTTTCAATAATTCATAAATAAAAGAATTATGAATTAACATATGCTTTAGAAGTAAACTTAAAGCATTTAAAATAATAAACTGGATTTTACTTGAACAATAAGTTAAGATCATTTCAATTAAATAAACAATTGTCCAATACAGAAATGGAAAGAACATTCTCAGCAATGAATATATGAACTCAAGAAATTGTATAGAATTAACAAGTTTAGGGTTAGAAGACTTGCCTTACGCGCAAGCTACTTAACTCAACCACGTACTTAAACACTATCTATACACATTCAATTATAATAATCTAAATCAGTTAACACATAACTAACTCACATAAGTGGTTAACCCTCATGGTTAACTCACTCTAATAAAATAAATAATAATAATCAACTATCACATAGTTAATTACATCACATCCGTAGTCACATAATTAAATTAATTATGTATTTAGCTAAATTATAATTAAACAATTATAATTTAAACACTTAATCTAATTATAATTACTCAATTATAATTATCTCTTAAATTATCACCAATTCATAATTAATAGTTAATTAAGCTATAATATGCATTATAATTACACAAATTATAATTAATCATGCAATTATCAAATATAATCTATAATTAAGCATGCATTTTTTAAATTACAATGACATAAATTATAATTTAAATTAACATCTAATAAATCAACGTTTATTCATTATAATTTTACCAAATTAACATTTAATCATAATTATAATTATTTATAATATAATTAAGTAATTCATATTCCAATTAAACAATTAAAATTCACAATTTAAATACTATATACAATTTGTCAAATTTATATTAACGAAATGTTATAGCAATTGGATGCATACACATTATCATGGAACAATTAAACTAAGGCTTAAAATAAACTGCACAATCAATCAACTAGAACTCACTGCCTCTGCACTGGGCACTGGGCACGGTGCAGCTGCGCAGCCAGCAGCCTTGGCACCGGCGCAGCTGCGCAGGGGTCGAATTTGGGAAAGGCAAGCGGCGCAGTTGCGCTGCTTCTGGCTGTACTACCGGCGCAGCTGCGCAGGAGCACGAACAGAGGTAGACAGCCACAACACTCTGCTTCACCGATTAACCCATACAAGCCAACAAACGAAAAAATATAGCAACACAGACACTGAAAATCATACATATGCAATAATGCACATGCTATTTATACTACCAATCACTGAATTTGTCCAAATAATGAAAATCAAAGGTTTTAAAAACCCAATTTTGACATTTTTACAAAAACTCATATATTTTTCAAAAACCATTCACTGTAACTTAAATTCTCAACCAATTGAATTTACCACACATGCAATCTCTTCATAATTGAATATAACATCATAACCAATTCTAATTAGGCATAATAACACATATCAATTCTTAAATTTTCCATTCTAAAACCAATCATTACATATAAAACCATATGAGCAAAACTTTTTCCATGAAACTTGTTTTAACAGTAGTTTAATTCCTGAAAATCCTCTTATGTCATACAATTACCACAATCAACACATGGATGCAATATATATATAAAATTCATGATTTTACAACTTCATGAAATTCACAGAAACTAAAATTTACAGAACTTAAAACAATGAAGAACAACTACTTAACGTTTTTAAAACTATGAGATAATAATTACCTTTATGCTTAGTGATTGAAGAAGAATATGAAGACGATTTCTCTAGCCTTCTCAAGCTTTTCTCTTTCTTTTTCCTTCTTCTTCTTCCTCTTTAACACACTGTATAATTCTAACTTTCTCTTCTCTTTTCTCTCTTCTTTCTTTAGCTTAGACTAACTTAGCGTAAACCAAACTAACGTATAATATAATACGTAGTAATAGATATAGGCTTAATTATATAATATAACTGACAAAATATATTAAGTATAATGTTAGTTACAAATTTCAAAAGCCACAATGCCTTGTTTGGCAAAACAAGGTTATTTTCAAAAATAGATTATTAATGCTAAGGTATTGTTTGGTAAACAGTTTATTTAAAACAGCTTTTTGATATTTAGGGCCCCGTTTGGTAGAAATAGGTTTAAAATAATTACAAGGGCCTTGTTTGGTTAAAATCCTCTAAAATCCTTTTTCTTTTATTTTAACAAATCCATTTACACATATTTTAAATGTCACATTTTAATTAATTAAACATAGAACATTCTTATTTAATCAATTAAAATCAATTAACCACATAAAATAATTTGTCACATAATTATAATTACTCGCTAATTATAATTCATGTAACACTTAAGACACAATTCATCTAATTTAATTCTGTCAATTAAATTAGAACTACAATATAAAATTAATATATACACATCAATTAAATAACATTCATTAAATTAATATGTAACACTTAATTAAATCACTTCCATAAATCACATAATTTATTTATTTCACTCTATAAATAAATCACATAAAATATTTATTTAACTCAATAAATATTTAAAATTAAATATAAAATCTCAATCGTTACAACATTAATTATTTATATGTGTATTAAATATGAAAGTCCAATAATAATCTAAAAGGGGGGTTGAATAGATTATCACTGTTTAAAAAATTATCTTTGGCCTTTTTGATTTTTTTAGTAGATTAACTTACAGTGTTAAGAATTTAATAAGCAGGTTAAAAATTCAATCACACGATGTACATAAATTTATTTGGTTCACAACATACAGCTAGGGTATGTTGCTATGTCTAGTCTCAAGCTTCTCTACAGAACTTGAGATTCTACTACTCCCTATAATAAATACTCCTTCAATAGGCGGAGAAGCCTTTACAAAGTTTTATAGATAAACTTACAACTATCCACAACTAACTATCTCGGACAGCGAACTCCCAGCTCCTTCCTCAAGCTTAGTTGAAACTTCTTTTTGAGCTTAGAACTATTCTATAACTTGGTCTTGAAACTAACAATCTCTTCCTTACCTCATAAGTACATTAGAGACCCAACTCCCAGCTGACCTCTCTAAGACTCTGGTCATGGTCAAAGAATTTTTGTCTTTCTCACAAGTACATAAAATAAACTAACTTAACCTTTTCCTTTTTACAAAAGTTTGTTTTAGTTTTTGCTTCTAAAGTAAGCAGATAAAATTTAGAATAGATACTTCTCAAATAAGCAGATATATAAGTTAAGTATTTGATAAAAGTTCAACACTTTTATGTGTTGTACTTCTGTGTAAGTAGATATATAGATTTAAGTACTTTTTACAAAGATTTTCCTTTTCTTTAATAAAGAATGTGTTTCTATGGTTTAAAATAGATTTAGAAAAAGATTTTTCTTTTAGAGTGTGTTTCTATGGTTTTAAACGAATTTAGAAAAGGATTACTCTTTTAGAGTGTATTTCTATGGTTTTAAACAAATGTAACTTTGAGTTTAAATAACTATATAAACTTACATATAATGCAACAAATAATCTATGAATAATTTTATGAGCAGTATACTCTTGATGACAGTTTAGCAAGTATAATAATTTGATCAATTTAAATAATACTTGAAGAAACTTGTTTCACCCACTTATATATATTATATTATATTTGATCTATGTTGTGAAAATTTTTGGCCACTTAGGATTTCAAAAATCGTCTAGATAATATTCTTTGTTAAGAAATATCTCCGAATATCGGTATCTAAGTACTGACTAAATTGTTCATTTCACAACTTGATAATAGGATTTTAAAGACCGTTTGGAGAATTTCAGAGAAATTACATCCTAATTATATCGGTATCTAAGTATTGACTTTTTACTTGATATTGATAGATGAAATATAGATATATGTATAAATGTGAATAGCAATTTATATCTGAATATCAATATATATAAGCAAGTATGAGATAATGTGAACAGTAATGAATTAATAACTTATCTTAAATACTTTGACCAATTTTTCTCTTCCAAAATAAAATTAGAACTTTGATTAGAAGAAGAGAGAGTGAAAGCTTAATTGGACAGAATGTAGGCAAGGAGAGTATGCTTTTTTATTTTGTGAATTGGTAAGTTGAAATGAATGAAAAGCCTCCTATTTATAGGATTTTTTAGTTTAGGGCAAAGTAGTAATTTTGGAAATTCATTTTGAATTTAATAGTCCAAATTTGCAAGATAAAATTGAAGGGCTCGGATCATTTTGGAAATTCACTGGTTGGTAAACTTTGGCCCAATCAATTTTGATTTCAACATATGAGTCATCACATGCATATATAATACTAGCTTTTTCATTTGGCCTAAAGGCTTTAAGCCTCAGCAAACATAAATGCTAGCAAACGTATTCATGCCCAAACATGCCAGCAACACACACGGTCACACACACATATTCACATGCACACACCGCACATATATACACATGCACACACGACACACACATATATATATATATGTTTAGAAATTTTATTTTTGCCCATAAAAGATTTATAAAATTATTTTGAAAAAAAATATGAATCTCCTTGCCTTAAGAAATGTTACTATATGAATTCATTTCGTTAACACTTGATATTAGATTTATCAAGGTTAGAAAATAAATTCAAATGGAGTTTCAAAATTAAATATTTTTGGTCAAAATAAATGAGGTAATTAAAATCAAATTAATATTTTTAATCCTATGGAGAGGATTCTACCCTTTTGACCTATTTACTTAATTTGTCATCATTAAAATAAAATAACCAGATTTGGAGACCTATCAATTTTTCCCTTTTTGATGATGACAATAAGTAAAAAATATTTTGGTTTTCAGAGCTCCCCCTTAATTTATAATGCTTCCCCTTGGATCATGAATCGATTTTTAAAAAGCAATTTCAAATTTTTGAAAAACCATCAGGCAAACCATCCAGACCGTAAGATATATAGTAGTATAGCAGTTTATATCCATCATACTCATTACTGTCCATCTCATCAGTATATACTAAATAGTATATACACACAATCTGATATTTTTTCTTCTCCCCATTTGTCATTAACAAAAACAAAGGGGTAAAGAAAAAAAAACTGAGTACCTGCAAAAACTATTAGCACAAAAATTTTACCTGCAGAGTTAGAATAGTAAGGAAACATAATAAATAAGCCTAAGTATTAGCAGTTAGGTTAGTATGTTATACATTCATCCCAAATAGTTAGTTAATATATATATATATATATATATATATATACATTCGTCCTAAATAGTTAGATTTCTTCAAAAATGAGAGGGGAGAAATTCAAACCGAGAGTTGGAAGATGAGGATCGGTAGGAGTTTGATTAGTGTGATCAACCTGTGCTGAGCTTGTTGTAGCTGTGAAGTTATATGGAGTAATGGATACCTTCTGATGTCCCATCAACACACTCATCATATCTTGAATATGATGCAAAGATAACTGTAAAGCTTCTAACTGATTCATAATTGTAGTCTAATTATTCAAAGAAAGTTGATTCATACTATTCAGAGTATTGATTTGTGACAGAAGATTTAGATGAGACTCAATATGATCAGTATCATTGGGTTGAAAGATAATTAAAAGCTTAGGGGGAAGATTCAAATGTGACACAATGTTGCTATTTTGAACCATTTGAGCCTTATGATGATGAAGTTGAATGCCAAGATGAATGATAATTCGAGTTAACAAAAGACCATAGCCTAGACAGTTGTTATAGTAGCAGAACTCAAAAGAGGATAGGAGAAAGTATGGAAGACTATATTGCATACATTCAGTCAAAATGCATTTTATGAGTTATATATCAAAGGGATGCAGAAGTTTATCATTTCTGACAGGCATGAAATTATGTCGAAGAATTTTTCCCAAAAATTGACATTCAGCCGTGAAAAAATCAAGATGAACTTTGCATGGATTGTCAAATAAAGTTGCAGGAACAAGTTGGTCAGTGGTGACAGATAGATTGTGTTTGAAAGTGATGCAGTCACTAGTAGAGATCCCTATAGGATAGATGTATTCATTAATTTTTGGAAAATCTAAGAAATCATTTCTGAGATTTAGTGCATGTAGAATGAGCATTTCATCAATGACATAGTCCTGACCTTATATGCAAGTTTTAATGCAAGTTAAGAAACCAGTTGAGTCACGAACAAATATCACGTGAGCATAAAATTCTGCAATCAAACTAGGAAAGTAATGAGGCAATCCCAGCCTATATTAGTTATTTTTTCTAACAAGTGAGGAAAGCTATTGAAAGAGGTACCTACCCCAGGAATTAAATTATGTCTCATATGCTCATATTTATCTTTAGCAGTAAGTGTAAGTAACATAGGGGTATAGACATCAGGATGAGATTCACTAAGCAATGCAAGTTTCTTTCTTTTGGACAAATAGACTGGAGGCATTTTTAGAAATACAATGTATGCAGAGAGAAATAGAAGTGCAAAGACTGCAGAGAAATAAAACTGGGTGATGATGTAGTCAGTTTGAAAAACTATCCTTTTATAGAAAGAGTATATTGCTAATACTATTAGTTTAGGTAAAAACTTATAAATATGATATAATTTGCTTGTCAAAACAAACAGTTCTCAAGTAGTAAATGTGCATAGAGAGAAGTAAGAGAGTAAGTCATGCTTAGCACTGTAGTACGTTTAAAAATCATTTGTCAGTTCAGTTTTATTTGAGATTTGGATCAAATATATATATATTTAAAACAGATTAGACTAACTCAGTTCCATTTGAGTCTTATATCAGTGTAAAAAAAATTGAACCAGATGTCCAATCATAAGACATAAATATTTCAGAGATATACAGGTTATAGTTAGAACACGTATGGTCCAATACAAATAAAGAGATATGTTATCATTGCTTTAGCCCATATCAGAAGATAGTAAACCAACACAGAGATTCAACAAGTCAGTGTTAAATGCAACACATAACAATGATAGCATAGATGGTCAAATACAGTGAGATACAGAAAATAAAAATGGAAATTATCTCTATCATCCAATGTCAATGTCCAGAGGGATGATATCACCATTTAATACCCATACAGTTTATCAAAGAGAGAGATAGACAGATATTGCCTGAGCAAAGTGAAGGTAATCAAGTTAAGTAGCTTTCAGTTGTTCCACAGTATAGTAGAGAAGTATTTCCCCCTTTTTTTAAAAAAATCTCAGTAATCTTTGTATCAATAGATGTAGATATTCATACATACATTTATATATATAAGATATGCATACTGAAGCTTCGTAGTCACACAGATATATAAGTATATAGACAAAGACTGATCAATAAAGAGACTCACAGATATATATATATATATACACGTACATATATTAATAGAAGAACTCACAGACTCACAGATATATATATTTATATATATATATATTTGTATTCTAATTAAATAAGAACATCTCTAGGTTTTTTTTTTTTGGAATTTTAGGGTTTCGGAAAATATATATATAAATGAAAAATAAATCAGTTAAAAATTTAAAAAAAATTAGGGTTTGATTAAACTCAGCAGACTTAGTTTTTTTTTAAAAAAAACATAGACAAAACTACTTGGTTAGTAAACTAGGTGTTTTAAATTTTTTTTATAACAAAAATCAAACTAAAGAAAATGACATAATATATCAGATAAATACACATAAAACAAGTCACTAGAATCTATTATAGTCAGATCGAACCTTTTTTAAAAAAACATTTTGATTTAAGGTTTTAGAAACACAGGTATATATATATATATTTTAAATATATATATATATATACATATATATATATATATAAATATATATATATATATCTGAGCTCGTAAGAACATTTCATCAGGAACTCGATAGTTCCCCTTTTTTTTTATAAAAAAAATAGAAAACTCTAAATAGATCTAGGGTTTTGCAAATCGATTTTTTTTTTGTTAAGAACTGAAAAATTAAGCACCGTTTGAAGAAAAATAGATCTAAAAATTTTATTTGATAGAAAACAAATAGAAAAAAGAAAAACGATAGAAAAGCTTTTTAACCAAAAATCAAACCCATGAACAACAAAAAGGAAAAACGAATCGATAAACATATGAAATCGATAATGGAGATTCATTTAATCGGAGTGAAATTTAGAAAAACTCACTTGGATTGATCGATTTGAGCTGAGAGAGTTTTAGGGTTTGAGAGAGTTTGAGAGATAGAGAGAGAGAAGAGATGGAACCGGCAGAAGAGAGAGAAAGAGAAGAAAGAAATGAAATAAAAAATAGATTTTAGGTATTTATATTTAGGTTAATCAGATTGATCCGAGGGCTGAGAGTTGATCTTGGATTTGATCAACGATCGAGATCAAATCGGGAGTTTAAAACGTTTGGGCTGACCGGTTGACTTTGATCCGACGGTTGAAATGAATTTGTGTTTTCTTTTAATGATTGAACAATTGGTAGCTTGAATCCAAGTGCTTCTTTCTGATTGGTCGAGACGTGTAGACACGGATTGTGCATTGTTTTGATCGTTAGATGAGTTTCTTGATCAGCGGCTCAGATTAGATTAGATATAATTTTTATATAAATATATAATATATGCTATAAACTATAATTTTTTGATAATAATAACAATAATAAATACTAAAATATTTATACTAAAATCTATAAATTAATTATTTTAATTATTATGTATATATATATATATATATATAAATGTTCATAATGAAAATATTTATAATAGTAATAGAATATAATTTTTACTAGATAAGGTGCAATTAAAAAAATGATTAATATATAAAAATTTTAAATAAAAATACATACTTAAATATATAGATATATTGACATATAAGGAAATATATATATTATATAAGATATTCTATAATAATTATATATATATATATATATATATATATATTAGCATTGTATATTAAGAAAATAAGATAATTAAATATATGTAAATATATATATATATATATATAAATTTAAAATATGATAAAAGAAATTTTATAAAAATAATAGTATTAATAATATGACTATATAGATCAAGAAAATTATATTTATTATGATAGTAATGATATATAATATTTTTTTTAAAATTTAAATTTTTAATAAGAAATTTTTTTAATATTTTATGAGATAATATCTAACATTCCTAAATCCAAGCGTAATTTACAAAATCTATCAGAACTTAGTGGTTTAGTAAATATATCAGCAATATTTAATTATGTGTCAATATGTTCTAGCTTAATAGTACCTTTATTTACATGATCACGTAAGAAATGATGTCTAACATCTATGTGTTTTGATCTAGCATGTAATACAGTATTTTTACTCAAGTTTATAGTGCTTGTATTATCACATAAGATTGAGACACAATTAAATTTTATATTGTAATCAGTAAGAGTCTGTTTCATCCACAATATCTGTGCGTAACAACGTGCAGCAGCTATATATTCGGCTTCGGTGGTTGAAATAGATATCGAGTTTTGTTTCTTAGAGAACCAAGAAACTAAACATCTGCCTAACAAGTGCCACTTGTGCTTTTTCGATCAACATGATGACCGACATAGTCAGAATAAGAAAAACACACACGATCAAATGGTTGAACTTTAGGATACTATAGACCTATGTCTGTAGTTCCTTTAAGATATCGAAATATTCTTTTTAATGCAACCAAATGAGATTATTTAGGGTTTGCTTGAAATCTGACACATTTGTAGACACTGAACATAATGTCAGGTCGACTAGTCGTGATGTATAGAAGACTGCCAATCATTCCTCGATACTTCTTTGTGTCAAAACTTTTTCAATTTTCATCAGTAGTTAGTTTATCAATAGTTGACATAGGAGTATTAAGAGGTTTCACAGATTCTAGACCAAATTTTTTAATCATTTCTTTGCAGTATTTGGATTGAGAGATATGAATACCTTTTTCTCCTTGCTTGATTTGTAGTCCTAGGAAGAAATTTAATTCTTCCATCATGCTCATTTCAAATTCCTTACTCATGCTTTTAGAGAAATCATTACACATAGTCATGTTAATAGATCCAAAAATGATGTCATCAACATATATTTGTAAAATAAGAATTTCATCATTTTTATATTTTGTAAAAAGGGTAGTATCTACTGTGCCTCTTTTGTAACCATTTTCTAACAAGAATTTGCTTAGTCTCTTATAACATGCCCTGGGAGCTTGTTTTAGACTATATAAAGCTTTGTGCAGTTTATATACATATTTAGGATGATCAAAGTCTTCAAAGCCAGGGGGTTGTTTAACATAAACTTCTTCCTCAATGACACCATTCAGAAAAGCAGATTTGACATCCATTTGAAATAGTTTAAAACCTTTACGGCATGCAAAAGCTAATAACATACGTATAGACTCAATTCTAGCAAAAGGAGCATATGTTTCATCATAGTTAATTCCTTCAAATTGATTGTACCCTTGTGCAACTAATCTTGCTTTATTGCGTATAATAGTTCCATTTTCATCTAACTTGTTACAAAAAACCCATCGAGTTCCAATAATGGAAGTTTCTTTGGGAGTTGGAACAAATTCCCAGACTTTGTTTCTGGTGAACTGTTCAAGTTCTTCTTGCATAGCTATTATCCAGTCTTCATCAAGCAATGCATCTTTTATATTCTTAGGCTCAATTTGGGACAGAAAAGATAGATGACTGACCATGTTTTGTGCCTGTGATCTTGTCAGAATTCCTTTATCGATATCACCAATTACATTTTCTATTGGATGATTTCTAATACCATGTGATTCTTTGGGCAAGTCATTTAGCTGGGGATTAGAATTTTCAAGAGAATTAATATTGATAGGTGGAGATATATTATCTATTTTTAGTTCTTCCATATTTCTGAGAATATCTTTAATGACTATATCATTTTCTAACATTTCTTTATATTTTGGAGGGGGATTTAGATTCATCAAAGGTGACATTCATTAACTCTTCCACGACTAGAGTTCTTTTATTAAAAACTCTATATGCTTTACTATTTAGTGAATATCCCAGAAATATTCCTTCATCAGATTTGGGGTCGAATTTTACTAGATATTGTTTAGTATTTAGAATAAAGCATTTACTCCTAAAAATACGAAAGTAATTTATTTTTGGAGTTCTTTTATAAAAGAGTTCATAGGAAGTTTTAACCAACATTGGTCTTAGCAAGACTCGATTTAAAATATAACAGGATGTTGCAATTGCTTTGGCACAAAAATATTTAGGAAGTCGATATTTATTTAGCATAGTATTGGCCATTTCTTGTAAAGTATGATTTTTCCTTTCAACTACACCGTTTGATTGTGGTGTATAAGGCGCAGAAAAGTTATGACTTATACCGTGCTCATCATAGAACATTATGAAATCAGAATTGTCAAATTATCTTCCATGATCAGATCAAATATAAACAATAGAGCTTCCCTGTTGATTCTGAATTTTCTTACATAATGCAGAGAAGGAGTTTATCGCTTCATTTTTGAATTTTAGAAAATCAACCCATGTGAATCGTGAGTAATCATCAACTAGGACTAAAATATAGATAGCACCACCCATACTATGTTTAGGGATAGGTCCGACTAAATCCATATGCAAGAGTTCTAGTGGTCGAGAGGTTGATACTGTGAGTTTAGGTTTGTGAGATGCATGAATTTGTTTTCCTAATTCACAGGCTTCACATATATGGTCTTTCAGAAATTTTAGTTTTGGAAGACCACGAACATGTTCCTTAGAATATATGTTATTAATCAATTTCATGTTAATATGTCCTAATCTACGATGCCAAAGCCATGGATCGTCATTTGCAGATACAAGACACACATTGTCCAGGTGTGGGTATGTATCTAAATCACACGTATACATATTTTGACTTGTAGGACATAATAAAATCAATTTTCCAGTTTGATCATATATTGAACAGTTATGAGGACTAAAAGTTATTTTAAAACCACTATCATACAGTTGACTAATAGATAGAAGATTGTACCTGAGTCTTGTGACTAATTGAACATTAGAGATTGTTATGTGTTTATTGTACACACTTACAATTCCAATAACTTTACCTTTGTGGCTATCTCCAAAGGTTACCTCATTACAGTCTATAACTTGTAGATTGCTTAATTTTATTTTTTCGCCTGTCATGTGCCTTGAACAACCGCTATCAAGGTACCATTTATTTTTACTAGAGTCAGCTGTGAGACATACCTGCAACATGTATTATATTCACAAACTGGTACCCTTTAATGAGAAGGGTCATTTGGGTAAGTTTTTCATTTTGTATAAGGATCATTTGTGTTTTCCTTTACAAAATTTGGTACAGGATAGTAATTTTTGGTAGACACAAGTGTTCTATGGGTAGTAGATCTATAATATGTATGATTTGCTCTATTATTTGAAAGATTTTGATAAAAGTATCTAGATGATCTTTCATGAGAGAGAGATTCACTTTTTGTGATAATAGGTGCAGTGTGTTGGGTTTGTACGAAATCGTGACGCAATCAAATTGCAAAAATTAGCGGAAGCATGATATATCAGAGTTTAAAAATTTCTACAAAACCATTACCCGGATCATCCTTTATGCAAATTATTAATTTAAAACGATAAATAAGAAGTTATAGAATCATACCCTTGTAGAACGAAGCTTCCACAGGTACGAGTTCAACTCCTTGTTCTTCGTGATCTCCTTGAATTTTCGGATTAGATTCTTTCCTATGATCAACGTTAGCCACCCAAGTGTTTGGCCTCTAGAGGTGATCCACCAAGGAAGATGAATTATCAAGAAGGAGGATGGTTGGCTTAGTTTTCTATCCTCTATAGAAAAGGAGTACTCTCCTACAATTAGAATTGCATCAAGTAATATCTATTATAAGACTCCTCTTATATAGATATTGGTCAACCCTTCTAATCCTATTAGACATGAGATTTCTTTTAATTAATTAAACTCCTTTAATTAATTTAGGCTTCCCACCACATGGGAATAATTTATTAAATTCATTTAATTAATTTGTCTCCTAATCTTATTAGGAATAAATGAGAGTACTAATATTAAATTAATTACTAAAACTCCTTTAGAAATTAAAATAATAATAATTAAAATAATATTAATAAGACCCCTCCTATTAATTTATATTTAATATTTCCAAAATATTAAATAATAAATATTAAGCTATTTAATTTATTCTATCACTATAGATTAAATTAATTACACTTAATGCATTATTACGATTATGCCATTACCTTCTTAAATAATTATTCTTTCTTTTATGGTGTGACCCTTTAGGTTCTCTATATTAAACCGGTTGTGAATAAATCAATTAGAACAATTCTAATCTTATTTAAATAAATAAATTAAATTAATAATCTATTTAAATAAATAATATTTATTCTACAATAGGGATAAGCCTCCTTAGCGATCAACGACTTTCTATATAATATAGATTTCAACATTAATCATAAAAGAACTTGTGAGTAAATAGTTACCATACAATTGAATCCTTCCACCATACAATGTCCCAATTAAATATAAGACATGGATTTACTGTCAAGTCTTATTTTATTTAATTATATGTATTTCGATTAGAAAAATGCACAACTCCAAATAATGCAAATTAGAAACTCCTTTCTAATTTCATTTCACATTGGCCAAGGATTCCTGGGTTGTCATTTAACGAATCACATAGGACATATCTCCTCTTTTATACTAGAGGTGGTAGATTCTTTTTTGATCATTCATTATCTCTATATGTAACTCATTATACCCAAGCATACCCTTTTATATACCCTAAAGAGCTTTAAGGAATAAGTCAAAGTATAATTCATTACATACAAGAAACTATGATGATCTCAAGTCCAAGGATCACTTGTACTACTATCACATTAGGAATTCCTATTGACAGGCGAGTAAAACTCTATTAGGTATTCCATAGCGAGTCACGTTCAGTGAACTTATTCTCCAATAAGCACCTACATACTTGCTTTAGTGTCTCCACATAAATGATTATGAGATCAATCATCCTCATCCAATGAGCAAGCAACATATATACTAATCTATCCGGATTTACTAATTCCCTTTTTAGTAATCCCATGATTAGGGACTATTTTAGTTTTTAAGCTTTCTAAGAATTTAGATCTCATTAGCATGATCAACATCATGATTCTAAAGCATTGCTTAAAACTATGAGTTATTTACATATTATAAAAACAGCACCATGTAGATAATTAAATGCCTTTAATAAATGAATATTTTATTAATAAATAAATAAGATTGTTTACAAAGTATGTGCTTTATCATCATACATGATTAGCTTGTATGCACACTACTATCAATCTCCCACTTACACTAAAGCCAATCGCTATAGTATCTCATACCCATCTTCTCTAAGTGACGATCAAACTGCTGTTATGTTAAAGCTTTAGTAAATGGATCTGCAATGTTGTCTGAGATTCTACACTCTCCAAGGTGACGTCTCCTCTTTTAATGATCTCCCTGATCAAATGAAATCGCCGCAACACGTGTTTAGATTTCTGATGAGACCTGGGTTCCTTAGCATGTGCAACTGCTCCTGTGTTGTCACAGTAAACGAGAACTGCTTCTCTAATGCTAGGAACTACACCAAGTTTAGTTATGAACTTCTTCATCCAAATAGCTTCCTTTGCAGCTTCACTTGCAGCTATATACTCTGCCTCTGTCACTGAATCAGCAACTGTTTGCTGCTTGGAACTCTTCCAACTCACTGCGCCTCCGTTCAAGGTAAACACATACCCCGAAATAGATTTACTGTCATCTTGGTCTGTTTGAAAACTTGAGTCTGTGAATCCCTCGAGTTTTAATTCAGACCCACCGTAGACAAGAAAAATATCTTTAGTCCTTCTCAAGTACTTTAGGATATTCTTCACTGCCTTCCAGTGCTCTTCTCTAGGATTTGACTGGTATCTGCTCGCTACACTAAGTGCATGAGCAACATCCGGTCTAGTACATATCATACCGTACATGATAGATCCTATTGCAGAAGAATAAGGGATCTTACTCGTACGGTCTCTCTCCTCAAGTGTCTTTGGGGCCTGTTTCTTGGAGAGATGTATTCCATGGCTCATCGGCATGAGACCACTTTTGGAATCTTCCATGCTAAACCTCTTTAGCATCGCATCAATGTACGTTCCTTGGGATAAACCAAGCATCCTTTTAGATCTATCTCTATAGATCTTTATCTCCAAAATATAGGATGCTTCTCCCAAGTCCTTCATAGAGAAGTGTTTAGATAACCAGATTTTAATCGATTGTAGCATAGAAATGTCATTCCCTATCAGTAATATATCATCAACATATAATACAAGGAATGAAACTGCGCTCCCACTAACCTTTTTGTACACACATGGTTCATCGTCATTTTTGATAAAATCAAACTCTTTGATTGTCTCATCAAAATGAATGTTCCATCTACGAGAAGCTTGCTTCAATCCATAAATGGATCGTTGCAGCTTACAGACTTGATTTGTTCCAATCTTTGAAATAAATCCCTCTGGCTGTGTCATATACACATCCTCCTCAAGTTTCTCATTGAGGAAGGCCGTTTTCACATCCATCTGCCAGATCTCATAGTCGTTATAAGCTGCAATCGCAAGCAAAATCCGAATGGACTTGAGTATAGCTACTGGTGAGAAGGTTTCATCATAGTCAATTCCTTGTCTTTGTTTGAAACCTTTTGTAACCAGTCGGGCTTTATAGGTCTCTACCTTGCCGTCCGCTCCCGTCTTTCTTTTAAAGACCCATTTACACCCAATAGGCTTAATGCCTTCAGGTGGTGAAACCAAAGTCCATAGTTTATTTTCATACATGGAGTCGATTTCGGATTTCATGGCTTCAAGCCATTTCCCTGAGTCTTTATTACTCATAGCCTGCTCATAATTTAATGGATCATCATCATTCATGATGTGTACCTCATCGTCATCCTCTATAACGAATCCATACCTCTCAGGTATCTTCGGTACTCTTCTAGATTTACGAACAGGGTGTGGTATAGAAATAATACCCTACGGTTTCTTTAGGGTATCCCACAAATCTACACTTATCAAATTTAGTCTGTAGCTTATCATTTTCAAACTTTTTGACATAAGCTGGACAACCCCAAGTCTTAACATGCTTAAGATTTGGTTTCCTCCCCTTCCACATCTCATATGGAGTCTTTGGGGCGGATTTGGTAAGTACCTTGTTAAGTAGGTATGCAGCCGTTTCTAGGGCATATCCCCAGAAGAAAATTGAAAGGTCGGTAAAACTCATCATGGATCGAACCATATCCAACAGTATTCGATTTCTCCTTTCAGATACTCCATTTAACTGTGGTGTACTTGGAGGAGTCCATTGTGAGATTATAACATTTTCTTTGAGACAATTGAGAAACTCAACGCTTAAGTATTCTTCACCTCGATCTGATCGAAGTATCTTTATACTCTTGCCCAGTTTGTTTCTCTACTTCACTTCTGAACTCTTTGAACTTTTCAAATGATTCTGACTTGTATTTCATTAAATACACATATCCAAATCTTGAGTGATCATCAATGAAAGTAATAAAATAAGAATACCCACCCCGTGCACTTGTTGTCATAGGTCCACAAACGTCTGTGTGAATCAATGCCAACAACTCTGTAACTCTTTCTCCCTTTCCACTAAAAGGAGATTTAGTCATTTTACCCATGAGATAAGATTCACAAGTTGGATATGATTCATAATCGGATAACTCGAGGAGCCCATCTTTATGCAACTTGGATAATCTTATTTCATTGATATGACCGAGTCTACAGTACCACATGTAGGTATAATTAATATCATCTCTTTTCCTTTTCTTAGTTTGTTCAATTTGAAATATATTTTCTTGTAAGTCAAGTGTATAAAGTCCATTTCGTAAATTTCCAATACCATATAAAACATCGTCTTTATAAATAGAACAACTATTGTTCTTTATAACAACGTTAAATCCTTCCATATCCAATACAGAAATTGAAATAATATTTTTAATAATATTCAGAACATAATAACAATTATTAAGATAAATGGACTTGCCCGAAGGCATTGCTAAATAATAAGTTCCTACAGCTAATGCAGCAACCTTTGCTCCATTCCCCACTCGTAGGATCACCTCATCATTGTTCAGCTTTCTACTTCTGACCAGTCCCTGCACAGTATTACATATGTGAGAACCACAGCTGGTATCCAATATCCAAGTAGAATTATGACTTTCAGAAAAATTAATTTCAATCATAAACAAACCTTGATTGGAAGTCGAAGCTTCTCCAAGCTTCTTCTCTGCTAGATACTTCTTGCAGTTCCTTTTCCAATGTCCCGGCTTGTTGCAATGAAAGCACATTCATTTAGCTGGTTCAGGTTTTTTTTGTTCCTTTTCTTTCCCCTTTCCCTTAGCCTTCTTGGATTTCTTCTTTTCAGAAGATACCTTGGGCCTCTTCCTTTTATTGGAAGAATCCACCATCAAGATATTGTTCTTCTTGGATGGGAAGTGACCTTCTGTAGTTTTCAGCATGTTAAGCAGCTCAGGTAAGCTGACATCTAGCTTATTCATGTGAAAATTAACCACAAACTGCGAGAAGGTCTCAGGGAGTGATTGCAAGACCAAGTCTTGACTCAGCTCCCCATCCATGACGAACCCCAGCTGTCCAAGGCGTTCAATCAAATTAATCACCTTTAGGACATGAGTCTCGACGGCAGTACCCTCGGTCATCCGAGATCGGAAGAACTCCTTAGATATCTCATATCTAGCAGTCCTACTCTGTTCACCATAAAACTCCTTGAGGTGAAGCAGCATAGCAGGAGCATCCATGTTTACGTGCTGACGCTGAAGCTCGTTATTCATGGACGCGAGCATGATGTATTGAGCCACAGATGCATCATCTTGCCAGTTATTGAAAGTGGCAATCTCTTCCTCAGAGGCTGTTTCCAAAACAGATTCAGGGACAGTTGAATTTAGGACATAAGAAATCTTTTTAGCAGTGAGAACAATTCTCAGATTTCTTAGCCAGTCCTCATAATTCGGCCCGGTAAGCTTGTTTGTATCAAGTATGCTTCGTAGTGAGATTAGTGATTTAGACATTTTTAAAATTCTGCATGTGAAAGAAAACAACATTTTAGCAAACATTCATTTTATTAACTTTGCATACCAAAATAAATTTAGGTCTTTATTTTAAATTGGTATCTCCCACTATTTTCATCAAACTATATCACCCTCACTTATATAGTTCGGCAACATCTAATTAAAGATTTGCTAGTGAGAATAAGGATCCCATTTCAAATGTATATAACCTTGTGGATAGCACAACAAACGATATACAAATAAATAGGTAGACAGCTCTTGTCAATTACATCACTATGTAATTCCTTTTATTTTGCCTCTTAAATCATAATGGTCAAGTGTGTGTACATCCGAACTAAAATGATTTAAGTTAAGTCCAGCCTAGCACTTCCATAAATTCAAAAAAGAAAAATATTCGTCCTTGTGGATAGCACAACAAGACTAGATCGTTCAATTTTCTTGATAAGCATCAAATATGATTAATTAACATCTTAAATACGCAATACTCGGCTTGTGGATAGCACAACAAGCTCATATTAAATATTTAATACTCTATTAATTTATCATGCTAGAAGGCGACGTTCGATATTCCAAATATCATTTGAACGCTTCGGACTTAATATAATTTTTTTGAGGGGTTTGTTTTTATTTGTCTCATCTTGTTTAGCGCGCATGCACATATATATATATAAAATAAGCGTTATTTTATTAAACATGAGAAGCATGTTTGCATAAAATATAATATATATAATATTTAGCATGCAATATAGAATACTATATTCTACCCGGATTGATTATGGACTTTTATTCTAGTTTGGTTCACTAGAGCCATCAAGTGAACCAAAAGGTCAAACCTAGGAGTGCAAGAATTTAAATTTAAACGTAACTATTACATTTAAACACGGGCTCCATACAAACGGGTCTTCACGCGCTCGTTGCTCCTTGATCTCCAATTTCTTCAAAATAATTCTAACTATCTCTATTACATTAAAATATTTAAAATTAAATAAAAACCTTGATCAGCAGTCAAGGGAAAGTACATAGGAGTGAGATAGAATTTACATCAAAAATAAATTAAAGAAGACGAGGTACGCAGACCCCATTTAATAAAACCCATTCATTCAATCATTCAACTAAAATAAAATTCAATCATATTGGTCAAATAGTTCTTAATCAACCCCATTTATTATCATACATATCACCATATATATCAATAAATAAATATTCATCTCATGAATTATAATCATTCCATATATATATGAGTATCATTTAATGGGGAATTTTAAGTTGTATGAAATCCAATTTCCAGATTAAAATAAACTCTTTATTTTAATTATAAAATTATTAAAAATAATATATATATATATATATATATATATATATATATATATATATACTATAAACGTAATCCCTTGCAAAGTTGCAATCTTGATTCATTTCCTTTATATTTATATATAATATATAATATAATCCTGAACCACCTTTTGAATCCTTCCTGCACCTTGTTAACTTTTAAAATCAATGTGGTTACCTTATCACGAAAGCAACGCAAAAAAACAGCAACGAATTAGATTCCCTTTTGGCGATTTTTTTTTTTAATTCGTGGCTTTTTGTTTATTAACGAATCAGTGAGTATATATATACCACTTGATTTTGACCAACGAATAACTTTGGTTTGTGAATCAATTAACGTGACTCCAGCCGCATGAAGAATAAAAAAACTTTTTCGCCAATTTTTTTTTCATAAAAAGTAATTTTATACAATTAAATTATGCCCAATAAATTATTCTAAATACATACCCATACATATATGGAATCAACACAATTAATAATTGCATAAAGGTTTGGCTCTGATGCCACTATTGGGTTTGTACGAAATAGTGACGCAATCAAATTGCAAAAATTAGCTGAAGCATGGTATATCAGAGTTTAAAAATTTCTACAAAACCATTACCCGGATCATCATATATGCAAATTATTAATTTAAAACGATAAATAAGAAGTTATAGAATCATACCCTTGTAGAACGAAGCTTCCACAGGTACGAGTTCAACTCCTTGTTCTTCGTGATCTCCTTGAATTTTCGGGTTAGATTCTTTCCTATGATCAACGTTAGCCACCCAAGTGTTTGGCCTCTAGAGGTGATCCACCAAAGAAGATGAATTATCAAGAAGGAGGGTGGTTGGCTTAGTTTTCTATCCTCTATAGAAAAGGAATACTCTCCAACAATTAGAATTGCATCAAGTAATATCTATTATAAGACTCCTCTTATATAGATATTGGTCAACCCTTCTAATCCTATTAGACATGAGATTTCTTTTAATTAATTAAACTCCTTTAATTAATTTAGGCTTCCCACCACATGGGAATAATTTATTAAATTCATTTAATTAATTTGTCTCCTAATCTTATTAGGAATAAATGAGAGTACTAATATTAAATTAATTACTAAACTCCTTTAGAAATTAAAATAATAATAATTATAATAATATTAATAAGACTCCTCTTATTAATTTATATTTAATATTTTCAAAATATTAAATAATAAATATTAAGCTATTTAATTTATTCTATCACTATAGATTAAATTAATTACACTTAATGCATTATTACGATTTTGCCATTACCTTCTTAAATAATTATTCTTTCTTTTATGGTGTGACCCTTTAGGTTCTCTATATTAAACCGGTTGTGAATAAATCAATTAGAACAATTCTAATCTTATTTAAATAAATAAATTAAATTAATAATCTATTTAAATAAATAATATTTATTCTACAATAGGGATAAGCCTCCCTAGCGATCAACGACTTTCCAGATAATATAGATTTCAACATTAATCATAAAAGAACTTGTGAGTAAATAGTTACCATACAATTCAATCCTTCCACCATACAATGTCCCAATTAAATATAAAATATGAATTTACTGTCAAGTCTTATTTTATTTAATTATATGTATTTCGATTAGAAAAATGCACAACTCCAAATAATGCAAATTAGAAACTCCTTTCTAATTTCATTTTACCTTGGCCAAGGATTCATGGGTTGTCATTTAACGAATCACATAGGACATATCTCCTCTTTTATACTAGAGGTGGTAGATTCTTTATTGATCATTCATTATCTCCGTATGTAACTCATTATACCCAAGCATACCCTTTTATATACCCTAAAGGGCTTTAAGGAATAAGTCAAAGTATAATTCATTACATACAAGATACTATGATGATCTCAAGTCCAAGGATCACTTGTACTACTATCACATTAGGAATTCCTATTGACAGGCGAGTAAAACTCCATTAGGTATTCCATAGCGAGTCACGTTCAGTGAACTTATTCTCCAATAAGCACCTACATACTTGCTTTAGTGTCTCCACACAAATGATTATGAGATCAATCATCCTCATCCAATGAGTAAGCAACATATATACTAATCTATCCGGATTTGCTAATTCCCTTTTTAGTAATCCCATGATTAGGAACTATTTTAGTTTTTAAGATTTCTAAGAATTTAGATCTCATTAGCATGCTCAACATCATGATTCTAAAAGCATTTCTTGAAACTATGGGTTATTTACATATTATAAAAATAGCACCATGTAGATAATTAAATGTCTTTAATAAATGAATATTTTATTAATAAATAAATAAGATTGTTTACAAAGTATGTGCTTTATCATTATACATGATTGGCTTGTATGCACACTACTATCACAGTGTAACTTCGTTTTGGTACCCAAATCATGTTTCCTTCGTAGTTTTCATTTTTGGCATTATATTAGTAAACAGAATGACCATTTCTATTACAGTAAGAACATTTACTAAAGGGAGATGCATGACCTTCATTTTCTTTACTTTTAACATGATAGAGTCCTTTATCTTTTGTCTTACTAGATTCTTAGATATATCCTAATCCTTCTTTATTAAAGCCACATCTTTGTTGACTGAGCATAACAACAAGATTTTCTTTTTCTTTTATAAATTTAATGACTGTTGAGTTTAAGTCATCACGTTCTAGAGTCAACATTCTAATTTGATTTATTAAGGTGGACTCTTCATTTTGCTTTTCTAATTTTTGAGATAAGTTTTCCTCTTTACTTATTTCTTGATTTAGTGGTTGAGAATCTTCTATAATCACAACAAGAGTTGAATTTTCAATAGACATAATAAGTGTTGAATTTTCTATTTCAAGATTTCTAATTATTTTTCTTAATTTTTCTAGTTCTTCTTTTAATGCAAGATTTCCTGAAGAATCATTTTCTAGTTTCTCATTTTCTTCTTTTAAGGTTTCATTAATTATAATTAAATTTGAATTTTCTATTTCAAGATTTTTATTTGCTTTAATTAATTTTTTTAATGATATTTTTAATTTAATAAAGTCTTCATTAATAATTTTATTATATTCATATAGGTAATTATATGCTTCTTGTAATTCATGATGTTCTTCATTTATAGTTTCTAAATTATGTGTGATAAATGAAGTGCTAGGTAATTGATGTTCCAAATTTACCTCAGATCTCGGTGATGAGTCATTATCTGCTGTAGACACTTGAAATTTTGCTTTTTTTGTACTAACCTTGCAGAAGGGCGAAAACGTAATTTTACTTCGGAGATATCCCCGAGGTAGGGCAAAAGAGCCAGGTCATCTTGGAGACAGCCCCGGGAGTGATGCAAAGGACCAATGACATCCAAACATATCGTGAACCGAACGAGGATCGCCGTGCTGAGACAGTGTTCACCGAAAATCACCTCAGTAAACCTCGAACAACGTGCCATCAAAGATAAGCCAGTTAACTGATATCTGAACCTGGAGGATATATCTCGGCTACGAGTATCGACTTCCCGAACCCTAATTTAGTCAGACTCGATCTTATCCCGTAACATTCAGCAAAGACTTTTCGAAAGGTCGATCTGCCGAGGACAACTTCTTTCGAACCGGGATCGAAGGAACACCTGTCGAGATTGTGGGACCCACCTAGCCCAGCCGCATCCATACATGCGGCTAGCCATATGTATGTATGCGGCTGGCACGGACAGCTTATATCCCCCACACTAGTTCATTTAGAAGAGAGAGATATAATTTTAGAAAGTGAAAGACATTCTAGAGAGAGAGAAGGGCTCAGGTTTAGCACATAAACACCAACTTGAAGCTTAATCATCTCATTTAGCATCTATTTGAAGTCTCGGGAGTGTTCTACGTTGTCCACGGGAGTTAAAACGCTTGTTCACGCGTCCCCCAAGGTGAAATAACGCACTTTCTAGCTTCATTCTTTGTAAATGTTGTTCAAATACTAGATTAATGATATATTTTGTTTGAATCTAGTTAAGTTTGTTATATTTTAAGCATATTGTGTAATAGTTAATAGATATTACGTTTTTATAGGTTATATTATGCTTATTGTGTTGTAAACCGAGTACGGAGGCTAGATCTACCTAGATCTAAGCCGAATCTAGCCTTTGAGAGGTTATTAAGCATGAAGCTTTAACCCGTGTGCAAGATTGGTTATAGATTCATGGTAGATCTATAGATTTATTACTTTAAACGGTCCAGGTTACCCCGTATAACCCTAGATCCATATTTAGAGGCGAAAGGGGTCTGAAATGGCCTAAAACGGTGATTTCAACCGATGAAATCACCTAATATTAAAGCCGAGGACATTGTATATATGTATTCCCGCATAAATAATGTGAGCCTAGGAATCTCGGTGTTGAGATCCCCGAATGGATCCGACTTGATTCCCACGATGGACCGATTTTTTATGTTGTAATGTTTTAATAGCATAAATACCATTGTATATGTAATATTTGGATCTTGAAGACGAGCTCGAGGGGTTAGTCACGAGAAGTCAGATTCAAGATCACGTGATAGTGAAAACTTTAATTGTGGGAGCTCGGTTTCATCGAGATGGCTTTTATGCCCGATGATGATCCGACCCTTTTTGACATTTTTGCATGCATATCATCAAAATTATTTCTAATAAAACCACAAAGAGCTTTCGATCATAATAAAGCGATTCAGGGTAGATCACCTAATGAACGTAAATAATAAAAGGAAGTATCAAAGTCCTCGATTCCTAGTCGGGCAAAGGATTTGAAAACCTTACTTTCTAAAACATCATTTCAATCCATAAATCTTGTTAAAATGAACTTTTTGTCAAATCAAATCCTTTGTACCTAGGCGCAAAAGAAGTACAACACTACTTTCAAGTCACCTAAAATAAAGACTTAGAATAAGAATGAATAAATCTTTCAAAATAACACACGCACGCACACACACACACACACACACATTTTATGCACAAAAAATTAATAAGATGCGGTACCGTGTTTTCACGGGAGTCATGGGGTGCCTAACACCTTCCCCCCCGCTTAACGTAGCCCCCAAATTCCACGAATCTCGGGTTGTAAGACCAATCTTTTGGAACCACGCATTGGACCATCTTGCGAAAAAACAATTAAAACTCGGATGAGTTGGTACATCCATTTAAACCATACCAACTGGCGACTCTGTCTCATTTTGTCCAATCATCAAAATTAAATCAATCTTTTCAAAATCGTCGACACTTATGTCGGTACCTCTTTCCTAAAACCTCACCCTTTAATAAAATCTATAGACATAGCAAATGGAAAAGGGTAGATAAGCTCAAGTAAAGGGCAAGACGGAAATTAAAACCAAAGAAAAAAAGGACCTCTTTAAAAACAAAAAGGGGTAAGATTTTTTTCCAGCGTCGACTGGTGGCGACTCCGCTGGGGACCAAAGAGGGCTTAAGCCGCGATCAAACTTTTTGATTTTTGTTCTGCATATACATCTTATGTGAATGATCTCTTTGTGTGATAACTTTATCAATCTTTAAGCATGTTGTATTAGTGCCTCGCACAATACATCAAAAGTCAGAGGTTGGGAAGATTTGGCCCATGCTTTCCTCAACCAATACAGTTTCTAATCCCAGATGGCACCTGATCGCTACCAGGTTACCAAAGTCAAAAAACTGAGCAATGAATCGTTCAGATAATATGCACATCGGTGGAGGCGAATGGCGGCCCAAGTTAACCCACTAATGGATGAAAGTGAGATGGTGACAACTTTCATTGATATACAAGAAGCCCTTTTCTAATAGAGAGTCCTCGCCGGGTTAGGGAAATCCTTTTCCTAAATGCTCAAACACGGGGAAATGGCAAAAATGGGTTTGAAGTCTGGAAAAATTAAGGATCTCACTGCCTTGGAAGCCATGGCCGAGCACATACAGTCGGGAAATTATTCGAGCGCTCCCAAAAGAGTATCAAAGAGGAAGAAAGAAGATGTCTCTTTAATATTGCAAGGACAAGCTGCTAACAAGAGCCCTAATTCACCTATCCAGAGGAAGAACTCTCATACAGTGAATTCTCAAAATTCTACAGTAGTGAAAGTTGGGGAAAATAAGCGAAGAAGGATATTCACTCCTTTAGGGGTCTCCTTGGAGAATATATTAGCACTACTTATCGCCCAGAAGAAGATCGTTGAGCTCGCTCCACCTTCCGATCCAAACGGAAGGCAATTCGATTCCAGCAAGAAATGCGCTTACCATTCCAACTCATTGGGGCATGATACTCAGGAATGTTGGATGTTAAAATACAAAATTAAAAACTTGATTGACAGCGGGGAGATTATAGTCAAAGTGCCAGAGCAGTCGAATGTCAACAACAACCCTTTGCTTTAGCATACTGAGGAAGGAATCAATATAATCAGTGCCGGAAGCAGGGAAAATCGTAAATACCTGAGGAAGATGGGAGAGGCACCCTCTGCGCTTGACCCTGCAATATGGGGATACCCTGAAGAGAAGTATGGGGTAGAACAAGACTTGGCTTCGATTAATGCGCGAGTTGATCAGTTAGTAGAATTGGTTGTATACCAACACCAATTGACCCGATAGCTAATAGACCAAGTCCTACCAAGGCCCACCGACCCCATATCTGTCCAAGATGTTTCAACCTCAAGAAGGGATAGGATTCGCTGCCAATAGCAGAACAAATGGATAGAAAAGATGGCCCGAGAAGCTAGACTGCAGAGCGGACGAGAATTTGCCGTCAAACGGAAATTCGCCCCCTTAAGACAATCCAGGGAGGAAATTCTCTGCACCTTGATCGAGGAGGGGAAGGTCATGGAATTTTTGCCACCCCCAGATCCGCGATCGAAGTGTTTTGATCCTTCCAGGTCCTGCCTCTACCATTCAAATGCTCCTGGACATGCCACTGAGGAATGTTGGGCCCTACGACATCTAATTCAGAATCTGATCGAATCAGGAGAGCTGGAATTAATGAATAAAGCTGAGATATTCTTTGAGGAAGAGATAATCTACCCTCGAGAACCAAGGAATTTGGAAGGTATGGTAGCGGTTATCCTTTGCATGGAAGGAACGTCCGGTGGACCCATAATCATCCAAGGATTATCTGAGCAGAGAAATAAAGCCACTCTCGAGATACCGGTGCCGAAACCTTTGATGTTGACTCCTTGGCCGCAACTCCCAATTCTTAGCCTGAAGAAGGTGCTGTGGAATTACGGAGAGGGCATTAAATTGGCACATGATTGTACAGCTATCGTACCTAGGGAGAATCTATTTTACCTTCTGGGGCGTTTGGCAAAACCGACGATTAAGGTATTGGGGAAGGTATCGACTGGAAAGATCGTAGAGTTCCTCCATAAGATGGGGCACGGAGAAGCAAGGACGGTGAAGCAGTTGGAAGCATAACCACATCAAATATCCATCCTGGATTTGGTATTAGATTCTGACGACCATCGTCAAATTCTTATCCAAGTATTGGAGGAAGCACACTTACCACAAACTATTGATATTGAGAAATTTCAGCATCTGATCAGCCATGTATTGGACAGTAATGTGATATCATTCACCGACGACGATATACCAGCCGAAGGAACTGGGCATCACAAACCATTGCACATCACTGTCGTATCATTAGGATATGTGGTAGTTGGCGTGCTAATCGATGGAGGATCATCCTTAAACATCTGTCCGCAGGATACTCTGGAGAAGATGAAGATTAACCCAAACCTAATTCGGGAAAGCCATGTAGTGGTACGAGCTTTCGACGGATCAAGAAGGGATACTGTGGGGGGGGGGGGGGGAATTGAACTTCCTGTGGAAATTGGCCCCTTCACCTTCAACATACCTTTCCAAATCTTGAAGATCACCACCGAGTATAATCTATTATTTGGACACCCAAGGATCCATATGGCTGGCGCGGTTCCTTCAACTCTTCATCAATAATTGAAATATATTGTCAACGGCAATCTGGTCACTGTCAGTGCAGAACCTGATTATCCTGTTCATGATCTGGGAGATATGGCCCTGATCGGCGTGAATGAAGGTGTTGAGCTCGCCAGTTTTCAAGCCTTTGAAATAAGCAATCCGCGATACAACTCTGTTGGGGCGCCAATCTTAATTCCCCGGATATCTCCAGAGGTGATGGCAGTTGGCCAAGAGATGCTTTCCCGAGGACATCGACTAGGCCGAGTATTGGGGAAAAATGGCCAAGGAATCAGAAACCCAATCCACATACCTACGCAGTTGGGAAAGGCTGGATTAGGATATTCTGGTGGATCCAAACATCATAATCCTCATAAGCGCAAGCCAGTTAATCATCTGATTCACCTCAAGCCAAACCTCAGTGAAGCCGGATTTAAATAGCCATTAAAGAAGATCCTTGTTGTTGTCTCAAACCTTCTAATCCTTAAAGTCAAATAGAATGGACATTAGGAGGTTGGGGATGAAAAGCCTCTCAAGGATCCTGCCCGTAGGGCCAAAGACAAGAAGTTTCTAGAGGAGATTCAGTTCCAATTTATGAACAACTTTTGCCTTTCTGAAGAGGACCTGAAAAAGTCCAATGGGGCAGATCTGTCAAGTGATCAACCCATCCTCCCGGTCCTTAACTGGGGAAATATAAGCATCCCGAACAAGGATCCAGGGACTAGTTTCAAACCAGTTATGGCCATCCTGGAAGACGCTGACAACTCCAGTAGCGCGTCTATCTCAGCGACTCCCCATGATCTCATGACCAAAAAATGGGCGATCACCCCTCAGATCTTCGGAAAGGGTAAAAACCAGGAAGTGACCATTGACAGGGAGCTCTACCTTTATCTATATTTATGTCTATTTTATTTCATCTGTAACTTGTTATTGCTTGTTGTCATATTAACTAATGAATCTTTTTGTAATTGACAACCACTTGTATATATTTAGCAATCAAGTTTTTGTCTCAGGTTTCCAAATTTTCGTATTTCTAGCCACGTCCATGACTTGCCAAATTTGAGTAATGATTTTGATTTCGATATAGAATTGGACTTTGACTTGATGGGAATCGAGCAAGAGGAAGGGGATGATGATGAGGTGCCCGAGGAAATCAAAGCATGGGTCAAAGATAAACCTAAACCCAATATTGATGAAACCACCACCATAAATATCAGAACCCCTGACAATCCTAAAGAAATACAGATCGGAACCAACATTCCCTCTAACCAAGAAAAAGAACCAATCCAACTCTTAACCCAATTCAAGGATGTTTTTGCCTGGTCTAATGAAGACGTGATAGGTCTATCCACCAATATAGTTGTCCATCGACTACCAATTAAAGAAGGGTTCAAACCAGTCAAGCAAAAATTAAGACGGTTGAAACCAGAATAGAGCCTGAAGGTCAAAGAAGAAATTGTCAAACAGTTCAAAGAAAGAATTATTATGGTGTCAACATACCCTGAATGGTTGTCCAACATAGTCCTAGTGCCGAAATCTGGTAGAAAGGTGCGAGTATATGTAGATTATCGAGATCTCAACAAGGCCAGCCTTAAAGACAACTTCCCAGTGCCGTTCATCCACGTATTAATCGACAACACTACACAGTTCGAGATGTATTCTTTCGCTGATTGCTTTGCTAGATATCACCAGATTATAGTTGCTGAAGAAGACAGGGAAAACACCACCATCATTACCCCTTGGGGAGCCTTCTGTTATCAAAGACTAGCTTTTGGCTTTACCAATGCTGGTGCTACTTATCAAAGGGCAATGATGACCTTATTCCACGACATGATACATAATGAAATCAAAGTGTGTGTGGATGATATCATTATAAAGTCCTGACAGGCTGATGTTCATGGCATCCATCTTCGAAAGTTGTTTGAACGACTCCGCAAATTCAATTTGAAGTTAAACCCAGTGAAATGTACTTTTGGTGTGAAATCTGGTAAACTGCTGGGATTTCTCGTGAGCAACCGGGGCATTGAATTGGATCCTGCCAAGATCAAACCCATCACGGAAATGCCTGAGCCAAAGCCTGAAAAGGAAATCCGAGGTTTCCTGGGAAGAATAAACTTCATCAGTCGGTTCATATCGCAGTTGACAGCAACCTGTGAACCCATTTTCAAAGTCCACCGACAACGAACCAGTGAAGGCGTCGGCTCGACCCCCGATGATGTAATCCACCGGCAACAAACTAGTGAAGGCGTCGGCTTGACCCCCAATGATATAATCCATCGGCAACGAACCAGTGAAGGCGTCAGCTTGACCCCCGATAATGTAATCCACTGGTAACTAACCAGTGAAGGCCTCGGCTCGACCCCTGATGATGTAATCCACTGGCAACGAACCAGTGAAGGCGTCGGCAAATCACCGATGTTATAATTCGTTGGCAACAACCCAACACAGATCGACAAATCCCCGATGGTGTAATCTGTTGGCAACAACCCAACGCAGATCAGCAAATCCCCGATGGTGTAATCTGTTGGCAACAACCCATCGCAGATCGGCAAATCCCCGATGGTGTAATCCGTTGGCAACAACCCAGCGCAGGTTGGCAAGTGCCCGATGATGTAATCCATTGGCAATAACCCAACATATATCGACAAATCCCCGATGGTGTAATCCGTTAACAACAACCCAACGCAGATAGGTAAATCCCCGATGGTGTAATCCATTGGCAAAAACCCAACGTAGATCGGCAAATCCCTGATGGTGTAATCCGTTTGCAATAACCCAATGCAGATTGATAAATCCCCGATGGTGTAATCCGTTGGCAAAAACCCAACGCAGATCGGCAAAACCCCGATGATGTAATCCGTTGGCAACAACCCAACGCGGATTGGTAAAACCCCGATGATGTAATCCGTTGGCTACAACTTAATGAAGGCATCGACATGACCCTGATGGTGCAATCCGTTGACTACAATCTAGCGTATATCGACTTAATCCCGACAACATAATCTTTAACTTCCCTAGCATAGGGGAGTAATCCTTTTGTAATCGCACATATCTATTACATCTATTATACATGACATTGCATCATCATATATACCTTGTCATGCATTCTCTGTGTCTAGTAATCTTTGTCGTGTTCATTCCATTACATTGCATAAACATAACAAAGAGGGGCATCTGAGGACACTAGAAATTTTGCTTTCTTTGTACTAACCTTGCAGAAGGGCAAAATCATAATTTTACTTCGGAGACAACCCCAAGGTAGGGTAAAAGAGCCAGGTCATCTCAAAAACAACCCCAGGAGTGATGCAAAGGACCAATGACGTCCAAACATATCGCGAACCGAACGAGGATCGTCTAGCTAAGACAGTGTTCACCGAAAACCACCTCAGCAAACCTCAAATGGCGTGCCATCAAAGAAAAGCCAGCTAACTGATATTTGGACCTCGAGGATATATCTCACCTACGAGTATAAACTTCTCGAACCCTAATTTAGTCAGACTCAATCTTATCCCACCGCATTCAGCAAAGACTTTCCGAAAGGTCGATATGCGGAGGTCAACTTCTTCCAATCCGGGACTAAATAAACACCTGTCGAGATTGTGGGACCCACCTAGCCCAGCCGCATCCATACATGTGGCTAGCTGTATGTATGTATTCGGTTGGCTCGGATAGCTTATATCCCCCACACTAGTTCATTTAGAAGAGAGAGATATATAATTTTAGAAAGAAAGATATTCTAGAGAGAGAAGGGCTCAGGTTTATCACATAAACACCAACTTGAAGCTTAATCATCTCATTTAGCATCTATTTGAAGTCCCGGGAGTGTTCTACGTTGGCCACGGGAGTTAAAACACTTGTTCACGCGTCCCCCAAGGTGAAATAACGCACTTTCTAGCTTCGTTCTTTGTAAACGTTGTTCAAATATTAGATTAATGATATATCTTGTTTGAATCTAGTTAAGTTTGTTGTATTTTAAGTATATTATGTAATAGTTGATAGATATTATGTTTTTATCGGTTATATTATGCTTATTGTGTTGTAAACCGAGTACGGAGGCTAGATCTACCTAGATCTAAGCCGAATCTAGCCTTTGAGATGTTATTAAGCATGAAGCTTTAACCCTTGTTCTAGATCGGTTTAGATTCATGGCAGATCTATAAATTTATTGCTTTAAACAGTCCCGGTTACCCCGTATAACCCTAGATCCATATCTAGAGGCGAAAGGGGTCCGGAATGGCATTAAACAGTGATTTTAACCGATGAAATCACCTATTATCAAAGCCGAGGACATTGTATATATGTATTCCCACATAAAAATGTGAGCCTAGGAATCCCGGTGTTGAGATCCCCGAATGGATCCGACCTGATTCCCACAATGGACCGGTTTTTTATGTTGTAATGTTTTAATAGCATAAATACCATTGTATATGTAATATTTCGATCTTGAAGACGAGCTCGAGGGGTTAGTCTTGAGAAGTTGGATTCAAGATTCCGTGATAGTGAAAACTTTAATTGTGGGAGCTCGGTATCATCGAGATGGCTTTCATGCCCGATGATGATCCGACCCTTTTTGACGCTTTTGCATGCATATCTTCAAAATAATTTCTAATAAAACCACAAAGTGCTTTCGATCATAATAAAGCGATTCGGGATAGATCACCTAATGAACGTAAAGAATAAAAGGAAGTATCGAAGTCCTCGATTCCTAGTAGGGCAAAAGATTTGAAAACCTTACTTTCTAAAACATCATTTCAATTCATAAATCTTGTTAAAAATGAACTTTTTGTCAAATTAAATCCTTCGTACCTAGGCACAAAAGAGGTACAGCACTACTTTCAAGTCATCCAAAATAAAGACTTAGAATAAGAATGAATAAAGCTTTCAAAATAAAACACACACACACACACACACACACACACACTTTATGCACACAAAATCAATAAATGCGGTACCGTATTTTCACGGGAGTCGAGGGGTGCCTAACACCTTCCCCCTGCTTAACCTAGCCCCCAAATTCCACGAATCTCGGGTTTCAAGACCAATCTTTTGGAGTCACGCATTGGACCATTTTGCAAAATAACTATTAAAACTCGGATGAGTTGGTACATCCATTTAAACCATACTAATTGGCGACTCTGTCTCATTCGGTCCAATCATCAAAATTAAATCAATCTTTTCAAAATCGTCGACACTTATGTCGGTACCTCTTTCCTAAAACCTCACCCTTAAATAAAATCTATAGACATAGCAAATGGAAAAGGGTAGATAAGCTCAAGCAAAGGGAAAGACGAAAATCAAAACCAAAGAAAAAAGGACCTCTTTAAAAACAAAAAGGAGTAAGATTTTTTCCCTATGTCAACATCTATCATTAAACATAAATTTGCGATTTCCTCGGTTGGTTCAGTAGGTTCTTCTTCATCACTTAGATCCCAACTTTCTTCAGCTACTAGAACTTTGTTGTTGACTAGTTTTGGGCAATCATTTTTGAAGTGTCCTAGTTGGTTGCATTCAAAACATGTATTTGAGTTTTCATTTGAGCCAACATTTCTAAAGTTGTTGTTGGTAGCTTTAAAATTCCCTCCTGGTATTTTTGGCTTGAAGACTTGCTTGTTTCGGAAGTTATTGAAGTTGTTATTTGTTTTCATAAAGCCTTTGCCATATCTCTTTGCTTCTCTTTGGATTACTCTCCTGAGTTGTCTTGATAATAAAGCAATTTTGTTATTATCTAGACTCAAGAGTTCTTCATTCAATTCCTCATCATAGCTTTCTTGATCAACTAGTAAGGCTTTGAAAGCGATTCCTTTCTTTTTGAGGTCTGTATCTGATCCTGGTTTTTTGACTAGCATGTTAACTTTGTGGGCACGGAGATTTCCAATGAGGCTATCAAGAGGATAAGAAGTTAGATCTTGCATTTCCTTGATGGACGTAACTTTTATTTTCCATACAGATGGAAGGGCTTTGAGAATTCTTTTATTCTTCTCATTTGTTGTGTAAGCTTTTCCCAGTTGTTCTAGCTCATCAATGATTCTGGAAAAACGTATTTCCATATCAATGATTTTCTCACCTTCTTCTAGCTTGAAGCTTTCATACTCTTGGTGTAAGTCCCCAATTTTTTATGAATAAGATATAATTTCCTCTATATATTATTTTGAAATAGTAAGGTGTTGATTTGATAAATGTGGTAAGTTATGGGTGGAATGTGCAAATTTTACAAAGTAAGAAAGTGGTCATAAAATATTCGTTGTGTCGTGGTATATTCTTTTGTCGGAGAATATTCGTACGACGGCGCAGTCATTGGTGGACCCCAGAACGGAATAATTATCGGATATAGAAAGCGACAGAAATAATATTTTTACGGCAAAACTTTTACCGTTAAACTATTAAAATACCCGATGATAAAAATACAATAATAAGCGTTGTTGCATAGTAGTACACGGTATTGCACAGTATTTTGAATTATTGGTTCTTACGTAAGAAGTCACTCGGTATTCAATAATTGCTACAGTAGTTGTTGCACAGTATCTCATATGATTGATTCAATTATTGTCACAGTATCATCTGCACAATACTTTAAAATATTAAATCAATAATTGACACAACACAGTTACTCATATTATTATTATTACCATTATTGACAATATCTAGAAAGTTCTGTCAAGGAAAGGGGTTAGGTTATTTAATTACGCGCCAGTAAGGAGAAATCCTTATCGGAAAGCCCCCTCTTTCATGGGAACGATCTGGTTGTCAATATTGTGAATTATAATATTAATGATGAATGGTTGATAAAAATATTTTCATTGTGTTGGGAATATTAATGTTAGTGAAAATCGACATTTATTTCGATAATAGTTGATTTTTGGATGTTAAATTGACCAAACGGAGAATTAATCAGATAAATGAGCAATTAATGGGTGGTTAACATGTGGGACCCACTTATTGGTGGATAATAAATAGTTGGTGGGTGGTTACAGGGGTGGAGGTGCAAGATTTATAAACTTGAGGGACTAAATTAAAAATTGAGGCAAAGATGGAGGTACTAAAGTGTAATTAACCAATCTTTTTATAGCCTATAAATATCAAGCTAATTTCATTCATTTCTCACCATTCTTGAAGAGCAAAGTTATAATAGTGAGAGAAATTATAGAGAGAAAGAAGAAGAGTATTCTGCTACTACACTATTCCAATATCCAATCTTCTACTGAGGTAAGGGGTATTATTTCTTTTGCATTCATAAAGAATGCTATTTTCTTTCAATACTCGTAAGGGTTGTTACTCTATTCTTTATTGATATGTGGGAGTAACATGTCTACGCGGACTACCGCATGCATGGTGAATAACCCTTCGTATTCATTCATTATTGATCTGTGGGAATAACCTGTCTACGCGGACTACCACATACTTGGTGAAAACCTTTTGTATTCATTTTATTCCTTATTAATCTGTGGGAATAACCTGTCTACGCGGACTATCACATGTATGGTGAATCACCATTCGTATTCATTTCTATTAAATTGTGAAAATGATCTGTCTACGCGGATTACCGCATGATGGGTGAAAATCCAATTACAGTTTCGTATATTCATTCATACTCGTATGAAATATTATTTCACTGAAATATTGGTCTGAACTTTTTATGAAATTTTAATCTTTTTTAATGATGAGTTACTATTCACGGGTTACTATTCACGGAAAAAATATATATATTTTTATACAAATTATCTTTGATTGGATCCAAGTTTTGAACTTCATTCTTGAATTTTGCTCCACAACTGATTATTACGGAGTATTCTTGAACTTGGATAAACTAAATTACGAATCCCTAATCTTTGTCCTTTATCTCACTGGATTTGTTTTTATATTATTTTTCATCATCCTCAGTCTTAAATGATGATACAAATGAATATCTTTGGCCTGTAGTGCAAAGATGAATGATTATTTAATGAATATCTTTGGCCTGTAGTTCAAAGATGATTACCTGATGAATATCTTTGGCCCGTAGTGCAAAGATGGACAGGTGTTGAGATGAACATGACCATTGGTGATACAAATGAATATCTTTAGCCCGTAGTGCAAAGATGAATATTTGATTCGAGATATATATTGATTGATGTTACAGGGATAAAATATTGATGATGAACTTTTAAATCATAGAAGATAGTAGACATCATTCTCTACGTAACTCTTTTAATGAATTGTTATTTTCGCTGCAGTTATTGATCTAAAACTTGTTGTCCATAATATTTTATCTAATTTGTTGAAGACTAATGATAATTTATTCTTCATTATCTTAGTCATAATATTCTTTACTGGGCTAGTTGAGCTCACTATTTTATTCCATTGTTAGCTTCAGGAAATGAGAATATCGCGAGTACTAGTCGGGGAATGGAGTGATGGTCCGAGTTAGAGCTGTAGAAGTCCTCACTATTTTTTGTAAAATAGTGTGATAATAAATGTAATGAGGACTTAGTTTGAGTGTCTGTATTGACACTCACAGTTGTGTGATCGTATTTTGCTACTACCGTTTGATATAAAAGATTGTATTTGGATTCTGTACCATGTATTTGGCGACTCAAAATGGGTTGAGTATTGGATTAATTTTGGGGGCATCATGGTTGGTATCAGAGCTTAGGGATATGTTCTCTGGCTGAGATCTTGGATTAGAACTAGAAGGGGAGAGACGAGTAAAAACCTTTGCTAGTGTGTCATACCTAAGCTTATGTGTTATTTAATTGGTCGGATGGAATATAGGGTTAATATGTGACATGTTAATTTCCTTAATTAACCCTTGTTTTGTGACAGTATTTGAGAATGGCAGCTGAAAATCTAAGCAATGGAACATTTGAGACCATTGAGGCACCGCTAATCACCAACCAGGATAATGTGATGTTAGGAGAAGAAGAAATTAGAAATATCCATGTAGTGATTGAAGAATTAATAGTTGCACCCGAGCTAGTTGCAGAGGTAGCAGCTGAGAGTGAAGAAGAAGAGGACCTTGAGGAGGATTTAGTAGGAGAGTTTTATGATCGAAATATAGAACTGCATGATCGTATTCGTGAGTTAGAAGAGCAGGGTGAAGAACGGCAAGCGGTCGTGGGACAAAGGGATGCAAAAATTCAAGATTTTTCTACTCGATATGCGAAGCTTGAACATAAGCTCTCTCTGGCAGAGAATATAATATTAGAGCTGGAATCTGAGAATGCTATTGTCAAAATTCTGATGAAAGAAGAAACAACTGAATGAATGAGAATGGAGGATGCATGGGTAAAAGTCGCACGACGCATTGATATTGTAGAAAGAGACATCCGATCCACAAGAAGGCCAAAATAGACGATATGGATTTCACTTTTTGGACAGCAATTGGGAGGATCCAACATCGAGTTTGGAATTACCCTGTGCAGAGCGGTCAACCCCAATTCGATATGGATCGAAGAATAATGATTCAAATCATGGATCAGGAGTGCGAAGAAGCAGTTGAGGGTGGGATGTACTCTATAGCGAAGTTAAGTCCAGCTGGAACGGTGACACCAAAGGCTGTTCCAGACAAGTCAAAGTCGGTGGTTTAAGGGAGAGCATTTTTTGTGACTTCCCAAAATGTGAGGAACCCGAAGGAATTATCACGGGTTAGTTAATCCTAAACTCTTGCAAAGTCTATACCTTATTAGATACCGGTTCTACCCATTCTTTTATTTCACTTGCTTGTGCTCAACAGTTGAACTTGACCTCTGACAAATTAGACTTTGACTTATCTGTTGAAACTCCGTTAGGGGAAACCTTCGTTACATCTACGGTTTACAAATCTTGCTTGATTCAAATTGGTACCCTCACCTTACCTGTTAATCTTATATCTTTGAAAATACTTATATTTGATGTGATTTTAGGAATTGACTGGTTAACCACTTATCATGCCAAAATTGATTGTTTTCGTAAGGTTGTTAGTTTTCATATTTCTAACCAACCTATTGTGCGATTTCAAACAACCAAACCATTAAAATCAATCAATGTCATTTCAAGTCATAAAGCTATTCGTTTATTGAAAAACGGATGTCAAGCTTTCTTAGCCCATGTCACTGATTTAAATCATAATACATCAGATTTGAATGATATTTTTGTTGTTAATGAGTTTCCTGATGTATTTCCCGAAGAACTTCCTGGTCTACCCCCAGAATGTGAAGTTGAATTTTTTATTGACCTTGAACTTGGTACAAAACCCATTTCTAAAACCCCATATCGAATGGCTCCTATTGAACTTCAGGAGTTAAAGGTCCAACTACAGGAGTTGTTAGACATCGATTTTATACGTCCTAATACATCTCCTTGAGGTGCTCCTATTTTATTCGTAAAGAAGAAAGACGGGAGTATGCGACTTTGTATTGACTATCGGGAGTTGAACCATGTCACCATCAAGAATAGGTATCCGCTACCTCGCTTTGATGACCTGTTCGATCAATTGCAAGGTGCACAATTCTTCTCAAAGATCGATCTTCGTTCTGGATATCATCAGTTAAAGATTAAAACTGATGACATTCCAAAGACTACCTTTTTAACTCGATACCGGCATTATGAATTTTTAGTCATGTCTTTTGGATTGACTAATGCTCCTGCGGCCTTCATGTATATGATGAACCGGATATTCAAGGAATATTTGGATCATTTTGTGGTTATCTTTATTGAAGACATCCTCATTTACTCTAAAAGCTGTGAAGATCATGAGCACCACTTGAAGCTGATACTTCAAAAGCTTCGTGAAAACAAACTATATGCCAAGTTGAAGAAATGCGAGTTCTGGCTTGAGGAAGTAGCATTCCTTGGTCACGTGGTATCGAAACATGGAATATCAATTGACCTGGCGAAGATTGAAGCAATATAAAGTTGGGAGCAACCTAAGTCGGTAACCGAAGTACGTAGCTTTCTTGGCTTAACTGGTTATTATCGGAGATTTGTGGAAGGATTTTCTTGAATCGCTAATCCATTAACTCAGCTGACTCGGAAGGATATAAAATTCGTATGGAACGAGGAATGCGAGAAGAGCTTCCAAGAACTCAAGAGGAGACTCATTTCGGCACCTGTTCTGACAATACCATTTGGTTCGGATGGATTTGTCATATACAACGATGCTTCAGGCAAAGGGTTAGGATGTGTTCTCATGTAACATGGGAAAGTCATAGCCTATGCCTCACAACAACTCAAAGAATATGAGAGGAATTATCCTACTCATGATTTAGAGTTGGCAGCAGTCGTTTTCATGTTGAACATCTGGAGACACTACCTGTATGGGGAGAAAGTGGAGATTTATACGGATAATAAGAGCCTTAAATATTTCTTCACTCAAAAGGAACTCAACATGCGGCAACGACGTTGGCTTGAGCTATTGAAAGATTACGACCATACCATTCAATACCATCATGGAAAAGCAAATGTTGTAGCTAACGCGTTGAGTAGAAGATCATATGCGGGAATGAGTGCGATGCTGTCAACACAAAGGCCCATTCTGAAGGCCTTGAGGGGAAGTACCTCAAAAGGACTCCCTCATCCATCTGTTATCACAGTTCTCTACAAGATAGCCAAGGTGCCGGTGAGAGATGATGAGATAGTACTGGCCCCGATGGCGACGATTGACCACGCCACCATTAGCCGATACAGAGTATGGGAAGGGGCTGATTCCCATCCCTGTGGTGAGGGCTTCCTACCATCCACTCAGTATCCACCAACTTCTGAGGCCTGACCATCCTCCCAGCATCCTGAGATAGGCTCTACTTTAGCCGGACCTCTGGCAGAGATTCTAGCATCGCTGACCCTCCTGCACCAGAAGGCAGATTTAGATGATCAGAGATCCGAGAGGTATACCAGGTACATAACAGTGGTTGCTCAGAGGCAGGACTTGATGATGTAGTACCAGGATGAGTTTGCCACCACTTTGGCCAATATTTACGCAACATATGGTGGAGACGAGGAAGATTCTATGCCATTCCAGTTTCCTCAGCCTCTGATATTTCCTCCATTTCCACCACCATCTCCTACTGCGGATGAGGGCGGCGACGGTGACAACACCGACACTGGCATATGGTGATCTTACCCTCAGAGAAGCCCTCTCACATTGATATCTATATGCTAGCCAATGAGGGCATTGCCCATTTCAAGTTTGGGGGTGTCATTAGTTTTTCATATCAGCTTTTCTTATGCCATGATGTATTAGGATGCCATTAGTACATTATTATTCTTGCTTTATTAGTATTTGGTTTTTATGTATGGATTCTGTACGAATGCTTATATCTATCCATGTTATGGCTTTATTTGGATGTATATCTATCATTGTGTGCCATGTTATGGCTTTATTAGTTATGAATGGATGCATATCTATCTTTTTGTGCCATGTTTGCAGTAGAACCTATCTTAAACTATTATATATTATTGCAATGGGTTATATAGTTAGTATTGTGGCTATTGTTGGGTTATTTTTGATTGTGGCCTATGATAAGCAGGTTGAGTTGCTATTTCAAGGAGTTTGTCAAGCATGTTTGGTTGAGGTGTTTAACTTAATTACTAGTTGAAACTGCTTGTTGATCCGTTCTTTCTTATTGAGCACATACCAACTGTTGTGGCTAGTTATATTTCTGAATAAGTATATATAGTTAATTGCTTTAGCAAATGTTTGCGTTAACTCTTCGTTTTAATTTGTGTGAGTCAATGATTGTAGGAGTTAGATGCTTATTGCAAGTTTGGGGGTCTTGAATGAGTTATTGACATGCATATATATAATAATAATAATAATAATAATAATAATAATAATAATAATAATAATAATAATAATAATAATAATAATAATAATAATAATAATAATAAATATTTTGAGTGACAAGTGCATAATATCCATCTATTTTGATTCCTTTATGCGTAGTTCATTGTATGTTTTTGCTGTCAACACAAGCTTAATAGGTTTTTTTATTGATTTTAGGTTGAAATGGAGCTTACGTGCTAAACTGGGACGAATTGGACCTGATTGCATGGAAAAAGGAAGAAGAATCAAAAGTCATGGAATCTCGCCCCAGCGAGATTTGCTAGGCAAAAATCTGCTTCCCGGCGCAGATCTCTTTGCCAAAAGTCGCCCCAGCGCCTTCTGGAGCCGCCCCAACGTAGACTTCTCTGCCATTTTCTGCCCTGGCGAGTATTTTATGAACAAAATTCTCCGCCCCGGCGGAGGTCTTCTTTGGAGCCCAGGAAAAGTGAAATCCGCCCTGGCGGATTTGGCAAGGCAAAAACTCCTCCCCCGCCGGAGTTGTTGGGCAGACTCAACAGTTTTTTTTTATTTTTGGTAGTTACTTGACAGACTTCTATTGTAATTAGGATTTTGGATTTCTTAGGAACGTGGGATCATGTTTAGGTATTATATATACATGTAAGACTGAGTATTAGGGGGGTATATCATACTATCATCCTCTACATTCATCTAAACCCTAGTTTTGGAGAATCAAGGGATGCCGAACTAATTTCTCAATTCAACTCTGAAGGGATGTTGAACCTTATTTACAATTAACGGTTTGTTCAAGTTTACTTTATTTAGTTCTTCATATGTGAGATTTATTCTGAATATCTACCTAAAATTCTTGTATGCTATTCAATTTACTAATTTGATTTTTACATAATTAAATTAGTGAATTGATATCATCTGCTAGATTAAGATATATATTAAGCAAACGATGTATATCTGATCATAAGTAGCAATTAGTGATATTTGATTGTGGTCAAACTTTTGGATATTATTAAGATTTTCAGAAGACAAGCTAAATAATTCCTGATTCTAATTCTCATTCTTAATGCTTCTATTGTATTAAATCTAGACTGATAGTTCTAGGTTATATGATAGTTAGGATCTATTGCTAGCGATCATCGCATTAGATTTACACATAAAGAGAATTTTAGATAATTAGCAATCGCGGTTATCTAGGGTTGTTAATCTCATTGAATGATAAATACTGTAAAAACTTGATTAATTCGTAATTGTGAAACTGTGATACTAAACTGAAGAGTTGAAGCTTTTTACTCATTGACACTTCTTTTAAATTTACTTTTGCTAATTTAGTTATTCATATCAAAACCCCCAATTCATTGGAAAATACTTGGATAAATTTAAAATAGTACACTCTCTGTGGGATCGATCCTTACTTGTTACTATACTAATTCTTGAGTTAGTAGAATAAGATTAAGGTTTAATTTTGTAGTGCTAAACGACAGCTCCCAAATTTTGGCTCCATTGCCGGGGAGTGTTATTTGTTTTTATTTATTCATTGTTTTATTTTATTTTATTTTTGTTTATGCCTCGATCCTCTCACTCTCTTGATTTGAAATTTGATCCAGAAATAGAGAGAACTGCACACAGGCTTAGGAAGGAAGCTCGGAAATCCCAAAGTACACTTGCAGATTTTGACGAAGCTCCATCCTCAGGCCTCAAGATCACACTCACACTACTTTCAGACCATTCCTCTAGCGAATCAAACGAGGAGATGGCGGTGCTAAATAATAACAGGACTTTAAAGGAGTTTTCCACTCCTAATCTCACTCAACAACCTCTATGCATCGAATATCCTGCTTTAAATGCTGTGTTTTAATTAAAATATGGACTAATTCACCTTTTGCCTACTTTTCGTGGTCTTATAGGTAAGGATCCTTACAAGCACTTAAAGGAGTTTCGTGTTGTGTGCTCAACCATGAAGCCACACGAGTTTACGGAGTAGCAAATAAAACTGAGAGCTTTCCCTTTCTCATTGGCAGATTTAGCGAAATATTGGTTATATTATCTCCCCTCAGGATCGATACAATCTTGGAATGACATGAAAAGACTATTTTTGGAGAAGTACTTCCCTGCTTCAAGGGTAGCTAATATAAGGAAAGAAATTTGCAGAATCCGATAGTTCAGTGGTGAAACATTATATGAATATTGGGGGAGATTCAAAAAGCTTTGCTCCAGCTGTCCCCACCAGATTGCTGATCAACACGTTATCCAGTACTTTTATGAGGGACTTGTACCGATGGATAAGAGTATGATCGATGCTGCTAGTGGAGGCGCATTAGTAGACAAGACTCCAGAGGCTGCAAAGAATTTGATTGCAAATATGGCAGCCAATGCACAACAGTATGAGACAAGGAATGAACATGCACCACAAAGGGTATGTGAGGTAGGCACAAGCAACTTGGAGCAGCAGATTTCTAACTTAACTGTTGTGGTGAGACAACTAGCTACAGGGAATGTACTAGTTGCAAGGGTTTGTAGGATCTGTTTTCAGGCAAATCACAACACGGATGCTTGTCCCACATTGCAAGATGAGGAGCATGTGTGACAACTCGAAAATTTATAAGATTGATAAATAAAATCTAGAATGATTAAATAAAGGTTAAAGAATAAAACCTAGATTAGAAATAGAGGACTAATTAAAATTTTTAGAAAGACCTATATGGTTTGAAATTTTATTAGCAATGTAAAGAAAATTAATATGAAGGATAGAAATCTTAAAGAATAAAAGTGAGAAAATATGAGTTACATAAATCCAAAACTCTATAATGAATTTATATGTATCCTTGAAGGTATATTAAGAATAAAGTATTATGACACCTTTAAAATTACAAGAAGGAATGAAAGAGACTATGTAGTGATGTATGTGGAAATTTATTAAAGAAATAAGTTTGAAATAAAGAAATATAGTAAGGATAAATTGAATTTGTATAGGTATAGGTACATATATACTTAGTGATGTGCTATATATATTTTAGCAAGAGAAATGATTAATTAAATTAATCATACAAGAATATTAGGTCACATTAATTATTTATATGTGTATTAAATATGAAAGTCCAATAATAATCTAAAAGGGGGGTTGAATAGATTATCACTGTTTAAAAAATTATCTTTGGCCTTTTTTATTTTTTTAGTACATTAACTTACAGTGTTAAGAATTTAATAAGCAGGTTAAAAATTCAATCTCACAATGCACATAAATTTATTTGGTTCACAACATACAACTAGGGTATGTTGCTACGTCTAGTCTTAAGCTCCTCTATAGAACTTGAGATTCTATTACTCCCTGTAATAAATATTCCTTCAATAGGCTGAGAAGCCTTTACAAAGTTTTATAGATAAACTTACAACTATCCACAACTAACTATCTCGGACAGCGAACTCCCAGCTCCTTCCTCAAGCTTAGTTGAAACTTTTTTTGAGCTTAGAACTATTCTATGACTTGGTCTTGAAACAACAATCTCTTCCTTACCTCACAAGTACACTAGAGACCCAACTCCCAGTTGACCTCTCTAAGACTCTGGTCATGGTCAAAGAATTTTTGTCTTTCTCACAAGTACATAAAATAAACTAACTCAACCTTTTCCTTTTTACAAAAGTTTGTTTTAGTTTTTGCTTCTAAAGTAAGCAGATAAAATTCAGAATAGATACTTCTCAAATAAGCAGATATATAAGTTAAGTATTTGATAAAAGTTCAAGACTTTTATGTGTTGTACTTTTGTGTAAGTAGATATATAGATTTAAGTACTTTTTACAAAGATTTTTCTTTTCTTTAATAAAGAATGTGTTTCTATGGTTTAAAATAGATTTAGAAAAAGATTTTTCTTTTAGAGTGTGTTCCTATGGTTTTAAACGAATTTAGAAAAGGATTACTCTTTTAGAGTGTGTTTCTATGATTTTAAACAAATGTAACTTTGAGTTTAAATAACCATATAAACTTACATATAATTCAACAAATAATCTATGAATAATTTTATGAGCAGTATACTCTTGATGATAGTTTCGCAAGTATAATAATTTGATCAATTTAAATAATACTTGAAGAAACTTATTTCACCCATTTATATATATTATATTATATTTGATCTATGTTGTGAAAATTTTTGGCCACTTAGGATTTCAAAAATCGTCTAGATAATATTCTTTGTTAAGAAATATCTCCAAATATCGGTATCTAAGTAGTGACTAAATTGTTCGTTTCACAACTTGATAGGATTTTAAAGACCGTTCGGAGAATTTCAGAGAAAGTACTTCCTAATTATATCGGTATCTAAGTATTGACTTTTTACTTGATATTGATAGATGAAATATAGATATATGTATACATGTGTATAGCAATTTATATCTGAATATCAATATATATAAGCAAGTATGAGATAATATGAACAGTAATGAATTAATAACTTATCTCAAATACTTTGACCAATTTTTCTCTTCCAAAACAAAATTAGAACTTTGATTACAAGAAGAGAGAGTGAAAGCTTAATTGGACAGAATGTAGGCAAGGAGAGTATGCTTTTCTATTTTGTGAATTGGTAAGTTGAAATGAATGAAAAGCCTCCTATTTATAGGATTTTTGAGTTTAGGGCAAAGTAGTAATTTTGGAAATTCATTTTGAATTTAATGGTCCGAATTTGCAAGATAAAATTTGAAGGGCTCGGATCATTTTGGAAATTTACGGATTGGTAAAGTTTGGCCCAATCAATTTTGATTTCAACATATGAGTCATCACATGCATATATAATACTAGCTTTTTCATTTGGCCTAAAGGCTTTAAGCCTCAGCAAACATAAATGCTAGCAAACATATTCATGCCCAACATGACAGCAACACACACGGTCACACACACATATTCACATGCACACACCGCACATATATACACATGCACACACGACACACACACACACACACACACACATATATATATATATATATAATATGCATATAAACGGATATATATATATATATATATATATATATATATATAGAAATTTTATTTTTGCCCATAAAAGATTTATAAAATTATTTAAAAAAGAAATATGAATCTCCTTGTCTTAGGAAATGTTATTATATGAATTCATTTCGTTAACACTTGATATTAAATTTATCAAGGTTAGAAAATAAATTCAAATTGAGTTTCAAAATTAAATATTTTTGGTCAAAATAAATGAGGTAATTAAAATTAAGTTAATATTTTTAATCCTATGGAGAGGATTCTACCCTTTTGACTTATTTACTTAATTTGTCATCATTAAAATAAAATAACCAGATTTGGAGACTTATCAATTTTCCCCTTTTTGATGATGACAATAAGTAAAAAATATTTTGGTTTTCAGAGCTCCCCCTTAATTCATGATGCTCCCCCCTGGATCATGAATAGGTTTTTAAAAAGCAATTTCAAATTTTTGAAAAACCATTAGGCAAACCATCCAGACAGTAAGATATATAGCAGTATAGCAGTTTATTTCCATCATACTCATTACTGTCAATCTCATTAGTATATACTAAATAATATATACACACAATCTGATATTTTTCCTTTTGCCCCTTTGTCATTAACAAAAATGGAGGGGTAAAGAAAAAAATCTGAGTACCTGCAAAAACTGTTAGCACAAAAATTTTACCTGCAGAGTTAGAATAGTAAGGAAACATAATAGATAAGCCTAAGTATTAGTAGTTAGGTTAGTATGTTATACATTCATCCCAAATAGTTAGTTAATATATATATATATATATATATATATATATATACATTCGTCCTAAATAGTTAGATTTCTTCAAAAGTGAGAGGGGAGAAATTCAAATCGAGAGTTGGAAGATGAGGATCGGTAGGAGTTTGATTAGTGTGATCAACCTGTGCTGAGCTTGTTGTAGCTGTGAAGTTATATGGAGTAATGGATACCTTCTGATGTCCCATCAACACACTCATCATATCTTGAATATGATGCAAAGATAACTGTAAAGCTTCTAACTGATTCATAATTGTAGTCTAATTATTCAAAGAAAGTTGATTCATACTATTCAGAGTATTGATTTGTGGCAGAAGATTTAGATGAGACTCAATATGATCAGTATCATTGGGTTGAAAGATAATTAAAATCTTAGGGGGAAGATTCAAATGTGACACAATGTTGCTATTTTGAACCATTTGAGCCTTATGATGATGAACTTGAATGCCAAGATGAATGATAATTCGAGTTAACAAAAGACCATAGCCTAGACAGTTGTTATAGTAGCAGAACTCAAAAGAGGATAGGAGAAAGTATGGAAGACTATATTGCATACATTCAGTCAAAATGTATTTTATGAGTTATATATCAAAGGGATGCAGAAGTTTATCATTTCTGACAGGCATGAAATTATGTCGAAGAATTTTTCCCAAAAATTGACATTCAGCCGTGAAAAAATCAAGATGAACTTTGCATGGATAGTCAAATAAAGTTCCAGGAACAAGTTGGTCAGTGGTGACAGATAGATTGTGTTTGAAAGTGATGCAGTCACTAGTAGAGATCCCTATAGGATAGATGTATTCATTAATTTTTGGAAAATCTAAGAAATCATTTCTGAGATTTAGTGCATGTAGAATGAGCATTTCATCAATGACATAGTCCTGACCTCATATGCAAGTTTTAATGCAAGTTAAGAAACCAGTTGAGTGACGAACAAATGTCATGTGAGCATAAAATTCTGCAATCAAACTAGGAAACATTTCTCTGTCTTTGAAAGTAATGAGGCAATCCCAACCTATATTAGTTATTTTTTCTAACAAGTGAGGAAAGCTATTGAAAGAGGTACCTAACCCAGGAATTAAATTATGTCTTATATGCTCATATTTATCTTTAGTAGTAAGTGTAAGTAACATAGGGGTATAGACATCAGGATGAGATTCACTAAGCAATGCAAGTTTTTTTCTTTTGGATAAATAGACTGGAGGCATTTTTAGAAAGATAATGTATGCAGAGAGAAATAGAAGTGCAAAGACTGCAGAGAAATAAAACTGGGTGATGATGTAGTCAGTTTCAAAAATTATCCTTGTATAGAAAGAGTATATTGCTAATACTATTAGTTTAGGTAAAGACTTATAAATATGATATGATTTGCTTATCAAAACAAATAGTTCTCAAGTAGTAAATGTGCACAGAGAGAAGTAAGAGAGTAAGTTATGCTTAGCACTGTAGTACGTTTAAAAATCATTTGTCAGTTCAGTTTTATTTGAGATTTGGATCAAATATATATTTTTTAAAACAGATTAGACTAACTTAGTTCCATTTGAGTCTTATATCAGTGTAAAAAAAATTGAACCAGATGTCCAATCATAAGACATAAATATTTCAGAGATATGCAGGTTATAGTCAGAACACGCATGGTCCAATATCAATAAAGAGATATGTTATCATTGCTTTAGCCCATATCAAAAGATAGTAAACCAACACAGAGATTCAACAAGTCAGTGTTAAATGCAACACATAACAATGATAGCATAAATGGTCAAATACAGTGAGATACAAAAAATAAAAATGGAAATTATCTCTATCATCCAATGTTAATGTCCAGAGGGATGATATCACCATTTAATACCCATACATTTTATCAGAGAGAGAGAGATATAGACAGATATTGCCTGAGCAAAGCGAAGGTAATCAAGTTAAGTAGCTTTCAGTTGTTCCACTGTATAGTAGAGAAGTATTTCCCCCTTTTTTTAAAAAAATCTTAGTAATCTTTGTATCAATAGATGTAGATATTCATACATACATTTATATATATAAGATATGCATACTGGAGCTTCGTAGTCACACAGATATATAAGTATATAGACAAAGACTGATCAATAAAGAGACTCACAGATATGTCACAGATATATATATATATATATATACATATATTAATAGAAGAACTCACAAACTCACATATATATATATATATATATTTGTATTCTGATTAAATAAGAACATATCTAGGGTTTAATTTTTTTTTTTTGGAATTTTAGGGTTTCAGAATATATATATATATAAATGAAAAATAAATCAGTTAAGAATTTAAAAAAAATTGGGGTTTGATTAAACTCAGCAGACTTATGTTTTTTTTAAAAAAAACATAGACAGAACTACTTGGTTAAAAAACTAGGTGTTTTAAATTTTTTATTATAACAAAAATCAAACTAAAGAAAATGACAAAATATATCAGATAAATACACATAAAACAAGACACTAGATCTATTATAGTCAGATCGAACCTTTTTTAAAAAAACATTTTGATTTAAGGTTTCAGAAACACAAGTATATATATATATATATATAAATAAATATATATATCTGTGCTCGTAAGAACATTTCATCAGGAACTCAATAGTTCCCCTTTTTTTTTTTTTAAAATAGAAAACTCTAAATAGATCTAGGGTTTTGCAAATCGATTTTTTTTTGTTGAGAACTGAAAAAATAAGCACCGTTTGAAGAAAAATAGATCTAAAAATTTTATTTGATAGAAAACAAACAGAAAAAAGAAAAACGACAGAAAAGATTTTTAACCAAAAATCGAACCCATAAACAATAAAAAGGAAAAACGAATCGGTAAACATATGAAATCGATAATGGAGATTCATTTAATCGGAGTGAAATTTAGAAAAACTCACTTGGATTGATCGATTTGAGCTGAGAGAGTTTTAGGGTTTGAGAGAGTTTGAGAGATAGAGAGAGAGAGAAAAGATGGAACCGGCAGAAGAGAGAGAAAGAGAATAGAGAAATGAAATAAAAAATAGATTTTAGGTATTTATATTTAGGTTAATTAGATTGATCCGAGGGCTGAGAGTTGATCTTGGATTTGATCAACTATCGAGATCAAATCGGGAGTTTAAAACGTTTGGGCTGATCGGTTGACTTTGATCCGTCGGCTGATATGAATTTGTGTTTTCTTTTAATGATTGAACGATTGGTAGCTTGAATCCGAGTGCTTCTTTCTGATTGGTCGAGACGTGTAGACACGGATTGTGCTTTGTTTTGACCGTTAGATGAGTTTCTTGATCAGCGGCTCAGATTAGATCAGATATGATTTTTATATAAATATATAATATATACTATAAACTGTAATTTTTTGATAATAATAACAATAATAAATACTAAAATATTTATACTAAAATCTATAAATTAATTATTTTAATTATTATGTATATATATATATATATATATAAATGTTCATAACGAAAATATTTATAATAGTAATATAATATAATTTTTACTAGAAAAGGTGCAATTAAAAAAATGATTAATATATAAAAATTTTAAATAAAAATACGTACTTAAATATATAGATATATTGACATATAAGGAAACATATATATTATATAAGATATTCTATAATAATTATATATATATTAGCATTGTATATTAAGAAAATAAGATAATTAAATATATGTTCAAATATATATATATATATATATATATATATATATATATATATAAATTTAAAATATGATAAAAGAAATTTTATAAAAATAATAGTATTAATAATATGACTATATAGATCAAGAAAATTATATTTATTATGATAGTAATGATATATAATTTTTTTTAAAAAAATTTAAAATTTTAATTAGAAAAAGATTTAATATTTTATGAGATAATATCTAACATTCCTAAATCCAAGCGTAATTTACAAAATCTATCAGAACTTAGTGATTTAGTAAATATATCAGTAATATTTAATTCTATGTCAATTTGTTCTAGCTTAATAGTACCATTGTTTACATGATCACATAAGAAATGATGTCTAACATCTATGTGTTTTGATCTAGCATGTAATACAGTATTTTTACTGCAGTTTATAGTGCTTGTATTATCACATAAGATTGAGATACAATTAAATTTTATATTATAATCAGCAAGAGTCTGTTTCTTCCACAATATCTGTGCGCAACAACGTGCAGCAGCTATATATTCGGCTTCGGTGGTTGAAATAGATACCGAGTTTTGTTTCTTAGAGAACCAAGAAACTAAACATCCGCCTAAAAACTGACAAGTGCCATTTGTGCTTTTTCAATCAACATGATGACCGACATAGTCAGAATAAGAAAAACACACAAGATCAAATGGTTGAACTTTAGGATACCATAGACCTATGTTTATAGTTCCTTTAAGATATCAAAATATTCTTTTTACTGCAACTAAATGAGATTCTTTAGGGTTTGCTTGAAATCTGACAGATTTGCAGACACTGAACATAATGTCAGGTCGACTAGTCGTGATGTATAGAAGATTGCCAATCATTCCTCGATACTTCTTTGTGTCAACACTTTTTCAATTTTCATCAGCAATTAGTTTATCAGTAGTTGACATAGGAGTATTAAGAGGTTTCACAGATTCTAGACCAAATTTCTTAATCATTTCTTTGCAGTATTTGGATTGAGAGATATAAATACCTTTTTCTCCCTGCTTGATTTGTAGTCCTAGGAAGAAATTTAATTCTTCCATCATGCTCATTTCAAATTCCTTACTCATGCTTTTAGAGAAATCATTACACATAGTCATGTTAGTAGATCAAAAAATGATGTCATCAACATATATTTGTAAAATAAGAATTTCATTATTTTTATATTTTGTAAAAAGGGTAGTATCTACTGTGCCCCTTTTATAACCATTTTCTAACAAGAATTTGCTTAATCTCTCATAACATGCCCTGGGAGCTTGTTTTAGACCATATAAAGCTTTGTACAGTTTATATACATATTTAGGATGATCAAAGTCTTCAAAGCCAGGGGGTTGTTTAACATAAACTTCTTCCTCAATGACACCATTCAGAAAAGAAGATTTGATATCCATTTGAAATAGTTTAAAATCTTTATGGCATGCAAAAGCTAATAATATACGTATAGACTCAATTCTAGCAACAGGAGCATATGTTTCATCATAGTAAATTCCTTCAAGTTTATTGTACCCTTGTGCAACTAATCTTGCCTTATTGCGTATAATAGTTCCATTTTCATCTAACTTGATGGAAGTTTCTTTGGGAGTTGGAACTAATTCCTAGACTTTGTTTCTGGTGAACTGTTTAAGTTCTTCTTGCATAGCTATTATCCAGTCTTCATCAAGCAATGCATCTTTTATATTCTTAGGCTCAATTTGGGATAGAAAAGATAGATGACTGGCCATGTTTTGTGCCTATGATCTCGTCAGAATTCCTTTATCGATATCACCAATTACATTTTCTATTGGATGATTTCTAATACCATGTGATTTTTTGGGCACGTCATTTAGCTGGGGATTAGAATTTTCAAGAGGATTAATATTGACAGGTGGAGATATATTATCTATTTTTAGTTCTTCCATATTTCTGAGAATGTCTTTAATGACTATATCATTTTCTACCAGTTCTTTGTATTTTGGAGGGGGTTTAGATTCATCAAAGGTTACATTCATTAACTCTTCCACGACTAGAGTTCTTTTATTAAAAACTCTATATGCTTTACTATTTAGTGAATATCCCAGCAATATTCCTTCATCAGATTTGGGGTCGAATTTTACTAGATATTATTTAGTATTTAGAATAAAGCATTTACTCCCAAAAATAAGAAAGTAATTTATTTTTGGAGTTCTTTTATAAAAGATTTCATAGGAAGTTTTGACCAACATTGGTCTTAGCAAGACTCGATTTAAAATATAATAGGATGTTGCAATTGCTTCGGCACAAAAATATTTAGGAAGTCGATATTTATTTAGCATAGTATTAGCCATTTCTTGTAAAGTACGATTTTTCCTTTCAACTACACCGTTTGATTGTGGTGTAAGGCGCAGAAAAGTTATGACTTATACCGTGCTCATCATAGAATATTATGAAATCAGAATTGCCAAATTCTCTTCCATGATCTGATCGAATATAAACAATAGAGCTTCCCTGTTGATTCTAAATTTTCTTACATAATGCAGAGAAGGAGTTTATCGCTTTATTTTTGAATTTTAGAAAATCAACCCATGTGAATCGTGAGTAATCATCAACTAGGACTAAAATATAGACAGCACCACCCATACTATGTTTAGGGATAGGTTCTACTAAATCCATATGCAAGAGTTCTAGTGGTCGAGAGGTTAATACTGTGAGTTTAGGTTTGTGAGATGCATGAATTTGTTTTCCTAATTCACAGGCTTCACATATATGGTCTTTCAGGAATTTTAGTTTTGGAAGACCACGAACATGTTCCTTAGAAGATATGTTATTACTCAATTTCATGTTAATATGTCCTAATCTACGATGCCAAAGCCATGGATCGTCATTTACAGATACAAGACACACATTGTCCAGGTGTGGGTATGTATCTAAATCACACGTATACACATTTTGACTTCTAGGACATAATAAAATCAATTTCCCAGTTTGATCATATATTGAACAGTTATGAGGACTGAAAGTTATTTTAAAACCACTATCATACAGTTGACTAATAGATAGAAGATTGTACCTGAGTCTTGTGACTAATTGAATGTTAGAGATAGTTATGTGTTTATTGTACACACTTACAATTCCAATAACTTTATCTTTGTGGCTATCTCCAAAGATTACCTCATTACGGTCTGTAGCTTGTAGATTGCTTAATTTTATTTTTTTGCCTGTCAAGTGCCTTGAACAACCGATATCAAGGTACCATTTATTTTTACTAGAGTCAGCTATGAGACATACTTGCAACATGTATTATATTCACAAACTGGTACCCTTTAATGAGAAGGGTCCTTTGGGTAAGTTTTCCATTTTGTATAAGGATCATTTGTGTTTTTCTTTACAAAATTTGGTACAGGATAGTAAGTTTTGGTAGACACAAGTGTTCTATGGGTAGCAAATCTATAATATGTATGATTTGCTATATTATTTGAAAGATTTTGATAAAAGTTTCTAGATGATCTTTCATGAGAGAGAGATTTACTTTTTGTGATAATAGGTGCAGTATAACTTCCTTTTGGTACCCAAATCATTTTTCCTTTGTAGTTTCCATTTTTGGCATTATATGAGTAAACAGAATGACCATTTCTATTACAGTAAGAATATTTACTAATGGGAGATGCATGACCTTCATTTTATTTACTTTTAACTTGATAGAGTCCTTTATGTTTTGTCTTACTAGATTATTCGATATATCCTAATCCTTCTTTATTAAAACCACATCTTTGTTGACTGAGCATAACATCAAGATTTTCTTTTCCTTTTGTAAATTTAATGACTGTTGAGTTTAAGTCATCACGTTCTAGAGTCAACATTCTAATTTGATTTATTAAGGTGGACTCTTCATTTTGCTTTTCTAATTTTTGAGATGAGTTTTCCTCTTTACTTATTTCTTGATTTAGTGTTTGAGAATCTTCTATAATCATAACAAGAGTTAAAATTTTAATTTCAAGATTTTCAATAGAAATAATAAGTGTTGAATTTTCTATTTCAAGATTTCTATTTATTTTTCTTAATTTTTCTAGTTCTTCTTTTAATGCAAGATTTCCTGAAGAATTATTTTCTAGTTTCTCATTTTCTTCTTTTAAGGTTTCATTAATTATAATTAAATTTGAATTTTTTATTTCAAGATTTCTATTTACTTTAATTAATTTTTCTAATATTATTTTTAATTTGATAAAGTCTTCTTTAATAATTTCATTATCTTCATATAGGTAATTATATGCTTCTTGTAATTCATGATGTTCTTCATTTATATTTTCTAAATTATGTGTGATAAATGAAGTGCTAGGTAATTGATGTTTCGAATTTACCTCAGATCTCGGTGATAAGTCATTGTCTGCTGTAGACACTTGAAATTTTGCTTTCTTTGTACTAACCTTGTAGAAGGGCAAAAGCGTAATTTTACTTCAGAGACAACCCCGAGGTAGGGCAAAAGAACTAGGTCATCTTGGAGACAACCCCGGGAGTGATGCAAAGGACAAATGACGTCCAAACATATCGCGAACTGAACGAGGATCGTCGAGCTGAGACAGTGTTCATCGAAAATCACCTCAGCAAACCTCAAACGGCATGCCATCGAAGATAAGCCAGTTAACTGATATCTGGACCTGGGGGATATATCTCGACTACGAGTATCGACTTCCCGAACCCTAATTTAGTCAGACTTGATCTTCTACCGCTGCATTCAGCAAAGACTTTCCGAAAGGTCGATCTGCGGAGGATAACTTTTTTCGAACGGGGATCGAAGGAACACCTATCGAGATTATGGGACCCACCTAGCCCAACCGCATCCATACAGGCGGCTAGCCACATGTATGTATGCAGCTGGCTCGGACAGCTTATATCCCCCACACTAGTTCATTTAGAAGAGATATATATAATTTTAGAAAGATAAAGACATTCTAGAGAGATAAGGGCTCAGGTTTAGCACATAAACACCAACTTGAAGCTTAATCATCTCATTTAGCATCTATTTGAAGTCCCAGGAGTGTTCTACGTTGTCCACGGGAGTTAAAAGCTTTTTCACGCGTCTCCCAAGGTGAAAAATGCACTTTTTAGCTTCATTCTTTGTAAACGTTGTCCAAATACTAGATTAATGATATATTTTGTTTGAATCTAGTTAAGTTTGTTATATTTTAAGCATATTATGTGAGCCTAGGAATCTCGGTGTTGAGATCCCTGAATGGATCCGACTTGATTCCCACGATGGACCAGTTTTTTATGTTGTAATGTTTTAATAGCATAAATACCATTGTATATATAATATTTGGATCTTGAAGACGAGCTCGAGGGGTTAGTCACGAGAAGTCGGATTCAAGATCCCGTGATAGTGAAAACTTTAATTGTGGGAGCTCGGTTTCATCGAGATGGCTTTCATGCCCGATGATGATCCGACACTTTTTGACATTTTGCATGCATATCATCAAAATTATTTCTAATAAAACCACAAAGAGCTTTCGATCATAATAAAGCAATTCTGGGTAGATCACCTAATGAACGTAAATAATAAAAGAAAGTATCAAAGTCCTCGATTCCTAGTCGGGCAAAGGATTTGAAAACCTTACTTTCTAAAACATCATTTTAATTCATAAATCTTGTTAAAAATGAACTTTTTGTCAAATCAAATCCTTCGTACCTAGGCGCAAAAGAAGTACAACACTACTTTCAAGTCACCCAAAATAAAGACTTAGAATAAGAATGAATAAAGCTTTCAAAATAAAACACACACACACACACATTTTATGCACAGAAAATTAATAAGATGTGGTACCGTGTTTTCACGGGAGTTAGGGGGTGCCTAACACCTTCCCCCCCGCTTAACCTAGCCCCCGAATTCCACGAATCTAGGGTTTCAAGACCAATCTTTTGGAGTCACGCATTGGACCATCTTGCGAAAAAACTATTAAAACTCGGATGAGTTGGTACATCCATTTAAACTATACCAACTGGCGACTCTGTCTCATTCGGTCCAATCATCAAAATTAAATCAATCTTTTCAAAATCGTCGACACTTATGTCGGTACCTCTTTCCTAAAACCTCACCCTTTAATAAAATCTATAGACATAGCAAATGGAAAAGGGTAGATAAGCTCAAGTAAAGGGAAAGACGGAAATCAAAACCAAAGAAAAAAGGACCTCTTTAAAACCAAAAAGGAGTAAGATTTTTTCCCAGCGTCGACAGGTGGCGACTCTGCTGGGGACCAAAGAGGGCTTAAGCGGCGATCAAACTTTTTGATTTTTGTTCTGCATATGCATCTTATGTGAATGATCTCTTTGTGTGATAACTGTATCAATCTTTAAGCATGTTGTATTAGTGCCTCGCACAATACAACCAAAGTCAGAGGTTGGGAAGATTTGACCCACGCTTTCCTTAACCAATATAGTTTCTAATCCCAGATGGCACCTGATTGCTACCAGGTTACCAAAGTCAAAAAATTGAGCAATGAATCGTTCAGATAATATGCACAGCGGTGGAGGCGAATGGCGGCCCAAGTTAACCCACCAATGGATGAAAGTGAGATAGTGACAACTTTCATTGATATACAAGAAGCCCCTTTCTATGAGAGAGTCCTCGTCGGGTTAGGGAAATCCTTTTTTGAAATGATCAAACACGGGGAAATGGCGAAAATGGGTTTGAAGTTTGGAAAAATTAAAGATCTCACTGCCTTGGAAGCCATGGCCGAGCACATACAGTCAGGAAATTATGCGTGCGCTCCCAAAAGAGTATCAAAGAGGAAAGAAGAATATGTCTCTTTAATATTGCAAGGACAAGCTGTTAACAAGAGCCCTAATTCGCCTATCCAGAGGCAGAACTCTCATCTAGTGAATTCTCAAAATTCTATAGTAGTGAAAGTTAGGGAAAACAAGCGAACAAGGATATTCACTCCTTTAGGGGACTCCTTGGAGAATATATTAGCACTACTAATCGCCCAGAAGAAGATCGTTGAGCTCGCTCCACCTTCCGATCCAAACGGAAGGCAATTCGATTCCAGCAAGAAATGCACTTACCATTCCAACTCATCGGGGCATGATACTCAGGAATGTTGGATGTTAAAATACAAAATTCAAAACTTGATTGACAGCGGGGAGATTATAGTCAAAGCGCCAGAGCAGCCGAATGTCAACAACAACCCTTTGCCTTAGCATACTGAGGAAGGAATTAATATGATCACTGCCGGAAGCAGGGAAAACCGTAAATACCTAAAGAAGATGGGAGAGGCACCCTCTGCACTTGACCCTGTAATATGGGGATACCCTGAAGAGAAGTATGGGGTAGAACAAGACTTAGCTTTGATTAATGTGCGAGTTGATCAGTTGGTAGAATTGGTTGTATACCAACACCAGTTGACCCGATAGCTAATAGACCAAGTCCAACCAAGGCCCACCGACCCCATATCTATCCAAGATGTTTCAACCTCAAGAAGGGATCGGATTCACTGCCAAGAGCAGAACAAATGGACAGAAAAGATGGCCCGAGAAGCTAAACTGCAGAGCTGATGAGAATTTGCCGTCAAACTGAATTTCGCCCCCTTAAGATAATCCAGGGAGGAAATTCTCTGCACCTTGATCGAGGAGGGGAAGATCACGAAATTTCTGCCACCCCTAGATCCGCGATCGAAGTGTTTCGATCCTTCCAAGTCCTGCCTCTACCATTCAAATGCTCCTGGACATGCCACTAAGGAATGTTAGGCCCTGCGACATCTAATTCAGAATCTGATCGAATCAGGAGAGCTGGAATTAATGAATAAAGCTGAGATATTCTTTGAGGAAGAGATAATCTACCCTCAAGAACCAAGGAATTTGGAAGGTATGGTAGCGGTTATCCTTTGCATGGAAAGAACGTCTGGTGGACCCATAATCATCCAAGGATTATCTGAGCAGAGAAATAAAGCCACTCTCGAGATACCGGCGCCAAAACCTTTGATGTTGGCTCCTTGGCCGTAACTCCCAATTCTTAGCCTGAAGAAGGTTCTGTGGAATTATGGAGAGGGCATAAAATTGGCACCTGATTGTACAGCTATTGTACCTAGGGAGAATTTATTTTACCTCCCGGGGCGTTTGGCAAAATCGGTGACTAAGGTATTGGGGAAGGTATCGACTGGAAAGATCGTAGAGTTCGTCCATAAGATGGGGCACAGAGAAGCAAGGACGGTGAAGTAGTTAGAAGCAGAACCACATCAAATATCCATCCTAGATTTGGTATTAGATTCTGACGACCATCGTCAAATTCTTATCCAAGTATTGGAGGAAGCACACTTACCACAAACTATTGATACTGATAAATTTCAGCATCTGATCAGCCATGTATTGGACATCTGGGAATAGAACTAGGAGGGGAGAGACAAGTAAAACCTTCGCTAGTGTATCCTACCTAAGCTTAATTGTTATTTAATTGGTCGGTTTAAACATAGGGTTAATATGTGATATGTTAATTTGTTTGATTAACCCTTATTTTGTGGCAATATTTGAGAATGGCAGCTGAAAATCTAAACAATGGAGTGAATGAGACTATTGAGACACCTTTAATCACCAACCAGGAGAACGTGCAACAGGAAGGCTATATTCCTCCTGTAAACAACCCTACCAAATAAATAATAAATGACGGGATGTTTAGAAGCTTCTTGCAGTTCATGCAAAACCAGACGAGGGAGACTCGTGTTCATAATACAGGTGGAAATAACAACTCGCAGCTTGTCACTACCAAGCAGTTTAAAGAGTTGGGACCACCAGAGTTTCAAGGAAGGCCAGATCCAATCAAGGCAGAAAATTGGATTAAGCAAATTACCAAGATATTTGATGTCTTGGGATGCACGGAGGAACAGAAGGTTCCATTTACCACCTTTATGTTCCGTGAGAGGCAGATTACTGGTGGGAATCTGTGAAGCGTACCCAGCCTGCCGCACTCAAGATGTCTTGGGGGGAGTTCCAAAAACTGTTCAATGACAAGTACTTTCCAGAAAGTATTCGTCACATGAAAGAGGTAGTGTTTATCAGACTGGAATAGAACAACATGAATGTGTCCCAGTACGAGGCTAAGTTCGCAGAGTTATCCCGATTTGCACCTCATTTGGTGGAGAATGAGGAACGTATGGCGCGAATGTTTCTGAGAGGTTTGAAACCCGAGATTCATCAATACCTTATTTTTCACAAATTTTCTCTATATTCGGATGTAGTGAATAGGTCCTAGTTATTAGAACGAGATAATGATTATGTTCAACCAAGGGACAACAACCAAGGTCGTACCGGTGGCAGCAGTCATCGGAACAATGACAACCAGCAGGGAAGAAAGTATCATGCCAGAAGCGGTAACCACTCCGGTGGTAATCGTGGCCATGATAATAGAAGAAGTGAGTCGGGAGGAGATTTCAAGAAGAGAAGGTACAACAATGAGAACGTGAAAGCATCGACAGCAGCACTAACATCAACTATTTCTAAGGGAGGATAACGACCGCCGGTCGTCTGCTATAAATGCGGGTAAGAGGGATACATCAGTCCCAACTGCACACAACAATCCAAGGTGTGTTATAACTGTGGAAAGGAAGGGAACATATCTCGAGTGTGTCCTGTAGAGAAATCGAGTCTAAGTAGGGATGGTGACTCCAAAGGCTATCCCTGACAAGTCAAAGTCAGTGGTTCCTAGAAGAGCTTTTGTCATGACTGTCCCAACAAGCAAGGAACCCGAACGAGGTTATTACGGGTAAGCTGATAATAAACTCTTGCGAAGTTTACACTTTATTAGATACCGGTGCTACCCATTCTTTTATTTCACCTGCTTGTGCTCAACGTTTGAACTTGACACCTGAGAAATTAGACTTTGACTTATATGTTGAAACTCCGTTGGGAGAAACCTTCATTACATCTACAGTTTACAAATCTTGCTCGATTCAAATTGGTACCCTCACCCTACCTGTTGATCTTATATCTTTGAAAATACTTGCATTTGATGTGATTTTAGGAATTGACTGGTTGACCACTTATCATACCAAAATTGATTGTTTTCGTAAGGTTGTTAGTTTTCATATTCCTAACCAACCTATTGTGCGAATTCAAACAACCAAACCACTAAAATCAATTAATGTTATTTCAAGTCATAAAGCTATTCGTTTATTGAAAAACGGATGTCAAGCTTTCTTAGCCTATGTCACTGATCTAAACCAGAATACGTCAGGTTTGAATGATATTTCTGTTGTTAATGAGTTTCTTGATGTATTTCCCGAAGAACTTCCCGATCTACCCCCGAAACGTGAAGTTAAATTCTTTATTGACCTTGAACCCGATACAAAACCCCTTTCTAAAACCCCATATCGAATGGCTCCTATTGAACTTCAGGAGTTAAAGGTCCAACTACAGGACTTGTTAGACATCAATTTTATACGTCCTAGTACATATCCTTGGGGTGCTCCTGTTTTATTCGTAAAGAAGAAAGACGAGAGTATGTGACTTTGTATTGACTATCGGGAGTTGAACCATGTCACTATTAAGAATAGGTATCCGTTACCTCGTATTGATGACCTGTTCGACCAGTTACAAGCTGCACAATTATTTTCAAAGATCGATCTTCAGTTTTGGATATCATCAGCTAGAGATTAAAACTGAGGATATTCTGAAGACTACTTTCAGAACTCGATACGGGCATTATGAATTCTTAGTCATGTCTTTTGGATTGACTATTACTCCTGCTGCTTTTATGGATATGATGAACCGTGTATTCAAGGAATATTTGGATCAGTTCCTGGTTGTCTTTATTGATGACATCCTCATCTATTCCAAAAGCCGTGAAGATCATGAGCACCACTTGAAGTTGGTACTTCAAAGGCTTCGTGAAAACAAGCTATATGCCAATCTAAAGAAATGCAAGTTCTGGCTTGAGGAGGTAGCATTCCTTGGGTATGTGGTATCAAAACGTGGAATATCTGTTGACCCGACGAAGATTGAAGGAATACAAAGTTGGGAGCAACCGAAGTCGGTGACCGACGTACGTAGCTTTTTGGGATTAGCTGGTTATTATCGGAGATTCGTGGAAGGATTTTCTCGAATCACTACTCCATTAACTCAGCTGACTCAGAAAGATACAAAATTCGTATAGAACAAGGAATGCGAGAAGAGCTTTCAAGAGCTCAAGAGGAGACTCATTTCGGCACCTGTTCTGACGATACCATCTGGTTCGGATGGATTTGTCATTTACAACGATGCTTCGGGCAAAGGGTTAGGATGTGTTCTCAAGCAACATGGGAAAGTCATAGCCTATGCGTCGCGACAACTCAAGGAATATGAGAGGAATTATCCTACTCATGATCTAGAGTTGGCAGCAGTCGTTTTCGCGTTGAAGATTTGGAGACACTACCTTTTTGGGGAGAAAGTGGAGATCTATACGAATCATAAGAGCCTCAAGTATTTCTTCACCCAGAAGGAACTCAACATTCGACAACGACGTTGGCTTGAGCTGTTGAAAGATTACGATCATACCATCCAATACCATCCTGGAAAAGCAAACGTGGTAGCTGACGCGTTGAGTAGAAGATCATATGCGAGAACGAATGCGATGCTTTCAAGGCCTATTTTATGTGATTTACAAAAGATGGAGATAGAGTTCAAGACTCCGGGGACCCATGCGATGATGTCAAGTATACACGTAGAACTAGCTTTGATTGATAAAGTTAAAGCTGCTCAAGTTACATACCCGAAGCTGATGAATATAAGGAAGAAGGTGCAAGAAGGTACTATTCCCGAAGCAAGGATTGATGAAGAAGGAATACTTTGAGTCAACTCTAGACTTTGTGTTCCTGACGATTCTGATTTGAAGTATAGAATCATGACGGAGGCACACAACACACCATTTGCAATCCATCCTGGAAGTACCAAAATGTATCGTGATCTTTGACATATATTTTGGTGGAGCAATATGAAGAGAGAAATCGCAGAGTTCATCTCGAGGTGTTTAACGTGTCAACGTGTCAAGGCGGAGCATCAAGTGCCAAAGGGTCCATTGCAACCACTTGAGATTCTAAAGTGGAAGTGGGAACGCATTACTATGGATTTCGTTACGGGTCTTCCCAAGGTTTCTCAAGGCATAGATGCGATTTGGGTTATTGTTAATAGATTAAACAAGTCTGCTCATTTCTTGCCGATACGGGAGACTTATTCCCTTGAACGTCTTGCTCGTATGTACGTGAATAAGATTGTGAGATTGCATGGCATGCCAGTATCCATAGTTTCGGATCGTGACCCAAGATTCACTTCACGATTTTGGGTAAGCTTGCAGAAAGCTATGGGCACGGATTTACGATTCAGTTTGGCATATCATCCACAAACGGAAGGGCAGTCGGAAAGGACTATCCAAACTCTTGAAGATCTATTGAGACTCTGTGTTCTAGACTTCAAAGGGAGTTGGGAAAAGTATTTACCATTAGTGGAATTCTCCTACAACAATAGTTATCAGGCAAGTATAGGCATTGCTCCATTCGAGGCGTTGTATGGACGAAAATGTCGTTCTCCAGTATGCTGGGACAAGGTGGGTGAAGCAACATTGTTGGGACTGGAGTTAGTACGTATGACTACGAAAAAGATTCAAATGATCCGACAACGTACATAAACTGCAAAAGATCGACAAAAGAGTTATGCTGATCTTCATCGAAGGGACGTGGAGTTTAATGTCGGAGATCATGTATTGTTACGTGTTGCTCCATAAAAGGGAGTTACCAGATTCAGAATGAGAGGAAAGCTCAACCCTCGATTCATTGGTCCATTTGAAATCCTTGACCGAGTAGGAAATGTGGCCTATAGACTCGCCTTACCTCCAAGTATGTCTAGTGTTCATAACGTTTTTCACATATCTGTGCTTCGTAAATATGTGAAAGACCCAAACCACATTATTGAGTTAGAACCAGACGAGATAGCCGAAGATTTAACATACGAGGAGGTATCTGTCAAGATCTTGGTTTGGAAGGGACATGTCCTACGCTTAAAGGTTATACCTCAAGTTAAAATTTTGTGAAGGAACCATGATATCGAGGAAATGACCTGGGAGTTAGAATTGGAAATGAAAGCGAGGTATCCTCACCTTTTCGACATACCAGGTACGTACGTCAATTTCGAGGACGAAATTTCATAAGGAGGGGAGGTTCTAAGACTATAAATTTTATGAATAAAATTTAATTTTCTTTATATATTATTTTGAAATAGTAAGGTGTTGATTTGATAAATGTGATAAGTTATGGGTGAGATGTGCAAAGTTTACAAAGTTAGCAAGTGGTTATAAAATATTCATTGTGTTGGGGAATATTCATTTGGTAGAGGAATATTCTTTTTGTCGGAGAATATTCGTACGACGACGTAGTCATTGGTGGACCCTACAACGAAATGAATGTCGGATATAGAAAGTGACAGAAGTAACCTTTTTATAAAAATAACGGCAAAACTTTTATCGTTAAAACTGTTAAAATACCCGGTAGTTAAAATACAGTAATACGCGGTGTTGCACTGTAGCATACGGTATTGCACAATATTTCGAATTATTGATTTTTATGTAGGAAGGCACTTACTCAATTATTGTTACAGTAATTACTGTTCAATATTTTATATTATTGATTCAATAATTGCATAATATTTTATTGGTTCAATATTTGCTACGTTGATATTTTATATCCATAAGTGCTACTTTGCTATTTTATATTAGTGATTTAATAATTGTCATTGCACAATATTTCAAATTATCAAATCAATAATTCATATTATTTGAATAATGTTATTAGATAGCATTATTGGCAATGTCTAAGGAAGTACTGTCTAGGAAAGGGGTTGATTAATTACGCGCCAGTAAGGAAAAATCCTTATCGGAAGGCCCCCTTTATCCTGGGAACGACCTGGTTGTCAATATTGTAGTTCTGTAATATTATTTGTGAATAATTAATTTTTGATATATATGATAAGGAAATATTTATTCAATGTGGATTTAAACGGAGGAATTTTTAGCATGTGACAATTGTTGAAAGTTGGTATTTTATTTTTTTCGATAAAATAATTAATTCAAATATATTATTAAAATATTACATTATAGTAGTATGATGTAATTATATAATAGTATAATTTTTATAATTTGAATGGTAACATTATTATAGTAAATTCATGGTATAAAAGTAAAATGAGGTAGAAGAGAACAAATTGAATTTGAATTCTTATAATGCAAACAATGATGTCATTGGAGCGATGAGGTAAGCAAGGATGTCATTGGAGTGATGAGGTAAGCAATGATGTCATAGGATCGATGATGTAAGCGATGATGTCATAAATTATGGCAAAAATATTATTTTACCCTTACTCTGCCGAGCCTATAAATAGAAGCTCATTTTTTCATTATTTCTCCCCAATTCACTAAAGCTATAGAGAGAATAAGAGAGAAAGAAAAAGAGTATTCTGCTATTACACTAGTGCAGTCTCCAAATTTTTAAGATAAGGAAGGGGTATTATTTTTGTCGTATTCATGAAGAGAGTTATTTTCTTTCAATACTCGTAAGGGTTGTTATTCCATTCTTTATTATTCTGTTGGAATAACCTGTCTACGCGGACTACTGCATGCATGGTGAAATCCTGTTGTTATTCCATTCTTTATTATTATGTGGGAATAACCTGTCTACGCGAACTACCGCATGCCTGGTGAATAACCTTTCGTATTCAGTTGTTATTAAATTATGGAAATAATCTGTCTGAGCGGACTATCGCCTGACGGGTGAAAATCTAATTGCAGTTCGTATATTGTTTCATTTCAGATTCCTAACTCTAAACTTACTACGATAAGTATTGCTTCTATAATTCCTGAAATAATCAAAAATTTCTTGAGTTTTGCACTTCATCTAATATCATTTCATTGGAATATTGGTTTGAACTTTCTTGTGAAATTTTTATCTTTTTCATGTCGAGTTATTATTCAGGAGTTACTATTCACGAGGTACTATTCACGATAATTTTTTTCTTCTTCCAAATCATCTTTAATTGGATCCAGGTTTTGATCTTCATTCTTGAACTCTGGATAAATTCTCTAATATTTGTCCTTTATCTCACTGGATTCGTTATTCGTTTTATTTTTCATCATCCTCAGTCCTAAATGGTGATATAACTGAATATCTTTGGCCTGCAGTGCAAAAATGAATGATTACTTGATGAATATCTTTGGCCTGTAGTGCAAAGATGAATGATTACCTGATGAATATCTTTGGCACGTAGTGCAAAGATGGACAGGTGTTGAGATAAACATGACCAACTGGTGATACAGATGAATATCTTTGGCTCGTAGTGCAAAAGATGAATATTTGATTCGAGATGTATATTGATTGATGTTACAGGGATAAAATATTGATGATGGACTTTTAAATCAAAGAAGATAGTAGACATCATTCTCTACTTAACTCTTCTAATGAATTGTTATTTTCGCTGCGAATATTGATCTAAAACGTGTTATCCATAATATTTTATCTGATTTATTGAAGGCTAACGATAATTTGTTTTTCATTATCTTAGTCATAATATTCTTTATTGGGCTAGTTGAGCTCACCTTTTTCTTCCATTGTTCTCTTCAAGAAATGAGAATATCGCGGGTACTAGTCGGGAAATAGAGTGATGGTCCGAGATAATATTGTAGAAGTCCTCACTATTTTTTTTTGTAAAATAGTGTGATAACAAATGTAATGAGGACTTAGTTTGAATGTTTATATTTTCTACATGTCTGTATTGACACTCACAGTTATGCGGTTGTATTTTGCATGACCGTTTGATATAAAAGATTGTATTTGAATTCTGTACCATGTATTTGGCGACTCAGAATGTGTTGAGTATTGAACCTATTTTGGGGGCGTCACAAATGTGATATCATTCACCGACGACGATATACCAGCCGAAGGAACTGGGCATCACAAACCATTGTATATCGCTGTCGTATCATCAGGATATGTGGTAGGTGGCGTGCTAATCGATGGAGGATTGTCCTTAAATATTTGTCCGCAGGATACTCTGGAGAAGATGAAGATTAACCCAAACCGGATTCTGGAAAGCTATGTAGTGGTACAAGTTTTCGACGGATCAAGAAGGGATATTGTGGGGGGGGGGGGGGGGGGAATTGAACTTCCTGTGGAAATTGGCCCCTTCACCTTCAACATACCTTTCCAAATCCTGAAGATCACCACCGAGTATAATCTATTGTTGGGACGCCCATGGATCTATATGGCTGGTGTGGTTCCTTCAACTCTTCATCAACAATTGAAATATATTGTCAACGGCAATCTGGTCACTTTCAGTGCAGAGCCTAATTATCCTGTTCATAATCTGGGAGATATGCCCCTGATCGGCGTGAATGAGGGTGTTGAGCTCGCCAGTTTTCAAGCCTTTGAAATAAACAATCCGCGATACAACTCTGTTGGGGAGCTAATCTTAATTCCCCGGATATCTCCAGAGGTGATGGAAGTTGGCTAAGAGATGCTTTCCCGAGGACATCGACTAGGCCAAGTATTGGGGAGAAATGGCCAAGGAATTAGAAACCCAATCCACATACCCACGCAGTTGGGAAAGGCTGGATTAGGATATTCTGGTGGATCCAAACATCATAATCCTCACAAGCACAAGCCAGTTAATCATTTGATTCACCTCAAGCCAAACCTCAGTGAAGCCGAATTTAAATAGCCATTAAAGAAGATCCTTGTCGTTGTCTCAAACCTTTTTATCCTTAAAGTCAATCAGAATGGACATCAGGAGGTTGGGGATGAAAAGCTTCTCAAGTATCTTGCCCGGAGGGCCAAAGACAAGAAGTTTCTAGAGGAGATTCAGTTGCAATTTATGAACAACTTTTGCCTTTCTGAAGAGGACCTGAAAAAGTCCAATGGGGCAGATCTGTCAAGTGATCAACCAATCCTCCCGGTCCTTAACTGGGGAAATATAAGCATCCCGAACAAGGATCTAGGGACCAGTTTCAAACCAGTTATGGCCATCCTGGAAGACGCTGACAACTCCAGTAGCGCGTTTATCTCAGCGACTCCTCATGATCTCATGACCAAAAAATGGACGATCACCCCTCAGATCTCCGGATAGGGTAAAAACCAGGAAGTGACCATTGACAGGGAGCTCTACCTTTATCTATATTTATATCTGTTTTATTTCATCTGTAACTTGTTATTGCTTGTTTTCATATTAACTAATGAATCTTTTTGTAATTGACAACCACTTGTATATATTTAGCAATCAAGTTTTTATCTCAGGTTTCCAAATTTGCGTATTTCTAGCCACGTCCATGACTTGCCAAATTTGAGTAATGATTATGATTTTGATATAGAATTGGACTTTGACTTGATGGGAATCGAGCAAGAGGAAGGGGATGATGATGAGGTGCCCGAGGAAATCAAAGCATGGGTCAAAGATAAACCTAAACCCAATATTGATGAAACCACCACCATAAATATCAGAACCCCTGACAATCCTAAAGAAATACAGATCGGAACCAACATTCCCTCTGACCAAGAAAAAGAACTAATCCAACTCTTAACCCAATTCAAGGATGTTTTTGCCTGGTCTCATGAAGACATGATAGGTCTATCTACCGATATAGTTATCTATTGACTACCAATTAAAGAAGGGTTCAAACCAGTCAAGCAAAAATTAAGACGGTTGAAACCAGAATGGAGCCTAAAGGATAAAGAAGAAATTATCAAACAGTTCAAAGCAAGAATCATTATGGTGTCAACATACCCTGAATGGTTGTCCAACGTAGTCCTAGTGCCGAAATATGGGAGAAAGGTGCGAGTATATGTAGATTATCGAGATCTCAACAAGGCCAGCCTTAAAGATAACTTTCTAGTGCCGTTCATTCACGTATTAATTGACAACACTGCACAGTTTGAGATGTATTCTTTCGCTGATTGCTTTGCTTGATATCACCAGATTATGGTTGCTAAAGAAGACAGGGAAAAGACCACCATCATTACCCCTTGGGGAACCTTCTATTATCGAAGACTAGCTTTTGGCCTTACCAATGCCGGTGCTACTTATCAAAGGGCCATGATGACCTAATTCCACGACATGATACACCGTCATCACTTTCACTGTACAGAATACACCGTCATATGGAAACAATGTAGGGGAGATATCAGATGAGATATCACCTACTGGACCACCTTGGTACCACCATATTAAAGAATATTTGCGAGATCAATCAACCCCTAAAGGAATGAGTCAAGCCGCAAAGAAGCGAATGCAGAAAATGGCCATAAATTTGTACCTAAGTGGAGATGCTCTCTATAAGAGAGACCCAGGTGTAGGCCTTCTGAGATGTCTAGACCTAGATCAAGCCCAATGACTTATGAATGAAGTACATGGTGGGGTATGCGGAGCACATATGAGTGGACCTCTACTTGCCAAGAAAATTATGAGGGTAAGACATTACTGGATATCCCTCAAAGCGGATTGCGATGATCATGTCAAGCGTTGTTATTAATGCCCGATCCATGCAAACATTATTCATGCGCCTCCGAATCAACTGCATTGCATGACATCACCATGACCTTTTTTCATGTTGGGAATGGACGTGATAGGACTAGTGGAGCCTAAAGCCAGTAACGGTCATCGATTCGCCTTCACTATGATTGACTACTTTACCAAGTGGGTGGAAGCAGCTTCTTTCCCGAAGGTCGCCAAGGAGGTCATCGTTGGTTTCATTAGAAACAACGCCATCTGTTGGTATGGACAACCTAAGGTTATCATATCAGACAACGCGAAGAATCTTAATAATGAGATGATGAGGGAACTGTGCAGTAAGTTCAATATCAAACACCTCAATTCGGTTATTTATAGTCTAAAAAAAAATGGCGCGGTGGAAGCAGCTAATAAGAACATCAAGAAGATAATGATGAAGATGTTGGCAAATCACCGGGGATGGCCTGATCTATTGCCGTTAACCCTACTTGCACACCGAACGTCTACTCAAACCTCGACTGGGGCAACACACTACTCGCTGGTATATGGTATGGAGGTTGTACTTCCTGTCGAAGTGGAGATGGAATCACTGAGAGTGATGCTAGATTCCTAGATAGAGGAAAGCCAATGGATATAGGATTGATACGATCAGTTATCCTTAATAGATGAAAGGAGAGCTGCTGCTATCTTGCACGGTCAACTTTATCAGCAGCAAATGTCCTGATCTTATAACAAGAAAGTGCGACCTTGAGAATTTAAAGAGCATGATTTAGTGCTGAAGAAGATCATTTCGGGCTAGGATGCAGCTAAAGGAAATTTTGCCCCAAATTGGGAAGGACCCTTTATTGTCAAAGCAATCCTATCGGGCGGAGCTTTGAAATTGGAAGAGATGGACTTTGAGGAATTCCCGCAATTGATCAATTCCGATTCGGTGAAACGGTATTATGTCTGAGACCCCTTTCACTTTCAAACTGGAATACTTTGTCTTGATAAAAAAAAGAAAAAAAAAGAAAAGAAAAAAAAAAGAAAAAAAGAAAAAAAATATCAAGTCTAGTTTTCAGGTCTGAGCCTGTACTACGAAAGACCTGATCTCCCATCTGTGGAGTACGTAGGCGGTCATTTATGGTGCGGTCTAACCCTTGAAAAATCAAATTAGAACTTATCAAATCAAACCAAAAACATCAAATCCCATCAAACCAAACTCAAACCCGAAAAAACCCTTTTCAAACTTTTTAGGTCTGAGCCTAAACTACGAAAGACCTGATCTCCTACCTGTGGGGGTACGTAGGCAGCCATTTATGGTGCGGTCTAACCTTCAAAAAATTCCAAACACTTTCATCTTATTCAAAATCCTAACCTATACAAAAATTAAAATCTTATCTATTAAGCCCACCCAATCGACGGCTCATGCGGAGAAGACCTAGCGACATCTCAGCATCACCCCACCGAATCTGAAGCCACATGACTAGACCAATTCTATGTCGACATAATAAATCATGAAGCGAGAATGGTAACAGTGGACAAGGCTAGACATGCTCAAATAAGGGAAGTGAACTGAACTTGTTTCTTTTTATATATATAGCTGTTTAGAATACAAAAGTTGATTATAACCTATGACAAGCGATAATAACAAAGTCTATACAGGGAAATAAAATAAAGCTAAAAATCGACAGTAAGACGAGCCAATATAGCCAAATATCCAGCGGTCTTTGTAGTTGGAGGAGCGTCTCTGAGCACGTGCTCCAGTATCTCAACCCATCTCAGCATCTCTGCTCCCATACGATAAACCTCCTCCTAACTCTGCACTACACCCTGTACGTGACTAATGAGTCTGTCTGAGAAAGTCTGGGCTGCATCTCTGTCAATGAGGGCCTGGTCTCTGGAAGCAAAGGCTGCGTCTCTCTCAGCAATAGCAACATCTTGACCAGCTACATTGGTATACATAAGAGCTCAAGCCTTATCCCTCTCAAAGGTCACCATGTGAAGTTGTCTATCCATCGCCTCCATGGAAACTGAGGCCAAACGCGGGACAGTATTAACTAGGGAAGCTATCCACTCTGCAAGTAAAGCATCCTCAGTCGGAGATATAGGATCCTCCATGGGCTCCTCAGCGTCTGTAGACCCACCATCACCCCCGGATAAAGATCCTGTGTCAATCTGGTCTGCGGCATCTGCTGTCAAATCTTACTCCAGTCAAACTAAATACTCTGCAGATCGACCTGGGTGGCAGTCTCTGAACTCCACTGTCTGTCGATGAGCTTAGAATCCATAAATCGGAGCTAGATCAGCCTCGGTAACTGAGCAGATGGGGAAGCGATAATCCTCAATCCCCTCAAATGCATGGACCTCCTGGTATTGATCAAAGTGACCCATCACTGCCAAAAGATGATAGGTCGTCACACGCCTCAAACCAGCCAACGAAAGGAAATCCAGGTCAGCTACATAGGTGGAGAAACTCAGAAAGGAGCAATAACCAGAATATATAAATATCGCCAAATGCTCCTCCATGGAACCCAGAAATGAAGTCCAGGATGCCTCATCGATGCAAGAAGTCGAGCGATATGAGTAGACCTGAGACAAACCATGTCCAAAACAGAATCCGTGACAACGAAGCCGACCGATCGATCTGAGGTGCGTTATAAACCAGATGTATAGGAGCACGGGGCTACCTATGAACTCCTGATCCCCAACAGTACGGCAGATAAAAGCTGATATCAACGTCTCTGCCAAGATAAGGGGAAGTATGGTGAAGTCATCTCTGAGAGCCCTGACAGCCATTGACATCGTCATATTTAGATGGTCAGCATAGAATGTATATATAGATATGTTACGAGGCACATGACCAGGGCGTCCACTCGGGCAGTATGCCATCTCTCCTCTGAAATAGCGAAGTCTCCATAATAGATGGAAAAGCTGTCGACAGATCCAAAGTGACCTATCATGAAGTCCATAGAAATGACGTGGCTACCACCCATCTCGGCCAGTACAACTTCCCTCCTAAGTCCAGTTATCATCATGAACTGGCGGCGCATATGGCCCAATGCCATCCGAACACATGGCCCCTTTATCGACAATACAGAAATGAGACCATACTCCTCCAGAGTAGGAGTCAACTTATCTGAGCCAAATCGAAAAACGTGGTGCTCAGGAATCCAATACCTAAAAATCCCGCAAATAAAGCCCTCAGGAACCTGAAAAGACAACAAAGACAGGGAATGGCCTAGCATGCGACTGACGGCGATACGGTCAGCATATGGCAACTGGTCATACCAAACCCTCAAACTGATAGCTATATGGCTAGGAGGAAGGTGATCCAAGCGCACCACATCAGAGGACGCCATCTATAAAAAATGTGTCAATAAGACCATACAGGGTCAATCTCTATCCAATCATTTAAGTATATTTGAAGCATTTATCATAACAAGTGATAAAATAGCATGTGTGATGAATAAATAGCAAACATCATATATAGATATATGCCAAATACATTAGTTTTATATACATCACTGTCATACCTATGATACATGTGAAAACTAAAAAATAAAAAGTACAGGATAAAGGGGCACAAATGCCCAATGACTAACAGAGGACCTATGGGCTCGTCACATCGTCAAAATCCTCCAAGAAGGTGTTGGGGTCATCAAACTGGTCAACCTGGGGCAATCTATCAGGGGTGGGCACATCCTATTGATCCGGGCGATAAGGGTTCCCCTACATATCCGGGTGACAAGTAAATGGATCACCTCTATCCTGAGAGCCACCCATGCCTGAAGGTACAGCACCATGAGAGCCACCACCGCCTAACGGCCCAGCCTCATGACCCTGAGCAGAAAAAGTACCAGCTAAGGAGGGGTCTCTGCCTAGATGACGACAGTACATAGACATCTGCTCCAACTGAAATCTCAAATCAGCGATCTGAGTCTGATGAGAGGGCTCCTGAAAATATTATATCTAGTCCTTCATCATAAGTGATCCTGAAACCATATCTCCCAAGAACTGGGTAGCCCTAGTCTGAGCTCCTATCGTGTGCAGGCCCCACCAAGTGGTAAAGTCCTCGGAAGTGATAGGTGTTGGATTTGTACGAAATCATGACGCAATCAAATTGCAAAAATTAGAGGAAGCATGGTATATCAGAGTTTTAAAAAATTTCTACAAAACCATTACCCGGAATCATCCTTTCTGCAAATTATTAATTTAAAACGATAAATAAGAAGTTATGGAATCCTACCCTTGTAGAACGAAGCTTCCACAAGTACGAGTTCAATTCCTTGTTCTTTGTGATCTCCTTGAAATTTTGGGTTAGATTCTTTCCTTTAATCAACGTTAGCCACCCAAGTGTTTGGCCTCTAGAGGTGATCCACCAAGAAAGATGAATTATCAAGAAGGAGGGTGGTTGGCTTAGTACTCTCCAACAATTAGAATTGCATCAACTGATATCTATTATAAGACTCATCTTATATAGATATTAGTCAACCCTTCTAATCCTATTAGAAATGAGATTTTATTTAATTAATTAAACTCTTTTAATTAATTTAGGCTTCCCACCACATTGGGAATAATTAATTAAATTCATTTAATTAATTTGTCTCCTAATCTTATTAGGAATAAATGAGAGTACTAATATTAAATTAATTACTAAACTCCTTTAGAAATAATAATAATTGTAATAATATTAATAAGACTCCTCTTATTAATTTATATTTAATATTTTTAAAATATTAAATAATAAACATTAAGCTATTTAATTTATTCTATCACCATAGATTAAATTAATTACACTTAATGCATTATTACGATTATGCCATTACCTTCTTAAATAATTATTCTTCCTTTTATGGTGTGACCTTTTAGATTCTCCATATTAAATCGGTTGAGAATAAATCAATTAGAACAATTCTAATCTTATTTAAATAAATAAATTAAACTAATAATCTATTTAAATAAATAATATTTATTCTACAATAGGGATAAGCCTCCCTAGCGATCAATGACTTTTCAGATAATATAGATTTTAACATTAATCATAAAAGAACCTGTGAGTAAATAGTTACCGTACAATTCAATCCTTTCACCATACAATGTCCCAATTAAATATAATACATGGAATTACTGTCAAGTCTTATTTTATTTAATTATATGTATTTCGATTAGAAAATGCACAACTCCATTTAATGCAAATTAGAAACTCCTTTCTAATTTCATTCCACCTTGGCCAAAGATTCATGGGTTGTCATTTACCGAATCACATAGGACATATCTCCTCTTTTACTAGAAGTGGTAGATTCTTTATTGATCATTCTTTATCTCCATATGTAACTTATTATAACCAAGCATACCCTTTTATATACCCTCAAGGGCTTTAAGGAATAAGTTAAAGTATAATTCATTACATACAAGATACTATGATGATCTCAAGTCCAATGATCACTTGTACTACTATCACATTAAGAATTCTTATTGATAGGCGAGTAAAACTCTATTAGGTATTCCATAGCGAGTCACGTTCAGTGAACTTATTCTCCAATAAGCACCCACATACTTGCTTTAGTGTCTCCACACAAATGATTATGAGATCAGTCATCATCATCCAATGAGCAAGCAACATATGTACTAATCTATCCGGATTTACTAATCCCCTTTTTAGTAATCATGATTAGGAACTATTTTAGTTTTTAAGCTTTCTAAGAATTTAGATCTCATTAGCATGATCAACATCATGATTCTAAAAGTATTGCTTAAAACTATGGGTTATTTACATATTATAAAAATAGCACCATGTAGATAATTAAATGTCTTTAATAAATGAATATTTTATTAATAAATAAATAAGATTATTTACAAAGTATGTGCTTTATCATCATATATGATTGGCTTGTATGCACACTACTATCAATTTCCCACTTGCACTAAAGCCAATCGCCATGGTATCTCATACCCATCTTCTCTAAGTGATGATCAAACTGCTGTTGTGTTAAAGCTTTAGTAAGTGGATCTGCAATGTTGTCTTGAGAGTCTACACGCTCCAAGGTGACGTCTCCTCTTTCAATGATCTCCCTGATCAAGTGAAATCTCCGCAACACGTGTTTGGATTTCTGATGAGACCTGGGTTCCTTAGCCTGTGCAACCGCTCTGGTGTTGTCACAGTATACGGGGACTGCTTCTCCAATGCTAGGAACCACACCAAGTTTTGTTATGAATTTTTTTTATCCAAACAGCTTCCTTTGCAGCTTCACTTACAGCTATATACTCTGCCTCTGTCACTGAATCAGCAACTGTTTGCTGCTTGGAACTCTTCCAACTCACTGCGCCTCCGTTCAAGGTAAAAACATACCCCGAAATAGATTTACTGTCATCTTGGTCTGTTTGAAAACTTGAGTCTGTAAAGCCCTCGAGTTTTAATTCAGACCCACCGTAGACAAGAAAAATATCCTTAGTCCTTCTCAAGTATTTTAGGATATTCTTCACTGCCTTCCAGTGCTCTTCTCCTAGATTCGACTGGTATCTGCTCGTTACACTAAGTGCATGAGCAACATCCGGTCTAGTACATATCATACCGTACATGATATATCCTATTGCAGAAGCATAAGGGATCTTACTCATACAATTTCTCTCCTCAGGTGTCTTTGGGGCCTGTTTCTTGGAGAGATGTATTCCATAGCTCATCGGCATGAGACCTCTTTTGGAATCTTCCATGCTAAACCTCTTTAGCATCGTATTAATGTACGTTCCTTGGGATAAGCCAAGCATCCTTTTAGATCTATCTTTATAGATCTTTATCCCCAAAATATAGGATGCTTCTCCCAAGTCCTTCATGGAGAAGTGTTTAGATAACCAGATTTTAATCGATTGTAGCATATGAATGTCATTCCCTATCAGTAATATATCATCAACATATAATACAAGGAATAAAACTGCGCTCCCACTAACCTTCTTGTACACACATAGTTCATCGTCATTTTTGATAAAATCAAACTCTTTGATTGTCTCATCAAAATGAATGTTCCATCTACGAGAAGCTTGCTTCAATCCATAAATGGATCGTTGCAGCTTACAGACTTGATTTGTTCGAACCTTTGAAACAAATCCCTCTGGCTGTGTCATATACACATCCTCCTCAAGTTTCCCATTGAGGAAAGCCGTTTTCACGTCCATCTGCCAAATCTCATAGTCGTTATAAGCTGCAATCGCAAGCAAAATCCAAATGGACTTGTGCATAGCTACTGGTGAGAAGGTTTCATCATAGTCAACTCCTTGTCTTTGTTTGAAACTTTTTGCAACCTGTCAGGCATTATAGGTCTCTACCTTGCTGTTCGCTCCCGTCTTTCGTTTAAAGACCCATTTACACCCAATATGCTTAATGCCTTCAGGTGGTGAAACCAAAGTCCATACTTTGTTTTTATACATGGAGTCCATTTTAGATTTCATGGCTTCAAGCCATTTTCCTTAGTCTTTATTACTCATAGCCTGTTCGTAATTCAATGGATCATCATCATTCATGATGTGTACCTCATCGTCATCCTCTATGACGAATTCATACCTCTCAGGTATCTTCGGTAGTCTTTCAGATTTATGAATAGGGTGTGGTACAGTAGGTTCTTTCACTTGGTCAGATACCTGACTCTGATCCCTAGTAATTTGTGGTTCTTGAACTTCTTCAAGATATATCTTACTCCCACTGACTCCTTTATGGATAAACTCCTTTTCCAAGAAGGCAGCATGTTTCGCAACAAACACTTTTTGATCAGTTGGATGATAGAAATAATACCCTACAGTTTCTTTAGGGTATCCCACAAATCTACACTTGTCGGATTTAGTCTGTAGCTTATCATGTTCGAACTTTTTGACATAAGTTGGACAACCCCAAGTCTTAATAGGCTTAAGATTTGTTTTCCTCCGCTTTTACATCTCATATGGAGTCTTTAGGGCGGATTTGGTAGGTACCTTGTTAAGTAGGTATGCAGCCGTTTCTAGGGCATAACCCCAGAAGGAAATTAGAAGGTCGATAAAACTCATCATGGATCAAAATATATCCAACAGTGTTCGATTTCTCCTTTTAGATACTCCATTTAACTGTGGTGTACCTGGAGGAGTCCATTGTGAGATTATACCATTTTCTTTGAGACAATTGAGAAACTCACCGCTTAAGTATTCTCCACCTCGATCTGATCAAAGTATCTAAATACTTTTGCCCGTTTGTTTCTCTACTTCACTTCTGAACTCTTTGAACTTTTCAAATGATTCTGATTTGTATTTTATTAAATACACATATCAAAATCTTGAGTGATCATCAGTGAAAGTAATAAAATAAGAATACCCACCCCGTGCACTTGTTGTCATAGGTCCACAAACGTCTGTGTGAATCAACGTTAACAACTCTGTAACTCTTTCTCCTTTTCTACTAAAAGGAGATTTAGTCATTTTACCCATGAGACAAGATTCACAAGTTGGATATGATTCATAATCAGATAGCTCTAAGAGCTCATCCTTATGAAACTTGGATAATCTCGTTTCATTGATATGACTGAGTCTACAGTGCCACATATAGATATAATTAATATCATCTCTTTTCCTTTTTTTAGTTTATTCTATTTGAAGTATATTTTCATGCAAGTCAAGTATATAAAGTCCATTTTGCAAATTACCAACACCATATAAAACATTACTTTTATAAATAGAACAACTGTTGTTCTTTATTATAATGTCAAATCCATCCATATCTAATATGGAAATAGAAATAATGTTTCTAATGATATTCGGAACAAAATAACAATTATTTAAATACACGGACTTGCCCGTAGGTAGTGCTAAACAATAAGTGCCTACAGCTAATACAGCAACCTTTGCTCCATTTCCCACTGATAGGACAACCTCATCCTTGTTTAGCTTTTTACTTCTGACCAGTCCCTTCACATTATTACATATGTGAGAACCACAGCCGGTATCCAATACCCAAGTAGAATTTTGACTTTCTGAAAAATTAATTTCAATCATGAATAAACCTTGCTTGGAAGTCGAAGCTTCTCCAAGCTTCTTCTCTGCCAGAAACTTCTTTTAGTTCCTCTTCCAATGACCTGGCTCGTTACAATGGAAGCACATTCCTTTGCTAGCTGGATCAGGTTTCTTTTGTTCCTTTATGTTCACCTTGCCCTTGGTCATCCGAGATCAAAAGAGCTTCTTAGATATCTCATATCTAGTAGTCCTACTTTGTTCACCATACAACTCCTTGAGGTGAATCAACATAGTAGGAGCATCCATATTTTCGTGCTGACGCTGAAGGTCGTTATTCATGGATGCAAGCATGATGCATTGAGCCACAGATGCATCATCTTGCCACTTTACAATGGTGGCAATCTCTTTCTCAGAGGCTGTTTCTGGAACAGTTCCAGGGACGGTGAGTTTAGGACATAAGAAATCTTTTCAGCAATGAGAACTATTCTCAGATTTCTTAGTCAGTCCGTATAATTCGGCTCAGTAAGCTTATTAGCATCAAGTATGCTTCGCAGTGAAATTAGTGATTTTGACATTTTTAAAATTCTGCATGTGAAAAATAACATTTTTAGCAAACATTCATTTTATTAATTTTGCATACCAAAATAAATTTAGGGCTTTATTTTAAATTGGTATCTCCCACTATTTTTATCAAACTATATTACCCTCACTTATATAGTTCGGCAACATCTAATTAAAGATTTGCTACTGAGAATAAGGTTCCCATTTCAAATGTATATAACCTTGTGGATAGTACAACAAGCGATATACAAATAAATAGGTAGACAACTCTTGTCAATTACATCACCATGTAACTCCTTTTATTTTGCCTCTTAAATCATAATGGTCAAGTGTGTGCACATCTGAACTAATATGATTTAAGTTAAGTCCAGCCTAGTACTTCCATAAATTCAAAAAAGAAAAATATTCGTCCTTGTGGATAGCACAACAAGACTAGATCGTTCAATTTTTTTGATAAGCATCAAATGTGATTATTTAACATCTTAAATACTCAATACTCGCCTTATGGATAGCACAACAAGCTCATATTAAATATTTAATACTCTATTAATTTATCATGCTAGAAGGCGACGTTCGATATTCTAAATACCTTTGAACGCTTCGGACTTAATATTATTTCTTTGAGGGGTTTGTTGTTGTTTGTCTCATCTTGTTTAGCACGTATGCACACATATATATATAAAATACGTGTCATTTTATTAAACATGCGAAGCATGTTTGCATAAAATATAATATATATAATACTTAGCATGCACATATAGAATACTATATTCTATCCGGATTGATTATGGACTTTAATTCTAGTTTGGTTCACTAGAGCCACCAAGTGAACCAAAAGGTCTAACCTAGGAGTGCAATAATTTAAATTTTAACGTAACTATTACATTTAAACCCTGGCTCCATACAAACGGGTTTTCACGAGCTCCTTGCTCCTTGGTCTCCAATTTCTTCAAGATAATTCTAACTAATCCTATTACATAAACTATTTTAAATTTAAATAGAAACCTTGATCAACAGTCAAGGGAAAATACATAGGAGAGAGATAAAATTTACATCAAGAATAAATTAGAGAAGACGAGGTACGCAGACCCCATTTAATAAAACTCATTCATTCAAGCATTCAACTAAAATAAAATCCAATCACATTGGTCAAATAGTCCATAATCAATCTCTATTTATTATCATACATATCACCACATATATATCATATTACATATATATATGAGTATCATTTAATGGGCAATTTTAAATTGCATGAAATCCAATTTCAAGATTAAAATAAACTTTTTATTTTAATTATAAAATTATTAAGAATAATATATATATATATATATATATATATATATATATATATATATATATATATATATATATATATATATATATATATATATATAACGCCATCCTGGTTCCTCCCACTTTGAATGTCATCCTGGTAATGTGATTCAAGTTTCTTTTTCTTTTTTTCCTTTTCCTTTTTTTGAAATCATTCTGATAGTAGTGTGCATACAAGCCAATCATGTATGATGATAAAGCACGTACTTTGTAAACAATCTTATTTATTTATTAATAAAATATTCATTTATTAAAGGCATTTAATTATCTACATGTTGCTGTTTTTATAATATGTAAATAACCCATAGTTTTAAGCAATGCTTTTAGAATCATGATGATGATCATGCTAATGAGATCTAAATTCTTAGAAAGTTTTAAAACTAAAATAGTTCCCAATCGTGGGATTACTAAAAAGGGGATTAGTAAATCCGGATAGATTGGTACATATGTTGCTTGCTCATTGGATGAGGATGATTGATCTCATGATCATTTGTGTGGAGACACTAAAGCAAGTATGTAGGTGCTTATTGGAGAATAAGTTCACTGAACGTGATTCGCTATGGAATACCTAATGGAGTTTTACTCGCATGTCAATAGGAATTCCTAATGTGATAGTAGTACAAGTGATCCTTGGACTTGAGATCATCATAGTATCTTGTATGTAACAAATTATACTTTGACTTATTCCTTAAGACCTTTTAAGGCATATATAGGGTATGCTTGGGTATAATGAGTTACATATGGAGATAATGAATGATCAATAAAGAATCTACCACCTCTAGTAAAAGAGGAGATATGTCCTATGTGATTCGTTAAATGACAACCCAGGAATCCTTGGCCAAGGTGAAATGAAATTAGAAAGGAGTTTTTAATTTGCATTATTTGGAGTTGTGCATTTTCTAATCGAAATACATATAATTAAATAAAATAAGACTTGACAGTAAATCCATGTCTTATATTTAATTGGGACATTGTATGGTGGAAGGATTGAATTGTATGGTAACTATTAACTCACAGGTTCTTTTATGATTAATGTTGAAATCTATATTATCTGGAAAGTCGTTGATCGCTAGGGAGGCTTATCCCTATTGTAGAATAAATATTATTTATTTAAATAAATTATTAGTTTAATTTATTTATTTAAATAAGATTAAAATTGTTTTAATTGATTTATTCACAACCGGTTTAATATGGAGAACCTAAAGGGTCACACCATAAAAGGAAGAATAATTATTTAAGAAGGTAATGGCATAATCGTAATAATGCATTAAGTATAATTAATTTAATCTATGGTGATAGAATAAATTAAATAGCTTAATGTTTATTATTTAATATTTTGGAAATATTAAATATAAATTAATAAGAGGAGTCTTATTAATATTATTACAATTATTATTATTTTAATTTCTAAAGGAGTTTAGTAATTAATTTAATATTTAGTACTCTCATTCATTCCTAATAAGATTAGGAGACAAATTAATTAAATGAATTTAATTAATTATTCCCATGTGGTGGGAAGCCTAAATTAATTAAAGGAGTTTAATTAATTAAAAGAAATCCCATGTCTAATAGGATTAGAAGGGTTGACCAATGTCTATATAAGAGAAGTCTTATAATAGATATTAGATGATGCAATTCCAATTGTTGGAGAGTACTCCTTTTCTATAGAGGATAGAAAACTAAGGTTAAGCCAAACACCCTCCTTCTTGATAATTCATCTTCCTTGGTGGATCACCTCTAGAGGCCAAACACTTGGGTGGCTAACGTTGATCAAAGGAAGGAATCTAACCCGGAAATTCAAGGAGATCACGAAGAACAAGGAGTTGAACTAGTACCTGTGGAAGCTTCGTTCTACAAGGGTATGATTCCATAACTTCTTATTTATTGTTTTAAATTAATAATTTGCATAAAGGATGATCCGGGTAATGGTTTTGTAGAAATTTTTTAAACTCTGATATACCATGCTTCCGCTAATTTTTACAATTTGATTGCGTCACGATTTTGTACAAACCCAACAGTGGCATCAGAGCCAAATCTTTATGCAATTATTAATTTTTTTTTGATTTCATATACATATGGGTATGTATTTAAAATAATTTATTGGGCATAATTTTATTGTATAAAATTATATTTTTTTTTTTAAAAAAAAAGACTTTTTTTTGGGACGAATCACAATTTTTTTTTTTTTTTGGTGCTAATCTTGAATTCTGCAAAGAAAAGGTGTTTTCTCTTTCTTACTCCAAAAAGAAGGTGACCCATCAGGAAAGGACTTTTTTAATAAACCTGCAGGACTCTTTTAATAAAAGAAGGTGACTTCTTTTTAAAAAATAAATATGATATATTTATATATTATATTCTAAATAATTTTATAATTAAAATAAAGAGTTTATTTTAATTTTGAAATTGAATTTCATGCAATTTAAAATTGCCCATTAAATGATACTCATATATATATGGAATGTTTTAATTCATGAGATGAATATTTATTTATTGATATATATGGTGATATGTATGAAAATAAATGGGGATTGATTATGGACTATTTGACCAATGTGATTGGATTTTATTTTAGTTGAATGCTTGAATGAATGGGTTTTATTAAACTGGGGTCTGCGTACCTCGTCTTCTCTAATTTTTTTTTCTTGATGTAAAATTCTATCTCCCTCCTATGTACTTCCCCTTGACTGTTGATCAAGGTTTCTATTTAAATTAAATAGTTTAATGTAATAAGAATAGTTAGAATTATCTTGAAGAAATTGGAGACCAAGGAGCAAGGAGCGCGTGAAGACCCGTTTGTATGGAGCCCGGATTTAAATGTAATAGTTATATTTAAATTTAAATTCTTGCACTCCTAGGTTTGACCTTTTGGTTCACTTGGTGGCTCTAGTGAACCAAACTAGAATAAAAGTCCATAATCAATCCGGGTAGAATATAATATTCTATATTGCATGCTAAATATTATATATATTATATTTTATGCAAACATGCTTCGCATGTTTAATAAAATGACGCGTATTTTATATATATATGTGCATGCGCGCTAAACAAGATGAGACAAATAATAACAAACCCCTCAAAGAAATAATATTAAGTCCAAAGTGTTCAAATGATATTTGGAATATCGAACGTCGCCTTCTAGCATGATAAATTAATAGAGTATTAGATATTTAATATGAGCTTGTTGTGCTATCCACAAGGCGAGTATTGCGTATTTAAGATGTTAATTAATCACATTTGATGCTTATCAAGAAAATTGAACGATCTAGTCTTGTTGTGCTATCCACAAGGACGAACATTTTTCTTTTTTGAATTTATGAAAGTGCTAGGCTGGACTTAACTTAAATTATTTTAGTTCGGATGTGCACACACTTGACCATTATGATTTAAGAGGCAAAATAAAAGGAATTACATGGTGATGTAATTGACAAGAGTTGTCTACCTATTTATTTGTATATCGCTTGTTGTGCTATCCACAAGGTTATATACATTTGAAATGGGATCCTTATTCTCACTAGCAAATCTTTAATTAGATGTTGCCGAACTATATAAGTGAGGGTAATATAGTTTGATGAAAATAGTGGGAGATACCAATTTAAAATAAAGACCTAAATTTATTTTGGTATGCAAAGTTAATAAAACGAATGTTTGTTAAAATGTTGTTTTCTTTCACATGCAGAATTTTAAAAATGTCTAAATCACTAATCTCACTACGAAGCATACTTGATGCAAACAAGCTTACCGGACCTAATTATGAGGACTGGCTAAGAAATCTGAGAATTGTTCTCACTGCTGAAAAGATTTCTTATGTCCTAAACTCACCTGTCCCTGGAACTGTTCCAGAAACAACCTCTGAGGAAGAGATTGCCACCATTGTAAAGTGGCAAGATGATGCATCTGTAGCTCAATGCATCATGCTCGCATCCATGAATAACGAGCTTCAGCGTCAGCACGAAAACATGGATGCTCCTACTATGTTGATTCACCTCAAGGAGTTGTATGGTGAACAAAGTAGGACTGCTAGATATGAGATATCTAAGGAGCTCTTCCGATCTCGGATGACCAAGGGCAAAGTGAACATAAAGGAACAAAAGAAATCTGATCCAGCTAGCAAAGGAATGTGCTTTCATTGCAACAAGCCGGGACATTGGAAAAGGAACTGCAAGAAGTATCTAGCAGAGAAGAAGCTTGGAGAAGCTTCGACTTCCAATCAAGGTTTGTTTATGATTGAAATTAATTTTTCTGAAAGTCATAATTCTACTTGGGTATTGGATACCGGCTGTGGTTCTCACATATGTAATACTGTGCAGGGACTGGTCAGAAGTAGAAAGCTGAACAATGATGAGGTGATCCTACGAGTGGGGAATGGAGCAAAGGTTGCTGCATTAGCTGTAGGAACTTATTATTTAGCAATGCCTTCGGGCAAGTCCATTTATCTTAATAATTGTTATTATGTTCCGAATATTATTAAAAACATTATTTCAATTTCTGTATTGGATATGGAAGGATTTAACGTTGTTATAAAGAACAATAGTTGTTCTATTTATAAAGACGATGTTTTATATGGTATTGGAAATTTGCGAAATGGACTTTATACACTTGACTTACAAGAAAATATATTTCAAATTGAACAAACTAAGAAAAGGAAAAGAGATGATATTAATTATACCTACATGTGGCACTGTAGACTCGGTCATATCAATGAAACAAGATTATCCAAGTTGCATAAAGATTGGGCTCCTCGAGCTATCCGATTATGAATCATATCCAACTTGTGAATCTTGTCTCATGGGTAAAATGACTAAATCTCCTTTTAGTGGAAGAGGAGAAAGAATTACAGAGTTGTTGACATTGATTCACACAGACGTTTGTGGGCCTATGACAACAAGTGCACGGGGTGGGTATTCTTATTTTATTACTTTCACTGATGATCACTCAAGATTTGGATATGTGTATTTAATGAAATACAAGTCAGAATCATTTGAAAAGTTCAAAGAGTTCAGAAGTGAAGTAGAGAAACAAACGGGCAAGAGTATAAAGATACTTCGATCAGATCGAGGCGGAGAATACTTAAGCGATGAGTTTCTCAATTGTCTCAAAGAAAATGGTATAATCTCACAATGGACTCCTCCAGGTACACCACAGTTAAATGGAGTATCTGAAAGGAGAAATCGAACACTGTTAGACATGGTTCGATCCATGATGAGTTTTATCGACCTTCCAATTTCCTTCTGGGGATATGCCCTAGAAACGGCTGCATACCTACTTAACAAGGTACCTACCAAATCCGCCCCAAAGACTCCATATGAGATGTGGAAGGGGAGGAAACCAAATCTTAAGCATGTTAAGACTTGGGGTTGTCCAGCTTATGTCAAAAAGTTTGAACATGATAAGCTATAGACTAAATCCGAAAAGTGTAGATTTGTGGGATACCCTAAAGAAACTGTAGGGTATTATTTCTATCATCTAACTGATCAAAAGGTGTTTGTTGCGAAACATGCTGCCTTCTTGGAAAAGGAGTTTATCCATGAAGGGGTCAGTGGGAGTAAGATATATCTTGAAGAAGTTCAAGAACCACAAATTACCACGGATCAAAGTCAGGTACCTGACCAAGTAGAAGAACCTACTATACCACACCCTGTTCGTAAATCTTGGAGAGTACCGAAGATACCTGAGAGGTATGGATTCGTTATAGAGGATGACGATGAGGTACACATCATGAATGATGATGATCCATTGAATTACGAACAGGCTATGAGTAATAAAGACTCAGGGAAATGGCTTGAAGCCATGAAATCCGAAATGGACTCCATGTATGAAAACAAAGTATGGACTTTGGTTTCACCACCTGAAGGCATTAAGCCTATTGGGTGTAAATAGGTCTTTAAAAGAAAGACTGGAGCGGACGGCAAGGTGGAGACCTATAAGGCCCGACTGGTTGCAAAAGGTTTTAAACAAAGACAAGGAGTTGATTATGATGAAACCTTTTCACCAGTAGCTATGCTCAAGTCCATTCGGATTTTGCTTGCGATTGCAGCTTATAACGACTATGAGATCTGGCAGATGGACGTGAAAACGGCCTTCCTCAATGAAAAACTTGAGGAGGATGTGTATATGACACAGCCAGAGGGATTTGTTTCAAAGGTTGGAATAAATCAAGTCTGTAAGCTGCAACGATCCATTTATGGATTGAAGCAAGCTTCTCGTAGATGGAACATTCGTTTTGAAGAGACAATCAAAGAGTTTGATTTTATCAAAAATGACGATGAACCATGTGTGTACAAGAAGGTTAGTGGGAGCGCAATTTCATTCCTTGTATTATATGTTGATGATATATTACTGATAGGGAATGACATTCCTATGCTTAAAATCTGGTTATCTAAACACTTCTCCATGAAGGACTTGGGAGAAGCATCCTATATTTTGGGGATAAAGATCTATAGAGATAGATCTAAAAGGATGCTTGGTTTATCCCAAGGAACGTACATTGATGCAATGCTAAAGAGATTTAGCATGGAAGATTCCAAAAGAGGACTCATGCCGATGAGCCATGGAATACATCTCTCCAAGAAACAGGACCCAAAGACACCTGAGGAGAGAGACCGAATGAGTAAGATCCCTTATGCTTCTGCAATAGGATCTATCATGTACGGTATGATATGTACTAGACCGGATGTTGCTCATTCACTTAGTGTAATGAGCAGATACCAGTCGAATCCAGGAGAAGAGCACTGGAAGGCAGTGAAGAATATCCTAAAATACTTGAGAAGGACTAAGGATATTTTTCTTGTCTACGGTGGGTCTGAATTAAAACTCGAGGGCTTCACAGACTCAAGTTTTCAAACGGACCAAGATGACAGTAAATCTGTTTCGGGGTATGTTTTTACCTTGAACGGAGGCGCAGTGAGTTGGAAGAGTTCCAAGCAGCAAACAGTTGCTGATTCAGTGACAGAGGCAGAGTATATAGCTGCAAGTGAAGCTGCAAAGGAAGCTGTTTGGATGAAGAAGTTCATAACTGAACTTGGTGTGGTTCCTAGCATTGGAGAAGCAGTTCCCATTTACTGTGACAACACAGGAGCAGTTGCACAGGCTAAGGAACCGAGGTCTCATCAGAAATCTAAACACGTGTTGCGGCGATTTCACTTGATCAGGGAGATCATTGAAAGAGGAGACGTCACCTTGGAGCGTGTAGACTCTCAAGATAACATTGCAGATCCATTTACTAAAGCTTTAACACAACAGCAGTTTGATCGTCACTTAGAGAAGATGGGTATGAGATACCATGGCGATTGGCTTTAGTGCAAGTGGGAGATTGATAGTAGTGTGCATACAAGCCAATCATGTATGATGATAAAGCACGTACTTTGTAAACAATCTTATTTATTTATTAATAAAATATTCATTTATTAAAGGCATTTAATTATCTACATGTTGCTGTTTTTATAATATGTAAATAACCCATAGTTTTAAGCAATGCTTTTAGAATCATGATGATGATCATGCTAATGAGATCTAAATTCTTAGAAAGTTTTAAAACTAAAATAGTTCCCAATCGTGGGATTACTAAAAAGGGGATTAGTAAATCCGGATAGATTGGTACATATGTTGCTTGCTCATTGGATGAGGATGATTGATCTCATGATCATTTGTGTGGAGACACTAAAGCAAGTATGTAGGTGCTTATTGGAGAATAAGTTCACTGAACGTGATTCGCTATGGAATACCTAATGGAGTTTTACTCGCATGTCAATAGGAATTCCTAATGTGATAGTAGTACAAGTGATCCTTGGACTTGAGATCATCATAGTATCTTGTATGTAACAAATTATACTTTGACTTATTCCTTAAGACCTTTTAAGGCATATATAGGGTATGCTTGGGTATAATGAGTTACATATGGAGATAATGAATGATCAATAAAGAATCTACCACCTCTAGTAAAAGAGGAGATATGTCCTATGTGATTCGTTAAATGACAACCCAGGAATCCTTGGCCAAGGTGAAATGAAATTAGAAAGGAGTTTTTAATTTGCATTATTTGGAGTTGTGCATTTTCTAATCGAAATACATATAATTAAATAAAATAAGACTTGACAGTAAATCCATGTCTTATATTTAATTGGGACATTGTATGGTGGAAGGATTGAATTGTATGGTAACTATTAACTCACAGGTTCTTTTATGATTAATGTTGAAATCTATATTATCTGGAAAGTCGTTGATCGCTAGGGAGGCTTATCCCTATTGTAGAATAAATATTATTTATTTAAATAAATTATTAGTTTAATTTATTTATTTAAATAAGATTAAAATTGTTTTAATTGATTTATTCACAACCGGTTTAATATGGAGAACCTAAAGGGTCACACCATAAAAGGAAGAATAATTATTTAAGAAGGTAATGACATAATCGTAATAATGCATTAAGTATAATTAATTTAATCTATGGTGATAGAATAAATTAAATAGCTTAATGTTTATTATTTAATATTTTGGAAATATTAAATATAAATTAATAAGAGGAGTCTTATTAATATTATTACAATTATTATTATTTTAATTTCTAAAGGAGTTTAGTAATTAATTTAATATTTAGTACTCTCATTTATTCCTAATAAGATTAGGAGACAAATTAATTAAATGAATTTAATTAATTATTCCCATGTGGTGGGAAGCCTAAATTAATTAAAGGAGTTTAATTAATTAAAAGAAATCCCATGTCTAATAGGATTAGAAGGGTTGACCAATGTCTATATAAGAGAAGTCTTATAATAGATATTAGATGATGCAATTCCAATTGTTGGAGAGTACTCCTTTTCTATAGAGGATAGAAAACTAAGGTTAAGCCAAACACCCTCCTTCTTGATAATTCATCTTCCTTGGTGGATCACCTCTAGAGGCCAAACACTTGGGTGGCTAACGTTGATCAAAGGAAGGAATCTAACCCGGAAATTCAAGGAGATCACGAAGAACAAGGAGTTGAACTAGTACCTGTGGAAGCTTCGTTCTACAAGGGTATGATTCCATAACTTCTTATTTATTGTTTTAAATTAATAATTTGCATAAAGGATGATCCGGGTAATGGTTTTATAGAAATTTTTTAAACTCTGATATACCATGCTTCCGCTAATTTTTACAATTTGATTGCGTCACGATTTCGTACAAACCCAACACATTCATCATTACTTGATTATGGTACTGAAGGAATTCTAAGAAAAAGCATATGAATCAGAATAACATTTTTTGAAAGGAACCACTTTTAGATATCCTTCCGCATTAAAAAAAATGCGAGTCGCCTTTTTTAAAATACACGGATTCAGTAGTGATACAAAAATTGTTTTCGTTTTTTTTTCTATCAATTTTTTTTAATAATTTTATACAATTAATTATGCCCAATAAATTATTCTAAATACATACCCATATGTATATGAAATCAAAATAATTAATAATTACATAAAGGTTTGACTCTGATGCCACTGTTGGGTTTGTACGAAATCGTGATGCAACCAAATTACAAAAATTAGCGAAAACATGGTATATCAGAGTTTAAAAAAATTACTACAAAACCATTACCCGGATCATGCTTTATGCAAATTATTAATTTAAAACGATAAATAAGAAGTTATGGAATCATACCCTTGTAGAACGAAGCTTCCACAGGTATGAGTTCAACTCCTTGTTCTTCGTGATTTCCTTGAATTTTCGGGTTAGATTCCTTCCTTTGATCAACGTTAGCCACCCAAGTGTTTGGCCTCTAGAGGTGATCCACCAAGGAAGATGAATTATCAAGAAGGATGGTGGTTGGCTTAGTTTTCTATCCTTTATAGAAAAGGAGTACTCTCCAACAATTGGAATTGCATCAACTGATATCTATTATAAAACTCCTCTTATATAGATATTGGTCAACCCTTCTAATCCTATTAGACATGGGATTTTATTTAATTAATTAAACTCCTTTAATTAATTTAGGCTTCCCACCACATTGGGAATAATTAATTAAATTCATTTAATTAATTTGTCTCATAATCTTATTAGAAATAAATGAGAGTACTAATATTAAATTAATTACTAAACTCCTTTAGAAATAATAATAATTGTAATAATATTAATAAGACTCCTCTTATTAATTTATATTTAATATTTTCAAAATATTAAATAATAAACATTAAGCTATTTAATTTATTCTATCACCATAGATTAAATTAATTACACTTAATGCATTATTACGATTATGCCATTACCTTCTTAAATAATTATTCTTCCTTTTATGGTGTGACCTTTTAGATTCTCCATATTAAACCGGTTGTGAATAGATCAATTAGAACAATTCTAATCTTATTTAAATAAATAAATTAAACTAATAATCTATTTAAATAAATAATATTTATTCTACAATAGGGATAAGCCTCCCTAGCAATCAATGACTTTTCAGATAATATAGATTTCAACATTAATCATAAAAGAACCTGTGAGTAAATAGTTACCGTACAATTCAATCATTCCACCATACAATGTCCCAATTAAATATAAGACATGGAATTACTGTCAAGTCTTATTTTATTTAATTATATGTATTTCGATTAGAAAATGCACAACTCCATTTAATGCAAATTAGAAACTCCTTTCTAATTTTATTCCACCTTGGCCAAGGATTCCTGGGTTGTCATTTACCGAATCACATAGGACATATCTCCTCTTTTACTAGAAGTGGTAGATTCTTTATTTATCATTCATTATCTCCATATGTAACTTATTATACCCAAGCATACCCTTTTATATACCCTAAAGGGCTTTAAGTAATAAGTCAAAGTATAATTCATTACATACAAGATACTATGATGATCTTAAGTCCAAGGATCACTTGTACTACTATCACATTAGAAATTCCTATTGACAGGCGAGTAAAACTCCATTAGGTATTCCATAGCGAGTCACGTTCAGTGAACTTATTCTCCAATAAGCACCTATATACTTGCTTTAGTGTCTCCTCACAAATGATTATGAGATCAGTCATCATCATCCAATGAGCAAGCAACATATGTACTAATCTATCCGGATTTACTAATTCCCTTTTTAGTAATCCCATGATTAGGAACTATTTTAGTTTTTAAGCTTTCTAAGAATTTAGTTCTCATTAGCATGATCAACATCATGATTCTAAAAGCATTGCTTAAAACTATAGGTTATTTACATATTATAAAAACAGCACCATGTAGATAATTAAATGTCTTTAATAAATGAATATTTTATTAATAAATAAATAAGATTGTTTACAACGTATGTGCTTTATCATCATACATGATTGGCTTGTATGCACACTACTATCAATAGGACCATCGGACAAGTGAAAACCATCATACCCCTAAGTGGGAATCGATGTAGCTGACGAAGATAAAGGCCAGAAGCGCTGAGCTGGAGGAAGAAAAGGAAGGCGAATCTCCCCAGTGATACATCAAAAAGCGCGCTCCCTATTGGTCGTATTCCCGATCAATATATGCGTACAAGTGTACACGATCAACAAGTAATAAAGAGTAAGTAGAGTAACGTCCCACAAAGAATTAACTAATAAAATTCACCAAGCACTAGCGCATAACCATTTCAATCTTATTTAAATGAATGATTTAATATGTTGACTAAAACTATGCAATTAACTAATACTAAATAACCCCAGAATAAAACTAGATAATGAAGATATGAGATTATAATTTCCCCTATTAATTCATCGAAATCAATACACTTCCTGTTAAGCCAAATTAATTATCACGGATTGCTAGTTGAGAACACGAAAGTGAGATAAGGCCATCTCTCAATATACCAAATCCATATCACATATAATCCACAAATGATCGAATACACATGAACACCCAAATTATATAAAACACTATATTTCTATGTGATTTATCAATAACAAGGGTTTACGCACAAATTCTCAAATGACTACAAGCGGTGCTTCGGTATATGTCTATCTGAAGCACAAATCATACATTCCAACACCATGTAAAACATACAAACACAAGCTACTAAGATCAGATCTAAACCCATATTCTGTTATCAATTTCATATGGACTATCACAATAATTGATGGCCAATCAAGTAAGCAATTAAGTATGAATCATAGTAGTCGATCCAATAACAATCAATAAGATCAACAAAGAAGTATATCAAAATAAACTATTCAATAGATTCCATTGCAATCCCAAAATAGAGTTTAATTCATGATTGAATCAAGTCCACAATCCACAATTTGAATAAACATTAAAAGTTTACAAATAGAAGTGAAAGAGAAATTATAAATAGGAATTGCAAATCTAATTTCTTCTCTTGCTTCAAATCTAAACTTCCAAGGGTCTTCAATTGCTTCAATCTGCAACCTTAATCTAATCTGGGGTTCTACTCTAATCTAACCTAATCTAATTCTAAAATTAAAGAGAGAAAAACATAAGTAAACTATTAATCCCCAAGGGAGGAATGTCTTTGAATAATCAAAATAAGCCCTAATATAGACCCCCAATGTCGAGTGCCTCGTTCCGCAAGCCAAAATCCACTTAATTAAAAATTTAACTCTGTCATTGACCAGACCGGGCGTGACCGCGCTGCCTAACAGTACAAATTGGGTGCGACCGCGCTTCATGCTGCAGAATTCTCCTCCTAGAGTGGCCGCGCGCCTTTTAGCCTTGAATTAGGCACGGCCACGCTCTGCTATTTTCAGGCAGGTTGTTGCTTTGCTTGGCTTTCTGCTGCTGCTGACTTCTCTGCTCCTCATGCTGCCATCTATTCCACATTAGCTCTGTTTAGCAATCCCCAACATCCCATTTAGCTTTACATGACATCAAGAGAGCTTCCGATATAAAATCTACAAAAGTAAACCAAAATGCATCAAAAGCTAATAAATCACATGAGTTTAAAGAACAATTGAAGTTAGTTGATATCTAAATAAGTGGTTATAAAACCACTTATCACTCCCAGAGGTAGAGCTCCCAACCTCCATCAAAAAGGAATGGAATCTGGCGAGTAGATAAATAAAACTTTGGCCCTGTCGGTAAACCATCCTCAAATCCCTCGGACAAGTGCTCTCCGGAATATGGAACCCACACTATGTCCTCAGCCATCAATGTCTTCAACTGAAGACGGGCATAGGTAAAGCCCTCCGCGACTGGGACCTCCGATAAAGTAGATTGATGCCATCTACGTCCCCGTGGATAAGTGTCCAAGCCTAAGAAGGAGATGGGGCGAAGACAAGGAAGCCTCTCATAAGCCCAGAACTGTCAATTCAAAAGAACCCTACATTAGTTGCCGGAAAAGATAAACCAATCAAAAGTAAAACAAATGAAGTTCGGTCAAAAGGACTTACTAGAAGAAACAGGTAGAACCCGACCCAAGCGTCCGTAACTCCCTCAGATCGCAATCGCATCCCGTCCAGGAAGAGAGCGAACGTAAAAATCCCTAATCGTAGTCCCCAATGCGTTCTACGTCTCGAACTGCCCCTACCAAGATGAAGGGAATAGTGGAGGAGTTGTTCGCAATGAAACAACCTCTCACGATAGTCAGGAATAGATGACGTAAGATGCGATCCCTCTCCCTCAAATCGGCAGGCTACTGCTGCTGCAGGGTGCCTCGAGTAGCATCTACGCTTAGGCTCCCCGACCGAATATTGCCAACCTTGAAGGCTCGCTCCTGAGAAGAAAACCCTAGGAGGGTACGCACCGTGGTCGAAGTGATGCCCGTCTCCAACGGCACTCTATCCCCAATAAACTCTAAGCCTATGATGTACCTCCAATCCATGGGAGTCATCATAACCTTGCAGTCCAGCAGATGGAGAGACTGACTCTGATGAAACCATCGCTCAGACAAAGCTCGCAAATAGCCCCAAGGGCAGCGACGGGGAGCAATGGTGAAGAAAGCCTCAAACCCCCAAGAATCCATGACTGCACGCTACTCTGGATGCAACAAATGATACAGAGAGTATATGCTGAACCATTTACCCCCTGGGCTGGGTAAACTCTGGAACCTACACGACCACAAGGTTAAGAAAACTCGTCGATGATAAAAAGGAGAAACGAAGATAAATTAATCAAATACCTCATTCGCCTGCAAGTGAATAGAGGGATGGCGGCTCAGATTCGTACCCAGCAAATCAGGGACAGCTACCTCAATGCCGGGAAGAAATCTAGGCATAGCAGTGGGCTGAGGCGGAACCTCAGGCTCAGGGATATCCTCCTTGTCCACGGGAGGATGGTCCTCGCTGCCAGGCCGCTGAGCTGGCTCCATCAATCGCTGTACCAGTTTGCTAATCCGGGGAACAGGAATGTCAGAGGGAGCTCTCCGTCGACGAACTCCAGCTGAAATCCGTTGGGATGAAGAACGACTGGGTCTCAAAGAATTCATATCTGAACAATGAGTTCGTAGGAATCAAAGCCAAGTCATGTATATTCCTGTCTTTTTCAAACTTCAAATTAAATCCATAAAATATAATTTAGGTCATCACATCATGCATGTCCTACATATGCCATTATATGTGTATATCATTTTAATTGCATCCTAGCATATCTATACATGTATCTAGGACCTTGATGTTTGACTCATGGAAAAATTTTGCCAGAGTTTCCTCTATAAAATAGACTATCCACATGCCCGAAGCATGCATTAAATCACCCTATGAGGGTATAATATCACAACCAAGCATGCAAATATCAATTCAAATTGGTATTCTAACACATAGATATAATGTATGTCTAGATTAACTGATAAATGATAATATATCGCATCCATACGGTCCATAAGATGATCGGTAAACATGCATTGCATTATAAACATGTTTATCAAGCTATCTATGCATACATGTTAGATATAATGCTTTTAAGGAAGGAAATACGGTTTTCACCAATGAAAACACGAAAAAATAGAGTCTAGACGTTACCCGTAGTACGTAGAAGAGATGTACGATGACGAATCGCTCCGAATCAAGCCAGAATCTTGTAGATATAAAGAAGTGCTTGAATTTTGTAGAGAGAAAACGAAGAAACTCAAGTTGAATGAGTCAAAATGAGTCATCTTGAGGGTATAAGCCCGATCACGGGCAGCCTCAACCATACATGCTCCAGCGGCATGTATGGCTACGGCTGACACATGTGGGTCCCACCGCTTCCAGATTGATAGAATGATGTCTGAAACGTGTTATTTTGGGTTCAGAATGGTCACTTTATTTAAAATAATACATTTCTAGGACAGTTTTAAACCCCAAAACCCTAAAAACCCTCTGAAATAGCAGAAATTTGGTAAAGGTTAGATATCCTAACGTTGAACGTCGGAAGATCGAAAAATCAGTCAAAATCAATACTACATCTCAAAGTCCACTGGCAACAAACCAGTGAAGGCGTCGGCTCGACCCCCGCTGATGTAATCCATCGACAACGAACCAGTGAAGGCGTTGACTTGACCCCCAATGATGTAATCCACCGGCAACGAACTAGTGAAGGCGTCGGCTCGACCCCCGATAATGTAATCCACCGATAATAAACCAGTGAAGGCGTTGGCTCGACCCCCGATGATGTAATCCACCGATACCGAACCAGTGAAGGCGTCGGCAAATCCTTGATGGTGTAATCCGTTGGCAACAACCCAACACAAATCGACAAATCCCTGATGGTGTAATCTGTTAGCAACAACCCAACGCAGATCAGCAAATCCCCGATTGTGTAATCCGTTGGCAACAACCCAACGCAGATCGACAAATCCCCGATGGTGTAATCCGTTGGCAATTACCCAACGCAGGTCGACAAGTTCCCGATAATGTAATTCGTTAGCAACAACCCAACGCATATCGACAAATCCCCGATGGTGTAATTCGTTAGCAACAACCCAACGCAGATCGACAAATCCCTGATGGTGTAATCCGTTGGCAACAACCCAACATAGATCGGCAAATCATCGATGGTGTGTGTGATGCCCCCAAATCCACGTTCCTTCAAAACCTCAAATTCGGTGCAGTCACGATACTACTATCGTCGAACTATTACATCTTTTAATCATTAGTAAAAGAATACAACTTTGCTTATTATAATTTAGAATATAAATTCTATTCATATCCAAGATCTCGTCTTTACATCATATTCGATGTTACTAAAATGCGGAATAATTTAAACTTTTCAATATCCTTTGAATAAATTCTTCTTATTGATTCCATAACTTGAATCAATTACAAATCCCTGAATCAACTTTATAATATGATTCATTCTATTTGAGTTATCGTATAACGTTTACAACTCGACTTGATATCCTCTATGTAACAACTAATACATATTTACAGTACGACAAGTTTTAAATAACATATACAATTATCAAGTACAACTCTTAGAACCTAAATAGGGTTCAAACGATAATCTAAAAGGTATTCTTCATTGCGATACTATCTAGCTTTATCAATCAAGAAGCACGAAATCTTTACCGTGAATCCTTAACCTGCAAAAGTGGTTATTTGCAAGAGTGAGCTCGACAGCTCAGCAATTCTAACAGTTTTCATGCATCACATAGCATACAACATCATACTCAGTTCATGCATTTATAAATAATTTATATTTACTACGCATATTACTTTCACATAACAAGTATATCATCAACTTTTAATCTCATTTATATCTCATATACAGTTCATATATAAGTTCACTTTATCACAGCATAATATAATTCAACTAACAGTTATTGAATTCATATGTCAAATAGGAACTAAAAGACTTTCCTGATTCGTAGTTTAACAACTACGACTTAACTGCTTAACGAATTCTGCACTTCGTGTAATCCTACACAGTTATATAATCATGGATTTATTTCCATTAGTCATACATTCATACTTTCTCAATATAATAATAAGTATTACATTATTTTCTATCTTAGCTCTTAGAACCTTCGTCTCACATTCTTATCGTATTCTTAGAATAACTATGTACATATAGGTTTAGCTTAACCATACATACTTACTATCATCCTTTAAATACACAAGCTCACATACATTCTATCTATTTACATATAGTTAGTATAGTTTGTCTTCAAAACTTACTTTAAAACATGCTCGTATAGTGCATAATACGGTTAACTAGCGGGGTGCACATATCAATCATGACTAGAGGCCTACAAGTTCCATCTTGCTTGCACATAAAGTTAGAATGCAAGTGATTCAATGTTGTCCATCTTACTTTTAAACTTTCTAAGTTTTATTTCCACAATCATTATCATGCTTAACTAATCATGCAAGGCTACTCTTTTCATCATGTATACATGCGAGGTGTCATAATAATGTTAATGCACATGCTTACAAATATCTTCATCATATATGCATGACTAGCATCTTTTCTTGCTTAAAACATGTCTAATTCATGCTTAACTAACTTTCATAGTGTCTAACAAGGTGTGTGCACATATATGCCATCTAAGTGATGTTAAAACACTAGCATGTAGGCTCAAAAATATAAGAATCTAGATATACCATGTTCAAGCAACTTAGTTTACAAAATTGTCATAGTTCTCCTTTGAAATCGTTTTAAACCAAGTCAAAGTAGTTTAGCACATGCAATACAACCTTGAATCATTCTTCATGTTTATATACACTCATGACTTCAACAATACGCCAGTGTTAAATATCAGAATTTAATATCACAAGTTTCATCAACTTCATTATTAATGTTTCCTACTTTCTTTAGAAAACATACATTACGGAACTAAAGCAAGTCATGATATGCAAAAAGGGACTCTCAACTATACGTTAAACTCATGTTCAAGCATATTTAAGTCAAACTCTCACGCCTAGATTTTAACAGAAGGCACCAACTATAACTGCCACACGGCCTCAAAGTTCATGTTCGAAACCATAAGTTTATTTTACAAAACATGAGGTTTCCTTTCCTAATATGTGCTAGCATGCTCACCAATGTGTACGTTGTATTAAAGAACTCATACACAATAAGTAAATCAGTATTAAAGCCTGTCCAAAGTGATATCATATGCTAGCATGGACAGAAACCACAACAGAACACAAAGCTGCTGGTGCAGTCCCTGCGCAGCTGCGCAGCTATCATGCATAAACCCGGCGCAGCTGCGCTGGGGTCTGACCAAAAATAGAACCTAGGACCCTGCACAGCTGCGTAGGTACCAGGTATAAACTCGGCGCAGCTGCGCCGATGTCCGGCCAAGCCAGTGAATGCTCTGCTTCGGCAGAAACCTGCCCAAACTCAGAATTTTCACAGCAAATTCGATTCTAAGCAACTATATAACAATTCTATCATGCTTATAACTTCATATAACCCTTAACAAACTTATTCTTACTCAACAATTAATCCATCCATGTTCAATTTCAAGAATTGGAACTTGACAGTAAACTTAAATGAAGAACAAGAAAATTATATTATACCTTTGTAATTAGCTTGCTAATTCACACTTCCTCTACTGATGTGTATATAATTACTCACTCTATATATGCTCTCAATTTCATACTTAATCAATTCTCAGCAATGAAAAAATGGAGAAGGAGAGTCCATATTTATAGAGCAACTAATGTCCAGATATTGCTCTTGTTCTTCAAATTAAACCAACGTAAATTAGGATTGTATGTTGGTTATGAAAGGGTAGGTAATGGGTGGTTGAATCCCATCATAACACCCACTCCCCATGCATGATGAGCTATGAAGCTAGGGAGTTTGCTGAGTTTGAGGAAGAAATAGGGAGTTAGCTTCACAGTGTATTCACGTGGGAGGGAAATGTGACTAATAATAAGGGACAAGGCACAATACTCAGCATTTGCAATGTAGTTCCACACTTGGGTTATACACCTCTACATATAATATATACACTTAGGTAATATAAATTATGTATACATTTCATCCCATATAACTTAAGTTATAAATTAATGTGTCACAATGTAGTCCCAATAATACTATCATGTAGTAAATTTTAACTTGCACATATATAAATTCATGTACATTTCATCCTACCGGATATAATTCTATCGGGTATTACTCATTATTATATCGGTTATTAATTATCATAACGGTTATTATTACAGTTATAATATCCTATAGAAATCATTATCAATTAACAATTACTATATGCTAATAGGGTATTCCATAAGGTCTACCCACACACATAAGCAATAATATTATGTAATTCACATAATGAAATCAATTTTACTATATAGTTTATATATATAATACAGTCACATTAATGTTGCACTATACTTTATATAACATATGTGTAATTACAATATGTTATATTCATAATAATCACATCTTTTGCACATATCAACTAGTTGAGTAATTATAATCATATTAATAATCTACTCGTTTATATATCATTATACTCAATGGCAAATAAATTAATAAAATATTGATTAATTCATTCCTCGTCAATCAATGTAATTATTAATCTCCATAACAATTAATTAATATTTATATGATTAATTATCACATTAAATAAATATAAATCTTATTATATTTATAAATTATTTACTCATTAATCAACATATTATCACATAATTACTTGATAATATTATATTATCCATAAAAATAATATAATAGGATAATATACCTCATTCCTTATCAATACAATTTTCGATTATATTCATAATCAATCTATTTACCACTAGCCATAATAATAAAGCAATATACTATTATAATAACAATTAATATAGATTAATTGTTTAATTAAAAATTCCTCCATCCTTGAATTAATAAATTCATCAACGAATCTACTATCGTGCCACACAAGGTATCTCCCACAAGCGTAATCTTAAGCTTATTATTATTCTCATTGCTTACTCATCTCTCACCACATTACTACTTATAACATGTTCAATTAAATTAGAACTATTAAGTCCAAGGTCCACATATAAATATATTACAAATAGGATATTCAAATATTATTTATAACACTTATGGTACTATAGCAACTCAAGTTATCAAAATAACTAAGTTTCCTTTATAAATTAAACTCCTTTTGAAAATACATTAGAATTTATGTATTTAGCCATAACATAAAATATTATATTTTCTCCAAATATGGATATTCATTATTAGAAAATAATTTACTTATTGTCTCAAGATATTATTCTTAATATAATATCTATTAAAAGTATGTACGGCACATGTACATATATTATTTATAGAAAATAGATAACAAGTTTATTTTCTATTATAATAACTTGTTTCCATCAATTTATTTACATATGACAAATATGTTGTAATATATTTACTATATTAATTAATCATACCTATTACCTCATACAAAAACATATAAGGTAATATTATTATTCAAAAATAACATTTCTTCCTTTATTAAAATAATTCAATATTAGAATTTATTTAAATATCCTTTATTAGAAATATATAATAATTATTTCTCTTTCTTTTCTATAAATTGTTCCCCAAAACAATTTCTTCAAATATTAAATATTTATTTAAAGATATAATAATTTCCATCCTCTTTTAATAACGTATATATATATTTAACGTTATTCGCACATTAGACTTTCTCACATATTACCACTCTAAGTAATATATATAAAAAGTATCAACTATAATTACATATTCAACACACATATTAATTTACTCATTTACTTAAGTAAATTAAACCCTATACTATATCACCTTAGTTAATTAAGGTTCAATATTCACATTATATTATTCCATAATATAACTCTCAACTTAAATTAACTAATATTTATTCTTATTAGTTAATTTCTTAACTAACTCATGCTTCACTATCCCGACCTATTCACAGATAGCTTAAGTGCTATTAATAACCTATATTATAGACAAACTAGTTATTAATACACATACACAAGAATATGGTGATTATACATTAAGGTTATTTAATGTCACCAACTTATTATGATAAAATAACTCTATAAATTATTTAATATCGATAGGAATTTATCCACTTCCTTTATCTCCACTGAATCGTCTCTACGCTAAATAACAAATATATATTAATAATATATTTATAAATCACAAAAACACATATTACATAGCCCATATTACCCTATGTAATATAATACCACATACCTCATATCACATATATATATATATATATATATATATATATATATATATTTATTCGAACCCATCTCACGGTTTAAGAATTTTATTTATTAAATTCTTATTTAATAATATCTGAAAATTCGGGTTCTCACATCCTCTCCCCCTTATAAGGATTTCGTCCTTGGAATCACCGAAACCTCCTCTACTCAGTGCCATTCCGAATATCACATATTCTCTTGAATAATTTTTATTCATTCTCTTTTCGGAAGTTTTATTATTATAACCTTCTCAATCGCATTCTACCATTTTCTCCTTTCTAAGGATCATTCTACTTACTACATTCATCCTTCAGAAGAATAAGAATCTTCCACGATTTTTCAATAATCGAGAAGTAGTATAAATAACCCGGATTCCAAATTTATGCTGAGGGGTCACAAGACCATGAACTTTTCTCCAGGTTTACTAATGCTTCAACACAATTCTTCACATCGCAAACCAGAGTGTTTATCAATCACAAAGACTGAAAACACCCTCCACGCATACTCTAGGTGGCCAACCTATTGTACCACTACGTTGAGCCACAACGCAGTGTTTTGTAACTACTATATGCGTTTCGTTCGGAACCATTGTCCCCGAAAACATGTCCCCTTTATAGGGTTGTTCACCTCAGCTTTTTACATCAAAATCCGCACCAGAGCAATCTGGTTTGGCATAAATACACAAGAATGCTTGAATTCTATAATCTCTTTTCAATAGTCGCCTAGCCGAATCAAATAGCTTAGACTCTCATCAACAATTCGGACATCAATCGAAATAATTTAGCCAACTTAATTGACCTTCTTCATAATTTACAAGAAAACCAAAAATTCTTTTATGACGTTATGATACCATACCAGATTAGTAGTACGTTGAGGATTCCGCCATTTTATGACTTTGTTATATTACATCATACCATAGTGGGCTGACGATCTTTTGATCACAACCAACACTAGGTTCGATTGCATTGATGACTCCATCGTTTTACCATCCTACACCATATCAAATGATGCACATGGTCGAAATATATTTTGAAAGATTTTCAAATCATTTTTGTCTTGGCCGAAACAAATAGCTTAGACATACGAATAACGGTGTTATTTTTTTAAAACTCATTGGTTCAATCATTTGACCTAATATTTTTCTCAAGAAAACAGAAGTGCAAACACTAGCACGAAGCCAATAAATTCTGAAAATCTAGCGTAACTAGAGGATTTAGGAAAATCCAATTTCTCCATCACTTCAATCTCTCACTACCATCAATGCTCACTATTTCAAAACTCTTATGTAATATATCTATTCTCAGTACAGTTCACCAACTTACCACACTATGGAAGCTCAGGAACTTACCATAATCATATGGGTTGAGGAACTTATCCTAGTCAGACCAAAATCATCCATTCGCTGAGGGGTCCCATCATACGATTATGAGTCACAAACTTGTCATAGGCATGAGTCTTAAGAACTCGCACCTAAACTTAATATTATATAATTGTATCTTAGAAATCTCTATCTATCAAAATAAATATGAGAAAGAATCACCTTTCTACCATATGTATAATGATATCGCGACACTAACATTCCAACGATTATCAATGTGACGCACTCAGTGCAAGCACAAAACTTCTGCCCATACAAAAGTTTGTACAACTAAGCCATCACATGAGTCCTCAATGGAAATCCAACACTTAACTCTATGTTACTCTATCACTTGCTCGTTACGAGCTTTCTATGTTTCATCATATATAACTCTTCATGAGTTCTTCTCGTACTTTTTATAGTACATTCTCTTATAGCATCAAACTATAGACACTTAGTCGTTACAGACTATCTATCATTTCACAGTTCAATCTGATCACGTCGTGATCATCACTATACCTTAGGGTTCTTCCCTATTATCAACCAAACTCCATCTGAGTTTATTCTCAATATCTTTGTCATATTCATATTATAGACATCGTCTTAACATTTTCATTACCGGAGTTAGGAAACTCCTGATTCTCATTCTCTAGATATTTCGAGATTCTTCTTTGAATCTTTATTTAGATATATTTTAATCTTATCTTTCACTCTCTTAGGTTATCGTCTAAGGTACACTTACCTAAGGTTTATAACCTACAGCTTTGATACCAACCTGTGACGCCCCCAAATCCACGTTCCTTCAAAACCTCGAATTCGGTGCAGTCACGATACTACTATCGTCGAACTATTACATCTTTTAATTATTAGTAAAAGAATACAACTTTGCTTATTACAATTTAGAATATAAATTCTATTCATATCCAAGATCTCGTCTTTACATCATATTCGATGTTACTAAAATGCGGAATAATTTAAACTTTTCAATATCCTTTGAATAAATTCTTCTTATTGATTCCATAACTTGAATCAATTACAAATCCCTGAATCAACTTTATAATATGATTCATTCTATTTGAGTTATCGTATAACGTTTACAACTCGACTTGATATCCTCTATGTAACAACTAATACATCTTTACAGTACGACAAGTTTTAAACAACATATACAATTATCAAGTACAACTCTTAGAACCTAAATAGGGTTCAAACGATAATCTAAAAAGTATTCTTCATTGCGATACTATCTAGCTTTATCAATCAAGAAGCACGAAATCTTTACCGTGAATCCTTAACCTGCAAAAGTGGTTATTTGCAAGAGTGAGCTCGACAGCTCAGCAATTCTAACAGTTTTCATGCATCACATAGCATACAACATCATACTCAGTTCAAGCATTTATAAATAATTTATATTTACTACGCATGTTACTTTCACATAACAAGTATATCATCAACTTTCAATCTCATTTATATCTCATATACAGTTCATATATAAGTTCACATTATCACAGCATAATATAATTCAACTAACAGTTACTGAATTCGTATATCAAATAGGAACTGAAAGACTTGCCTGATTCGTAGTTTAACAACTACGACTTAACTGCTTAACGAATTCTGCACTTCGTGTAATCCTACACAGTTATATAATCATTGATTTATTTCCATTAGTCATACATTCATACTTTCTCAATATAATAATAAGTATTACATTATTTTCTATCTTAGCTCTTAGAACCTTCGTCTCACATTCTTATCGTATTCTTAGAATAACTATGTACATATAGGTTTAGCTTAACCATACATACTTACTATCATCCTTTAAATACACAAGCTCACATACATTCTATCTATTTACATATAGTTAGTATAGTTTGTCTTCAAAACTTACTTTAAAACATGCTCGTATAGTGCATAATACGGTTAACTAGCGGGGTGCACATATCAATCATGACTAGAGGCCTACAAGTTCCATCTTGCTTGCACATAAAGTTAGAATGCAAGTGATTCAATGTTGTCCATCTTACTTTTAAACTTTCTAAGTTTTATTTCCACAATCATTATCATGCTTAACTAATCATGCAAGGCTACTCTTTTCATCATGTATACATGCGAGGTGTCATAATAATGTTAATGCACATGCTTACAAATATCTTCATCATATATGCATGACTAGCATCTTTTCTTGCTTTAAAACATGTCTAATTCATGCTTAACTAACTTTCATAGTGTCTAACAAGGTGTGTGCACATATATGCCATCTAAGTGATGTTAAAACACTAGCATGTAGGCTCAAAAATATAAGAATCTAGATATACAATGTTCAAGCAACTTAGTTTACAAAATTATCATAGTTCTCCTTTGAAATCGTTTTAAACCAAGTCAAAGTAGTTTAGCACATGCAATACAACCTTGAATCATTCTTCATGTTTATATACACTCATGACTTCAACAATACGCCAGTGTTAAATATCAGAATTTAATATCACAAGTTTCATCAACTTCATTATTAATGTTTCTTACTTTCTTTAGAAAACATACATTACGGAACTAAAGCAAGTCATGATATGCAAAAAGGGACTCTCAACTATATGTTAAACTCATGTTCAAGCATATTTAAGTCAAACTCTCACGCCTAGATTTTAACAGAAGGCACCAACTATAACTGCCACATGGCCTCAAAGTTCATGTTCGAAACCATAAGTTTATTTTACAAAACATGAGGTTTCCTTTCCTAATATATGCTAGCATGCTCACCAATGTGTACGTTGTATTAAAGAACTCATACACAATAAGTAAATCAGTATTAAAGCCTGTCCAAAGTGATATCATATGCTAGCATGGACAGAAACCACAACAGAACACAAAGTTGCTGGTGCAGTCCCTGCGCAGCTGCATAGCTATCATGCATAAACCCGGCGCAGCTGCGCTGGGGTCTGACCAAAAATAGAACCTAGGACCCTGCGCAGCTGCGCAGGTACCAGGTATAAACCCGGCGCAGCTGCGCCGGTGTCCGGCCAAGCCAGTGAATGCTCTGTTTCGGCAGAAACCAGCCCAAACTCAGAATTTTCATAGCAAATTCGATTCTAAGCAACTATATAACAATTCTATCATGCTTATAACTTCATATAACCCTTAACAAACTTATTCTTACTCAACAATTAATCCATCCATGCTCAATTTCAAGAATTGGAACTTGACAGTAAACTTAAATGAAGAACAAGAAAAGTATATTATACCTTTGCAATTAGCTTGCTAATTCACACTTCCTCTACTGATGTGTATATAATTACTCACTCTATATATGCTTTCAATTTCATACTTAATCAATTCTCAAAAATGGAAAAATAGAGAAGGAGAGTCCATATTTATAGAGCAACTAATGTCCAGATATTGCTCTTGTTCTTCAAATTAAACCAACGTAAATTAGGATTGTATGTTGGTTATGAAAGGGTAGGTAATGGGTGGTTGAATCCCATCAAAACACCCACTCCCCATACATGATGAGCTATGAAGCTAGGGAGTTTGCTGAGTTTGAGGAAGAAATGGGGAGTTAGCTTCACGGTGTATTCACGTGGGAAGGAAATGTTACTAATAATAAGGGACAAGGCACAATACTCAGCATTTGCAATGTAGTTCCACACTTGGGTTATACACCTCTACATATAATATATACACTTAGGTAATATAAATTATGTATACATTTCATCCCATATAACTTAAGTTATAAATTAATGTGTCACAATGTAGTCCCAATAATATTATCATGTAGTAAATTTTAACTTGCACATATATAAATTCATGTACATTTCATCCTACCGGATATAATTCTATCGGGTATTACTCATTATTATATCGGTTATTAATTATCATAACGGTTATTATTACAGTTATAATATCCTATAGAAATCATTATCAATTAACAATTACTATATGCTAATAGGGTATTCCATAAGGTCTACCCACACACATAAGCAATAATATTATGTAATTCACATAATGAAATCAATTTTACTATATAGTTTATATATATAATACAGTCACATTAATGTTGCACTATACTTTATATAACATATGTGTAATTACAATATGTTATATTCATAATAATTTTACTTCGGAGACAACCCCGAGGTAGGGTGAAAGAGTCAGGTCATCTCAGAAATAACCCCAAGAGTGATGCAAAGGACCAATGACGTCCAAACATATCACGAACCGAATGAGGATCGCCTAGCTGAGACAGTGTTCACCGAAAACCACCACAGCAAACCTCGAACGACGTGCCATCAAAGATAAGCCAGCTAACTAATATCTGGACCTGAAGGATATATATCTCGACTACGAGTATAAACTTCTCGAACCCTAATTCAGTCAGACTCAATCTTATCCTGCTGCATTCAGCAAAGACTTTCTGAAAGGTCGATCTGCGGAGGACAACTTCTTTCAAACCGGGATCGAAGGAACACCTGTCGAGATTATGGGACCTGTGACGCCCCCAATTCCAGGACCGCCACTTGGTCTCTCGAATTCGGTTCATCACGTGCTCATGGTAATACATCGCAATAATGATAACTAAATATCACACAACTACAGCGGAAAATCTATTCTAGAATAATTTACAATGATTTATTATAATTATTCCCCCAAGTCTCGCAACCTACAGTACTTAATAGATTACATAGCAATATCAATTAACGACTTGTTATATAATCTAACTTAAGCTTAAACATAAACAAATCCAGTCTTACTACATCATCTTCACACAATATTAATATATTTGAAACATAACAGACATAAGCTAGTTGGTAGCCTTGCCCTTGCCCTTATCAATGCCCGAAGGTTCGCCATGCTCTGCCTTAACTGAAATGTTTTAGGGAAAGCAAGAATGAGCACAAATTGCCCAGCAAGTAATATATAATAAGGGTGAATAATAAGATTCTCAATTCTCGAAAGGGTATAGCAAGATTTGATAGTTCAAGAATAACAAGAATATCAACAGTTCTCAATAACAGTCGCTAAGGACAGGATAATATCAATATGATTCAATAATAAGTCAATTCAAGATTTCAAATAATTGAATACTGAGCAGTCACTAAGGACTATGAACTTCTACTAGAATTGACAGTAATAAACTGAAAATCCAATAAAAAAAATAGTTACAACAGGTGATCAGCCTAAAGTACCATCGTTATGCATAACAATCAATCATACTCAAGTGTGCACGTCGGTTCTCCGATAATTATATATTCCCTTCAAAGAAGGTTGTTCTTCTCAGTCAAATACAAGATCCCGCACCAATCAATTAGTTTGGGTCGCTTTTCAATAATATAAGTCTAGCCGAATCAAATGGCATAGACACTTTCACAATATTCAAGAACAATACTAAGTTCAACATGAATAATAGCTTTAATGAAATAAGAGTTCAAGTATGCTAATTCAATTCAACCGATTAAATAGGAAACTAGTTCGCAATACACAAGATAGGATACTTGCATAGTAAAAGAGTATAAGTTAGGAAACTTTCATAATCATAGCTTTCCTTGCATAAAGTAAATGCGTCGGTTAGGATACTTGCACTTTAAGAGAGTGTAAGTAAAGAACTTGCCTTTAGCGTAGTTTATCCACGAAAAGCAATCAACACTTTCGAATTCCTATCGTAATACAGTTACGTATATATATGATATTCATTAGTCATATAATTTAACTTCACATTTTCTCTTTGAATATACGATCAACACATAAGGTAAGTTTTACCTAGCTACACAGTTATATAGAATATAATTTCTATCCTTAACGTTCCTTCTTTAGAGTTTAAACACATTCTCATATTATATAAGATCTCAACAATTAGCAAACATGCTTGCATATTATTAATATCACATAAGACCACAATCAATACTAAATATATTTCATTTTAGCAAGTTACGGCATCTCCTTAAGTTAACCGTCAAAATCGGGTTCAAGTAACATCATATAATATCACGTAGCATGTATTCATATTTAAAGGATACTTTACATGCTTGTATAACTTTTCCAAATCCAATCGTACATGGTATAGGTTCTTAAGTTAATACTTAAAGCCATTCAAGGACACGAACTCATATGGTCTAACATGGTCGTTTTTAAACACATAAGATATTCATATAACTTGTATTAGTCATGCTCATGAGTACTCGTATTGCATATATGTAGCTAGCATTGTTATTATCTTGAAAACATGCTTTGTTTATGCTAAACTTTAATCACGGCAACCAATCATGGTATATATATATGCATGACACATGAATGAGTCTAAGAGTACTATCACATGTGTCCATAAATATCAGAATTTAAATCTCCACGTATCGTGTTAATGCTCATGTGCAAGGCTTGTATTTCTATTAGTGAATCTTACTAATAGAGCCTAACATGTTCATGCTTCCTTACGAACTATATAAACACAAGTTAAGGCTTCATTCATATATTTCAAAGTTATCTAAACATGCTCATAACATCAAAATGACTATATAGCATTTACATGATCATATCCACCTTCAAACTTATATTTTTGTTAGGAATGAGCACTAGTTAGGTTCACATGTTCATATTTTATTACGGAACCAATATAGATAAGCTAACATGCACTTCATGTGTCTCTAGGTGGTACTAACGTGCTTGCAAGGTCAGTATGTAAACATGCTTTATAATGTTAATGATTGTTTATGAAATTTTAAGTTCGTTTCCGAGCTTCATGTCGTTTTGTTAACCATGCATGCTAATACACTAAAACATGCTTACATTGCCTCATTAGGTTTATATATATGTATTAATCATGCTTCCATGCTTGTTTAAACAAAAATCAACCAATTAGTACATAACAGTTTTGTTGCAGAATGCAGAAAACTGAACACAGAGGCCGGCGCTGCGGCGCGGCAACAGCAACATACTCTGGCGCTGCGGCGCGGGCTGCGGCGCGGGCTGCGGCGCTGGCTGCGGCGCTGTGGCATGGGGACAGTTCCTGCAGTTCAGACTGCAGCGAAACCGACCCAAAACCTCCCATTTTATCGATCTCGACATACCCATATGCTATTAGACTAACCTTTTTACCTTACTAACACATATATATTGTTATATAACAGTCAATCGCCCAAACGATTCCCAATTTGATGGACTCCAACTTATTTCACGAATTCGATGCTTTACAGAAATTACAGAGCAACAATGGAAATGAAAGTCAAGAAAGCTATATAGTGGTTCCATCACGTATGTATGTTCATATAACAACAATATAAGGGTTCTACAAACCAATCATGAACCAATTTGGCATAATCAAAAATTTGAAGGAAACTTCGAAAACAGAAAATGAAAATGAATAACAAGGAAACTGTATTATACCTTCTGTTAGATTCTGAACTTGCTGCTACTCAAGAACGCTGATAAATATATATATATAACTCTTAACTTACTTAGCCAAAATTCTCAGCAAATGAATTAGGAAGAGGATGGGTTATATTTATAGAAGAATTTCATAACCAGGCAATGCAATTACATCCAAAATCAAACTAACAGATTATAGGAATGTTTGCTAGATAAGAGGGAGTTGGTAATTAGTTGGTGATCTCCACTATTCCACCCACTCCCTTCATGATCATGATGGCTAGAATGCTGAGTTTGAGAGAAGAGAGTAGGCTAGCTTCATGATGCATTTCACGTGTACAAGGTTTGTGTTTAATAATATGGGACAAGGCCATATACTCAGCATTTTATTAGTACACAACACTTAAATTATTACACACACATAACATACTTCCTACTCTTATGTTATATTATATATACTTATTGTCCCTACATAGGTTATAACTTAATGTCACAATATAAATTTGCATAACGAATACTTCAATATAGTGAAGGTGACTTGCACGCATATAATCCATGTACCTTCTGTTAATACCGGATATAATTTAATCAGATGTTAACACATTACACTGTCTCCTTTATTAAAACTAATTGTTTACAATATGTTCATGATATATTATACAATGTATACCCACATATTTATTGTCACACAAGTTATTAATCAAGTAGCTCACATGGTTTAATAAGCCTTACCATATAATAGTGTCATATTACACTTCACATAATACATAGTCAGCTAATATATGCTACACATTTAATTCGCATGCTTGCACATATAATTTCTCATCTTATAAATTGAATATTAATTAATAATATACACATATCCTACATCAATCAATATAATTGTTAACCTCCATAACAATTTAATTAACCCTTATATGATTAATTATCACTTTGATATAAATCTTATTATATTTATAAACACGTTGCTCATTATTATTATGTTTCTTGCAATAATAATAATCACATATTATTAATCAATCCTCATTAGTATTTTATAACAGTTAATTAATATTCTTCGATTAACAATTAATATAGATTAATTGTTCGCTTAAATTAATATAATCATTCTTATATTACGTCACTGTGCCACACAAGACAATCAACGAGTTTATCACAAACTCCACCAATTTCTTAATTATTATAATTATTCAATTATATATAATTGAATTAATTCATCTCATAACACAAAATCATTTATATTCAAATAAATTCTCATTTTCATTAATATAATTATTTAATAATATATGGAAATTCTCGGGTATTACATCCTCCCCCCTTATAAAAATTCCGTCCCGGAATTGCTACAAGGTTACACAAATAGATGGGGATAGTCCCTCATCATCCTATCTTCTAACTCCCACGTTGCCTCCTCGACATCGTGGTTACGCCAAAGTACTTTTACAGATGAAATAACTTTATTTCTCAAAGTTTGTTCTTTCCTATCTAATATCTGGACAGGAATTTCTTCATACGCCAAGTTCTTCTCCACTTGAATGGGCTCGTAAGAAATCACGTGCTTGTAGTCGGCCTTGTACGGTCGCAACACGGAAATGTGGAACACGTTGTGGATATGCTCCAACTCGGGTGGTAACGCAACTTTGTATGCCACTTCGCCCAATCGCTTCAGTATCTCGAACGGTCCTATGAATCTTGGACTCAATTTTCCTTTCTTGCCGAAACGGATTTTTCCCTTCCATGGAGATACCTTCAAGAATACGAAACTGCCGACTTTGAAGTCTCGGTCCTGCCGATGCAAATCTGCGTATTTCTTCTGGCGATCTTGAGCTGCTACAAGTCTGGCTCTTATCATTGTCACCACGTCTGCGGTTTGTTGAACTAACTCTGGTCCGAGTATTCGTCTTTCTCCGACTTCGTCCCAACATAACGGCGTTCTGCACTTTCTCCCGTAAAGAGCTTCGTACGGTGGCATGCCGATACTTGCATGGTAGCTATTATTATATGCGAATTCTACTAAGGGTAGGTGGTCGTCCCAATTTCCCTTAAAATCCATCACGCAAGTCCTAAGCATGTCTTCTAGCGTTTGTATTGTTCGCTCACTTTGTCCGTCTGTTTGAGGATGATAAGCTGTACTCAACCTCAACTGCGTTCCCATTCTTTTTTGCAAACTCTTCCAAAAATTGGACGTGAAGCGCGGATCTCGATCAGAGACAATTGACACCGGCACTCCATGTCGTGAAACAATTTCTTTTACATATAGGCTTGCTAATTGGTTCAAACTGTAGCGGATCTTGATTGGTAGAAAGTGTGTGGTCTTCGTTAGTCGATCCACGATAACCCAAATAGCATCATAACCTTTCTGTGTAACTGGAAGTCCTACCACGAAGTCCATGGTAATATGCTCCCATTTCCACTCTGGTATTTTTAATGGTTGTAGTAAACCACTCGGCCGCTGATGCCTGCTTTAACGCGTTGGCAAGTCAAGCATCTACTGACGCACTCCGCGACTTCCCGTTTCAAATTGGGCCACCAAAAATGTTGCCTTAGATCTTGGTACATCTTTGTGCCTCCCGGATGAACAGAATATGTCGTATTGTGTGCCTCGTGCAAAATCTCTTCCCTCAACTCGGTTACCGCTGGTACCCACACTCTCCCTTCAAATCTCAAAATACCGTCTTTATCCATTCGAAATTTTTCTTCCTCATTTTCTGTGATCCTCTTTCGGATTTTCTCACACTCTTCATCCTTTTCCTGAGCTTCCTTTACTCTATCCAACAACGTCGGACAAGCTTCCATTACAATTAACTTCTCACCAGACTTTTCTGTTCCTTTCACTTCTATCTCCAATTTCTCCATCTCTCTTATCAACTCTTCCTGAGTCGTCAAATTAAACAACTTCTCCCTTCCTTTCCTGCTCAGAGCGTCGGCAACCACATTTTCCTTTCCCGGGTGATAAAGAATATCGCAGTCATAGTCTTTGATTAATTCTAACCACCTTCTCTGCCGCATGTTTAACTCCTTCTGTGTGAAGATATATTTCAGACTTTTGTGGTCCGTGTATATCTCACATTTTTCTCCGTATAGATAATGTCTCCATATCTTTAACGCAAAAACTACTGCCGCTAACTCTAAGTCGTGAGTGGGGTATCGTTTTTCGTAATCCTTCAATTATCGTGACGCATATGCAATAACCTTGCCATGTTGCATGAGCACACAGCCAAGCCCCTTGTGCGATGCATCACTATACACCACAAAATTTCCCGCATCATCTGGTAATGATAACACAGGTGCTTCGCTCAATCTCCTTTTCAGTTCTTGAAAACTTTCTTCGCATTTGTCGGTCCATACAAATTTCACCGTCTTTCTAGTCAAATTAGTCAACGGGGTTGCTATCTTAGAAAAATCTTGGATGAATCTTCGATAGTACCCAGCTAACCCTAGAAAGCTTCTCACCTCCGTCGGTGTTCTCGGTTGTTCCCAATTACTTACTGCTTCGACCTTTGCAGGGTCTACTGAGATTCCATTCTTATCCACCACGTGGCCTAAGAATTGAACCTTCTCTATCCAAAATTCGCACTTAGAAAATTTTGCATACATCTTCTCCTTCCTTAGTGCCTCCAAAACAATCTTCAGATGTTCGGCGTGTTCTTCCTCTGTCTTTGAGTAGATCAAAATGTCGTCGATAAAAATCACTACAAATTTATCCAAGTATGGCTTGAAAACTCGGTTCATCAAGTCCATAAATGCTGCCGGAGCATTAGTCAATCCGAATGACATTACCAAAAACTCGTAGTGTCCATAACGGGTTCGAAACGCAGTCTTTGGTATGTCCTCGTCCCTCACTTTCAGTTGATGATATCCTGTTCGTAGGTCGATCTTTGAGAAACACTTTGCTCCCTTCAGTTGATCAAATAAGTCGTCTATCCTTGGTAGCGGATACCGGTTCTTGATCGTTACTCTGTTCAATTCTCGATAATCGATACAGAGCCTCATCGATCCGTCCTTCTTCTTAACGAATAGTACTGGTGCTCCCCAAAGAGAAACACTCAGTCGAATGTAACCCTTATCCAACAATTCTTGTAATTGTATCATCAATTCCTTCATTTCTACTGGCGCCATACGATATGGAGCTTTCGAAATCGGTGCCGTTCCCGGTGCTAAGTCTATTACGAATTCGATTTATCTGTCTGGCGGAAGACCAGGCAGATCGTCCGGAAACACATCTTGGAATTCATTAACTACGTATATATCCTTAATTTCTACTCCCTTTTTTCGAGTATCAACGATGTAAGCTAAATATCCTACACATCCTTTCCTTAACAATTTCTTGGCCTGCATCATCGTAACGCAACATGATTGCTTAAGCGATGAGCTACCATAAAACACTACCTTAGACTTACTCGGAGTCTGAAGGTTCACACATTTGTTCTGACAGTCAATTATCGCAGCATGGTTATACAACCAATCCATTCCCAGTATTACGTCAAATTCTCCCAGTCTAATAGGAATCAAGTCTACGCTCAGTTCATGTTTACTAATACTTGCGCGACAATTTTGATAAACGTATTCTACAGGGATCACTTCCTTATTAGCAACTTCTATGATCAAAGGATTTTCTAAAAGTTCTCGGGGTGTACTAAGTCTACTAGCAAATTCTTCAGATACAAAAGAACAGGTGGCACCCGAATCAAATAATACATAAGCATTTATATCATTGATTGGGATTATATATGACACCCCCAAATCCGAGTACTTCAATTCCACGGGACTTGGTGTTCACTGTACGAATATTATCTATCTATCTACCCATAGTAAATGCAAACCATGCAATAAATAGAATTAAATTCTCCCCTTATGGGGTTACAACATCTGAGTAATAAATAAAATAAATCCCAGGTCATACTAACCTTAAACATCCGTGCGGAACATAAACAAATAAATAAGTCTTACACAACTCTAATATAAGTCTGAAACATAAACAAATAAAATAAACAACAAGTCTTCATCACTTGTTGACCTTGCCCTTGCCTTTGCTAGTAGAAGGCTCGTTGGACCTTTCGTTCTTAACTGCAATGTAATTATTACGCAAGAGTGAGCACGATTGCCCACAAGTATAATAATATGACAACAATATAATAACATGCGAGTGAATCAAAGACATCTGAATAAAGAAACTCAACTTTTGACTCAAGAATGAATAACAGGAATCAAAAGAACGTCTGAGGGTTATAAGACCTTGAACTATGTCCTAGGTTGTAAAGTTTTTATGCTTTAAACCTTTAACAGTCATAAGACTATGGACTCTACTTCTCGTACTTAGGGGGATCAGCCCTTAGTACCATAATGTGCACAATATCTCAACGCTAAAGCGTAAATAATCCCCTATTAAAGAGTTGTTCATCTCAGTTTTGACATCAGAGTCCGCACCAAAGGAAGTTTGGTTTGGATAAGCTCAATAAGTATTCTAGAATTTAGAACGTACATCAACTATGGACTAGTCGAATAAATAAGGGTTCACTAGTCCTATAAGTTCAACAATATCATCGATATTCAACTTGAATGGTAAATCTCAAGAGTATACAATCGAATAAGTATTGTATAGCTGAATCATGCTTAAAAAAATAGTAATATCTCATATGAAAATCTCAACTTGAATAAACAAGGATAAGAACTTGCTCAATGTAAAAGTAAGATTTGAGTTTAGGAAACTTGCAAAATATTAAACAAGTTTAAGGATAGGAAACTTGCCTCTTGCACAAGCTACAATTTATAATTCACGCTCTTTATTAAATCCTACATATCAATACGTTCACAATACACATTAATCAATAACTCGATATACGTATCGAATCACACACATCGGTCTTGAGCACGTTATTGGACTATACAATTAACGATTCAAGTCATGTAATTAACTTATTAATTACTCACGTAATATAAGTTATTAACCTCTTATTATATGTTTAATCATGTCTTCATGTTTATTACATTAGGTTCCAATTACATTTTCTGAACTTGAATAATTAAAATCTCATTTTTGGGAAAAATTACCAAGTGGCGCTGCAGCTCCACCATTTGAACTAAAAATGGCGCTGCAGCTCCACTGGCGCTACAGCTCGGACTTTAAGCTTAAGTCTGGCGCTGCAGCTCCACTGGCGTTGCAGCCCCACTCTTAGGCTTACAGTTGGCGCTGCAGCTCTACTGGCGCTGCAGCCCCACTCTTAGGCTTAAATCTGGCGCTGCAGCTCCACTGGCGCTGCAGCCCCACTCTTAGGCTTAAAGTTGACGCTGCAGCTCCACACGCCAGTTTCAGAATCTGTAGTTCGCGAATAACATAGAACAGAGCACCCAAAACTTTGCTCAAACAATAAATTAATCATACTCATCAATTCTAGACTTTACAGAAGTATAACCCAACACTTATAGCATGATTTTGACAACTTAAACAACTTAAACAACTAAATTTAAACCCATAAATTCCACGTTTTTGCTATTTTTCAAAGTTTCGTCAATTTTCATGAAATCACAAAATACAGATTCGTTATAACACCAAATCAGTCCGTTTAAGTTTCGTTCTTTTTGCTTTTACATGTACAAACATATTAAATTGTCAATTTACAGTTTTACATGCAACTAAGGCATCAAATTTCATACATACAAGCCATTTTTGAATATTTTCACTGTAAACTCAAAACTTTCTTTTTAAACACAATCTAATGGATTAATTCAACCAAAATAGTTTATAAACATCATATAATGATTTATACATACTACCTAACATATATCAATCACTTTCTCATGTATTAGTCACAAAATTCATTTACAGAGAACTAAAACTAATTTTTCTATGAAAACTCAAGAACATGAGAAATAGAGATTATAACTTGGATTCTTACCCTTTGATTCTTGTTTAGATGATAGGAAACTCTTCTTTGATTCTCCAAACCTTCTTCAATCTCACTCTCTCTCAAATTTTTCTCTTTTTCTCTCTGTGTTCTCTAACTTTCTTAACTGATGAATGTAATATATGATATATGATATACTACTAATATGATATACGTGTAATTAGAAGTCGTGGGTTATGGGTCGTCAGTTAATCCCACAATGGGTTAACTGGCTCCAACCCCCACTAAGGCTTTGTTTGCTTGCCCCTTTTATTCTTCATTTCCCATTAATTTAATTAACTTACTATAATATAGTTTAATAATGTCACACTTTTAATTAATCAATAATCCTATTTAAATCAATTAAATAAAATTGCATAATTCCACAATAATTCACATAGTCACATAATTAAAATTCTTATTTATTAATTATGTCAAATCATTAAATCTCTAATTAATTATTAAATTAATTAGAATAACATTATGCTTATTAATTAATATATTAATCAAATAAGCTCAACTAAATACATACTTTGAATATAAAATTCACCACATTAATTTAACTAACGTGACACATATAATTAAATTAATCTACCATAATTTCATCAATTAATTATTTAACTCAATAATTAAATCATTGATATTTATTTAATTCAATAAATATTCACATTAAATTACAAAAATCTTGTTCGTCACATCTTTCCCCCCTTAAAAGGATTATGTCCTCAGAATCACGGTTCAATTAAAAATTTGTCCCGTTACATTCTCCCCCCTTACAAAGATTCTGTCCCCAGAATCGCATACACATAAATTAAGTACATAAATGTGGGTAATTCTTCATCATATGCTCTTCGAGTTCCCACGTAGCTTCTTCAGCATTGTGGTTCCTCCAAATTACCTTAACAGAATGTATAACTTTGTTTCTGAGGACTTGTTCTTTCTTGTCAACAATTTGAACAGGAATTTCTTCATAGGATAAGTCTTTTTCAAAATGTAAGGGTTCATATTCAATCACATGCTTGTAATCGGGTTTGTAGGGGCGTAAAACTGAAACATGAAAGAATTTGTGGATATTTTCTAGCGCCGGAGGTAAGGCTACCTCATACGCAACTTCTCCAATCCTTCGCAGTACCTCAAAGGGTCCAATGAACCTCGGGCTCAATTTTCCCTTCTTTCCGAATCTGATCTTCCCTTTCCAGGGAGAGACTTTCAAAAATACAAAGCTACCCGATTCAAACTCAATATTCTTACGGTGTGGATCAGCGTATTTCTTCTGCCTATCCTGAGCGGCTACCAGTCTTGTCCGGATCACTTTGACTATCTCTACTGTCTGTTGTACCAACTCTGGACCTAGCAATTGTCTCTCGCCAACTTCATCCCAGTATAGCGGAGTTCTGCATTTTCTTCCGTACAACGCTTCGTAAGGCGGCATGCCAATACTAGAGTGGTAACTGTTGTTGTAACCGAATTCCACAAGCGGTAGGTGATCATCCCAATTTCCTTTAAAATCCATGATGCATGCTCTCAACATATCTTCCAATGTCTGGATCGTTCTTTCACTCTGCCCGTCTGTCTGAGGGTGATAAGCCGTACTCATTCTTAACTGTGTCCCCATGCATTCCTGTAGTCGTTTCCAAAAGTTTGATGTGAAGCGCGGATCTCTGTCGGAAACTATTGACACCGGAACTCCGTGCCTCGAAACAATTTCTTTCACATATAGCCTTGCCAACTGGTCTAAGTTGAATCTGATTTTGATCGGAAGGAAGTGTGCTGATTTCGTCAGTCGGTCAACGATAACCCATACTGCGTCGTAGCCTTTCTGAGTCGTCGGAAGGCCAACCACGAAATCCATCGTAATGTGTTCCCATTTCCATTCTGGGATTTCCAGGGGTTGTAGCAAACCACTAGGCCTCTGATGTTCTGCTTTTACTTTCTGACAGGTCAGACACTTTGCAACACACTCAACAACATCTCGTTTCAAATTTGGCCACCAGAAGTGCTGTCGAAGATCCTGGTACATCTTGGTACTACCGGGGTGAATCGAATACCGTGAGCTATGAGCCTCGCTCAAAATGTCTTCCTTAATCTCTAGCACTGACGGTACCCACACTCTATTCTCAAATCTCAGTAGTCCCTCACTGTCTATCTTGAATCTCGGTTCGGTTCCTTCAGATATCTTTTTCTTAACTTTCTCACATTCTTCGTCCTGAAGTTGAGCTTCCTTAACTTTATCCAATAGGGTTGTACCAGCTTGTATCTGAAACAATTTCTCGTCGATCTCCATCGGATACTTTACTTCCAATTCCAGCTTTTCCATTGCTAAAATTAACTCCTCTTGAGCAGTCAACATCATCAATTTCTCCCGACCCTTTCTGCTTAAGGCATCGGCAACCACATTAGCCTTACCCGGATGGTATAAGATTTCACAGTCATAGTCCTTAATTAACTCCAGCCACCTTCTCTGGCGCATATTCAAGTCCTTCTGTGTAAAAATATATTTCAGACTCTTGTGGTCTGTATATATTTCACACTTCTCCCCATAGAGATAGTGTCTCCAAATTTTCAAAGCAAATACCACTGCAGCTAACTCCAAGTCATGGGTCGGATACCCTTTCTCATAGTCTTTCAATTGTCGTGACGCATACGCAATGACCCTGCCATTTTGCATAAGCACACAGCCAAGTCCTTTATGCGACGCATCACTATAAACCACAAAATTTCCTGTGTCATCCGGAAGGGATAACACAGGTGCTGAACTCAACCTCCTCTTAAGCTCCTGAAAACTTTCCTCACACTTCTCCGTCCAAACGAATTTCACCGATTTTCTAGTCAAATTCGTCAGCAGAGTTGCGATCTTGGAAAAGTCCTGAATGAATCTTCTATAATAACCCGCCAATCCAAGAAAACTCCTCACTTCTGATGGTGTTTTCGGCTGATCCCAGTTCATCACAGCTTCGACGTTAGAGGGATCTACCGAAATTCCGTCCTTGTCGATCACATGTCCAAGAAATTGCACTCTTTCAATCCAGAATTCATATTTCAAAAATTTAGCGTACAACTTCTCTCTTCTCAATACCTCTAATGTTAACTTCAGATGTTCTACATGTTCTTCCTTGGTCTTCGAGTATACCAAAATATCGTCGATAAAGACCACCACGAATTTGTCCAAAAACGGCTTGAACACTCCATTCATTAAGCCCATGAATGCTGCAGGAGCATTCGTTAGACCAAATGACATCACCAGAAATTCATAGTGACCATATCGAGTCCTAAATGCTGTCTTTGGGACATCCTCTGGCCTCACCTTCAGCTGATGATAGCCACTCCTCAAGTCTATCTTTGAAAAGTACCTTGCACCCTTCAATTGGTCAAACAGATCGTCGATCCTTGGTAATGGATATCTATTCTTAATTGTGACCTTATTCAGTTCTCTGTAGTCGATGCAAAGCCGCATCGTCCCGTCCTTCTTTTTCATAAACAACACCGGCGCTCCCCACGGCGATACGCTCGGTTGGATGTACTTCTTGTCCAGTAACTCTTGTAGTTGTACCATCAACTCTTTCATCTCTACCGGAGCCATCCGGTATGGTGCCTTCGATATTGGGGCCGTCCCTGGCGCTAAATCGATCACAAACTCAACCTCTCTGTCTGGCGGAAGTCCTGGTAGATCATCAGGAAATACGTCAATGAAGTCCCTCACGACTGGTATATCTTCCACTTTCGGGTTTTCTTTACGACTATCGACTATGTAGGCTAAATATCCTACACAGCCTTGTCTTAACAACTTCCTGGCCTGCATCATCGTCAGACAACTCGCTTGTCTAGGCGATTTGCTGCCATAAAACACAACCTTTGACGGGGTCATAAGGTTAATACCCTTTCTCTGGCAATCAATTACAGCCCCATAATTGACTAGCCAATCCATTCCCAGAATAACATCGAATTCCCCAAGTCTAATCAGGATAAGATCTACGTTCATAATGTTACCCTTAATATCTACTCTACAGTTCTTGTGTACATACTTAACAGGGATCACTTCTCTATTCGCAATCTCTATGTTCATGGGGTATTCTAACTCGTCCATAGGAAGTTCTAAGTTCTTAGCAAAGTCATCGGATATAAATGAACAAGTAGCACCCGAATAAAATAGTACATAAGCATTAACTTTATTGATCGGAATGATACCTGACACCACATCGCGAGACTGTACAGCATCCTGCACGGTCATGTTGAAGGTCCTGGCGGTTGGTCGATTGGTTGCGGTTGGTCCCGTGATAGTTAGAGCACTTCCACCGCTGTTTCCCCTGTTCCCTCCTGATCCTGCCCCTCCAGATCCCTTCTTGGGACAGTCCCTTGCCAGATGGTCCTTTGAGCCGCAAGTGAAACAAGCGCCCTTCTTTGGGTTCAGACAGTTAGGTGCTATGTGGCCTTCCTGACCACAATTGTAGCATACTCGTTTTCCCTTCATACAGACCCCCAGGTGAGCTTTTTCGCAGGTCGAACAAGCTTCGATCCTCTTCTTTTGACCTCCTTACTGATTCCCAGTTGATGAGTTATCATTCCACCTCCTCTTCTGATTATTACTCCCTCCCATGTTGCTACCACTAGCCTTGTTAACTCCTTCACCCTCACTCTTTTTCTTCTTTTGGTCTCTATTGTACTTTGTAACAGCGTCACTCCCGCCTTCAGCGAGAATGGCCTTCTCCAACACCCCAGCAAAAGTGTTCAATTGGAACATTGACACCTTGCTATATAACCAGGGCTTCAGGCCCTGCTCAAACCTCCTTGCTTTCCTCTGATCGGTGTGCACTTGATACGTGGCAAACCTAGCCAACTCATTGAATTTCGCCGCATATTCTGGTACGGACATATTTCCCTGTTTCAGTTCTAGAAACTGAATTTCCATTTGATTCTGCGAACTGGTCGGAAAGTACATCTCGAAGAACATCTCCTTAAACCTCTCCCAGGTAATCACACCTTCACCTCCCCGGACCTTATTCGCTTGCCACCAATAGCTGGCCTCGGATTTCAGCATGAACGTTGCATAGGCGGTTTTTTGGTCTTCTCTGACTCTGGCGACGTCGAAAACTTTTTCCATCTCCATGACCCAGGTTTGAGCTTCTATCGGGTTCATGGTGCCTTTAAACTCTGGCGGTCCCACCGCCTTGAAGTCCTTGAACGTTGTGTTCGGTGGAGCTTGAGGTTGGTTGTTAAGCACTCTAGCAAGTAAGTTTGCCAACTGCTGAACGGGGTTAGCATTGGCGTCGTTGTTGTTGTTAGTTGACCCTTCCTGGGCCGGTCTACGGTTTGGTCTTCTCCTTGGCGGCATATTTCTGTTAAGATATACGCTTATTAGAACTTTATTCAATCTTTTAAATATTTAAGGCTTAACTTAAACATTTAGACACAATCAGTCAACACATTATCTCAATTAAACTCTGATATATTACTAAATCAAAAGTTTTAACATAATACGATAGCATCACTGCTATTTACATCAACTATCCCGAGATAAGGAATCTACAGGATTTAAAACATAAAATATTCCTCTATTTATAAACACATTGGAATTTACATTATTAACTACCAGATAGGTTTTACAAAATCAAATGTTCCTATCACTGCCCATTAAGGCGACGAACAGCTTTTCCACGCTCTTCTTCCATAATTCGGGACATCGTCCTGCGATCTAGCATGTACGACGGTAGTCCTTCGAACTGAATTGGGTACCTCATAACCCGATCCTGGGCCTCGTCAATTGCATACTGAAGTGTAGAGTACGTCTCTTCAAGCTTGGCCTTCTTCGCCCGACAATTATCTTCTGCGAGATCTGCTCGTCGTGATTCCCTTACCCAAGCCTCCTCTGCTATGGCCAGCCTTGCTGATTTCTCTTTTAGTTCATTCTTCAATTCCTCTATTTCCTCTGACTTCTGCTTAGTTTGGCCTTTCTCGTGAACCAAATTCCACTCTACATTTCCCAAACGTGTGTGAAGAGCCTCAACCTCTCCATCCCTCAGCTCGATAGTAGACTGTTGAGTAACCGACCGCTCCCTCAGCTCCTGAACAGTATCACGTAACTCTATGTTACGGTCATACAGCTCATCATACATCTCAACACTGATAGAGCTCGGTGGGAACTCTTCAGGGTCTTCCTCCTCCTCTTCGGCTGCCTCAGCCTGAACCTCAATCTCCTCAGGGTCTTCCTCAGAGTCCTCCTCTGAATCAGACACCGACACATACTGCTGACCAATGACTGTGATTAAGGGTGATGGCTCTCGTCGGACTAACTGCTCCCAGACTACGTGGATATCTCGGGGCTCCTCCTCTCTAGCCTCTAGGGGTACAAGGTCCCTGGACTGACTAGGTTCTCCAGTATCTGTCATCCTGACAAATAAAATTTTAAATTTTAGTAATTACGTGATGCTAATCGATACTCGAATATATAAGTATAAGCACATAACACATAAGGTAAGTTATTATCTTTCTTAGAACTCGATAAGAGTTATCATTACTATGTTCTCGATCTCTAAAAAGGCTACTATCCTAAGGTTTTCCCCCAACCTAAGGTTCATAACCTACGGCTTTGATACCAACCTGACACATATAATTAAATTAATCTACCATAATTTCATCAATTAATTATTTAACTCAATAATTAAATCATTGATATTTATTTAATTCAATAAATATTCACATTAAATTACAAAAATCTTGTTCGTCACATCCTTCGCAGCCACTGCGTCTTGGACGGTCATGTTAAAGGTTCTGGCGGTTGGGCGGTTGGATTGTGCCGGTCCACCGATCATCAGCTTGTTGCCTCCTTGCTGATTACTACCCCCCGCCACTTCCCTTCTTTGGGCAGTCCTTAATTCGGTGCTCCGTCGAGCCACATGCAAAGCATCCTTGTATCTTTTTCGGTTTCAAACAGTTGGGCGAGATGTGCCCTTCCTGTCCGCAGTTGTAGCAAGTGCCACGTCCCTTCCAGCACTCGCCCTGGTGATTCTTCCCACACTTCAGGCATCCTTCAGCCCTCTTCTTGAAACCTCCACGAAAATTCCCTGATTGATTATTATTGTTGTTTTTGTTGTTGTTGTTGTTGTTCTCTCACTTTCTCTTTCCCAAGTTGCTTCCTCCGCTACTGCTTCCTCCCGTACGATTCTCTCCTCCAGTATTCTTTCCTTTCTTTTCTTTGTTATACAGACTTAAGGCCTCACTGCCGCCTTCCGCAATGATTGCCTTCTCCAGTAATGTTGCAAAGGAATCAATTTGAAGAACTGATACCTTATTGAACAGCCATGGCTTCAACCCTTGTTCAAAGCGTCTAGCCTTCCTCTCTTCATCACCAACTTGGTGCTTCAGCAAATCGCGCGAGTTCGTTAAACCTAGCCGCGTATTGCGCCACCATCATCTCACCTTGTTTTAGTTCTAAGAACTTCACCTCCATCCGATTCTTCATACTCTTTGGGAAGTAATTCTCGAAGAACAGCATCTTAAACTTATCCCAAGCTATTATCCCTTCTCCAGCTCTTTGTTGATTAGCCTCCCACCAGTAGTTCGCTTCTCCCCTCATCATGTACGTGGCAAACACCGTCTTCTGATCTTCGCCTACGCTAGCTATAGTGAAAGCTTTTTCGATCTCTTTGATCCACGTTTGTGCGACGATTGGGTCGGTAGATCCCTCGAACTCTGGGGGTCCTACACTCTTAAAGTCTTTAAAGGTTGTTAGTGGCACAGTTTGAGGGTTCGGGCGAACGGGTTCATTGTTCCTTCCCCTTAAGGCTTCTCCTAACAAGTCTACCAGTTTCTGGATCGGGTCTACTTGTTCTCTCTCATTGTTAACGGATTCTTCGGATGCAGTCAATCTACGTCTGGGCGGCATTATCTGCATCATAATTTTTCATTTTATTATTATTCAAGTATATCACTTAAGTATTTCTTTTAATACTAAAAGAATAAATTTATAACACGTTTCTAAAATCAACTCCATTTATATTTATATGCCATTTCATTTCATTACATGATTTTCCTAGCATACTGCTATAAATGTTATCACATATATCCCCTAATATCACAAAAGACGGGGAATATACCAACCTACTACCATACTACCCCTCTAACAAAAGCTAACTCGGGGTTTACATCATCATCCCACATCTTACACAAAAGATCGGGATTACAACATAGTATATACAATACATAAAGACATAACTAGTACTACCACTATACTGACTAAGGAAATCTCATCCCATCATCCCGCGCTCCACTGCGCTCTTGTACTCCAACTGTGCTATATACGCAACCAGCTCTCGGCTCAAGGTATGTAGAGTCTGTCCCTGTTCTGCCGGGTAGTGGTACACACCATCAATCACCCTTTCAAAAGCTGAACGGAACACATACCCCATCTTGTTCATCTTTCTCTTCTTGCACCTGACCTCGTCCTCAAGGTCGTCAGCTCTCTCATTGGACGCTTCCCATTTCTCCTCGAAGTGTAACCTATCCATCACCTCCAACTCTAGCTGAGTACGAAGTGCCTCTTTCTCAGTTTTCTCACTCAGCTCCCTCTGCTCAACCTCTTCTAGCTTCTCTGCCAAATCTACATTCCTAGCCACTGACCTGTGAAATAGAGTCCCCATCTGGATCCCTGCCTCCCTACGGTAGGCAATCTCCACCTCTAACTCTTACATAACCAGCTTCCTCTGGTGGTCCTCGTCCCTCAGCTTCTGGAACTCAGACTCTCTCTCGTGGGCCTCTGCCTCCAGCTCCTGGACTCTGCAGTCTAACTCTAGAATACGCTCCTCGTACTCGCCTAACATCTGTTCCTCTATAGTAGCCTCATCAGAGTCCTCTACTGGCTCATCCTCCATCGGCTCCTCCTCTGGATCAGACTCTATCTCAATCTCGTCCTCGTCGTCGGACTCGAACGGTGCAACAGCCTGCACTGGTGTAGCCTCTAGAGGTACCTCGTACACTACATGTATATCCCTGGGCTCCTACTTGGCCACTCTACTAGGTACCCCTGTGTCTGTCATCCTACACTCACAAACACAAGACAAGAAATAGCAACTCCATTAGAATGTTAAATAAAACATAAGTTCATTGTATAGAATGAAGTTACATTTCATAACAGACTAAGCCTCTCAAGGAAAACTCTACATGAGTTTTATCTCCTTCCTAACTTCTAAATTCGCCTAAGTTATAGTCTAAGGACACTCGCTCCTAAGGTTTATAACTACAGCTTTGATACCAACCTGTGACGCCCCCAAATTCCAGGACCGCCACTTGGTCTCTCGAATTCGGTTCATCACGTGCTCATGGTAATACATCGCAATAATGATAACTAAATATCACACAACCACAGCGGAAAATCTATTCTAGAATAATTTACAATGATTTATTATAATTATTCCCCCAAGTCTCGCAACCTACAGTACTTAATAGATTACATAGCAATATCAATTAACGACTTGTTATATAATCTAACTTAAGCTTAAACATAAACAAATCCAGTCTTACTACATCATCTTCACACAATATTAATATATTTGAAACATAACAGACATAAGCTAGTTGGTAGCCTTGCCCTTGCCCTTATCAATGCCCGAAGGTTCGCCATGCTCTGCCTTAACTGAAATGTTTTAGGGAAAGCAAGAATGAGCACAAATTGCCCAGCAAGTAATATATAATAAGGGTGAATAATAAGATTCTCAATTCTCGAAAGGGTATAGCAAGATTTGATAGTTCAAGAATAACAAGAATATCAACAGTTCTCAATAACAGTCGCTAAGGACAGGATAATATCAATATGATTCAATAATAAGTCAATTCAAGATTTCAAATAATTGAATACTGAGCAGTCACTAAGGACTATGAACTTCTACTAGAATTGACAGTAATAAACTGAAAATCCAATAAAAAAAAACAGGTACAACAGGTGATCAGCCTAAAGTACCATCGTTATGCATAACAATCAATCATACTCAAGTGTGCACGTCGGTTCTCCGATAATTATATATTCCCTTCAAAGAAGGTTGTTCTTCTCAGTCAAATACAAGATCCCGCACCAATCAATTAGTTTGGGTCGCTTTTCAATAATATAAGTCTAGCCGAATCAAATGGCATAGACACTTTCACAATATTCAAGAACAATACTAAGTTCAACATGAATAATAGCTTTAATGAAATAAGAGTTCAAGTATGCTAATTCAATTCAACCGATTAAATAGGAAACTAGTTCGCAATACACAAGATAGGATACTTGCATAGTAAAAGAGTATAAGTTAGGAAACTTTCATAATCATAGCTTTCCTTGCATAAAGTAAATGCGTCGGTTAGGATACTTGCACTTTAAGAGAGTGTAAGTAAGAGAACTTGCCTTTAGCGTAGTTTATCCACGAAAAGCAATCAACACTTTCGAATTCCTATCGTAATACAGTTACGTATATATATGATATTCATTAGTCATATAATTTAACTTCACATTTTCTCTTTGAATATACGATCAACACATAAGGTAAGTTTTACCTAGCTACACAGTTATATAGAATATAATTTCTATCCTTAACGTTCCTTCTTTAGAGTTTAAACACATTCTCATATTATATAAGATCTCAACAATTAGCAAACATGCTTGCATATTATTAATATCACATAAGACCACAATCAATACTAAATATATTTCATTTTAGCAAGTTACGGCATCTCCTTAAGTTAACCATCAAAATCGGGTTCAAGTAACATCATATAATATCACGTAGCATGTATTCATATTTAAAGGATACTTTACATGCTTGTATAACTTTTCCAAATCCAATCGTACATGGTATAGGTTCTTAAGTTAATACTTAAAGCCATTCAAGGACACGAACTCATATGGTCTAACATGGTCGTTTTTAAACACATAAGATATTCATATAACTTGTATTAGTCATGCTCATGAGTACTCGTATTGCATATATGTAGCTAGCATTGTTATTATCTTGAAAACATGCTTTGTTTATGCTAAACTTTAATCACGGCAACCAATCATGGTATATATATATGCATGACACATGAATGAGTCTAAGAGTACTATCACATGTGTCCATAAATATCAGAATTTAAATCTCCACGTATCGTGTTAATGCTCATGTGCAAGGCTTGTATTTCTATTAGTGAATCTTACTAATAGAGCCTAACATGTTCATGCTTCCTTACGAACTATATAAACACAAGTTAAGGCTTCATTCATATATTTCAAAGTTATCTAAACATGCTCATAACATCAAAATGACTATATAGCATTTACATGATCATATCCACCTTCAAACTTATATTTTTGTTAGGAATGAGCACTAGTTAGGTTCACATGTTCATATTTTATTACGGAACCAATATAGATAAGCTAACATGCACTTCATGTGTCTCTAGGTGGTACTAACGTGCTTGCAAGGTCAGTATGTAAACATGCTTTATAATGTTAATGATTGTTTATGAAATTTTAAGTTCGTTTCCGAGCTTCATGTCGTTTTGTTAACCATGCATGCTAATACACTAAAACATGCTTACATTGCCTCATTAGGTTTATATATATGTATTAATCATGCTTCCATGCTTGTTTAAACAAAAATCAACCAATTAGTACATAACAGTTTTGTTGCAGAATGCAGAAAACTGAACACAGAGGCCGGCGCTGCGGCGCCGCAACAGCAGCATACTCTGGCGCTGCGGCGCGGGCTGCGGCGCTGGCTGCGGCGCTGTGGCATGGGGACAGTTCCTGCAGTTCAGACTGCAGCGAAACCGACCCAAAACCTCCCATTTTATCGATCTCGACATACCCATATGCTATTAGACTAACCTTTTTACCTTACTAACACATATATATTGTTATATAACAGTCAATCGCCCAAACGATTCCCAATTTGATGAACTCCAACTTATTTCACGAATTCGATGCTATACAGAAATTACAGAGCAACAATGGAAATGAAAGTCAAGAAAGCTATATAGTGGTTCCATCACGTATGTATGTTCATATAACAACAATATAAGGGTTCTACAAACCAATCATGAACCAATTTGGCATAATCAAAAATTTGAAGGAAACTTCGAAAACAGAAAACGAAAATGAATAACAAGGAAACTGTATTATACCTTCTGTTAGATTCTGAGCTTGCTGCTACTCAAGAACACTGATAAATATATATATATAACTCTTAACTTACTTAGCCAAAATTCTCAGCAAATGAATTAGGAAGAGGATGGGTTATATTTATAGAAGAATTTCATAACCAGGCAATGCAATTACATCCAAAATCAAACTAACAGATTATAGGAATGTTTGCTAGATAAGAGGGAGTTGGTAATTAGTTGGTGATCTCCACTATTCCACCCACTCCCTTCATGATCATGATGGCTAGAATGCTGAGTTTGAGAGAAGAGAGTAGGCTAGCTTCATGATGCATTTCACGTGTACAAGGTTTGTGTTTAATAATATGGGACAAGGCCATATACTCAGCATTTTATTAGTACACAACACTTAAATTATTACACACACATAACATACTTCCTACTCTTATGTTATATTATATATACTTATTGTCCCTACATAGGTTATAACTTAATGTCACAATATAAATTTGCATAACGAATACTTCAATATAGTGAAGGTGACTTGCACGCATATAATCCATGTACCTTCTGTTAATACCGGATATAATTTAATCAGATGTTAACACATTACACTGTCTCCTTTATTAAAACTAATTGTTTACAATATGTTCATGATATATTATACAATGTATACCCACATATTTATTGTCACACAAGTTATTAATCAAGTAGCTCACATGGTTTAATAAGCCTTACCATATAATAGTGTCATATTACACTTCACATAATACATAGTCAGCTAATATATGCTACACATTTAATTCGCATGCTTGCACATATAATTTCTCATCTTATAAATTGAATATTAATTAATAATATACACATATCCTACATCAATCAATATAATTGTTAACCTCCATAACAATTTAATTAACCCTTATATGATTAATTATCACTTTGATATAAATCTTATTCTATTTATAAACACGTTGCTCATTATTATTATGTTTCTTGCAATAATAATAATCACATATTATTAATCAATCCTCATTAGTATTTTATAACAGTTAATTAATATTCTTCGATTAACAATTAATATAGATTAATTGTTCGCTTAAATTAATATAATCATTCTTATATTACGTCACTGTGCCACACAAGGCAATCAACGAGTTTATCACAAACTCCACCAATTTCTCAATTATATAATTATTCAATTATATATAATTGAATTAATTCATCTCATAACACAAAATCATTTATATTCAAATAAATTCTCATTTTCATTAATATAATTATTTAATAATATATGGAAATTCTCGGGTATTACAGGACCCACCTAGCCCAGCTGCATCCATACATGTGGCTAGCCACATGTATGTATGCGGCTGGCTCGGATAACTTATATCCCCCACACTAGTTTATTTAGAAGAGAGAGATATAATTTTAGAAAGAGAAAGACATTCTAGAGAGAGAAGGGCTCAGGTTTAGTATATAAACACCAACTTGAAGCTTAATCATCTCATTTAGCATCTATTTGAAGTTTGGGAGTGTTCTACGTTGTCCACGGGTGTTAAAACACTTGTTCATACGTCCCCCAAGGTGAAATAACGCACTTTCTAGCTTCGTTCTTTGTAAACGTTGTTCAAATACTAGATTAATGATATATTTTGTTTGATTCTAGTTAAGTTTGTTGTATTTTAAGCATATTGTGTAATAGTTAATAGATATTATATTTTTATCTATTATATTATGCTTATTATGTTGTAAACCGAGTAGGAGGCTAGATCTTCCTAGATCTAAGCCGAATCTAGCCTTTGAGAGGTTATTAAGCATGAAGCTTTAACCCGTGTGGTAGATCGGTTTAGATTCATGGTAGATCTATATATTTATTACTTTAAACAGTCCAGGTTACCCCGTATAACCCTAGATCCATATTTAGAGGCGAAAGGGGTCTGAAATGGCATAAAACGGTGATTTCAACTAATGAAATCACCTAATATCAAAGCCGAGGACATTGTATATATGTATTCCCGCATAAAAATATGAGCCTAGGAATTTCGGTGCTGAGATCCCCGAATGGATCCGACTTGATTCCCACAATGGACTGATTTTTTATGTTGTAATGTTTTAATAGCATAAATACCATTGTATATTTAATATTTGGATCTTGAAGACGAGCTCGAGGGGTTAGTCTTGAGAAGTTGGATTCAAGATTCCGTGATAGTGAAAACTTTAATTGTGGGAGCTCGGTTTCATCGAGATGGCTTTCATGCCCGATGATGATCCGACCCTTTTCGACGCTTTTACATGCATATCATCAAAATGATTTCTAATAAAACCACAAAGAGCTTTCGATTATAATAAAGCAATTCAGGGTAGATCACCTAATGAACGTAAAGAATAAAAGGAAGTATCGAAGTCCTCGATTCCTAGTCGGGCAAAAGATTTGAAAATATTACTTTCTAAAACATCATTTCAACTCATAAATCTTATTAAAAATTAACTTTTTGTCAAATCAAATCCTTCGTACCTAGGCGTAAAAGAGGTACAGCACTACTTTCAAGTCACCCAAAATAAAGACTTAGAATAAGAATGAATAAAGCTTTCAAAATAACACACACACACACACACACACACTTTATGCACAGAAAATCAATAAGACGCGGTACCGTATTTTCACGGGAGTCGGGGGTGCCTAACACCTTCCCACTGCTTAACCTAGCCCCCGAATTCCACGAATCTTTGGTTTCAAGTACCAATCTTTTGGAGTCACGCATTGGACCATTTTGCAAAAAAACTATTAAAACTCGGATAAGTTGGTACATCCATTTAAACCATACCAACTGGCGACTCTGTCTCATTCGGTCCAATTATAAAAATTAAATCAATCTTTTCAAAATCGTCGACACTTATGTCGGTACCTCTTTCCTAAAACCTCACCCTTCAATAAAATCTATAGACATAGCAAATGGAAAAGGGTAGGTAAGCTCAAGCAAAGGGAAAGACAGAAATCAAAACCAAAGAAAAAAGGACCTCTTTAAAAACAAAAAGGAGTAAGATTTTTTCCCGGCGTCAACATCTGCCATTAAACATAAATTTGCGGTTTCCTCGGTTGGTTCAGTAGGTTCTTCTTCATCACTTAGATCCCAACCTTCTTCAGCTACTAGAACTTTGTTGTTGACTAGTTTTGGGTAATCCTTTTTGAAGTGTCCTAGTTGGTTGCATTCAAAACATGTATTTGAGTTTCCATTTAAGCCAACATTTCTGAAGTTGCTGTTGGTAGCTTTAAAATTCCCTCCTAGTATTTTTCGCTTGAAGACTTGCTTGTTTCGGAAGTTGTTGAAGTTGTTATTTGTTTTCATAAAGCCTTTGCCATATCTCTTTGCTTTGCTTTGGATTACTCTCCTGAGTTATCTTGATAATAAAGTAATTTAGTTATTATCTAGACTCAAGAGTTCTTCATTCAATTCCTCATCACAGCTTTCTTGATCAACTAGTAAGGCTTTGAAAGCGATTCCTTTCTTTTTGAGGTCTGTATCTGATCCTGCTTTTTCGACTAGCATGTCGACTTTGTGGGCACGGAGATTTCCAATGAGGCTATCAAGAGGATAAGAAGTTAGATCTTGCATTTCCTTGATGGATGTAACTTTCATACAGATGGAAGGGCTTTGAGAATTCTTCTATTCTTCTCATTTGTTGTGTAAGCTTTTCCTAGTTGTTCTAGCTCATCAATGATTCTGGAAAAATGTGTTTCCATATCAATGATTTTTTCACCTTCTTCTAGCTTGAAGCTTTCATTCCCTTGGTGTAAGACCCCAACTTTTTATGAATAAGATTTAATTTCCTCTATATATTATTTTGAAATAGTAAGGTGTTGATTTGATAAATGTGGCAAGTTATGGGTGGAATGTGCAAATTTTACAAAGTAAGCAAGTGGTCATAAATCATTCGTTGTGTCAGGGAATATTCTTTTGTCGGAGAATATTCGTACGACGGCGTAGTCATTGGTGGACCCCACAACGAAATAATTGTCGGATATAGAAAGCGACAGAAATAACATTTTCACAACAAAACTTTTATCGTTAAACTGTTAAAATACCCGGTGATAAAAATACAGTAATACGCGTTGTTGCATAGTACACGGTATTGCACAGTATTTCAAATTATTTGTTCTTACGTAAGAAGTCACTCAGTATTCAATAATTGCTACAGTAGTTGCTGTATAGTATCTCATATTATTGATTCAATTATTGTCACAGTATCATCTGCACAATACTTTAAAATATTAAATTAATAATTAACACAACACAGTTACTCATATTATTATTATTAGCATTATTGACAATGTCTAGAAAGTTCTGTCAGGGAAAGGGGTTAGGTTATTTAATTGCGCGCCAGTAAGGAGAAATCCTTATCGGAAAGCCCCCTTTTTTATGGGAACGATCTGGTTGTCAATATTGTGAATTATAATATTAATGATGAATGGTTGATAAAAATATTTTTATTGTGTTGGGAATATTAATGTTAGTGGAAATCGACATTTATTTCGATAATAGTTGATTTTCGGATGTTAAATTGATCAAACGGGGAATTAATCTGATTAATGTGCAATTAATGGGTGGTTAACATGTGGGATCCACTTATTGGTGGATAATAAATAGTTGGTGGGTGGTTGCAGGGGTGGAGGTGCAAGATTTATAAATTTAAGGGACTAAATTAAAAATTGAGGCAAAGATGGAGGTACTAAAGTGTAATTAACCAATCTTTTTATAGCCTATAAATAGCAAGCTAATTTCATTCATTTCTCACCATTCTTGAAGAGCAAAGTTATAATAGTGAGAGAAATTATAGAGAGAGAAAGAAGAAGAGTATTCTGCTACTACACTATTCCAGTATCCAATCTTCTACTGAGGTAAGGGTTATTATTTCTTTTGTATTCATAAAGAATGCTATTTTCTTTCAATACTCGTAAGGGTTATTACTCTATTCTTTATTGATCTGTGGGAGTAACCTGTCTACGCGGACTACCGCATGTATGGTGAATAACCCTTCGTATTCATTCTTTATTGATCTGTGAGAATAACCTGTCTACGCGGACTATCGCATACATGGTGAAAACCTTTTGTATTCATTCTATTCCTTATTAGTCTGTGGAAATAACCTGTCTACGTGGAGTACCGCATGCGTGGTGAATCACCCTTCGTATTCATTTCTATTAAATTGTGTAAATGATCTGTCTATGCGGATTACCGCATGACGGGTGAAAATCCAATTACAGTTTTGTATATTCATTCATACTCATACGAATAATTATTTCATTGAAATATTGGTCTAAACTTTTTATGAAATTTACATCTTTTTTAATGACGAGTTACTATTCATAAGTTACTATTCACAAAAAAAATATTTTTATCCAAATTATCTTTGATTGGATCCAAGTTTTGAACTTCATTCTTGAATTTTGCTCCATAATTGATTATTACGGAGTATTCTTGAACTTGGATAAACCAAATTACGAATCCCTAATCTTTGTCCTTTATCTCACTGGATTCGTTTTTATATTATTTTTCATCATCCTCAGTCTTAAATGATGATACAAATGAATATTTTTGGCATGTAGTGTAAAGATGAATGATTATTTGATGAATATCTTTGGCCTGTAGTGCAAGGATGATTACCTGATGAATATCTTTGGCCCGTAGTGCAAAGATGGACAGGTGTTGAGATGAACATGACCACTGGTGATACAAATGAATATCTTTGGCCTGTAGTGCAAAGATGAGTATTTGATTCGAGATATATATTGATTGATGTTATAGGGATAAAATATTGATGATGAACTTTTAAATCATAGAAGATAGTAGACATCATTCTCTACTTTACTCTTCTAATGAATTGTTATTTCCGTTGCAGTTGTTGATCTAAAACTTGTTGTCCATAATATTTTATCTGATTTGTTGAAGACTAACGATAATTTATTCTTCATTATCTTAGTCATAATATTCTTTACTGGGCCAGTTGAGCTCACCATTTTCTTCCATTATTCTCTTCAGGAAATGAGAATATCGCGGGTACTAGTCGGGGAATGGAGTGATGGTCCGAGTTAGAGATGTAGAAGTCCTCATTATTATTTGTAAAATAGTGTGATAATAAATGTAATGAGGACTTAGTTTGAGTGTTTATATTTTTTACACGTCTGTATTGACACTCACAGTTGTATGGTCGTATTTCACACTACCGTTTGATATAAAAGATTATATTTGGATTCTGTACCATGTATTTGGCGACTCAGAATGGGTTGAGTATTGGACCAATTCTGGGAGCGTCACAGTTGGTATCAGAGCTTAGGGATATGTTCTCTAGCGGAGATCTGAGATTAGAACTAGGAGGGGAGAGACGAGTAAAAACCTTTGCTAGTGTGTCCTACCTAAGCTTATGTGTTATTTAATTGGTCGGACGGAATATAGTGTTAATATGTGACATGTTAATTTCTTTAATTAACCCTTATTTTGTGATAGTATTTGAGCATGGCAGCTGAAAATCTAAGTAATGGAACATTTGAGACCATTGAGGCACCGTTAATCACCAACCAGGATAATGTGATGTCGGGAGAAGAAGAAATTAGAAATATGCATGTAGTGATTGAAGAATTAATAGTTGCACCCGAGCTAGTCGCAGAGGTAGCAGTTGAGAGTGAAGAAGAAGAGGACCTTGAGGAGGATTTAGTAGGAGAGTTTTATGATCAAAATATAGAACTGCAAGATCGTATTCATGAGTTAGAAGTGCAGGGTGAAGAACGGCAAGCGGTCGTGGAGCAAAGGGATGCAAAAATTCAAGATTTTGCTACCTGATATGCGAAGCTTGAACATAAGCTCTCTCTGGCAGAGCATATGATATTAGAGCTGGAATCTGAGAATGCTATTGTCAAAATTCTGATGAAAGAAGAAATAACTGAACGAATGAGAATGGAGGATGCATGGGTAAAAGCCGCACGACGCGTTGATATTGTAGAAAGAGACATCCGATCCACAAGAAGGCCAAAATAGACGATATGGATTTCACTTTTTGGATAGCAATTGGGAGGATCAAACATCGAGTTTGGAATTACCTTGTGCAGAGCGGTCAACCGCAATTCGATATGGATCGAAGAATAATGATTCAAATAATGGATCAGGAGTGCGACGAAGCAGTTGAGGGTGGAATGTACTTTATAGCGAAGTTAAGTCCAGCTGGAACGGTGACACCAAAGGCTGTTCCAGACAAGTCAAAGTCGGTGGTTCAAGGGAGAGCATTTTTCGTGACTTCCCAAAATGTGAGGAATCCGAACGAAGTTATCACGGGTTAGTTAATCATAAACTTTTGCGAAGTCTATACCTTATTAGATACCAGTTCTACCCATTCTTTTATTTCACCTGCTTGTGCTCAACGGTTGAACTTGACCTCTGACAAAATAGACTTTCACTTATCTGTTGAAACTCTATTAGGGGAAACCTTCGTTACATCTACAGTTTACAAATCTTGCTTGATTCAAATTGGTACCCTCACCTTACCTGTTAATCTTATAGCTTTGAAAATACTTGCATTTGATGTGATTTTAGGAATTGACTGGTTAACCACTTATCATGCCAAAATTGATTATTTTCGTAAGGTTGTTAGTTTTCATATTCCTAACCAACCTATTGAGCGAATTCAAACAACCAAACCACTAAAATCAATCAATGTCATTTCAAGTCATAAAGCTATTCATTTATTGAAAAACGGATGTCAAGTTTTCTTAGCCCATGTCTCTAATTTAAATCAGAATACATCAGATTTGAATGATATTTTTGTTGTTAATGAGTTTCCTGATGTATTTCTTGAAGAACTTCCTGGTCTACCCCCAGAATGTGAAGTTGAATTTTTTATTGACCTTGAACCCGGTACAAAACCCATTTTTAAAACCCCATATCGAAAGGCTCCTATTGAACTTCAGGAGTTAAAGGTCCAACTACAGGAGTTGTTAGACATCAGTTTTATACGTCCTAGTACATCTCCTTGGGGTGCTCCTGTTTTATTCATAAAGAAGAAAGACGGGAGTATACGACTTTGTATTGACTATCGGGAGTTGAACCATGTCACCATCAAGAATAGGTATCTGCTACCTCGCATTGATGACCTGTTCGACCAATTGCAAGGTGCACAATTCTTCTCAAAGATCGATCTTCGTTCTGGATATCATCAGCTAAAGATTAAAACTGATGACATTCTAAAGACTACCTTTAGAACTGTATACGGGCATTATGAATTCTTATTCATGTCTTTTGGATTGACTAATGCTCCTGCGGCCTTCATGGATATGATGAACCGGATATTCAAGGAATATTTGGATTATTTTGTGGTTGTCTTTATTGATGACATCCTCATTTACTCTAAAAGCTGTGAAGAACATGAGCACCACTTGAACCTGATACTTCAAAAGCTTCGTGAAAACAAACTATATGCCAAGTTGAAGAAATGCGAGTTCTGGCTTGAGGAAGTAGCATTCCTTAGGCACGTGGTATCGAAACATGGAATATCAGTTGACCCAAAGAAGATTGAAACAATACAAAGTTGGGAGCAACCTAAGTCGGTAACCGAAGTACGTAGCTTTCTGGACTTAGCTGGTTATTATCGGAGATTCATGGAAGGATTTTCTCGAATCGCTACTCCATTAACTCAGTTAACTCGGAAGGATACAAAATTCGTATGGAATGAAGAATGCGAGAAGAGCTTCCAAGAGCTCAAGAGGAGACTTATTTCGGCACCTGTTTTGACAATACCATCTGGTTCGGATGGATTTGTCATATACAACGATGCTTCAGGCAAAGGGTTAGGATGTGTTCTCATGTAACATGGGAAAGTCATAGCCTGTGCCTCACGACAACTCAAAGAATATGAGAGGAATTATCCTACTCATGATCTAGAGTTGGCAGCAGTCGTTTTCGCGTTGAAGATGTGGAGACACTACCTGTATGGGGAGAAAGTGGAGATTTATACGGATCATAAGAGCCTTAAATATTTCTTCACTCAAAAGGAACTCAACATGCGACAACGACGTTGGCTTGAGCTGTTGAAAGATTATGACCATACCATTCAATACCATCCTGGAAAAGCAAACATGGTAGCTAACGCGTTGAGTAGAAGATCATATGCGGGAACGAGTGAGATGCTATCAACACAGAGGCCCATTCTGAAGGCCTTGAGGGGAAGTACCTTAGGAGGACTCCCTCATCCATCTGTTATCACAGTTCTCTACAAAATAGCAAAGGTGCCGGTGAGAGATGATGAGATAGTACTGGCCCCGATGGCGACGATTGACCACGCCACCATTTGCCAATACAGAATATGAGAAGGGCAGATTCCCATCCCTGTGGTGAGGGCTTCCTACCATCCACTTAGTCTGCACCTAGTTCTGAGGCCGAACCATCCTCCCAGCATCCTGAGATAGGCTCTACTTTAGTTGGACCTCTGGCAGAGATTCTAGCATTGCTGACCCTCCTGCACCAGAAGGCAGATTTAGATGATCAAAAATCTGAGAGGCATACCAGACACATAACAGTGGTTGCTTAAAGGCAGGATTTATGATGCAGTACTAGGCTGAGTTTGCCACCACTGTGGCCAATATTTAAGCAGCATATGGTGGAGACAAGGAAGATTCTATGCCATTCCAGTTTCCTTAGCCTCTGATATTCCCTCGATTTCCTCCACCATCTCCTACTGCGGATGAGGGCGGCGACGGTGACAACACCGGCACTGGCACAGGGTGATCTTACCCTCAGAGAAGCCCTTTCACATTGATATCTACATGCTAGCTAATAAGGGCATTACCCATTTCAAGTTTAGGGGTGTCATCAGTTTTTCATATAAGCTTTTCTTATGCCATGATATATTAGAATGCCATTAGTACATTATTATTCTTGCTTTATTAGTATTTGGTTTTGATGCATGGATTCTGTACGAATGCTTATATCTATCGATGTTATGGATTTATTTGGATGCATATCTATCTTTGTGTGCCATGTTATGGCTTTATTAGTTATGAATGGATGCATATCTATCTTTTTGTGCCATGTTTGTAGTAGAACCTATCTTAAACTGTTATATATTATTGCAATGGGCTATATAGTTAGTATTGTGGCTATTGTGATAGTAGTGTGCATACAAACCAATCATGTATGATGATAAATCACATACTTTGTAAACAAACTTATTTATTTTTTAATAAAATATTCATTTAAGGCATTTAATTATCTACATTGTGCTGTTTTTAATAATATGTAAATAACCTATAGTTTTAAGCAATGATTTTAGAATCATGATGAGATCATGCTAATGAGATCTAAATTCTTAGAAAGCTTAAAAACTAAAATAGTTCCCAATTATGGGATTACTAAAATGGGGATTAGTAAATCCGGATAGATTGGTACATATGTTGCTTGCTCATTAGATGAGGATGACTGATCTCATGGTCATTTGTGTGGAGACACTAAAGCAAGTATGTATGTGCTTATTGGAGAATAAGTTCACTGAACGTGACTCGCTATGGAATACCTAATGGAGTTTTACTCGCATGTCAATAGGAATTCCTAATGTGATAGTAGTACAAGTGATCCTTGGACTTGAGATCATCGTAGTAACTTGTATGTAACAAATTATACTTTGACTTATTCCTTAAGGCCTTTTAAGGCATATATAGGGTATGCTTGGGTATAATGAGTTGCATATGGAGATAATGTATGATCAATAAAGAATCTACCACCTCTAGTAAAAGAGGAGATATGTCCTATGTGATTCGTTAAATGAAAACCCAGGAATCCTTGGCCTAAGGTAGAATGAAATTAGAAAGAGGTTTCTAATTTGCATTATTTGGAGTTGTACGTTTTCTAATCGAAATACATATGATTAAATAAATTAAGACTTGACAGTAAATCCATGTCTTATATTTAATTGGGACATTGTATGGTGGAAGGATTGAATTGTACAGCAACTATTAACTCACAGGTTCTTTTATGATTAATGTTGAAATCTATAGTATCTGGAAAGTCGTTGATCGCTAGGGAGGGTTATCCCTATTGTAGAATAAATGTTATTTATTTAAATAGATTATTAGTTTAATTTATTTATTTAAAAAAAATTAGAATTGTTCTAATTGATTTATTCACAACCGGTTTAATATGGAGAACCTAAAGGGTCACACTATAAAAGGAAGAAGAATTATTTAAGAAGAAAATGACATTGTAGTAATAATGCATTAAGTATAATTAATTTAATCTATTGTGATTGAATAAATTAAATAGCTTAATATTTATTATTTAATATTTTAGAAATATTAAATATAAAATAATAAGAGGAGTCTTATTAATATTATTATTATTATTATTTTAATTCTAAAAGAATTTAGAAATTAATATAATATCAGTATTCCCTCTCAATCCTAATAAGATTAGGATATAAATTAATTAAAAGTATTTAATTAATTAATTAAATAAAATCCTATTCTAATTGGATTAGGAATAAGAGAGTCTTATATCAGAAATAAGGTACGTGAATTTTTCCAAAGGTTGGGAGTACACATATTCTATAGAGATAGAAACAAGGGTTAAGCCAATAACTCATCTTCCTGAGTTCTTCATCTTCCTTGGTGGATCACCGTTAGAGGCCAAACATTTGGGTGGCTGACATTGATCAAGGGAAGGAGCCACTATAGAGGAATCAAAGGAATCGAAGGAGTAGAACTTGTACCCGAGGAAGCTTGGATCTTCAAAGGTATAATTCCATGTTCTCTCTTTTCTGTTATTGATAACTAGCACAAAACATGATCATGGTTATGGGTTTGTATAAATTTTTTGAAAACCTATGTTTCGCGCTTCCGCCCTATTTATGTGATTTGATTGCATGATTGCGTTACGTACAAACCCAACAGTGGTATCAGAGCCTAACTTTGTGCTAATTATCAATTTTATGATTCCATGTATGAATTGATGTGAGAATTGGATCGATTTTTCTGGACAAAATCGTTTTCTGCAAGTTTCTGCGCCAGTCTGCAAAAACTGGCGCTTCAGGTTACCTGCGCAGCTGCCCAGTTCATTCTAGGTGCAGCTGCGCCGGTTCCTGAACATACCCTGAAATTTGATTTTCATTAATTAAGTAAACTATTTATTTAATTAATAAAGTTTTAAAATAAAGATGTTTATTTTATCTAAAATATGATTTCAGATTGCTAAAATTAAAGGAGTTTAATTTGGATTTATTTTTGATTAAAATAAAAGAGTTTATTTTGTTTCAAAAATAAAATTTAGCAAAACTTTTGTCCATTAAATGACATCGATCCATATATGGAATAACTTTATTATTCATGAGATGAATGGATATTTATTGATGCATATGTTGATGTGTATGATAATAAATGGGGTTGATTATGGGCTATGACCAATGTGATTGGATTTTATTTTGGATGAATGCTTGAATGTATGGGTTTTAATAAATGGGGTCTGCGTACCTCGCCTTCTATGGTTTTATTTATTCTCGATGTAAATTCTATCTCCTTCCTATGTACTTCCCCTTGACTACTGATCAAGGTTTCTATTTAATTATAGTTTATGTAATAGAAATAGTTAGAATTATCTTGAAGAAATTGGAGGCCAAGGAGCAAGGAACGCGTGAAGACCCATTTGTATGGAGCCCGGATTTAAATGTAATAGTTATATTTAAATTTAAATTCTTGCACTCCTAGGTTTGACCTTTTGGTTCACTTGGTGGCTCTAGTGAACCAAACTATAATAAAAGTCCATAATCAATCCGGGTAGAATATAGTATTCTATATTGCATGCTAAATATTATATATATTATATTTTATGCAAACATGCTTCGCATATTTAATAAAATGACGCGTATTTTATATATATATATATATATATATATATGTGTGTGTGTGTGTGTGTGTGTGTGTGTGTGTGTGCATGCGCGCTAAACAAGATGAGACAAATAATAACAAACCCTCAAAGAAATAATATTAAGTCCGAAGCATTCAAATGATATTTGGAATATCGAACGTCGCCTTCTAGCATGGTTAATTAATAGAGTACTAAATATTTAATATGAATTTGTTGTGCTATCCACAAGGAGAGTATTGAATATTTAAGATGTTAATTAATCACATTTGATGGTTATCAAGAAAATTGAACGATCTAGTCTTGTTGTGCTATCCACAAGGACGAAAATTTTTCTTTTTTGAATTTATGGAAGTGCTAAGCTGGACTTAACTTAAATTATTTTAGTTCATATGTGCACACACTTGACCATTATGATTTAAGAGGCAAAATAAAAGGAGTTACATGGTGATGTAATTGACAAGAGTTGTCTATCCTATTTATTTGTATATCGCTTGTTGTGCTATCCAAAAAGTTATATACATTTGAAATGGGATCCTTAATCTCACTAGCAAATCTTTAATTAGATGTTGCCGAACTATATAAGTGAGGGTAATATAGTTTGATGAAAATAGTGGGAGATACCAATTTAAAATAAAGACCTAAATTTATTTTGGTATGCAAAGTTAATAAAATGAATGTTTGCTAAAAATATTGTCTTTTCACATGTAGAATTTTAAAAATGTCAAAATCACTAATCTCACTACGAAGCATACTTGATGCAAATAAGCTTACCGGGCCGAATTATGAGGACTGGCTAAGAAATCTGAGAATTGTTCTTACTGCTGAAAAGATTTCTTTTGTCCTAAATTCAACTGTCCCTGAGTCTGTTTCGGAAACATTCTCTGAGGAAGAGATTGCCACTTTCAATAAATGGCAAGATGATGCATCTGTGGCTCAATGCATCATGCTCGCATCCATGAATAAAGAGCTTCAGCGTCAGCACGTAAATATGGTTGCTCCTGCTATGCTGCTTCACCTCAAGGAGTTGTATGGTGAACAGAGTAGGACTTCTAGATATGAGATATCTAAGGAGCTCTTCCGATCTCGGATGACCGAGGGCACTGCCGTCGAGACTCATGTTCTGAAGGTAATCAATTTGATTGAAAGCCTTGGACAGCTTGGGTTCGTCATGGATGGGGAGTTGAGTCAAGACTTGGTCTTGCAGTCATTCCCTGAGACCTTCTCGCAGTTTGTGGTTAATTTTCACATGAATAAGCTAGATGTCAGCTTGCCTAAGCTGCTTAACATGATGAAAACTGCAGAAGGTCATTTCTCATCCAAGAAGAACCATGTCTTGATGGTGGATTCTTCCAATAAAAGGAAGAGGCTCAAGGTGTCTTCTGAAAAGAAGAAATCCAAGAAGGCTAAGGGAAAGGGGAAAGAAAAGGAACAAAAGAAACCTGAACCAGCTAAAGGAATGTGCTTTCATTGCAACGAGCCAGGACATTGGAAGAGGAACTTCAAGAAGTTTATAGCAGAGAAGAAGCTTGGAGAAGCTTCGACTTCCAATCAAGGTTTGTTTATGATTGAAATTAATTTTTCTGAAAGTCATAATTCTACTTGGATATTGGATACCGGTTGTGGGTCTCACATATGTAACACTGTGCAGGGACTGGTCAGAAGTAAAAAAGCTGAATAATGAAGAGGTGATCCTACGAGTGGGGAATGGAGCAAAGGTTGTTGTATTAGCTGTAGGAACTTATTGTTTAGCAATACATTCGGGCAAGTCCACTTATCTTAATAACTGTTATTATGTTCTGAATATTATTAAAAATATTATTTCAATTTGTGTATTGGATATAGAAGGTTTTGACGTTATTACAAAGAACAATGGTTGTTCTATTTATAAAGACGATGTTTTATATGGTATTGGAAATTTGCGAAATGGGCTTTATATACTTGACTTGCAAGAAAATATATTTCAAATTGAACAAACTAAGAAAAAGAAAAGAGATGATATTAATTATACCTACATGTGGCACTGTAGACTCGGTCATATCAATGAAACAAGATTATCCAAGTTACATAAGGATGGGATCCTAGAGCTATCTGATTATGAATCATATTCAACTTGTGAATCTTGTCTCATGGGTAAAATGACTAAATCTCCTTTTAGTGGAAAAGGAGAAAGAGTTACAGAGTTGTTGGCATTGATTCACACAGACGTTTGTGTACCTATAACAACAAGTGCACGGGGTGGGTATTCTTATTTTATTACTTTCACTGAGATCACTCAAGATTTGGATATGTGTATTTAATGAAATACAAATCAGAATCATTTGAAAAGTTCAAAGTGTTCAGAAGTGAAGTAGAGAAACAAACGTGCAAGAGTATTTAGATACTTCGATTAGATCGAGGTGGAGAATACTTAAGCGGCGAGTTTCTCAATTGTCTCAAAGAAAATGGTATAATCTCACAATGGACTCCTCCAGGTACACCACAGTTAAATGGAGTATCTGAAATGAGAAATCGAACACTGTTGGACATGGTTCGATCCATGATGAGTTTTACCGACCTTCCAATTTCCTTCTGGGGTTATGCCCTAGAAACGGCTGCATACCTACTTAACAAGGTACCTACAAAATCCGCCCCAAAGACTCCATATGAGATGTGGAAAGGGAGGAAACCAAATCTTAAGCATGTTAAGACTTGGGGTTGTCCAGCTTATGTCAAAAAGTTTGAAAATAATAAGCTACAGACTAAATCCGATAAGTGTAGATTTGTTGGATACCCTAAAGAAACCGTAGGGTATTATTTCTATCATCCAATTGATCAAAAGGTGTTTGTTGCAAAACATGCTGCCTTCTTGGAGAATGAGTTTATCCATGAAGGGGTCAGTGGGAGTAAGATATATCTTGAAGAAATTCAAGAACCACAAGTTACCACAGATCAAAGTCATGTACCTAACTAAATAGAAGAACCTACTATACCACATCCTATTCATAAATCTGGAAGAGTACCAAAGATGCCTAAGAGGTATGGATTCGTTAAAGAGGATGACGATGAGGTACACATCATGAATGATGATGATCCATTGAATTACGAACAGGCTATGAGTAATAAAGACTTAGGGAAATGGCTTGAAGCCATGAAATTCGACATGGACTCCATGTATGCGAACAAAGTATGGACTTTGGTTTCACCACCTGAAGGCATTAAGCCTATTGGGTGTAAATGGGTTTTTAAGAGAAAGACTGGAGCAGACGGGAAGGTAGAGACCTATAAGGCCCGAATGGTTGCAAAAGGTTTCAAACAAAGACAAGGAGTTGACTATGATGAAACCTTCTCACCAGTAGCCAAGCTCAAGTCCATTCGGATTTTTCTTGCGATTGCAGCTTATAACGACTACGAGATCTGGTAGATGGACGTGTAAACGGCCTTCCTCATTGGGAAACTTGAGGAGGATGTGTATATGACACATCCAGAGGGATTTATTTCAAAAGTTGGAACAAATCAAGTCTGTAAGCTACAACGATCCATTTATGGGTTGAAGCAAGCTTCTCGTAGATGGAGCATTTATTTTGATGAGACAATTAAATAGTTTGATTTTATCAAAAACGAGGATGAACCATGTGTATACAAGAAGGTTAGTGGGAGCGCAGTATCATTCCTTGTATTATATGTTGATAATATATTACTGATAGGGAATGACATTCCTATGTTATAATCAATTAAAATCTGGTTATCTAAAAACTTCTCCATGAAGGACTTGGGTGAAGCATCCTATATTTTGGGGATAAAGATCTATAGAGATAGATCTAAAAGGATGCTTGGCTTATCCCAAGGAACTTACATTGATACGAATCTAAAGAGGTTTAGCATGAAAGATTCCAAAAGAGGTCTCATGCCGATGAGCCATGGAATACATCTCTCCAAGAAACTAGGCCCCAAAGACACCTGAGGAGAGAGACCTAAATGAGTAAGATCCCTTATGCTTCTACAATAGGATCAATCATGTACGGTATGATATATACTATACCGGATGTTGCTCATGCACTTAGTGTAACGAACAGATACCAGTCGAATTCAGGAGAAGAGCACTGGAAGGTAGTGAAAAATATCCTAAAGTACTTGAGAAGGACTAAAGATATTTTTCTTGTCTACGGTGGGTCTGAATTAAAACTCGAGGGATTCATGGACTCAAGTTTTCAAACAAACCAAGATAACAGTAAATCTGTTTCAGGGTATGTGTTTACCTTGAACGGAGGTGCAATGAGTTGGAAGAGTTCCATGCAGCAAATAATTGCTGATTCAGTGACGGAGGCAGAGTATATAGCTGCAAGTGAAGCTGCAAAGGAAGCTATTTGGATGAAGAAGTTCATAACTGAACTTGGTGTGGTTCCTAGAATTGGAGAAGCAGTTCCCGTATACAGTGACAACACCGGAGCGGTTCCACAGGCTAAGGAACCCAGGTCTCATCAGAAATCCAAACACGTGTTGCGGTGATTTCACTTGATCAGGGAGATCATTGAAAAAGGAGACGTCACCTTGGAGCGTGTGGACTCTCAAGACAACATTGCATATCCATTTACTAAAGCTCTAACACAACAGCAGTTTGATCGTCACTTAGAGAAGATGGGTATGAGATACTATGGCGATTGGCTTTAGTGCAAGTGGGAGATTGATAGTAGTGTGCATACAAGCTAATTATGTATGATGATAAAGCACATACTTTGTAAACAATCTTATTTATTTATTAATACAATATTCATTTAAGGCATTTAATTATCTACATGGTGCTGTTTTTAATAATATGTAAATAACCCATAGTTTTAAGCAATGATTTTAGAATCATGATGAGATCATGCTAATGAGATCTAAATTCGTAGAAAGCTTAAAAACTAAAATAGTTCCTAATTGTGGGATTACTAAAATGGGGATTAGAAAATCCGGATGGATTGGTACATATGTTGCTTGCTTATTGGATGAGGATGACTGATCTCATGGTCATTTGTGTGGAGACACTAAAGCAAGTATGTAGGTGCTTATTGGAGAATAAGTTCACTGAACGTGGCACGCTATGGAATACCTAATGGAGTTTTACTCGCATGTCAATAGGAATTCATAATGTGATAGTAGTACAAGTGATCCTTGGACTTGAGATCATCATAGTATCTTGTATGTAACAAATTATACTTTGACTTATTCCTTAAGGCCTTTTAAGGCATATATAGGGTATGCTCGGGTATAATGAGTTGCATATGGAGATAATGTATGATCAATAAAGAATCTACCACCTCTAGTAAAATAGGAGATATGTCCTATGTGATTCGTTAAATGACAACCCAGGAATCCTTGGCCAAGAAAGAATGAAATTAGAAAGAGGTTTCTAATTTTCATTATTTGGAGTTGTGCGTTTTCTAATCGAAATACATATGATTAAATAAATTAAGACTTGACAGTAAATCAATGTGTTATATTTAATTGGGACATTGTATGGTGGAAGGATTGAATTGTACGGTAACTATTAACTCACATGTTCTTTTATGATTAATATTGAAATCTATATTATCTGGAAAGTCGTTGATCGCTAGGGAGGCTTATCCCTATTGTAGAATAAATGTTATTTATTTAAATAGATTATTAGTTTAATTTATTTATTTAAATAAGATTAGAATTGTTCTAATTGATTTATTCACAACCGGTTTAATATGGAGAACCTAAAGGGTCACACCATAAAAGGAAGAAGAATTATTTAAGAAGAAAATGGCATGATAGTAATAATGCATTAAGTATAATTAATTTAATCTATTATGATAGAATAAATTAAATAGCTTAATGTTTATTATTTAATATTTTAGAAATATTAAATATAAATTAATAAGAGGAGTCTTGTTAATATTATTATTATTATTATTATTATTTTAATTCTAAAGGAGTTTAGGAATTAATATAATATCAGTACTCTCTCTCAATCCTAATATGATTAGGATATAAATTAATTAAAAGTGTTTAATTAATTAATTAAATAAAACCCTATTCTAATTGGATTAGGAGGGTTAACCTAATATCTATATAAGAGAGTCTTATATCAGAAATAAGGTACGTGAATTTTTCCAAAGGTTGGGAGTACACATATTTTATAAAGATAGAAACAAGGGTTAAGCCAATAACCCATCTTCCTGAGTTCTTCATCTTCCTTGGTGGATCACCGTTAGAGGCCAAACATTTGGGTGGCTGACATTGATCAAGGGAAGGAGCCACTATAGAGGAATCAAAGGAATCGAAGGAGTAGAACTTGTACCTGAGGAAGATTGGATCTTCAAAGGTATAATTCCATGTTCTCTCTTTTCTGTTATTGATAACTAGCACAAAATATGATCATGGTTATGGGTTTGTATGAATTTTTTGAAAACCTATGTTTCGCGCTTCCGCCCTATTTATGTGATTTGATTGCATGATTGCGTTACATACAAACCCAACAGTGGTATCAGAGCCTAACTTTGTGCTAATTATCAATTTTATGATTCCATGTATGAATTGATGTGAGAATTGGATCGATTTTTCTGGACAAAATCGTTTTCTGCAAGTTTCTGCGCCAGTCTGCAAAAACTGGCGCTTCAGGTTACCTGCGCAGCTGCCCAGTTCATTCTAGGTGCAGCTGCGCCGGTTCCTGAACATACCCTGAAATTTAATTTTCATTAATTAAGTAAACTGTTTATTTAATTAATAAAGTTTTAAAATAAAGATGTTTATTTTATCTAAAATATGATTTCAGATTGCTAAAATTGAAGGAGTTTAATTTGGATTTATTTTTGATTAAAATAAAAGAGTTTATTTTGTTTCAAAAATAAAATTTAGCAAAACTTTTGTCCATTAAATGACATCGATCCATATATGGAATAGCTTTATTATTCATGAGATGAATGGATATTTATTGATGCATATGTTGATGTGTATGATAATAAATGGGGTTGATTATGGACTATGACCAATGTGATTGGATTTTATTTTGGATGAATGCTTGAATGTATGGGCTTTAATAAATGGGGTCTGCATACCTCGCCTTCTATGGTTTTATTTATTCTCGATGTAAATTCTATCTCCTTCCTATGTACTTCCCCTTGACTACTGATCAAGGTTTCTATTTAATTATAGCTTATGTAATAGAAATAGTTAGAATTATCTTGAAGAAATTGGAGGCCAAGGAGCAAGGAACGCGTGAAGACCCATTTGTATGGAGCCCGGATTTAAATGTAATAGTTATATTTAAATTTAAATTCTTGCACTCCTAGGTTTGACCTTTTGGTTCACTTGGTGGCTCTAGTGAACCAAACTATAATAAAAGTCCATAATCAATCCGGGTAGAATATAGTATTCTATATTGCATGCTAAATATTATATATATTATATTTTATGCAAACATGCTTCGCATGTTTAATAAAATGACGCGTATTTATATATATATATATATATATATATATATATATATATATATGTGCATGCGTGCTAAACAAGATGAGACAAATAATAACAAACCCTCAAAGAAATAATATTAAGTCCGAAGATTTCAAATGATATTTGGAATATCGAATGTCGCCTTCTAGCATGGTTAATTAATAGAGTATTAAATATTTAATATGAGTTTGTTGTGCTATCCACAAGGCGAGTATTGAATATTTAAGATGTTAATTAATCACATTTGATGGTTATCAAGAAAATTGAACGATCTAGTCTTGTTGTGCTATCCACAAGGACGAAAATTTTTCTTTTTTGAATTTATGGAAGTGCTAGGCTGGACTTAACTTAAATTATTTTAGTTCGGATGTGCACACACTTGACCATTATGATTTAAGAGGCAAAATAAAAGGAGTTACATGGTGATGTAATTGACAAGAGTTGTCTACCTATTTATTTGTATATCGCTTGTTGTGTTATCCAAAAAGTTATATACATTTGAAATGGGATCCTTAATCTCACTAGCAAATCTTTAATTAGATGTTGCCGAACTATATAAGTGAGGGTAATATAGTTTGATGAAAATAGTGGGAGATACCAATTTAAAATAAAGACCTAAATTTATTTTGGTATGCAAAGTTAATAAAATGAATGTTTGCTAAAAATGTTGTCTTTTCACATGTAGAATTTTAAAAATGTCAAAATCACTTATCTCACTACGAAGCATACTTGATGCAAATAAGCTTACCGGGCCGAATTATGAGGACTGGCTAAGAAATCTGAGAATTGTTCTTACTGCTGAAAAGATTTCTTTTGTCCTAAATTCAACTGTCACTGAGTCTGTTTCGGAAACATTCTCTGAGGAATAGATTGCCACTTTATTAAAGGGCAAGATGATGCATCTGTGGCTCAATGCATCATGCTCGCATCAATGTATGTGGAAATTTATTAAAGAAATAAGTTTCAAATATAGAAATATATTAAGGATAAATTGAATGTGTATAGGTATAGGTACATATATACTTAGTGATGTGCTATATATATTTTAGTAAGAGAAATGATTAATTAAATTAATCATACAAGAATATTAGGTCACATTAATTATTTATATGTGTATTAAATATGAAAGTCCAATAATAATCTAAAAGGGGGGTTGAATAGATTATCACTGTTTAAAAAATTATCTTTGGCCTTTTTAAATTTTTTAGTAGATTAACTTACAGTGTTAAGAATTTAATAAGCAGGTTAAAAATTCAATCACACAACGCACATAAATTTATCTGGTTCACAACATACAGCTAGGGTATGTTGCTACGTCTAGTCTCAAGCTCCTCTACAGAACTTGAGATTCGATTACTTCCTGTAATAAATACTCTTTTAATAGGCGGAGAAGCCTTTACAAAGTCTTATAGATAAACTTACAACTATCCACAATTAACTATCTCGGATAGCGAACTCCTAGCTCCTTCCTCAAGCTTAGTTGAAACTTCTTTTTGAGCTTAGAACTATTCTATGACTTGGTCTTGAAACAACAATCTCTTCCTTACCTCACAAGTACACTAGAGACCCAACTCCCAGCTGACCTCTCTAAGACTCTGGTCATGGTCAAAGAATTTTTGTCTTTCTCACAAGTACATAAAATAAACTAACTCAACCGTTTCCTTTTTACAAAAGTTTGTTTTAGTTTTTGCTTCTAAAGTAAGCAGATAAAATTCAGAATAGATACTTCTCAAATAAGCAGATATAGAAGTTAAGTATTTGATAAAAGTTCAAGACTTTTATGTGTTGTACTTATGTGTAAGTAGATATATAGATTTAAGTACTTTTTATAAAAAAATTCCTTTTCTTTAATAAAGAATGTGTTTCTATGGTTTAAAATAGATTTAGAAAAAGAGTTTTCTTTTAAAGTGTGTTTCTATGGTTTTAAACGAATTTAGAAAAGGATTACTCTTTTAGAGTGTGTTTCTATGGTTTTAAACAAATGTAACTTTGAGTTTAAATAACCATATAAACTTACATATAATGCAACAAATAATCTATGAATAATTTTATGAGCAGTATACTCTTGATGACATTTTAGCAAGTATAATAATTTGATCAATTTAAATAATACTTGAAGAAACTTGTTTCACCCACTTATATATATTATATTATATTTGATCTATGTTGTGAAAATTTTTGGCCACTTAGGATTTCAAAAATCATCTAGATAATATTCTTTGTTAAGAAATATCTCCGAATATCGGTATCTAAGTACTGACTAAATTGTTCGTTTCACAACTTGATAATAGGATTTTAAAGTCCGTTCGGAGAATTTAAGAGAAATTACTTCCGAATTATATCGGTATCTAAGTATTGACTTTTTACTTGATATTGATAGATGAAATATATATATATATATATATATATATATATATATATATAAATGTGTATAGCAATTTATATCTGAATATCAATATATATAAGCAAGTATGAGATAATATGAACAGTAATGAATTAATAACTTATCTCAAATACTTTGACCAATTTTTCTCTTCCAAAACAAAATTAGAACTTTGATTAGAAGAAGAGAGAGTGAAAGCTTAATTGGACAGAATGTAGGCAAGGAGAGTATGCTTTTCTATTTTGTGAATTGGTAAGTTAAAATGAATGAAAAGTCTCCTATTTATAGGATTTTTGAGTTTAGGGCAAAGTAGTAATTTTGAAAATTCATTTTGAATTTAATGGTCCGAATTTGCAAGATAAAATTTGAAGGGCTCGGATCATTTAGGAAATTCACCGGATTGGTAAAGTTTGGCCCAATCAATTTTGATTTCAACATATGAGTCATCACATGCATATATAATACTAGCTTTTTCATTTGGCCTAAAGTCTTTAAGCCTCGGCAAACATAAATGCTAGCAAGCATATTCATGCCTAAATATGCCAGGAACACACACGGTCACACACACAAATTCACATGCACACACCGCACATATATACACATGCACACACGACACACACACACACACACACACATATATATATATATATATATATATATATATATATATTTAGAAATTTTATTTTTGCCCATAAAATATTTATAAAATTATTTTGAAAAAGAAATATGAATCTTCTTGCCTTAGAAAATGTTACTATATGAATTCATTTCGTTAACACTTGATATTAAATTTATGAAGGTTAGAAAATAAATTTAAATGGAGTTTCAAAATTAAATATTTTTGGTCAAAATAAATGAGGTAATTAAAATCAAGTTAATATTTTTAATCCTATGGAGAGGATTCCACTCTTTTGACCTATTTACTTAATTTGTCATCATTAAAATAAAATAACCAGATTTGGAGACCTATCAATTTTCCCCTTTTTGATGATTACAATAAGTAAAAAATATTTTGGTTTTCAGAGCTCCCCCTTAATTTATGATGCTCCCCCTTGGATCATGAATCGATTTTTAAAAAGCAATTTCAAATTTTTGAAAAACCATCAGGCAAACCATCCAGACAGTAAGATATATAGCAGTATAGCAGTTTATATCCATCATACACATTACTGTCCATCTCATCAGTATATACTAAATAGTATATACACACAATCTGATATTTTTTCTTCTCCCCCTTTGTCATTAACAAAAACGGAGGGGTAAAGAAAAAAAAACTGAGTACTTGCAAAAACTATTAGCACAAAAATTTTACCTGCAGAGTCAGAATAGTAAGGAAACATAATAGATAAGCCTAAGTATTAGCAGTTAGGTTAGTATGTTATACATCCAAAATAGTTAGTTAATATATATATATATATATATATATATATATATATATATATACATTCATCCCAAATAGTTAGATTTCTTCAAAAGTGAGAGGGGAGAAATTCAAACCGAGAGTTGGAAGATGAGGATCGGTAGGAGTTTGATCAGTGTGATCAACTTGTGCTGAGCTTGTTATAGCTGTGAAGTTATATGGAGGAATGGATACCTTATGATGTTCCATCAACACACTCATCATTTCTTGAATATGATGCAAAGATAACTGTAAAGCTTCTAACTGATTCATAATAGTAGTCTGATTCTTCAAAGAAAGTTGATTCATACTGTTCAGAGTATTGATTTGTGACAGCAGATTTAGATGAGACTCAATATGATCAGTATCATTGGGTTGAAATATAATTAAAGGCTTAGGGGGAAGATTCAAATGTGACACAATGTTGCTATTTTGAACCATTTGAGCTATATGATGATGAACTTGAATGCCAAGATGAATGATAATTCTAGTTAACAGAAGACCATAGCCCAGACAGTTGTTATAGTAGCAGAACTCAAAAGAGGATAGGAGAAAGTATGGAAGACTATATGGCATACATTCAGTCAAAATGCATTTTATGAATTATATATCAAAGGGATGCAGAAGTTTATCATTTCTGACAGGCATGAAATTATGTCGAAGAATTTTTCCCAAAAATTGACATTCAGCAGTGAAAAAATCAAGATAAACTTTGCATGGATAGTCAAATAAAGTTGCAGGCACAAGTTGGTCAGTGGTGACAGATAGATTGTGTTTGAAAGTGATGCAGTCACTAGTAGAGATCCCTATAGGATAGATGTATTCATTGATTTTTGGAAAATCTAAGAAATCATTTCTGAGATTTAGTGCATGTAGAATGAGCATTTCATCAATGACATAGTCCTGACCTTATATGCAAGTTTTAATGCAAGTTAAGAAAGAAGTTGAGTCACAAACAAATGTCATGTGAGCATAAAATTCTGCAATCAAACTAGGAAAAATTTCTGTCTTTGAAAGTAATGAGGCAATCCCAGTTTATATTAGTTATTTTTTCTAACAAGTGAGGAAAGCTATTGAAAGAGGTACCTACCCCAGGAATTAAATTATGTCTCATATGCTCATATTTATCTTTAGCAGTAAGTGTAAGTAACATAAGGGTATAGACATTAGGATGAGATTCACTAAGCAATGCAAGTTTCTTTCTTTTGGACAAATAGACTGGAGGCATTTTTAGAAAGACAATGTATGCAGAGAGAAATAGAAGTGCAAAGACTGCAGAGAAATAAAACTGGGTGATGATGTAGTCAGTTTGAAAAACTATCCTTTTATAGAAAGAGTATATTGCTAATACTATTAGTTTAGGTAAATACTTATAAATATGATATGATTTGCTTGTCAAAACAAACAGTTCTCAAGTAATAAATGTGCACAGAGAGAAGTAAGAGAGTAAGTCATGCTTAGCACTGTAGTACGTTTAAAAATCATTTGTCAGTTCAGTTTTATTTGAGATTTAGATCAAATATATATTTTTAAAACAGATTAGACTAACTCAGTTCCATTTGAGTCTTATATCAGTGTAAAAAAAATTAAACAGGTGTCCAATCATAAGATATAAATATTTCAGAGATATGCAGGTTATAGTCAGAACACGTATGGTCCAATATCAATAAAGAGATATGTTATCAGTGCTTTAGACCATATCAGAAGATAGTAAACCAACATAGAGATTCAACAAGTCAGTGTTAAATGCAACACATAACAATGATAGCATAGATGGTCAAATACAGTGAGATACAGAAAATAAAAATAGAAATTATCTCTATCATCCAATGTCAGTGTCCAGAGGGATGATATCACCATTTAATACCCATACAGTTTATCAGAGAGAGAGAGAGAGATAGACAGATATTGCCTGAGCAAAGCGAAGGTAATCAAGCTAAGTAGCTTTCAGTTGTTCCACAGTACAGCAAAGAAGTATTTCCCCCTTTTTTAAAAAAATCTCAGTAATCTTTGTATCAATAGATGTAGATACTCATACATGCATTTATATATATAAGGTATGCATACTGAAGCTTCGTAGTCACATAGATATATAAGTATATAGACAAAGACTGATCAATAAAGAGACTCACAGATATGTCACAGATATATATATATATATATATATATATATATACATATATTAATAGAAGAACTCACAGACTCACACATATATATATATATATATGTGTGTGTGTATATATATATATATATATTTGTATTCTGATTAAATAAGAACATATCTAGGGTTTATTTTATTTTTTTGGAATTTTAGGGTTTTGAAAAATATATATAAATGAAAAATAAATCAGTTAAAAATTTAATAAAAATTAGGGTTTGATTAAACTCAGCAGACTTAGTTTTTTTTAAAAAAACATAGACAGAACTACTTGGTTAGAAAACTAGGTGTTTTAAAAAAAATTATAACAAAAATAAAACTAAAGAAAATGACATAATATATCAGATAAATACACATAAAATAAGTCACTAGATCTATTATAGTCAGATCGAACCTTTTAAAAAAAAACTTTTTGATTTAAGGTTTCAGAAACACATGTGTATATATATATATATATATATATATATATATATATTCAATATATCTGAGCTCGTAAGAACATTTCATCAGGAACTCGATAGTTCCCCTTTTTTAAAAAAAAATATAGAAAACTCTAAATAGATCTAGGGTTTTGCAAATCGATTTATTTTTGTTAAGAACTGAAAAAATAAGCACCGTTTGAAGAAAAATAGATCTAAAAATTTTATTTGATAGAAAACAAACAGAAGAAAGAAAAATGACAGAAAAGATTTTTAACCAAAAATCGAACCCATAAACAACAAAAAGGAAAAACGAATAGGTAAACATATGAAATCGATAATGGAGATTCATTTAATCGGAGTGAAATTTAGAAAAACTCACTTGGATTGATCGATTTGAGCTGAGAGAGTTTTAGGGTTTGAGAGAGTTTGAGAGATAGAGATAGAGAAGAGATGGAACCGACAGAAGAGAGAGAAAGAGAAGAGAGAAATGAAATAAAAAATAGATTTTAGGTATTTATATTTAGCTTAATCAGATTGATCCGAGGGCTGAGAGTTGATCTTGGATTTGATCAACGATCGAGATCAAATCGGGAGTTTAAAATGTTTGGGCTGACCGGTTGACTTCGATTCGACAGTTGAGATGAATTTGTGTTTTCTTTTAATGATTGAACGGTTGGTAGCTTGAATTCGAGTGCTTCTTTCTGATTGGTCGAGACGTGTAGACACAAATTGTGCCTTGTTCTGACCATTAAATGAGTTTCTTGATCAGCGGCTCAGATTAGATCAGATATAATTTTTATATAAATATATAATATATGCTATAAAATATAATTTTTTGATAATAATAACAATAATAAATACTAAAATATTTATACTAAAATCTATAAATTAATTATTTTAATTATTATGTATGTATATATATATATATATATATATATATATATATATAAATGTTCATAACGAAAATATTTATAATAGTAATAGAATATAATTTTTACTAGATAAGGTGCAATTAGAAAAATGATTAATATATAAAAATTTTAAATAAAAATACATACTTAAATATATAGATATATTGACATATATATTATATAAGATATTCTATAATATATATATATATATATATATAAATTTAAAATATTATAATTTTTTTTTATAAAAATAATAGTATTAATAATATGACTATATAGATCAAGAAAATTATATTTATTATGATAGTAATGATATATAATTTTTTTTAAAAAATTTAAATTTTTAATAAGAAAAAGATTTAATATTTTATGAGATAATATCTAACATTCCTAAATCCAAGGGTAATTTACAAAATCTATCAGAACTTAGTGGTTTAGTAAATATATCAGTAATATTTAATTCTGTGTCAATATGTTCTAGCTTAATAGTACCATTGTTTACATGATCACATAAGAAATGATGTCTAACATCTATGTGTTTTGATCTAGCATGTAATATAGTATTTTTACTCAAGTTTATAGTGCTTGTATTATCACATAAGATTGAGACAGAATTAAATTTTATATTGTAATCAACAAGAGTTTGTTTCATCCACAATATATGTGCGCAACAACGTGCAACAGCTATATATTCAGCTTCGGTGGTTGAAATAGATACCGAGTTTTGTTTCTTAGAGAACCAAGAAACTAAACATCCGCCTAAAAATTGACAAGTGCCACTTGGGCTTTTTCGATCAACATGATGACCGACATAGTCAGGATAAGAAAAACACACAAGATCAAATGGTTGAATTTTAGGATACCATAGACCTATGTTTGTAGTTCCTTTAAGATATCGAAATATTCTTTTTACTACAACTAAATGAGATTCTTTAGGGTTTGTTTGAAATCTGACACATTTGCAGACACTGAACATAATGTTAGGTCGACTAGTCGTGATGTATAGAAGGCTGCCAATCATTCCTTGATACTTCTTTATGTCAACACTTTTTCAGTTTTCATCAGCAGTTAGTTTATCAGTAGTTGACATAGGAGTATTAAGAGGTTTCACAGATTCTAGACACAATTTCTTAATCATTTCTTTGCAGTATTTGGATTGAGAGATATGAATACCTTTTTCTCCTTGCTTGATTTGTAGTCCTAGGAAGAAATTTAATTCTTCCATCATGCTCATTTCAAATTCCTTACTCATGCTTTTAGAGAAATAGTTACACATAGTCATGTTAATAGATCCAAAAATGATGTCATCAACATATATTTGTAAAATAAGAATTTCATCATTTTTATATTTTGTAAAAAGGGTAGTATCTACTGTGCCTCTTTTATAACCATTTTCTAACAAGAATTTGCTTAGTCTCTCATAACATGCCCTGGGAGCTTGTTTTAGACCATATAAAGCTTTGTGCAGTTTATATACATATTCAGGATGATCAAAGTCTTCAAAGCCAGGGGGTTGTTTAACATAAACTTCTTCCTCAATGACACCATTCAGAAAAGCAGATTTGACATCCATTTGAAATAGTTTAAAACCTTTATGGCATGCAAAAGCTAATAACATACGTATAGACTCAATTCTAGCAACAGGAGCATATGTTTCATCATAGTCAATTCCTTCAAGTTGATTGCATCCTTGTGCAACTAATCTTGCCTTATTGCGTATAACAATTCCATTTTCATCTAACTTGTTACGAAAAACCCATCGAGTTCCAATAATGGAAGTTTCTTTGGGAGTTGGAACTAATTCCCCGACTTTATTTCTGGTGAACTGTTCAAGTTCTTCTTGCATAGCTATTATCCAGTCTTCATCAAGCAATGCATCTTTTATATTCTTAGGCTCAATTTGGGACAGAAAAGATAGATGACTGGCCATGTTTTGTGCCTGTGATCTCGTCAGAATTCCTTTATCGATATCACCAATTACATTTTGTATTAGATGATTTCTAATACCATGTGATTCTTTGGGCAAGTCATTTAGCTGGGGATTAGGATTTTTAAGAGGATTAATATTGACAGATGGAGATATATTATCTATTTTTAGTTCTTCCATATTTCTGAGAATATCTTTAATGACTATATCATTTTCTACCAGTTCTTTGTATTTTGGAGGGGGTTTAGATTCATCAAAGGTTACATTCATTGACTCTTCCACGACTAGAGTTCTTTAATTAAAAACTCTATATGCTTTACTATTTAGTGAATATCCCAGAAATATTCCTTCATCAGATTTGGGGTCGAATTTTTCTAGATATTATTTAGTATTTAGAATAAAGCATTTACTCCCAAAGACACGAAAGTAATTTATTTTTGGAGTTCTTTTATAAAAGAGTTCATAGGAAGTTTTGACCAACATTGGTCTTAGCAAGACTCGATTAAAAATATAACAGGATGTTGCAATTGCTTTGGCACAAAAATATTTAGGAAGTCGATATTCATTTAGCATAGTATTGGCCATTTCTTGTAAAGTATAATTTTTCCTTTCAACTACACCGTTTGATTGTGGTGTGTAAGGCGCAGAAAAGTTATAACTTATACCGTGCTCATCATAGAACATTATGAAATCAGAATTGTCAAATTCTCTTCCATGATCAGATCGAATATAAACAATAGAGCTTCCCTGTTGATTCTGAATTTTCTTACATAATGCAGAGAAGGAGTTTATCGCTTCATTTTTGAATTTTAGAAAATCAACCCATGTGAATCGTGAGTAATCATCAACTAGGACTAAAATATAGACAACACCACCCATACTATGTTTAGGGATAGGTCCTACTAAATCCATATGCAAGAGTTCTAGTGGTCGAGAGGTTGATACTGTGAGTTTAGGTTTGTGAGATGCATGAATTTGTTTTCCTAATTCACAAGCTTCACATATATGGTCTTTCAGGAATTTTAGTTTTGGAAGACCACGAACATGTTCTTTAGAAGATATGTTATTAATCAATTTCATGTTAATATGTCCTAATCTACGATGCCAAAGTCATTGATCGTCATTTGCAGATACAAGACCACTATTTTGACTTCTAGGACATAATAAAATCAATTTCCTAGTTTGATCATATGTTGAACAGTTATGAGGACTGAAAGTTATTTTAAAACCACTATCATAAAGTTGACTAATAAATAGAAGATTGTACCTGAGTCTTGTGACTAATTGAACGTTAGAGATTGTTATGTGTTTATTGTACACACTTACAATTCCAATAACTTTACCTTTGTGGCTATCTCCAAAGGTTACCTCATTACAGTCTTTAGCTTGTAGATTGCTTAATTTTATTTTTTCGTCTGTCATGTGCCTTGAACAACCGCTATCAAGGTACCATTTATTTTTACTAGAGTCAGCTGTGAGACATACCTGCAACATGTATTATATTCATAAACTGTTATCGTTTAATGAGAAGGGTCCTTTGGGTAGGTTTTCCATTTTGTATAAGGATCATTTGTGTTTTCCTTTACAAAATTTTGTATAGGATAGTAATTTTTGGTAGACACAAGTGTTCTATGGGTAGCAGATCTATAATATGTATGATTTGCTCTATTATTTGAAAGATTTTGATAAAAGTTTCTAGATGATCTTTCATGAGAGAGATATTCACTTTTTGTGATAATAGGTGCAGTGTAACTTCCTTTTGGTACCCAAATTATTTTTCCTTTGTAGTTTTCATTTTTGGCATTATATGAGTAAATAGAATGACCATTTCTATTACAGTAAGAACATTTACTAAAGGGAGAAGCATGACCTTCATTTTCTTTACTTTTAACATGATAGAGTCCTTTATCTTTTGTCTTACTAGATTCTTCGATATATCCTAATCCTTCTTTATTAAAACCACATCTTTGTTGACTGAGCATAACAACAAGATTTTCTTTTCCTTTTGTAAATTTAATGACTGATTGAGTTTAAGTCATCACGTTCTAGAGTCAACATTCTAAATTGATTTATTAAGGTGGACTCTTCATTTTGCTTTTCTAATTTTTGAGATGAGTTTTCCTCTTTACTTATTTCTTAATTTAGTGTTTGAGAATCTTCTATAATCACAACAAGAGTTGAATTTTCAATTTCAAGATTTTCAATAGAAATAATAAGTGTTAAATTTTCTATTTCAAGATTTTTATTTATTTTTCTAGTTATTCTTTTAATGCAAGATTTCCTGAAGAATCATTTTCTAGTTTCTCATTTTTTTCTTTTAAGGTTTCATTAATTATAATTAAATTTGAATTTTCTATTTCAAGATTTTTATTTGCTTTAATTAATTTTTCTAATGATATTTTTAATTTAATAAAGTCTTCTTTAATAATTTCATTATCTTCATATAGATAATTATATGCTTCTTGTAATTCATGATGTTCTTCATTTATATTTTCTAAATTATGTGTGATAAATGAAGTGCTAGATAATTGATGTTCTGAATTTACCTTAGATCTCGGTGATGAGTCATTGCCTACTGTAGACACTTGAAATTTTGCTTTCTTTGTACTAACCTTGCAGAAGGGCAAAAGCGTAATTTTACTTCGAAGACAACCTCAAGGTAGGGCAAAAGAGCCAGGTCATCTTGGAGACAACCCCGGGAGTGATGCAAAGGACAAACGACATCCAAACATATCGCGAACCGAACGAGGATCGGCGAGCTGAGACATCGTTCACCGAAAATCACCTCGGTAAACCTCGAACGGCGTGCCATCAAAGATAAGCCAGTTAACTGATATCTGGACCTGGAGGATATATCTCGGCTACGAGTATCGACTTCCCGAACTCTAATTTAGTCAGACTAGATCTTATCCCGTAGCATTCAGCAAAGACTTTCTAAAAGGTCAATCTGCGAAGGACAACTTCTTTCGAACTGGGATCGAAGGAACACCTATCGAGATTGTGGGACCCACCTAGCCTAGCCGCATCCATACATGCGGCTAGCCACATGTATGTATGCGGCTGGCTCGGACAGCTTATATCCCCCACACTAGTTCATTTAGAAGAGAGAGATATAATTTTAGAAAGAGAAAGACATTCTAGAGTGAGAAGGGCTCAGGTTTAGCATATAAACACCAACTTGAAGCTTAAACATCTCATTTAGCATCTATTTGAAGTCCCGGGAGTGTTCTACGTTGTCCACAGGAGTTAAAACGCTTGTTTACGAGTCCCCCAAGGTGAAATAACGCACTTTCTAGCTTCGTTCTTTGTAAACGTTGTTCAAATACTAGATTAATGATATATTTTGTTTGAATCTAGTTAAGTTTGTTGTATTTTAAGCATATTGTGTAATAGTTAATAGATATTATGTTTTTATTGGTTATAATATGCTTATTGTGTTGTAAACCGAGTACGGAGGCTAGATCTACCTAGATCTAAGCCGAATCTAGCCTTTGAGAGGTTATTAAGCATGAAGCTTTAACCCGTGTGCTAGATCGGTTTAGATTCATGGTAGATCTATAGATTTATTACTTTAAATGGTCCAGGTTACCCCGTATAACCCTAGATCCATATTTAGAGGCGAAAGGGGTCTGAAATGGCATAAAACGGTGATTTCAGCTAATGAAATCACCTAATATCAAAGTCAAGGACATTGTATATATGTATTCCCGCATAAATAATGTGAGCTTAGGAATCTCGGTGTTGAGATCCCTGAATGGATCTGACTTGATTCCCACGATGGACCGATTTTTTATGTTGTAATGTTTTAATAGCATAAATACCATTGTATATGTAATATTTAGATCTTGAAGACGAGCTCGAGGGGTTAGTCACGAGAAGTCGGATTCAAGATCCCGTGATAGTGAAAACTTTAATTGTGGGAGCTCGGTTTCATCGAGATGGCTTTCATGCCCGATGATGATCCGACCCTTTTTGACATATTTGCATGCATATCATCAAAATTATTTCTAATAAATCCACAAAGAGCTTTCGATCATAATAAAGCGATTCTGGGTAGATCACCTAATGAACGTAAATAATAAAAGGAAGTATCGAAGTCCTCGATTCCTAGTTGGGCAAAGGATTTGAAAACCTTACTTTCTAAAACATCATTTCAATTTATAAATCTTATCAAAAATAAACTTTTTTTTCAAATCAAATCCTTCGTACCTAGGCGTAAAAGAAATACAACACTACTTTCAAGTCACCCAAAATAAAGATTTAGAATAAGAATGAATAAAGCTTTCAAAATAAAACACATACACACACACACACATTTTATGCACAAAAAATCAATAAGATGCGGTGCCGTATTTTCACGGGAGTCAGGGGGTGCCTAACACCTTCCCCCCGCTTAACCTAGCCCCCGAATTCCACGAATCTCGGGTTTCAAGACCAATCTTTTGGAGTCACGCATTGGACCATCCTGCGAAAAAACTATTAAATCTCGGATGAGTTTGTACATCCATTTAAACCATACTAACTAGCGACTCTGTCTCATTCGTTCTAATCATCAAAATTAAATCATCTTTTCAAAATCGTTGACACTTATGTCGGTACCTCTATCCTAAAACCTCACCCTTTAATAAAATCTATAGACATAGCAAATGGAAAAGGGTAGATAAGCTCAAGTAAAGGGAAAGACGGAAATCAAAACCAAAGAAAAAAGGACCTCTTTAAAAATAAAAAGGAGTAAGATTTTTTCCCAGCATCGACAGGTGGCGACTCCGCTGGGGACCAAAGAGGGCTTAAGCCGCGATCAAACTTTTTGATTTTTGTTCTGCATATGCATCTTATGTGAATGATCTCTTTGTGTGATAATTGTATCAATATTTAAGTATGTTGTATTAGTGCCTCGCACAATACAACCAAAGTCAAAGGTTGGGAAGATTTGGCCCATGCTTTCCTCAACCAATACAGTTTCTAATCCCAGATGGCATCTGATCGCTACCGGGTTACCAAAGTCAAAAATCTGAGCAATGAATCGTTCAAATAATATTCACAGTGGTGGAGGCGAATGGCGGCCCAAGTTAACCCACCAATGGATGAAAGTGAGATGGTGACAACTTTCATTGATATACAAGAAGCCCCTTTCTATGAGAGAGTCCTCGCCGGGTTAGGGAAATCCTTTTTCGAAATGATCAAACACGGGGAAATGGCGGAAATGGGTTTGAAGTCTGGAAAAATTAAGGATCTCACATATAGTCGGAAATTATGCGAACGCTCCCAAAAGAGTATCAAAGAGGAAGGAAGAAGATGTCTCTTTAATATTGCAAGGAGAAGCTGCTAACAAAAGCCCTAATTCGCCTATCCAAAGGCAGAACTCTCATCCAGTGAATTCTCAAAATTCTACAGTAGTGAAAGTTGGGGAAAACAAGCGAAGAAGGATATTCACTCCTTTAGGGGACTCCTTGGAGAATATATTAGCACTACTGATCGCCCAGAAGGAGATCGTTGAGCTCGCTCCACCTTCCGATCCAAACGGAAGGTAATTTGATTCCAGTAAGAAATGCGCTTACCATTCCAACTCATTGGGGCATGATACTCAGGAATGTTGATGTTAAAATACAAAATTCAAAACTTGATTAACAGCGGGGAGATTATAGCCAAAGCGCCAAAGCAGCCGAATGTCAACAACAACCCTTTGCCTTAGCATACTGAGGAAGGAATCAATATAATTAGTGCTGAAAGCAGGGAAAATCGTAAATACCTAAGGAAGATGAGAGAGGCACCCTTTGCGCTTGACCATGCAATATGGGGATACCCTGAAGAGAAGTAATAGGTAGAACAAGACTTGGCTTCGATTAATACGCGAGTTGATCAGTTGGCAGAATTGGTTGTATACCAACAGCAGTTGACCCGATAGCTAATAGACCAAGTCCTACCAAGGCCCACCGACCCCATATCTGTTCCAAGATGTTTCAACCTCAATAATGGATTGAATTCGCTGCCAAGAGTAGAATAAATGGACAGAAAAGATGGCCTGATAAGCTAGACTGCAGAGCCAACGAGAATTTGCCGTTAAACGAAAATTCGCCCCCTTAAGATAATCTAGGGAGGAAATTCTCAGCACCTTGATCGAGGAGGGGAAGATCACAAAATTTCTGCCACCCCCAAATATGCGATCGAAGTGTTTCGATCCTTCCAGGTCCTGCCTCTACCATTCAAATGCTCCCGGACATGCCACTGAGGAATGTTGGGCCCTGCGACAACTAATTCAGAATCTGATCGAATCAAGAGAGCTGGAATTAATGAATAAAGCTGAGATATTCTTTGAAGAAGAGATAATCTACCCTCAAGAACTAAGGAATTTGGAAGGTATGGTAGCGGTTATCCTTTGCATGGAAGGAACGTCTAGTGGACCCATAATCATCCAAGGATTATCTGAGCAGAGAAACAAAGCCACTCTCGAGATACCGACGCCAAAACCTCTGATATTGACTCCTTGGCTGCAACTCCCAATTCTTAGCCTGAAGAAGGTGCCGTGGAATTACGGAGAGGGCATAAAATTGGCATCTGATTGTACAACTATCGTACCTAGGGAGAATCTATTTTACCTCCCGGGGCGTTTAGTAAAATCGGCGACTAAGGTATTGGGGAAGGTATCGACTGGAAAGATTGCAGAGTTCCTCCATTAGATGGGGCACGGAGAAGCAAGGATGGTGAAGCAGTTGGAAGCAGAACCACATCAAATATCCATCCTGGATTTGTTATTAGATTCTGACGACCATCGTCAAATTCTTATCCAAGTATTGGAGGAAGCACACTTACCACAAACTATTGATACTGAGAAATTTCAGCATTTGATCAGCCATGTATTGAACAGTAATGTGACATCATTCACCAATGACGATATACCAGCCGAAGGAACTGGGCATCACAAACCATTGCATATCGCTGTCGTATCATCATGATATGTGGTAGGTGGCATGCTAATTGATGGAGGATCGTCCTTAAACATCTGTCCGCAGGATACTCTGGAGAAGATGAAGATTAACCCAAACCGGATTCGGGAAAGCCATATAGTGGTAAGAGCTTTCGACGGATCAAGAACGGATACTGTGGGGGGGGGGGGGGAATTGAACTTCCTGTGGAAATTGGCCACTTCACCTTCAACATACCTTTCCAAATCCTGAAGATCACCACCGAGTATAATCTATTATTGGGACGCCCATGGATCCATATGGCTGGCGCTGTTCCTTCAACTCTTCATCAATAATTGAAATATATTATCAACGGGAATCTGATCACTGTTAGTGAAGAACCTGATTATCCTGTTCATGATCTGGGAGATATGCCCTTGATCGGCGTGAATGAGGGTGTTGAGCTCGCCAGTTTTCAAGCCTTTGAAATAAGCAATCCGCGATACAACTCTGTTGGGGTGCCAATATTAATTCCCCGGATATCTCCAGAGGTGATGGCAGTTGGCCAAGAGATGCTTTCCCGAGGACATCTGTAATACCCTAGAAATTCTTAATATTATTAAATAAATATATTAATGAAAATGAGAATTTATTTGAATATAAATGATTTTGTGTTATGAGATGAATTAATTCAATTATATAAAATTGAATAATTATAATAATAATTAAGAAATTGATGGAGTTTGCGATAAACTCGTTGATAACCTTGTGTGGCATAGTGATGAGGATTATTAATGATTATATTAATTAACGAATGAATTATTAAAGTGAATAATTAATCTATATTAATTGTAGAATATTAATTAATTATTATCTTAGAATATTAATTAATTATTATGGAATATTAACTGTGATTGATTAATAATATGTAATTATTATTATTGCAAGAAATATAATAATAATAAACCACTTGTTTATAAATATGTTGAGATTTATAGTTGTTAAGGTGATAATTAATCCTACGATTATTAATTAAGTGTTATTAATAATTACGAGGAATGGATTAATTAATATTATTAATTATTTGATAAGATGAATAATTTATTTAATTGACATTATGAATAATAAAGTAAATAAGTAAGTTGTTAATATAATAAGATTCTATTAATTGATATGTGCAAATGTGCAATACTTAAATATATAAAGTAGTATGGAATACAACTATATTATATAGTGTAGAGAGACACTTAAGTGTAACCATGCATGTATATATAAACTATAGTGCAATGTGATTATACTACACATAGAAACCATATATTATATGAAGCATAATGTGATTATATTATGTACATAAATTATATAGTAAAGTTATTAAACTACGAGAGTTACATGATTAATACCTATATGACAATATGTATGTAAGTATATATTAAAATGATATATCATGAATATATTGTAATCACTTGTTTGTAAAATTTAATAATAAAGAAGACAATATAGTGTGATAGTATCTGAAAAGACTATGTTGGTAGTGATAAGAATGTACATGGATTATATGATGTGATTACATAGGTTATCCCTAATTTTTCCTAATATAGTAATAATTGTACAGTAAGACCCATTTTTGGAAAGTATAGTAACTAAATTGAACTAATTAATCACATTACTAGAAATCTAAGCTCATTAGTTACACTCACAGTATATGAACAGTAGCCTAAGGCTAAATTACGTAACTTCCAAGCTATGATCATTGGATATGGGAATGGTTGATGGTGGGTGGTTGAGCAACCCACTGTAAACCAATGTGTTCTTCTTCTACACTTTGGTTTCAACTTCCATGTAAAACCTTTAGCCAGTCCACCATTCCTCTATAAATTGGCAGCTATGTTACTAAATTTACGTTGTTGTGTTTTGTCTGATAAAACTCTGAGAATTTAAGTTTGAGTGTTTGTTGTTCAAAGAAGAGTCTAGCAATCTCAGAAAGTTAGAAGCTAAGTAAACTAAGCTTCAAGAGGTATAATTCTAAATTCCATATTCTTCATTGTTATTTCTCATTTTGTTTACTGTCAAAGTTTCAAATCTTGGTTATGCCAAATTTGATGATAATTAGGTTTTTGAACACTTGTTTAGTTGTTATAATAAACTTATAAGCATGGTGGAATACAATGTGGTTGTTTTTGTGAATGAATTTTATGAATTGGGTTGCTGTCTGTCGAAGCAGGAGCTTCCAGCTCTGTACAGGTAACGGCGCAGCTGCACCCTGGTTATACTAGGGTGCTGCGCAGCTGCGCCAGTGCTAGACTTGCGTTTTGCTGGCCAAGGCCCTGCGCAGCTGCGCCAGTTTTGAACTGGGGCGCTGCGCAGCTACGCCGATCACTGGTTCCAGATTCTGCAATCTGCTTAAATCCTGCTGTGTGTTAGATAATTGATATGGCTTAAACCAGCATGCTATCTTGTGTAACATATATATATATATATATATATATATATATATATATATATATATATATATATATAAACATATTGAGACAATGTGAGCATGTTTTACTAAGAGTTGCATGCACACTTATAGTTTTGAGACAAACTTAGCGTTTTATAAACAAACTTCGATGTTTGGAAACGAACTCGTTATTATATGTGCCATGTTTATATACTGACCTTGTAAGCACGTTAGTACCACCTAAAAATGCATGAAGAATGTGATACCATGTATGTATATGCTTCATAGTATAACATGCACATGATGGACTCATTAGTGAACATTTTTAACAAAAATATAAGTTTTTAAAGGCAAACTTTGACATGTGAAGATCATATATGTATTCTGATTTTCGGGTATGTTTATATGGCCTTGAAATGCATGTCAGACATATTAACTTATATATATAGGTTTCGTAATGTAATGTGAACATGCGAACCTTATTAGTGAGCTTTACGAATGAAAATACTAATTTTGAACGTAAATTTTGACATGTTATATCGAGGTTTAGATTCTGAAAATCGTGGACATGTTCGATAGTTCTTTTAAACCTCACTAATGTGTCATATATATCTACATGTATACATACCATGCTAGATATCGTGAAACCAAGTTTAGAGTAAACGAAGTAGGTTTTCAAGATAATAACAATGCTAGTTACACATGTGATATAAAAACGCATGAACATGTTTAATATAAGTATATGATTACCTTATGTGTTTTAAAAGCGAGTATGATAGGCTTTGTGAATTCCATGGCCTTGAATGACCATAAGTGTCGACCTAGAATCTATATCACCTATGTTTGGAACGAGGGAAGGTTATACAAACATAAAAGTATTCTTTAAAATGTATACATGCTATGTGATATTATATGATGTTACTTGGACCCGATTTTGACGGTTAACTTATGAGAATGCCATAACTTGTTAAATGAAATATATTTAGTATTAATTATGGTCTTATGTGATATTAATAATATGCGAGTATGTTTGCTAATTGTGGTAGTCTCACATGATAGTAATGATGTATGAATATGATCAACTTGAGAAAAGAGGAAGTTAAGGATAGAAATTATATTCTATATAACTGTGTAGTAAGGTTAAGACCTAACTTATGTGTTGATCGTATATTTGAAGACAAAATGTGAAGTTAAATTATATGGCTAATGAATATCATATATATATGTAACTGTATTACGATAGGAATTCGAAAGTGTTGATTTTCTTTTTGTGGATAAACTACGCTAAAGGCAAGTTCTCTAACTTACACTCTTTTAAAGTGCAAGTTTCCTTACTTACGCTCATTTATAAGTGCAAGTATCTTAGACCTTCGTGTTTTACTTTATTCAAGGAACGTTGTAAGCAAGTTCCTAACTCTACTCTTTATTGAACATTCAATTGGCTTATACTATTATTGTCGTACGAGTAAACTCTTGAGATTAAATTCAGATATTATGAATCATATACTTCATGAATAGGATAAAAGTCAAACTATATTCTTCGGATTTTAAATCTTGAAATTGAATTATAATTGTTGAGATCTATGCCATTTGATTCGACTAAACTTATATTATTGAAAGGCGACCCAAACCGATTGATTGGTGTGGGATCTTGTATTTAACTGAGAAGAACAAAATATAACTGTCTGAGAACCGACGCGCGCACATTAGTATGATTGAGTGTTATGCATAACATAGGGTACTCTAGGCTGATCACCTGTTGTACTCGTTTTTGTTGGATTTTCAGTTTATTACTGTCAAATCCTGTGGAAGTTCATAGTCCTTAGTGACTGCTCAGTATTCGGTTATCTTGAAATCTTGAATTGATTTATTATTGAATCACATTGATATTATTCTATCCTTAGCGACTGTTATTGAAAACTGTTGATATTCTTGTTATCCTTGAACTATCAAACCTTGTTATACCTTTTCGAGAATTGAGAATTATATTACAAACCCTAACTGTATATTACTTGTTGGGCAATTTGTGCTCATTCTTGCTTTCCCTAAAAACATTTCAGTTAAAGCCGAGAAGTGCAGACCCTCGAGTACCAACAAGGGCAAGGGAAAGGCTACTGATTAGCTTTGTTTATGTATGACTTTATGATTATAATAAAGAACTTATAATATTATGTACTAGTTAAGGTTATTATTGCTTAAGATGTCTAAGCTATGTAATTACTGTTTAAGTTACGAGACCTTGGGACGTGAGTAAATTATATTATTTAAATATAATCTATTCGGTATTAGTTGCGTATTATTCCGCTGTGCGATGCGACATTTAGTCGTATTATTATTGTGATGTATTATTGTGAGCACGTGACGAACCAAATTCGAGCGACCCCGTGACGGTCCTGGAATTTGGGGGCATCACAACATCGACTAGGCTGAGTATTGGGGAGAAATGGCCAAGGAATCAGAAACCCAATACATACCGACGCAGTTGGGAAAGGCTGGATTAGGATATTCTGGTGGATCCAAACATCATAATCCTCATAAGCGCAAGCCAGTTAATCATCTGATTCACCTCAAGCCAAACCTCAGTGAAGGCGGATTTAAATAGCCATTAAAGAAGATCCTTGTCGTTGTCTCAAACCATCTGATCCTTAAAGTTAATCAGAATAGACATCAGGAGGTTGGGGATGAAAAGCCTCTCAAGGATCCTGCCCGGAGGGCCAAAGACAAGAAGTTTCTAGAGGAGATTCAGTTGCAATTTATGAACAACTTTTGCTTTTCTGAAGAGGACCTGAAAAAGTCCAACGGGGCAGATCTGTCAAGTGATCAACCCATCCTCCCGATCCTTAACTGGGGAAATATAAGCATCCCGAACAAGGATCCAGGGACCAGTTTTAAACCAGTTATGGCCATCCTGGAAGACGCTGATAACTCTAGTAGTGCGTCTATCTCAGCGACTCCCCAGGATCTCATGACCAAAACATGGACGATCACCCCTCAGATCTCCGGATAGGGTAAAAACCAGGAAGTGACCATTGACAGGGAGCTCTACCTTTATCTATATTTATGTCTATTTTATTTCATATGTAACTTGTTATTGCTTGTTGTCATATTAACTAATGAATCTTTTTGTAATTGACAACCACTTGTATATATTTAGCAATCAAGTTTTTATCTCAGGTTTCCAAATTTGCGTATTTCTAGCCACGTCCATGACTTGCCAAATTTGAGTAATGATTACGATTTCGATATAGAATTGGACTTTGACTTGATGGGAATCGAGCAAGAGGAAGGGGATGATGATGAGGTGCCCGAGGAAATCAAAGCATGGGTCAAAGATAAACCTAAACCCAATATTGATGAAAACACCACCATAAATATCAGAACCCCTGACAATCCTAAAGAAATACAGATCGGAACCAACATTCCCTCTAACTAAGAAAAAGAAATAATCCAACTCTTAACCCAATTCAAGGATGTTATTTCCTGGTCTCATGAAGACATGATAGGTCTATCCACCGATATAGTTGTCCATCGACTACCAATTAAAGAAGGGTTCAAACCAGTCAAACAAAAATTAAGACGGTTGAAACCAGAATGGAGCCAGAAGGTCAAAGAAGAAATTATCAAACAGTTCAAAGCAAGAATCATTATGGTGCCAACATACCCTGAATGGTTGTCCAACATAGTTCCAATGTCAAAATCTGGGAGAAAGGTGCGATTATATGTAGATTATCGAGATCTCAACAAGGCCAGCCTTAAAGACAACTTCCCAGTGTCGTTCATCCACGTATTAATCGACAACACTGCACAGTTCGAGATGTATTCTTTCGCTGATTGCTTTGCTAGATATCACCAGATTATGGTTGCTAAAGAAGACAGGGAAAAGACCACCATCATTACCCCTTGGGGAACCTTCTGTTATCGAAGACTAGCTTTTGGCCTTACCAATGCTGGTGTTACTTATCAAAGGTCCATGATGAACTTATTCCACGACATGATACATAAAGAAATCAAAGTGTATGTGGATGATATCATCGTAAAGTCCCGACAAGCTGATGTTCATTGCACCCATCTTCAAAAGTTGTTTGAACGACTCCACAACTTTAATTTGAAGTTAAACCCAGTGAAATGTACTTTTGGTGTGAAATTCAGTAAACTACTAGGATTTCTCGTGAGCAATCGGGGCATTGAATTGGATCCTGCCAAGATCAAACCCATCACGGAAATGCCTGAGCCAACGATCGAAAAGGAAATCTGAGGTTTCCTAGGAAGAATAAACTTCATCAGCCGGTTCATATCGCAGTTAACAGCAACTTGTGGACCCATTTTCAAATTGTTAAGGAAAAACTCTTTGGGAAAATGGAATGAAGAATGCCGAAAAGCTTTCCATATTATCCAGAAGAGGTTGATTGAAGCGCCTATCTTGGTACCCCCAAGGGATGGAATTCCGTTGTTCATGTATATCTCAATCAACTCCAATGCTATGGGTTGCGTACTGGGGCAAAAGGATGATATGGGGAAAGAAAGGGCGATTTATTATCTTAGTAAATGCTTCAGCTGCGGATAGCAGAAATGTAAGAACCCGAATTTTTAGATATTATTAAATAAGGATTTAATAAATAAAATTCTTAAACTGTGAGATGGGTTCGAATAAGAGTATTTTTATGTGATATAAGGTATGTGGTATTATATTACATAGGGTAAGATGGACTATGTAATATGTGTTTTATAAATATATTATTAATATATATTTGTTACTTAGCGTAGAGACGTTTCAGTTGAGATAAAGGGAGTGGATAAAATTATCTATAGATATTAAATAATTTATAGAATTATTTTATCATAGTAAGTTGGTGACATTAAATATCCTTAATGTATAATCACCATATTCTTGTGTATGTGTATTAATAACTAGTATGTTTATAATATAGGTTATTAATAGCACTTAAGCTATCCGTGAATAGGTTTGGATAGTGAAGCATGAGTTAGTTAAGGAATTAACTAATAAGAATAAATATTAGTTAATTTAAGTTGGGAGTTATATTATGAAATAATATAATGAGAGTATTGAACCTTAATTAACTATGATGATATAGTACAGTATTTAATTTACTTAAGTAAAGGAGTGAATTAATAAGTGTGTTGAATTTGTAATTATAGTTGATACTTTTTATATATATTACATATTTGCTATATGTAAATAAATTGATAGAAATAATTTATTATAATAGAAAATAAACTTATTTCCTATTTTCTATATATAATATATGTATATGTGTTGTACATATAATTATTCGATATTATATTATATTATAATATCTTGAGTAAATAAATAAAGTATTTTCTAATAATGAATATCTTTACTTGGAGAAAACATAATATTTTATGATATGGCTAAATACATAATGTTAAATGTATTTTCAAGGGAGTTTATTAATGAAAGGAAACTAAGTTATTTTAATATATTTAATAACTTAAGTTATTATTTGATCGTGAATATTATTATTTGAATAATTAATAGAGTATATATTAATTATTATAAGCGTAAAGGTTATACTTATTATAAGTATAATTAATTGAAGTAGTTAGCATTTTAATAGTTTGAGTTATTGTATTACCGTAAAGGTTATATAGAATATTTGAATATTTTCATTCACGATATATTTATATATGTGAACCTTGGACTTAATAGTTCTAATTTAATTGAACATGTTATAAGTAGTAATGTGGTGAGAGATGAGAAAGTGATGAGAATAATAATAAGCTTAAGATTAAGCTTGTGGGAGATGCCTTGTGTGGCACGATAATAGATTCGTTGATGAATTAATTAATTAATTATATTTGCTCAACTAGTTGATATGTGCAAAGGATGTGATAATTTAAAAGTATAACATATGGTAATGACACATGTGTTATATAAAGTGTAGTGCAACACATAAGTGTGACCATACAATTATGTATAAACTATATTATATAATGCAATGTGACGCATTAATATAGCTATATATTATATATATAGACTATATAGTAAGATTGGTTGCATTATGTTAGTTACATAATAATGTTGCTTATGTAACATGATGTGTGTGGGTAGACCTTAATGTATACCCTATTACCTTATATTAATATCAATAAATAATTGTGAATTGATAATGTATGCAATAAGTTATTATAACTGTAATGATAACCGTTATGATAATTAATAACTGTTATGATAATACCCAATTGAATTATATTCGGTGTTAAGAAAATGTACATGGATTATATGTGGTATATATGTAACCTACTTGATATATTGTAATTAGAAACTACAATTGTATTTCATTTATAACCTAGGTGTTTATAAAATGAAATGTGATATAGTCTTAGTAAGAGGTAGACTATATATATTTGTAACATTAGTATGTTGCTTTCATGTTGCTGAGATTAATCTTTGTTCCAAATTGAGTGCCCACCTTCACTTCTTCTTCACGTGATAACTCTAAGGCTAGTCTACTCCTATGTGCATCAAACTCAGCAAACTTAGATAGCATTATAGCAAATAATCAATGGGGGAGTGGGTATCATGATGATCTCCACCAACTCCTCTCAATCCAGTGTAATTCTTCTTCTTCCCATTGGTTTGGAATGATGGGCAAAACCATAAACTGTGTAATGAATTGTCTATAAATGCAAGCTCTTCTCTTCTCCTCTTTCATTTGCTGAGAATTCCAAGTGAAGCTAGTATAGTATACTGAGATATAGAAAGAGAGAGATATCAGTTAAGAGAGGAATTCAAATTGCAGCAACTTGATTTCAGAGGTACATTCATGTTCATCTATTTCAAATTTCTAATTATTGAATTAAGCATGAATTTCATGATAATGTGATTTAAGTGTTAAATAAGTTGTTAGGCATGTTATTATGACAATATAGCATGGTTGGAATAATTTTTCGAAAGAAATTCTGAGTTGGGTTGTTAAAACTGCCAAAGCAGTTCAGTCTCTGGTTTGGCCGGACACCGGCGCAGCTGCGCCGGGTTTATGCCTGGCATCTGCGCAACTGCGCAGGGTCCTGGAACTTGTTTTCATGTTTTGTTGCAGATTCTGTTATAGTGCTATCATGAGATATCTCTTAAAGCAAACAAGTGAACTAGATTGACATGCATATATGACTATCTTAACGTAGCATGATGCATGTATGGCCGTGTTAGTATGTGATATGGAAGGAAAACATGGTTTTAAAATAAACTTATAGTTTTAATATGAACTTTGACATGTGTGTGTCATGTGTGCATTCTGATTTTTGTGAACACAATCGTATGGTTTATATTGACATGAAATACATAATTTAAGTGTTAATCGTACACTAGCTTACATGAGTGAAGGATTCAAGAGGTTTTCAAGAAAAACTTAAAGACTTTTTGAAATAAACTTGACCAAGACTTACGTCTTTTAGATTCTGACCATGTGAGAACATTTATGTGGTTTAGATATGTGTTTCGAGTGCACATGAGTTATATGTTGAGATGCCTTGCATGTACTAAGATTAGTGTACTTTTCAAAGAAAGATTTGAATGTGAAAACTAATATCATCAAGTGCTAAGTGAACTTACGTTATGAACATGCAAGCATGTATATTAGGATTTCATTGTGCCTATAGACATGTTGACATAAGCATCATGTGATGAAACATGGATTTCACCTATGCACGCATATTCATATAAAATGAATTTCTAAAGCATAAACTATGTGATTAACATATACATGTGTGATATACGCACGAGCATGCATACTTAGTATTGTTTAGCCTCGCGGTGTGTTGATATGACTTTAGTAATGGACCATTAATAACATGGGCTTGATTTGCTTAAAGTTTATCGGCATATGGCCTTAATTGGATTAGGATGAGCATGCTAGGTTTTGAACTTGAAATTATAACCATAGAGCATATGTATTGATTAATATCAGTAACTTGAATGATATTGATTGAACTCGGGTGGTCCAGCAGAACGAAATTTCATTCCTGGGTTGATCAGTGAGTGGCGCAGCTGCGCCAGCCAGTTTTCAGGATTTGTGCAGTCTGTTTGTTCTTGATTTTGTAGTAGAATTGTATTATTACTTAAACTGCAAATCATGGTCTGACCCCTACTAGTTTATGACTATATGATAAACATAATAACCTTGCATGACTAGTTTAAAATATGACAAGGATTTTGAAAGGAGAAACTTAGAAAAGTTTAAATGTAATGGTTTCGATAAGGTTTGAGAAACATGAAAGCAATATAGATCATGTATTTATGAGCTTTAAATACGTGTCGAACACATAGCGAGTCGAGTAAAGGTGTATGAATGTTGATATTAAAAGTATACCTATACTAGCTATTATAGGAGTATGTTATGAAAGTGAAACAAGGTTCTAAGAACCAAGTTAGACAACAATGTAACCTTTATTATTACATTGAGAATGTGTGGATACATATAACTAATGAGTGTTATCTCTATGGTTAATATAACTGTGTAGGATTACACAAAGTGCAGAGATTCTTAAGCAGTTAAGTCGTAGTTGTTAAACTACGAATCAGGCAAGTCTTTCAGTTCCCATTTGATATATGAATTCAATAACTGTTAGTTGAATTATGTTATGCTGTGATAATGTGAGCTTATATATGAACTGTATATGAGATATAAATGAGATTGAAAGTTGATCTTTGTTGATATACTTGTTATGTGGAAAGTAACATGCGTAGTAAATATAAATTGTTTATAAATGCTTGAACTAAGTATGATGTTATATGCTATGTGATGCATGAAAACTGTTAGAATTGCTGAGCTGTCGAGCTCACTCTTGCAAATAACCACTTTTGCAGGTTAAGGACTCACGATAAGAGTAACGTGCTACGTGATAGAGTTCGAAGATTTCTATTTATTTAGATATATGCTCTCGAACCATGTTTAGGTTCTAGGAGCTGTACTTGACAGTTGTTTACATTGTTTGGTACTTGTCGTATCGTAAAGATGTATTAGTTAATACATAGAGGATATTGAATTGAGATGTAAACGTTTATACAATAATTCAGATATAGTGAATCATATATAGTGGTTCAAGAAATTGTAATTGATTCAAAGTTATGAAATCAATAAGAAGAATTTATTCAAAGGATATTGAAAAGTTTAAATTATTTCGCATTTTAGTAGCATCGAATATGATGTAAAGACGAGATCTTAGATATAAATAGAATTTATATTCTAAATTATAATAAACAAAGTTGTATTCTTTTACTAATGATTAAAAGATGTAATAGTTTGACGATAGTAGTATCATGACTGCACTGGATCCGAGGAAAGAGAGGAACCCGGATTTGGGGGCGTCACAAGAAATATACCCTGAAAGAAAGAACTTGCTGTACATTAGCTTAGGCAGGCACGAGGTTACAACATTACCTACACGGCCATACCACTTATCTCATCTCGAGGATGGATCCTTTAAAATACATCTTCAGCAAGCCGATTTTGAACTGCCGTTTATCCAAGTGGCAGTTGATCCTTCAATAGTTTGACATCATCTATGTGACCCAAAAGTCCATTAAAGGGAAAGGGATTGCAGATCACCTGTTGGCCGCACCAGGAGGAGGTTTTGAGCCTCTGGAAATGTATTTCCCGGAGGAGGAAGTGATGACTATTCAACTAATTGATAAAGAGGGTCAAGGTCAGTTCTGGAAGATGTATTTTGACGATGCATCAAACACTGAAGGCGTAGGAGCCAGGGAAGTCCTGGTATCTATTACGGGAGATCAATACCCCGTGGAAACCAAGTTACATGTCAACAACTCCAACAATATCGCAGAATATGAAGGATGCATTGTAGGGTTGAAGCTGGCTCAGTCCATGTGAGTAAAACGTTTAGCGGTGTTTGGAGATTTGGAGCTAGTCATCAGACAGTCTACCGGGGCATACACCACCAAGGAATTGCATCTATTGCCTTACCATCAACATATTCTCAGATTGGCAGGGGAATTTGAAGACATTGCCTTCATGCATATCTCCCAGAACCGAAATGATTTCATCGATGCATTGGCCACATTAGCTTCAGTGGTGAACCTGTCAGCTAGAAGGGGAATGCCTGTCATCACTTTCACTGTACAGAATACACCGTCATATGGAAATAATGTAGGGGAGATATCAGATGAGATATCACCTACTGGACCACCTTGGTACCACCATATTAAAGAATATTTGCGAGATCAATCAACCCTTGAAGGAATGAGTCAAGCCGCGAAGAAGAGAATACAGAAAATGGCCATATATTTCTACCTAAGTGGAGATGCTCTCTATAAGAGAGACCCAGGTGTAGGCCTTTTGAGATGTCTAGACCGAGATCAAGCCCAGTGAATTATGAATGAAGTACATGGTGGGGTATGCGGAGCACATATGAGTGGACCTCTACTTGCCAAGAAAATTATGAGGATAAGACATTACTGGATATCCCTCAAAGTGGATTGCGATGATCATATCAAGCGTTGTTATTAATGCTAGATCTATGCCAACATTATTTATGCGCCTCCAAATCAACTGCATTTCATGACATCACCATAACCTTTCTCCATGTTGGGAATGGACGTGATAGGACCTGTTGAGCCTAAAGCCGGTAACGGTCATCGATTCATCTTCACTATGATTGACTACTTTACCAAGTGGGTGGAGCAGCTTCTTTCCCCAAGGTAGCCAAGAAGGTTATCGTTGGTTTCATTAGAAACAACGTCATCTGTCGGTATGGACAACCTGAGGTTATCATATCCGACAACGTAAAAAATCTGAATAACGAGATGATGAGGGAACTGTGCAGTAAGTTCAATATCAAACACCTTAATTCAGTTATTTATTGTCCGAAAATGAACGGCGCGGTGGAAGCGACTAATAAGAACATCAAAAAGATAGTGATGAAGATGTTGGCAAATCACCGGGGATGGCCTGATCTATTGCCGTTAACCCTACTTGCATACCGAACGTCGACTCAAACCTTGACTAGGGAAACACCCTACTCACTGGTGTATGGTATGGAGGTTGGACTTCCTGTCAAAGTGGAGATGGAATCACTGAGAGAGATGCTAGATTCTTAGATAGAGGAAAGCCAATGAATACAGGATCGATACGATCAGTTATCCTTAATAGATGAAAGGAGAGCTACTGCTATCTTCCACGGTCAACTCTATCAGCAGCGAATGTCCCGATCTTATAATAAGAAAGTGCGACCTTGAGAATTTAAAGAGCATGATTTGGTGCTGAAGAAGATCATTCCGGGCCAGGATGCAGCTAAATGAAAATTTGCCCCAAATTGGGAAGGACCCTTTATTGTCAGAGCAATCCTATCGGGTGGAGCTTTGAAATTGGAAGAGATGGACTTTGAGGAATTTCCGCAATTGATCAATTCCAATTCGGTGAAACGGTATTATGTCTGAGACAACTTTCACTTTCAAACTGGAATACTTTGTCTTTATAAAAAAAGAAAAAGATAAAAAAGAAAAGAAAAAAAAGAAAAAAAGAAAAAAAAGAAAGAAAAAAAATATCAAGTCTAGTTTTCAGGTCTGAGCCTGTACTACGAAAGACCTGATCTCCCATCTGTGGGAGTAGGTAGGTAGCCATTTATGGTGCGGTCTAACCCTGGATAAATCAAATCAGAACTTATCAAATCAAACCAAAAACATCAAATCCCATCAAACTAAACTCAAACCCAAATAAACCCTTTTCAAACTTTTCAGGTCTGAGCCTAAACTACGAAAGACTTGATCTCCTATCTGTGGGGGTACGTAGGCAGCCATTTATGGTGCGGTCTAACCTTCAAAAAAATCCAAACACTTTCATCTTATTCAAAATCCTAACCTATACAGAAATCAAAATCTTATCTATAAAGCCCACCCAATCGACGACTCATGCGGAGAAGACCTAGCGACATCTCAGCATCACCCCGCCGAATCTAAAGCCACATGACTAGACCAGTTCTATGTCGACATAATAAATCATGAAGCGAGAATGGTAACAGTGGACAAGGCTAGACATGCTCAAATAAGAGAAGTGAATTGAACTTGTTTCTTTTTATATATATAGTTGTTTAGAATACAAAAGTTGATTCTAACCTATGACAAGCAATAATAACAAAGTCTATACAGGGAAATAAAATAAAGCTATAAATCGGCAGTAAGATGAGCCAGCATAGCCAAATATCCAGTGGTCTTTGCAGTCGGAGGAGCGTCTCTGAGCTCGTGCTCCAGTATCTCAACCCGTCTCAGCATCTCTGTTGCCATACGATAAACCTCCTCCTAACTCTGCACTACACCCTGTACGTGACTAATGAGTCCGTCTAAGAAAGTCTGGGCTGCATCTCTTTCAACGAGGGCCTAGTCTCTAGAAGCAAGGGCTGCATCTCTCTCAATAATAGCAACATCCTGACCAGCTACGGTGGTATACATAAGAGCTCGAGCCTGATCCCTCTCAAAGGTCACCAGGTGAAGCTGTCTATCCATCGCCTCCATGGAAACTGAGGCCAAATGCGGGACTGTACTAACTAGGGAAGCTGTCAACTCTACAAGTAAAACATCCTCAGTCGGAGATATAGGATCCTCCATGGGCTCCTCAGCGTCTGTAGACCCACGATCACCCCCGGATAAAGATCCTGTGTTAATCTGGTCCGCGACATCTGCTGTCAAATTCGACTCCAGCCAAGCTGAATACTCCTGCAGATCGACCTGGGTGGCAGTCTCTGAACTCCATTGTCTGTTGATGACCTTAGAATCCATAAACCCGAGCTACATCAGCCTTGGTAACTGAGCAAACGGGGAAGCGATAATCCTCAGTCCCCTCAAAAGCATGGACCTCCTGGTACTGATCAAACTGACCCATCACTGCCAAAGGATGATAGGTCGTCACACGCCTCAAACCAGCCAACGAAAGGAAATCCAGGTCGGCTACGTGGGTGGTGAAACTCAGAAAGGAGCACTAACCAGAATATATAACTATCGCAAAAGGCTTCTCCATGGCACCCAGAAATAAAGTCCAGGACGCCTCATCGACGCAAGAAGTCGGGTGATATGAGTAGACCTGAGACAAGCCATGTCCAAAACAGAACCCGTGACGACGAAGCCGACCGATCGGTCTGAGGTTCGTTATAAACCAGATGTATAAGAGCACAGGGCTACCTATGAACTCCTGATCCCCAACAGTACGGCAGATTAAAGTTGATATCAATGTCTCTGCCAGGATAAAGGGAAGTATGGTGAAGTTATCTCTGAGAGCCCTGACAGCCATTGACATCGCCACGTTTAGATGGTCAGCATAGAATGCATATATAGATATGCTACGAGGCACATGACCAGGGCGTCCACTCGGGCAATATGCCATCTCTCCTCCGAAATAGCAAAGTCTCTATGATAGATGGAAAAGCTGTCGGCAGATCCAAAGTGACCTATCATGAAGTCCATAGAAATGATGTGTCTACCACCCACCTCGGCCAGTACAACTTCCCTCCTAAGTCCAGTCATCGTCATGAACTGGAGGTGCATATGGCCCAATGCCATCCGAACACATGGCCCCTCCATCGATAATACAGAAATGCGACCATACTCCTCCAGAGTAGGAGTCAACTCATCCGAGCCAAATCAAAAAATGTGGCCCTCAAGAATCCAATACCTAAAAATCCTGCCAATAAAGTCTTCAGGAACCTGAAAAGACAACAAAGACAGGGAATGGCCTAGCATGCGACTGACGGCGAATACGGTCAGCATATGGCAACTGGTCATACCAAACCCTCAAACTGGTAGCTATATGGCTAGGCGGAAGGTGATCCAAGTGCACCACATCAGAGGACGCCATTTATAAAAAATGTGTCAATAAAACCATCCAGGGGTCAATCTCTATTCAATCATTTAAGTATATTTGAAGCATTTATCATAACAAGTGATAAAATATCATGTGTGATGAATAAATAGCAAACATTATACATAGATATCTGCCAAATACATTAGTTTTATATACATCACTGTCATACCTATGATACATGTGAAAACTAAAAAATAAAAAGTACAGGATAAAGGGGCACAAATGCCGAATGACTAACAAATGACCTATGGGCTCGTCACATCGTCAAAATCCTCCAAGAAGGTGATGGGGTCATCAAACTGGTCAACCTGGGGCAATGTATCGGGGATGGGAACATCCTGTTGATCCGGGCGATAAGGGGTCTTCTGCATATCCAGGTGACAAGTAAATGGATCACCTCTATCCTGAGAGCCACCCATGCCTGAAGGTCCAGCACCATGAGAGCCACCATCGCCTGACGGCCTAGCCTCATGACCCTGAGCAGAAAAAGTACCAGCTAAGGAGGGGTCTCCGCCTAGATAACGACAGTACATAGACATCTACTCTAACTAAAATCTCAAATCAGCGATCTAAGTCTGATGAGAGGGCTCCTGAAAACATTATATCCAGTCCTTCATCATAAGTGATCCTGGAACTATATCTCACAAAAAATGGGTAGCCCTGGTCTAAGCTCCTATCGTGTGCGGGCCCCACTAAGTGGTAAAGTCCTCGGAAGTGATAGGACCATCGGACAAGTGAAAAAATCATACCCCTCAGTGGGAATTGATGCAGCTGACGAAGATAAAGGCCAGCTGTGCTGGAGGAAGAAAAGGAAGGCGAATCTCCCCAGTGATACATCGAAAAGCGCGCTCCCTGTTGGTCATATTCCCCATCAATATATGCGTGCAAGTATATACACGATCAACAAGTAATAAAGAGTAAGTAGAGTATCATCCCACAGAGAATTAACTAATAAAATTCACCAAGCACTAGCCCATAACCATTTCAATCTTATTTAAACGAATGAATTAATATGTTGACAAAAACTATGCAATTAACTAATACTAAATAACCCTAGAATAAAACTAGATAATGAAGATATGATATTATAATTTCCCCATTGATTCATCAAAATTAATACACTTCCTGTTAAGCCAAATTAATTATCACGGATTGCTAGTTGAGAACACGAAAGTGAGATAAGGCCATCTCTCAATATACCAAATCTATATCACATATAATTCTGATAGAATACACATGAACACCCAAATTATATAAAGCACTATATTTCTATGTGATTTATCAATAACAAGGGTTTACGCACAAATTCTCAAATGACTACAAGCGGTGCTTCGGTATATGTCTATCTGAAACACGAATCATACATTCCAACACCATGTATAACATACAAACACAAGCTACTAAGATCATATCTAAACCCATATTCTGTTATCAATTTGATATGGACTATCACAATAATTGATGGCCAATCAAGTAAGCAATTAAGTATGAATCATAGTAGTCAATCCAATAACAATCAATAAGATCAACAAAGAAGTATATCAAAATAAACTATTCAATAGATTCCATTGCAATCCCAAAATAGAGTTTAATTCATGATTGAATCAAGTCCACAATCCACAATTTGAATAAACATTAAAAGTTTACAAATAGAAGTGAAAGAGAAATTATAAATAGGAATTGCAAATCTGATTTCTTCTCTTGCTTCAAATCTGAACTTCCATGGGTCTTTAATTGCTTCAATCTCTAACTCTAATCTAATCTGGGGTTCTACTCTAATCTAACCTAATCTAATTCTAAAATTAAAGAGAAGAGAAAAACATAAGAAAACTATTAATCCCCAAGGGAGGAATGTCTCTGAATAATCAAAATAAGCCCTAATATAAACCCCCAATGTCGAGTGCCTCGTTCCGCAAGCCAAAATCCACTTAATTAAAAAGTTAAATTCGTCATTGACCAGACCGGGCGTGATCGCGCTGCCTAACAGTACAAATTGGGCGCGACCGCGCTTCATGCTATAGAATTCTTCTCCTGGCTTGGTCGCGCGCCTTTTAGCCTTGAATCAGGCGCGGCTATGCTCTGCTATTTTTAAGCAGGTTGTTGCTGTAAGAACCTGAATTTTCAGATATTATTAAATAAGGATTTAATAAATAAAATTCTTAAACCGTGAGATGGGTTCGAACAAGAATGTATATATGTGATATGAGGTATGTGGTATTATATTACATAGGATAATATGGACTATGTAAAATGTGTTTTTGTGATTTATAAATATATTATTAATATATATTTGTTAATTATCGTAGAGACGATCCAGTTGAGATAAAGGAAGTGGATAAATTCCTATCGATATTAAATAATTTATAGAATTATTTCATAGTAAGTTGGTGACATTAAATATCCTTAATGTATAATCACCATATTCTTGAGTATGTGTATTAATAACTAGTATGGTTATAATATAGGTTATTAATAGCACTTAAGCTATCCGTGAATAGGTTTGGATAATGAAGCATGAGTTAGTTAAGGAATTAACTAATAAGAATAAATATTAGTTAATATAAGTTGTGAGTTATATTATGGAATAATATAAAGTCAGTATTGAACCTTAATTAACTATGATGATATAGTACAGTGTTTAATTTACTTAAGTAAATGAGTGAATTAATATGTGTGTTGAATATGTAATTATAGTTGGTACTTTTATATATATTACTTAGAATAGTAATATGTGAGAAAGTCTAATGTGCGAATAACGTTAAATATATATACGTTATTAAAGGGAGATGGAAATCATTATATGATTAAATGAATATTTGAAGAAATTGTTTTGGGAACAATTTATAGAAAAGAAAGAGAAATAGTTATTATATATTTCTAATAAAGGATATTAAAATAGTTTCTAATATTGAATTATTTTAATACAAGGAGGAAATGTTATCTTTGAATAATAATATTACCTTATATGTTTTTGTATGAGGTGTGTTTGGTTAATATAGTAAATATATTAAAACGTATTTGCTATATGTAATTAAATTGATGGAAACGATTTATTATAATAGAAAATAAACTTATTATCTATTTTCTATATATAATATATGTACATGTGTCGTACATATAGTTATTCGATATTATATTAAGAATAATATCATGAGACAATAAGTAAATTATTTTCTAATAACGAATGTGCTTATTTGGAGAAAACATAAATATTATGGCAAAATACATAATTTTAAATGTATTTTCAAGGGAGTTTAATTAATGAAAGGAAACTAAGTTATTTTAATATATTAAATAACTTAAGTTATTATTTGATCGTGAATATTATTATTGGAATAATTAATAGAGTATATATTAATTATTATAAGCGTAAAGGTTATACTTATTATAAGTATAATTAATTGAAGTAGTTTAGCATTTTAATAGCTTGAGTTATTATATTTTCGTAAAGGTTATATATAATATTTGAATATTCGATTTGTAAAATATTTATATGTGGACCTTGGATTTAATAGTTCTAATTTAATTGAACAGTTATAAGTAGTAATGTGGTGAGAAATGAGTAAGTGATGAGAATAATGATAAGCTTAAGTTTGAGCTTGTGAGAGATGCCTTGTGTGGCACAATAATAGATTCGGTAATGAATTGACTAATTTAATGATGGAGGAATTATTAATTAAACAATTAATCTAAATTAATTGTTAATTGTTATTATGATAGTATGTTAAATTATTATGGCTAGTGATAGTATAATAATAAGGAAATCGATTATAAGTATAATCGAATTTGTGATGAGATAAATTATCTTCTAATATTAATTATTATTATGAACAATATACTATTATCAAGTAATTAATTGATAATATGATGATTAATGAGTAAATGATTTATAAATATAAAAAGATTTATATTTATTTAACGTGATAATAAATCATATAAAGTGTTAATCAATTAGCGTGGGAATTATAATTCCATGGATTAATGAGAAATGGATTAATTAATATTATTATTAATTAATTGATAAGATAAGTAATTTATTAATTTCTATGTGCAACCATGCGATATTAAAGTATAACGTATGATAGTTAACTATATGTTATGCGAAGTATAAAGTGCAATGCGACTATGTTATATATGAATATAAACTATATAGTAAAGTTATTGAGTTGTAATAGGTACATGAAATGTGGGTTTGACAATGTGTATATTAAGTATACAATAAAATAATATATCATAAATATATTGTAAACAATTATTGAATTAATGAAATTTAATAATAAAGGAGACAATACACTATGATGATACCCGATAGAATTATATCCGGTAGAATGAAATGTACATGAATTTATATGTGCAAGTTAAAATTTACTACACGATAGTATTATTGGGACTACATTATGACACATTAATTATAACTTAAGTTATATGAAATGGAATGCGTATAACTTAAATGTATATGTAATGTATATATATAACCCAAGTATGGTATACACTATATATAACAATAGTAAGTTAATTTGCAAGTTGCTGAGTTATATTTACTGTGTCCCAATTTGAGTGCCCATTCTCCACTTCTCTTCACGTGAAGCCTAGCCTACACTACTCTCCTCTCAAATTCATCAATCCTAGCTAATGAGTATGGGTGGAGTGGGATTGATGATGGATTACACCAACTCCTCACCAACTATTTGTTAACCATTGTGCATTCTTGAAATCTTTTGGTTTGGTTTGGAAGGTAAGAGCATTGTTTGTGTATCAATTGGCTTATAAATATAGCCTCCCTTCCTCTCATTTTCTTTTGTTGAGAATTCTGTGTAGTAAGGCTAGTGACTATAGCATTATTATGAGTAAGTTACTGTGAGAGTTATCAGCGAGGGAGAATTTGTTTAGCAGCAAGTTAACTTCCCTTTTTGCAGAGGTATATTTCCTATTCTTGATTCTTCAATGTCAACTTCTTAATTTTACTAAATAAGATGTTAAGTTGATTTGGAAAATGTTGTTAACTGCTATATAAGATTGTAAACACGTTAGTTATGTAATATGGCTGGTGTAGAATCGAATTGATAAGAAAATTTTGAGTTTGGACTAAGTTCTGCCGAAGCAGAGCAGTCATTGTCTCTGGCCGGCCAATGGCGCAGCTGCGCCAGTTATGTACTGGCCAGCAGCGCAGCTGCGCCGGTACCAGACTTGAGTTGGGCAAGGCCCTGCGCAGCTGCGCCAGTTTTGAACTGGGGCTCTGCGCAGCTGCGCCGGGACCAGTTTCTGGGTTTTGTTTTCTGTTGCAGGTTCTGTTATATGTTAGCATAAGTTATATAATTAGAACAAGCATGTGGGCATAGATAACATACATATATGATTACCTTGATATGAAATGAGCATGTGTAACGATATTAGTACACACGATTGAAGAAAAACTTATAGTTTTGAAATGAAACTTATAGTTTCGATTGTGAACTTGGACACATATGTAATATGTATATAATCTGATATTTTTAAACATGATAGTATGGTTTATATTGACATGAAATGCATGCTTAAAGTATTAACCGTACACTAGTATTAGAAGTTAAGACAATTTTTGAAATGATAAACTTAAGACTTTCGAAAACGAACTTAACCAAGACTAATGTCTTTTAGATTCTGACCATTTGAGAATATTTATGTGGTTTAAATATGAGTTTCTAGTGTATATGAAATACATATAGATGCCATGCATGTACTATGATTCCTTGTTGACTTAGTGTGATTTCCGATGAAAAGCTAAGGACATCAATTACCATATGAATTATGTTGTGATCATGCAAGCATATGCATTAGGATGTCATTATGCCTATAGACATGTTGACATGAGCATCATTTGATGGAGCATGGATATCACCTATGCCAACGTATTCAAGAAATAAAATTCTAAAGCATAAACTATGTGATTAACATATACATGTGTGATGAACGCACGAGCATGTATACTTAGTATTGTTTAGCCTCGTGGTGTGTTGATATAACTTTAGTAATGGACCATTAGTAACGTGGGCTTGATTTATTTAAAGTTTATCGGCATGAATGCCATATGATTTTGACTTATAATGAGCATGCTAGGTTTTAAAACTTGAGTTAATGCCCTTATATACATGTATACATGATGAACATAGTAGCCTTGCATGACTAGTTAAGTATGACAAGGATTTTGAAAGGTGAAACTTAGAAAGTTTGAATGTAATGGTTTCGATAAGATTTGAGAAACGTAAGAGCAATATGGATTGTAGATTTATGAGTTTGCAATATGTGTCGAACACTTAAATAGTTAAGTGGTTAATATTGATATTGAGTATGGTTAAGATATCACTATACGTACCTAACGATACTAAGCGTATGATAAGAAAGTGAAACGAAGGTTTTAAGAACCAAGTTAGACAACAATGTAACCTTTATTATTACATTGAGAATGTATGGAAGTGTATAACTGATGGGTGTGATCTCTATGATTAATATAACTGTGTAGGATTACACAAAGTGCAGAGATTCTTAAGCAGTTAAGTCGTAGTTGTTAAACTACGAATCAGGCAAGTCTTTCAGTTCCTATTTGATATATGAATTCAATAACTGTTAGTTGAATTATATTATGCTGTGATAATGTGAACTTATATATGAACTGTATATGAGATATAAATAAGATTGAAAGTTGATCTTTGATGATATACTTGTTATGTGAAAAGTAACATGCGTAGTAAATATAAACTGTTTATAAATGCATGAACTGAGTATGATGTTATATGCTATGTGATGCATGAGGACTGTTAGAATTGCTGAGCTGTCGAGCTCACTCTTGCAAATAACCACTTTTGCAGGTTAAGGATTCACGGTAAAGATTTCGTGCTTCTTGATTGATAAAGATAGATAGTATCGCATTGAAGAATATTACTTAGATTATTGTCTGGACTATGTTTAGATTCTAGATGATGTACTCGATAGTTGCTTACACTGTTTAATACTTATTGTATTGTAAAAATGTATTAGTTAATACATAGAGGATATCGAGTTGAGTTGTAAACGTTATACGATAACTCAAATAGGATGAATCATATTATAAAGTTGATTCAGGGATTGTAATTGATTCAAGTTATGGAATCAATAAAAAGATTTTTATTCAAAGGATATTGAAAAGTTTAAATTATTCCGCATTTTAGTAACATCGAATATGATGTAAAGCCGAGATCTTGGATATAAATAGAATTTATATTCTAAATTATAATAAACAAAGTTGTATTCTTTTACTAATGATTAAAAGATGTAATAGTTCGATGATAGTAGTATCGTGACTGCACCGAACCAGAGGTTTCGAAGGAACGTGGATTTGGGGGCGTCACAGTTGCTTTGCTTGGCTTTCTGCTGCTACTGACTTCTCTGCTCCTCATGCTTCCATCTATTCCACATTAGCTCTGTTTAGCAATCCCCAACATCCCATTTAGCTTTACACGACATCAAGAGAGCTTTCGATATAAAATCTACAAAAGTAAACCAAAATACATCAAAAGCTACTAAATCACATGAGTTTAAAGAACAATTAAATTTAGTTGATATCTAAATAAGTGGTTATAAAACCACTTATCACTCCCAGAGGTAGAGCTCCCAACCTCCATTAAAAAGGAATGGAATCTGGCGAGTAGATAAATAAAACTTTGGCCCTGTCGGTAAACCATCCTCAAATCCCTCGGAAAAGTGCTCTGCAGAATATGGAACCCACACTATGTCCTCAGCCATCAATGTCTCCAACTGAAGATGGGCATGGGTAAACCCTCCGCGATTGGGACCTCCGACAAAGTAGACTAATGCCATCTACGTCCCCGTGGATAAGTGTCCTAAGCCTAAGAAGGAGATGGGGCGAAGACAAGGAAGCCTCTCATAAGCCCAGAACTGTCAATTCAAAAGAACCCTACATTAGTCGCGGGAAAAGATAAAACAATCAAAAGTAAAATAAATGAAATTCGGTCAAAAGGACTTACCAGAAGAAACGGGTAGAATCCGACCCAGGCGTCGGTAACTCCTTTAGATCGTAATCGCATCCCATGTAGGAAGAGAGCGAACGTAAAAGATCCTTAATCGTAGTCCCCAATGCGTTCTACATCTCAAATTTCCCCTACCAAGATGAAGGGAACAATGGAGGAGTTGTTCACAATAAAATAACCTCTCACGATAGTCAGGAATAGATGACGCAAGATGAGATCCCTCTCCCTCAAATCGGCAGGCAACTGCTGCTGCAGGGTGCCTCGAGCAGCATCTACGCTCAGGCTCCTCGATCGAATACTGCGAGCCTTGAAGGCTCCCTCCTGAGAAGAAAACCCTAGGAGGGTACGCACCGTGGTCGAAGTGATGCCCGTCTCCAAGGGCACTCTGTCCCCAGTAAACTCTAAGCCTGCGATATACCTCCAATCCATGGGAGTCGTCACAACCTCACAGTCCAGTAGATGGAGAGACTGACTCTGATGAAACCATCGCTCGGACAAAGCTCACAAATAGCTACAAGGGCAGCGACTGGGAGCAATAGTGAAGAAAGCCTCAAACCCCCAAGAATCCATGACTGCACGATACTCTGGATGCAGCAAATGATACAGAGAGTATATGTTGAACCAGTTACCCCTGGGCTGGGTAAACTCCGGAACCTGCACGACCACAAGGTTAAGAAAACTCGTCGATGATAAAAAGGAGAAACGAAGATAAATTAATCACGTACCTCATTCACCTGCAAGTGAATAGAGGGATGGCGACTCAGATTCGTACCCAGCAAATCAGGGACAGCTACCTCAATGCCGGGAAGAAATCTAGGCGCAGTGGTGGGCTGAGGCGGAACCTCAGGCTCAGGGATATCCTCCTTGTCCACGGGAGGATGGTCCTCGCTGCCAGGCCGCTGAGCTGGCTCCATCAATCGTTGTACCCGTCTGCTAATCCGGGGAACAGGAACGTCAGAGGGAGCTCTCCGTCGACGAACTCCAGCTGAAATTTACTGGGATGAAGAACGACTGGGTCCCAAAGAATCCATATCTGAACAATGAGTTCGTAGGAATCAAAGTCAAGTCAGGTATATTCCTGTCCTTTTCAAATTTCAAATTAAATCCATAAAATATAATTTAGGTCATCACATCATGCATGTCCTACATGTGCCATTATATGTGTATATTATTTTAATTGCATCCTAGCATATCTATACATGTATCTAGGACCTTGATGTTTGACTCATGGAAATTTTTTTGCCAGAGTTTCCTCTATAAAACGGACTAACCACATGACCGAAACATGCATTAAATCACCCTATGAGGGTATACCATCACAACCAAGCATGTAAATATCAATTCAAATTGTTATTCTAACGCATAGATACAATGCATGTCTAGATTAACTGATAAATGATAATATATCGCATACATACGGTCCATAAGATGATCGGTAAGCATGCATTGCATTATAAACATGTTTATCTAGTTATCTATGCATACATATTAGATATAATGCGTTTAAGGAAATACGGGATTTCACCAACGAAAACACAAAATAACAGAGTCTAGACGTTACCCGTAGTAAGTAAAAGAGATGTACGGTGACAAATCGCTCCGAATCAAGCCAGAATCTTATAGATATGAAGAAATGCTCAGATTTTGTAGAGAGAAAATGAAGAAAATCAAGTTGAATGAGTAAAAATGAGTCATCTTGAGGGTATAAACACGATCACGGGCAGCCTCAACCATACATGCTCCAGCGGCATGTGTGGCTGCGGCTACCACATGTGGGTCCCACCGCTTCCCGATTGATAGAATGATGTCTGAAACGTGTTATTTTGGGTTCATAATGGTCACATTATTTAAAATGATATCTTTCTATGACAGTTTTAAACCCCAAAAACCCTAAAAACCCTCCGAAATAGCAAAAATTTGATAATGGTCAGATATCACGACGTTAAACGTCGGAAGACCAAAAAATCAGTTAAAATCAATACTACATCTCAAAGTCCACCGGCAACGAACCAGTGAAGGCGTTGGCTCGACCCCCGATGATGTAATCCACCGGCAATGAACCAGTGAAGGCATCGGCTTGACCCCCAATGATGTAATCCACCGGCAACGAACCAGTGAAGGCGTCGGCTCAACCCCCGATAATGTAATCCACCGGCAATAAACTAGTGAAGGCATCGGCAAATCCCCGATAGTGTAATCCGTTGGCAATAACCCAACACAGATCGATAAATCCCCGATGGTGTAATTTGTTGGCAACAACCCGACGTAGATCAGTAAATCCCCGATGGTGTAATCCGTTGGCAACAACCCAGCACAGGTTGGTAAGTGCCCGATGATGTAATCTATTGGCAACAACCCAACGCAAATCGACAAATCCTCGATGGTGTAATCCGTTAGCAAGAACCCAACGTAGATCGGCAAATCCCCCATGGTGTAATCCATTGGCAACAACCCAACGTAGATCGGCAAATCCCCGATGGTGTAATCCGTTTGCAATAACCCAACGCAGATTGGCAAATCCCCGATGGTGTAATCCGTTTACAATAACCCAATGCAGATCGATAAATCCCCGATGGTGTAATCCATTGACAAAAACCCAACGCAGATCGGTAAAACCCCGATAATGTAATCCGTTGGCAACTACCCAACGCAGATCGGTAAAACCCCGATGATGTAATCTGTTGGCTACAACTTAGTGAAGGCATCGGCATGACCCTGATGGTGCAATCTGTTGACTACAATCTAGCTTATGTCGACTTAATCCCGACAACGTAATATTTAACTTCCCCAGCATAGGGGAGTAACCCTTTTCTAATCGCACATATCTATTACATCTGTTATACATGACATTGCATCATCAGATATACCTTATCATGCATTCTTTGTGTCTAGTAATCTTTGTCATGTTCATTCCATTACATTGCATAAACATAACAAAGAGGGGCATCTGTAGACACTAGAAATTTTTCTTTCTTTGTACTAACCTTGTAGAAGGGCAAAATTGTAATTTTACTTTGGAGACAACCCTGAGGTAGGGTAAAAGAGCCAGGTCAACTCAGAAACAACCCCAGGAGTGACGCAAAGGACCAATGACATCCAAATATATCACGAACTGAACGAGGATCACCTAGCTATGACAGTGTTCACTGGAAACTACCACAGCAAACCTCGAACAGCGTGCCATCAAAGATAAGCCAGCTAACTGATATCTGGACCTGGAAGATATATCTCGACTATGAGTATAAACTTCTCAAACCCTAATTCAGTCAGACTCAATCTTATCCCGCCGCATTCAGCAAAGACTTGCTGAAAGGTCGATATACGAAGGTCAACTTCTTCCAAATCGAGACTGAATGAACACCTGTCGAGATTATGGGACCCACCTAGCCCAGCCGCATCCATATATGTGGCTAGCTGCATGTATATATGCGGCTGGCTCGGATAGCTTATATCCCCCACACTAGTTTATTTAGAAGAGAGAGATATATAACTTTAGAAAGAAAGATATTCTAAAGAGAGAAGGGCTCGGGTTTATCACATAAACACCAACTTGAAGCTTAATCATCTCATTTAGCATCTATTTGAAGTCCTGGGAGTGTTCTACGTTGGCCACGATAGTTAAAACGATTGTTCAGCGTCCCCCTAAGGTGAAATAACGTACTTTCTAGCTTCGTTCTTTGTAAACATTGTTCAAATACTAGATTGATGATATATCTTGTTTGAATCTAGTTAAGTTTGTTGTATTTTAAGCATATTGTGTAATAGTTAATAAATATTACGTTTCTATCGGTTATATTATGCTTATTGTGTTGTAAACTAAGTACGGAGGCTAGATCTACCTAGATCTAAGCCGAATCTAGCCTTTGAGATGTTATTAAGCATGAAGCTTTAACCCCTGTGCTAGATCGGTTTAGATTCATGGTAGATCTATAGATTTATTGCTTTAAACAGTCCCGGTTATCCCGTATTACCCTAGATCCATATCTAGAGGTGAAATGGGTCCGAAATGGCATAAAACAGTGATTTCAACCGATGAAATCACCTATTATGAAAGTCGAGGACATTGTATATATATATTCCCGCTTAAAAATGTGAGCCTAGGAATCCCGGTGTTGAGATCCCCGAATGGATCCGACTGGATTCCCACAATGGACAGGTTTTTTATGTTGTAATGTTTTAATAGCATAAATACCATTGTATATGTAATATTTGAATCTTGAAGACGAGCTCGAGGGGTTAGTCTTGAGTGATAGTAGTGTGCATACAAGCCAATCATGTATGATGATAAAGCACGTACTTTATAAACAATCTTATTTATTTATTAATAAAATATTCATTTATTAAAGGCATTTAATTATCTACATGGTGCTATTTTTATAATATATAAATAACCCATAGTTTTAAGCAATGCTTTTAGAATCATGATGATGATCATGCTAATGAGATCTAAATTCTTAGAAAGCTCTAAAACTAAAATAGTTCCCAATCGTGGGATTACTAAAAAGGGGATTAGTAAATTTGGATAGATTGGTACATATGTTGCTTGCTCATTAGATGAGGATGATTGATCTCATGATCATTTGTGTGGAGACACTAAAACAAGTATGTAGGTGCTTATTGGAGAATAAGTTCACTGAACGTGACTCGCTATGGAATACCTAATGGAGTTTTACTCGCCTGTCAATAGGAATTCCTAATGTGATAGTAGTACAAATGATCCTTGGACTTGAGATCATCATAGTATCTTGTATGTAATGAATTATACTTTGACTTCTTCCTTAAAGTCCTTTAGGGTATATAAAAGGGTATGCTTGGGTATAATGAGTTACATATGGAGATAATGAATGATCAATAAAGAATCTACCATCTCTAGTAAAAGAGGAGATATGTCCTATGTGATTCGTTAAATTGATAGTAGTGTGCATACAAGCCAATCATGTATGATGATAAAGCACATACTTTGTAAACAATCTTATTTATTTATTAATAAAATATTTATTTATTAAAGGCATTTAATTATCTACATGGTGCTGTTTTTATAATATGTAAATAACCCATAGTTTTAAGCAATGCTTTTAGAATCATGATGTTGATCATGCTAATGAGATCTAAATTCTTAGAAAGTTTTAAAACTAAAATAGTTCCCAATCGTGGGATTACTAAAAAGGGGATTAGTAAATCCGGATAGATTGGTACATATGTTGCTTGCTCATTGGATGAGGATGACTGATCTCATGGTCATTTGTGTGGAGACACTAAAGCAAGTATGTAGGTGCTTATTGGAGAATAAGTTCACTGAACGTGACTCGCTATGGAATACCTAATGGAGTTTTACTCGCCTGTCAATAGGAATTCCTAATGTGATAGTAGTACATGTGATCCTTGGACTTGAGATCATCATAGTATCTTGTATGTAACAAATTATACTTTGACTAATTTCTTAAGGCCTTTTAAGGCATATATAGGGTATGCTTGGGTGTAATGAGTTACATATGGAGATAATGAATGATCAATAAAGAATCTACCACCTCTAGTAAAAGGGGAGATATGTCCTATGTGATTCGTTAAATGACAACCCAGGAATCCTTGGCCAAGGTAGAATGAAATTAGAAAGAGGTTTCTAATTTGCATTGTTTAGAGTTGTGCATTTTCTAATCGAAATACATATGATTAAATAAAATAAGACTTGACAGTAAATCCATGTCTTATATTTAATTGGGACATTGTATGGTGGAAGGATTGAATTGTACGGTAACTATTAACTCACAGGTTCTTTTATGATTAATGTTGAAATCTATATTATCTGAAAAGTCGTTGATCGCTAGGGAGGCTTATCCCTATTGTAGAATAAATGTTATTTATTTAAATAGATTATTAGTTTAATTTATTTATTTAAATAAGATTAGAATTGTTCTAATTAATTTATTCACAACCGGTTTAATATGGAGAACCTAAAGGGTCACACCATAAAAGGAAGAAGAATTATTTAAGAAGAAAATGGCATGATAGTAATAATGCATTAAGTATAATTAATTTAATCTATGATGATAGAATAAATTAAATAGCTTAATGTTTATTATTTAATATTTTAGAAATATTAAATACAAATTAATAAGAGGAGTCTTTTTAATATTATTATTATTATTATTATTTTAATTCTAAAGGAGTTTAGGAATTAATATAATATCAGTACTCTCTCTCAATCCTAATAAAGATTAGGATATAAATTAATTAAATAAAATCCTATTCTAATTGGATTAGGAGGGTTAACCTAATATCTATATAAGAGAGTCTTATATCAGAAATAAGAAATGATGTGAAATTTTCCAAGAGTTGGGAGTACACATATTCTATAGAGATAGAAACAAGGGTTAAGCCAATAATCCATCTTCTTGAGTTCTTCATCTTCCTTAGTGGATCACCGTTAGAGGCCAAACATTTGGGTGGCTGACATTATTCAAGGGAAGGAGCCACTATCAGAGGAATCAAAGGAATCAAAGGAGTAGAACTTGTACCTGAGGAAGCTTAGATCTTCAAAGGTATAATTCCATGTTCTCTCTTTTCTATTATTGATAACAAGCACAAAGCATGATCATGGTTATGGGTTTGTATAAATTTTGAAAACCTAGTTTTTACGCTTCCGCCCTATTTATGTGATTTGATTGCATAATTGCGTTACATACAAACCCAACAGTGGTATCAGAGCCTAACTTTGTGCTAATTATCAATTTTATAATTCCATGTATGAATTGATATGAGAATTGGATCGTTTTTCTGGACAAAAATCGTTTTCTGCAAGTTTCTGCGGCGAACGGCGTAGCTGCGCAGCTGCCCAGTTCATTACTGGCGCAGCTGCGCCGGTATGCAAAAACTGCTGCTTTCGTCTACCTGCGCAGCTGCGCAGCTACCCAGTTCATTACTGGCGCAGCTGCGCCGGTACCTTGACAGACCCTGAAAATTGATTTTAATTAATTAAGTAAACTGTTTATTTAATTGATAAAGTTTTAAAATAAAGAAGTTTATTTTATCTGAAATATGATTTCAGAATGCTAAAATTAAAGGAGTTTAATTTGGATTTATTTTTGATTAAAATAAAAGAGTTTATTTTGTTTCAAAAATAAAATTTAGCAAAACTTTTGTCCATTAAATAACATCGATCCATATATGGAATAGCATTGTTATTCATGAGATGAATGGATATTTATTGATGCATATGTTGATGTGTATGATAATAAATGGGGTTGATTATGGACTATGACCAATGTGATTGGATTTTATTTTGGTTGAATGCTTGAATGAATAGGTTTTATAAAATGGGGTCTGCGTACCTCGTCTTCTCTAGTTTTATTCTCGATGTAAATTCTATCTCCTTTCTATGTACTTCCCCTTGACTGCTGATCAAGGTTTCTATTTAATTTTAAATAGTTAATGTAATAGAGATAGTTAGAATTATTTTGAAGAAATTAGAGACCAAGGAGCAAGGAACGCATGAAGACTCATTTGTATGGAGCCAGGGTTTAAATGTAATAGTTATATTTAAATTTAAATTCTTGCACTCCTAGGTTTGACCTTTTGGTTCACTTGGTGGCTCTAGTGAACCAAACTAGAATAAAAGTCCATAATCAATCCGGGTAGAATATAGTATTATATATTGCATGCTAAATATTATATATATTATATTTTATACAAACATGCTTCGCATGTTTAATAAAATGACGCGTATTTTATATATATATGTGCATGCGCGCTTAAAAAGATGAGACAAATAATAACAAACCCCTCAAAGAAATAATATTAAGTCTGAAGCGTTCAAATGATATTTGGAATATCGAACGTCGCCTTCTAGCATGATTAGTTAATAGAGTATTAAATATTTAATATGAGTTTGTTGTGCTATCCACAAGGCAAGTATTGAATATTTAAGATGTTAATTAATCACATTTGATGCTTATCAAGAAAATTGAACGATCTAGTCTTGTTGTGCTATCCACAAGGTCGAAAATTTTTCTTTTTTGAATTTATGGAAGTGCTAGGCTGGACTTAACTTAAATCATTTTAGTTCGGATGTGCACACACATGACCACTATGATTTAAGAGGCAAAATAAAAGGAGTTACGTGGTGATGTAATTGACAAGAGTTGTCTACCTATTTATTTGTATATCGCTTGTTGTGCTATCCACAAGGTTATATACATTTGAAATGGGATCCTTAATCTCACTAGCAAATCTTTAATTAGATGTTGCCGAACTATATGAGTGAGGGTAATATAGTTTGATGAAAATAGTGGGAGATACCAATTTAAAATAAAGACCTAAATTTATTTTGGTATGCAAAGTTAATAAAATGAATGTTTGCTAAAATGTTGTCTTTTCACATGCAGAATTTTATAAATGTCAAAATCACTAATCTCACTACGAAGCATACTTGATGCAAATAAGCTTACCGGCCCGAATTATGAGGACTGGCTAAGAAATCTGAGAATTGTTCTCACTGCTGAAAAGATTTCTTATGTCCTAAATTCCACAATCCCTGAATCTGTTTCAGAAACAGCCTCTGAGGAAGAGATTGCCACTTTCAATAAGTGGCAAGATGATGCATCTGTGGCTCAATGCATCATGCTCGCATCCATGAATAACGAGCTTCAGCGTCAGCACGAAAAAATGGATGCTCCTGCTATGCTGCTTCACCTCAAGGAGTTGTATGGTGAACAGAGTAGGACTGCTAGATATGAGATATCTAAGGAGCTCTTCCGATCTCGGATGACCGAGGGCACTACCGTCGAGACTCATGTTCTGAAGGTAATCAATTTGATTGAACGCCTTGGACAGCTTGTGTTCGTCATGGATGGGGAGTTGAGTCAAGACTTGGTCTTGCAGTCACTCCCTGAGACCTTCTCGCAGTTTGTGGTTAATTTTCACATGAATAAGCTAGATGTCAGCTTACCTGAGCTGCTTAACATGCTGAAAACTGCAGAAGGTCACTTCTCATCCAAGAAGAACCATGTCTTGATGGTGGATTCTTCAAATAAAAGGAAGAGGCCCAAGGTGTCTTCTGAAAAGAAGAAATCTAAGAAGGCTAAGGGAAAAGGGAAAGAAAAGGAGCAAAAGAAACCTGAACCAGCTAAAGGAATGTGCTTTCATTGCAATGAGCCGGGACATTGGAAGAGGAACCGCAAGAAGTTTCTAGCAGAGAAGAAGCTTGGAGAAGCTTCGACTTCCAATCAAGGTTTGTTTATGATTGAAATTAATTTTTCTGAAAGTCATAATTCTACTTGGGTATTGGATACCGGCTGTGGTTCTCACATATGTAATACTGTGCAGGGACTGGTCAGAAGTACAAAGCTGAACAAAGATGAGGTGATCCTACGAGTGGGAAATGGAGCAAAAGTTGCTGCATTAGCTGTAGGAACTTATTGTTTAGCAATGCCTTCGGGCAAATCCATTTATCTTAATAATTGTTATTATGTTCCGAATATTATTAAAAATATTATTTCAATTTCTGTATTGGATATGGAAGGTTTTGACGTTATTATAAAGAACAATGGTTGTTCTATTTATAAAGACGATGTTTTATATTGTTGGGTTTGTACGAAATCGTGACGCAATCAAATTGCAAAAATTAGCGGAAGCATGGTATATCAGAGTTTAAAAAAATTTCTACAAAACCATTACCCGGATCATCCTTTATGCAAATTATTAATTTAAAACGATAAATAAGAAGTTATGGAATCATACCCTTGTAGAACAAAGCTTCCACAGGTACTAGTTCAACTCCTTGTTCTTCGTGATCTCCTTAAATTTCCGGATTAGATTCCTTCCTTTGATCAACGTTAGCCACCCAAGTGTTTGGCCTCTAGAGGTGATCCACCAAGGAAGATGAATTATCAAGAAGGAGGATGGTTGACTTAGTTTTCTATCCTCTATAGAAAAGGAGTACTCTCCAACAATTGGAATTGCATCAAGTAATATCTATTATAAGAATCCTCTTATATAGATATTGGTCAACCCTTCTAATCCTATTAGACATGGAATTTCTTTTAATTAATTAAACTCCTTTAATTAATTTAGGCTTCCCACCACATGGGAAATAATTAATTAAATTCATTTAATTAATTTGTCTCCTAATCTTATTAGGAATAAATGAGAGTACTAATATTAAATTAATTACTAAACTCCTTTAGAAATTAAAATAATAATAATTATAATAATATTAATAAGACTCCTCTTATTAATTTATATTTAATATTTCCAAAATATTAAATAATAAATATTAAGCTATTTAATTTATTCTATCACCATAGATTAAATTAATTTCACTTAATGCATTATTACGATTATGCCATTACCTTCTTAAATAATTATTCTTCCTTTTATGGTGTGACCCTTTAGGTTCTCCATATTAAACCGGTTGTGAATAAATCAATTAGAACAATTCTAATCTTATTTAAATAAATAAATTAAATTAATAATCTATTTAAATAAATAATATTTATTCTACAATAGGGATAAGCCTCCCTAGCGATCAACGACTTTCCAGATAATATAGATTTCAACATTAATCATAAAAGAACCTTGTGAGTAAATAGTTACCATACAATTCAATCCTTCCACCATACAATGTCCCAATTAAATATAAGACATGAATTTACTGTCAAGTCTTATTTTATTTAATTATATATATTTCGATTAGAAAATGCACAACTCCAAATAATGTAAATTAGAAACTCCTTTCTAATTTCATTTTACCTTGGCCAAGGATTCCTAGGTTGTCATTTAACGAATCACATAGGACATATCTCCTCCTTTACTAGAGGTGGTAGATTCTTTATTGATCATTCATTGTCTCCATATGTAACTCATTATACCCAAGCATACCCTTTTATATACCCTAAAGGGCTTTAAGGAATAAGTCAAAGTATAATTCATTACATACAAGATACTATGATGATCTCAAGTCCAAGGATCACTTGTACTACTATCACATTAGGAATTCCTATTGACAGGCGAGTAAAACTCCATTAGGTATTCCATAGCGAGTCACGTTCAGTGAACTTATTCTCCAACAAGCACCTACATACTTGCTTTAGTGTCTCCACACAAATGATTATGAGATCAATCATCCTCATCTAATGAGCAAGCAACATATGTACTAATCTATCCGAATTTACTAATCCCCTTTTTAGTAATCCCATGATTAGGAACTATTTTAGTTTTAGAGCTTTCTAAGAATTTAGATCTCATTGGCATGATCATCATCATGATTCTAAAAGCATTGCTTAAAACTATGGGTTATTTACATATTATAAAAACAGCACCATGTAGATAATTAAATGCCTTTAATAAATGAATATTTTTATTAATAAATAAATAAGATTGCCTCCAAAGTATATGCTTTATCATCATACATGATTGGCTTGTATGCATACTACTTTCAATCTCCCACTTGCACTAAAGCCAATCGCCATGGTATCTCATACCCAACATCTCTAAGTGACGATCAAACTGCTGTTGTGTTAAAGCTTTAGTTAATGGATCTGCAATGTTGTCTTGAGAGTCTACACTCTCCTCTTTCAATGATTTCTTTAATCAAAGTGCCGCAACACATGTTTAGATTCAAGATGAGACTTAGGACCTATTCCTAGTTCTGTAATGAACTTTTCATCTAAAACATCAACTTGCAGCTTCACTTACAGTTATATACTTTGTCTTTGTCACTAAACCAACAACCTTTTGTTGTTTGGAACCTTTTCAATTCACTGCACCATCTTTCAAGGTAAACACATACCCTGAAACAGATTTACTGTCATCTTGGTCTGTTTGAAAACTTGAGTCTGTGAATCCCTTGAGTTTTAATTCAGACCCACCGTAGACAAGAAAAATATCTTTAGTCCTTCTCAAGTACTTTAGGATATTCTTCACTGCCTTCCAGTGCTCTTCTCCAGGGTTTGACTGGTATCTTCTTATTACACTAAGTGCATGAGCAACATCCGATCTAGTACATATCATACCGTACATGATAGATCCTATTACAGAAGCATAAGGGATCTTACTCATACGGTCTCTATCCTCAGGTGTCTTTGGGGCCTGTTTCTTGGAGAGATGTATTCCATGGCTCATCGGCATGAGACCTCTTTTGGAATCTTCCATGCTAAACCTCTTTAGCATTGCATCAATGTACGTTCCTTGGGATAAACCAAGCATCCTTTTAGATCTATCTCTATAGATCTTTATCCCCAAAATATAGGATGCTTCTCCCAAGTCCTTCATGGAGAAGTGTTTAGATACCAGATTTTAATCGATTGTAGCATAGGAATGTCATTCCCTATCAGTAATATATCATCAACATATAATACAAGGAATGAAACTGCGCTCCCACTAACCTTCTTGTTCACACATGGTTCATCGTCGTTTTTGACAAAATCAAACTCTTTGATTGTCTCATCAAAACGAATGTTCCATCTACGAGAAGCTTGCTTCAATCCATAAATGGATCGTTGCAGCTTACAGACTTGATTTGTTCCAACCTTTGAAAAAAATCCCTCTGGCTGTGTCATATACACATCCTCCTCAAGTTTCCCATTGAGGAAGGTCGTTTTCACGTGCATCTGCCAAATCTCATAGTCGTTATAAGCTGCAATCGCAAGCAAAATCCGAATGGACTTGAGCATAGCTACTGGTGAGAAGGTTTCATCATAGTTAACTCCTTGTCTTTGTTTGAAACCTTTTGCAACCAGTCGGGCCTTATAGGTCTCTACCTTGCCGTCCGCTCCAGTCTTTCTTTTAAAGACCCATTTACACCCAATAGGCTTAATGCCTTCAGGTGGTGAAATCAAAGTCCATACTTTGTTTTCATACATGGATTCCATTTCGAATTTCATAGCTTCAAGCCATTTTCCTGAGTCTTTATTACTCATAGCCTGTTCGTAATTCAATGGATCATCATCATTCATAATGTGTACCTCATCGTCATCCTCTATAACGAATCTATATCTCTAAGGTAACTTCGGTACTCTTCCAGATTTACGAACAGGGTGTGGTATAGTAGGTTCTTCTACTTTGTCAGGTACCTGACTTTGATCCGTGGTAATTTGTGGGTCTTGAACTTCTTCAAGATATATCTTACTCCCACTGACCCCTTCATGGATAAAATCCTTTTCCAAGAAGGCAGTATGTTTCGCAACAAACACCTTTTGATCAGTTGGATGATAGAAATAATACCCTAAAGTTTCTTTAGGGTATCCCACAAATCTACACTTATCGGATTTAGTCTGTAGCTTATCGTTTTCAAACTTTTTGACATAAGCTGGACAACCCCAAGTCTTAACATGCTTAAGATTTGGTTTCCTCCCCTTCCATATCTCATATGAAGTCTTTGGGGCGGATTTGGTAGGTACCTTGTTAAGTAGGTATGCAGCCGTTTCTAGGGCATATCCCCATAAGGAAATTGGAAGGTCGGTAAAACTCATCATAGATCGAACCATGTCCAACAGTGTTCGATTTCTCCTTTCAGATACTCCATTTAACTGTGGTGTACCTAGAGGAGTCCATTGTGAGATTATACCATTTTCTTTGAGATAATTGAGAAACTCACCACTTAAGTATTCTCCACCTGAATCTAATCGAAGTATCTTTATACTCTTGCCCGTTTGTTTCTCTACTTCACTTCTGAACTCTTTGAACTTTTCAAATGATTCTGACTTGTATTTCATTAAATACACATATCCAAATCTTGAGTGATCATCAGTGAAAGTAATAAAATAAGAATACCCACCCCGTGCACTTGTTGTCATAGGTCCACAAACGTCTGTGTGAATCAATGCCAACAACTCTGTAACTCTTTCTCCTTTTCTACTAAAAGGAGATTTAGTCATTTTACCCATGAGACAAGATTCATAAGTTGGATATGATTCATAATCAGATAACTCAAGGAGCCCATCTTTATGCAACTTGGATAATCTTGTTTCATTGATATGACCGAGTCTACAGTGCCACATGTAGGTATAATTAATATCATCTCTTTTCCTTTTCTTAGTTTGTTCAATTTGAAAAATATTTTCTTGTAAGTCAAGTGTATAAAGTCCATTTCGTAAATTTCCAACACCATATAAAACATCGTCTTTATAAATAGAACAACTATTGTTATTTATAACAACGTTAAATCCTTCCATATCCAATACAGAAATTGAAATAATGTTTTTAATAATATTCGGAACATAATAACAATTATTAAGATAAATGGACTTGCCCGAAGGCATTGCTAAATAATAAGTTCCTACAGCTAATGCAGCAACCTTTGCTCCATTCTCACCTCATCATTGTTCAGCTTTCTACTTCTGACCAGTCCCTTCACATTATTACATATGTGAGAACCACAGCCGGTATCCAATACCCAAGTAGAATTTTGACTTTCTGAAAAATTAATTTCAATCATGAACAAACCTTGATTGGAAGTCGAAGCTTCTCCAAGCTTCTTCTTTGCCAGAAACTTCTTGCAGTTCCTCTTCCAATGACCCGGCTCGTTGCAATGGAAGCACATTCCTTTGCTAGCTGGATCAGATTTCTTTTGTTCCTTTATGTTCACTTTGCCCTTGGTCATCCGAGATCGGAAGAGCTCCTTAGATATCTCATATCTAGCAGTCCTACTTTGTTCACCATACAACTCTTTGAGGTGAATCAACATAGTAGGAGCATCCATGTTTTCGTGCTGACGCTGAAGCTCGTTATTCATGGATGCGAGCATGATGCATTGAGCCACAGATGCATCATCGTGCCACTTTACAATGGTGGAAATCTCTTCCTCAGAGGCTGTTTCTGGAACAGTTCCAGGGACAGGTGAGTTTAGGACATAAGAAATCTTTTCAGCAGTGAGAACTATTCTCAGATTTCTTAGCCAGTCCGTATAATTCGGCCCGGTAAGCTTATTAGCATCAAGTATGCTTCGCAGTGAAATTAGTGATTTTGACATTTTTAAAATTTTGCATGTGAAAAACAACATTTTAGCAAACATTCATTTTATTAATTTTGCATACCAAAATAAATTTAGGTCTTTATTTTAAATTGGTATCTCCCACTATTTTTATCAAACTATATTACCCTCACTTATATAGTTCGGCAACATCTAATTAAAGATTTGCTAGTGAGAATAAGGATCCCATTTCAAATGTATATAACCTTGTGGATAGCACAACAAGCGATATACAAATAAATAGGTAGACAACTCTTGTCAATTACATCACTATATAACTCCTTTTATTTTGCCTCTTAAATCATAATGGTCAAGTGTGTGCACATCCGAACTAAAACGATTTAAGTTAAGTCCAGCCTAGCACTTCTATAAATTCAAAAAAGAAAAATGTTCGTCCTTGTGGATAGCACAACAAGACTAGATCGTTCAATTTTCTTGATAAGCATCAAATGTGATTAATTAACATCTTAAATATGCAATACTCGCCTTGTGGATAGCACAACAAGCTCATATTAAATATTTAATACTCTATTAATTTATCATGCTAGAAGGCGACGTTCGATATTCCAAATATCATTTGAACGCTTCGGACTTAATATTATTTATTTGAGGGATTTGTTATTATTTGTCTCATCTTGTTTAGCGTGCATGCACATATATATATAAAATACGCGTCATTTTATTAAACATGCGAAGCATGTTTGCATAAAATATAATATATATAATATTTAGCATGCAATATAGAATACTATATTCTACCCAGATTGATTATGGACTTTTATTCTAGTTTGGTTCACTAGAGCCACCAAGTGAACCAAAAGGTCAAACCTAGGAGTGCAAGAATTTAAATTTAAATATAACTATTACATTTAAACCCGGGCTCCATACAAACGGGTCTTCACGCGCTCCTTGCTCCTTGGTCTCCAATTTTTTCAAGATAATTCTAACTATTTCTATTACATTAAACTATTTAATTTAAATAGAAACCTTGATCAGCAGTCAAGGGGAAGTACATAGGAGGGAGATAGAATTTTACATCACGAAATTTTTTTTTAGAGAAGACGAGGTACACAGACCCCATTTAATAAAACTCATTCATTCAAGCATTCAACTAAAATAAAATCCAATCACATTGGTCAAATAGTCCATAATCAATCCCCATTTATTATCATACATATCACCATATATATCAATAAATAAATATTCATCTCATGAATTAAAACATTCCATATATATATGAGTATCATTTAATGGGCAATTTAAAATTGCATGAAATCCAATTTCAA